>CM076599.1:15000000-16250000 GCA_038502835.1 Octonoba sinensis
TGGATAAAGGTTTAATTAATATTGTTTTATTAAGAAAAGTAAATATTCCTTTAAAATTTTGGATGCATTGAGAAATAGACTGGAAGAGGGATTTTATTGTATATGCCTAAAATGTATTCATAAATATTATGTACATCTGGTTTCTTTTATAACCACTTCAATTAACTAATGTAGATTGCAAGGGAAAAATATGATATAGGTATACAAAAACACAATAAATAAAATAAAGTAAATACATATTTAAACTAATAATAATAAGATTCAAACTTACCTCAGAGTTCAAGGAATTATTTAACCTAGATGAAGATGAAGATGAGCTTGAAGACTTAAAAGAAATAAATGTGTTACTAAGTGCTACTGAAAGAGATATTATTCAGGGGACATGCAGGGAACAACAAATATAACTCAACAATTTAAATAGTATAGGGAGTTTGATATTTACAACTTGGTACATTTCAAGTGAACAAAAAAAAGTTGGTTTTCCCCATCCCTCTCTTAAATACTAACAAAAATATTTCAAATGTTTAAAAATTACAAAAATATACCAGATTACTTTAAAAATAAATTTCCTAAAAAAGTTCTAAAAATAATAATTAATAAATAAAACCGCTCAGTACAATAGTAAAACAGTACATAATAACAATAGTAATGAAGTGGTACTAATGGTTAAACAAGTCCAGAGCTAATTACAGTTGGGTACACCCTAAGGGTGACTACACGCACTTTAACATGGTTGAAAAGCATGTTTGTGCAAGCCATTTTGCAACAGAGATGTTTGTACAAGCATCCTTGATGCTTCAGCAAACACTGCTCAATGCAAAATTCATCAACATGCAAAACGTTTCTGCATGATGCTCAAGTTTCTGCATATGCTCAAGTAGGCTTGCACAAACATGTTTGTACAAGAATACTTGTGAAACATGTTGGAGCATGTGTAGTCACCCTCAGTTGCAAGCTAGTTAAGTTTACAATTAGTTGTCCAAATGAAATCATCTAGTTTTAAACCTTAAATCAACTGGAGAAAAATAGCTGTATACTGAGAACATGAAAGTCTTAGAAACCCATAGAGGAAAACAAAACAAAAAGGAAGAAGGAGGACCTTTACTTTCTTTTACACAAGCAGAAAAACAGGGAAAGCATTCCTAGATTTATACATGCATGATTGACAAACATATTGCTCTTTGAAAATAATACTGCCTTCAATAAAGCATCAAGGCAAAAAATTATAGCATTCCTATTATGTCATTAAAATTAAGAACAAAAGCCAACACAATTAAAATTAACATACATGTTGATTAGTGTTACACAACAAAAAGTAACAATATTTATAATGAGTCATTAGTAAAATTAGTAAGAAGAAAAAAATTAACCATAACTCACCCTCTTCTTTTTTCTTTTCTTATGCTTCTTTCTCTGAAAAAAATTAGTTAGGTTTAATATTTCAAAACAAAGGTATAATAACATAGCAGCAATATAATATATTATGTTTAAAATATGCAGTGAAATCTCATTATCATGAATAAAGATGCAATGAAATATCTATACTAATATTATAAAATAATTTTTGGATAAAAATGGAACCGACTTCAAACTATTAATTGCGCTAAAAAGTAAAAATAAAACTATTCTTTAAACAACTTTGATACGACTTTTAAACATAAGTTTTGAAGTTGGTGCAAAATTATGACAGTCTCATTATAATTACGCCATACATTATTTTACATTAAAACTGTTGCAAACTCTACGCCATTTATATTTGTAATTGGTTCATAGTTACAAAAGGAATCATGCATCAAAATCCATCATAATTTTCAGACTTCAAAAAATATGTTTAAAAGTTGTATCGAAGTTGTTTAAAGAATAATTGTATTTTTTACTTTTTAGCGCAATTAATAGATTGTATGATAAATTTTGTTTTGAAATTGATTTTAAAGAGTCACTAGAACAAGCACACGGATTGGATTTAATTTCTTTTTCAGAGAAGCCTTCAGTCTATTTCTTGTTACAATTGCTTTTAATATTATATCTTAATTTGGATGTTTTGCATCTAGAAGCTCCCTGTCGCATTGAAAAAGGGATTCCAAGCAATCCCGAAACATATGTCTGCGTTTTAATGTTCATTTGTGCTTTAAATTAACGTGAAATTATATTTCTATTACTGTTTACTTGCACAAAGTTAAATTATTATTAATGAGTTTCATGTTTATTAACAGTTTTCCCAACAAAGGAAAATCAAGCCTAGCCTTTCCAATTAAAATGAAAAATTACTTATTTTTCACATATAACGTTTTTCTAAAAAAAAAGATAGTCAAATTGATGTGCAATATTTGAGTTAGACGACCCTCTATCGATCAAAGAAAAAATAATCAATCGGTTAATTTAGTCAAAAGTTATTGATGAAAAAGCAAAAAAATGACCACATTTCAGCCCAGAACTTTTTTTCTAATTATTGAATGTGGTCAAACCAAGGTATGGGACCTATGGGAAACCACCCTCGATCGATTAAAAAAGAAAGTCATGAAAATGGGTTCATTCGGTAAGAAGTTATGACTGGATAAACAAAAAAAAAAAACATACATACAATATGGATGTATAACCTCCTTCCTTTGTGAAGTCGGTTAATAAAGCTGAAGAGTTTGTTTGCTTGAACGCGCTAATCTCAGGAACTACTGGTCCGATTTGAAAAATTCTTTCAGTGTTAGATAGCCCATTTATCGAGGAAGGCTATAGGCTATATATCATCATGCTAAGACCAATAGGAACAGAGCGCCGAAAGTTGCATAAAATACTCCTTTCTATCGGAAGAAACTGTTGCATCCTTTTGAGCTTGATACCATTGAAAAGAACGTAAAAAACTACTTCAGGAAGAGTTTTACATTACGTGCTAAAATTCAAAGCCTCTAAATTAGCTAGAAAAGAAGTTATAAGCATTTTTCTCTGTAGTTTGAAATTATTTTTTCATGGTAATTAATTTAAATTCTATTTGACCTAGGTGATGACCGTTTTATTTTATTTGCCTTGTTGCATTGTTTCATCAATTGTTACAGTTGCCATGTGAACAAACAAATTAATGCAGTTGCCATTGTTAAACAAATAAAATATAATAATAATCAACGTTTCTAGCATTTTGATGAGGCATCACTGTACTTGCAATCTCCGGTAAAACTAATGTACGCAAATTTTATCCTTCTTTATTATTTTTAAACAATAGGATAGTTGTTTGCTTTTGTCAGGGGTGATTACGACACAAAGAAAAAACCCTGAAGATTTTTTATGCAAAAAGTCTGTATCACTTTTTACGCACCATAAATTATATGACAGCTTTTATACACATATAGTTACAGCGGCACATTTAAAATCACTTTTGAAATTAAAATTTATATTTTACTTACCTACTTCTAACTAATAAGAAAAATTTAATTTATTTTTTGCAAATAAATTGTAATTTATAGTAAAACGTAATGAATAGGAATTTTCCATGACTATATATTTTTTGCCAAATTTTTGCAGTGAAATACATTTTCTATTTAGAGTTATTATTTTTTCATTTATTTGTCAAATATCGGCAACTTTTAAAATAAAAGTTGAGAAAATAACTCTAAGTCCAGCGCCAATTTCAGGGAAAGGACGTAAAAATGCATTATTATGCAAAAAAAAAATTAAGTTTGGAAAACGAGTTTAACTTTTTGCGATGTTTACCGGAAAAATAACTGAATAATAATTTTAAAAAAACCTCCAAGTTTTTAAATCGTTTTTTTTTAAATAAAAAAAAAGTCCGGAAAAAAAATTACCACTTTTGGCAATGTTTACATCGGGAATGTAAACCGCCAACCCCAGGGTTTGGCGCTGAAAAAAATATTCCAAAATGGCGCCAACACCCAGTTATCCGTAACAACGAACACACGTGAGAAGTGGTACAGACAGCGTTCGTGGTCGGAACAATGATGGTTGGCCCCATTACAACCCTTGCTGCGTAAAGGGTTGCTACAAAGGGAATGTTTATCGCTTTTCCGGTGTGTTTTTTTGTCCCCATCCGCTAAATTTTCAATTTCGAAGACTAAAAACTCTGATTTTCAAAACACGGAAGGAGGATATGAAAAACCCAGATTTCCAGGGTACACCCGAAATGCAATCACCCCTGTTTTGTAATTAGATTGTCAGAAGGTTAGTTATATTTTTCTGTTCTTTTTAAGTACAGTACATTGTTCTTAGATTAGTTACAATTTGTGTAGTTTGTTATTGCTCTTTATTCTTAGAGAGCAACTGTAGCGTATAGTTGCGTCTAAATGCTGTGCTTTCCAGCCAGAGATTGGCGCCCAAAAGTGGGAGTTTGATTGCTTAGTTTAAAAACAAAATGTTTCATTGCGCCAAAATGTTTTGGTTTTTAAGCCATCTTCGACTCAACTCCCTTTAATTTTCTGTAGGACTTCTGCCGCCCAAAAGGACGCCTTTTAAAATGTTCACCCTTTTGATCAGGCAATCAGTTCTCGCACAAACACATCAAAATTTCTACGCGAAGAAGTCGCAGGAACAGCTAGTCTGTTATAAAGAAATAAATGTTCAGTATCATTTTACATGCTATTAGGATAAAGTCATTATAATGAATGTTTCATTTCCCTGAAATAGCTTCTCAGTCCACTGGAGTTCATTGTAATGGGATTGCATAGCATAAGTATATAAAATCATTAAAAGTATATATAGTAATAAAACTCCTGGATGATATTTCTTTGATTAATTTATCTATGTGTAAATAGAGTGTTTCTCCCAATTCAGGGCGCCACAATTAATTAGAATTCAAAAGTAACTAGTAATGCTAAAATAAGATTTAAATATTTTGGAAATAAAACAGAAGGAATTTTATAAAATCAAATATACAAGGTGTTTCTAAATGAATATTTTTAATGCCTTGTAGTATTCATAGGGTAAAACGTAAAATTGTAATTAATACAAGTGAAAGAGCAACTCAAACGGTTTCACGTATAAGCTTACAAATGTGTATTGTGAGCATTTTTCGTCACAGGGCACACATCAAGTTGATTATCCAGTTCTTCCTAAACGTTCACCTAAACGCTAAAAAGCGTTTGTGGTGTAATTGTTGTAACAGCTGCCTGGTCAGCTGGTAGTAGATGCACATACCCATGATTTTTTACGAATCCTCACACGTAGAAATGACATGGCGTGAGATCGGGTGAGCATGAAGATCATGCAAAACAAGCTGTGTCCTTTGCGGCCAATCCAGCGTTCGAGTACAGTGACGTTCAACCAATTGGTATTTGCAAATGGATGATACCATCTACAGATATTATTATGACTTTGGGGATCACATCTATACTAATCCGTAATGCACGTTCCACAGTAACTTCAGATTCGGTCTTTGCATACTGCAGAACACAGAAAAGATTTCTGTTAACTAGTTGCCTTTTTTGCTACTAGCGCTTTCTAGTGCATGCGCGTACAACAAACTTAACTGTTTGAGTTGCTCTTTTATTTCATGCTATACTTATTATTGAAAGTTTTACGTAATAAATACAATAAAGCGTTAAAATCCCAATAATCTTTTAGAAACACCCTGTACTTTGTCAGATTACTAGTTTCACTTGATACTTTAATCTTTTGCTCACAAAATTCTCATTTATTGATACATTTTATCTATCATGCATATTTCCTTGTATAATTTATTTGTCAATCATTGAATGAATGACAGCTAAAACATACAAGGCTTTTATAAAAACATTTCAAGGATTACGGACACAACAAATAGCAAAGAACGGCTTCAAAATACAGAAATGCTGTACATTAGCAAACATAAATAATTTTCTGTTTCATTCCAATAAAAAAAAACATTTTATGCATTTCACTTATATTATTCATAAAATATGTAACATATTTTCTTTTACCTCAGATGATGAGCTCTCACCCAGCATTTTTTCTCTGTGGTACTTTAACTCTTCTTTAAATTTCTAGGGGGGAAAATGGAAATACATTATGCTATGGTTTCTAAGTAATCGTTTATCATGAATATTTACCGAGATTTTTAAAAAATGAGACTTTTTTTTTTGTTTATCAAAATTACAAGAAAAAAACCTGCAGAAATACAATCAAGTGAAGCTTTATACCCTAGTTTGAGGATACTTTTGTTCAAAGAAACAAAAATACGTATTGTATGGTTTTTTGGTAAGCAAGCTAAAAACAGCAGAATAAAGTGAGCGATTCTTGCCCACGCTGCATCGGCGCCTCACTGGCAGCAACCCTCCTTGGAAGAAATTCCCCTCGTATTGCACGACTCTGAAGCATAGCTTCTATAAAGGGACTCTACGGTTACCTACTGCCTTTTGCGAATTAAGCATAAGCACCCAACCACTTCTGATTTCAAAAACTTATGCTTATATGTATAAGTGTCTTTCCACCTTTTTCCTCCCATGACTACACCAAAATATTCAATAAGCATAAACATGAAATATAAAATATACTAAAAGATAAAAAATTAAGATATATACATATATTATTCTTCAACAAACTGCAGAAAGTTTAAAGCTAAATATAATTTTTTTTCAAAAAATCTTTATTGAAACTGCATTACTTAATTGAAAATGCAAAATAAAACACAATACTTTACCAAAACAATTCAAGCCAAAAAATTTTAGTTATTAAAAGTGTTTCTTTATAAATCATAAAAAAAGTAAATATAATAATTTATGTCATAACAAATAGTGAATGCTTACCTCATTCATTCGTTCTTCCCATGCAGCAAGTGTTGTAGAGCCTTGCTTTTTCTTTTTTAAAATTTCTTTGACTTCTTCCCTAGGAATAGTTAAGGGATTCAAATAACATACACCACATTTGAACATGATGTTTAAAATCACTGGGAAAGAGAATGCTGATAATAAAGATACAATACAAATGAAAATTAATCTAGTCAAACTTTGAAAATCCGGACATCTAACATCCAGGAACCTCTAAAATCCCGACTTTTTCCAATTTCAGTTTTATTATTTTTCCAAAAGACATTTGCTTAAAATTTTAACATTTCTTGTGAAGTGCTGTTAAACCATTTTAATTGACCGCCAAATAAATAAATATTAGATCTAGACCAATGCATCAGCGCCGATAATTCAAAAAACTAGCCGTCACCATCAGCCGCCGATGTTGACTTCATAAAAACATCGCACCTTGAAAAATATCTAAATACCGATGCAACGAGTACGTTTCTCATGTGGAAAAATATCTTTTAGACCGAAAATTGCTTTTGTGTATCTAGAAAAATATAAAAAATTAAAAAATGGACAACTTCCCGACCGGGCTTTTATTTTCAATCGTATTTTCTCTTCATCCGTTTTATTTCAAAAGGAAGCATTATTGAAAGAGGAAATTGATTTAACATCGCGTTTTTATTAGGAACACAACACAAACACGTTTATGGAACTCTCTTTGTCTTGTTGCTTTTCTAATGTCCAATACAGTCAGGGAGTTAAATAATTACTGGAGCTAGTAATAAGAAGCACACAGCACAAGTATTAATCATATATAAGCAAGTGAAAAATTATCAAAAATGGTTAATGCCATAAAATACAAGTTAAATGAAAAACAATTTAAATTAAAAAAAAAATTGTTGAAGAAAACACTGCATTTTATCTTGAAAATTTGTATTTAATAATTTTTTTTTTTCATTTTACTTGACTCATGTTGCCAGCATCTCAATTTAGGCTTACTTAAATTTTTATCTCTGCCATAAATATTTTTTTAAAATTATTTAGAAGAGCTTGAAAAAATGCAGAAAAACCTTTTTCAACTTGAGAAAAATATTTCATTTTGGAAACAACATACAAATAAAAAAATGGAGCTTATTCGCTTAAAACTTTGTACATTAACCTCAAATAGTAACTACCAAAATTTAACTAAAATAAAGTTTCAAAAAATTGAACAATTTTTTTAAATAAAAAATAAAACATGCAGACTACAAGCTGCAAATACTAAAACAACAGTTAACTTTTTAAATAATTGATATATTTACAGGATGCAAAAAGATAGAAGTCTCAAAAGTTGCGTGCAATTTTCGGCGAAGCACGTGCTAGATGTTAGTTTCCGAAAAAAAGGTTTTTACATTTTCGCGTTATAAGTTATGAAAATTCATGTAAATTAATACATGTCTTTTTAAAAAGTTTCTTGAAAAATTTTCTTGTTTTGTAGTACAATCCCTTTAGATAAAAATACTTGTACATCAGCTTGAAAAATCGGATCCTTTTGCAAAAAAAATCGAATTTTCGAAGTGCAAATAAAAACAGAAAAACTAAACATCAATTTACTTATACCTTTTCAAAAAAAAAGTAAAAATACAAGAGTTAATTCTTCATTATCTACCAGTTGAGAAAGCACTGCAATTTGTAGTAAAAATGAGATGATGTTTATGTAAATCCGCCATTTTTGGCCCTGTCAATCCGCCGTTTTGGGTCTGTCCGAAAGCCGCGATAGTACCGGACCCGAGCAAAGCAAATTTGAGGTTCGATTAAGTAGTTGAAATGAAAGAAGTTTGATTCTTGTGAAGAATACAAAAGATAGCAAAACAAATAGAGCGCATGGGTACCTTCTTATTTTAACAAAAAAAATTAAGCACCTGGAATAAAAAATAAGGACTATTTAAGGACTTTTTAAGGCCTTAAAAATGAAAATGAACATTAAGGACTTTCTAAGGACCTTTAAGGACCGTACGAACCCTGAATATGCAAAAACGCACTTTAAGCTATTTTCACAGCAATAAATATTTTTTAATAGTAATAATGACAAACCAATTTTAATACAAATGCATGACTCAAATGAAACTTAACCGAACGGCGGAAAATTGGCATCCCTGCATTTTTAACACGCGTTGTTTTTAAAATAGCGGGAGAATGATAAATAAGCATTTTAAAAATAATAAAAAGAAAATGTAATAAACGAAGCAAACCGTATTTCTGATCGCGATTTTTCTAAAAGAGTTTGTTTTTGTGTTAGCAAATTTTGTTAGCTTTTGTTCTTAATTTTTAATTTCACTAAGAATCGATTTTGAGGGGGCACTTTTTCGATCTAGGTCACTTGTTCAGTATTTAATAGTATATATTTAATTATTTAATAAATTAAATTTTGGTCTTATTAATATTATTTATGGAAATTCGGTGTTTCATTCATTTTCTTTTTTTCTTCTAAAAGACGGGAAAGGTGGCACCTGTATTCGGAAGAAAAAACCATAATCACATGATATATATAGTGCCGGATCAGCATCAGATTGGGAGGAAGAAAAGTCTAGACACTTGTTCTTTATTTTAAAAAATGCAAAAATAATAAAAATACGTGAGAAAAAAAAGGAAAATATTTAAAAAAATAATTAAAAATTTGAAAAAGTAGGAAGAAATATGAAAAAGTAGGAAGCGTACGAACCCTGTAATAGTGTATTATTCTAATTTATCAATTGCATCCTAGTTTTTGTTTACAAAAGAAAAAATGCATTGTTTATGATATTACATTGCTATAAACATGGTTTCATAATCAAACTCCAAAATACGGAAAATTCCAAACACCGGAATGACTGTAGTCCTGCCGATTCTGGGGTTTTGAGGTTTACCTGTATTAATTAATTTAAAAAATCATCCAAGAAATGTTGGTGAATAAATCCTGCAGGATTCATGCTCTTTTCCCTCAATACAGAAATGAAAGATTTGCATAATCCAAAAGATGACCCGGCGCAAATAAAATTTTAATGAGTTGTTTAAATCAATGAATAATTAATGCACATCTTTAATGCTGTTTTTCTTTTTTTTTCTTCCGGTAAGAATGCAAGACTTAGTAACTTTTTTTTTTAAAGGAAGGAGATGAGGGAGTGGGAGTAGATAAAAAAATTTTTTTACTGTTTTTCAGTAATCAATACATGTTTCCGACAACTAATTCACAGATTTTGTATTATTTTTCAAGCGAAGTTTCAATATGAGGCAAGCACAGATGAAGCATATTTCAAGAATAGTCTATAGTAGTGATTTAGCAAAGAAATTCGTCAAGGAGGGTGTCCAAGGTCAGGGGTCTGATGCTTAGAAATATAAATAAAAGCAATCAGAATTATTATAATTTTATGTAGACAATATTACATATAAACGTAAATAGATTCAATGAGGATAAGTATATTCCATAGCCTAGAGAAAAAAAAAATATTTAAACTAATCAGAAATGGAAAAAATGGACTTATTGTTGAATTTGGTGGGAAATTATTTCTTGCTGCTTCATAAAAGGTTACCTTATTTAATGCTAAAATTCAGCAATATAACATGCCACACTCAGCGACATCTGTTATGATGCCACTGAATAAAATAACAAGAAAAATTCTTCAGATTTAAAAGATATAATTACCACGAAGGACGTTCCCTGTTTAGATAATCCCTAATAGATGGTCCTCCATTTGATACTGGGCCACGTGCCCTAGCCATTGCAATTGGATTCATAAATGCCTACAAAATGAAAAAATTACTTTTGATCAGTACATTAAAAAAGAAACATTTAGTTTGATTACTGTGATAAAAATATTTGAGCTTATCACATGAAGTAATTACACCCTTTTTTAGTCATGCTACATGTAAAGATTGCAAGGAAAATAAAACTTTCATACAGTGATACAGTAAACATGATACATAAAGAATGTTTTTAGTAAAAATATTCATCCTTTCTTTTTTGATCAAGACACAAATGCTGCACAAACAAATGTAGCAATTTGTGTTTTTAAGGCAAAAACATGTTACCAAATGCAGCAATACCTGTCTATATCTTTTTGAATTTCAAGTGACCGGGAAAAAAATCAAGATCAGGTGGTTTTGATGAAGTCAAGACAGAGGGGGGGGGGGGATTATCTTTCAATAATTGTCATTCGAAAATAATATCAGACTTTCATTTTATCCTCAACAGTAAGTATTTAACATTAGAATGACATACTTTGATGAGATTTCTTCATAACTTTCATAAGTAAAACACAGTAAGTTCAAAACTGCTCAAAGCCCTCTGTTATTCAAGAGGGTGGTATTCTTAGAAAATTTACTCCTCCCTGAGCACATCACTTTGAAAATACAATTGATGATATGAGAAGAGATTGATAAAGATCGTTGGGCCCAAATCTAAAACTGAATGCAGTTGAAATTCGAGACACAGTGATTTTGATGAAAATTTATTAAAAATCAGATTTAACTTGAAAATTAATTTTCGAGGCAATTCTTAAAACAGGTGCTTTTTATAAAGTAATTCATAATTTTTGAAATAATCTTAATTTTTAAGGACGTTTTTTTCTTTCCCTCTTATTTTAGAAATGTTAAGAGAACATTTCAAAAACAAATTTCCTTTTAAACGCTCACAAAAAATCAAATTTCAGGGAGGAGGGGAGGGCCATTCAAAAATCGTATTTTAATTGTTAACTAAATTTCAATGAAAAGCAAAAACTATTTGCAACGCACAGGTCACAATTTTCGTTACAAAAAGTTACTTTTATCGAGTTTTTTTTTCTTTTGACGCTCTATGGTTTCAAAAAAAAGGATTTGGTAGCTACAACAACGCAAGTGCAAAATATATACATTCTCATTTGTAATGCATGAATTACGGAAATAAAAATAATGAAAAACATATAACAAAATGTAAGAGGAAAATTCAAAACCTACATAACGAGTGTCCCGCTTTCCCATATTGTGCAATAAATACAAAACAGGTGAAAAATTCAGCGCAGAAAAAGAAAAAAAATTTTATATTAATTTTCTTCACATTTGGAAAACTAAAACATTTTCGATAAATACATTTTTTCAGGATTTCTTCTTCTTCTTGAGCTTTTCAAAACATTTAATCAACATTCTTAGCAAATGTTGCCAAAAATTTCTTGAAATTTAAGCTTTAAATAATACTTCTCAATTGGGGCATTAAAAAAAATTCTTTCTTCTCGGATAATAAAATATTTATAATTAAAAAAATTTAAATATCTGTTATTGCTGTTAATAAATTTATTTTCTATACTGTAAATTTTTTGTCAGATGAGCACTAATTCTTTTTCTTAACTATAACTGCTAGTTCGAGAGTTCTCTCACCACTCGATGTGCATTCTGCAGTTTACGCTGTGCGTGTCGATGTGTCTGTAAAGTATCTCTTGAAGACAATCTTCCTGAATCTATTTCATAACTTGCTTTAAAAAGCTAATTTAACTTTTATAAGACTCGACTAATATGAGAGCTAAGGTAATTATACTTATTTATTAGTTATTTTTTCGATTAGTTAAATGAAGTTTTTGAACTTGTGACTTGCAAAAATTAACTTCAATATATTTTCTCATTCTTTAATTCATTTATAATATAATCCTTTAAAATCTTTCGCAAGCATCAAAGCTTTAAAAGAGTAAATGTCGCATTTTATAGCATGGTTTAATTATATCTGCCATGCGAATTAATTGAACACGTGGGTTATGTCCTTATTTAGGTGTTCGGTTACTGTTCCTTTTGTAATTAATTTTTCTTTTTGTTAAAATAAATGCATTGTACCTGTGCTGATATAAAAGTATGTTTGAAAAAATTAAAAATTTTTTACTGTTACATGTTGCTTTTTTTGCAAAATGGTTTTAATCTGTGGCGGTACGATTCGACACATTCAAGAGCTATCTTCTGTCCTGGCCATTAGGTACCTTTTGGCCAGGACAGAAGATAGCTCTTGAAGGTGTCGAATCGTACCGCCACAAATCTAAGTAGGCGTTTTTCCATATCTTTTTCGAAATATTTGTATTCCTGAAAGTGATAAAATTTTAAAGTGGGGATAGTTCAAGTGCCCTCCCTCGAAGTATACTATTTAACTTGTTTATCTAAAGTAGTACTAATTTTCTTCTATTTTTAAACATATAGTGGCGCAAGAAGAGGATGCGCAGGTTGAAGCGTAAGAGGAGGAAGATGCGTGAAAGGTCTAAATAGATCTTCTCCAGTGAGTGATTTTTTTACTATTGTTTTTTTTTTTTTTTTCATTTTTGTAAAGGGCCTACCAACTTTGCTATGCTCAAAGCTCAATTAAAATTCTGAAAGCGTTAAAAAATCAAGCAAAACAGCAATAGTTTTCAAATTTAGACCGTTGACTGATCAAATTCTTTGTTGCCAATTTTGGCTTGCAGTCAAAGCTTTTCAGATATGTCTAAAAACGGGCATTAAGATTTTTTTCATTAAGACTAAAAATTTATAAATTTATGCTACTTTTTCGTATTAAGTATAATTATCTTTGAGATTAAAAGGACAAAATCTTTTGTGATGTAATGCTTTCATACAAAAAATGCAACCTTTTTTTCATCTGCCATTTTTCCAGTATTGATGTTTATTAAGCTAAACATCAAAGTTATTCTTTTGAATCTGATCTTAGAAAATACTAGCATCGTACTTGGTAGAAATGCTGTGTGCAGGTTATTCTTTTAAGCCCCAATTTCAGTTGAAAAACTCTGTTCATATGTCAATTAGAAAGAGGCAGGTGTCTTTCACATTATTGCTCGCAGGAGACAGGATTAGCAACTGCAGTACACTGATGAGTGGACAGAGGGAAAGCCAAATCTCTGCCATTTGGTCAGGATTCCAGGTGCACTGAATTTCCTTTGGGGAACCAAGGCTTTTATAGTGCAATTGTCTCCAAATTTTCGATAGGGGACAGCTCTCTATTGCTGTATTCCACCCATTTTTGGGCATTTGATTCTTGGAACCCTGGCCTTGCTTAAAATCTCACTCTTGCAGATCATTCAGAGCCTAGTGTAGACGTTTTCTTTCAAGATTTCTTATTACTTGAGTGTGATTTCATTTCATAGCAAGTAAGCTCTGCTATAAGGGCTATTTTTTCTCTTGCACCTTCTTAGTTAAATTAAGCTTTTAACATGTCAGGAAAACAAACTTGTCTCTTTATGCTTTAAAGGAAAAAAAAAAAGACTTGATTGCACTTGATCTCCTAAGGTGTTTGTCTCGCCGATTTCTACAGCTATTCATGAAAGTGTTTCAGTGATTTTTTAGGTGCCAATATTACATTTTCAGCACAGTAGAGAACTGTATTTTGTCGTTTCTGAGTATCTTAATTTTAACATCTTTCTGCGAAGGATCGCGAATTTGATGTATCTTACTATAGCCAATGATTCTTTATTTTTTAACCTTCACTCATGCCCTAAGACCATGCATTTTTTTAGTATACGCATATTTCAGGATTTAATTCTTTTTCCACTATTTTACGAAAATTAAGAACAGTAGTCATCTTGCCGTTTGTTCCCTTCACTATGATGCAAAAGATTAGCAGTATTTTCGATCCAATTAATTTTGATTAAATTCAAGTTATCTACAATCTTGTCTGTAATTTTTTGTTGATATAGCATTAAATTCAATTAAACTACTATGCTGCTAATGTAAAACTGGTTATTAACTTTTTTGTTATATCTAATGTTTTAATGTGGCTTTCATTTGTTTTGAAAACGTCGGCTTTTTATCTTATGTGTGTATTATACATATGACACTCATTGTATATCAAGTAACCCCTAAATTCGAACTATCCGATTAGTCGAATTATTACCTGCATTCGAACATCACTTTATTTCGAAACATTGACCAAACAGCAAGGGAAAACAGATAGGATATCCAGACAGATGGACCAAACAAGTTTTGTTTGAAACTGATTGTAATTGCAACATATTTCATTTTTACAACACTTTCTAACATTGTATAATCAATGTTTTTTTTTTTTTTTTTTTGAAAAAACTTTATTTTTTTAAAAATATCACTTGATTTGAATCAACGAACCCTGAAAAACAGGTATATCTAATTTAAAAATATTTTTCTCTTGTTGTGTAATTCTAGTTAATAAAAGTTTAAAGTTAAATTTTTACTATTAAAACTTTATTTAACAACCAAAAATTGTTTTTTTTCTTCTGACACTCAAAATCTATTGCATTGCTGTAAATATGCATTAGGAGCTTAAATCCAGGATTCTGTACTGAAAAATAGTGCAAAATTCCTCTTGCTTTCTAAAAAAGGATTTTGTTATTTTATAAATTCGACTTACAGGGGTCGGCGCAAGTCGTTTTTTTCCACTTAAACTCACTCTTTTTTGCATTGGTCACTTTTTTAAAAAAATTGGTCATTATTTTCACTTTAAAAAAAATATTTTGTTTTTAATTGATGAAAATCAACAAACTTTATCGGAAAGATGTTAGGCCAAAGAACATGTACAGATACGAAGTTCAACCTGAACTAAACGAACCTATTTTTTTTTAATGAAATTTGTTGACCGGGTTTTTTAAGGATATTTCTCAAGGAATTAATGAATCAATGAATAACTGATTGCGTGAAAGAATGAATGAGTAAATAAAGGAATGAGTGCAAAATAAATAAGTGTACAAATTCATGAAAGAGTAAATTAATTAATGAGTGAATGAATATGTATTGACCGTTGAAAACGATACATCGCATTTGGAATGTGCGAAAGTAGGCTCGTATAGTTCTAGATGGAACTTTTGCATGTGAAGAAAATAAATGTAATGGTATATTTTTCTATGCTTAAACACCTATAAACCTTTTTTCTACATATGTGTTAGTGGTAATTCAAAGCTTATTCTCATTTGGTCACTTTTTTTTTTTTTTAAATTGATCACTTTTTTGGTCACTTTTTTTTTTCTTAAATGGTCACTTTGACTTTCTTCACTTTAATGGTCTTTGTATCATATTCTTGGTGGGAACCCTGAAATCCCCCCCCCCCCCCCTGAGGGAATCTAAATTCTTAGTAATTTTGATAAAGTATCTGAATAATTTTGATAAAGTATCAAATTTAGATTTATTTTTTTAATCCTTGAACAAGAAAAAAAAATTTAAAAAGTGGCATTTGCAAAATAAATTTTATTCAATGTTGAACATACATTAAAATTTGAAATTTCTGCTGATTTGAATAAATATTTATTCATTTATATTAGTTACAAGTATAAAAATTCTTATTTTTGAATAGGATATGAATTTTTTTTTAAAGCTGTGGTCACCATTTTGAAGACTCCAAAGTGTGCTTAGCCCTGGGCTTATATGAAATATTCAATCCAGGGAATTTTGCCTAAAATTGAGGGGGGGGGATGACCTCGCGCGCCTCTAGGGGGGAGGGGGTAACAAGAAGTGTAACATTATGCAACATAGCGTGATGTGTGACAAAGGGGGGAGGGGGTCAGCTGAAGTGTGACATATTGACAAAGGGGGTCAAATATATGGGTAAAAAGCGTGACGTCATTTATGAACGGCCCCTAAAGTGATTAATAACCATCCAACTTTTCCTGTAAACATTAGGAAAAGTGCAAATGTATCTGAACTTTCTAAATTTGCTTTGGACGAAAAATTATAATCAAAATCATTTCTTGCATAGTATGCGTTTAATTTAACAATTTCCTTGCTTGATTTAATTAGGCTTAGACCCTTTTCTTGAAGTATTTATTTCTGGTGTTTTAATTTTGGCGTCAGGATATTCTGAATCAATTTTTTAAATAAAAGATTATAATATTCCTTGTATGTATATACATACTTTTAATTTATCTCACTGTTTCAAATATTTAGCACATGCTCCTCTGATATTCTGAACGTTTTTATTACCTACTTTTTTTTGTGATCAAACATTTTAAAAACCTTTTCTTGGTGTTGACATGTTATGTTTCACACATTCAAAAATAAAGTTGATTCTCTAAATTGTTAGCATAATCGGTCACCCCTGGCATTTATATGCATGGCTGCTTTCTTTCTGTGTCTGGTGAAAAACCGTTGTTAAAAAATGATTTTTTGTTTGAGATGATAGTAATCTTTATTTACAAAAGATTAGTAGAAGACTTTCTGCTGTTTTTAGCCTACTTTCCCATTAAAAAAATTAAGTGGGAATAATAAAGGCTTAATGCATGGTAAAAATATCATTAAAAATAGAAAAGTGAAACAGGTAATTAAATAAGGATTGAAAAATGAAAAATTTGGAAGTAGGGTTTCGAGATAGGGAAAATGTGTCTATCAGCCGATTCGAAAGATCTCAGCAAGGACATCTCATTTCCATATTTTACTTTTCATTTGAACAATTTTTTGTTTAGTTTTTAACATTTCAAAAAATCTTATTAGCTCCTATGGGCAAAAATAAAGCACATTACGTAAACTCTGGGCATAAGATCCAAGTTCGTATGGACAAGCTTATTGGAAAAAGCTCTTAGTGTGGAGTATTTTTTTGGTTTGAACAATTTTTGTTTATTTTTGAACAGTTTAGAAGAAACATAAGCGCCTACAGGAAAATTTCAATCCTATACAAATCCTGATCTATCTGACGGATTCACTTGAAACAAACTTCATCGGAAAGATGTTAGGCCGAAGAACATGTGCAGATATGAAGTTCGACCTGAAGTTAAACGAGTCTATTTTTAAATGAAATTATTTGGTCGGAACTTTTAATGATATTTCTGAAGGAATGAATCAATGAATAACTGAATGAGTGAAGAAATAAATAAGTGTATAAATTCATGAACAAGGAAATTAATTTAATGAGCGAATGAATACACGGCTGCCGTATTTTAGCAGGGCCAAAAAAAGCCGGCCGGCTTTTTTTGGTTTAAACCGCTTAAAAAAGGCCGGCTTTTATATAAAAGTATGTTTAAATTTTTTTTTCCAAAAAAGTATTAAATAAAAAATTACATTTATATCATTTACACAATTAAATTATTACTGCAATAGCAAAGTACTTGAAATAAGAATGAAAATTATTTAGAATGATACATTATACAGAAATAGCAAAGAGAAAGTGCTGCTTATTAAAAAGTTTATTTAGACTTGATGCAATTTAAACAATTTATTTTCAAAGATTTCTGCTAAGAATACAAAAGTTCACTTGACCCTACTATATGAACTAAAGATTACCAATCATTTGCCTTAATCTTTAACTTATAATCTTTTGTATATTTTAGAGCACCTTTATTTTTTTAAACTTTTTTCAGAACTTGAACTAGTTCTCTGATCCAAATAAAAATAAAAGCTATTTTTCAAATAAATTGCATAAAATAAACGATGCCCATCTTGAAGCAGACCAGCTGGCCAACGTTAAATTGTACTAGAATGATATTAATCTTAAAAATGTTTAATGCTATGTATGTATAAAAGAAATCCTTATATATAAAAGCGAGCCAACTACACAACACAGATGACTTCTTTTAAATTTTTGATATGAGTAGTGCTGTAGGTAAACACTAGTCTAGCTAATTAGGATTATGTAAGTCTGTAGTATTTTGGTAAAGGAAAGGAGATACAGTAAAACCCCTCAAATCCGAACCCCGGTATTCCAAAATCCTGGGAAATCCAAACGAGTTTTTCTTAACAAATTTAAGTTTGACCAAATTTAAGTTTAAACACCTGCAAAAAACGATAAACTTATTTATTTTGCCTTAAAACAATTACTATAACCTTATTTTATATAATTAGTTGAAAAATTAACAAAGTACAGTTATCATACCTAACAAACTGTAAATGTGACTACATACTTATGTCATGTTGTAGTATTGAAAAACGGTAAAAGTTGGTTATTGAAATTTTTTAGGTTAATCATTTTGCAAAAACATTGAAATATCAATAGGAACTCACAAAATATCGCTTAACCTTTCTCTTGAAATCTTCAATTGTTGAAGTAACGAGGGTTCGTTATTATGCATAATGAGGGTTTATTATTATGATAGTTTTCGGCAAAAAAGTTAATGAATATAGTTCTTTATTGCAAGTTTCAGCATATTTTAAAGTAACTAAATTCTTAACAATAAATATCAATTTTAAGTGAGAAGTATGTACTTGAATCTGTAGTAGGATAGCTTTTCATATGTATTAAGATAAGGTATTGTGTTCGACTATAGAAGAAACCAAATTTGATTCCCCTCCCAACCTGGATTTAATTTCCTTCTCCTTTTGTGTTGAAAAAAATCGATTCTGTATAGCTATAATATTAGGCGAGAGTTTAATGAGAGAGTCTCACGAAATTAAGCACACAAACATGAAAATGGTAATCGGTATTGTAAAATGCATTCAGGTTGTGTAATGAAATAATTCTGAATCTAATTTTAAATTAATTCCATTAAAAGGAAGATTTGAGCTTCATTTTACACAAATGAACAGTAGTAACATAAATGGACATAGTATAGGTGCAAATAGTAAATAGTATTGTGTCTAATTGAAAAAGGCCATTAAAGACCGGCCTTTTTTTAAAAAAAAGACCGGTCTTTTTAAATAAAAGCCGGCCAGCCTGGCCTTTTTTTAAAAAAGCCGGCTTTTTTGCAGCCCTGAATGAATATGTATTAACCTTTAAAAACTGTATATTTGAAGTAATAACCATAAAGAACTGAAATGAGATTAAAGCTAAATGATAATTGAGAGAGAGAAATAGCAAGAGTACGAGTAAGTAGGCTCGGCTTGTATAGTTCTTGACGGAACTTTTGCACGAGAAGAAAATAAATGTTATATTTTTCTATGCTTAAAAACCTATAAACCTTTTTTCTACACGCGTTTTATTGGTAATACAAAGCTTATTTTCATTTGGTCACTTTTATTTTTTAAATGGTCATTTTTTCACCTTCATTTATACATTAATGTCTGCATGGTAAAAAAAAAAATCAAGAAAAGCTTTATTGTCAATAATATTACTGTATATTTCCGTGTATAAGCCGAGAATTTTTGGACTTTTTTTAAAGCTAAATCGAGGGAGGGAGGTCTATATATCGCGAAATATAGACTAATATAGAGCTCCAATTATGTAATTTACGTCTCCTACATTAAGGAAATAATTAACTTAAGTTAAGTAGAATTTTATTTAAAAGAATATATATCTATTTTATAGCTGGATTTTGTAAAATCATCGCTGAAACAAAATGGCGAAATTCGCTCCCGACTAGCTGTTTATGCCTTTCTATTCCCGCTCATCCTTCTAATAGAAATGTAGAAAATAATTGAATAAAAACAATAAAAAAAGTAAAACAAACTGGCAAACGCAGGGTCAAAAAGCAATGAATGCCCGAGTGCCAAGTGCTCGCGCTCGGCTCGATCACTCGGTCGACGCTTGCCTTAGACAGGATTACCAGAGATCAATTTGTCGCCGTTGGCGCCAAGCTTCTCACTTTCACAACGTCTTGATTGGAAAATACTTGATCTGTGTTACCTGCTTAGCGAAAGTTTCGCCAATTTTGGCGATTTTCTTTGAACTGGAATTTTGTTTTCTTCAAATTTTTATCTCGACTTATATACGAGTTTTGAATTTTTGGTACATTTTTGAAGAAATAATGCACTCTCGGCTTATATTCGGAAATATACGGTATGTTGATTTTATAACATTCATCGAAAAGTTTCTAAGCATAGTATGCTATTTTTAATATATTACTTTTAATTTTTGTTTTTCCTTTAGGTACTGCTTAAGGACTTGATGCCCTGATACAGGAATGAAAACGAAAGTTGGATGTGTGTCGGGAAGCATCAGTTTCATCATTCATTTTAATTATGAACTTTCCATATGTTTGGAATTAATATATGCCACAACAGCTTGTAAATTGCAATATTTCAAGCTCTTATTAAATGTTTCCGTGTGGAAATTTTGCTTTATTTTATTTCTTTACTTTAATTTTGCTTTGTTCAATGATTTAGAATTTTAGAGAAAAACTTCATAATTGGATTAACGTAAAGAACTAATTGGTTTTTGCTAAGCTGTAAAAGTGGGTAAATTGTTGATAGAGGCATACTCACCACGGCATCCTGAACTCTTGGTAAACTTTCTCTTTTGCTCTGACTGCGATTAATAATAACCGTCAAGGCTTTTATTAATTCTGAATTCAGGACTTGCCCATTTTCCGATAGCAAACTTAAGATATTTCCTTTTCTCAATTTGCAAGTTTCAGAGGCCAATCATGTGTGGGAGACGAAGGGTCATTTTTACAGTTGCGTACTTCCAACTTTACATAACACATTAAGCGCCGGCTGATACTGAACTTTCAGTTTAGGTCGTGTCAACCACCGGTGGCAAACAGTGCAAATATGATACAGAACTTTTAAAAAAATGACATTATTTTAAGCAATTTCTGATATTAAAAATGTACTGTATTTGTTAGTGTTTTACTGAACTTTCCGTTTAAGCCCTATCTGTTACCGGTGGCTGATACTAAAATCGTAGCCTGACTGGAATTTCCTTGTAAATTCGTGTGGCATCAGTGTTAATTGATTACAAGTGATTGGACTTCAATCATGGATAGGAATGTGCTAACATTCCGCAGTTATTACACGGGTAGCCAAATTGTGATTTAAAGGGTTCAAGGATATATACCAAGGTTCCCACGGCCTTAAAAAGGTCCCTAAAAAGGCCTTAAATTTGGAAATTGATTTAGGGGTCCCTAAAAGATCTTTTCTTCCAAAAACTCAAAAGACCATAATTTTCATTTTTGAGGCCTTAAATTTATTTCCCCTCTTCCTTTTCCAACTCGAAAGTCGTAGTCATGAAACACTGATGCTTCATTCATGACATGGATTTTTCAAAACTGGTAAATAGGATGAAAATCTACATGTATGGATATATATATGTATATTTTTACATTTGCACAGTGGCAAACTTGTATGGATTTTCTATTGTAAGTGAATTTTCATTTATACGATCGTTCTGGTATTTTACAAATTATCTCAGAAGCTAAGTGGTCACAGAAATCAAGGATGCCATGAAATTGCTTGAAGAATCTTATGTTATGGGGAAAATAAAAAGAATGTGAAGAAACATACCTACAGTCAGCATTTTCCCCTTATCTTTAACTTAACCCAAACTTTGGACGATCATGTTGATAATTATTAGTATTCATTATTGTAGCCTTATTAAAATGCAATGCTTAAATTATTTTTCAAATAATCTGCCTTCAGAAAGCATTGATTCTAGACATTGTTATTGCTTGCTTTATAACGTTTTAAAAGCTCGTTTTTATGAGAAAAAGACATTTAAAGTCATTTCGGAGCAGATAAAGTGATTTAAGGCAATAAACGGATACATCTTCAGTTGGATGCTTTTACCTAGAAGTGCACTTCTGCATTGAAAAAAGGGGTTCGTTGCAGCCTTAAAATCTTTTGTAAAATTTGCCTAATATGTTTTTACTCTTTCAAAGTTTTTAGTTGCATGGATTTACATGTATAAAAGGCAATCATAAGACGTGTCATATTATTTGGATAATACACTGCGGCACTGCAGTTTATGTGCTGAGAAATGTTGGAGGCAAAATAAAATCTGGTTGTGGTTTATAGGTTGAAAAGTTAGCTTAGCATAATATTTATAACTCTGAAGAAAATATAACTCAGGGTTCGTACGGTCCTTAAAGGTCCTTAATGTTCATTTTCATTTTTAAGGCCTTAAATAGTCCTTATTTTTTATTCCATGTGCTTATTTTTTTTTTAAAGAAGGTAGCCATGCGCTTCATTTGTTTGCAATCTTTTGTATTCTTCGCAAGAATCAAACTTCTTTCATTTCAACTACTTAATCGAACCCCAAATTTGGTTTGATCGGGACCGGTACTATCGCGGCTTTCGGACAGACCCAAAATGGCGGATTGACATAAACATCAACGCATTTTTACTTCAAATTGCAGTGCTTTCTCAACTAGTAGATAAATAAGTAACTTTTTCTTTTGAAAAGGTGTAACTAAATTGATGTGTTATATATTTTTACAAAAAAAAAATATTCATGGATTTTGATAAAATGCTTCAAATTACAACACCCAATTCAGTTAAAATAAACTTATACCCACCTACATGGCAGCTCCCAATTTGCTATCTCCTGCAATTGTATGAAAAAGAAAATCGAGCTACATCTTTAAAAAAACAGAAAGAAAAGAAAAATATTAGTTGACGAGTAGAATCAAAGCACCAAGCATTTGTACAAAATGCAATGGTGCACAGTAACTGGGCACCGTTTAAGACCACAGAAAAACAAATCTCACAAGTTCCCTCATTTTGCTTTAAATAAAGAAAAGAAAAAGGAATAAAATTTGAAAAACGGACTTTTAAGGACTTGAGGAGAAAAAGTTTAATAAATAAATAAACGGTGGGAGTTTTCGAAAAAGGGCCGAATTTCGGGATATCAAATTTGGGATTCGATACTATTTATTAAGTTTTGTTGCAAAGTAAATAATTCTTTTTTTGCATGAAAATTATTACTAAATCATCTACATTCTAAACAATTATCAATGGGGGTACTTCAAAGAAGCATGTTGTTGACATCTATTTCAGTAAAAGCGATACATTTAACTAACATGTAGGCAATAAAAAAAAAAACTTTCAGCTTTTTGCGTTTGACCAATCGTTTGTATGATTATCACTTATTTATACTGTTAAAGGTAAAAGAATGATTTATTTTTATTATCATTTTCCTTACGTCTTATATTATAATTAGCGCCGAGTTGCAAACTCCCCCGATCGCTTTTCAGCTGATCTTTCGCTAAACAATTTGTTCCCCCATTGTTTTCTTTAGATCAAATAAATTCCAGTATCGAAAATTTGTTTTAAAGCAATGTTTTAATATTTAATAAATTTTAGTAACCGATCTGGCTTCCCGATCGTTCGTTGTGGGGTTTTGTTGTGTGGGAGATGATGAATATGTGCTGCGTTAATCAAAATTTGTATCTCGTGAAATTTCTTAATTTGCAGTAAATTGAAGGAATCGACCTCTTCTTAAACCTATACACCGTAATTGCCTAATGCTCCGTTTTCCCCTAGTTTTTCTGTTTGTATTTGTGAACTTCGAAAATTCGATTTTTTGCAAAAAGATCCGATTATTCAAGTTGATGTACAAGTATTTTTATCTAAATGGATTGAACTACAAAACAAGAAATTTTTTAAAAAGACATGTAATAATTTACATGAATTTTCATAACTTATAACGCGAAAATGTAAAAACCTATTTTTCGGAAACTTGCAAACATCTAGCACGTGCTTCGCCGAAAATTGAACGCAGCTTTTGAGACTTCTGTCTTTTTGCATCCTGTAAATATATCAATTATTTAAAAAGTTGACAGTTTTAGTATTTGCAGCTTGTAATCTGCTTGTTTTATTTTTTATTTAAGAGAAAATTTTTCAATTTTTTGAAACTTTATTTTAGTTAAATTTTGGTAGTTATTTGAGGGTAATTAATGTACAAAGTTTTAAGCGAATAACCCCATTTAATTTTTATGTTGTTTTCAAAATGAAATATTTTTCTGAAGTTGAATAAGTTTTTTCTGAATTCTTGCAAGCTCTCCTAAATTCTTTTAAAAAATTATTTATGGCAGAGATAAAAATTTAAGTAAGCCGAAATGGAGATGCTGGCAGCATAAGTTAAGTAAAATGAAAAAAAAAAAAAATCTAAATTAAACACAAGACAAAATGCAGCGTTTTCTTTAACATTCTTTTTATTTAAATTGTTTTTTATTTGACTTGTATTTTATAGCACTAACCATTTTTGATAATTTTTCATATCATGATAATTTGCTTATATATGATTAATACTTGTGTTGTGAGCTTCTTATTACTAGCTTAATAATTAAACTCCCTGACTGTATTGGACATTAGAAAAGCAACAAGCCAAAGAGAGCTCCATAAAAGTTTGTGTTGTGTCCCTAATAAAAATACGATGTTAAAATTTCCTCCTTCAATAATGCTCCCTTTTGAAATAAAGTTAACAGTTTGTATATTTCGAAAAATTTGTGAGTCCTTAAAATTTTTTGTAGGTCCTTAAAAAGTCCTTATTTTTGGTTTTGCCAAAAGCGTACGAACCCCTGTAACTATTAAAGGAATAAATCTTTAAATTTGAGATAAAATTTGAAAAAGTTGACTTATGTAAAAGATTTAATGCAGTGAGATGTTCATGTTGCTGAAGTTAATTTTAGGGATGAACCGGATAGTGATTTTGCCGGATACAGGGTATCCTGCACTTTTTTCTGCCGGATACGGATATCAGAGTTCAACCGGATATTTGTAGTTCGGCCGGATATCCGGCTGCTATTTGCTTTCAGTTTTGCTATGTATTTACTTTTTTTTTATATACTACAGCCTCAAAATAATTCACAAACAAGTTTCACTCCTAATATCTTTAAAAACATTTTTTATATATCAAAAAAACATTTTTCCAAACCATCTGTATGATTAAATCTGTGTATTTTAATAATGGAATGCATAAAATAAGCCATTAAAACATTGTTTTTATTTGTATAGAATTCGAAAGAAACAAACTTTAAACATAAAATGTTTTGCGATCTACCTATGGGTAACTTAGAAGTATATTCCAAAAAATATAGGTTTAATGCACTTTTTAATTCTTATTTTTGTAGTTTTTTGCATAAAATATTTTATGGTGAATTCCACAAAACATAAAAAAAAAGTAATTCAGTGTTTCATAACACAGGTCTGCGATGAAAAAATTGTAGCATATTTAACTAGTGGGTTTAACAGTATTTCTTGTGCTGATTACGAAAAAAATAGTGAAAAAATTCCATCACCCTTAGATAAGTCAGAAATTTCAACTGAAGTTTTCTTATTTTCAGGGGTTTTCAGGTTCAGTATGCGTACGATTTTTCAATATTATAACCTACATAAGTGGTAAATTTAGTCTGAATTATGGAGCTTTCATGGTGAACAGGTAACTAAACAATGTGAGTATGTTATTTGCAAAAAAAAAAAAAATGTTTTTATTCTATTTATTTGAATAAGACAATCTAAACTGGGAAAATCCAGTTTCTACTGGAAGAAGACATGGCTACCAGAGGATGTGTCAACTCTCCTAACTGTTTCTGTTATATTTGTGGGTCTTATACCATCAAGAAGCAACAAAGGAACATTTCTAATTTTGTTCAGAAGGTGTATTTTGCATACTTTGGTGTTAAATTAGGGGACCAAGATAAATCTTGGGCTCCCCATATAGTGTGTTCTGTGTGTGTTGAAGAACTGAGACAATGGTTTCAAGGTAAGAAGAAATCATTTCGTTTTGGAATACCCATGATTTGGAGAGAGCCTAAAAATCAGTGATGACTGTTATTTTTGTTCTTGTTCAGTGCAAGGTTTCAATTCAAAAAACAGGAAGGACATTTCATACCCAACCAACATACGTTCGGCTATTCGCCCTGTTTTTCATGGACCTGACTTGCCTATTCCTTCACCTCCAGACATCCTGGAGAATATTTTAGACGATTTAGACCAAATGTCACATAGTAGCAGCGATGATGAGGACAGCTACGATCCAGGTACCAATGACCCTAAACTTATCTCTCAATCAGACTTGAACGATTTAGTACGAGATATGCGCCTAACAAAGGATTCAGTGGAAGTTTTAGGGTCTAGACTTAAAGAAAGACATATGTTAGCCTCCGGTGTTTCATTTTCATGGTACCGATTTAGAGAAAAGGAATTTGTCCCTTTTTTACACAAGAGGGTGACCTAGTTTTCTGCAACAATGTACCTGGGATCATGGAAATGTTCAAAATCACGTATGAACCAGAGGAATTTAGACTTTTCATCGATTCATCAAAAAGGAGTTTGAAAGCTGTACTTCTTCACAATGGTAACCGATATGCGTCTGTGCCTGTTGGACACTCGTCCATTTGAAAGAATGCTACGAAAATCTTGAGTTTGTTCTTAATAAGCTTGGCTACTCTGACCATAAATGGACCATTTGTGGGGATTTGAAAGTTATTTCCATGTTACTAGGTCAACAAAGTGGTTACACAAAGTTTCCATAATTCCTCTGTGAATGGGATAGCCGTGACAGGAACCATCACTATGTCAAGCAGTACTGGCCAATCAGAAAGATTCTTATTCCTGGAGTTAAAAATGTTGAAAGACAAAGTTTAGTGGATCCTAAAAAGATTTTACTTCCACCACTTCATATCAAATTGGGGCTAATGAAACAGTTTGTGAAAGCATTTCCCAAAGAAGGAGAGTGTTTCAAGTATCTTTGTAAACAGTTTCCTGGTCTATCCGATGCTAAGCTGAAAGAGGGAGTCTTTGTTGGGCCTGACATCAGAAAACTTTTAAAAAATGAAAGCTTTATCACTAAAATGGAAATAAAAGAAAAAAAATGCCTGGAATTCATTTAAGCATGTTGTAACAGGCTTTCTTGGAAACAAAAAAGACCCAAACTACAAAACTTTGGTTGCTGAATTGTTAGAAAACTACAAAATGTTGGGCTGCAACATGAGTGTCAAAGTCTATTTCCTTCACTCACATCTGGACTACTTTCCAGAAAATCTTGGGGCTGTGAGTGAGGAACAAGGAGAACGTTTCTATCAAGATATGAAAGGAATGGAGCGCAGATACCAAGGTCGATGGAATGTCAACATGA
Organism: Octonoba sinensis; assembly: GCA_038502835.1. Taxonomy (NCBI): domain Eukaryota; kingdom Metazoa; phylum Arthropoda; class Arachnida; order Araneae; family Uloboridae; genus Octonoba; species Octonoba sinensis. Next base: position 15,027,349 of record CM076599.1, read on the forward strand.
TAGCAGACTACTGCTGGATGTTAAAAAGGGAAAATTCACAAGAACATAGCCGAAAAAGTACCAAAAGAAGCTTTGATGGAAAAAGAAAACGTTATTACAAAGACTTATAATATCTTTGCAACACATGTCCATCACTATTGTGCTCATTTTAGCTAGGTATCGTTGTTTTTTTTTTTTTTTTTGCTTTTATTTCATGTTAAAATAATAAAAACAAATCTGAAATTTTCCGGTATTTGAACTTTTCCCAAAAACTTCAACTTTATTTTGTAGGCAAGCCTTACGTGATAGAAGAAAACCAATGTGTTTTTTGAAATCAGCGCAAAAAACTACATAAAGATCAGTTAACTAAATCAAAACAATTTTTAAAAAAGTTTTTTTTGCAGACCTGTGTAATTATTACTATTATTTAACAGCTTTGTAAATCACGTATAGTTTTATTTTGAGTCAAATTATTTTATATATACACATGTAGGAAAATAATAATTACAATAAAATGAAGTAAAAAAAACCTTTTGTAACTAATTTTAACGATCGACAGTTGTTTTTTTGAATTTCTCAAAAACAACGTATTACATGAATAAATGCTAGTTAAATATAGTGTGAATATAGTTATATACAGTGAACTTAACAGTTATAATAATTTCAATTCCCCTTGTTTTACTGCGTAGCATTCTTTATATTTTATATAAAAAAAATACAGTAACAACAAAACTTTCCTTGGGTCCATTTCTTTCCATCATAAATTGGCGCAACTGTAGTAGTAAGAAAGTTTACAATTTTTTCCCATGTTGTTGCTTTAAAATATCTTAATACGAATAAAGTAAAAACACGACATTTGTAAAATGCAAATGGTTTCACACATCTTTCATTTCTATTTTATTTATTAATGAAAATTAAGCATCATTACTAAAATAACAAACTATTAATTTAATAACAAAAAATCAAATTTAAGGTAGCTTATGTTAAATTAACTTTCAACTTACAAAATAATTGAAACATTTGTAGGGTGCAAAAGGATTAAAATCTCAAACATGGCATGCCGTTTTCAGTAAGGAAAATGTTCAATCCGACATTTCCGAAAAAAATAAGTCTTTACTGACATTTTGTAAAATAAAGAAAATGTAATGGAAGAACTAGAGAATGTACGTGTGCACTAGGGATGTAACGAATAGTGATTTGGCCAAATTAACCGAATATTCGGCCATTTCTTCCTGGCCAAAGTCGAATATTAAGCCATTTCGTCTAGGCCGAAGCCGAGTACTCGGCTAATGCCTTAGGCCGAATACCGAATATTAAAATTTCTAGAAAATCGTTGTAATAGAAAGTATTTGTTATATTTAAAATTATGTTTGTTAAGAATTAAAAACTATTTAAAATTGATCTAATTTTCTCTTATTTTGAATGTAATAAAACTTTCACCCACAAGTGGCATAGACAGGTTTTATGGTAGTAAGCATTAGCATTATTTTACTAATTATTTAATTAAAATGAAAGAACTGCTATTGCTTAGAGAACTTTTACCTTGCTCAAAACTTTTATGAAGATATTTTAAAAGTTATAAAAGTGAATATTTTTATTTTATGGGGATTTTACATCCCTACTTTTAAAAGATCTATTAAAATTTAATACACTTAACTAGAATAAATTTTTCTTTTCAAAAACCTCAATAACTTATGCTATGTAAATATTCATGATATATTCCAGGATTTCACATTTCTCTCTTACCCAATATTTACAATAAATCAGTCTACCCAAACAAAGTCTGACTTCGACTTTTAATATTAACAAAATAAATTTCTCATATTCTCCACCATAATTAACTATTGCCAGCTTTTGGGAGCAAATGCTAAATATAAAATACAATATTACAACTTAAAAACCTGTTTTTGCTCAATCAAGCCTAAAACAAGGTTTTAAAAAGTTGTTTTTTTTCTAAATTATTTTAATTTATAAAAACTATATACTAATGTATTCTTTTGCAATAATTATAATAAAATTTTAAATGTTTAAAATCTACTAATTTCTTTATATTTTTTTACACTTCTACTGCAGCAGAACTATTCGGCCTAATAGTCCATCAATATTCGGCTAGGTGATGAAGGGCAGGCAGAGTATTCGGCCAAAGGGCCGAATATCAAATAGTGGCCGAATATTCATTACATCCCTAATGTGCACTAATAGAAAAGAACTTAAAACTAAATAACATTTGAGTGGGAGTGGTCCATTAATACCTTCTCAATTCATAGCCCTAAAATGTGCATAAATGCTTTTTTTTATTTATTTTTTACGTGGGTTTCAGTGACAAGAAGTGCAATTAACTGCTATTTTTTACCTATTACACCTTTTAGAATTTAAAATCGCAACTTTGGCGTTGGTTTGGCCCCTTTTGCTTTTCCACGCCTTACCAAGAGGCGACAGAAGTGATCATAATCACAAACAATTTATGCAGACAAATTGCATGCTCCTTTTAGCCAAGACAGAAGCAGCAAACGGAAATTTTAAAGTTAAAAAAAAAAAAAAAAAGTAGCAGGGATGAGAAGGCTTTAATTTGGTGCCTCTATCACCATCACTGTGTTCGGTTTAACCAAATTTGAGATCAGTCAAACACATTGTCTAACTTTATCTTTTGTCTATGATCATAATCCGAAATCACAAAATTGCGTGCCTCATGAGGATTGAAGGGGAAGCAGAATTCACATAAAAAGAAAGTGAAATTCAAAAACAAGTGATTAAACTAAAACCAGAGAATAGTGTGGAAAGCTTTCTAAGATCGCAATGTACTGTTGTGTATGAGGAAACGTGTCTTAATACTTCAAGCTACTAGTGATGGATTATTAGGTTGATACATCTCATTACTTTTTATTTTAGAAAATGCCTATTCATTTTCTGTGAGTGCTTTTTCACTGTTTAAATTGGGAAATGCCTTATTAGTAATTAAAAATGATACAACCTAATAATATTAAGTAAAACTAAGTCAAAATTTATTCTAAAAATGTTCAGTAGGAAGTTGAAGCTATAACCTGTTATTTTTGTTTGAAAAGCTGAAGTTGTTTGGGGAATATCAAAGATGTCAGCAAAATCTCTGGCAAAATGGATTTATTCGCACTGAAATTTTTTAAAAACATGAGTACAAGGGGGAGGGCGAGTCATTTTTTCCCAAAAACATTGCTTGGGGCATTTTTGTAACTTTTTTTAAAAAGGGTTTTTTTAACCTTATTTTTTTAAAAATTAAATTTTTTTTGTTTTTTAAAACCAAAAAAAGTTAAAATTTGTCTGTCTATGAGTTTGAAAACATTCAATTTTTTATAAAAACGCTGTCGAAGCAGCTACCCCCCCATTTTTGGTTTTAAATCCGCCTTGTAGGTAGATTTTTTAAATTCGAATTTGGCGCCGGGAACCCAGTTTTGCCAAGTTTTTGAAAAATTCCAGACGAAGCCTGCCTTTGAAGAGTGAGCCCCTGAACTCTCCACCATCTTTGAAAAATTTTAAATTAATTTAAAGGTTTTTACTTGGAAAGCAAAATTTAGAAAATGCGGGAATTTTAAAATTGGAAAAAAAGTATCAAACCAAAATGTGGGTAACATTGCAAATTATTTTCCCAGGAAAGCACATTAATTTTTTTTTCTCCTCCTCCCGAAAATGCCATCACAAAAGTTTTGGGGGTTTTAAAGAAAAAACTGCATCAGTGTTTTTCTTGTCAAGGAAAATTAAAAATGATGCAAAAGGGGATTGGGGGAATTTAAACTTAAACTTCAGATTAAAAATTTCGTTCAAATGCAAGATTTGGGTCAGAAAATTACATGATGACCCCTTTTTTTAAATTCCACCGCTCCAAAAAACGTTTGCCCACTCAACCCGCATTTGTTGACTATTTTTCCCTGTAATTTTACAACTAAAAAATTAAAACAGGGAATTTTTGGCCCAAACAAATGGGTTTTTTTTCCGAAATTCCGTATGCAGTAAATTTTTTCCAACTGAAAGAAAATTTACAGTTCAGTTCGAATAATTTTTAAAAAATAAATGTTGATTTTTGTTGCAAGAACAAATTTTTAACCTTAACAAGGAAAAAATAAAATTTTAAAAATGCAAGTTCGAACAAATCATTTTCTGGAAATAAGAAATTTTACAATTTTTTTATTTCTCCATCTCGTAAAAACAATATTTGGTAAAACATTAAAATTTGGAAGAAAAATTTAAAAAAAATTTTTTCTTCAACCCCATGGTTTTAAAAAGGTAAAAATTCACAGGAAAAAATTTTTTGGTTTAAGGGAAAAACCCAACTTTTTTCAAGCGTGGGCCCGGTTTTGACAACCACGTTTACTTTTAAGGCCTATTTTGGGGCGGGGCCTTTTTTTTATTTTCTCCAAAGGGAACTTTAAGGAAATTTTCTCCCTTTCTTATTGGGGTACCCCCCCGGGGCTTTCTTAAAACCCGGTTTTATACCACCGGAACCATCTGAAGAAAACGTTCGGGAAAGCCAGTTGCCAACCTTTTTAAATTTGGTTGCTGCAAACCGCTACCAATATTTGATGTTTTTAAGAAAAGCTCCTAAATTTTAGAATTGGCCCTTTAAAGGTAAAAGTTTTTACTTGGACATTTACAGTCCCGGATGTTATTCAGTGACAATTTTGGGTTTCGGCTTTTTTAAAAATTATTATAATGAATTATGGTTAAAAATTTAAAAACTAAAAAACCATTAGGAAAAAATTTAGTTCAATTGTTTTCCTCAAAGTTTTAAGTAATTTTCCGAACCTATTTTTTTTAAAAGTTAACATTTTTGACATCATTCTCAAAATTTCGAAAATGTGTTAAAAAAGCATACTTCTTTGTTTGAGGACGGAATTAAATTGCCTATAAATTCGCAATCTAATGTATCACATGTGATTGAAACAAAAGGTGCTCCCGTGGCTGCTAGGGCTAGACGCCTAGCTCAAGACAAGTTAGCTGCAGTCAAAGCTGAATTTGCATATTTAGTGCAGAAAGGAATTTGCAGCCCATCAAAAAGCTGCTGGAGTAGCCCCTTGCATTTGGTTAAAAAACCAAACACGGTAAACGCCCATGTGGCGATTACCGTGCACTTAATGCCATTACTATTCCCGATAATTACCCGATTAGACACATCCATGATTTTACATCTAACTTAAATGGAAAAATAATATTTTCTACTTTAGATTTAAAAAGGGCTTATCATCAAATTCCCATGAATAAAGATGATATTCCTAAAACAGCAATCATTACCCCCTTTGGTTTATACGAATTTAATTATATGACTTTTGGCTTGCGCAACGCAGCCCAAACTATGCAAAGATACATGGATCAAATTCTTTCTGATTTAGATTACTGTTTCGTGTATATTGATGATGTTCTAATTGCATCTTCCTCCATTGACGAGCATGTACACCATTTGGATGTTGTTCTCCAACGCTTAAAAGAAAACAATTTGACAGTTAATTTGCCAAAATGCACATTTGCTGCTGAAAAAGTTAAATTTTTGGGACACCTCATAGACAAATTGGGCATATCACCCTTACCTGATAAAGTTGAGGCCATTCGAAATTTTCCCAAACCAAACACTGTCAACGAATTACGCCAATTTTTGGGAATTTTAAATTTCTATAGAAGATTCCTAAATCATGCCGCTGAAAACCAATTAAATTTGTATGCAATGTTGGGGACCAGTAAAAAAAATGACAAAACTCCTCTGTCTTGGTCTGAGACGGCAGACAGAGAATTTGAGAAATGTAAAAAAATGTTAACTGAAATAACAAACCTAGCTCACCCAGATTTAACCAAAACCATTGCCCTTATGTGCGATGCTTCTGATAAGGCAATTGGAGCTTGCATACAGCAACGTACAGAAAAAGGCTGGGAACCCTTGGGATTTTTTTCACGGAAATTGAGCAGTTCAGAAATTAAATACAGCACATATGACCGCGAACTCCTTTCAATATTTGCCGCAATTAAATACTTCCGATTTCTGGTGGAAGGGAGAAATTTCATAATTTTTACAGATCATAAACCCTTAACTAAAGCTTTGATAAGAAAATATGATACACTCTCTCCTAGACAAATCAATCAATTAAATTTTATTGCACAATTTACGACTGACATACGCCATGTGAGCGGTCAGGAAAATGTGGTTGCTGACACATTTTCGCGCCTGTGCAGTGTCAAGTACCCCGAAGCTATTGATTATGCAGAAATCGCAAAAGCTCAGGATAGTGATTTCGAACTAAAGCAACTCCTCGAAGAAAAAAAATCGAGCCTTAAACTTCAAAAATTACTTGTCAATGACAATTTGCATATGTATTGCGACACTTCAACTAGCAATGTCCGACCATATATTCCAATGGAATTCCGAAAAGCTGTTTTTAATGCTATTCATGGTCTGGCGCATCCTGGGGTGAAGCCCACGGTTAAACTTCTCACCGATAGATTTGTGTGGCCGAACATAAAAAAAGATGTTGCTTTACTAGCAAAAACATGTATACCGTGCCAAAAAGCAAAGGTTTCAAGACATGTGTTTTCACCCTTTGCTGAATTTAAAGTCCCCAGTGTGAGATTCAGTCATATAAATATCGATCTCGTTGGACCTTTACCATCATCACAAGGATTTACGTACTGCCTCACGTGTATTGACCGATGTACTAGGTGGCCGGAAGCAATCCCCTTGCCGGATATAAAAGCTGAAACTGTAGCTCAAGCCTTGTACACTCACTGGTTCGCCAGATTTGGCATACCAGAACGCATAACAACTGACCAAGGTAGTCAATTCAGGAGTGAACTGTTTAACGTCTTATCGAAAAATTTTGGCATCAAACTGTCCCACACGTCCGCCTACCACCCGCAAGCAAACGGAATAATCGAACGGTGGCACCGGACATTAAAACAAGCCATAATGTGTCATACATCCATCCAGTGGACATTGGCGTTACCTGCTGTTTTGCTAGGTTTACGCACCGTTTTCAAGAAAGACCTCAATTGCTCAGCAGCAGAATTGGTATACGGCCAAAACCTACGCCTGCCTGGACAGTTCTTTAGTGAAAAGGACATTCCTAATGTACATAGTGACTTTGTAAAAAAACTTAATGAACATTTTCAACAGTCTCTTTCTAAATCAACGGCTCAACATAACAAGCAAAAAATTTTTGTTTTTAAAGACCTGAACACTTGCCCACATGTGTTCTTGCGAGTGGATGCAGTAAAGCCTTCTTTACACACTCCGTACACCGGCCCATATGAAGTAGTTACCAGGAGTGGAAAGACATTTTCCATCCGGATAAATGGGAAAACCAACTCAGTTTCAATAGACAGATTAAAGCCGGCGCATCTCACCTCAAGATGAACCGCTGAAAGCTACAGAGCTTAAACCCCCAGAACTGAGTGCACCATCTTCTGACACTGGAACTAAACCACCTTCTCGTCTCCCTACAAGTCTTGTGGACTCTGAGGCAAGACCAGTCGTCACAACCCGTTCCGGACGGCATGTCCATTTCCCCAAAAAATATGCTGAAACTGTGTATTTTGATAAAAATTAACTTTTCATTTTTTCAGGAGGGGAGATGGTGTGGGGATCTGGCAACGATCCAGCGCATCTCTGCGCAAGATCGGATTTAGCGCATGCGTGGATTGAAGAGATGAGTACTACAGCTAGTAGCGAGATGAGAGTTCGAAAACAATGCTTGTGCATGTGTAACTGTTCAATGTTCTTTAACCTATCTTTAATTAAATATGTATAAAACGCAATAAAGCCTTTAAGTTAAACTATATGGAGTCATCATAATTTGCAACCTTCATTCGATACTCGCTGTCGAAGCAGCTACAAAGTTGATCAATGAAAGGAAATATCAAAAGTTTTATGTCATGCAAAATTTTGGCATAAAGTTACTTTATTCAGCACTGAAAATTTTCTGTAAAGACATAATGCAAGGGTCGGCGCGAGTCACTTTTTTCACTAAAAATCACTTTTTTTTTGCATTGGTCACTTTTAGTCACTTTTTCAAAAATTGGTCACTATTTTCACTTTTTTTTTAAAAATGGTCACAATTTTCACTTTGTTGTCCTTTCTCTGGCAGAGCAACCAAAAAAAGTTACTTTGTCTGTCTATGAGTTATGAAAACATTGCAATTTTGCATAAAAATACGGGTTGAAGCTACCGCGTATCCCCGCCATTTTTGGTCCTGTAAGTCCGCCGTTTTTGGTCGTATTTTGAAATTCGGCTTGGCGCCGGCCCCGAGTGTGCCGAAGTTAAGGTTTGATATTGCAGTGTGGTGCAACTAGAAGGGGAGTCCCGTGACCTCCCCCCCCCCATCTAGAATGATGATATTTAATTAATTTTAATTTTTTTTTACTTGAGAAGAGCAAATCCTAAGAAAATAAAGCGATATTTAAATTAGAAAAGAAAAAAAAATCAGACCAAAAATTTTTAGCAGTTGCAGATTATATCACTCAGAAAATCACCTTAATTTATCTTTTCTTTGATTCCCCCCCCCCCCCCTCCCGAACTAACTGTCACAATCACAAAAGAAAATTTTTGGACGGGATTTCTAAACGAAAAGACAATACGCATCTTGAGAAAATAAAGTTATATTCTTGTCAAGAAATCATTAAAAATGATGCAGGGGAGGGGGGAATCTAAATTCTTAAAAAAACTTTAGATCTGAAAAATTCTTAGCAGTTGCAGATTATATATATTGCTCAGAAAATTACATTATGACCTCTTTTTATTTCCACCCCCCCCCCCCCCCCGTAAAGAATTTTTCTGATTGTGCCACTCATACTGTCATTATGTGTGACAGTGATACCGTGTAATTATCACAACTAAAATGATAAAATCAGGGAATTTTTTGGAGCTCAATCAGGGAATTTTTCTTGGATTTTGTTACTACCATGAAATTACAAAAACAGTATCGAATAAACGTTTGTTTCCTACACTGATACAGAAAATTAACAGTAATTTCAGTTTGAATAATTTTGATAAAATATCAAATTTAGATTTATTTCAAGTGAAATTTTCTAATCCTTGAACAAGTGTAAAAAATATTTAAAAAGTAGCATTTACGAACTAAATTTTATTCAATGTTGAACATAAGTTAAACTTTTAATAAGTTTTTAATTTCTGCCGATTTGAATAAATATTTATTCATTTATATTTTTAAATAAGTAACAATTTGAGAAAGAAATTAATTAAAAAAATAACTTTTGTCTCTCTCACTCTTACCCATTCATGGATTTTGAAAAAGGTATTTATGAACATAGTTACAGGTATAAAGATTCTTATTTTTGAATAGGCTATGATTTTTTTTTTTTTTTTTTTAAGTTGGATAAAAGCTCTATTTATTCAGGTTTAGTTTTCAAGCGATGTCGAAACTGCTCTTTTTCAAGTTGTATTTAGTTTAAATTAAAAAGCACACACACAAGTTTACATTTTAATGGTCACTATTTTGGTAGCTGTGGTCACTTTTTTCACTATTTTGAAGACTCCAAAGTGCGCCAAGCTCTGCATAATGGCAAATTTTCCTCCTCAAATTACTGCCGGATATTCGACCGGATACCCCGCCGGATGCATTTCTTAACATGCCGGATATTCGGATATCTTTTGCAGTGCGGGATCGGATATCCGGATCAATCGTATAGTTAAAAATCAGCCGGATAGGCCGGTAGTTGCCGGATATCCGTTTCATCCCTAGTTAATTTCAGTGTTGAACATTCACCCGACATACGATATCATTCTTATTTCTTCAAAGAAAAGTCATTCTAAATGTTATATGTAATGTGGCCCTAAAAAAGTTACACTTGGCCCTGAAAAGGCCTTAAATTTGACTTGGAGATGAGAGTGGGAACCCTGAAAAGATTTAATTCAGTGAGATGTTCATGTTGCTGCTTCATCATCACTCTGAGGAAAGCAGTTATTCATAACAATGAATTGATCGTGTATAAAGATGTATTAAATGTACATTAAAATCCATTGGAGGAAAAATAATTAGTTCATTAGTTGTGGTAGCAAAGTTTTAATGTAATTTCCAGAATTCTTCATATTTTTTTTAAAAGTTAATTTCAGTGTTGATTGAACATTTGACTATATTCACATATACGATATCATTCTTATTTCTTCCAAGAAAAGTCATTCTAAATGTTATATGTAATGTGGCCGTAGAAAAGTTACACGTGGCCTTGAAAAGGCCTTAAATTTGACTTAGAGATGAGAGTGGGAACCCTGTATACTAATCTAATTATTCTGCGATAGGGATAACTTCACCAAATGTTCAAGAAATCACGAATCGACTTTTACATTGAAATTTTAAAATTATGGTTTTCTGTATGAATTGTTATTATTGTGGCGCAGCAGTGTCACAATTTTTAATACAATGCAATTGATGCACATTTTTCAGAAATACGAATCAATTTTGGGTGTTGCCCCTCTGCCCTGTAGTGACTAGATTATATATTTTTGTATCTTGTGTGTCAAAGAGTCATAATTATAAAATAAAATTGATCCGAGAAGCAGCTAAAGATTGATAGAACAACATTAGGTCATTTTTTATCTGCTCATAAGAGTATTTTACATTTGATATTGAGGAACGAAAATCGGTACAACGCTTTCACACAAGTATTTTGACACAAAACCAATGCGTTACACTGAAATATGTTTATTTTATTGTGTGCTAGCATGCGCCAAACGGGAATCGGCGTAATAGAACTTAAAAAATAATTTGCTTTATAGAGGATTTTGTTAATTTTTATCAGTCTATTAAAAAAAGGCTAAGCAATTAATACATGCAATGTATTAACTTAATTTAGGAAAAATTTTAGTGAATGTATTTGTTACCGTTAAAGTATGAAATCCGTTATTTTATAGAATACCTGGTTATTCCATGAAATAACTGATCGTGTCCGTTAAAGTGTAAAACTCTCTTGTATTTCATGGTTTAACTAGTTATTTCATAGAATAACGATCTGCAGCCCGTTAAAGTGTAAAATAATCTATATCATAATCTCGCACGACAAAAACATTTACCTTCCACCCCTACTGCATTTATCAACTATTCCAGGCCATAGGGAGAGAACTTGTTTAGCGTGTTGGCGCCTAGAAATTCAAGCGAAAAAGATGAAATTAATGTCGGATAAATCTCATTCTGAAGCCTCTGTGGGGTTTACCGTCTGTATCCCAGTGCCTGAAGTTCTACCTAAGGCTTCGGCTAAAAGGTGCAAGGGTGTTCGATGGAGAAAAGTGCCTGAAGTTGAGTTCCGTGGTAGCCTAGTGGTTAGCACGTCGGCCTTCCACCTGGAAGGTCGCGCGTTCGATCGTGACCACCGAGAATCTAGGAGGCCTGCCGGCTCCACTTTCCCCTGCTGCATGAGTCATAGCATGTAGTTGGAAGTTCGAAGCGTGGATCGGACGACGCCAGAGGTTGAGAGCAGAGGTAGCGTCTAGCGGCAGTGCAAGCTTGTTGATTTTGAAAATATCTCACATGTGAGATAGAAAATATTAATTATGAGTACCAATTCGATGTGGGAATCATAAATCAAGAATAAAAGACAAGACACAAGCTCATTATACTTGAAAGGTAAGTTTATTTACGTATATTTCTTTAAAATCTGGAATTTTTGTTAGTGTTAGGCCTATGTATATATATGTGTTTAGCAATTATCGCTATTCTCAAAAGTATTTTTAAAAGCATTGAATGACGAATGCAAAACTGATTTAAAAATCTACACATGTTTCTTTTTTTATATACAGTTTTGTTTTTAAATGTTCGATTATTTATTACCATTATTATTTTTATTCTGTTTTGCTTTGCGGCTGTTAACTTTCAATGTGCTTGAAAGTAGTATGATCTATATGTAAATTGCTGTTTTTACTATTGAAATTTTCTTTTTTTTTTTTTTACTATAAAGTATGCTTACATTTCATCCCTTAACCTACTTAATTTTTAATGTATCATATGCATGGTGCAATTTTGTTTATGAATAGTTATCACAAGTTTTTTCGTTTTTTATTAGTTTGTTTTATAATGTAATTAACCTCTATAAATTTTTCCTAAAGTCGAGAGCTGACATTTTTAAATATTTTCATTTTTAATGATCCAATTATTGTTATGTTTAACTTTGTAATTAAATTATAAAACAGTTCAAAGGAGCACAGTTTTCAAACCTAAAAATTTGTTCAGTTTTTCAATCGCTAAAATATGACTTTTTTCACACAGATGCCATTTACGTGTTCAGTTCCTGCCTGTCGAGGGAATTATGACAAAGAAAACAAAGTACATGTATTTAGTTTTCCTTCTGATAAAGATCTAAGAGATAAGTGGTTGCACGCAATACCCAGAAAGGGTTTTGTCATAACAAAGAATTCGAAGGTAAGTAAAAACATTTTTACAATAAAGGATTATATTTGTACTTCATGTTAGAAATAAGCGGATATTTCATGTATTTTTGAAATAACTATTTGGTCAGTCAGATGTCTAAATCTAGATGCCAAATTTTCTTGGTTTTTTTTCATTTTGGCTCCTAAACAACATATCCTAATCATCATTGACGATTTTAATTCTGGGTTCTAACACTGGCTCATACTACATCTTTAAAGAATTTACTAGCATGTGGAGTGGAAATTTGCTACTGTTTATAATTTTATGTTGTTGAAAACAATGAAAATAAAATAATTTTATAATGTGCCTATAGTTAATACTTATTCGTAGTCGTAAAGTGCCAGTTTGTTGTACTGTAACATAAAGATGTTTTAATTTTATTTAATATTTTTGTTTGTCTTTTAGGTTTGTGAAAGACACTTCAAAGAGGGAGAAATACTGACTCGCACAACCTTATATGTTGAAAAAACTGGCGAGACTTTATCGGCTCCAATAAAGCGACCCAAGTTGAAGGAGAAGGCCATTCCAAGTATTTTTCCTGGCTGTCCAGAGTATTTATCGTCGCAGTCGACGGCCATACGGCAAAGTCCAGAGAAAAAGCGACAACGGTTAGAAAATGAGCAAGTGAGACTAGCTTTGGCTGAAAGTTTGAATTCAAAAAGTGAGGAAGATCGGCGTAATAAATTCGAGAACTTTAAGCAGTTACAAATTCTTCTCCAGGTCCAGGTACATAATATTCCAAAAAACTGGACTGTTATTGTGAAAAATGAAACTTTGTTATTTCTTGATATTGCTTTATTGGATGACATTCCGCATCTAAAATATGCGGTTAGTATAAATAGTGAATTAAAGTTGAATGTAACTTTTAAAGGGGAAAAGATTTTAAAGTATAAAAATTGTAATTTGCCAATTAAGGTTAATAATATTAATGAAATATTAGAAATTCTTGATTTCTACGAAGGAAACCAATGTACGGGTTTTAATGATCCTTTAAATGAAAAATTAAATATGATTGAGTGCATTTTTAAAAATTCTGAGAATCTGTTCATTGACAAAAGTAAGTTTTTTTTTAATTTTTTCCTTGAACAAATCAAGCTAGTGAAGTGTAAACCAGAAAGATATAGGTATTCTCCAGATATGCTTATTTTTGCTTCTCTTTTGTTTTACATTTCACCTCAAGCTTATAAATTCATTCGGAATTCCAATTATTTCATTCTACCTGGTCCAAGTACCATTAGAAAACTGTGTTCGACGCTAAGAAATTCCCCACAGAATGAGGAAAATGACAATTTTCTCGCTTACGCCAAGCATGCGTTTTTGAAATTAAAGGAAAATGATCATGATGTTTTCCTCCAGGTCGATGAAATTCACATCAAGCCATTTCTCGACTATAAGGGAGGAAACATCGTTGGAACAGCTTATAATAGCCCTAATTTAGCAACAAGTGTGCATGTGTTTATGCTTGAAGGTCAGTTTTCACTATATAAAGATGTTATTCACATTGTTCCTGTTGATTCATTTGATGCAATTAAACTTTATCATGTATTAAATAAAGTTGTAATGGGTTTGGAAGCAATAGGGTATAAAGTAAATGGAATAGTAACTGATAACAATTCTATAAATCGTAAAGCAATAAGTAACTTTTCAAACCCCCCTAAATTACAAGTTAAATATATCCATCCTGCAGATAATTCACGTCCCCTTTTCTATGTTATTGACTCTGTTCACATTTTTAAATGCTATAGAAACAACTGGATGAACCAGAAAAATGGTTATTATTTTTATTTTCCATCTTTTATGCACTCCGGTGCTGAGGAAGTTATAATGACAGCTTCTCTAAGTACTGTACGACAACTATACGACTTAGAGTGCTCAAGTTTGATGAAAGTGGGCTATGGATTGACTCGTAAAGCCTTATGGCCCACAAATTTAGAGAGACAAAACGTCAAGTTAGCTCTAAAGCTTTTCAGCACAAATGTTGTGCATGCTCTGCAAGAGCTTGGGCCTAAACATAAGTTGGAACATTTTGGTGAAACTGCCAACTTTATTAATTTATTGTGCACGTGGTGGGACATTGTAAATGTTAAAACCCCAAATAAGGGGAAAATTAAACGCAACCCTATGTGTGAGCCTATTACTGCAAATCCTTCTGATGAAAGGTTAATTTTTTTAAAGCAATTTGCTTCCTGGTTAACAAGGTGGGAGAATTTTGAGTCGAACAATGGCCGGCTGTCAAGGGAGACTTTTCTTGCTGCCCGACACACTACCGAGGCATTTATTGAAATTGTGAACTACTGTACCGCATCATTAAAAAAGTCTTATGTTTTGTTGGGGAAAATCCAAACAGACAAGTTAGAGTCTAGGTTTGGGCAATACAGAAGTATGGCTGGAGACCAGTACCATATTTCAGTTCGCCAAATTTATGAGACTGAAAGTAAGTTGCGTTTGTGTCACGAATTAAAACTTGCTTCACATAAAAAAGGTCTAATAGATGTTGATCTCTCCAATTTGAATGATACTGATAAGCAGCATGATAGCCAGCAGCCTATTGATTTAATATTTTATGATATAACTGTTGAAGAGTCGGATATTAAAGAAATAACTGGAAAGTTATCAGTAGTGACTTACCTTGCAGGATATTGTTCACATGCTGTTTTCAAAAAAACAAACTGCTTGGATTGTCAACAAATGTTAATAGTAGATAAAGAATCTGTTGCAAAAAATTCCTTTAAGTTAATCGAGATAAAAAATAGGGGGGGCTTACTCTATCCAAGTGAATTTGTAATCAATGCAGTCATTCATACTTATATTGTTATACAAAAGTTAGTAAGTAAAAAGTATGAAGAATCCTTCCTTAAAGTCATTAATCAGAGGGGTTTAGTCATTAAACTTGTAGAAGACATATTGGTAACTAAAGATCCATTTCTGTGTTTTGACACATGTGCCAATGCACATGATTTATTGCCCCTTCTTAGCATTATTTTAAAATCTGCAACAAACAGCCTATTAAACAACTATTGCAAACTAAAGAATGATAATTTAAAAGTTAAAAAAGTACCTAATATTACAGTTGTGTCAAAAAATAAAAGAAAGTTAGAAACTCTTTCCAAACACTCATAATAAAAAAAAATTCAAAAAACACTAGCTTAAAAATTTTACTACACTTACTATTATACTACACTAGCTTAAAAATAGTAGTTGTGGTAGCAAAGTTTTAATGTAATTTCCAGAATTCTTCATTTTTTTTTTTAAAAGTTAATTTCAGTGTTGATTGAACATTTGACTATATTCACATATACGATATCATTCTTATTTCTTCCAAGAAAAGTCATTCTAAATGTTATATGTAATGTGGCCGTAGAAAAGTTACACGTGGCCTTGAAAAGGCCTTAAATTTGACTTAGAGATGAGAGTGGGAACCCTGTATACTAATCTAATTATTCTGCGATAGGGATAACTTCACCAAATGTTCAAGAAATCACGAATCGACTTTTACATTGAAATTTTAAAATTATGGTTTTCTGTATGAATTGTTATTATTGTGGCGCAGCAGTGTCACAATTTTTAATACAATGCAATTGATGCACATTTTTCAGAAATACGAATCAATTTTGGGTGTTGCCCCTCTGCCCTGTAGTGACTAGATTATATATTTTTGTATCTTGTGTGTCAAAGAGTCATAATTAAAAAATAAAATTGATCCGAGAAGCAGCTAAAGATTGATAGAACAACATTAGGTCATTTTTTATCTGCTCATAAGAGTATTTTACATTTGATATTGGGGAACGAAAATCGGTACAACGCTTTCACACAAGTATTTTGACACAAAACCAATGCGTTACACTGAAATATGTTTATTTTATTGTGTGCTAGCATGCCCCAAAAGGGGAATCGGCGTAATAGAACTTAAAAAATAATTTGCTTTATAGAGGTTTTTGTTAATTTTTATCAGTCTATTAAAAAAAGGCTAAGCAATTAATACATGCAATGTATTAACTTAATTTGGGAAAAAATTTTAGTGAATGTATTTGTTACCGTTAAAGTATGAAATCCGTTATTTTATAGAATACCTGGTTATTCCATGAAATAACTGATCGTGTCCGTTAAAGTGTAAAACTCTCTTGTATTTCATGGTTTAACTAGTTATTTCATAGAATAACGATCTGCAGCCCGTTAAAGTGAAAAATAATCTATATCATAATCTCGCACGACAAAAACATTTACCTTCCACCCCTACTGCTTTTTATCAACTATTCCAGGCCATAGGGAGAGAACTTGTTTAGCGTGTTGGCGCCTAGAAATTCAAGCGAAAAAGATGAAATTAATGTCGGATAAATCTCATTCTGAAGCCTCTGTGGGGTTTACCGTCTGTATCCCAGTGCCTGAAGTTCTACCTAAGGCTTCGGCTAAAAGGTGCAAGGGTGTTCGATGGAGAAAAGTGCCTGAAGTTGAGTTCCGTGGTAGCCTAGTGGTTAGCACGTCGGCCTTCCACCTGGAAGGTCGCGCGTTCGATCGTGACCACCGAGAATCTAGGAGGCCTGCCGGCTCCACTTTCCCCTGCTGCATGAGTCATAGCATGTAGTTGGAAGTTCGAAGCGTGGATCGGACGACGCCAGAGGTTGAGAGCAGAGGTAGCGTCTAGCGGCAGTGCAAGCTTGTTGATTTTGAAAATATCTCACATGTGAGATAGAAAATATTAATTATGAGTACCAATTCGATGTGGGAATCATAAATCAAGAATAAAAGACAAGACACAAGCTCATTATACTTGAAAGGTAAGTTTATTTACGTATATTTCTTTAAAATCTGGAATTTTTGTTAGTGTTAGGCCTATGTATATATATGTGTTTAGCAATTATCGCTATTCTCAAAAGTATTTTTAAAAGCATTGAATGACGAATGCAAAACTGATTTAAAAATCTACACATGTTTCTTTTTTTTTATACAGTTTTGTTTTTAAATGTTCGATTATTTATTACCATTATTATTTTTATTCTGTTTTGCTTTGCGGCTGTTAACTTTCAATGTGCTTGAAAGTAGTATGATCTATATGTAAATTGCTGTTTTTACTATTGAAATTTTCTTTTTTTTTTTTTTACTATAAAGTATGCTTACATTTCATCCCTTAACCTACTTAATTTTTAATGTATCATATGCATGGTGCAATTTTGTTTATGAATAGTTATCACAAGTTTTTTCGTTTTTTATTAGTTTGTTTTATAATGTAATTAACCTCTATAAATTTTTCCTAAAGTCGAGAGCTGACATTTTTTAAAAATTTTCATTTTTAAAGATCCAATTATTGTTATGTTTAACTTTGTAATTAAATTATAAAACAGTTCAAAGGAGCACAGTTTTCAAACCTAAAAATTTGTTCAGTTTTTCAATCGCTAAAATATGACTTTTTTCACACAGATGCCATTTACGTGTTCAGTTCCTGCCTGTCGAGGGAATTATGACAAAGAAAACAAAGTACATGTATTTAGTTTTCCTTCTGATAAAGATCTAAGAGATAAGTGGTTGCACGCAATTTCCCAGAAAGGGTTTTGTCATAACAAAGAATTCGAAGGTAAGTAAAAACATTTTTACAATAAAGGATTATATTTGTACTTCATGTTAGAAATAAGCGGATATTTCATGTATTTTTGAAATAACTATTTGGTCAGTCAGATGTCTAAATCTAGATGCCAAATTTTTTTTGGTTTTTTTTCATTTTGGCTCCTAAACAACATATCCTAATCATCATTGACGATTTTAATTCTGGGTTCTAACACTGGCTCATACTACATCTTTAAAGAATTTACTAGCATGTGGAGTGGAAATTTGCTACTGTTTATAATTTTATGTTGTTGAAAAAAATGAAAATAAAATAATTTTTTAATGTGCCTATAGTTAATACTTATTCGTAGTCGTAAAGTGCCAGTTTGTTGTACTGTAACATAAAGATGTTTTAATTTTATTTAATATTTTTGTTTGTCTTTTAGGTTTGTGAAAGACACTTCAAAGAGGGAGAAATACTGACTCGCACAACCTTATATGTTGAAAAAACTGGCGAGACTTTATCGGCTCCAATAAAGCGACCCAAGTTGAAGGAGAAGGCCATTCCATGTATTTTTCCTGGCTGTCCAGAGTATTTATCGTCGCAGTCGACGGCCATACGGCAAAGTCCAGAGAAAAAGCGACAACGGTTAGAAAATGAGCAAGTGAGACTAGCTTTGGCTGAAAGTTTGAATTCAAAAAGTGAGGAAGATCGGCGTAATAAATTCGAGAACTTTAAGCAGTTACAAATTCTTCTCCAGGTCCAGGTACATAATATTCCAAAAAACTGGACTGTTATTGTGAAAAATGAAACTTTGTTATTTCTTGATATTGCTTTATTGGATGACATTCCGCATCTAAAATATGCGGTTAGTATAAATAGTGAATTAAAGTTGAATGTAACTTTTAAAGGGGAAAAGATTTTAAAGTATAAAAATTGTAATTTGCCAATTAAGGTTAATAATATTAATGAAATATTAGAAATTCTTGATTTCTACGAAGGAAACCAATGTACGGGTTTTAATGATCCTTTAAATGAAAAATTAAATATGATTGAGTGCATTTTTAAAAATTCTGAGAATCTGTTCATTGACAAAAGTAAGTTTTTTTTTAATTTTTTCCTTGAACAAATCAAGCTAGTGAAGTGTAAACCAGAAAGATATAGGTATTCTCCAGATATGCTTATTTTTGCTTCTCTTTTGTTTTACATTTCACCTCAAGCTTATAAATTCATTCGGAATTCCAATTATTTCATTCTACCTGGTCCAAGTACCATTAGAAAACTGTGTTCGACGCTAAGAAATTCCCCACAGAATGAGGAAAATGACAATTTTCTCGCTTACGCCAAGCATGCGTTTTTGAAATTAAAGGAAAATGATCATGATGTTTTCCTCCAGGTCGATGAAATTCACATCAAGCCATTTCTCGACTATAAGGGAGGAAACATTGTTGGAACAGCTTATAATAGCCCTAATTTAGCAACAAGTGTGCATGTGTTTATGCTTGAAGGTCAGTTTTCACTATATAAAGATGTTATTCACATTGTTCCTGTTGATTCATTTGATGCAATTAAACTTTATCATGTATTAAATAAAGTTGTAATGGGTTTGGAAGCAATAGGGTATAAAGTAAATGGAATAGTAACTGATAACAATTCTATAAATCGTAAAGCAATAAGTAACTTTTCAAACCCCCCTAAATTACAAGTTAAATATATCCATCCTGCAGATAATTCACGTCCCCTTTTCTATGTTATTGACTCTGTTCACATTTTTAAATGCTATAGAAACAACTGGATGAACCAGAAAAATGGTTATTATTTTTATTTTCCATCTTTTATGCACTCCGGTGCTGAGGAAGTTATAATGACAGCTTCTCTAAGTACTGTACGACAACTATACGACTTAGAGTGCTCAAGTTTGATGAAAGTGGGCTATGGATTGACTCGTAAAGCCTTATGGCCCACAAATTTAGAGAGACAAAACGTCAAGTTAGCTCTAAAGCTTTTCAGCACAAATGTTGTGCATGTTCTGCAAGAGCTTGGGCCTAAACATAAGTTGGAACATTTTGGTGAAACTGCCAACTTTATTAATTTATTGTGCACGTGGTGGGACATTGTAAATGTTAAAACCCCAAATAAGGGGAAAATTAAACGCAACCCTATGTGTGAGCCTATTACTGCAAATCCTTCTGATGAAAGGTTAATTTTTTTAAAGCAATTTGCTTCCTGGTTAACAAGGTGGGAGAATTTTGAGTCGAACAATGGCCGGCTGTCAAGGGAGACTTTTCTTGCTGCCCGACACACTACCGAGGCATTTATTGAAATTGTGAACTACTGTACCGCATCATTAAAAAAGTCTTATGTTTTGTTGGGGAAAATCCAAACAGACAAGTTAGAGTCTAGGTTTGGGCAATACAGAAGTATGGCTGGAGACCAGTACCATATTTCAGTTCGCCAAATTTATGAGACTGAAAGTAAGTTGCGTTTGTGTCACGAATTAAAACTTGCTTCACATAAAAAAGGTCTAATAGATGTTGATCTCTCCAATTTGAATGATACTGATAAGCAGCATGATAGCCAGCAGCCTATTGATTTAATATTTTATGATATAACTGTTGAAGAGTCGGATATTAAAGAAATAACTGGAAAGTTATCAGTAGTGACTTACCTTGCAGGATATTGTTCACATGCTGTTTTCAAAAAAACAAACTGCTTGGATTGTCAACAAATGTTAATAGTAGATAAAGAATCTGTTGCAAAAAATTCCTTTAAGTTAATCGAGATAAAAAATAGGGGGGGCTTACTCTATCCAAGTGAATTTGTAATCAATGCAGTCATTCATACTTATATTGTTATACAAAAGTTAGTAAGTAAAAAGTATGAAGAATCCTTCCTTAAAGTCATTAATCAGAGGGGTTTAGTCATTAAACTTGTAGAAGACATATTGGTAACTAAAGATCCATTTCTGTGTTTTGACACATGTGCCAATGCACATGATTTATTGCCCCTTCTTAGCATTATTTTAAAATCTGCAACAAACAGCCTATTAAACAACTATTGCAAACTAAAGAATGATAATTTAAAAGTTAAAAAAGTACCTAATATTACAGTTGTGTCAAAAAATAAAAGAAAGTTAGAAACTCTTTCCAAACACTCATAATAAAAAAAAATTCAAAAAACACTAGCTTAAAAATTTTACTACACTTACTATTATACTACACTAGCTTAAAAATAGTAGTATAGTGTAATAAATTATTATTAATTCTAATTTTTTCCAAATCTTCTCAGTTGGTTTTTTTTTTTGCAAGGGCATGTTACCCATGGATTATTTTGAAGTTTTATGCTTATCAATTAACTGTATATTTAGTCAAAAATGTTCACAAAAGCTCCATTTTTATTTCGTGATAAGCTTGAAATTTAAAGAAAACATTTAAAGTAAAAATATTTTTCTAATCCTTATTATTAATAATAAGAGCAAATTTAATCAAAATAATTTAGTTATAAGTGCAACCAGCAACCTGGCAAAAAGTAAACCACTTTTATTTTTACTTTCTTGTGTAATTTACAATTGATGCAAAAATTAAAAGTACATTAGAAATTTTGATATTTTAAATGATATCATTTGTAATCTTTTCTGTGGTCATTAAATAGTGTGAAAAGGAGAGTATCAATTATATATGTGTAAGATATATCTAAGAAACCTAATCTTTGTTTTTTAAAATGTATTAGTACATGAAGTGGCCCTGTATATAGTTATAAATTGGCCTGAAGAAAGTCCTATAAAGGCCCTATTTTTTAATCTGCTGAGACAGTGGGAACCCTGATTAAGCATAATGTGGCATTCATGCTTATTATTGCATGTATGTAGATAGTTGTATTTATGTAGATAGCATTTACTTAACTACATCATATTCACTTTCTGTACTCTGATTTGTATACCTGGAGTCGTGTAAAATAAATTTGCTTTGATACTTCCTGAATTTTTCTTTATTCTTGTGTCATTAAAACCATTATCCTTGACAATTAACTTAGACATCATACAGACAATCACTTAGACAAATGAGAGCATTACAATAATAAATCGTAATTAATTGTATAAGTAGATTCAAATTAATTAAACATAGTTTATCCAAATTACATAAATAATTTGGTTTTCAATTATATATATTTATATGTATGAAAATAAGGTTTTTTTTTTTAAGTAAGGACATGTTTTGAAGCTGAATTATATAATTTTAGATTAATTTTGTAAACTCAAAAGAAAGTTGAATCTCATTATTATAAATAAATCAGTCTATACATTTTTGCAGTTTTCATTTTAATAGGTTTACTTACTACTAGATGTAAGAAAGAAATTACTTAAGAAAGATGTACTTAAGAAATTTAACTACTATTTCTTTTAAAAGAAAAATTCGTTGCATTTTATTTAGGAAAATTTAAGTTTCACTCAGTAATGTGTGAAATAACTTAATTATAAATATTTCTGCAGCTTTATCCAACACAAACTTACTTTTATTATCGTTTTTTCCCCCTTTACTTTCTTTTTTATATTATATAAGTATAAGCTTTCATTCTGTACAAAGGTAATTATTTTGATTAATTCGCTTATCTACCTTTTTTTTTTCAAAGTTTATAAATACGTTTTAATCTATACCACTTCTTAAAAATAAACTATAAGAAATTTAAAAAGGATTCCAATCTATTCAAGTGAAAAAAATCTTTTACTGATCAACCAATGAATTAAAAAGAATCTTAGAAAAATAAATGTTTTGCTATTCATTCCGATAGTTGCGAGTAGTAACTCGCCTTCGTCGCAAATCCTCTCCCTAGAAGGGATGACTCATTCCACCAGCGAGCAGGCCTCCTACATTCTCGGTGGTCACGGTTCGATACGCACTGAAGACCACCATGTATACTTGGGGATATGTGCATGTAAAATCCGTAGACCCCACTACCTCTCCCCATGCGTAAGCAATCCTAAGGCCTCGGCTAACAGGTAGGGGTCTGGTGGAGAAAAGTGCCTGAAGTTGACAGAGGAAAAGGTGAGGCCAAATCTATTTTAGCTATCATCATAAAAATAACCGAAGATGGCATTTTCCAATTGAGCACAAGAAACGGCCGCATAAAACAATTATATTCCAGATCCCAATTCGGTGTTTGCGAACAAAAATTAATTAAAATCGAAGAAGTACCGGATGTAGAAATATCGCTCCGGTCGGTTGCTACAGCTAAAAGTTTTGGTACTGGTCAGGGATTTAAAAAATGCTCGGGTAAAACCCAGTGTGTCAACAAAAAAAGTTTTTGTTTTAGAAATAATGTTCTTTGTAATTCCAAGTGTCATTTTAGTAATCCTTGTTGTAACAAATGATTTTATGGTACGTTTCCATAAATACCATTTATACGCTGCATAAATTAGATAAATTGCATCTTTTTCATTTTAATTGTCTATCATTAGTTTATTTATAGAATACCTAGATATTTCATTTTATATAAATTGTTTATTTTACACTTTAACTGTCTCTCATTAGTTAATTCATAGAATACCTAGTTATTTCATAGAATAACTAGTTAAAGTGTCAAATTAATGACATATTACATACTTTAACGGACACGATCAGTTATTTCATGAAATAACTAGGTATTCTATGAAATGACTGCATTATATACTTTAACGGTAACATATTCACTGAAATAAATAAATTTACAGTGAACTTGGACTGAAAGATTGCTTTTTAACTTTCTTTTTTTGTGTCCAGGGGGATTGGAATTTAGCATCCACTATTATATAAAAAAAGATAATTAAGAACTATATATCACTGTTTATTAAAAGTGACAAGCCTCCCCTATTTTTTTAACTCTTAAATAAAAGTTCAAGTATTTTCCCTTCAACTTGTCAATCAATGCAATGAAACCTCCTAACCGACCACCTCTCTAAACGACCAAAAATTTCCACACTTCCAGACCCCACCTCATTAGGGTTCTGATTGATGGGGTATTAAGAGAAACTACAATGTGAAGAGGTAGTTTGCAAAGTGACGACTTTAGGCGATAAACATGAAAGGCGAGCAAGTTGCTTGAAATAAAGCATAAGTATTATCATTATTAGAAAGTATATTTTTTATGCCATGAATTTTTCAATGCATAGATTTTTTTACTGTATTTTATGTTTTTGCCTTATTAAACTGTTTCCCAATCTATTTCAAAAAAAAAGAGAGGTAGGGGGGAGGAAAAAGATAAAATATTTTTTAAATTGAATAATTGCACATTAAATGTGTACTATAGTGAAATAAAAGTACCCTTATTAAATCACGGGAAAAACTAATTTTTTTTAAAAAACATTTTTAAGAGAACAAAAGATTGTAGTGAATTTCCATTGGTTGTGCAAATAAAACTACAGAAATTGACATGAAACAGGCGATCATAAAATTTCAGTGTTGTTATTATGCAATAAATTAAATAATTAAAAGTTATTCCATATTCGTATACGTATTTGTTGCAATCGTAGTTTCCTAAACTGAGAACTTCTTCATTTCGATGAATTTTTATTTCCAAATTGATATCCAATGGTTTATAAATTCTAAACGGGACATTTTTCCCGGGGGGGGGGGGGGAGAGACATGGAGCGTGTCATCAGACATTACATTTTGGTTACATTATAAACGGTATTCAGCAGTCTAGATATAATTTATTTGTTTTTAATTATCATTGTCAACTCTAAAAGGTCAAACTAATATCAGTGACGTTCCTAGCATGGGTGTGACAAATGCTGTAATTTGTGCTACCTCCCCCCAAAAAAACTTAGCTGTGATGTATAAATTTGTAGTTTTTTTTTTTTTTTTTGCAGTAGTGCAAAAAAAATCTCGAGAAATTTTATATTTTATTTATTTGGTGCAACTTTACATTAAACAACATTTATAACCATCAAGGATACGTTAAAATGCTCCAGTAAAATTGAAAAAAATGAAAGTGTGTGTATTTTTTATGAAATCTTAAATTTAATTTGGGTGTCAACCCCTCCCCCCTCCCGTAGTGACGCTACTAATATCGTGGCATTTTTTCTTGTTATTCAATCTGTTTAAGAATCGAGTTATATGTTAATGTAGTCACAAAGGCGGTTAGGAGGTCAAAAAATAAAGTTCGGATTGAGTTATCGATGTGAAATATTTTTGTTTTTACATTTGTTTACCAACATCTCAGTCGAGAAAAAAATTTAAAATTCTTACGCGTTTTTTGGTGTAACACAGGACTCCCACGGCTGCGCCAATTGCGCAAAACTGCTCCAAAACGATTCTTCTGCTACAAAATGCGTTTTTTTTTGCAAATTTGCGCCAAATCGGGATTTTCGGAAAAAAAATTACTTTCCACGTGTAAGCAAAGGAGCGCATACGTTCTACAATTTTTTTGCATCCGCTACAAAAATCGGATTTTTTTCATTTTAACTGTTTATAATGATTTTTCTCAAAGTAAATAAATAAAATGTATTTTTATTTTAAATAAAAGCATTGTTTGAAAATATAATATTTGTTCCCGAAAGTCTTTGGAGGTAGACTTTCAAACGCTGTAAAATTAAACATTGAATTAGAGCTTTTTTTCTTTTCTCATTACTCTTTAAGCTCTGTAATCTATATCATATAACCACAAGCAATTAAAAAACATAAATATAAAGAACAAAATAAGTAAAAAAATTACAGCTAAGTTGGAAAATCATTTAAAAAAGCATGTACGTATATCTTAATGAATTGATGATCTTTGGCAAATATGTTAAGCAATATTATTAGAAGAAATAGAAATTTTGTTGTGGATGAACACCTCATAAAAGTACTCCTTTTAAAGTTTCAAATTTTAAACTAGATTTGAAAGTTATGAAATTACCATGCATTTCCTTTTTCTTTTAATTCAATTTAGTTTCTTTCGGCATCCAATTGCTGTAACCCTAGGACTCTTAAATTTTAATTGTAATTATTACACAATTTTTCAAAGATGTAAAGATAAATTGTTGGGGAAAAAATCATTAGCTATTAAATTAGCAACATATAATAAAAAATACATTTTGCCTTTCTATTATAGAACTGAAAAATATAATTTGATTCTTGAATTTTCTTGCTGCAAAATTATGAAACTCAGCAATTTACTTTTAGTTTTATTAATTACTTCCAGAGCATCTAAATGAGTATTTAGGATTGAAATTTAAAGGAATATTTCTTAATCAGAAAAATAATGAATATTACTGCAGGTAGAAAATAGGATCGACTTCAAATATATTTTTTTGATAAAATATGAATTTATATTTAATTCATTCAAAGTTTTACTGTTACTATAATCACAATGGTTATACCTAAATAAGTACCATTTAAAAATAAGTTTTAATTAATGATAAATAGTTTAAAATAGTTGAACCTTTCATATTAGTTAGTTTTTGCTTATTTTCTTGAAAGAATAGTGTTTTAGCTATTAAACAAAAAAGAGAGAATGCAATGATTTTTTAAAAGAAGAAAATTTTAAGCTTTCTTCCAGCTGCTCTTAATTATTAGAAGAAGAAAAAAAAACAACAAAACATTTTTTTAAATAATCCGTTTTTTGGGAAAAGTATTGAAAAACCTTTATAAGGGTTATAAATTTAATTAGTCTTACTTTTTGAATAGGTTTTGAAAAATTTCTTTAGAAATATAAAAATAATCCAGTTTTTGAAGTATGTCTGACGTTTACATTTCCTATCATTTTGAAGACTTGAAACTGCTCTTACCCTTGATGCATGAAAATAACATTGCTTTAAAACAGCCATTAAATATTAAAAAAAATAAAGAAAAGTCCTCCAGAAATGGTACAAAGTTGATATTTTCGGCTCCTAGACTGATACAAAAGTCGATTTCTTCTGCTCCAAACTGATACAAAAGTTAAATTCTGCTCCAAACTGATACAGAAAGGACATTTTACCTGCTCCGAAAGCTGCTACAAATTGTGTTAAGGCGGTGGGAGCCCTGTGTAACATTTTTCCCCCCAGAAAATCACATGAATAAAAGAATAATTTTTCAAACTAGAAATGAATAACTAGTAGAATTAAATTTGCATTCATAATTCGAAAAATTAGGGATTTTCCGAATGAATTCCAAGTTAGTTAAAAAAGGAAAAACTCTAGAAAGAGTTGATTAGCAGCAGGGTTCGTTGATTTAAATCAAGTGATTTTTTTTTTCAAAAAAAAATCATTGATTTTAATGTTAGAAAGTGTTGTAAAAATGAAACATGTTGCAATTACAACCACTTTCAAACAAAACTTCCTAGGTCCATCTATCTGTGTGCATAACATATTTAATAAGTTAATTATGATTATTCTGTAAGCATCTTAACAGCAAGGCATCATTCATCCAATCATTCAAATTAGAATTCATAATAATCATGAACCATTCTGAGTTTTTTTAATCCTAAAAATAGTATATTAGACCAATTTAATAAATGCCACACAATAAATAATTCAGAATTGATAGTGTTGAAAACGATTGTTAGAATTTAGAATATGTATCCTTAAAGTTTCATCCATGTTCCCTAATAGCTTAAGGTTTTTTTCCTTCTAAAATATTTTTCTATCATAGAAGTTTTCAATAAAGATACTTGATTAATACAAAGTTTCAGCTTTTAGTAATGGTGTGAGCATAAGATTTTACTAAGTGGGTAAAAATTTTCAGACTTTTTCATTTATAACATAGAAAAATGGTTAAAGTACACTCAATGTACTTTGCATGCTGATTAACATGTCATATTGTTTCTATGAATGTAACACAATAAATATCAAAAATATTCAAGGTCTTTTTTAAAGAATCCGATTAAAAAAAAGTCAAGAACCCTGATTAGCAGTCCCCTTCGTAAAAATAACTAGAAGTAATTTCCCTGGAGAAAACTGCTTTACTTCCATTAAAATTCTCGCGGCGGATTTTAATTTAAGACACTCCTACCCCTATTAGGAGAAAAGAGCAGTTCTTAAATAGCCAAGACAATTTTCCCCGTATCGAATAAAATGTCTTTAGATATTGCTGGTCGGGTCGGTTCTTAATGCGGAAACTGCCCTGTGCTTGAAGCACGCACTCTGCACCGACTCGCTATACAGATCCGATTTTGCCCTGACCACGAGTCAAATTGATTATGCTGCCCTACCCAATTTCAAAAAAATTTATAATGAATTTAGCAGTTGTATGATTTATATTTCAGCAGTTACGATTATTACAGCATTTATGATTTATAATAACCCATTTTTGTTTCTATTTCATTAAAAATATCTTAGAAAACATTGCTATTTTATGTACAGTAACAGGATAAAACTACTAACTCTGTCATCATGCTCTCTAGGAAAACAAGTGAGGTGTCAATCAACATCGATTCATATTAGTAGTATAAAATTGACAGTTCTGCCCCAGCAGGCTCAACGCGCATCGTGCCACGCCCCCCTTGCGCCTGCCACCTCCTCCTCCGCCTCCTCCGAATGCCGAGTGGGGTTGAGTAGTAGGGTTTCCTCGTAGAAGATGACGGGGGTTTCTGAGTGGAGTTGAGTTGTTACTCTGCGTCCGAAGTTTTGTTTTTAGGAATGGCAACACCGATTTAGTTTTGGTTTTGATTAAATTTATATTTTAGGGTATGGCAATGGTTCTACCGTATGTTGTGGTTACCATGACAACGTATTTATTTTTACGAAGAGCCTCCTAGTGACAAAAATAGGAATAATTATTTTTCGGACTTGGTCGTTTTCCGAAGTTATTTTTGATTTCCAACTTAGGTTTTCACAAATGGCTACATATTTTTAGTTTTAATTCCAAGGTTTGAAACGCTCATGGCGTCACCTAGTGAGAGAAATTATTTTTTGAACTTAGTCGTTTTCCGGTGTTATTTTTAATTTCCAACTTGGATTTTTCACATTAATTTTTTTTTTATTATTTCAAGAGTTGAAGCACTCATGCTGCCGTCTAGTGAGAGAAAAATTATTTTTTGGACATAGAATATTTTACTTCATGAAAGTGAAATTAATTTAATTTTAAGTTGATGGTCCCACCACCATCCCGATGTGACTTTTAATCACACCCCATCAACTTTTTGTACTCGTTCATTTCATTTGATCGTTTCAAAACAATTGTAAATATTCAAGCAATTACACATAACGGAAAAAAATGACCCTAGAAGTGGAAAAAAATATAAAAGTATCATGCAGTGAGACTTCACTTCTACAGTCAATTTGTTTTTTAGAATACATAACCACATAATTTAGACTGCATTAGATGAATAATCTATTAAAACAAATATTGTGTCATTGAATTCAATCTGCAAACCAAGAGAACGTTTCATAGACTCTAGCTGTTGAATAAAATAAGTCTCAAACGAAGACTTAACTTCTACAGTCAGTGAAACACTATAATATCTCACATACGTGAAAATCATCAATTAGAATCTGAAATGAAACACGCAAATTTTTTTCCTCAAGATATTGAAATTCACACATCTCAGACCATTTAAGTTGTAAAACCCATTCGAGAAAGCTGTGAATGCTATGTTTTTTTTTTCCCCTTTCATTGTATTAAATTTAACTGTTATGTTCTAGCAAGAATTAATTATTTCCATCAGAATTAAATTTTACAATTTTTAATCAACTCATGGTATTAATTTAATCTTAATAATGTATTAATATCAACTATCTCTTAATTTTGAACATATTTTATTTTTACACTTGTAATTCTTCCCCTAAAATGCCAAAGACTGGATTAAATGAGAACTGATCAAATCTCTTCTTGAGAAAGTGTAGATTTAATGTGAACCAATCAAGTCAATTCCCGAAACTTACTAAATTTATGCCAAAGCTAATTATAGAAAAGTTTAAGACTTTGAAAATGTGCATCAGTAGGTTTATACAAACATATTTAGTGATACTTTTACGAAAAGAGGTGATTTATTCTATACTTAAACATGGGTTTACATTCATTTTACAGTTTTCTATGAATACAAATCAATGAATTTATATCAACTAAGACTATATTTACATTATAGATAATCATCCTTTAATCCATATTACACCGCTAGATTTTTCACAAGTTTAAGAGTTTGCATAAAATAATAGAAGTTAGAACATGTTCAGCAACTCGATTTTGTATAGAATGATAAGCAAATGTTTTATATATTCCAATATATTTATTTTATTTGTTTTTAATTTAGTTTTTTCATACACATTTTAACGTTTCAAACGACTACAATCTCAGAGATTATTGTAGCAATATGAATCATGATTAAAGAAACTTTAAAAAAATAGTCAAGAACAGGCTTGGAGTAATCGCGATTACGTAATCGTAATCGGCTGTAATCGATTACATTTTGACAAAATCGTAATCGTAATCGTAATCTGATGATGGCATATTCTCGTAATCATAATCGAAGTTGTGTAATCCCGTAATCCTTTTTCTCCCGTAAATTTTAATCGTAATCTTAAGGAAAAAATCCGTAATCTGCTAGTCCTGCAATCGTGTAATCTTGACCTGCTGAAAGCTGAAATTTTTAGCGCTACCCTTGGATAGAAGAGATCAGTTTACAAGAAAAAGGATTCAAACTGTGTACTGATCCTAAGCGGTCTGTAACCTACGGGCGATCATAATATAAAAGGTTCTGTGTGGCGGTCGCAGAGCCTTGATGGCAGGACCATATAATAGTCTGCAAGAGAAGCTTGTTGTCCTACTTGTTGCGGTCTCTCAGAATCCTTAATTGCGGCTCCACTCTCTACGGGGAATGGCTGGAGAGCCCGAGAAGAAAGGGAGTCTGGTCTGGATATGTCACTCGCATCGCCTTGGGGCTCTCAGTTGGGGGGGGGGGGGGTCTCCGGTCTCCTTGCGTCGTCCAGTTTCGGTACAAGAGCGGTAATCTGTCCGCACGTCACAGATTTCGGGGTAGATAAGAAAGGGGAAGGTGTCTATAAAAGGACCAAATGCATCGGTCATTTTGCTTCTTTAATTACCTCTTCAAAACATATTCAAACGGTTGGGCAATAGGCGAGAGTCTGGACGGGACCGCCGCGAGTAAAAAAGAGAGTTCTCCCTTTTTTCTCTCCGCGGGGGTCCCGGCATTAAGAATGGGCGACCCATTTTCCCTTTCAATAATCGAAATAGACTGCCCCCCTGAAAATCTAGTGTTGGTACTATCACCTACACACATAAAGAGACATGAAATGACTTTTGTGTTTTCGCCTTTCTTTAATGGCAGAAGTGAAGAATTTTTCTAATGAATAGCACATTTACACTTCAGCAATTTAAGAGCAGGCGTTACATGATGCTCTATGCTTAAGATGCATGAAATCTTAATCCTGGTATGTGTGATTATTATTATTTTTAAAAATATGTTCTTTGAATATTTAAAAAAGTACATACATTTAAATCTTAAATTTATTTA
Organism: Octonoba sinensis; assembly: GCA_038502835.1. Lineage (NCBI taxonomy): Eukaryota > Metazoa > Arthropoda > Arachnida > Araneae > Uloboridae > Octonoba > Octonoba sinensis. The sequence goes on from CM076599.1 coordinate 15,058,663, forward strand.
TATTTTAATGCTAATATTCTTTTTAATTAATAGTTATGTAAAAGAAAATGATATATGTTCAGACATTTTCCCAATTGTTTTTTACATGCATGAATTAATATTTAGGAATTATTTTTAAAAATTAATTATCTTTTTCTTCTTAGAATTACCTCAACAGAAATTTGTATTTCAGTTGAATCTTGTACGTTAAATTTGTGTTGTAAAATTACTTGCACTTTATTTTTTTATTAAAACAGTTAGTACATGGAAAAAAATATATGCTCGTGCATGTTAAAAAAAAAAACCCACAAAAATCATATTAAAATATTATAGTCATTCGTATTATAATTATTCTTCATATTACTTTTTAACGATTACTAATTTTGCTAAGAGTTATTTGAATGTTCATGTTCAAATTTTTTGAAATTATTCTAAAATGCAGCATTTATTTTCAAAAGATTATTTATCTCTTACACTATCTGAACATTTTGTTATCACGTGCAATTCATGCACATCTTATAAGTGATTTCATAAAGAATCATAGAAAATTATTATTTTCAGTAAACTAATTGGTGTTATGTGGAATATTTGCACAATTTAAACTAGAAAATAAATACAATGGAGAAATATACATTTTCAGAAATTGCGGCCAACTAAATTTTGATTGTATGCACACAAAATAACAATGAACCAGGTAAATCACTTATGCATTATATATACATTTAGTGCATCGTCTTTGCTTATATACAAAATACGATCAATGTAGTTATTCCTCACATGAGTTTTAAATATTCGAAAAATACTGAATGTGCCTTTCCTGATTATACATATATATATATAATGCAAATTTTTCATTTCTGCAACGACGTCATAATTGCAGAACTGTGATGTTGAAATTGTTTCATTATAATTGCATTCATCATCATTTCAGTTATCTCTTATAAAATCAAAAATTTAATTAAAAATCATAACTTTTTGATTTATGACACTTTTGTGAAAATGAGAGTTGTATGCATAAAATCGGATAATTTTATGCTAATCTAATCGTAATCAAAATCGTAATCGGATGTCATAATCGTAATCGATTACATTTTTCAACGACTGTAATCGCTGCCGTAATCGTAATTACTTTTTGGCAAAGGATTACAATCGTAATCGTAATCATAATCTCTCAATTTCTCCCTTTGTAATCGTAATCGTAATCGATTACGTTTCTTTGTAATCGACTCCAAGCCTGGTCAAGAACATATTACTAAATTTGTAACTGTAAAGCAGCTTAACAACACTATTGATACATAATACATTTAACGAACATTTCAACTATTCAAAACTTTGTCTTTAACATTTAACGAATTTTGCATTTATTCAAAGAGTTATTTATTTTCAAAACTCTGTCTTTAACACAGTTTTTATAATTTACACAGAATAATACAACCGAGAAAAAACATTTAAGAAACTATTTGCAGCGCGACTTTCATATATTGGAAATGTTTATTACTAAAGTACGAAGAAACTTTACGTTTTAAATTTCATGTTTTGAAAAAGTCTATTACTACTTACCTACATACAAACATGGAATCTCTACTTTAAGACTAAGCTCGTATGGATATAGACCCTAACTTAAATACAGAAATGCCTAAATCGTACCAAACATAAGGTACAGAATATGAAAAAGTTAGAAATGTTAAGATCGAAGTCTTACATTACTAACTGAAATAAAGAAACTCAACTTTCAACTAGCTCTGCAAAACTAAGGTTCTTCTAATAAAAATTGAAAAGTACCATCTATACAAGACGGTGAAACTTGGATTCGTCTAGTAAAACTTGTCATAAGAAGTATAAAAATACTTAAATTTACTAAAACAAAAGTTTTCTATAGCAAAATGTTTAAAATTCACACGAAAAATGTAGAAGTACTTAGCACAAACCGCTAAAACTGAGAAACTTCATAAATGTAGAAGATATAAGAAAAAACGTAGAGAAAATGAAGACAAAAGAAAAATTCACCAATACATATCAAAAATAAAGCTAACTGAGATATACAAACGTATGTGAAAGTAAGATCGGAGAAGGTCTAATCGCGATAAAACTTGCTGTAGAAGTGATTAAACTCTGAAGGATATTTCATTTCGAAAAAAAAAAAATTAGAAGAAACTTTGAAAATATTTTGAAAATAAAAGCAGAGAGCTCGAGAGAAAAAAATAGCCTCCGTCTTCATTCAAGTCTCAGAAAGAAGTGACTCAAATCATAATTAAAGTCTGAATTCGTCGCAAACTGTCACGTTTAATCCATGCTCATTCAAGCTAACGGGAGAAAACATCTTGGAACTAATAAATTAAATTAACGCAAGAACGGAGTTATGAAACGAAGTCCCAATGAAACGGAGAAAAAATGCACTGCAAAGCGATACGCTCTAACCGCATTCGATGAAGTAGCAAGTTGAAAGGACTCGATCGTGGGGAAACGTCTTATCGCTGCCCCGAACCATAGAAGGGGTGCTGTGACCTCGATATGTAATCATAGCTTCTCCAAGGTTAACATTATCTATGATTCAGGGTAATATCAGTTATTCACTGAGATTAAACAGTGAAACATTTAACGAACGTTTCATCTATTCAAGAAGTTATTTATTTTCAAAAACTCAATCTTTAACATTTTTTTTTTTTTTACGATTCACACTGAACTTATGATTTACAAAGATTTTATGATATACAACCGAGAAAAATATTTAACAAATCTATTTCCAACACGAGTTTCATACATTGTAAAGGTTTATTACCAAAGTTCGAAGAAAACTTAAATGCTATTTACGCTGCAAATTTCATGCTTTGAAAAAGTCTATTACTAATATACAAACTTGGAATCTTTACGTTATTCACAACTTTAATATTATAATCAAGCATATAACATATTAAGCGGACATTTCATCTATTCAAAGACTTTCAAAACTTACTCTTAAACATTTAGCGAACGTTTCATCTATTCAATGAGTTATTTATTTTCAAAACTCAGTGTTTAACACAATTTTTAAGATTTTCACAGAGTAATACAACCGATAAAAATATTTAACAAAACTATTTCCAATACAAGTTTCATACATTGAAAAGGTTTATTAGCAAAGTTCAAAGAAAACTTTCAAGCTATTTTCACTGCAAATTTCATGTTTTGAAAAAGTCTATTACTAACATACAAACTTGAAATCTTTACTTTATTCACACCTTTAATATTATAATCATGCGCATAACACATTAAACGAACATTTCATCTATTCAAAGACTTTCAAAACTTACTCTTTAACATTTAACGAACATCTCATTTATTCAAGAAGTTATTTATTTTCAAAACTCAATCTTTAACACAATTTTTATAATTTACATAGGGTTTATGATATACAACCGAGAAAAATATTTATCAAAACTATTTGCAACGCGTCTTTCCCACATTGAAAAGGTTTATTACTAAAGTACAAAGAAAACTTTCAAGCTATTTACAATACAAATTCCGTGTTTTGAAAAAGTCTATTACTTACATACAAAATTGAAATCTTTACTTTGAAACTAAGATTGCAAACAACTTTATACAGAGTTCAAGTTAAATATAGAATTGGTTAAAATCGTAGCAACATAAAGTACAGAATGTAAAAAAAAAAGTTAGAAATGTTATACTCAAAGACTTGCATTACTAACTGAAATAAAGAAAGATAGCTTCCAACTACTACTACCAATGCAAAACTTATATTAACCTGCTAAAAACTCCATAAGAAAAGTCAAAGTACTGCGCGCAAAACATCAAAACTTAGAGTTATCTAGTAAAACTTAGAACGAATAATGTAAAACTACGAAAATTTTCAAAAATAAAAGTGTTATGCACTTGCAAAATGTAAAAAGTACTGTGTACTAATGTTAAAACTTTAACTAAAACATGAAACGATGATGTAAAAATATGAAGTATAATATCTTAAAGCGACACTAAAATGTAAAAGTACAACGTACAAAACATCAAAACTTAGATTCATCTAGTAAAACTTAGTATAAAAATGTAAAAGTACTAAGGATAGAACCTCAAATATACACTAATTTGATAAAAGCAAAATGAAATTGTTAAAGTGCAAAAGACAAAACATCAAACATAGATTAAGATATTAAAACAATGTATCATAAAAATTTTGAAAAAAGAAAAAGAAAAAATACTACATACAAACGGTCAAAACTTAGAACTAAAATTTTTGATAAACCATATAATTTCTAATTCATCTAGAAAAACTTAGAGCGGAAATGTAAAATTACTGAAGTTTACAAAACAAAAGTGTTAAACATTCGCAAGTTATTAGAACTTCAAAACGTAAAAAATGATTTCTCTACAAAAACTTAGAATGAAGTCGTAAAATTACTAAGTATAAACTGTTAAAACATCATAAAAATGTCAAAATGACAAGTATAAAGCAACAAAACATAGAATCGACTCCTGAAATATTAATCAAAAATGTAAAAATTCTAACAACAAAATCCTAAAACTCTGAAAAATTAAAAACACGCAGTACAAAACAACAAAACATGTAAAAATGCTAAGTATAAAGCTGCAAAACTCAAATTCACCCAGAAAAACTCAAAACAAAGATGTAAAAGTAAGGAACTTTTCAAAAGAAAAGTGTTATACACTTGCAAAATGTTAAAACTTAATGCAAAAATGTAAAAATTACTACGTACAAAATGTAAAAATTCTAAGTATATAACGTATTCATCAAGTGAAACTTTGTACGAAAATGTAAAAGTTTAAGTACGAAACTTAAAAAATTTAGATGGATCTACAAAAATTCAAACTAAAATCGTAAAAAGTATGAGTACAAAATGTTCAAACATTCTATAAATGCAAAAAATTTAAGAGTACAAAATACAAAACGTAAAAAAAAAAAAAAGTTAGAGTTATCTTCTAAAACTTAGACTGAACACATAAAATTATTGAGCACGAAATGTTAAAGCATCATAAAAATGAACAAATAACAAGTATAAAGTACCAAAACCATAGATTCATCAACTGAAATCTTGATAAAAAATGTTAAAGTTCTGTGAACAAAAATGCTAAAACTGTGAAAAACTAAATATATGTAGTGCAACACAACAAAGCATGTAAAAGAAAAAAGTTCAAAATTAAAACTGCTTTAATCTTAAAGTTACAACTGGAGATATTCTTCTCGCGAACAAAGAAGTGGCAACTAACCGGCGATGAAGGGAACCCTAACCAAGCACCGACTCCCCAAACTATAGATTTTCCTCGAGAAAAATATATCATCATTTACATCATCGTTTCATGTTTTAGTTAAAGTTTTAACATTAGTACACAGTACTTTTTACATTTTGCAAGTGCATAACACTTTTATTTTTGAAAATTTTCGTAGTTTTACATTATTCGTTCTAAGTTTTACTAGATAACTCTAAGTTTTGATGTTTTGCGCGCAGTACTTTGACTTTTCTTATGGAGTTTTTAGCAGGTTAATATAAGTTTTGCATTGGTAGTAGTAGTTGGAAGCTATCTTTCTTTATTTCAGTTAGTAATGCAAGTCTTTGAGTATAACATTTCTAACTTTTTTTTTTACATTCTGTACTTTATGTTGCTGCGATTTTAACCAATTCTATATTTAACTTGAACTCTGTATAAAGTTGTTTGCAATCTTAGTTTCAAAGTAAAGATTTCAATTTTGTATGTAAGTAATAGACTTTTTCAAAACACGGAATTTGTATTGTAAATAGCTTGAAAGTTTTCTTTGTACTTTAGTAATAAACCATTTCAATGTGGGAAAGACGCGTTGCAAATAGTTTTGATAAATATTTTTCTCGGTTGTATATCATAAACCCTATGTAAATTATAAAAATTGTGTTAAAGATTGAGTTTTGAAAATAAATAACTTCTTGAATAAATGAGATGTTCGTTAAATGTTAAAGAGTAAGTTTTGAAAGTCTTTGAATAGATGAAATGTTCGTTTAATGTGTTATGCGCATGATTATAATATTAAAGGTGTGAATAAAGTAAAGATTTCAAGTTTGTATGTTAGTAATAGACCTTTTCAAAACATGAAATTTGCAGTGAAAATAGCTTGAAAGTTTTCTTTGAACTTTGCTAATAAACCTTTTCAATGTATGAAACTTGTATTGGAAATAGTTTTGTTAAATATTTTTATCGGTTGTATTACTCTGTGAAAATCTTAAAAATTGTGTTAAACACTGAGTTTTGAAAATAAATAACTCATTGAATAGATGAAACGTTCGTTAAATGTTTAAGAGTAAGTTTTGAAAGTCTTTGAATAGATGAAATGTCCGCTTAATGTGTTATATGCTTGATTATAATATTAAAGGTGTGAATAACGTAAAGATTCCAAGTTTGTATATTAGTAATAGACTTTTTCAAAGTATGAAATTTGCAGCGTAAATAGCATTTAAGTTTTCTTCGAACTTTGGTAATAAACCTTTACAATGTATGAAACTCGTGTTGGAAATAGATTTGTTAAATATTTTTCTCGGTTGTATATCATAAAATCTTTGTAAATCATAAGTTCAGTGTGAATCGTAAAAAAAAAAAAAAAAAAAAAAAAAATGTTAAAGATTGAGTTTTTGAAAATAAATAACTTCTTGAATAGATGAAACGTTCGTTAAATGTTTCACTCTTTAATCTCAGTGAGTAACTGATATTACCCTGAATCATAGATAATGTTAACCTTGGAGAAGCTATGATTACATATCGAGGTCACAGCACCCCTTCTATGGTTCGGGGCAGCGATAAGACGTTTCCCCACGATCGAGTCCTTTCAACTTGCTACTTCATCGAATGCGGTTAGAGCGTATCGCTTTGCAGTGCATTTTTTCTCCGTTTCATTGGGACTTCGTTTCATAACTCCGTTCTTGCGTTAATTTAATTTATTAGTTCCAAGATGTTTTCTCCCGTTAGCTTGAATGAGCATGGATTAAACATGACAGTTTGCGACGAATTCAGACTTTAATTATGATTTGAGTCACTTCTTTCTGAGACTTGAATGAAGACGGAGGCTATTTTTTTCTCTCGAGCTCTCTGCTTTTATTTTCAAAATATTTTCAAAGTTTCTTCTAATTTTTTTTTTTCGAAATGAAATATCCTTCAGAGTTTAATCACTTCTACAGCAAGTTTTATCGCGATTAGACCTTCTCCGATCTTACTTTCACATACGTTTGTATATCTCAGTTAGCTTTATTTTTGATATGTATTGGTGAATTTTTCTTTTGTCTTCATTTTCTCTACGTTTTTTCTTATATCTTCTACATTTATGAAGTTTCTCAGTTTTAGCGGTTTGTGCTAAGTACTTCTACATTTTTCGTGTTAATTTTAAACATTTTGCTATAGAAAACTTTTGTTTTAGTAAAGTTAAGTATTTTTATACTTCTTATGACAAGTTTTACTAGACGAATCCAAGTTTCACCGTCTTGTATAGATGGTACTTTTCAATTTTTATTAGAAGAACCTTAGTTTTGCAGAGCTAGTTGAAACTTGAGTTTCTTTATTTCAGTTAGTAATGTAAGTCTTCGATCTTAACATTTCTAACTTTTTCATATTCTGTACCTTATGTTTGGTACGATTTAGGCATTTCTGTATTTAAGTTAGGGTCTATATCCATACGAGCTTAGTCTTAAAGTAGAGATTCCATGTTTGTATGTAGGTAAGTAGTAATAGACTTTTTCAAAACATGAAATTTAAAACGTAAAGTTTCTTCGTACTTTAGTAATAAACATTTCCAATATATGAAAGTCGCGCTGCAAATAGTTTCTTAAATGTTTTTTCTCGGTTGTATTATTCTGTGTAAATTATAAAAACTGTGTTAAAGACAGAGTTTTGAAAATAAATAACTCTTTGAATAAATGCAAAATTCGTTAAATGTTAAAGACAAAGTTTTGAATAGTTGAAATGTTCGTTAAATGTATTATATATCAATCGTGTTGTTAAGCTGCTTTACAGTTACAAATTTAGTAATATGTTCTTGACTATTTTTTTAAAGTTTCTTTAATCATGATTCATATTGCTACAATAATCTCTGAGATTGTAGTCGTTTGAAACGTTAAAATGTGTATGAAAAAACTAAATTAAAAACAAATAAAATAAATATATTGGAATATATAAAACATTTGCTTATCATTCTATACAAAATCGAGTTGCTGAACATGTTCTAACTTCTATTATTTTATGCAAACTCTTAAACTTGTGAAAAATCTAGCGGTGTAATATGGATTAAAGGATGATTATCTATAATGTAAATATAGTCTTAGTTGATATAAATTCATTGATTTGTATTCATAGAAAACTGTAAAATGAATGTAAACCCATGTTTAAGTATAGAATAAATAACCTCTTTTCGTAAAAGTATCACTAAATATGTTTGTATAAACCTACTGATGCACATTTTCAAAGTCTTAAACTTTTCTATAATTAGCTTTGGCATAAATTTAGTAAGTTTCGGGAATTGACTTGATTGGTTCACATTAAATCTACACTTTCTCAAGAAGAGATTTGATCAGTTCTCATTTAATCCAGGCTTTGGCATTTTAGGGGAAGAATTACAAGTGTAAAAATAAAATATGTTCAAAATTAAGAGACAGTTGATATTAATACATTATTAAGATTAAATTAATACCATGAGTTGATTAAAAATTGTAAAATTTAATTCTGATGGAAATAATTAATTCTCGCTAGAACATAACAGTTAAATTTAATACAATGAAAGGGGAAAAAAAAAAAAAAACATAGCATTCACAGCTTTCTCGAATGGGTTTTACAACTTAAATGGTCTGAGATGTGTGAATTTCAATATCTTGAGGGAAAAAATTTGCGTGTTTCATTTCAGATTCTAATTGATGATTTTCACGTATGTGAGATATTATAGTGTTTCACTGACTGTAGAAGTTAAGTCTTCGTTTGAGACTTATTTTATTCAACAGCTAGAGTCTATGAAACGTTCTCTTAGTTTGCAGATTGAATTCAATGATACAATATTTGTTTTAATAGATTATTCATCTAATGCAGTCTAAATTATGTGGTTATGTATTCTAAAAAACAAATTGACTGTAGAAGTGAAGTCTCACTGCATGATACTTTTATATTTTTTTCCACTTCTAGGGTCAATTTTTTCCGTTATGTGTAATTGCTTGAATATTTACAATTGTTTTGAAACGATCAAATGAAATGAACGAGTACAAAAAGTTGATGGGGTGTGATTAAAAGTCACATCGGGATGGTGGTGGGACCATCAACTTAAAATTAAATTAATTTCACTTTCATGAAGTAAAATATTCTATGTCCAAAAAAATAATTTTTCTCTCACTAGACGGCAGCATGAGTGCTTCAACTCTTGAAATAATAAAAAAAAAATTAATGTGAAAAATCCAAGTTGGAAATTAAAAATAACACCGGAAAACGACTAAGTTCAAAAAATAATTTCTCTCACTAGGTGACGTCATGAGCGTTTCAAACCTTGGAATTAAAACTAAAAATATGTTGCCATTTGTGAAAACCTAAGCTGGAAATCAAAAATAACTTCGGAAAACGACCAAGTCCGAAAAATAATTATTCCTATTTTTGTCACTAGGAGGCTCTTCGTAAAAATAAATACGTTGTCATGGTAACCACAACATACGGTACAACCATTGCCATACCCTAAAATATAAATTTAATCAAAACCAAAACTAAATCGGTGTTGTCATTCCTAAAAACAAAACTTCGGACGCAGAGTAACAACTCAACTCCACTCAGAAACCCCCGTCATCTTCTACGAGGAAACCCCACTCGGCAGGCGGAGGAGGCGGAGGAGGGGAGGGGAGGAGGAGGCAGGCGCAAGGGGGGCGTGGCACGATGCGCGTTGCGCCTGCTGGGGCAGAACTGTCAATTTTATACTACTCATATTTTTCTCTTAAGTTATCGAAAACATCATTTAAACAGCTTCAATCTTTCTTAAATGCCATCATTAGCAGTGGTGGCGCTAGAGATTTTCCGACAGGGGGGCAAGCCTCCCCGACGGGGGGACAACAGGTCCGTCATTTAGGTGACCGGAAGATCCCTCCCCCCCCGACTTTTAGACGTTTTTCGCTTTCCTTCATACTTTTATTTTTGCTATGAATCTTTTCCACCTCTTAACTATATTATAAAAATAATATATATATATATATATATAATCATAAGGTAACAAAGTGAATCGATCTGTAAAAAGGCGCACGGGGCAGCACACTTAAACAGTTGCGAAATATATTCATGAAACGAAAAAATATATATATAATTTAAACAGAATTAAAATTAGTGGGTATGTAAAAAACAACAATTAAATTTCAAACGCTTAACGTGGTAAATCACAAATACGAACATTAACAAGAAGTTCCGTCTAGAACTATACGAGCCTACTTTCCCGTATACACCGAATTCAAATTTATAATCTAGCTATCTCTCTCTCTCTCTCTGTCTTTCTCGTTTAGTTTTAGTTCTTAATTGCTTCAAATATACCTTTTTCAACGGTTAATAGATATTCAGTCAATCATTCATTTATTAAGTCATTCATGTATTTAGTCACTCATTTATTCATTCATTCTTTTGCTTATTCATTTAATATTATTCATTCATTGATTGATTCAAAAATATTCTTGAAAATCACGATCAAAAAATTTCATAGGAAAATAGGCTTCTTAGTTCTGGATGTACTTTCTATTTGTACATGTTCTACGTCATAAGAGTTTTCCGATAAAGTTTGTTCCAAGCAAATCGGTCCGTTAGATCAGGAATTATATAGGATTGAAATTTCCCCGTAGGCGGTATGTTAATTTTTTTTGAACTGTTCAAAAATGAACAAAAATTGTTCAAATCAATATTTCACGCCAAGAACTTCTTCCAGTGAGCTTGTTCATGGGAACTTGGATCTTGTACCCAAAGTTACATAATTTGCTTCATTTTCACCCATAGGCGATAATGTTAAAATTTTTCGAACTGTTCAAAATTGAACAAAAAAATTGTTCCTCCCTCAAGTGGAAAATACATTACATACGTATACATTGGCATTTGCACCATTTTTGTACTTGCAAATAAACAGACTACAATCTGCAATCATAAATAGAAAAAATAACATAGCTTGTTTTAAAAAAGGAAATTAAATAGGACTCCTCAAACGATATAATTCTACCTACCAATTGAAGGCGACCTGAATGAACTTGAAAGATAAATGTTGCTTTATAGATTCGGGTTCGCCCGACAAGAGCCGACTACTGCGGCTGGATTAAGCCAGTCATTTTCAGGCTTCTATTGTTGGAAAGATGAATCTCATTTCTACAATATTATTTGAAAAAATGCAAGTGAACGCTGTAAGTAAATTGATTCCAAAATTGTTTTTAAAAGCCTCCCTCTCCCAGTTTTCCCGCATTTTTCGAGGAAAAAAAAAAAAAAAAGAAAGAAATGAGTGAGGAAAAAATTACAATAAGAACCTCAACCTTGATTGTTAGATCCACTCACACTGAAATTTTTTCGGCAAAATTCTTCTGCATTCTGCGCACACGAACAGCATGAGATATTGGAGAAATATTTGCGTAAAATATTAAACATCAACCTCTGCTATTATCATAACTCCGATGATAATAGGTTGCTCTGCAATGATCCGCAATTGTCCCCCTCCGGAAGGCAAGTATTGCTGAAGATTACATGAGTAACGAACTACAGCTAAAATTTTCCTATTTTGGTCAAATTTTCAGAGAGATGGTAAAATCGCAAAGAAATTGCCCATTCCTGAGCAAATGCTGTATCTACGTCCAGGTCAGACAGTCATTCCTGATATGTTTTGCAGTAAAGGAAACAATATTATTTAGAACAGTTGTAAATATTTATGAGACTAATAATGCTGTAATGACTTACGGGTGAGCTTTCAAGGTATGAAATAATGAAGTTACAATTAGTTACCATGAAAAGTACTTAAAAATGTATCGATGAAAATGATGAGAGCTCCGTTCGCTTTGACAAGCTAAAGTAGTTTAGTGGAGAATAAAAAGTACTAGGCAGTACAAAAGAAGAGCACAAACACTTTACTTTTTGCCCCAATGACTTCCTTTCATCCCTCCCGTAATCCTGCTGATGTCGTTTAGTACATCCGTCTCGTAACCCGAAGCTGACGCCAAAACCAATCATTAATTAATTGTCCGAAATAACCAAGCTTTTTTTTATCGACTGACAGAAATTTGATGGGTGAAATAAACACCATTTTCCCCATGGCTCGGATTCTTCCGTTTCCTTTGTCAAGAGCAGGCCGCAGGCTGGGAGCCGCATTGAGTTCTAGAGGCAGGGTGGTATTTTCGAGATACTAAGGGAATCGGGTCAAATTGCAGGATGGGTGGTCTCTAAAACAACGCAAAACAGTTTTACCTTTTCCTGAAATTTTTTCCCGATTTCATCCTCGAAAGAAATTTTTATCATGTACGTCAAATGCTAATACACCCGACGAACTGTTAAAATTTCCCCGACGGGGGGGGGGGGGGGGGCAGCTGCCCCTGCCCCCTAGCTGGCGCCGCCCATGATTATTAGCATTTCATAGCCATACACTACTTAAATCAATTAAATTTTACATTAAAAATTTTATAATGCGTGCAAAATGATTGTAGAACACGTTCAGTCTGACCAGCTCAAGATTTCATGATTTGTTTCAGCATTTGTGGCCTTCTAATACTCATAGTTATATGTTATATCTCTATGCAGATAATCGTTCAGAGATAAATAAGATATGGTCCGTATGAGACAATATTTTTTGTTTTTTTTTTTCACTCGTGTGCTTGATCATAATTATAAGCAAAACATTAGAAACTGAAAATAGCGACTTATGCTAGAAAAAGCGAGTTGTGCCAACCCATTAATAATGATGCCATCAATTTAATAGTCAACTTAAAACTTTTTCTTAAATATTAATAATTATTTGTTAATAGCTAAATTAATATGATGAATGACACTTGTACATAAATAAAGAGAAACTATGAAAAGGATAAAATTAAATATGTTACATTGCCTACAGTGATTACCATGGATTGGAATGGAAATTTTAGCCGTCCAGTTAATAATGTACAGTAGAAAAGTAATATTGTTGAAATGTTCAATTAGTTGCTTGTTATTTGCAATCAGGAGCAGAGCAATTTAAAAATCATGGGATGGGGAAATCAAATAATTTAATTTTCAAATGCTCAAAATTATTTCCAAGAACCAATTAAAAATTAAAAAGTATTTAGTATTCACTCATTATTATAAATTAACAAAAATCACTAATATATAAATATTTTTAGATCATTAAAATAAATTCATGGTTTTCACAAAATAACCGAAATCCTTATGTGGTATCGTTGATTTAACTATACATTTATTAAATGTAAAACAAACAGTAGCCCTTTTTAGCCTACTTTCCCGTAAAAGTAAAAAAAAATAATAATAAAGCATGAAAGAAGGCTTAATGTATCGTGAAAATATCGTTAGAAATCAAGAAAAGTCAAAAATAAGTTAAGTAATTAAATAAAGATTGAAAAATAAAAAAATTTGAAAGTACTGTTTTGAGATGGGGAAAAAGTGTGTCGGTCGGTCTGTGCCCCCCTAATAACTTTTGAACAAATTGTCCGATTGGAAAAATTCTTTTTGCATTCGAAAGAGCTCGGCGAGGACATCTCATTTCCATAATTTACTTTTTGATTGGAACATTTTTTTGTTCAATTTTGAACAGTTCAAAAAATTTTAACATTAGCGCCTATGGGTGAAAATGAAGCAAATTATGTAAACTCTGGGTACAAAATCCAAGTTCTCATGAACAAGCTCACTGGTAGAAGTTCTTTGCGTGAAATATTGATTTGAACAATTTTTGTTCATTTTTGAACAGTTCAAAAAAAAATTAACATACCGCCTACGGGGAAATTTCAATCCTATATAATTCCTGATCTAACGGACCGATTTGCTTGGAACAAACTTTATCGGAAAGCTCTTATGACGTAGAACATGAACAAATAGAAAGTTCATCCAGAACTAAAGAGCCTATTTTTCTATGAAATTTTTTGATCGGGATTTTCAAGAATATTTTTGAATTAATGAATGATTAAATGAATAAGCAAAAGAATGAATCAATAAATGAGTGAATAAATACATGAATGACTTAATAAATGAATGATTGAATGAATATGTATTAACCGTTGAAAAAGGTATATTTGAAGCAATTGAGAACTAAAGCTAAACGAGAAAGACAGAGAGAGAGAGATAGCTAGATTATAAACTTGAATTCGGTGTATACGGGAAAGTAGGCTCGTATAGTTCTAGACGGAACTTCTTGTTTGTTTTTAATCTGTTTATAAAAGGAAAATTACACAATTAAATATTTCATGCAATCAAAAATAGTGTTAAATGAAAATTTTCTAGCTTTCTAATGGGGGAAGGGCTTAAGCCCCCCTTTCGTACGCACCTGTTTGCAATATCCAATTTTTTTTTTAAACCCTGAAACTAATCAGAAAAAACTATTAGAAATAGTGTTATAAAAGCAAAACACAAAATACATCTACATTGCAAAAATTTCATAACTTTAATACTTCCATACAACATGAAGAGTACATAAATAAACCTAAAACAATTTGATTCAATGTATTTCAAATAATTTAATGTAAGTAGCTGAAGTTACAATTCATGAATGTATTTATTTATTTTGAAACTGTTTTATATTGCATTCAGAGCATTATTATCATTTAATAATAAATAAATATATTTTTAAAAAGTATCTAATTGTAAGAGAATGTCTACAATATAAAATCAGATGAGCAGTAACAAGTATGGAATTGGTCCACGAAATTTAAAAATCTAATTTGTTTTGCAGGAAAAGTAAAAGCTTAAATTAAAAAAAAAAAAAAATTAAAAAAAAATTGAAAGCAGCATGAAAGATGAGTATACGTTAAGCTGTATATCTTGAATGTAAGTAAAAGCTAAAAGAAAAATAAAGTTTCAAAAAATGCACTTTCGAAATTTTTTAATGTTCTTTTTCAAATTGAGTTTACACCATGATTTGCATTTTGTTTCAGATACCAAATACATAATTTTCAAAGATTAAAATGAAGATCTATGGAATGTCTGAGAAACAGTTACATAGTTTTGATTGTTAAAACAAAATTGACTATACAATGGCATCAATGATACTAAAAATTGTTTATTTGGGAATACATAACAGAATACTATGATTACACATTTGAACCAGTCAAACATAGTGCTGGATATATAAAAACAAGTGATTTTACAAATAAAACATTTTAACACTAATATTTTTTTTTTCACTTTCAACAGAACAGAATATACAAAAATCATATCCTGTTCATATAATATTGCATTAAAATTGAACACAGAGGAGGCAGGCAAGTTGTTAAGCTAGTTTTTAAAATAAGAATAATAGACATTTTATTGCTGTAATTTTCAAACACCGATTTGAAATTTTTGCTGTCTTTTCATTATCATGCAAAATTAAAATGTGATGATCTAAACTATACTGTCATCTTAACACAACTGAACATAACTGCTTGACAAAAAATAACTACTGAAAGTATGTTTTTGAGAACAATTATTTGCAAAATTTTTCCACAACACTATAACAGAACATTGTTCAGCAATTAAGTGACAATGTCATATTTAAAAAAATCGTTCATGCTGTCCAACTGAGATTACAAGCTTTCATATACTCAGTTATAAGATAGTGTGTGGGCATGTTCTTTATTGTTCTTTAACTAATTTCTAAAATAAGAATATGCCAACACACAATTTGCTATGAAAGAATCAGTCTCAGTATACCTTTAGAACATTTTGCCAATGGCCAAAACTTCAGAGATAAGTGTTATATATATATACAAATTGTCCAATGTACATTACTTTTGAATTTTTCAAATGAGTAGAATGGTAGCCAGTTTGCTGCCTGAATTTCACCCATCCTATGATTTACAGCACCCCCCAGACTGCTGTTGGTTCTCGCTCAAGTCGACTCCTTTCCTGCCATCACTTGCACCACCATTGCCTGCAGTTTGGTCACTTTTGGGTAATTTCTTAGCTGCAAAAAAGAAACATTGTTCAACAAAAGGAATATTAAAACACAGTAAGTAGTTTTCAAACAGAAATGTTTGGTGGGATAAAGAAAATAAAGACCTTCCATACAAAGTGAAAAAAAAAATGATTGAACATACATGAAACAGCTACGGAGTGTTGTGATTATTTTGGAGGCGATTAGAAAGAATGCTGCAAAATCATGCCCGTAAAAGGAAAGAATTTTTAACGATTACAGTAGAGCCTCGATTGTTCAAGGTAATGTGGACCGAGGATACCTCGGATAACAAGGACTCTGCCCAAATCGAGAGAGAAACATAGGTGAAATGAATGAAAATGTTGTCAAAGGTGTAAAAAAAGGCATTTACTGTACATATAATTGAAATGAAAAAATGACGTTACATACACAAATATCTAATTTTGTATGTACACATCAATAGAGTACATGTTCCAGTTAAAGTTCTCTTGAAGAAGTCTATGTATATAACATATACTGTCGGCCCCGCTCAAAGGAATACCGTCGGTTTCAGCATATTTTATTCGATTAAGTGGGGTATTCGATTATGCGAGGAAACTTTCTCTACTTTACAGAACTGATAATATTGCCTCGAAACGTAATAATAAATCAGTATATCTAATTAAAAGAAGTTATTAATGTTAGTGTTTATAAGTTTAAAAATAAAATCAATAAAAACAAAATAATTAAATACATTACTATATATTTTTAAGTACAAATTAAAAGGATGAAAAGTAAAGTGTTGCTGAAAGATCAACTTGAAAATTCAAAAATTGTTCTTATTTGCTTATTTATTTTTGAAATTTAATCAATTTTTTTTTAATCAAAAACATTTCAAAAGCAGACCAGTATTATTGGATTATTCGGGGAAATTATTCGATTAAACGGGGATCTTTAACATTGCGTCTATGTGGAAATATTCGGTTCCAGAAGGTTTTATTCTTATAAGCGGGGTATTCCATTATCCGTTACCCGATTAAGCGGGACTGACAGTATATTGTTTTCTGTTTAACAGAACTCGCTGGCTTCTTTGCTGCCACTTTACGAAATGGTTGTAGCCGTAAACGGTCTGTTGAAATTGTTCTAGGTCTTTATATCACCAGAAAATAATTGGATGACTGATGTCAGTCGGTGACGCCGCCATCGGCCGCAAAAAAATTTTTTTTTCAAGGGTAAATGTACCTCGGTTAACCCAGAACTCCGTTAGTCGGGGCTTGGATAACTGAGGCTCTACTGTACTTTCTTTTTTCTTATTTATTTATGATTTTAAACAATTTTTCTCAGACAAAGAACAGGGTGAGTAGCCACATTTTAGTTCAAAAAGCACTTATAAGCACTTTGTAAGCACATTTTCAGAAAAAAATAAGCACATCTTTAAGTACACATATACATTATTACTTGCGTAATTAAGAGGAAAAACACGACTTGCAAAAATTATGTACTTCTAATAGAAATAGCTAACAAAAATGAGAAGAGAGGCTTTGCACTACATAAGGAAAACAAATAAGTTTTATTTAACACATGCATTGCTTATAGAACCTGTTTAATTGTAGTATTAACTAAAAAACACTGATCAAAAATATACAATAAAATAACAAATTGCAGTTATTATTCTGATAATCTAACTTAATGTAATGAATATATATATATATTCTTTATTGGGGGGGGGGGGGGGGCAGTTTTTTATTTCACCTGAACTTTATGCAATTCTGCTGAGAATTTTCTAAATCTTAATTCTTTTTTTTATAACTTCCCCTGCCATCAATATTTAGTGATTTATTGATACAAATATAACTTTATTTTCTCAAGATGCATATTGTCTTTTGTTGATAAAAATTATCAAAAAAAATTCAAATCACTCAGGGGGGGAGAGGGGACCCGGCCTACTATGACCCTCCCCCCACTGCAATATCATGTACAGTACCATACTTGCCAACCTTGGAGGGAGAAAAACAGGAGATTTTTTTCAATGACCCCCCCCCCCCCCACACACACACACAAAATGAATAATTAAACTGACTTACAAATAAAAATAAAATTTAATGTTCATTACAGCAGTATTTGATAAAATTTTATCATAAAATGTATGATTGAAACATTTTCCAGCAAAACTATTTTTTATGAGCAATAGGATGTTCTTTAGATTTTCATTTGACAGCATTGGACAAAACTTGGTTTCACTTTACAGAAAATGCATTACTGTGCGGAATGCACGAAATCCCAAGAACTGCATTTAGTTAGATTATAAAAAGCCAGTTCTCCCAAATACTTACTAGCTTACATATACATCACAACAATTCAAATAAAATATCACGACCACGTCTGGTGTGCACTTAACAAATAAATTATCCCAAAATATCTTTTTTTAATTTAGCCATTTTTTAGTTATATAAAGAATAAAAATAGGAAGAAATGTTCTTTATCTATTTTGTAACAATACATAATGACTCCCAAAAAGGAAAAAACCCAAACCCTAAGTTGAAGGGGGGGGGGGGGGGGGGGGAATTTAATTCTATGCAAAAAATATTTTTAAAACAAGATTAATAAATTATTAATAAGGATGCAATATTAATAGTTATAACTAACTAATAGAATTACTAAAATTTTTAAAAAAGGCTAAACTTTTTCACTAAAATTTCCAGTGGGTGTGGCAAAATGAGAAGTGCAAATCCTCTACTACAGAGGCTAAATCGTAAAAAATAATGGTAAACCAGAAGTTATTGATGTTCAAGAGATGGAATGAGATAATGCACAAGAACTAGGGACTTTTACCGAAGCGGATGCAATCTGATTTTAAAAAATATCGGGGCTGGCCCTTGAAAGCGTATGAAAGACAAAATGCGGAAGTTTTACTGCTAATTTGCAAAAGTTTCGTAAAGCAAGTATCTACGCATGCTACTTCAAGATTTTCTCATTTAAAGAAGAAAAAAATTTGCAAAATTCCGAATATTCGCGGAACCGAAATTTTGACTTTTCAAAAATACGAAATTTCAGCAAAATACGGGAAAACTACATGAAAACTACTCGGCGAGTAACTACGATTACGAGCGCTGTCTATTGAGCAAAAAAATATTGAAGCTTCATTGATTTATTTTAAAGCGAAAATTACAAAAAAAAAAAAAAAGGGGGGGGGGGGAGATCGGGAGACAAACGCAAAAAATGGGAGTCTCCCGTTAAAAACAGTTGACTTGGCAAGTATGCAGTACCGAACCTCAAATTTGGCAAGCTCAGCACCAATGCTATGCAGAATTTTGGAACACGACCAAACATGGCGGATTTACAGAACCAAAAATGGCGGATTCCCGGAAGCATTGGAGCTGACACGCGTTTTTTTACGACAAATTTGCAATATTTTCTTCACTCATAGACAAATGTTTTTACATTTTGACTATGAATGACGATCTGTGCCAGCTGGTTTATCCATTGAAACGCCATTTTATGCATCCGATTAGTAAACTAACGTTCGATTTCTGCTAGGGGGGAAACTAAACATTCGTAATTTTTTTTAGAAAATAAACATTTTAAGGAAAAGTAAGCACTTATAAGGGCCCTTATATTTTATTTTCAAATATAAGCACTTATAAGCACTTGTAAGCACCGCTACGCACCCTGAAAGAAGTTGCTACTATAACTTTCGAAGATAAAAATAAAATAAAAATGAAGCTTTCAACACTGCCAACTTTAAGAGAACGTTGATATCATTGCTAATTCTGAAGCAAAGGCAATTCTATTCAAGATTTTCTTTTGGAAGAAAAAAATAAACTTGAAAAAAAGTGGTATCTAAAAAACTAGAAACAGTAAAATAAACCCAAATAGAATTATTATCTAGAAAAATTATTAAAATTTGATATAGGAAAAGTTTTTATTTTAAATGTTTATTTTCTTATCACTTAATTTAAATGTAAAGTATTTTTTAGCACTTACTTCTTTCCTCAAGTTTAAGTTTTTAACCTTGTTAAATATCCGTAAATGTCATCTTATTTACGACGTACCTCCCGATGCTCAAAGTTTTCGATTACGCCACTTGGGGACGTTACCCTTTCTCTATCAGGAAACTTCTCGAAAGGTCTTTCACGCATGTGTCATTAACACTCATGCATACACGATGCTCTGCAAGGAATCGCTATATGCAAATCAGGTTTGGAAAAAAAAACCTGGTTTTATTGAAACCCCCCCCCCCCCCAAAATAACCGTTTTTTTTTTGGTTTAAATAGCATTTGCAGAAAAAACAATGACTTTTGGAAAATCATGGAGATTTTAGATCATTAATTGTGAATAAATGTTATTAGTAATTTATTTATTGGCAATTAATTAAATAACTAAGTTAAAACCTGAATTTTAATTACCTTATAAATATAGTTTCTATTTTTTCAGAAAGTTACCTACAGTGAAACATGCGTAAGTTGACCACTTACGGTGCAGCACTTAAGTGATCAACTTACAGAGGGTGGAGATTTCAGTTTTTATTTTTGTAATTTCTTACACAATGCGTTTATTCATTTGTGACTAATTAAAATATAACTTCATGCATTAACGTTACTTTAAAATACGTATTTAGCTATTTTTTAACAATTATCTAAAATACCATTAGATAAATTTAATTTGAATATCTTACAATGTACCGTGTACAACTTTAAAATGAAAGCACTTAGTTAAAGATAAATATGTTAGTTTACTTATTTGATTGTAAAGATTCCCTAAAAATATATAATTTTCCGAAATGGCTAGATTATTTAGAAGAAAAAGAAGAAACTTATTTAGAGAACAAAAGAGTGCTCATAGTAGTTTTCTCGAATAGTTGACTTACACAGAGGTTTTGGCAAACTTTATATTGATGTTTCATCCATGCAAACAGATATTGTTCTAACATTATAGCATAAAAAATATTATCCTGGAGAACGTATTTGTTTTTTTTTTAATCTTTGCAAAAATAGACAAACAAATAAAATATAGTAATAACTAGGCAGCCTAGTTACAAAGAGTTTTTTACAATACTCCCACCCAAATTTGGCATACATAAGTGGTCAATATAGACAGGTGGTCAAGTTACAAAGGTTTCCCTGCATTAAATAATATAGGGCTCATTCCGTTCCTGACCAAAAGTGGCCAACTTACAAAGGTGGTCAAATTTACAGGTTTTACTGCATTAACATAAGATAATACTCTACTTATACAGACCTTTCAGCAAATCATTAAAGAAATATATTAAAGAAAATGCCGGTGGAGTTTTAACAAAAGCATATTTTACTAAATCAATAAAAAATAAGCAAAAATGAAAGATATATTAAAAATAATGTGTGTTGATTTACAGTATTGGTAACATCAACTCTTACTATAGATATATTTTACTTTAAAAGTAAAAAAAAAAATCAATCACTAACTGGATTTAGCAATGATAACACTTCTACAAATCAGCAACATTGGCTTAGAAATTATCATCATTATTTAAATTTTTTTTTAAATACAAACTTTATTTTTCCTGATTAAAGATTAAATATATTTTTAAAAAAGAATAATTTAGAAAAAAAAAAAAAAAAAAAGAAAAATTTGCACTGATTAAAAAAAAGTTTGTTAATTTACAAATTCAGTAATTTATTATTTATCTAATGCTGTGCTTGTAATTTCTGCATAAAGTGGATTTTGAAATTTTTTATAATTTAAAAAAAAATGAAATAAGGTTTGGCTTTTTAAAAATTGTTATCTGTAACATACATTTGCAAATTGGTTATTATGAAGATACTTTATTATTTCTAATATATATATTTTAACTCCAGGAATTACAATTGCAATATCATTTAATTTTTATAATGACTAAGACGAGTTTTTCTCAAATTTGCTTTTTCAGAGCTAATTTTAGAAAACACAAATAGTCGGAATGTAGATAAAGATGAGAAAAATTTGTACTGATTAAATAAAAAAGTCTGTTAATTTACAAATTCATT
The DNA here is from genome assembly GCA_038502835.1 of Octonoba sinensis. Taxonomy (NCBI): domain Eukaryota; kingdom Metazoa; phylum Arthropoda; class Arachnida; order Araneae; family Uloboridae; genus Octonoba; species Octonoba sinensis. The sequence goes on from CM076599.1 coordinate 15,080,671, forward strand.
AATTATCCAGTGCTGTGCTTGTAATTTATGCATAAATTGGGTTTTGCAATTTTTAATAATGTGCAAAATCAATGAAAAAAAGATTTGGTTTAAACCAAGTGGTTTAAAAAAAACCATTTGGTTTAAACCAACATGGTTTAAACCAACCAACCCTGATGCAAATCATCTTTGGGGTATTTAAGCGTGGTGTTTGCTACCCTCTCAGATCTCAACTTTTAATACTTCCTTTCTTACGTGAGCAGACGGGAGTTCGGCTCCTTCATCCGGTGAAATGGATCGGCTCTTTTAGGACGTCTTACGTTAGAGATAGTTTCTGAGTGATAACTGATTTCTTAAAATGCCAGCTGGTTAACTTTTGGTATATAATAGAATCTAGTCAACTTCATTTTTACTATGGCTTTAGGCTGTTATTGTCGTATTTTTGGTCAGTTAATAGTTGTTGTTTTTATTTAAATAAATCTCTGCTGTTATTTTAAGAGATAGTATCAGCTTCAAATTCTTTTCTTAGCAAACAATGGGTCGGAGGTAATTGATTCAAGAATAATTACATTCAGAGAAAGAATATTTTAAAAATAACAAGCTAGAAATAATACTAGTTACAATTTTTAAAACATAGTAACTTTCTAAATTCAATATAAACAAACATTTATTCCTTAGCATGCTCGCTCAACATTCTTATTCATTTAAAAAAAATAAGTTCTACTCTTTTATTCAGAAGTGCAATTTAAAATAAAATGTGTCGTACTTAAATCAATATAAAGCGTCAATGACGACTCCAATCTATATTCTTCTTGGGAGAGAGTGCACACACAATGTATTAAATAAATTTACGTCAAATAGGGGTTTACTTTGAAATCCATCATGACGTTTAGCACACACTACAAAAAATTTATCAATTAAAAAGTTTTAAACAGAAATGTTTTTGGAAATAATAAAACACATTTAACTGACCTTTCCTGTTCTATGTGTGCACATCACAACTGCCAGAACATTCTACTAGATTGTAGCAGGATTTCAAAAATTCAGTTGTACTATCAACATTGCATATCTTATTTTTTCAATTCCATTAGTTTTAAAATTAGTGATAAAGGTAACATTTTTATGAAATGTAATTGAAGTGTACATTTTTAGGCATTGCTGAATATAAAAGGAACAGTAGAGCAGAACATTTGAAAATAAATAAAATACCAATTGCAAGGAAAATGTCATTGACATTCATAGCTGTCTTTGCAGAAGTTTCCATAAAAAGAAGTCCATTTTCGTCTGCATAAGCTTGAGCTTCCTACAAATACAACAATCCAAATATCGTACATTTTTATAAATGCATATAATGAATAAACAAAACATTTGGCTGTCAAAAACTTTCATAAATAATTTTTGAAACTTTAAATCCTACTTAGCATTATAGTTAGCAATTTCAATACATTTGAGCAAAACTTTAAAAAATCTTTTGGAAAACAAATAAATAACCTGTAGGATCAAAAAAATTTACCTTTCACCTACAGGATTAAAAAAAATTACTTGTCAATTCCAAGTCTCTAACAAAAAGTGGGACCTTAGGTTCAAATTGACACAAAGCAATTGCTCTTTTTCCTAAACATTCTTCCTAAAAACTTATTGCCAGACAAAAGATTAAATGCTCTTGCCTCTAACACTTTCCTTAATACTGTGCTACTTTTGAGGAGAGATTCTTAACAGGGAGGAGTGAGAGCAAACACAGCTTCACCTTTGGGACCTAAAATATAACTATAGGTAGTAAAACCAGTGTATCAAATACATGTATTTCATGCCATGTTTGATTTTTGTGGAACCAGTATTAGCTGTAATCAGTGGTTCCCAAAGTGGTCTATCAGACCCCCCAGAGGTCTATTGCGACCTACAATCCATATCAATAGGAGAAAGAATTGGGGAAGCATGAAATGAAAATAGGGGTCTATCGCATTTAAGTACGTTATTACCAAATTTTAGACATGATCATGGGTGATGCTAATCCGAAATTCTCCAACATTTCGGAAAATGTTTGAGAACCTGTGCTGAAAAATTTTCAATCTTAAGATTTTTTGATGAATAATATCTCTCTTCAGACATGCAAAATATTTTGTACTTCTAAAAAAAACTCTCAAGGAAATACCTTTTTCAGAAAAAACTCCTTTTATTAATATATATGTATACAACACATATGTATTGTGTTGGGGGAGGGTATTCAGCTTTTTATTTTTAATTGATAGCGCATACTTGTTTGGAAATTTTTGCGGGATGTTCCGAAAATTTTTCCAATGTAACTTAACTAGTTAATAAACATAAATTTCGTAATTATATATTCATAAATTGTGAAAGTAAGTAACCATTCTCTTTGTGATTGTGAGAATATTGCACTTTTTAAGTAAAATCTTGCACTTTTAAAGTTAGTAGAATGGCCGTAATTGGGGGACCTCGCCATTAAATGTTTATATATAAAAGTAAAATATTACACATGATAGGGAAAAAAATTCTTTTCATTTCAATTACATTTCTAAACTTTCATTATATCCCGGAATTCCGAAAAAAAGTTGGGGATATTTTTCTCTATCTTCCTTCTTTTTTAGAATTTCTAGCAAAAGACTGTTTTGGGACATTTAAATAGAAATGTTGCACTAATTGATTTCTTTTAGAATGACCCCCTAAGGATAGGAAGGGGATCCATAAAAGAGGGAAGTCTTTTGCTCTAAAAATATTCTTGAAACCGAATGAAATAGATCTCACCAATTGCTCAAGAAGAAAAATAAATAAATTAAAATCGAAATATTCATACTGCAAAAGCATTTATTTAATTCAAACAATTTAATAAAATGAAATTTCTGAAATGCATAACAATAATACCTCATGCTCAACAGCTCTTTTGGCTGCCAAGTCTGCTTTATTCCCAGCTAGTGCAATAACAATATTTGGACTTGCTTGACGCTGTAATTCTTTAACCCAAGTTTTAGCCCTGCTAAATGTATCCTAAAATTAAACAAAATCTATTTATAAAACACTTATCCTACTAACAAGAAATTCAGAGTTCAACATGCAAAATTAATTTTCATAGCTACAAAATTTTTATACTTTTTGAAATAATCAAAAAAGTTCAAATATTTCTACTAAGCTACATTTTTAATTTACGTCACTGAAACAGATCATATGTATGATAGAAATTTTCTCTAGCTACAAGTGCATAAAGTTTTATTTAATACTTGGTACACAAAATACTAACTAAAAGGAAATAGAAAATATATATTTCCTTTTTGTAGAATAATCTTCTTAACAATTACATAAGTAACATAACAGTTGGGAATTGTTAAAGTGATTTCAATTATTTTAAAATTATGCCTAAAGCAGAACATTTTAACTAAAAAAAAAAAAGAGTAGCTGCCTATGACACCCAACTATTATATCCCAATTTCTACACAATACTTTGATGTATGTAACAGCATCTAAAAATTACTTTCATAAGAAAACTTTGAACAATTAACTTCAAATGTTATACAATGGATTCCAGTAATTTAAGAAATAATGCTAATCAGTAAAAAAAGTGTAAGAACAACCAGGATTCATAATAGCATAGCTATCTCCATCCTTTAACAAGTGCTCTAAATTTCACAGCAGTATCACAAAAAAAAAAAAAAAAAGTAAAATACAATTTGGGCTTTGTTTTGATTTTAAAGGGCGATTTCTTACTTTACATGTGCACCAGAGCTTGGTTTAGACTAAACTGTTAGTCAATCTAACTCCCAATAAAAAAAGTACGTCAATTTTTGGAAAATATGAGACAGTTTAGAAAGTAAGAAAAAGAGAGAAATTACACTTTTTGATGTAAAAAAAAATTAACTCATGCAGTTAACCATTCTACCACTAAGTATTATGTTCTGCGGGAAAAGAGGAACAAGGGATATACGGATAATCTGTTAAAAATTCAAAATTTTTTGTGATGTATATTGCACCCACAGCGTTTTTTTTTTTTTTTTAAGTAAAATTATTTAAAACACAGATTTTTAAAAAAAGTATATCGTTCAGAGACATTACTCTATTGCGGATGCTTTGAAATATAGGTGAAAATTAGAAGTTACGAGTAGTAAAAGTGGAGATTAAGAAAATGGGTCATCAATCGCCACTCCTGCAAGATCACTTTTTAGCACATTCTACTGTAATCGTTTTTTTTTCTTTCTCTTCTCACGTTGTTCGGAATGAATTTTCTCAATCTTTTTTTGCCATGATTTTTTAAAAATTGAAATATGGCAGTATTGAACACGTGCTTGGCCGGAAATTTCATGTCGAATTTCAATTTTTCAGCATCCTGTATATATTTAAATCCTTTTAAAAGTTCAACATAATTTTAGCATTTGCTAATTCAAATCTGCAGATTTCTTGTTTTATTTTAATAATGAATTAATTTTAAAAATAACTTTAGAGTTAGTTTTCAATTCTTATTGGCAATTTTGAAAAGTGGCGACTAATGAAACCGAGTCTACTGGCCACTGGCTACTAGAAAAATTTCCCAGTTTTCACCTATACTTAAGCTTTTTTTTTAACGAAAAAGAAGGGGCATTTTATTTTAAGTCACACTTATGAATGGAAGAGTAACATGTTCCTCAAAATGGCGAAACATGTTGATTACCCTTTTCATGCAAAAGTAATATTTAATAAAATCAATTAAAAAAGTTTAACCAAAAGTTGAAAAAAGAAAGGGGGGTAGCCCCAGAGGGAGAAAATTCAGATCCGTTTTTGGATCCTTCACAAAATTCCAATGAATGAAAATAGACCCTTCACAATATTCCAATTAATCAGAAGAGACCCTTCTCAAAATTCCATTCAATCAAAGCAGAACGTTCACAAAATTCCGAGCTATCAAATCATACCTTTTTCAGAATTATTTATGAAATAAGCCGCAAGTATTAAATTTTTTATCACTATAAATTTAAATTTTATATGTTCGCAAAATTACTTTATTTTTCACAGGAATCTTTTTAAAATTCAGAAAAACTCTGTAAAAAATTTTATATACTATTTTTTTAGATATTTTAAATTGTTTTAGAATGAACCACTGCCATGAGGATGAGGGGAGAAAATAAACGGCCTCCATTTTGCAAAAACTTGAATTTCTTAAACTCTTCTTCTTTTTAATGGTCAAATTCATTCACAATAGGTTTTCACATGTTGAAAACCTTAAACTTTTACTATTTTTAAAGTTACTTCAGCTTTGTGTTGGCTAAGGTTATGTTATAAGAAACATAGAAATCAAGTTTAGATTGGGATACTCCCATTCCTTCTGTATATCAAATGGGTGAACGAATCCATTGTCTTGAAAGATGTTCAGATTCATATTTTTGTGGATGCCAGTATGGATGCATATGCCTCACACAATTAGTCTTACATAATCTGTTACATCTGCGGGAATCCAACCGAGACTGATGAGAGCAAAATCTTAGATAACCCTTCTTAAGCAGATAGCCATTCCCCGGTTAGAACTAAGGGCTTGTTGTATCGGAGCAAGACTTGCTGATTTGGCATAGTCCTTGGCATAGATCTAGCTGATATGAAATTATGGTCTGTTTTCATTATTGTGCTGTGGTGAATTGGCCTATCTTTTTTTTGCTCGTCCAACATGTTTGAATGAAATATAAACAAGGCAATGTTATTAGATTTAAATAGCATGTTGGCGCCATTTCTAAAACTGCCGCGAAGGTTGGGCGTAAAACCAATAAGTACCAATTAGTCGGTCTTTATTTTTTTAAAACAGATTTTTAAGGTTAAAAATGCTTTTTCACCATTTTTGGTTGTTATCATGGAAAAAATTCATTTTTGTAGGTAAAAACCCAACCTATAATGTAATGAATGTCCATACAAAAGAATATGAAGTCTTGACAGTGGACATAATATAACTATTTTTCAAGTAAAGAAACAACAAAATACGGAAAATTAAATCCAAAAGGAGATAGAAAACAATTCAAATACCTGATTAGTAATATCATAGACAACAATTGCGGCTTGAGCACCTCTGTAATACATAGGAGCCAAACTGTGATATCTTTCTTGACCAGCAGTGTCCCATATTTCAAACTTAACTGTAGTGTCGTCCAAACATACTGTCTGTGTCAGGAATGCAGCTATAAAATACAAGATAAAATTTAGCATTTGAGCATAAAAGGGTTTCTCCAACAGTTTTCAATGGCATCTAAATCATTTAGGCATTCTGATGAATTATCCTTTGCTAAGAGAAACCGGCGTAGAGTGGATAGGGCAATAGATGCTACTGTTAAAGTGGCGTTATTACTCCTTTTTTTCAAGTTCGTCATTGGTATATCCAACTTTTTTTTTTGTCAACCATCTTTTTATCCAGAGGTACTGCTTCTGCGATTTGGCTCTGTTAAACTATCTTTTGTGCTGCAGTCTTTCTTTTTATTTTTCCTTACATCTTCCCTCATTTCACTCTAACCCAACCTATTTCACCAATTCAAGAGTAGTCGTGAACTGGATGGAAGACTGCACAGATTCGCTGTTTGGTGAAAGTGAAAAATGATTAGATAGAAGTTCAACTGGTATGGACCACAAATAAGAGTTCGACGTATCTGATAGTTCAAATTAACCACGTTCTTCTTAAACTAAGAAAATAGCATTGTTTGTTAATACATTAGGACAGGGATCGCAAATGTAGTTTTTCTTAATAGTGTTTGAATTAGCGAGATTTGCCAGCCTTTGAAACCACTTCCCTAAAGGATGCATTTTTTTCCCTTCATTACTTTCTTTCCAATTTCTTAAGAGTAAACAAAGTAGAATGAAAGTTACTTTTTGCCTAAAAATACTACTACCTGTGAGTTAAGTGCATGGTCCATTAAGAAAAAGGTGCTTAACAAACATACTTCTCAATATTTTTCCACCTTTGAATATCACTACACAAAATCGTCCCAAAGGAATATGAAACGACAGGGGGCTAGGATCAGTCCCCTGTCACTAACATAAAATCTCTCTTTTAAACATTTTTTTATTTTAAAAACTTAAGTATCACCCCCTCTCTTATTACAATAAGGTTGCCGTTCATCGGACGTCCACGAATGTTCTAAACATTCAACTGAAATACAAGTGCATGTTAACGCTAATTTCTGTCCTTAATTTCAAAAGAGAGCATCAGGGGTGATTGTATCACATTTAAACACTAAATTCCAGTATTTTTTCATGTTTTGATACTAGAGTTGCTGCATCTTGACTTATGTTTGGGGGGGGGGGGATGTTCATTATTTTTAATTTACTTGACATTTTCAATGGTAATGTCGATCATTATTAACATTGATTATGGTTGATCAGTTAAAATGCAACTTACGAAGAGAAATTTGTTTATCTACTATATTCAGGGGTGATTGCGACACGAAGTAAAAACCCTAAAAAATTTTTATGCAAAAAGTCGATATCACTTTTTATGCACCATAAATTATACCTCAGCTTTTATACATATATAGTTACAATGGCAAGTTTAAAATAACTTTTGAAATTAGAATTTTTATTTTACTTAACTTACCTACTTCTAGCTAATAAGACAAATTTAGTTTATTTTTTACAAATAAATTGTAATTTATAGTAAAACATAATGAATAGGAATCTCCCATGACAATATATTTTTTACCCAATTTTTGCAGTGAAACACTTTTTCTATTTAGAGTTATTTTTTCTTTTTTTTGTCAAATATCTGCAACTTTTAAAATGAAAGTTGAGAAAATAACTTGAAGTCCAGCTCCGATTTCAGGAAAAGGACGATGAAAATGCGTTAATATGCAAAAAAAAAAAAAAGTTTGGAAAACGAGTTCAACTTTTTTCAATGTTTATTGGAAAAATAACTAAATCCAAAAGTTTTTTTATCATTATTTAACAAATAAAGTCAGGAAAAAAACAAACCACTTTTGGCGATGTTTACGTCGGGAATGTAAACATCGCCAACCCCGGGGTTTGGCGCCGGGAAAAAATCCAAAATGGCGCCAACGCCATAACAACGAAAGCATGTGGAACGTAGTGTAGGCATCGTTCGTGTTTGGAACAAAGATGGTTGCCGCCGTTACAACACTTGCTGCGTAAAGGGTTGTTACAAAGGGAATGTTTATCGCTTTTCGGTGTATTTTTTGTTCCCATCCGCTAAATTTCGAAGATTAAAAACTCTGATTTTTAAAACACGGAAGGAGGATATGAAAAACCCGGATCTCCGGGGTACACCCAGAATACAATCATCCCTGTATTTTTAATATTTCTAAGTCTTCATTTTGAAAAATGAGATCTTTTTGCATACGTTAGGGAAGTTCACTTTTAGTTTAATAAACTGTGTTAAAAGGCAAATAAATGGAATTCCTTTTTATTTTCAATTAAATTTAATTACAAGATATTTAAATGAAATTCAATGCTTGTTAAGAGTAAAAGCTTTCAAAAGTAAAAAAGTTGAATGGGGTTTAATATTTTCTAAGTTTAAGTTAAGTGGGGTAATATAAATATACACATGTTTCCAGTTGTTCAAAAGAAATTTAAATAAAGAATGAAACTAATAAAAACTACTGCCAGAAAAGCATGAAAACAAAAAGCTGTGTTTATAACAGGGTTTGCTGATTTAAATCACGATGTAAATAAAGAGATTTTTTTTTTCAAAAAAAATCTTTAATTTTACAATGTGTGTAGTGTTGTAAAAATGAAATATGTTGCAATTATAAGCACTGTTTCAAACAAAACTTCCTAGGTCCATCTGTCTGTGTGCATAACATATTTCATAAGTTTAGAAGTAATTATTATTTTTTAAATTTTACAATATTACTCTTATTCTTTAAGCATCTTCACAGCAAAGCATAATTTATTCAATCATTCAAATTAATCATGAACCATTTTGTGATTTTTCTTAAAAATTGTATTTTAGATCAATTTAATAAATGCCACACAATAAATAATTCAAAATAATAGTGTTTAAAACAATTGTTAGAATTTAGAATATGTATCCTTAAAGTTTCATCCATGTTCCCTAATAGCCTTAAGGTTTTTTTTCCTTCTAAAATATTTTTTTATCATAGAAGTTTTCAATAAAGATATTTCATTAAAACAAAAAGTTTCAGTTTTTAGTAATGGTGTGAGCATATGATTTTACTAAATGGGTAAATATTTCAAGCTTTTTCATTTATAAAATAGAAAAATGATTGAAGTACTTTTCAATGTAAAAATTAAGTACACACAATTGTTACTTTTTTTCAGCTTTCAACAGCAAAATAATTCAGGTTAAATTTGTTTATTTTCTCTGTACTATTATTCCTGGTAGGGTTAAGTTTTATTTGAGTCATGCATTTGAATTAAAATTTGTTTATTATTATTAAAAAATATATATTGCTGTGAAAATAGCTTAAAGTGTGTTTAGGCATATTGATTAACATGCCATATTGTTTCTATGATTGTAACATAATAAATATCCAAAATATTTAAGGTCTTTTTGAAAATAAAAAAAATCACAAACTCTGATTTATAAACATCCTAGTGAAAATCACTTTAAAAAAATTTGTTGCAAAAGGATTAACTATCTGAAATTCATCTCAAACCTAAATGTAGCTTATTTCTTTGCTTTATTTAGCTCATTTTTTAAATAAAATAAAGATGTGAAATGTTGGAATTTGTTCTCATACAGATTGAGATTTGAAGCTTCTTACTTTCCATTACTTATTATTTCTTAAATTATTTTTTAATTAATAACGACTCAGCTTATGATTAAAATTTCAACATAATATCAGGCAAGTGTTACAAGGGCCTGATATTATGTTGACATAATATCAGGCCCCATACATTACGTTTCTTCAAAAATTTTCATTTACCAACAGATTTTGACAGTTTAAACCGGTATTATACAGTATTACATAGTGTAGCAATTTAAAAAAACTGCTGCTCCAATTCCCTGGTTAAAAGAAAAAAAAAATGAGCAGAAAGTTTTTTTTTCACATGAAGTATTAAATACAAAAGGTACGCTCACGAAATCTTACCACCAATTGTACTCTCTTGATATTCATGAAACTGTCCTTTAACAAATCTTAACACTAAACTAGATTTGCCTACAGCAGATTCTCCAAGTAGAACAAGCTTGAACTGACAAATTTTGCCTTGTGACGTGTTGGTAGGTCTTTGAGCTCCACTCCGATTTGCCATCACAGGGTCTAAAATTAAAAAAGGAGTAAAAATATAGAAAAAAATCCCAATGTAAAATCATAAAAAAGTTTCATAAAATATACCGAAAGATTTCCAATACAGGATTGCATATCATAACTGCTAGGGGTATAACCAATAGTGATTTCATATGCTCGATGAATACTGATCAACTATTTGGTCGAATACTTGTTCGATAGTAACGAAGTAGACAAATATAAAAAACTTTTTTTTTATATTACAACTATTGCAAAAGAAATATTAGTATGTAATTTTCAAAAATAGGAATAATTGGGAAATAAATTACTTTTTATACAGTGCTATTAATTTTACCTGTAGCACCTGCATTTGATTTCAACTTGTTTAATATGTTAAATAAGCAGTGTTCTAGTTATATGTGTAGAATACAAATACTTAAGTAAGTGTGTTTATTTATATTTAATATAGTTATTTGGGTATCAAACAAAAATTAATGCACTATATCATATTTAACTATGCATTTTTATAAAAATAGAAATTATGATGGAAAAACAGTTTTTCTGGAAAAACTACATTACATGCAGCTTTGTGAATATTGCCTACTTCTAAGAGCAAATGCTTATTTATGATGGACAAAAAACTTTGCAAGTTCAAAAATAAAACAATTTTCCATAAAATAAAAATATTAATTCGTAATTGTTAAAATATCTGGGTAAAAAACTTTCAAGTAAAATAAAAAGTTTACGAAATAATGCTATTTTTTAATTAAATAAATGATGCAAATGCTTACATTAGAATATATGTCATTTGAATTCTACTTAGGTGAAATTATCAATTTTATTGCAATGAAAGCAACATTAATTTTATATTTTTAAAACTGTAAGCAAACCCAATTTAAAGCACAGAAAAATTACTTAAAAACCTGATCTCTCATGAAAATTAAGCCTTGATTACTTTCACATGATTTTCTACATGCCAAGGTTCACAAAGCCATAAAAATAAATATCTAAGTGTTTTAAAGAGAAATGAAGCATACTGTTCTTTATAATATGCAAATTTTGAGCAATTCTTATAAAATACTTTAGGGCCCTCTATTGACCCTACTATAGGATGTTCACTAACAAGAAAAGTTTAGAGCAACAATAACGTTTTTTTTAATTTCGAATCAACGAGCATTTTTTTAAATTACAAAACAATAAACAACTTGCTCCATGGTGAAATACAGTACATGGAACTGCATAATTTATAACACGTGAAATTAAATCCAAAATAAATAAAGCAAGATTAGAGTGAACATTAGTTATTAAAGCATATAAAAATGAACAGATAATGAGATTATAGTTGTATTTTAAAAAATTCTAAGTTTAATAAATGTTTCAAAAAGCAATTTTCTCAACAGCGCTTATAAAAATGGATAAACAGTCGGGTTGAATCAACAAGCATTATGTGGCATTCATTTTGCATGAAAAATTCAGACGGGTGTTTTTCAGTCAAACAGGTCAGACAACAGACATACTACAAGAAACAAGGCGTTTCCGTTAGTCTTCTGTAAAAGGAAAATGTGTTATGCGAAAAAATTACAGATACCAGACTTTATCCGATATGCCTCATTTTCCTAACATTGATGTTTTTAATTCCGATATACCACACAAGACTCTACAATCTGAACCGTTTGAGCCTCTCAAGTTTGAGTTGCATAAACTCCCTTTTTCTTTTCAGCAATTAACAGTAGCATTTGAATTTTTTTTCTTTCCGAGTTTTCTATTGATCGTTTTGGAGCATTACTAAACTTAGAAACTTCGGAATCGGAACGTTCTTTTTTTTTTTTTTTTAAATCTTAAAATTGAACAGCATTTCTCTTTGGCATTTTTTTTATGCTTAAGCTCGACAGTAACGCAAAGGCACTTCATAATATACCACCACTTTACTCTTCTGGACAATTGATGAAACGAAATGCTAATAAATGACGATGTCAACTCCTTGCTAACCAACACTTTACGACTGATGAGTGAACTTCAGCTCGATCTATGTCTCAATGTCCAACTCCAAAGTCAAAAATTCTGGGAAGGTTTTTGTTTTGGCTGTTTTTAGCACCCACTACCCTACCCCTCTAGGAGGAGGGGCCCACAGTGGCTGATTTTCCTCTTCAGTCCACTCAATAGGGGAGGACCCTGGAAACTTAAACTTCTGAAATCTCTGGGTAATAAATTTTTCTCTGCACAATGGATAAGATAAGAACTTCTGGATTCGAAGCTTTGCACCCATATGAGAGGTTATGTTACTCTCACTCTAGAAGGGGGCTTCCCCATATACTTTTCTATCGTTTTTCTCTCTTTCCAGATAGGCCATGCAATTATGGAAATTGTATTAGCATCCTATGATCGATCGCATAGTTATTTACCAATACCCACTATGAAAATTGTTTAAAATTTGCCTGCAATTATCTCTTTTTATCCTCATATTAACTGACAATTACGATTCAATTTGGTTCTGAGAATGAGAAACTAGACGAGTTCGAGGCCCCAGGCCTGAGCCTTCTAAGCCTGTGTGGTGATCCACCACTGATTGGCACTATTTTTTGGTGCAACTGCAACATACTACCAAATTTTGTTAGTGTTTGCAAGTTATAGAGGAACTGGTGTTTGATTTTATGATCATTTTGACATTTTAACAAATACTTTCAACTACAAAGAACTTTGAGAACTTTTAATATTTGGTCACGGTATATTCGGCTTCAACTTGGGAGGAATGGCCGATTATTTGGCCCAAACCATTATACGTTACTTCCCTAATAATTGCATTTAAATGGGTTAATAATGTGAAAATCATACAAATTCAGGGCCAACGACAGGAACCTCAAACTAGTAGCCAATAAATTAGCCAAATTTTAAAAGTGTTGGCCCAATTTCAAAAGTTTTAGCCAAAGACAAAAAATATTATTGATGGTTTTTTTTCTATAGAAAACTGCAATCAGATGAAACAGTTTAATTTTTTAAACAAAATGCAATTGCTTACTTATATTTTTTTGCCGATGAAACATTTGGAGAATTTTTTGTTTGCCAATACTTTTGCCAAGTCGGAATTTATCTCAATGAAGTTACAATTTTGTACAATTGGAGCGGTGGCAAACACTTAGCAAGGGCCCTGAGATTTGATGCAAGTAGAACAGTACAAAATAACTGGAGAAAGCACCAGAATTCATACAAAAAAGTCATATATGTGACCCTCAAAGCAGAAAAACGCAATATATTACACAGAACCAACAGCTTTTCTGTAGAAAAATTACAGATCAATCACTGAATTAAAGCGAGTATATAACAGGAATTTATTTTGGAGGACGGTAAAGCCAAACATTAAGAGAACTTTCTAAATTGAAGATTTAAAATATTAAAACTTTTATTCAAAATAGGTAGCTTTAAATTTGCTTTAGGGGAGAGGTTTTTCGGACAGTCTAGATCAGTGGTCGGCAAACCGTCGATCGCGATCGACCGGTTGATCTCGAACCCATTTTTGGTCGACCGCAACAGCATTTTGAACAGTTTATATATATTTTTAAAAAGCCTAATGACTTTTGAATTAGAAGGCAGATCTTTTCCTTTTTCAAAAAATGTTTATTAATTTGTCAGACCATTTGCCGGACCTATAAAAACTTGCCAATAATATGGAATGTCAGTTGTCACATCAATTATGCTCTCGGTGAGAATATGTAACGGCATTTCACCTGTGTGTTTCATTTAAAAAGCAAAACAAAACAAAAACTAATAGTATTTTATGACATTTAAAATAAATAATACATTAGTATCTGAAATATTTTTTGATGCGCGAGTTGCCGGTATTACCTAGGGCTCGACCGATGGCGTTTTTTGGCCGATGGGCCGATTGTTCCGAGATCGGCCGATTGCCGATTATTTTCCTCTTCCATCGGCCGATGGGAAAAAAAAGTCGCTTTAAACCATTAAAACGGGTAGAATGCTTGTCAAAAATGTCATTTAAATCATTTACTATTTTTTTTTTAATGTTTATAAAAGCATTAAATGCATTATTCAAGCAGTGTAAAATTGTTTGGGGGAAGTTTACATAATAATTAAAACTGAAAGAATCACTCGCGACTCTAGTAAAGTAATTAAACTATTTGGAGGTTAAAAAAAATCTCAACAGCTATTGAATGGGCTCGGGTCTAATTCCCTTTCCTTCAACATTTTCTCTTTATAACACCTGCACTGCAAATGCCAATTGCAGCTGCCTTTATTTTCTTATTTTTTTCATGGAGAGGAATGCAGATGTTATGACACAGACTAACAAATAATGTGGGTTTGTATTTTTAATGAAACTATCAACCCCCTCCTCTCAGATTTTTTTCATTACCCCCCCCCCCCCCCCCCGTTTTACAAGCAAAGCGAGAACGATTACATGTTTATTTTTCATTTAAAAAGTTATTTTAAGCTCTTTTTCTGAAATAAAAATAAAATATTAAAAAATTTCGCTCGCAGTATTATCCCTTGTATAGTATATCCCTTGTTCATAACCAAGAAATAATGAATATTGCTTTAAAAACATAGACGCGAGATTTTTTTTTTCATTACAAATGAATGCTGGGTCTTAAGAACTAATCTTATTAGATTTTTTTCTAGTGAGTTGAAAATTAGACTGAAATACTTGACATGTTCTTTATATTTTCATGAGCACAATGTAAGGTCACCGAAATAAACCAATATTTTGAGCACCAGCAGTTTTCTGTTGACAAATAATCTTCTGAAAACACGTGATCGTTTATAAAAATTAAGATGTATTTTGAAAAAATAAAATATATATATATATTTTTATATACATTGACAATTTTTGAAATTAATGAAATTGTAGCATTTTTATTAAGGTATTGTTCCATCTGTATCCCAAACTCGTTTTTAAAGAATTAAATTTTTGAAAATTGCAAGTCGAACTTGGACACATAAAATTTCGATCAATAAACATTTACACTGAAAAATCGATTCATATTTTTTATCAATACGTTCTATGTTGTAAGAGAAATATTCTAAACTAAAAGCAGATGCAACGAGATTATTGTACAATAGCAGAAAAATTGTCAACTGTCTAACACGTGGCATCAAAGAAGCCAAAAAAATGCGCTAAAGAAAGTATAAAAAATGTCAAGATGTATTTTGAAAAAATATATATATGCATTCATCAATTTTTGAAAATAAAGACATTTTAGCATTTTTATTAAGATGTTATTAAATCCTGTCGCGCGAACTAGCATTTTGAGAATTCAATTTTTAAAAATTGCAGGTCAAACTTGGACACATAAAATTTCAATCAATAAATAAATATTTACACTGGAAAGTGTTTCTTATTTTTGACCAATCTTTTCTATGTTGTAAACTAAAAATGAAATAATGAGAGCAACCGCACACCAAGAGCTGATGCAACAAGATTGCTGCCCAATTGCAGAAAAACTGTAACACGTGGGATCGAAGAAGCAAAAAAAAAAAAAAAAAGCAAAGAGAAAATGTTTACACTGGTAAAAATTAAAATTATTATCGTACTTTGATTGAGTTGACTTTTTATTGTTTACAATTTCGGAATAAGAAACATGACAAACTAAAAGCAGATGTTATAATATTATTGCACAATGACATCTATTACACTAAGTCATTATTAAAAGAAAAATGGACAAAAATGAGGCAACTAACCTAGTGCGAAAAACAAATAGCACTCATAAGACGCCTCTATGACTTTTACTTAAACATATCCTATTTCGCGAGCATTCTGCTCAAAGAAAACTATTTTAATAATGAAGGTTTTCGAGCAGCGATCGCTTAAACCAATTTTCCGAATTTTTTAGCAAATACTTTATAGAATGATATTATTTTTGTGTGTTTTTTTTTAACTTATGTACTGCCTGTTATTGTATGGAAATAGAAATTGAGCTATGGAGAAAAAAAGAAAGTGAAAGACAGAATGTTTTCTGCAAAGTTGTTACTGCGAAAAACATTGGCCTTGCATCGGCTTTTAGATGTTTTTTTACGGCCGATGTTTTTCTAAAGTTAACATCTGCCGCCGATGCCGATGGCAACTTTGTTGAACAATCGGCGCGGATGCATCGGCGAGACCGATGCATTGGTCGAGCCTTAGTATTTCCACAACATTATTTTAGAAATTTTAAAGTCGGCACTTTATAGGCATCAAAACTTTTTCTGACAAGAATGAACCTATATTTTGAAGACAGGCACAGTCTCAACATGTCCTATTAATAGTGTATGTCATTTTGTCTGTGGATTTTTTTTTTTAAAGGCTTTTTTTATTTGTGAGAGAAAAAAATAAGACAAAGAAGGGATTAAATTAAAACATTTAAAAATTGTTTTGGAAATTGTTCAGATGTTTGAAACACTAAATTTATTGGGTTTAAATGGTTTACTATATGAACCAAACAATAATGAAACGTTTTCCCCTTAAATACTTATTATTAATGATTTTTCAAACTGAAATTTTTTAATGTATACAGAAGGAATGACAATTCCCACATGAAAATTGAACCAAGGATAAAATAAAAGAGTGCAAAATCTCACTACGGTGAATAGCGATACAATAAAATTTTCATTAACAAAATAAACATTCCGAGTACTTCCCCCGTCCCTTGGAGTATGCTATATCGGAAATCCACTATAATTTAAAATAGCGTGTCAAGAACCAAGACCGACTTAAGGTACAAGAAACAACTAGGGTAAGAAACCTAAAAATGGAACTCTTACAGGGAGAAAAAATCCTTAGAAATCAAAGTTACAGCATTGCTGAGCAAGTTTTAGTGCAATAATACAGTCGAACCTCGTTTTCACGACACCCGGATGACACCTCACTCCGGATATCACGTCACTTTTTCACAGTCCCGAACTTGCAACTTATTTATTAATGTTAAATAACTCCGCAATTCATGACACTACTTTATTGTGCCACTTCGTTTATGACGACACTTTAAACTGTTAAAACGGGCTCGATTTTATTTTTTTAACTGAAACCTTTCAGTAAAATAATGAAGATTTCAAGAAAAGTTTCCCCTAAAATTCCTGAAAATGGATTAGTGACAAGTGCTATCAACCTGTAATGGAGAAAATCCCCAGCCCCCTCGAACCTAACAATCGCAAGCTAGCAAGGCGTGCACAGAAGGTTTGTAAGCGACAGGTGGACAGGCTGCAGGTTTACTTGAACTTCTTCGAATTAGGGATTTGAGATTTTTACAATTGTCAACATTGACAGTCACAAGAAAAGAGTGACAAGTTTCATTCGCATTGCTCGTAGGATTAAATCTCTACTCTGCAGTACTTCAGAAAATGATAAAGGGACTAGAAAGAGAAAGAAAGCATCCTTTTGAAACTCAATTTTGTTTCTGAAATTCCAGGGACATACACAGATTTTAATTTCCAGTCAGAAAGAGTTTTGGGAGACAGGGCAGGGGAGAACCACTATGGCTACTATTCAACTGCTGTTGAAGTTGAATGGTCATTGTAAATGAGCTTTTAAAAATGCGTGCAATACTCCCTCTTTTAGACTGGCAGTTTGATAGAAAGCACCATTCTTTGTTCGAAAGCTTCCAAATAAAACAGAGGCGTTGTATTGCATTGATGTCCTAGAAAAATACTTTTCTTCCATGGAAGAAGCTAAACACAAGGCCGTAGTCGTAAATTTTTTTCGGAGGGGGGGGGGGGGACTTTGAAACACTTATGTTGAGGAAAGCTTCAGGGAGGAATATATGCTACACTGTGAAAAATTTCGGGATTTCGGGGGGGGGGGGGGGGGGGCGACGGGATCGCCCCCCCCCCCCCCCTCTGAATACGACCTTGGCTAAACAGGAAGATTTTGACTTTTTGTACTAACTATACAGAAAAATTTTAAATTGCAAATCAAAAAGTAAGCAACCCCACCCCTTATTGGAGAATATTTTCGTACGAAATAAAAAGCAAGTTATCTTTTCTTAATGTTTTTGCATTGATTTATGAAATGATACAAAATGACGGAAATTGAATCTAATTTTAAATGTAAAATAATTATATAAACACTTGAATGCATTATTACATTGCATGTTCTTTAAATTGTGATTTGAAGTAATTTCGGTTAAGACGTCGCTCCGCTTATGACGACACTTTGAGAAAGTCCGCAGGGTGTCGTGATAAAGAGGTTCGACTGTACAATCAAATAGGGGTATCGAGTCCCACGACCTGATTAAAAGAAATAAATTAATAATAGGAGTCATAGCCCCAGTGGAGCACTTTTTTATAATCAACATGTACTATTTAATCACCAGGTGGTCAGTGGCGAGTCTATTTTGAGGTCCAACTACAACATTACTATATATTTCATATATGAAATTCAATTAAACTGTAAAGCCCATGTAAAACATAAGCAAACCTATCCGGAATTCCATAAAGCAGATGTGCGAGGAGGCTTGATAGTTATAAAATAATGAAGAGGGATGTAGTAGGGGCAGAACGTGTCGGTACGTCATTGCTACATTTTTCTCCTAGCAGAATGCTGTTCCGATATTTTTCAAGTAATGCTTATTTTATTTGAAAATCTTCATTTTTCTCAAAAACGGACATAAAATTCGACTTTTGTAATTTGAATTCTGCCTGAAATGGATTTTTTTCTAATTTTTTCACCCCACATAATAAATAACTTTAGGAAAATCAATGTTGATCAACCTAGAAAAGTTAGCTTAATTGAAGAAAAGACTCCAACAACAGCAAAATCCTTTGTAACATTTTTTCCAGTAGCTTTTTGAATTCTTATTCTAAAAAGTAAATAGCATATGTTTTAGTCATCAATGATGTAGTAAATTGCTGTTTTGCCCTTATTACTATAGGAAATGCTGGTTGCATTATTTTTATTTTATAGCATTGTTAGTAATCGTTTGATAACAAATTTTTTCATGCAAGTTTTAAAAAGAAAGTTAATGTATATAGTGATTTTACACAACTGCATTGCACAAAATTCAATGGATGAACAGAGCATGATAATGATAGTTAGCTTTCTCCTCCTTCTGCAGTCAGTCTTGTATTCTAGTAAGAAAAGATTTACTACTACTTTGAGTATGAATTTTAACCACGTGAATGTGAATACTGAGAAACGAGGACAGAAAGGATTAAAATTTAATCACGAAAAAGCATATATATTTAGTGAAAAAGACCAATGTTCATAAGTTTTAAATTTAAGATATTAAAATTAATGTAATAGCATAACCAAAAGAAAAAAGCAACTTGCCATTTTTTCTCCAATAACACCTATGATTAATAGAAAATATTCAGGTAGAAAATAATATAGCCAACATAAATTCGTCATGATTTTATTATTAGCTATCTTTAGTAACTGAGCTGTTCAATGAGCGGAACCAAAAAGTAACAGCTCACTGACTATGACCTATAAATCTTACAAGGGAGAAAGGACATCATATTTGCTATGAACTTACGTTCAATACATGTGTGCATGCAAATGAAATAGACTACTAATGAGACAAAACACGTTTCTGCAAGTATTTAAGCTTTGAATAACAGGAAACTCCCGTTTTTAGCCCATAAGATAAAACAAAGAGAGCTAAAATACAACAAATCTGGCAAGTCATTAAATGATAGAAATGAATTCATTTTAGCTTAATACTATAAAAATATACGGAGAGAAAAGATTGTTTAATCAAAGCAACAGCTGAAATTTCATAAACAGCTCAAATTCAAATGTTACAAACTGATAATATTTGTAGACGTTTTTAATGCACTTTGTTGAGTTTTTAATGCACTTTGATTCTTGTTGAGATGCGATAAAGACACAGGCAGAATTACACTTTAGCACAACCTAGCGATTTAGATGAAAGTACTCAAGTACTGTTGCACATTCTGAAGAATGAAAATGTAGTTTTACTAGCACAATTTCCTAATTTAAGTAACAAACATACGCAATTGGTTTGTTTATTTGAGCTACATGCAAACAATTTTTGGGTTTAAAGGCCCTATTATTATCTGAAGAAGTAAGGATTTAACAACGATTTAGATAGTTTAACGGAATTTTGACAGAATATTAAATGTAAATTTTTACTCTGTTAAATTTACCACATCAGCAGTTTTACATGTTGCAAAACTTCTCAATTTGCAACTAAAAGTAGAAAAGTTTTGAAGCGTTCAGTAATTCAATTAGCCAGAACATGAATTCAATTTATGCCGATTTTCAACACAATGAATATATGTACTCAGAATTACTACAAGAAATTAACTTGTGACTAACTGCAATTTATAAAAATCAATTTCATAAATATTAGGCTTAATGAAGCAGGTATTTAACGCGCAGTAACACAGGATTGCCCATTCATGAGTTTACAGGTTACTTATACATTTCGATCGGTATAAATACATTATTTCAGTGCTGAAAGTTTAGGAATTTTAACAAGAAGCAAAAAAATGATTATTGAAACACATTTAAAATCTGGTTTAACCCTAATCCTGTAAGGTGGTACGTGAAATGAAGTGTACTAACCTTTATTATAGGACTAGGAAGAAATATTAAACGACACACAAGTTTGTAAATCCAAAAATACAGTTTCAGATGCTATAAAAACGTATCCAAAATCTGTTTAATGAATTTTTTCACATAAATAACCTACGTCATTTGCAGGAAACTCGTAAGCTGAGAGTTTAGACATGAACCACCCTCAGCTCAATAATACCACATTACATGAAATCGTAAATTCTGACTCCGCCATTACGCCAGCATTAAAAGGCAATAATATAAGTTAATACAATCCAAGTATAGGAGTAATGTTTCATTTAATAAGCTTAGATTTATTTAATATTTTTTATAATAGCTTATTATTGCAAGATTACTTACTTTTCACCGCAAGAGGTAATTAAAAAAATGCGCACTATATTTCTATACTTTCTGCGGTACTACAGAAATCAGCTGTGTTTTTATTGTAGAAGTGTCATGCAAATTATTATTTAATGGTGAAAAGTGTTACATAAATATTTGTATTTAACATTACCAAACGAGATGCATGGTTTTGAAAACTCTTGCACGTGAAAGAATTTCTTGAAATTTAAGCGGTTATTTTAAACTGTAATTTCTTAGCACAATATTCGCGATAGATAGGAACGAAAGAATTTAACATAAACGTTTTAACAGTTTATTTAATATTTTGTATAAATTAAACTTTAAACTTTTCGTTATTTTAACTAGCAGATTTATGGAGAAACAGCATAATACTTCAGAAGTAATTGGTTTTCTTACCTTTCATGCCGTATTTACTTTATTGTAGTTTAAAATTTTTAAAAACGAATGAAAACTTTTGATATTTCATTAAGATGCTAGTATACATATTTTTCTCATTCACATTTGAATCGGATCTATTTCTTATGTTTCATGTGGGTTAATATTATAGGGTATTTCTCTCATGGGTGATTTTCAAAAAGTTTGCCGAGTGCTGTCACGGGTCTTTTAGATCTGCTGATTATTATTATATTAATTTTCAAGAAAAATTCTTGTTTATTGAACTACATGTTCATTAAAGTTTTTAATCATTTTAGGGATTATAACATATAAAAAAAAACATTGACATGAAAACAGAGTATTTTGCTGTCCTAAGCCCATTTTTACAATTATGTCTTAATTTTTCAGAAACTTAAACTAGTTTACATTATTCATGAAAGCGAACAAATGTTTCGTCTACTATACATGGAATTATGTAGGTCATTTTTCGCATTTCAAAAGCCAAAAACATATCATTAAGTGTCGAGAATGAAATGTAAAGTTCTGTCCCAGAGTTGTGTCATGATTGTTACCTGTTTTAATTTTATTTAAGACATTGACAGAACCACCAGGTTTTATTGTTTATTACTCCTTTTCTATACCAGTACAACTAAGTACGTGTGCTTTTGCTGTATTTTTTGAGTTAATTATTAAATAATGGGAAAATAGATCAAATAAAGGTGAGTATTTTTTTTAATCATCATGAGTGTTAACTTACTTTTTATAATTAATCATTGGGTATGATTTAGTTTATTTTTTTGTTTTGAAAACATGAAATTTTTATTCATTAAGCCAAAAAAATTACCTTTGTATTGAATTACTATGGAATACTGATGTGGACCGGGCAAATTTCCACTGGGCAGGACATTTGTGAATGGGCATTCATGTGGGCAATTGCCCAAAGCATTTTTAAGCACCCAAAATCTGGGCTTTTTAAAAAATATTTTATTTTATACTTTGACATTTTTAATGCGAATTACAGCTTGCATATAACATTACAATTATTTTAGAATATAAATTTCATTGATAGATTGCTGTAAACTGTACAATTTAAAGAGTATTGATCATAAAACATGGGGTCATTTTATGTCAATTCAACACAGGACCATTCAGTCTTACCATCTCATATTTTCTTGAAAATTTGTAGAGGGCTACCACTTTTCTCCCCTAACTTCCTTCCCTGTCAGTATTAAGGCTTAGGGATGTCTTACCCCGGGCGCAAAGTAGTGGAGTCCACAGATTTTACATGCATGTATCCCCAACTGTACATGTTGGGTCTTCAGCGGGTCAGGTATTGAATCTCAGACTTTCCGGTTGGAAGTCCAACATATTAACCACTAGGCGATCATGGCCTAAGAGAGCTGCTACTGGTAGCAGACTTGGGAAAATATGAAAATTTTCCGAAACCTCAACTTGTTTTTCATTTACAGAGGGGTAAAATTCCATCAAGAACAGGAGATGGAAAATTGGGAATTGCTCTAGAAAATTCCCTAAAAAGGAAGGAAGATACTTTTGATGCTTGCTATGTTATTTTCAAAAATTAAGAAAACCTGGGCTCAAAAATTAAGAAAACCTTGTTGCAATTGAAAATAAAATTCTAGAGTTTGGTGAATTGGGCATGGGCATATCTGAATATCAAGGCACTTCCTCGGAGAGCAGCAGTAAGGACAAGACAAATCTAAGGAAAAAAACAAATTTCAACTCATTTGTGTATGTGTTTTAATTTTATTATTATTATTAAATGGCAGTGGTATGCAACCTAATATATTGTAAATTATTTAACCATTATCTGTCTATAATATAATTGGGGTAAGCAGCGTCGGAATACGCCAGTATATTTGTACTATGCGGCATTCTGTTATATTTGTACTACGCAGAATGCCATTCCACGTTCTTATTCCGACAACACTTGTTTTATTTGAATATTTTAATTTCTCCCCAAAACAGATTTATTCTCAGTGAAATTAAATTTTTAAACATTTCTTCCCACCATGTATACTGTTGTTGTTGTTGCTAATTCCCATCTGGTCTGACGGAGTCGAACCAGATCAATAAATCCGTTGACAAAAAGGAAGTCCTAAACCAAAAGGGGAGAGGAATGGATGTCGTCCCAGTCCAGCCCTAAACAGGTCAAGATATGCTCGGGTGATGCCTGGGTTTGCTGGCATTTAGGGCAAAGGGGGAAGATCTTATGGTTATCAGAAAAAGTGAGACTTTTCAGGTGTCCACTGGCAAGTCGAGACAAGCAAGTGTTTGTCTGCCTGTCACCAGGAAGAGAAAGAGAGAGTCCTGGTCTTTGCGCTCTATACCAGTAGTGAGGAGGAGGCAGCATCCATTTTTGTTTGTTCTGGGCCTTTTGCCTTGCGAAAAGTTAGGTATGTAAGCTCTGAGGTAGAGGGGACTGGATGGTCTAGTCCCTTCTTTGCAAGAGTGTCGGCCAACTCATTTCCGTGGATATCGACATGGGGCGGGATCTATTGAAAGTGGACTTCATGCTGCTGGGAAATGAGCTTTACTTTTTGTAAGATCGATAAACTGGTTTTATCTCCAAAGAGGGCCCAATTTTTTAGGTGTTGGATTGAACTACGGCTGTCGGATAGTATCCAAATATTTCCAAAGTTCCTTTCACTCATGATTTTCTCTAGTCCCCTGTCGATTGCAATTAGCTCGCTTCGAAAAACGGAACAAAAATCGGGGTTGCGTTGATGAAAAGTGTAGTTCTCTCGAGGTTTCAATATACACTCCACTGCCTGTCCGTTCATCCATTTTGCTGCCATCAGTGTATATTTTGATGTCATTTGGAGGGATTTTATTGATGATTTCCAGGGACAGTTGTTTAAGGAAGTCAGGTAAGCAATCTTTCTTATCAAGCGTGGTAGGGAGGCTTTCATGGAAACTAACATTGGAGAGATCCAAGCAAGAATTGAGATTGTAATGAAGATAATGAGGTTCTATATTTTCTGCGATTAACTGTTGTGATTTAACATGACTAAAAGGACTGTTTTTCTTCAGCCTTTGATTGCAGGTCCAATTATGTAGGTAAGTAGCAGTTAAGTTGCCTTGGTCTAAACTAGAAAGTTTATTAAAAAATTTCACTAAATTAGCTTGCCTTCGAATATAAAGAGGTTGTAGATCTGCTTCGTAAAGGACGATCTTTGAAGGACAGCTACGTTTCAATCCAGTGATGATGCGAGCGGCGCTCAGTTGAACCCTTTCCAATTTGTTCAAGTTAGATTGAGAAGCACAGCAGTAGACAGGATAGCCATATTCAAGAATTGGTCTAACAAGTGCCTGATAGGAAGTCCTAAGGGTAGTTGCATCTGCGCCCCAGTCCCTACCAGCGATACACTTAATAAAATTTAAGCGCTTCCTGGCTTTCGAGACAATGAATTCAATATGTTTGTTGCTTGTAAATTCAGGATTAAGAGTGAAACCCAAGTATTTTGGGTGTTTCTCGTAGGAGAGCTTCTGGTGCTTGAGAAACAAGGATGGTTCATATTTATAAAGTCGCTTATTGGTAGTGAAGAAGGTGGTTATCGATTTGGCTGGGTTGAAATTCAATTTGAGTTCATCTGCGTACTTGGATATGGCTTCTAAGGAGTTGTTGAGCCTCGACTCAATCTCGACAACGTCATCACCGCTGCCTCAAAGAGCAATATCATCAGCAAACATTCCGATGCACAGGTGGGACAGTTTTCTCAATTCCGGCCAAGTACAGAGCAAAAAGAGTTGGACTGAGGACAGTTCCCTGGGGGACACCCTGGCTGCGATGAACCGTATTTGAGAGGGTTCCATTGAACTTCACCCTGATAAGTCTGTAATGTAGATAGTCTGAGATCCAAGCCAGAGTATTGCCACGAATGTTGAAGGATTCGTGAAGTTTTATAACGAGTTTATCCTTCCATACTCTGTCGACCATGTATACTAAATAACGTTATTTTAAATTTACAAAAATTCAGCTGATCGAGACTGACACGCTAGCCTATTAAAAGACACCAACAAGGCAGTAGTATGCAGCCTAATATATTGTGGAATATTTAACCATTATCTATCTTTTAAATAAATGGGTGTAGTAGGGTCGGAATAGGCCAGTACATTCGTACTATGTGGCATTCTGGTATATTTATACTACGAGGAATGCCGTTCCACAATCTTATTTCGACAACACTTATTTTATTTGAATATTCTAATTTCTCTCCAAAACAGACTTATCCTCAATAAAATGAAATTTTAAAAAATTTCTTCCCACCATATACTGAATAACTTTATATTAAATTTACGAAAGTTCGTCTTTGATCAAGACGGACACGCTAGCCAAGTAAAAGACTCCAACAATCAAAACCCCTTCTAACATGTTGCTTTTTTCCCCAGTAGTTTTTGCAGTCCTTATTAGGGCTTTGAGCTTAATACACTGTATGTATTTAAAACAATTGTAAGGATTTGCTATTCTAAAAAATAAAAAGCATTTTGCTGTTATCAATGATGTATTAATACCGCTGATTACAGCATGAATAGACCACCCATGTCTATTCAGGCTGTAATCAGTGGTGAAGACCACCCATGTACACTTGGGGATATGTGCATTAGGGTGGTGCTTATTTTTCGAAGTTTTAAATTTTCAACCTCTTACCCTCTAAATTTGTTTCATTATGCCAAAAAATGATTATGAAAAAATTTTATCACCAGCAAACAATATTTAGAGGTAGCTCAAAGAGGGTAAAGTTTTATAATTGAACGAGATTTTGCGATTTTTTTTTAACTTTTAAGCAAGGTAAAAATTATGATTTGTAATTATGTTTAATTTATGTAATTATATTAAAAAGCAACTTCTGTATGAATAAGTAAAAATTAAAAATTTGTAAATTTGCATAGCTATAATAACGTAGCTCTCTTAATAAAATATACAGTATTCAAGTCTACCTCATAGGTGGCAACATCTAAATGATTGATCTAAACTTATGGAACCACTATGCAACAATACCTTTTTCAAATTTAACTATGAGTTTTCTTCTCCCCCCCCCCCCATAGTAAAGAAAGACAGGTCAAAAAAGTAAGAAACTTTTCAATTCTCAGTTATTTATTTATATAGGAACAAGACGAGAGGGTAGCACTACTGGCAGTTACTGCTTTTTCACGGATTTATGCCAAAAAAATGTTCTCCATTTTCCTTCTGAACCATAAACTTTAAATGCAAATATTGACGAAATATGGAAAATACACTAACAGTTGTTGTTGTAATTATCTGCAGATTTACTACCTGAGTATGACTGCGATCTACTAAAGATTTCCTCGTGAGTTAATGCTAGCTGGCAATTTACAGTTTGGTAACGGCTGGTCTAAACTACAAGTAAGGAATACTTTTGCTCCGAAATGATTCAGTGAATTTGGCAAGTGGTGAAAAGGTCACACAAATAAAATTTGAGAGCATTAGACATGAAAAAAAAAAGAAACTGTAAATATTGTTTCGATAACACTATTGAATCCCAACTGCATTATATCTAATTGAATTAGACCAAACGAAATATTTATATGACTATTATGCAGTTTTTAGAATATAGATGCTGCTTGATTTCGAGGCAGTGCAATGAGCATGTTAGATAGTTTCAATGTAATTTGTAAAGGATAAGTAAGGCATTAAAAGTTTTGAGTTTGATGAATTGGGTAAATCTGAATCTCTGAGCCACTTCTTTTGAGGGCAGCAGTAACAATAAAAATAAAAATTGATGAAGCTAAGGGGAAAAAAATAACCTTCAATTCATTTGTGTGTGCTTTTTAGTACTAATATTATCTGGTAATGGCATGCCGCCTAATATATGCTAGGTGTTTGCTGCTAGCCTGTGTATGTTACACATATGATATCAGCTAACCCCAAGCTGCAAATTTAATGTGTCGCCTTTCAGAGCCAAATAGGTCCCCACCCATGGTTTAGACCAGTAGTCATCAAACCATAAAATGCTAGCTACAAGTAACTCGCAAGAAAATCTTTAGTAGATAGCAGTGGTACTCATGTGGTTAATTTGCACATAATTGCACCAACAGCTGTTGATTTTCCATATTTTGTTAATATTCACATTGATAGTTCATGGCTCAGGCAAAAAAATAAAGAATATTTTGCTGGCATAAATTTATAGTACGTGAAAAATGTAACTGTGCACTTGCATATGTAAATAACTGAGAATTGAAAAGTTTAAAACTTTTTGGTCCTATTTCTTCCTTTTTTTTCTATTGGGGAGGGGAAAGGGGCGGGAATATCTCATAGTAAAATGTGGAAAAGGTACAGTTGCTCAGTGGCTCCATAAGTTTGGCGATCAATGGTTTAGACAGTTGTTGCCAGCTATGAGGTACACTGGAATACTGTATTTTTTATTAAGAAAACTATTTCATTATAGCTATACAATTTACAAATGTTTACTTTTTACTGATTCATAGAGAAGTTACTTTTTAATATTATTAAATAAATTAAACATAATTGCAAATCATATTTTTTATCTTGCTTAAAAATTCAAAAAATTGCGAAATCTTGTTCAATTATGAAATTTTACCCTCTTTGAGCTACCTCTAAATATTGTTTGTTGGTGACAAAATTTTATCATAATCATTTTTTGGTATAATAGAACAAATTTAGAGGGTAAGAGGTGGAAAATTTAAAACATCGAAAAATAAGCACCACCCTAATGTGCATGTAAAATCAGTGGACCCCACTTCTCGCATAACATGTGGGCCCGCAGGTCCCGTTCCGCAGGGAGGCCTAGGCCTTTGTCTGTTACTGGGGTTGCCCTTGAACTGCTAGAAGTTTAAACGGTTTTTTGTGGTGTCTTTTAAAGCTTTGTATATAATAACAAGGGTAAATATTAAATTTCTGAAAATCAAAATAGTTAATTCATTACAATTTACAATTTATTTATGTTGCACAAACTTAATCTCCTGCTTCAGCTGAGTTTTGTGCTGGTCTGGTCTCACTCAACGCCGTTTGCCCTTCCTTCTCCTTTTCGCTTGTTGACTCCCTCGTCCAGAAATTTTGAAAACTTTATCAAAATTAATTTGCTTAGGAATAAATCAAGTAAAAAAAAATCGAGCAACAGCTTCAAAAATGAATCTCGAAAAATTTGAATTTTTTTTCAAATTATTCTTTACATATTAATTCTAGAAACAACAAATCTAGCCTTCAAACTCTTTCAAAGAAAAGACGCAGACATATCCAAAGCAGCTACCTTGATTAAAATTGGTGTTAAAACATTGACAGACCTTAGGAAAAACTTTAAAACTTTGTTAGTGACAGCTACTGTTACTGCTCAGCGATGGGGCATAACTTGTAAGTTCAAAAGAAAAGAACTGCCAAAGTTAAACACTTTGATAAATCAAATCAGGAGTTGTTTTGAGGGCCTCGGCGAAGTTGCTAGTTTTTTTGAAATTCTTAAGCCTGATTCCTTCTCATCGGTAAATGATGAAGAATTGCACAAAAAAGCAAATCAATTGGTAGTGGAATACAAAGACCTACAAAATGAGTTCCTTAATGCACTGCAAATTAAAAACTGTTTATGATGTAACGTATCGCCATCTAGTTGAAAACTATGGGTTGGCGTACCGCACACCAAGTCGTGTGTACCGCTTATTTACTTTTTTTTAACTCTACCTGTGACAGTTGCGACCAGTGAAAGATCTTTCTCTAAGTTAAAAATTATAATGAACTACTTAACGAGTGCCATGCCCCAAGAGGAATTATATTATGCATGGAAAATGAAACTGCTCAGAGAGCCGACATGCAAGAAGTTGTTGAGATTTTTGCATCAAACAAAAGCAGATGCTCCGACAAATTTAAGTAAACTTTGTTTTTAATCAAGTTGTTTGTTGGAATTGGACATTACTTATTCATTGGATTGGTTCATTCGTTTTATGTGTGTTAAATTTACTTCATATCTTATATTAATGAAATAAGAAAAATCTAAAGTGAAAACTTCATTTAGGCTTATTCATTCAGCAGTCAAAACTAGTAATGCATACAAAACATTAATGTATGCTTTAAAATTTAAATATTAACCCTTAGTTGCATAAGAAAATCAAATTACAATAATTATAGATTTTTTTTAAAAAGGAGCATGTGCATTTGGGTAGTGTATAGAATACTATACATACTTCGATAGAAATACATAGTACGTCATACATAATAAAACTTTACATACATAATTCCTCGCAAGTACTTTTATAGTTTTTTTACAACGGTGAATACAGGGGGGGGGGGGGGGGGTAACAAAATATTTGCGAGTGGGCCCCAACCAGAACCGTTACGCCACTGTACCTCGTCCCGTGCGCAAGCAATCCTAAGGCCTCGGCTAATAGGTAGGGGTCTGGTAGAGAAAAGTATAGTTATTGTAACGGATTCCAGATTAGATACTGGATATCCAATGTCTTCTGGAGGGAGGGGGGAGTTTTTTTCCAGTCCTGTTCGTTCCTCCTCTTCAGAGCACCCTAAGTTACTTGTTTAGCTTTACCGTTGGCTAAACTTAATGTCCCTACTCTTCAAGGCACTGAAGTGGATATGATAGATTCTTGTAAATAATACCTTTAAGTGTTTTATCACAACTTGCAAAGTCTGTGTTCAAAGCCCAGTGCATTATAACCACTACCCTAGCCCTACTAGAACTATTATAAAAAGTAACTGTGTTCTTCATAATATTATAAGTTCCATTGAAACTGATTGACATTGTGGCAAGGAAATTACCTTAGTATAATCCAAATTCTTCTATCCCTTTGAACTTTTCGTCTAGGAAATTCTAATGTTTTTAAGAGAGATTATTATTGAACAATTTATATCCTATGTCAAGCATTACCAAGTGCTTGTCAAACAATGGGCAGATTATTTAGGACTCTGACCCCGGGGGAGGGGGCAGTAGGGCCGTACCGAGTTGCCCTTTTCCTGAGTACGGTGTGCACCAATCACGGTGTAATCAAAAACAGGGTTGGCCAATTTAAATTGGTTTGATTTAAATCACATTGGTTAAAAAATATCATTGATTTAATTCAAATATTTTTTTCTCTTTAAATGTTTATTTTTAAATTTTTACTTAGAATTCAATGAGACTTAAAATCCCACTTCTTATTTTATAAGTCAATGAATGTGAATATTTAATATTTATTTTCAGAGATCACTTTGACTGCTACTGGTCTTTGGTAAGTTGTACAGCACAAATTTGTGATATGAAAAGAGTAGATGGGAACAAATGGCCAAAAATCTAGTTTTGTAGCTTTGGCACAGTAACAATTACATATAAAGGCATAGGTTAAATTGTACTCTGCATCTATTTTACAAGTGTGTTACATTTGTTTGATTTCTTTTTCTATATATATTGGTTGAGTAATGAGTATTCTGCAAATTGGCCGACTAGGGAGTATATACCAAGGAGTTGGTATAGCCTTAGGGGACAAGTATTTTTAAATTTACATAATTGTAAATTGTACTGTGTTTAGAAAATAAGATTAAAAGTAATCTCAGATTGACTGGAGGGGGGGGGGGAGGGGAAAAGTACCCCATAAGTCCGCTCATGTAATCAAACAATATTTAAAAGCAAGTTTGCTGTTGGTATTAGAACATGTGAACATTTTTTTTGTTTTTCTAGATTTCAAGATTAATTAATCCATTGATTCTGAACAAATTTGATCAACAGTCGATGAAATGCATGGAAAGTGGTTACCTCACGAATAAAACGGCACCACTGGGGAAGT
The DNA here is from genome assembly GCA_038502835.1 of Octonoba sinensis. Taxonomy (NCBI): domain Eukaryota; kingdom Metazoa; phylum Arthropoda; class Arachnida; order Araneae; family Uloboridae; genus Octonoba; species Octonoba sinensis. The sequence goes on from CM076599.1 coordinate 15,111,811, forward strand.
CTCCAGTACTAAACTTTCCTGTTAGAGCTTCTGAATTGAGGTTTGGAATTATTACAAATAAAGGTAAATTTAAATAGGAGAACCTAATTTTAAAAATAGTTCAAGAATTTAGTAAAAAAAAGTCAAGAAATTCGCAAAATTATATTGCTCAATTCAGTAAAAACAAATCCCGAAATTCTTTCTGCCTAGTTCTTAAAACCCTTTATTTTAGTATTTCAGGGTTGCCTACCACGAAGCGGTCATGGCGCAGACTGCAGCATTGAAGTTTTTAGGGTGGGATCTTTTCAGGAAAACTGGATATTTGGTATCCAGGAAATCAGTATCCGAAAAATCCCTAATTTCGATCTTGATCCTCTAAAGCAAAATCTTGGGTGCGTCACTGTATGTATGGTTTAAAAAAAAAGCTGTGTGGTATTTCATGGTGTGGGACAAAATGTAGAGTTCGTAACATGGGGGCATATATTCGACACATATAATCTTGTAGTTTCGATAAATTTTAAACAAATCTAAAAATATTTTGGTGTTAAGACATCTACATCAGTTATGTAGTCCTGGAAAAAAAGGTGGGGGTACGCTTACGTATACAAACATAAAAAAAGTAGGGGAATGTTTGTAAACATTCAAAGCAAAAGGGGGGATGCTTGCATTAAAATAAAAAGGTAGACTAACGACATTTCCCCCTCAACTACACCACTGATCTGCATGTAAATTGAGATAACATTAAATTTTTTTTAGTTTTTTTTTGAAAATTGGAAATTACAACAGGTTCATTTAAGAGAGTTTAGTTTAGAAAACATCTAGTTTTCTTGGAAAATACAATATATTCATACATGTTACGGACTCTACATTATGGCCCAATTATTGTGAAATACAAATACAAAAGTGACGACCAGCAACAGGCTCAGGGCCCAGCTAGGCTGGTCCTAGTCAATTTAGCAGTCCCCAATGAACATCAAGAGATTTCTTAAACGTTTTTACCCCGCTGCAATTAACAGTCGCTTCTGGTAAACTGTTCCAATTGCCAATAACCCTATTGAAGTAGTAATTTTTCCTAAATGTGCTGTGAATTCAAATTCTTTTATATTTATACTTTGCAGTATGCTTATTGTAACATTCATGATAGAAAAAATAGCTTTATTTATTTATTTTTGTGCAACAGGTGATTTGGCTTCTGATTTATTGCATCCATTTATACATAGGTCACATCAGTCGGTTTATTCAACAGAATTTGTCCCGTTTGCAAAGTAAGTAAAGTATATTTGTCTGTTAACTAGTTTTTGCAAATCTGTGTATATTTGTACGTGGATCTTCTTAAAAGTGTTTCTTTATTTCTCTTTATTGATTTACTTCTAAGTTGACTATTTTGAAAAATGGCAGTTACCAATTTAATTAAAAGGGCAATTATACAAGAACAAAATATATTATGAAAGTGTTTTAAACTTATTTACGTATATTCAGAATCATTTTTTGATTATTCAAAAGCATTTTCATATATTTTTATTCAATATCTTTGCATGAAAAGCAGTTTACTTGAAAATATATTTGCGATGTTAAAATCACGCAATGATCGAAATGCAGGGCTCCAAAAAAAGCAGTTAAAAAAAAAAAAAAAATACCAGACCAGCTGGCTTTTATTAAAAAAGACCGGTCTTTATTGACCTTTTTCAATTAGACGCAATACTATTTACAATTTGCACCTATGTCAGTTTATGTTGCTATTGTTAATTTGTGGAAAATGAAGCTAGAATCTTTCTTTTAATGGAGTTAATTTTATATAAGATTCAGAATTATTTTTTTACAGAACCTGAATGTATTTTACAATACAGAATACCATTTTTGGGTTTGTGTGCTTAATTTCATGAGACTCTCTCTTTAAATCCTCACCTAATATTATAGCTAGTACACAATAAAATTTTTTCGACACAAAAGGAGAGGAAAATTAAATCCAGCTTGCGAGAGAGGAATTGAATTTGGCTTCTTCTATAGTTGAGTACAATACCTTATCTTAATAAATATGAGAAGCTATTCTATTACAGATTCAAATACATACTTCTCACTTAAAATTTATTTTAACATTAAGAATTTAATTACTTTTAAATAATTCAGAATACTGAAACTTGCAATAAAGAACTATGTTCATTAATTTTTTTCTAGCATAGATTTGACACTACAAACAAAAAAGTCTTTTGCTTAAGGCGAGAAGAGTAAGAAAAGCAGTGATTTGAAGTATTTCCCTTTCCATTCGTAAAATACTTAACAATATAATCTAATTAACTACACTAGTGTTTACCTATAGCACTACTCATGGCAAAAATTTAAAAGGAATCGCCTGTGGTGAGTACCGTAAAGTACCGAATAAGCGCCCCCCCCCCCCCCCTGAATTTTTGTGAAAATGTTGGACATGCTATAGCTTGTCGAATGCTCAAAAATCGGAGGTTGGGATGCAAAAAAAAAAATATATATATATTACGCGTAACTCGAGGGGCGTAATTTTAATAGCGGAAAAAATTAAAATCAAGTAAAATCTATAAAAATCGATACAAAAAAATATTTTTGCATGTCCATTTTTCTTTCAGCTTTTTTTAGATGAAGAGTGAGTAGGGAAATGACGCCAGCTCACATTGACGCCCGTTTCCTTTCCTGAACTTCCCTGTTGCAGCGGCTCATCAGATAGACAGATGGGTGGCTGTGAACAGAACTGATTTCTTTTGAACAATACGTAGATTCAATGCCCAAAGATTTTTTTAAGGATATAATCAACTTGATGTTTAATAAGGTCGGAAATATGAGGGTTTTTAAAAAATACTATAGTGAGAAAATTTTTTCGTTTTTTGCCACATTAAATTTTTGTAAAGCCTTCGTTTTTGCGATTAAGATTTTTTCTTAGATTTTGTTTTGAATTAAAATAATAAATAAAAATTTCCTATTTAATTTGTTTTACCTTTACTGCATTCCCTATTTACTACTGTCCATGTAATAGATATTGCGAAAAATTCGCGAATCTGACATTCGGCCAAGAATTAATCATTTGATTTTTGGCTTTTAAATATGGGAATTCGGTTTTGATTCTTCGTCAAATTGTTATAGAATCAATTGTTAAATTGCATTGGAAAAAAAATGTCTTGCCATAAAAGAGAATTGTAGGAGTGTGTTATCTCAAAACGCCTGTCAATAACACAACGAAACCCTTCCCGGGCGATAAGGACAAAGGATGACCGGTATTCTTTGGCAGTATAAGCGCATATGGTCCTTGTAAATGACTCCCATAAAAAAAGGCCAAGCAAGCCTTGAGGCAAGGTGAACTACTATGATTACTGGAATTCCGACAAAAGCTTATCAGAATGAAAGCATGTGTTCAATGTTTTTCCTAGGTAGCCACAGATGAAGTCATTTTCTGGCCTCCCCTCCCTGGGTAGAGGGGAGAGCTTTGTTTAGTTTCTGTAATTCCCAGGGTACTTATAGTCCCTTCTGGGAACTTATAATGGAAGGCATGAGTTTCTCTTGGTCAGCGCAATGAGAATCCAGGGGGGGGGGGGGGCGGCCTTATTTTCACAGAAACGAAATTGAAGGAAATCACGGGGGGGGGGGGGGGGCACTTGTTCCGTACTTTACAGTACTTGGCTTGCTTTTATATAAGGGAATTGTTTTATATATACATAGCATTAAAATTTTTCATGATCAATATCATTCTAGTACAATTTAACGTTGACCAGCAGGTCTGCTTCAATATAGGCATCTTTATTTTATGCAATTTATTTGACAAATAGCTTATATTTTTATTTGGATCAGTAAACTAGTTAAGGTTCTGAAAAGGCATGAAAAAAATTGAAGGTGCTTTAAAGTATGCAAAAGATTATTAGTTGAAGACTAAGGCAACTGATTGGTAATATTTAGGTCATATAGCAGTGTCAAGTGAAATTTTGAATTCTTTGTGAAAATCTTCGTGAAAATAAATCGTTTAAATTGTATTGAATCTAAATAAATTTCTAATAAAGAGCACTTTCTTTTGGCTATTTCTGTAATGTATCATTCTATTAAACAATTTTCCTTCAAACTTCAAGTATATTGCTATTGCAGTAATAATTTAATTGTATAAACGATAAATATATATTTTTATTTAACACTTTTTTGGATAAAAAGTTATTAACTTTTTTAATAAAAGCCGGCTCCTATTGAAAAAAGCCATCCGTTTTTAAGCGGCTTAAATCAAAAAAAGCCGGCCGGCCTTTTTTGGCCCGGCTAAAACCCGGCAGCCCTGTCGAAATGCCTATAACTTTTACTGTTTATTTATTTTTATAGATTGTCTGATGTCTTTTGATGTTTTTAAAAAGTTATTACAACATTACTTTTTAAAATCAAGTGGTGTTTTGCATAATTAGTGTATATTTAGTGCATACTACATTCTTTTTTGTGTCCTCCAAAATGATTTTTTAAAAATTGTATTTATTGTTTGCATGTTGAGCATTTTACTTTCAATCAAACAGATAAAACACACTATATAATAAAAATTTCTGTTTGAAAGATCCAATGATGGGATAAATCCTGCTGGGCTAAACTTAGAAGTACCCGATTCTTCTGGTCAACAAATTAAAGAAATTTTTACCATGAGTTCCAACAGCTCAAAACCTTCCATTATTCCTTCATCAAGAATTCAAAAGCCACATTCAGATAAATTTGATGCGTAAGTATGTTTTTAGTGTTCACATAAGTTATTGCATACTAGCTTTAGTTCAAATGTGGCATAAACAATATTGCGGTGCAATAACTTGAGAAATAAATTAAGAGAAGTGTTTCAGAATTCCTGATAAGCCGATCTTGTGCGCCATGCTTAGCAATGTAAAGGCACAAATTTTTTTTACTTGTTTTTCCCATTTGTAATCGTCTGCAATTTTCTTGTTAGAAAGTTGTGTCGGTTGCTTTTAGTGCTGTAGTACAGTAAAGCGCCGCTTATCCGGACGCCTCTTAACCGGATGTCCAATCAACCAGATCGGTCAGGGATCATGCGTTTTTCCCCCTGCCCTCTGCAGAATATATATATATATTAAAACACTTAAGTCCTGACCTTCAGATTGGAGGTCGAAAACCACCTTACTTTGCCTTTTGGCTTTCCAAGAAAGAGGCTTCCCCCACTCCCTCCGCTCAGGTATATTCGATTCAGTTACAATTAGCATGGAGAGTAGAAGGAACTGAACAAAAGGATTAACATTCTTTTTAGAGGCATTCGAGCGGAAGTAAAGTATTGAAACTAACAGAAGAAAAATAGTGGAAGTACCATCGTGGAGTTCTCCTTGATTGGAAGTACTGCATTCACTGTCAAGGGATCAAGTTAAATTATTTATGCTTAACTAAATGTCCAGGAAAACTGTTGTTGAGAAAGTCACTTGAATGAAAGATAGACCGTGCACCTCGCGAAATGATCATGTGGTAGTGCGCTTTCATACTGGACACGTGTTACACAAAGCTAAAGGAACCCATATTTTTCTGATTGCGATCTGTAAGTGTAGAAGGTGTTTTTTTAAACATGTCTTGGAAGCTCTAAAGAGTATCTTTTGATAAAAAAATAGAAATTGTGAAAAGATTGAAAAAAAGGAGAAAATAAAAACAACATAGCCCTCGAATATGGCATTGGTACATCAACTGTGTCAGATATTTAAAAAAAAAAAACAACAATGCAATGGCTAACACGCCATTTGTAATGTGATAAAATATGCACTATGACAAATGCCAGTTCTAAGCCTGGAAAAAGTGTGAAGGGAAGCTCCCTAAAAAACCTAGCCCTATATGTGCTTTAAAGTTGGCAATCCAATTATCCAGATTTTTCTTTAACCGGATCTACCTCGGTCCCGACCAGTCCGGATAATCGGCGCTCTACTGTACTGTCGTAAAAAGTAGGAGGATGTGAATATATGATGCGAAAATGAGTTTTCATTTGCCATTAAATTTGCTGTGTTTATGTACAAACATTTCACTCATTTCTTTTGTATAAATTCACAAATTACTTCACTAATTTTTATGGTTGTGTCTTTGAAAAATATGAGTGTTTTTTAATGAAAATGTTAAGAATGATCAATTAAAGAAAATTCTAGGAAACAACTTTACTCTCATGCTCTTGAAATTCTTTTCTGTTTTTTTCTACTTACAAACATTAGTTTAAAAGTAAATAATAATAATAAAAGCATTAATTTCAGATAATATAATTTTGTCGTAATTAGTTTTTTTGTTTTATGACTAGACTTGATGATACAATTGTAGAAAACACCAGAAGACGTCTTTACATTAATGAAGATAAAGCCTTTCCTCCTAATGACTCTGTAAAAATTCTTTCAAGAAAATTTGGCAAAGAAAGACACTTGCTGGAAATTTTATGGAATTTGATAAAGAAGAAAAATCATTGTTGCTTTGAAGATCTAACATCTGCTTTCTATTCTTATACAGTAAATTTCTTTCATTTGTCTGTCGTTTAAAATTATATGGATATAAATCGAAATTATTACCTTTTCACCATGCATACACAATGATAATTTCCCCTTTGTTCAGCACAAATTTTCAATAATTTCATGTTCTTTGCAATTATAAAAGAACTCCTTCAGTCAAGGCCGTAGCCAGAAATTTTTTTCAGGGGGGGGGGGGGGGGACTTTGAAACACTAGTGTTGAGGAAAGTTTCAGGGAGGAATATATGCTACATTGCTAAAATTTTCGGGATACGGCCTTGCCCCCTCTGGATACGGCCTTGCCTTCAGTGCCAGGAAATTGAGCCATTGAAAAAAATAGCATAGCTTTATTTTCTTGTATTTTATAAAAAATTTTCTTGCATAGCTCCATTTTTTTGCTCGGAGATAGGATTTCTTTACACGGGCATATATATATATATGGATATCATTTCAAACGTATATACATGATTTATAATTATATTCTTTTTGAATTTTCAGAATGGAACCGATAAAATTACAGTTGCAGATTTGCAAAAAATGTGCCAAAAATTTGGAATTTCTGTTCCACAACACATCTATGAAAAATTGCTTCAAGAATGTGATATTATCGACAAAGATGGAGCAATAAGTTATGATGAATTTGTTTATTGTTTGAACTGGAAAGCTTTACTCAGAGATAATACTAAATTGAAAAGTACGGTTGTATTTCAGGAATAATTGTTCATATTAAGTACATTCATGAATGGGGATGACATAACTTATTAAATGATATAATTTGTAAAGTGTGCTTTATAAAGTAAGCTATAAACAATGTTTACTTTTTATGTAAAAGTTTAAAAAAATAATTTTACCATGTCAGAAACCATTAAATACCACATTAAAAGTATAAAAATTAACCCTTTCCACTCATAAATATGAAGCATTACATGTTATTTGGTCTTCTATAAGGCAACATGTAAGTGCAAACAGATCATATGCAAGAAAATGAAGGTTTAAAAGCCTCAAAGGATTAATTGCATTCTAGCATCTGTATCACATATAACATGTCATTTTGTACAGTTTTATAAGAAAAATAATCAAAAATGCTTTGTACTTAAATATGTGTACAAGGAAAAAACAAAGCAAATAAAGCACAAATTGTCAAAACAATAAAGCAAATAATTTTTTCAAGGCTACAATGGAGCCTCTTCATCAGTGCAGGAAAGAAAAGTGCTCAATACACAATGGTATGTACTTTTGTATGGCTGAAGGTTTCACTATGGGCAGTGCTGTAGTTGGAAAGAAATATTTGTGGGAACTCACCTTTTCATAGCGTACATGTTGCCACCAAATTTTTACCTAAGCCAAAAGGCAATTTCAAACATTTAATCAAAAGTCATCTTTTCTTTTTTTTTAAATAAGTTTAAAGCTAATTCGTATTAAATTTTCATGGTTTATTCTTCCAAACATTAATACATATTTTTGCTAAAATAATTATAAAATAATGAACTTTATAAATTTCTATTAAGAGAATACAATGCTTTATTAGTACAAGAGTACTACTCAGTACACATTCCATTTTTATTAATTATACATCATATTGCTTTTAAACAATATATTCAAAGTTATTTGTATATACAAAAAAGTGAATACATTAAATAAGATATCAAGTTGATGTTTTGTATAAGTTTGTATAAGTTAAATAACAACAGCTTACCTTATTCAGCGAGATAATAAAATTTTAATTGAAACAGAATTAAACTGTGAAGCATAATTTAGTACTTTCTGATTGTTTAATTAAGAAATTAGGGAGAAATTTTAAAAATTAATTTTTTTATAAATCAAAAAATAAGCAGGTTGTCTTGTACTAGAAGGGTGTCCATATTTTACTTACTGGAACGTCTATCCTAGAAGTTTCCATAAAGAATATAATTAGAGATGTTTTCTATGCTCTCTGATTTACGACAAGCTGTCTCATCTGCTAATATTTTTCCTGATCGTAACCAAGATTTTACATATGGTTCAGGACATAATTCTTTTAAAGGAGGTCCTACACGATTTATGAATATGTGAACTGGCTCTTTCAATAACGAGTGAATTCCTAGCATCGTTCATGATGTTATTCATACTGAATGCTCTTTCGCATTCAGATGTTGAAATGGGTATAGTTTTCACAGTCTGGAGAAGAGGATTTAGCTCTGTAGGCTCATTTCCAGTATCAATAAACTGTCCGAAAGCATTTATAAATTTTCTTTTTTCCGGGAATCTAAATAAATTACACAAATTAGAAATACTGTCTTCACCATATCTGATGCTCACATCTGATGGCCAATTCTTCTTAAACAGCACATTTATGTCTTGTATAAAATCCTCATCACATTCTGCTTTTTTTGATACACTTGCACTTTCGTGTGATGACCTACTTATATTCTCAATCAACCTGTTATTTAAATTTGACATAAGACTTCTGAAAAATTGAGATTGATTGATCTGTGTCCCTGCATATGGAAGCGTTTGTTTGTAAAAATGCAAGCCGCTTTCCTTTTCCTGTATCTGTATAATTCTTTCCACAGAAATTCTGGAAAACTTTGGGAAAGTGAAATGCAATCTTCTTAAAACGAGTATAAATTATCCTTTCACTTTCACTTACGGGAGAAAAAAAAAAAACTTATTATTTTTTTTTTTAAACATTAACAAACCAAATATTTCTGGGAACGGCGTTCCCACCCAACTACAGCACTGACTATGGGTAATACCTTAAGCCCTATTTTCAGTGACCATTTAAATGCACTATTTTGAGATTAAATTTTTTGAAACCATAACGTTTCCTTTTTATGTTCATTATGTTGATGATTGTTTTGTATTGCTTGACCAAAACCAGGTAGGTATTAATCATTTGCTTGCTACTCTTAATTCCAATTGATCCTTGTATTCACTGCACTATTGAATTGGAAATTAATAACTCTCTTTCATTCTTGGACGTTTTGATTACTAAAAGTAATGACGAATTTATGACTTCAGTGCGTGATAAGCCCTTTGCTGTTACACCACCTCCTTACAAATGTTTTACTCACCTTCCAAACCAAAAGTTAGCCTCTTTTGAGGCTCGTATTTTATGCTTTGAATATTTGTTCCTCTTGTTACTCTTTACATGCTGAGCTTTCTTAAAAATAAAGCTGTGGCTTTGGATTGTAGCTATTCTTCTAAGGTTGTTGATTCTACTTATAAGAGGTTAATTAAGCCTTCTCACTCTGGTAATGTTCTTGTTTGTAAGTTTAGTTATGCTGTTATTTTACCTTTTTATCTGAAAATCAGTCAACAAGTTGCTAAAGTATTGAAGAAACTATGTTTTGATACTGCATTTGCTCCTGTACATAAGATGAAATTTACAAATTTGAAGCATCCCATTGATTGTCATAGCAACTGGTATTTATAGTATTTCTTGCAAATGTGGTCTTTTTTAAATAGGTCTGACTGAATGCCCCCTCAAGCACCGTCTGAAAGAACATAAAAATTATGTTAAACGTAAAGAACTTGCAGGCTTTTATTGCTCAGCATTGATGGACTTTTGAACATTTGTTTGAATTTTCTTCAGCTAGAATTATCAGTATATGTTCTTCGATCTATGGCCTTGATTTTTGGGAAGTTTATTACATTTGAAAAAATTCTCATTACTGAGTAAATGATTTTTCTAGTGCTCCATTTTTTCCTGATATTTGGAAACGTCTTTTATAATTTTTCTTCTTTTTGCTGTACGTGTTTCCCTCTATTCTTCCTTTTTCGTGTCTCTGGCCTGTGATTGATTTTCTTCATTCCTTGTCTTTGTTTCTATTGGTTAATCTCTAATCCAATCCCTTTCGTAAAAATACCGGCTGTCTCTCTGGTCGTTGGCTGTTCACTCCTAACTTTCATGTTAGGTGTTAAGCTCTTTTCTTTCATGCACTGATGAAGAGGCTCCATTGTAGCTTTGAAATTGCGATTTGCTTTGTTTTGACAATTTGTGCTTTATTTACATTATTTTTTACTTGTACTCACACTTGCTCTTATTTTTTACAACTACAGATGGCTGTGATGTTCAGACTTTAAGTAATTTTTCATTTAGTGTATCAATTATTTCATATTCAGTGGTAAAATTTTATCAATTCTATTTTATGTAAAAATGCTTATTTTAATTAACACATTTTGTTTTATTTCATTAATTACTGGGTTTTCCCAAATGATGGTTTAAAATTCTTTCATACTTCAATTGTTTATTATTGATGCAATTTTGATTGCTATCCTACTGAATTAAAGTTTGATATTTAAAAGAGGAAGAAATTCATGCAGTAATGCAGTTTTAAAAAGTAAAATAAGAAAATCATAGAAAACTTAAAAGGAAATGATAATCAAAGGTTTGTCTTATTGATAAGAATTTGCACCAGCACTTTATCACATGTAAATTTGTTGCTTAACACAACCTTATATTCAGATTATTTGTGAAAAAATATGGGAAAAGTGCGTAAGCTTTCGACTAATTTTCAATCCTGTATTAAGAAACCAAGGAAAAAAGCCCTTCATTTCCAGCATCGTATTGATGCATAAAATAAGTTACATATATTTTCCAAGTAAAGTTACTTTCAATACTAAAGAACTGAACCTTCTGGTCGAATGTGCTTCAAGTTTGCATGCAGAAAAACAATTTATAAAGTTTGTTAAATATTTAGTAAACAATATTTTTCTGACTTATCATAAAACTTATGTACTGATTTCTTAATTTTAGAATCGGAATATGCAGGTGATTGGAGAGAGAACTGCATCAATTGCAACAGTGAAAACCCACTTGACCACTTCAAAACAACATATTCATTAATTGGAGACCACATTTGTAAAGGTTATTGGAATATTTTTTAGTTTAATTATAATAAAAACTTTTTTTCAATTATTCAAATCGATAATCAAATACAGTCAAATTTGCTGTATCAAGAGGGAAAGGACCAATAAAACTTGCTTGTTAAATTCGAGTGTTCATAATAACCAGGTTTACAGTACATTCTAATCTTATTCAAAAGTGAATTTAATGAAAATGACAGCTTAAAAAAAGACTTACTTTTTATTTTTTTGTCAATTGTGGGCTTGTCTCCTCCCTCCTTCTGTACCAGCGGCGGACTGGCTATGCGGGCATTCGGGCAAATGCCCGGTGGGCCGGTCCAACCTGGGCCGGTCGCAAAATATCTATCTTTTTTCAATAAAGTATACAGCTTTTACAATGTTCATAAAAAAACGGGGACCAAAACTTTGCCGTAACCCGGGCTTCAGAGATGCAGCAATGGGGCAAAATCTCTAGGGTCTGGCCGTTGGGTAACAAGGGGGAGGGGGCAGAATTTCTCAGATCCAGCGGGTCCCTTATAGACAACCTAAACGGCTGCCCGAGGAAAAAAATGATTATGTTTTATTTTTAAATTTTGAAAATAAATAAATAAAATACATCAGTTTTGCGCTTTAGGCTACCGCCGAAGTCGTCTATATAGACGAGTTCTCGAGACTGGCTTGAGAAATTCTCAGAGCCGACTCGTCCATATAGAAAACCTAGGCGGCCGTCTGTTATGCAAACTTTTGAGAGCCGCAAAATTGATGTTTTTGATTATGAGCAGTGCAGGCGGGGGAGGCTAAGGCGGCGAGGCGATTGCCTCACGGCGCAACACCCTAAAGGACGGCAGCTAATTAACATATTACGTATTATTGGCCCAATGGTGAATAAGAAAAATTGATCTATCTTTTAAACACTTAATATTGTTCAAATACATATCTACATACTTACTGACAATATTTTTAATCCCTACAAGCTACAAAATACGGCCCTGAGAATTTCTTAATCCAGGTGATGCAAATTCTTAGGGGCGGCCCCAGAGAATTTCTCTCCGGCCAGTTGTCTCAGCCGATTGTCTCACTGCGCAACGCCCTAAAGTGCGGCGACTGTTAACAGCTAATTTATATACAGTATGGGACCTCAAAACCGGAACTCTCGGGGCCGCCATCTTTCCAGCTTTCGGAATTTTCCGGATTTTGGGTTCTCATTCAAAAAAAAGTAGTAAGTAGCATCAGAGCTCAAATAATTTGTTCTGGAAGTTTTTACTAGCATTTTGCTCCTTTATAGTATTTTTGGTCACTGGCGTAGATAAGGGGGGACAATCCCCGAAATTTTGACTTAGATACTTAGACTTAGAGGGACCCCACCGAACTGATGGTGCCCGAAAACTTTTTTTGAGACCTTAACTCTCTTTACGCTTTATACTAAGGCTCGACCGATGCATCGGCCTCGCCGATGCATCGGCGCCGATTGTTCAACAAAGTTGCCATCGGCCATCGGCATCGGCAGCCGATGTTAACTTTATAAAAACATCGGCCCATCGGCCTTAAAAAACATCTAAAAGCCGATGCGAGGCCGATGTTTTTCGCCGGGACAGTTCCAGGAAATATTCTCTGTCTTTAACTTATTTTTTTCCTCCATAGCTAAATTTCTATTTCCAGACAATAAACAGGCAGCACATCAGTTAAAAAAAAGCACAAAAAAAAAAAAAAAAAAAAAAGTCATTGTACGAAGTGTATTTGATAAAATATTCGGAAAAATAGTTTAACCGATCGCTGCCCGAAAGCCTTCATTATTGAAATTATTTCTCTTTGAACAAAATGCTGGGGAAATACGTTTAAAACGGCGCATTAAGAGTAATTTTTATGATTTTTTTTAACGTATAAAGAATAAATATATTTTATTGAGATTTTGAGGTTATTTTATAGATAGATTGAGGAACATTTACTGAAATTGTCAAACATTTTTCTTGAAAAATCCGGGAGATATCGGCTGCTGCACACTGTAAGTCGTCACCCGGGTTGGCAATTTGCGTACATCCTGAAGGGCACAATTTTTATCTGAAATCAATTTTTTTTAAATCAACTTTTTTTATCAGTGTCTCTTGAAGTTGAACTAAAATCATCACCAAAAAAAACCCCGAAAATTTCTATTTTTCTTAGAATGGGAAAATTAAATACGATTTTTAACGTTTTTTTTTTTTTTTTTTTTTTTTTGTTCTTTTCTTACAATAAAAAAAGTTAAAATAAAGAGATGTATATGATTCTAGTTCAACTAAAGCGCGTATATATAAGGAAAATGTGTGCTAAATTTGATAAGGATTGATCAAAAACTTTGGGAGCTAGAGTGTACGCAAATTCGAAAAAGAAGTTTCGAGAAAAACGAGTTTGAAGAGAAGAGTGGTATTGAAGGTAAATTTAAGGCAGTAAATGAATCAATTTTTTAAAAATACTTATAGATACTAATACTTATAGAAATTTCGATCCAAGGTCTCAATTGTTAAAAAAAATAAAAGGATATCTGCTAACGTTCTCTAATACCCTTCAGGTCATTCATGAGGGACTACCTGCTCAACTGCTCCAAAAGGGGCGCTTGCTCAAATACTTATAACTTTTAAACGACTTGAAATTTTGCTTTGAAATTTTCAGGATATATTATTGAATAGTTGTAGAATCAATTTATGAAGAAAAAAAATAATTTTTTGAGACTTTTACACGTATTTCCCCCCTTAAAGTAAAAGTAATAGAGGCGTCTTATGAGTGCTATTTGTTATTCGCACTAGGTTTGTTGCCTCATTTTGGCCGTTTTTCGCTCAATAATGACTTAGTGCATTGGATGTCATTTTGCATTAATCTTATACCATCTGCTTTTAGTTTGTCCTGTTACTTATTATTCCGAAATTGTAAACAATACAAAGTCAACTCAATGAAAGTACGATAATAATTTTACCCGCTTAAACTTTTTTCTCCTTCTTCCATAACACGTGTTACAGTTTTTTTGCAATTGTGCAGCAATCTCGTTGCATCTGCTTTTAGTGTGCGGTTATCCTCATTATTTTGTTTTTAGTTTACAACATAGAAAAAAAAATGATCAAAAATAAGAAACCATTTTCCAGTATGTTTATTGATCGAAATTTTATGTGTCAAGGTTCGACTTCAAAAAGCGAGTTCGACTTCAAAAAGAAAGTTTTTTCATTCTCAAAATGCGAGTTCGCGCGACAGGATTTAATAATATCTTAATAAAAATGCTAGCATTTCCTTATTTTCAAAGATTGATCAATGCATATTTTTTTTTCAAAATACATCTTAATTTTTTATACGATAGTTATTTTAATTTTTCCCCGTGTAAACTTCGTTTTTTAAGCATATATATATTTTGCTTCGATGCCACGTTTTACGACAGCTGACAGTTTTTCTGCTATTGTACAACAATCTCGTTGCATCTGCTTTCAATTTCGAATATTTCTTGTTCTTTTATTATTAGTTTACAACATTGAACATATTGATAAAAAATATGAATCAATTCTTCAGTATAAATGTTTATTGATCATCAAAATTTTATGTGGTTCAAGTTCGACTTGCAATTTTCAAAAACGTAATTCTTAAACAAGAAGTTCCGTCTAGAACTATACGAGCCTACTTTCCCGTATAGACCAGCTTCAAATTTATAATCTAGCTATTTCTCTCTCTTTCTCGTTTAGCTTTAGTTCTTAATTGCTTCAAATATGCCCTTTTCAACGGTTAATACAGATTTGTTCAATCATTCATTTATTAAGTCATTCATGTATTTATTCACTCATTTATTCATTCATTATTTTGCTTATTCATTTAATCTTTCATTAATTCAAAAATATTCTTGAAAATTCCGATCAAAAAATTTCATAAGAAAATAGGCTCGTTAGCTCTGGATGAACTTTTTATCTGCACATGTTCTACGGCATAATAGCTTTCCGATAAAGTTTGTTCCAAGCAAATCGGCCCGTTAGATCAGGATTTATATAGGATTGAAATTTCCCCGTAGGCACTATGTTAATTTTTTTTTTTTTTGAACTGTTCAAAAATGAACAAAAATTGTTCAAATCAATATTTCACGCCAAGAACTTCTTCAAGTGAGCTTGTTCATTGGAACTTGGATCTTGTACCCAGAGTTTACATAGTTTGCTTCATTTTCGCCCATAGGCGCTAATGTTAAAATTTTTTGAACTGTTCAAAATTGAACAAAAAATTGTTCAAATCAAAAAGTTAAATATAGGGAAAATTTGATGTCCTCACTGAGATCTTTCGAATGCAAAAAGAATTTTTCGAATCGGACAATTCGTTCAAAAGTTATTAGGGGGGGGGGGGGGACAGACCGACGGACACACTTTTTCCCCATCTCAAAACCCTACTTTCAAATTTTTTATTTTTCAATCTTTATTTAATTACTTAAATTAATTGTGACTTTTCTTGATTTCTAACGATATTTTCATGATACATTAAGCCTTCTTTCATGCTTTATTATTATTTTTTTTTACTTTTACGGGCAAGTAGGCTAAAAACGAGTTCGCAATACAGGGTGGAATAATATCTTTATAAAAATGCTACAATTTCTTTATTTTCAAAAATTGACAACGTATATATATATATATTTTTTTTTCTCCAAAATATATCTTAATTTTTATAATTGATCACATGTTTTTTCAGAAGATTATTTGTCAACAGAAAACTGCTGGTGCTCAAAATATTTTTCACGTTACAAAATATTGGTTTATTTCAGTGACCTTACATTGTGCTCATAAAAATATAAAGAATATGTCGGGTATTTTAGTGTAATTTTCAACTCACAAGAAAAAAAGCTAATAAGATTGGTTCTTAAGACGGCCCCATCATTCATTGGTAATGACAAAAAAAATATCACTTCTGTTCTTGAAGTAATATTCAGTATTTCTTGATTTCTTGGTTATGAACATTTGGGGGGGGGGGGGGGGGAGTAACTGCGAGCGAAACTTTTTAATATTTAATTTTTATTTTATAAAAAGAGCTATTTTTAGTTAAAATAATTTTTATAATAAATAAACAGAATCGTTCCCGCTTTTCTTTCAAAAACGGGGGAAAAATTAAGAAAAAAATCCGAGGGGTGTTGACAATTTTGTTAGATACAAACCCACATTATTTGTTAGCCTGTATTATATTAACTACATTCCTCCCCATGAAAACAAAAATAAGAAAATAAAGGCAGCTGCACTTGTCATTTGCAGTGCAGGTGCTACAAATAGAAAATGCTGGAGGAAAGGGAAGGAGACCCGATCCGATCCAATAGTAGTTGACTTGTTTTGAAAGGATAAGAAAAAATAATTAAAAATCCTCTGATATAGCTATTATTTTTACCACCAAATAGTTTAATTACTTTACTAGAATCGCGAGTGATTCTTTTAGTTTTAATTATTATGTAAACTTCCTCCAAACGGTATCAGTTTTATGGTGCTTGAATAATGCATTTATGTTTTTGAAAACACTGAAATAAATAAATGATTTATATGACATTTTTGATAAGCATAATGGTTAAAAGCGAATTTTTTCCATCGGCCATCGGCCGATGGAAGAGGAAAATAATCGGCAATCGGCCATCGGCGCACCTCGGAACAATCGGCCAACAATCGGCATCGGCCCATCGGCCAAAAAATGCCATCGGTGGAGCCCTACTTTATACTATTCTAAAAATATGCTTTTTAAATAATAATTGAATAGAGTGAACACTGAAAAAAAAAAAAAACCGCGATAAAATGAAAAAAAAAAAAAAAAAAAATCAATTTTGGGGCCTTTGGGTTATAGGGTCGTACTAGGTCGCACCTAGGGTTGCAAGTTTGTCACAGAAAAAAGAGCCGGAAATTCGCGGCAAATTGCGCGAAATGTTCGCGAGAACACAAATATGATGTAATAAAACTAGAATGTCTCCAATTAAATTTTATGCAATATTTAGGCAGTTAATTAAATGTAGAGCATTTTGGTACAAAATATTATACATGATTAAATTATTTTCTTTAATGCTTCGCCGTTATAACTTAACACGTTTTTATATGTAGAAAAGGACCGTTCAGCATCTGCGCTATTAGACGGAACTGACAAACATCGGATTGCCATTTTGGACAGGTTGGGAATACTTTCTCTTTTGAATTTCCAGAGTTGAATTGCCCTCCTTCAACGTGTAACTGATTTTTGGAGGGGGGTATCAGAGGGTTAATGTTAACAATGGAACAACTATCAACTTCGTCAAAAACATTTAAATATTTGTATTGATTTGGATCAAAAACTTCCTCTAAACATGAGGGGAATTATCTATAACTAGTTTTATAGTTATTTTTCTATTGATGAACTCTTCTAAAAGTTTAGTACATCTGTTATATATTTTAAAACTTCAGAACAGTATAAATTGCCGTTAAAGTGTAAGTAAAAAACAAAATAAGTCTCAAATTTTAAACAATTTGCGCACAAATCGTGGTATTTTCTTTAAAAAATCGCAGATTTTAGGAAACAGCTTTAAAAATCGAGGGAATTCACGGAGTGACAAATTTGCACCTCTAATCGTACCACTTTCCTAGTGGTTTGTCCCCTAAATACCTCACAAGCCCAAACCTGAAATGATTTTATATAGTACATCGATTAAATGTAGGCTTTTCGTTGCTATCGCAATTGGTTTTAATGATTTTCTTTTAATTTTAAGCAAAGAATATATATTTTTTAAAACTATCATGAAATGCTCTAGTTGAGATTAAATTCTGGTGAGCTAAAATGCATGAAAAATTTTGGAAAATCTTTGGTTTGGCAGCATTTTCGGGAAGGTTTTGATTCGCAGTCGAATGTAAAACTAGAATATATTCAGTGCAACTCTTGCAGTTATGAGACCTACTAATATTAGATATGGGTCTCTAGTCTGGAGAAGATTGAAAATGAAAGTGGACACACACAAACTAGCAAAGAAACATTATTAGAATAAAAAAAAGGAAGCTGGAAATAGCTTTCAAATGCAAGCAATCCGAACTTTTTACAATAAATTTATCTAAACTAGAATCTTTCCCATGAGTGTTCACAATGCTCCTTCGTTTAACAATTTTATCAACGTTTCATGCCCAGAGCGGAAGAAAGACCCTCTTATGACTTCTTCCTTTTACAAGCACCACAGGGGATTGCGCTAATTGCTCTCCACTTTCTAAACCCTACTGACCATTCAATAATGCCTCAGCTGCATATGCAGAAACAAGATGCGTAGAACAGGAAGATGGGGAGATAGTGGGAGATAAAATGATAGTTTCTTTCTCAATCTCTCCTCTCCCCTAATAACAAATGGTACTGTAGCCATAAAAAGGCTATTTTCTCACGTTCTTTAAGCATAAACTATTCTAATTTAAATGGTTTTTTCCCCCAATGGTCGTTTACTTTGCCTGTAGGTTGTTGTATGAATATTTTACTATGAGCTCGAGCCCACCCACTTTCCTCTCGTGAAAGCTGTATCCACCACCTCCACCCCTTATGCGTCGGTGGGTCGGTCTGTCCTGCGCATTTTTTTTTTTTTTTTTAGAATTCCAACCCAATATATTTAGAGAAGTGCATTGAATGAGAAGCAATATTGACGCGAGCATAAACCTATTACAAGCTTTTTTAATTCGAAAGAGAAAATTGATGATGATTGTTATAAAAAGAGAAAGTTGATGTCCTCTGAAGAAGTACAATCTGCTGAATTAGATTTCGTTTCACTAGACACTTCCTGAAGGTAATTTTATTTTTGCCGCTTTTAGTACTAATGCATTATCTAACTAGAAGTTCCGTCCAGAACTATACGAGCCTACTTTCCGTTAAAAACCAACTTCAAACTTAATATCCAGCTATCTCTCTTTCTAATTTAGCTTTAGTTCTTATTACTTCAAGGGCTTGTCTCCTCCCTCCTTCTGTACCAGCGGCGGACTGGCTATGCGGGCATTCGGGCAAATGCCCGGTGGGCCGGTCCAACCTGGGCCGGTCGCAAAATATCTATCTTTTTTCAATAAAGTATACAGCTTTTACAATGTTCATAAAAAAACGGGGACCAAAACTTTGCCGTAACCCGGGCTTCAGAGATGCAGCAATGGGGCAAAATCTCTAGGGTCTGGCCGTTGGGTAACAAGGGGGAGGGGGCAGAATTTCTCAGATCCAGCGGGTCCCTTATAGACAACCTAAACGGCTGCCCGAGGAAAAAAATGATTATGTTTTATTTTTAAATTTTGAAAATAAATAAATAAAATACATCAGTTTTGCGCTTTAGGCTACCGCCGAAGTCGTCTATATAGACGAGTTCTCGAGACTGGCTTGAGAAATTCTCAGAGCCGACTCGTCCATATAGAAAACCTAGGCGGCCGTCTGTTATGCAAACTTTTGAGAGCCGCAAAATTGATGTTTTTGATTATGAGCAGTGCAGGCGGGGGAGGCTAAGGCGGCGAGGCGATTGCCTCACGGCGCAACACCCTAAAGGACGGCAGCTAATTAACATATTACGTATTATTGGCCCAATGGTGAATAAGAAAAATTGATCTATCTTTTAAACACTTAATATTGTTCAAATACATATCTACATACTTACTGACAATATTTTTAATCCCTACAAGCTACAAAATACGGCCCTGAGAATTTCTTAATCCAGGTGATGCAAATTCTTAGGGGCGGCCCCAGAGAATTTCTCTCCGGCCAGTTGTCTCAGCCGATTGTCTCACTGCGCAACGCCCTAAAGTGCGGCGACTGTTAACAGCTAATTTATATACAGTATGGGACCTCAAAACCGGAACTCTCGGGGCCGCCATCTTTCCAGCTTTCGGAATTTTCCGGATTTTGGGTTCTCATTCAAAAAAAAGTAGTAAGTAGCATCAGAGCTCAAATAATTTGTTCTGGAAGTTTTTACTAGCATTTTGCTCCTTTATAGTATTTTTGGTCACTGGCGTAGATAAGGGGGGACAATCCCCGAAATTTTGACTTAGATACTTAGACTTAGAGGGACCCCACCGAACTGATGGTGCCCGAAAACTTTTTTTGAGACCTTAACTCTCTTTACGCTTTATACTAAGGCTCGACCGATGCATCGGCCTCGCCGATGCATCGGCGCCGATTGTTCAACAAAGTTGCCATCGGCCATCGGCATCGGCAGCCGATGTTAACTTTATAAAAACATCGGCCCATCGGCCTTAAAAAACATCTAAAAGCCGATGCGAGGCCGATGTTTTTCGCCGGGACAGTTCCAGGAAATATTCTCTGTCTTTAACTTATTTTTTTCCTCCATAGCTAAATTTCTATTTCCAGACAATAAACAGGCAGCACATCAGTTAAAAAAAAGCACAAAAAAAAAAAAAAAAAAAAAGTCATTGTACGAAGTGTATTTGATAAAATATTCGGAAAAATAGTTTAACCGATCGCTGCCCGAAAGCCTTCATTATTGAAATTATTTCTCTTTGAACAAAATGCTGGGGAAATACGTTTAAAACGGCGCATTAAGAGTAATTTTTATGATTTTTTTTAACGTATAAAGAATAAATATATTTTATTGAGATTTTGAGGTTATTTTATAGATAGATTGAGGAACATTTACTGAAATTGTCAAACATTTTTCTTGAAAAATCCGGGAGATATCGGCTGCTGCACACTGTAAGTCGTCACCCGGGTTGGCAATTTGCGTACATCCTGAAGGGCACAATTTTTATCTGAAATCAATTTTTTTTAAATCAACTTTTTTTATCAGTGTCTCTTGAAGTTGAACTAAAATCATCACCAAAAAAAACCCCGAAAATTTCTATTTTTCTTAGAATGGGAAAATTAAATACGATTTTTAACGTTTTTTTTTTTTTTTTTTTTTTTTGTTCTTTTCTTACAATAAAAAAAGTTAAAATAAAGAGATGTATATGATTCTAGTTCAACTAAAGCGCGTATATATAAGGAAAATGTGTGCTAAATTTGATAAGGATTGATCAAAAACTTTGGGAGCTAGAGTGTACGCAAATTCGAAAAAGAAGTTTCGAGAAAAACGAGTTTGAAGAGAAGAGTGGTATTGAAGGTAAATTTAAGGCAGTAAATGAATCAATTTTTTAAAAATACTTATAGATACTAATACTTATAGAAATTTCGATCCAAGGTCTCAATTGTTAAAAAAAATAAAAGGATATCTGCTAACGTTCTCTAATACCCTTCAGGTCATTCATGAGGGACTACCTGCTCAACTGCTCCAAAAGGGGCGCTTGCTCAAATACTTATAACTTTTAAACGACTTGAAATTTTGCTTTGAAATTTTCAGGATATATTATTGAATAGTTGTAGAATCAATTTATGAAGAAAAAAAATAATTTTTTGAGACTTTTACACGTATTTCCCCCCTTAAAGTAAAAGTAATAGAGGCGTCTTATGAGTGCTATTTGTTATTCGCACTAGGTTTGTTGCCTCATTTTGGCCGTTTTTCGCTCAATAATGACTTAGTGCATTGGATGTCATTTTGCATTAATCTTATACCATCTGCTTTTAGTTTGTCCTGTTACTTATTATTCCGAAATTGTAAACAATACAAAGTCAACTCAATGAAAGTACGATAATAATTTTACCCGCTTAAACTTTTTTCTCCTTCTTCCATAACACGTGTTACAGTTTTTTTGCAATTGTGCAGCAATCTCGTTGCATCTGCTTTTAGTGTGCGGTTATCCTCATTATTTTGTTTTTAGTTTACAACATAGAAAAAAAAATGATCAAAAATAAGAAACCATTTTCCAGTATGTTTATTGATCGAAATTTTATGTGTCAAGGTTCGACTTCAAAAAGCGAGTTCGACTTCAAAAAGAAAGTTTTTTCATTCTCAAAATGCGAGTTCGCGCGACAGGATTTAATAATATCTTAATAAAAATGCTAGCATTTCCTTATTTTCAAAGATTGATCAATGCATATTTTTTTTTCAAAATACATCTTAATTTTTTATACGATAGTTATTTTAATTTTTCCCCGTGTAAACTTCGTTTTTTAAGCATATATATATTTTGCTTCGATGCCACGTTTTACGACAGCTGACAGTTTTTCTGCTATTGTACAACAATCTCGTTGCATCTGCTTTCAATTTCGAATATTTCTTGTTCTTTTATTATTAGTTTACAACATTGAACATATTGATAAAAAATATGAATCAATTCTTCAGTATAAATGTTTATTGATCATCAAAATTTTATGTGGTTCAAGTTCGACTTGCAATTTTCAAAAACGTAATTCTTAAACAAGAAGTTCCGTCTAGAACTATACGAGCCTACTTTCCCGTATAGACCAGCTTCAAATTTATAATCTAGCTATTTCTCTCTCTTTCTCGTTTAGCTTTAGTTCTTAATTGCTTCAAATATGCCCTTTTCAACGGTTAATACAGATTTGTTCAATCATTCATTTATTAAGTCATTCATGTATTTATTCACTCATTTATTCATTCATTATTTTGCTTATTCATTTAATCTTTCATTAATTCAAAAATATTCTTGAAAATTCCGATCAAAAAATTTCATAAGAAAATAGGCTCGTTAGCTCTGGATGAACTTTTTATCTGCACATGTTCTACGGCATAATAGCTTTCCGATAAAGTTTGTTCCAAGCAAATCGGCCCGTTAGATCAGGATTTATATAGGATTGAAATTTCCCCGTAGGCACTATGTTAATTTTTTTTTTTTTGAACTGTTCAAAAATGAACAAAAATTGTTCAAATCAATATTTCACGCCAAGAACTTCTTCAAGTGAGCTTGTTCATTGGAACTTGGATCTTGTACCCAGAGTTTACATAGTTTGCTTCATTTTCGCCCATAGGCGCTAATGTTAAAATTTTTTGAACTGTTCAAAATTGAACAAAAAATTGTTCAAATCAAAAAGTTAAATATGGAAATTAGATGTCCTCACTGAGATCTTTCGAATGCAAAAAGAATTTTTCGAATCGGACAATTCGTTCAAAAGTTATTAGGGGGGGGGGGGGGGACAGACCGACGGACACACTTTTTCCCCATCTCAAAACCCTACTTTCAAATTTTTTATTTTTCAATCTTTATTTAATTACTTAAATTAATTGTGACTTTTCTTGATTTCTAACGATATTTTCATGATACATTAAGCCTTCTTTCATGCTTTATTATTATTTTTTTTTACTTTTACGGGCAAGTAGGCTAAAAACGAGTTCGCAATACAGGGTGGAATAATATCTTTATAAAAATGCTACAATTTCTTTATTTTCAAAAATTGACAACGTATATATATATATATTTTTTTTTCTCCAAAATATATCTTAATTTTTATAATTGATCACATGTTTTTTCAGAAGATTATTTGTCAACAGAAAACTGCTGGTGCTCAAAATATTTTTCACGTTACAAAATATTGGTTTATTTCAGTGACCTTACATTGTGCTCATAAAAATATAAAGAATATGTCGGGTATTTTAGTGTAATTTTCAACTCACAAGAAAAAAAGCTAATAAGATTGGTTCTTAAGACGGCCCCATCATTCATTGGTAATGACAAAAAAAATATCACTTCTGTTCTTGAAGTAATATTCAGTATTTCTTGATTTCTTGGTTATGAACATTTGGGGGGGGGGGGGGGGGAGTAACTGCGAGCGAAACTTTTTAATATTTAATTTTTATTTTATAAAAAGAGCTATTTTTAGTTAAAATAATTTTTATAATAAATAAACAGAATCGTTCCCGCTTTTCTTTCAAAAACGGGGGAAAAATTAAGAAAAAAATCCGAGGGGTGTTGACAATTTTGTTAGATACAAACCCACATTATTTGTTAGCCTGTATTATATTAACTACATTCCTCCCCATGAAAACAAAAATAAGAAAATAAAGGCAGCTGCACTTGTCATTTGCAGTGCAGGTGCTACAAATAGAAAATGCTGGAGGAAAGGGAAGGAGACCCGATCCGATCCAATAGTAGTTGACTTGTTTTGAAAGGATAAGAAAAAATAATTAAAAATCCTCTGATATAGCTATTATTTTTACCACCAAATAGTTTAATTACTTTACTAGAATCGCGAGTGATTCTTTTAGTTTTAATTATTATGTAAACTTCCTCCAAACGGTATCAGTTTTATGGTGCTTGAATAATGCATTTATGTTTTTGAAAACACTGAAATAAATAAATGATTTATATGACATTTTTGATAAGCATAATGGTTAAAAGCGAATTTTTTCCATCGGCCATCGGCCGATGGAAGAGGAAAATAATCGGCAATCGGCCATCGGCGCACCTCGGAACAATCGGCCAACAATCGGCATCGGCCCATCGGCCAAAAAATGCCATCGGTGGAGCCCTACTTTATACTATTCTAAAAATATGCTTTTTAAATAATAATTGAATAGAGTGAACACTGAAAAAAAAAAAAAAAACCGCGATAAAATGCAAAAAAAAAAAAAAAAAATCAATTTTGGGGCCTTTGGGTTATAGGGTCGTACTAGGTCGCACCTAGGGTTGCAAGTTTGTCACAGAAAAAAGAGCCGGAAATTCGCGGCAAATTGCGCGAAATGTTCGCGAGAACACAAATATGATGTAATAAAACTAGAATGTCTCCAATTAAATTTTATGCAATATTTAGGCAGTTAATTAAATGTAGAGCATTTTGGTACAAAATATTATACATGATTAAATTATTTTCTTTAATGCTTCGCCGTTATAACTTAACACGTTTTTATATGTAGAAAAGGACCGTTCAGCATCTGCGCTATTAGACGGAACTGACAAACATCGGATTGCCATTTTGGACAGGTTGGGAATACTTTCTCTTTTGAATTTCCAGAGTTGAATTGCCCTCCTTCAACGTGTAACTGATTTTTGGAGGGGGGTATCAGAGGGTTAATGTTAACAATGGAACAACTATCAACTTCGTCAAAAACATTTAAATATTTGTATTGATTTGGATCAAAAACTTCCTCTAAACATGAGGGGAATTATCTATAACTAGTTTTATAGTTATTTTTCTATTGATGAACTCTTCTAAAAGTTTAGTACATCTGTTATATATTTTAAAACTTCAGAACAGTATAAATTGCCGTTAAAGTGTAAGTAAAAAACAAAATAAGTCTCAAATTTTAAACAATTTGCGCACAAATCGTGGTATTTTCTTTAAAAAATCGCAGATTTTAGGAAACAGCTTTAAAAATCGAGGGAATTCACGGAGTGACAAATTTGCACCTCTAATCGTACCACTTTCCTAGTGGTTTGTCCCCTAAATACCTCACAAGCCCAAACCTGAAATGATTTTATATAGTACATCGATTAAATGTAGGCTTTTCGTTGCTATCGCAATTGGTTTTAATGATTTTCTTTTAATTTTAAGCAAAGAATATATATTTTTTAAAACTATCATGAAATGCTCTAGTTGAGATTAAATTCTGGTGAGCTAAAATGCATGAAAAATTTTGGAAAATCTTTGGTTTGGCAGCATTTTCGGGAAGGTTTTGATTCGCAGTCGAATGTAAAACTAGAATATATTCAGTGCAACTCTTGCAGTTATGAGACCTACTAATATTAGATATGGGTCTCTAGTCTGGAGAAGATTGAAAATGAAAGTGGACACACACAAACTAGCAAAGAAACATTATTAGAATAAAAAAAAGGAAGCTGGAAATAGCTTTCAAATGCAAGCAATCCGAACTTTTTACAATAAATTTATCTAAACTAGAATCTTTCCCATGAGTGTTCACAATGCTCCTTCGTTTAACAATTTTATCAACGTTTCATGCCCAGAGCGGAAGAAAGACCCTCTTATGACTTCTTCCTTTTACAAGCACCACAGGGGATTGCGCTAATTGCTCTCCACTTTCTAAACCCTACTGACCATTCAATAATGCCTCAGCTGCATATGCAGAAACAAGATGCGTAGAACAGGAAGATGGGGAGATAGTGGGAGATAAAATGATAGTTTCTTTCTCAATCTCTCCTCTCCCCTAATAACAAATGGTACTGTAGCCATAAAAAGGCTATTTTCTCACGTTCTTTAAGCATAAACTATTCTAATTTAAATGGTTTTTTCCCCCAATGGTCGTTTACTTTGCCTGTAGGTTGTTGTATGAATATTTTACTATGAGCTCGAGCCCACCCACTTTCCTCTCGTGAAAGCTGTATCCACCACCTCCACCCCTTATGCGTCGGTGGGTCGGTCTGTCCTGCGCATTTTTTTTTTTTTTTTTAGAATTCCAACCCAATATATTTAGAGAAGTGCATTGAATGAGAAGCAATATTGACGCGAGCATAAACCTATTACAAGCTTTTTTAATTCGAAAGAGAAAATTGATGATGATTGTTATAAAAAGAGAAAGTTGATGTCCTCTGAAGAAGTACAATCTGCTGAATTAGATTTCGTTTCACTAGACACTTCCTGAAGGTAATTTTATTTTTGCCGCTTTTAGTACTAATGCATTATCTAACTAGAAGTTCCGTCCAGAACTATACGAGCCTACTTTCCGTTAAAAACCAACTTCAAACTTAATATCCAGCTATCTCTCTTTCTAATTTAGCTTTAGTTCTTATTACTTCAAATACCTTTTTCGACGGTTAATACATATTCATTCATTCTTTCATTTATTCATTTACTCATTAATGTATTTATTCACTCATTTATTTATTTTTACATTCGTTCACTCATTTATTTATTTTAGAATTTATTCACTCATTTATTCATCCAAAAATATCCTTAGAAATCCCAATGAAAAAATTTCATATGAAAATAGGCTCCCTTAGTTCCGATTGAACTTCGTATTTGTACATGTTCTACGTCATAAAATCTTTCCGATGAAGTTGGTTCCAAGCAGATCCGTCTGTTAGATCATGATTTATATAAGATTGAAAATTCATCGTAGGGTTTAACTTAATTTTTTTTTCTTTTTTAAGCTCTTCGAAAATGAATAAAGGTTGTTCAAATCAAAAAATCTTTTACTCTGAAAGCTTCTAGTATGCTTGTTCATAGGAGCTTGGATCCTACGCCCAGAGTTCACATAATTTGCCCATAGGCGCTAATGTTGAGATTTTTTGAACTAATCAAAATTAAGCGAAAAAATGTGCAAATCAAAAAGTCAAATGTAGAAATGAGATGCCCACGCCAAGATCCTTTCGATTCAAAAATAAAATGTTTCGAATCTATGTTCTATGTGACATAAATTTTTATTCCTGTAAATTCATTAAGTTTGGTAAGTTTTATTTTTATTTTTATTTTATTTTTTGTTTTTTTGTTAAAGGTATTCTTGTTTTATTGCATATTTAACTTTCTGTATTAGCAATTTTTAAAAACATTTGGATTGACTTAATAGTTTTATTCTTTACATTGTATTCCCTCAGACTGGCGATTCAGTTATTCAGTCGTTAATCACCATCCTTTCCAAGGCACGTAAACTTGATCAGTGTTAAATTTTTAACATAATATTGTATTTTTCTCTTGTATTTTCCCCTAAAACAGCTTCAGTTCTAGTTAAATTCTGTTTGAAGCGAAAATTATATAAAAACGTAAATCAGATTGTTTTTAAGTTGATAAATATGTTTTTTCCCTTCAATTTTCACATTAAAATGAGTCTGGTTAGAAACTCCATTTATAAAAATTTTTTTAATCATCAATTCGACCAATTGTTTTCGTAAAATTAACCGACCTCCCCCCCCCCCCGAAATTGGGGTCTAGCTACGCCACTGTTTTTGGTTATCATATACCACTCGCCTATAAGTCATGAAATTATCACAAAAAACGAAGTCGGAGTTTTCTTACATTCGAAGCTAAAACCTCGAAAAACCTAGACTTTTCCCGATGTTATTTTAATCTATTAACAATAAAAGAAAAGAATTCCGGTAATTTCTGATATGATTTTATATTGTCTAGTTACTTAATTGCAGTAAAAGATCAGACGATCGGGCAAATGCGAGAACGCCGAATTTCAATTTTGCGAATGTTCTGTATCGCGAGAAAATTAGAGCTCATTAAAAAAAAATAAATGTAATAAAACAACAAGAAATAAAAAAAGCAAAATTTAATGATATTAACTCACAATTAAAGCAACAATTAATAACACTCTAATTCTAATCGCAAAACAAACCCTTTTCAGAAAATCGAGAAATAAATTCGAGCTGCACATTTCCTTCTTTTTAAAATGACATATTTCCAGAAAAAAAAAAAAAAAAAACACTGCGCAAAATATTTCCTGATTTTTTTGAAGAAGTTCCGGATTTTGGGTCTTTTGGGATTCCGAATTTATGGTCCTATACTGTATTACGTATCATTAGTATCATTACACTTCCATGCTGAATAAGAAAAATAACTGTCGCGTAAACATTTAATATTTTAATACATATCGACATATTTACTGATAATATTTTTAGTTCGGTCTGTTTGAAATATGCCCGGGCCGAATTTTCTTCCCAGTCCGCCCCTGTTCTGTACTACACCACTGAATAGATCTGTTTTGAATTAAAGTGCCTAAGAGGATCGCTCTGGGGAGGGGGGATGCATAATCAGGACACAAAGCAATGAAGGATCCAGTAACACTCTTACTATGTGAAAATGTAAGTGAAGATTATGGATAAACTATTTGTGCATTTTCAGAGAATTCAAGAGCATTTAAGAAAAACAATGTTATGAGTGCCTACCATGTGAAAGTAAAATTCTAAAGCATTGGTTACTATTAAATAATGATATGCAAATCTAAGCAATATTTTCTCCAAATGTAAAGAATTACTTAAAAGAGAACATTTCGTATTAAAATTCGTAGTAAGTGCAATGATGGAAGAACTGGATTTTGTAATATAAAGTTCCTGTTTCTTAATTTGCTGCCTGTACCAGTGGTGTAGTCCTGAAAAAAAAAGTTGGGGGGGGGGGGCACTTATACATATAAAGATAAGCAATTGAAATCAAAAAGTTGTGGGACACTTATGTTAAAATGTAAAAAAGTTTGGGGGGACGCCACTGGCCTGTATTCATGATTCATTAGATTATCAGAGTCATAAGGATAGGATTTAATAGTTGAAATTTACCCAACTGAAATGTGTCATTTGTAACAATTTTAGGTAGGACCGGAGGTCAATGTTTAAAGTATTTAAATCCCAGGTTAATCTTGAAGTTAAGAAAAGATATTGCTTCAAAAGCGAACTTCATTCAGATCCTATTACTTATTTACACTTTAGTTGTATTTGTGTTTTGACTATTTTTAAGAGCAGTATACGTACAGATGGAGGACAAAATAATACGAACACCTGTGAAATAATGGAAAATCTTTATTCATAGGAGGTCGGAGCACCCTCTGACTGAAGTACAGATTTAATGCGACGTGGGATATATGCATAAAGGCCATGGACCATATTTAAAGGAATATTCAGCCATTC
Organism: Octonoba sinensis; assembly: GCA_038502835.1. Lineage (NCBI taxonomy): Eukaryota > Metazoa > Arthropoda > Arachnida > Araneae > Uloboridae > Octonoba > Octonoba sinensis. The sequence continues at coordinate 15,141,423 of CM076599.1, forward strand.
CTCCTGCAGAGCGGTCTCGAATTCTGAAAGTCCGGAGGGAGGTGTAAATCGGGAACAAAGCTTGGACTCCAAATAAGCCCATAAATGCTCAATAATGTTCAAGTCAGGAGATTGAGGGGGCCAGGCGAGGTGTTCAACTTCATCGTCATGCTCTTCGAACCATTCTTGGACGCACCTAGCAGTGTGGATAGGGGCGTTGTCGTCTTGAAAAAGTGGTCAATCTCCAGGGAATACAGTCTGGAAAAAAGGATGGACATGATCCCGTAGAATGCTTAGATAGTGACTGGATTTGATCCTCCCATGCAGAATAACAAGGGTCCCAAGACAGCGCCAAGATATAGAACCCCATACCATAATAGAGCCACCCCCATACTTCACAGTCGGCAAGAGGCAATCAGGATGAAACGCTTCTCTAAGCATCCTCCAAACATAAACACATCCGGTCGTCTGAAATAAGGTGAATGACGATTCATCTGACCATATTACATGTTGCCATTGCTGTGGGAACCAGCCTTTGTGATCTCTGCACCATTGGAGTCACTTGAAATCATTAGTTACTGTCACCAAGGGTTTACAAATTGCCACTCTGCCATAAATGTTCGCAACATGAAGCTCCCTTTTGAGTTTTTGTTGAAACGGGATCCTGGAGATAGCTGTTCATTTCGGACGTTATTTTTGGATCCTGTGCTTTCGGGCTACTATGCGCTTCAAGACCCGTCTATCCCTATCAGCAAGCTTTTACTTTCGGCCACTGTTGTGTTTTGAAGACGTCGTCTTACCCTCATTCGTGTATGCTGTAATAACAGCTGATACCGTGTTCCTTGCAAACCCCAAAAGGTTTGCTGTTTCGGTAACTGATGCTCCACTTAAGCGAGCTCCAACAATCATTCCTCTTTGGAACTCTGACAGGTCTGACATTTCAACTTATCACACACAGTTTGTTAGACGCATGCAACACAGGTGAATGCTGTTGAGAGACTGATATCTTCCCCTTCACGCTCACTAGGTGGCAGGCTTCTGTTGCAGGTGGCGCGGCTGTATTGGAGGTGTGAAATAAGTCATACTTTTTCCCAGGTGTTCGTATTATTTTGTGCCCGATCTGTACTTCTGCACCACTTTTGCCTTTCCCAGGAAACACTGGGAAATTTTTTATGTAAATATGGCAAGCAGTGGCGTAGCTAGACAGTACTTTTGAGGGAAGTAAGTTAATCTCATTGTTTTACAAGAACAATTCATCAAATTCTAGGCAACTTCACAATTTCGGGAAGGTTATCAACAAAACTATAAAGCCCCATCTATGGCAACAATGCCGAGGAGCATTTAGCATGCATACACCGGAACCTGATTTAGTCATGAAAAAATGAGCAAAATAAATACATCATGCTTGCCACAATTCAAGTAAAATAATAGAAAAATGCTGGCTTAATGCATGATTTATTCATTAATTATACGTGAAATTTGCAATCATAAAATTCTAAAACCTTGTCGCAGACAGGTACAAAACTTCCTATGATGGGCTCTTACGAGTTCAAATACAGACATCAGTAATTGAAATCAGAAAGTGGGAAGTTTGCTTGTTAAAATTTTAAACGGGGAGAGAGAGGGCCTGTTTCCCCTTGGCTACTCTATTCAGTTATCCTTATTCCAATGGGGACTTTTAACTAAATTTCTCTTATCCAGTTAAGAGTGGGCAGTGTTTCTTTCAGACCTTTTGCTTCGGGAGGGCAGGTGAAGAATTAGGAGGGGCGATGTATGATCCCTAATCATGCTGTGTTATTTTATATAATAGGTAGTACAGAAATGATGATAATATGGATTTTTTAAATGTATATATGATAGATCCCTGGTAGTATACAGTAGAATCAATTTTCCGCTTTATGTTTAGTGAAGTTGGAGGAGTGAGTTTCTGAAATTTTTGTAATTGAAATCTTATGAGTCATTTTTAGGCTGGTTTGGGAGGGGGGTCCGGAATTTGTCCCCACCTCCGGAATTTTTTTGCATTTAAATCCTGAGAATGCAATTTTAGGCTCTTAGAGAAGTTAGGGGAGGAGAGGGGGAGGGGGGTTCTAGGGGTCTTCCGTAAGAAAATTTTCAAACTAGCCTTAAAAATGCAGTTTTACTCTATTTTTGTCAGCGTCACTGGAGACGAGTACGAGGGCTCTCCCCAAGAAACTTTTTGAGTTCTAAGTCCCAGCGATGAAATTTCGGATAGGGGTCATTTATAAATGATATCACGTTTCGAGGGGGAAGGGGAGTTCATGAAAGTGTGACAGTTTGTGACAAGAGGAGGGGCTAACAAGAAATGTGACATCGTACATTTTGGTTTCTATAAAAACATTTAAAATCAGCAAATTAAACCTACTTTATGCAAATGTAATGTAGCGTGACGTGTGACAAAGCGGGGGAGGGGTATCTTGAAGTGTGACACTTTGTGCCAAAGGGGGAGGGGGGCCAAATGTATTGAAAAAAGTGCGACATCATTTATGAATGGTCCCATACGTTGTTTAGGGATGTTAGAGGATGCGAAAAATAGTTCAGAGAGTCTCTCCGCCCGCAAATTTTTCGCAACTAAAGTTTAATATTTTTGGCTACTTTTGGTGACGCTATTGATAGTGTTCGGTGTCGTTCCCCAAGAAATGTTCCTGAAATTGAAGCCTTAAAAGTGCAATTTCATGGTATGTTAGACAATGTAAGAGAATCAAGAAAGGTCCAGAGGACAAAGCACGAAAATTTTCCAAAACTGATGAAGTGCTGAAAATGGAATTTTAGGCCATCTTTGGTCACGTTAAGAAAAAGCGAGGTGAGTTGGGGGCCATGCTTTGAAAAATTTTCCAACCTGAAGCCCAAAAAGTTTAAGGCTATTTTTTGGTGGCATTAAGGGAAAAGGGAAGGTGTCTAAAGTTCTTCCATGAAAGTTTTCCAGGGGGGGGGGGCAGTTGGCTTGCTCCGAGGGGGCAGTCGGAGAGATGCCTGAAAGAAACACTGAGAGTGGGACAAGCATCACATAACCTTTTTCCAATTCAAACTATGATGCAATATTCAAGATAGCTCATGCGGCTCTGTGCTCTTCAGCTAGTACTTTTATTTTTTCAGTTTCTGCATAATTTTTGAGGAGGTTCAACCCTTTCAGCAAGTAAATTTTAATTGAATGAAAAATGCATTCTCACAAACATGCTTTGCATTTGAAACAAAACTGCATACTATCTTTGTATTGTAGTTAAATCTTATATGTTAAAATATCACAGGCATGCACAAAAAGACTTAAGCTCCTGTGATTTTGCAAAATGGGTCCAAACAGTCTTATAACCATTGCTTTTCAGGTTTTCTATGTTCTTCCTTTTAGTTGAGTGTTTGTGCACTGTTTAAGCCAAACAGGAAAAAAGTTTGTAAGAAAATTATGCTTAGTTAAATTTTAATATTAAAAAGAAAGTACTATTATTTTAGGTGAGCTTTTTTTGTTTCACGCAGTGTTGTGTACATTCTCGTATCCAATGCCATTTCTAAAAATGGCTTTTTTTATGTGAAGTTTAATAATTTTGTTGTTATTTTTAGAGCCCATTAGATCAGCGGGACTTCCTAGCCTTAGAAATGATCTGCTAAAACCTGAATTAAAGAGTGTTGCAGATTTTCATGAATATGGAGATGTTAAAAATGGTGCTGAAATCATACAACCAAATATATTTGCTAAGTATGGTGTATATGATGATGACCTAAATGTACCTCAAACAAAGCAAGAGGTAAGCAATGAATTTTTGATTTCATATCTTTTTTCTTTCAAATTTCTTAATTTAGAAATTCCGTCAAGCATTGAAATGAATCTTTTGCTTTTTTTATACTTCCTTGTAGGAAGTAAAGGAAGTATTGTATTCTCAAAAAATTTTCTACTCAAATTTCAACCTAATATTCCATTTTAATTGCCCGTGAATTTATTTGAGCCAGTTTTTTCATGATGTTTGTATCTATGAACATAATTATGTATCACTTACCGAAATATCCATTTTGACCAACCCCAAGTCTGTTTTGGCTTTAGATCTGTTCATATGTAGTGTGTATTTTGTATCTTACATTGCTCAAAAATGGTTATTTATAGAAGGTTGACAAATAAGAGGGTTTGCATATCTGTTGTGTAGAGTGTCTAGTTGTGCATCTTTCATTTTGAGTGCAATCAAATGTTCCAAAAGGGCTCTTCTGCTCCATTTTGTGTCAATTTCATCTCCAGTTCAGCAAAACATTTTCTATTACCGTAAAATCCCGAAAGTAACCCCCCTCTTTTTAAAAACCAAACTGTCAAATTTCAGATAGGGGGTGGGGGGTTATAATCGAGATTTTCGAAAAAAATTATGAAAAAAAATGTTTTTAGTATTAAGAGCATTTACTGAAGATAAATAATAAGTATAACCCATTTAAAATTATTTTAAAAACATTAATATAAAACAAGATTTAAAAAATAAATAAACAAAAATCTGTCTTATAATTTTCTAATAGAAAATTGATCGCATGGAGATGGCATCTTTGACTGAAGAAAGAATTTAGCACTTAAGTTATCAGAAATTCCTATAATTTAAATTTAAAACTCATGAAACGCAAATTTGGCATGTTCGGGGCCAGCGCTATATCGGTATTTCGTAATGTGTCGAATTTCAAAACACGACCAAAAATGGCGGACTCGCAAGATCAAAGATGGCGGCTAATGAACGAATCAACGCAGAGTACATGAAATTTATTTTTAAGCATATAGACCTTAAATATTTATGAAAAATAAACAAATAAAATAAAACACAAAATACAAAAAGAAATTGGACATATTTAATCTTTATCATAAGAAAATAATACAAAATTTGTTTTAAAATCGTCAGCAATTTGGGGAGGGGGGTTATATTAAGGAATTTTGAATGATTCCACTTTCGGCGAGAAAAGGGGGGGGGGGTTACATTCGATGGGGGGCTACTTTCGGGATTTTACGGTATATTATGTTACTCCACCATAGTTTTCACCTGGACCCTTATTCTGCAAGTATATTGATGAGCTTTGTATCAACTATTGTGACCTTTCTACTTAGTAAAAAATATTTATCACAGCTGTTCATTATCAAATAATGAAATTAATTTACTTACAAACAAACTGTTAAAAATTTATTTTCATTATACTTTTAAAAAAATATATTATGAACATAGATTTTAATAATCATTTTGCTTCATTGTAAATAAATTAGCTGTTCCCTGTATGAAAAAATAGTTTCAATCCATGTGTAGTCATATTTTTTCGATGAAAGTTGGGGATATACAGTCGCATTTTTATACTGATGCCGGATCTCTATTTAACAAAGTTGCAAAATCCAGATAAAAAGTTAGTTAAATGGAGAAATTTGTTGAGTAGAGATTTATACTTTGGCCATTTTTTTATAACACTTACGATACAAGAACTCATTTTAAACTAATGAGAGCTCTACATGTCATATAATAATAATTATAGCAGTTTACTTTAATTCTTCCACTTAATAAAAGAAAAACATAAAGAATAATCATTATAATCTAGAATTAAACTTATTAACCATTCTAAAAAATAAATTTTTATATTTATTTTAAGACAGTGTACACAAAATTATTAAATTGATAGGCATTCCTGTGCTGTTCATTTTAGTTTTTGAAAGAATTCGTTATAAAAGTGTATTCCTTCATAATAAGTTTGCATCTTTTCAATGATTTAAAAATTTCTTATATTAAATGTTAATGTTTTTTGTGGTAAGCATTGGAAAAAATGGGGTGTGCGCCTAATATTTTTGGCAACTAAAACAAAAAAAAGCTAGGTGCCAATGACGCCTAACTTTTACATGCTAATTTCGAACCCTGGGTAACAGTTGAATTTAACTTAATGATTCTAACTTGTACACAGTATTGTATCATACTGCTACTTGAAAAACTTTATTTTATCTATCTTATGTAACATTTTGAAATATTTTAACAGTATGCCTTATGAAATATCTTTACTTATCGTTTGAAAAATTTTTTTAGATTAAAGTATTATTCAATAGAAGTGGAATAAATTTTAATTCTGAAATGTTTGAAATAGTATGGAAAACTGTGAGCAAGAATGGTAAAGCAAGTATTTTATCTGTATGGAATAAAATGAAAAAATTGTGTTCAAATTGAAAGGAATGAATTTTGATCCATTAAATATTTAAAGTTAATTTGTATGGGTATTTAAAGTTAATTTGTATGGGTACATTAGCAATGTTAGTTGCTTGTCCCTAAGAAATACTACATGAATGCTTTCTATACATGTTCATTCTAATGATTTGTATTATTTGATGAATATTATTCAGGAATTCTTCAAGGCTGATTTTAATCCTTCTAAGTTCCTTGGGGTCATACCCCAATGCGATTTCAGTTTAATATATCTAGTTAACTAACCACAGTTATGTTTATTGGCATCTTGTAACTTTTGGGTTTTTACATAAAATGATGCTATGAATTTGTCTTTATTTAATATTGTTTCAAAGTTTCAAATGATATGTGTATATATTTACTTTAAGCCTTCATTTTGTAGCATATATCTTATAGATATTCTGTGTTTACTGTTTTTTCACACTCTTATTTAAACATTAAATAATAACAGTATTAGATGCATTACTTGTGTTTTATTATGTGATTCCCAGTTTTTTTAATTACTACATTGCTGAACAAAGCAATTAAATTGTTTTGTTCAGCAATGTAGTAATTAAAATACAGAAATTTTTGAACAATTAGAAAAATGTATATCAAAAGTGCAATATTAAATAATAATAATAAATAAATGGAGATAACCCCCTTCAAGATTTATATACATAGGGACCTGTGTTTTTATATACCTGTGTTTTGGAAGGAAGAAAAAAAAAGCAATATTATCAACTTCTACCGTCTTAATCCTAATCATGTATATTTCAGTAGAGCAGTATAAAATGAGGAAAATACACAGCGTGTCAAAGAATTTTTAAGACTAGGTTTATAAAATAAAATAAAAACTAGTAATTATATTTTTTATGTATTTTTATTCAAAATAAGCTCTTTCGGTTTTAATATATTTGCTACAGCGGTTTAACAAAGATTCAATTGCCTGTTCCAGCTCGCGTTGTGGGACTGCCTCGAAAGTTCGCGTTGAAGCTGTTTGTCAAAGAATTTTTAAGACTACAACTGGAACTAAGCTTACAGTGGCGCTATCTGTGTTATCAAGCATTCGTGAAGCTCCTTAACTATCAGCTGATCCACTGCCTAAACCTCAGTTCATTTGCTTACTATTTTTTTAAAACTTCGATGACATTTACACTATATACAAACAGCTTCGTTTTTGGCAAATTGTTTCCATGCGTGTAATAAAGTATTGAAAAAATTGTCAAAATGATGCCAAAAAATAATAGTTCACTCTTTAGAGATTAATGTCAAATAATTTGAAGGAGAAAGTTTTAGTTCATGTTAAGAATGGGAAAATATTGCATGCTTCACTTCATAGATGCTGTAAAGAAAATAGAAAAAGTCAGAGAGGGAGAATTTTTTTTACAAAACATTTTTACATTTTGAAGATACTTATAATCAATAATTGATAGCATAATATTCTACATACATCTCACACTCATTTTTAAAAAATAATCTATATTAATATTATAAAGCTGAAGAGTTTGTTTGCTGGAGCGCGCTAATCTCGGGAACTACTGGTCCGATTTGAAAAATTCTTTCAGTGTTGGATAGCTCATTTATCGAGGAAGGCTATAGGCTATATATCATCATGCTAAGACCAATAGGAGTGGAGCACCAATAAAGAATGTATCAAAATCGGGTTTTTCCTTCACAAGAACGGGATTGGTGCTACAATTTTGACTAGTCCAGCAGTAGGGCAGTGCCGATATTTCGCATCCCTATGATACCAACGGTTTTGCCTTTTAACTTTAAAAGAATTCAATTTCTGGTGAAGGTAACAATTAATAAGGCCCAGGGGCAAACATTTAAGGGCGTAGGAAGAGATTTACGCTAAGTTTTGCACAGGCAACTATGTGTTGCCCTATTGAGATCTTGTTCTGGTGAAAATCAATATCTGCCGGAAGAAAACAGAAGTAAAAATATAGTGTACGCAGTACTTTAAAATAACATTTGTTTTGAGTTTTCTTTTGAATAACCTACAATCTACATGATATAATATTATAAGACCCAGTACTTTATATGGATATTTTTAATGGGATATGATACATTTTTCATAGAAATACGTGACATCACTTTTTGTCCTCTGCCAGAAAATGAGCATTATTTAAGACAGACCGTGAAATGCCGGGCGTCGCAGCTATTTTTTACTATATTTATTTGTTTATCTATTTTTGCAAAGATAAAAAAAAAAAAAAACTAAAATTGCTTTTCCAGGATATTTTTTATGCTATAATGTTAAACTAGTATTTGTATATAAGACAAATGCTAAAAATATGAGTACAAAGATAAAACAACGTAAAAAAGCAGAAATTCAGAAAAAAATTCTTAATTTGCTTTTTTACGTTGTTTTATCTTTGTACTCATAGTATTTGTCTGGATAGATGAAACATCAATACAGAGTTTGCCTAAACCTCTTTGTAAGTTAACCATATTGGAAAACGACTATGAGCACTCTTTTATTCTTTGAATAAGTTTCTTCTTGTGTCTTCTATCTGATACAGCCATTTTTTTAAAAGTATGTATTTGGAGGAAATCTTTACCATCAAATAAGTAACCTACACAATTAGTAAGATATTTACCTTTATTTTAACTAGTAATTTACTTTTAAAGTTGTATCGGATACCTTGTAAGTAATTCAGGTTAAATTTCTCTTATGATATTTTAGATAATTGTGAGAAAAAGCAAAATATTATTTTAAAGCAGGGATGCACAAACTTTTTTGGGTGAAAGGCCAAAAAATTAGAAAGTATCAGATTGGGGGCCAAAGTAACGTAATGTTTTATTCATAAAAATACTGGGTGTATTTCAGTTTTTATTTAGAGGTAATATGTACAAATTACATGTATTAATAATGTACTTGGGAACAGATTATTAAAAAAAAGTTTTAAAAAATTAATGTAAAGGAATTCAAACAAAATGAGGTGTAAAATTTCTAAACAATTAATTGCACAACATTTATATATATCAATGAAGTGATTGGTCAAATGGCAAAAAAGAGGAATACTAAAACTTTTTACAAAAATGTGTGCAAATTATGAAAATGAAACAAATGGAAATTAAAAAGGTAATTTAAACTTAGAAAAACACAGCATTATTCTGTAAATTATAACTTTATAATTTAGATAATTTTTCTTTGACATTTTATAATGTAAAATATATATTAAAAATTAAAATGAGAAATTAATTAAAAGTGCGAATATAAATACAGAAGAAATAAACACACATATATGAAATAGCGAAATCCAAATGCTATGAGTCTGTACATCACGTTAAACCCTTGTGATTCAGAATTACTACTAGTCAATTTGGCTCGTAGAATTGTTTTTTTAACTAACCACTTACAAAATCTTATTAGTTAAATTGGCATAGTAATATTAAATTTTTACATTGCTACATGGACAATAAAAAAAAGTTAAACTGATTCCTTTATCAAAAATCAACATATTATTTTGTGCCATGGCATATAAGTAAATTTAAATCCTTTAATCACTAGTTTTCCTGCTGATTAGAAATTTATCTTTGTGAATTAATGTAAAAATTCGTTATTTATTTATTCATTTCCTAAATACATTTCAATGGTAAATTTTTTAAATTTTGATAATAAATTACTTTATAAAGTAAAAGAATTATTCATATTGATATTATTAATTCTGAAAATTAATGTTTAATTAATAAATTTTCATTCATTCATAAAAAAAGAACGATGAAAATCGATTGAAATTTCTACTAATTCAAATGCAAAAACTTTACTGTAAAGATGGCTTCTTTGCATACATCGCAACTCTTTGAAAAGCCAATATTTAGTTTGTTTTTCAAAGCCACAAAAAGAATATATATATATATATACACTGATGAAAAAAAAAATCCCAACACCAAGAAATAATTATTGTAGAGTAATGAAATTTCAGCAATACATTTATACAGGTAACGTACGTAATTTATTACAATTTCAAGATCACAGGTTAATTTACGCCCGAGAAGAGCCATTGCAGAAGTGAAATACAGGTACATTAATAACCGGTGTAACCGCCAGAATTTTGAATGCAAGCATACAAACGTGCATGCATTGAATCATACAGGTGCTGAATGTCCGTTTGTGGGATGGAGTTCCATGCCGTTTGCACTTGGTCGATCAATACAGAGACGGTTAATGCTGGTTGTGGATGACGCTGGAGTTGTCGTCCAATGATGTCCCATACGTGCTCAATTGGAGACAAATCTGGTGATCTGGCAGGCCAAGGCAACATGTCGACACCCTGTAGAGCACGTTGGGTTACAACAGCAGTATGAGGTCGAGCGTTATCCTGTTGGAAAACACCTCCTGGAACGCTACTCATGAAAGGCAGAACAACAGGTTGAATCACCAGACTAACGTACACATTTGCTGTCAGGGTGCGTGGGATAACCACGAGAGTGCTTCTGCTGCCATAAGAAATTGCTCCCCAGACCATAACTCCTGGTGTAGGTCCAGTGTGTCTAGGCCGCAGACAGGATGGCTGCAGCCGCTCACCTGGCCTCCTCCTAACCAATACACGGCCATCACTGGCACCAAGGCAAAACCGGCTTTCATCAGAAAACACAGCAGATCTCCACTCTGTCCTACAATGAGCTCTAGCCTGATACCACTGACGTCGCAAACGGCAGTGGTTTGGCGTCAGTGGAATGCACGCTACAGGACGTCTGGCTCGGAGCTTACCTTGAAGTAACCGATTGGTAACAGTTCGTTGTGTCACTGTGGTGCCAACTGCTGCTCGAATTTCTGCTGCAGACGCAGTACGACTCGCTACGGCCATACGACGAACACGGCGGTCTTCCCTCTCAGTAGTGCCACGTGGCCGCCCGGAACCCGATCTTCTTGAGGCAGTGCCTTCCCTTGACCACTGCTGCCAACATTCATGCACAGTGGATGCATTCCTGCCAAGCCTTTCTGCAATTTCGCGGAAAGAAAACCCACCTTCTCATAGGTATATTACGTGCCCTCGTTCAAACTCCAGTGAGCTGTTAATAATGTTTTCGTCGTCTTCTTAAAGGCATTGTGGACTAGCATCAACTCACTACGTCAAATCTCGACGCTAAACAACGCTCAGGAACGTTACAGCGCATATTTAAAGCAAACCTGATTTGCATCTTCCGTGTGTCGCTACTAGCGTCACACTGATGCGCCGAGCGCAAAATTTGAATCGACGTCATCTTTCAGATGTATAAACAGGCCTGCCAAATTTCATTTCGCTAGCACAACTCCTTGGTGTTGGGATTTTTTTTTCCATCAGTGTAAATAGAAATCACAAAACTGACTTTTCTGGTAAGAAAAAATTTTGAAGTACAAAATTTAAATTCAGAGAAGAAACGTTTGCATGAAAATTACTACTCGCATTAATGAGATGGGTGGGATTGAATTTTTGAAATTATTGATTTCATGTTAGACTCAAAACTAGTTGTAGCAATCTGTAGAATAGACAAAAGGTTTTCATCACTAATTCTATTTCTAGTTTTTGATGTGTGGGGGGGGGGGGGGGGAGAGGAACTCACTCAGACTCAAAAACATTGAAAAGTGTTATGAGCATGAAGCTAAACGAGGCACAACAAAAACCGTTTACTTCCCCCCCCCCCCCCCTTTAGACAAAAATATTTTTTTATTAGATTTTTTTTATGAGACTGCAATAAAAAATAATTATAATTAACTGATATGATCACTAAAACTTAAATTTTCGAAAAATTCCTTATTTTCGGCCGGATTTTCAAGTGGGCGTGGTAGAATGACGTCCGTGCAAGTTCTTTACTATAGAAGCTGAAGCTTAATAAAGATAAAAATAATGGAAAGCTCAAAGTAACTGATGTCTAAGAGGCAGAATCGGACAGTAACTGACAACTAGGAAGTGTTTCAGAAGTCGATGAATTGGGATTTCGAAATGCATTAAAAATTCGGGACCGATCCTTGAAAGCGCAAAAAACCGGACAAAATAGGTAAATTTTACTCGAAATTTGAAAAAGTTGGCCGGCATGTAGTTGACAGGTTACTTTCAAAATTTTTCATAGAAAGAAAAGGAAAAAGCCTTCCAAAAGTAACGATTTTCGCCGGAACTAAATTCTTAATTTCCAAAATGACCAAAAATACGGAATTTTGTCAAAATACGGAAAAATCACATGTCTGAATATGTCTTCCAGTCCATGGGGAAAAGACACTGCATCATTGCTTTTACTATCTAATAACCATAACTAAAACTGACTTTTCATTAAATTTTCTGCAAATTATTTTTCAATGGATTCATCCATGGGTTTATTACTACAAAGTAGAAGTATTTTGAGACAAAAAAATATTGCTTCACATTTCGTACAGAATCTAAGCTTCTAATGTGTAATGGTTATCAAAACATTTTTGCGGGGAAATGTCTAGAAAATAAGAGAAAAAAATTAAACAAAAAAAACTTCGCTTTTGATCGCTATTTTACCATGAGCCTAGGAGAGTAAAATACGAACAACCGCTCCTTCCTCTTCTTGAATTTCCCTTAGGTGAAATTACTGAATATCCCCTTCCCCCCATCTAGATTGCTATTGAAATTATAAACAAGGAACAGATGCAACACAATTAACAAAATTTGCAAAGGGGAAAAAAGAACTCTTTAACAAAAATCGCGATAGAAAAAGCGGATAATAGTTCAAAAATGAGCAACTGCGATCCCAAATATGTTTTTAAGATTATATTCAGTGGTGTAGTCGAGGGGGGACGTGGGAGGACGGCGTCCCCCCACCTCTTTATTTTCACTCAAGCGTCCCCTCACCTTTAATTTCCAGGGCGGACGCTGAGGACGCGAGGGGACGCTAAGCTTCCTAGCTTATTTAATATTCAAAATAGGCACTCATTAGTAAATTAACAGCTTTATGAAATAAACAGAAGCTTTTAAAACTATACATAATGGATGCTTGCTACTTCTACTTTAAATTCGTGAAAAAAAATTCTTTGATTCTCTCAAACAATTAACAATCGCAGGTTAATATTACTCGTCAAAATAAGCGCGTTAATGAGTAAACGGAAACTACATAAATTCAGAGAATTAGTTTCAGCTGTGCTGGCCTGCCTAGGAAATAGGTGTGCGGGGGGGGGGGGGGGCGAGGTTTCAAGTATCATAAGTTTTTAAATCAAAATATTTACACTGCTTGTACTGATTTTTTTTTTTTACAAAACAGTGAGACGTTGATATTATTAGAGTAAAAAAGTTGGGGGACAATGAACGTCCTCTTTCGTCCCCCCTAGACTTCTCCTTAAAAAAAGTAGCTTTCCTTTCGGTATGCAATATCAAACCTACAAGCATATTAAACATTTTCTTCCACAATCATTTGTTTTCTCGTCATCGCTTCAAGCCTTTTTCATATTCAAACTTTATGCATTACGCTCTTTGTTAAACAATTTCAAAACCAAATTAATGTAAAAAAATGTTTGTATTACAAATGATTATCTGAGCAAAATCCTGTTATGGCATGGCACAAAATTGCGGTGTAAATTCATTTTAAAATGCCTTTATTACTTTCAATTTATTCAGCTTTTTTTTTTTCGTTTTTGGTGATTAGCAGGCCCGAAAAATCCAAGAAGTACATCAGGGCTTCTTTTTTAATTTTGTTTTTTTTTTCAAAGACAATTTTATATAAAACTAAAAAAAAATTATAACCACATAAAAGGCCTATATTTTCACAGTCAGAAAAAAACTCAATAAGACTGGAATGGAGCAAAAGCAAACTGATTTTTCTCAGTCCCGCGCTTTTCCATTTATTTCCTATTGTTAACAAACTTTGCTATTGCCTGCTAATTGAAACCATCTACATGAGTGGGAACCGGCCGAATAGCTTTTCTCTGTCGTGACCCCACATGTTTCCGCAGTTCATCAAGTAGCCGATACCCAGTTGAGTATTTTATGCTGTTTCCAAATTGCAGCTCGCCCAGGGCTACAAGGCTTCAATCACCCGACCACAAACCCCTTTGAGACAAATAAACCATGCTGTCCTATGGTCCCTTCAAGATAATTGTTTTCGTTCTTTGTGATCGTCGATCTCGAAAGAATCCCCTCCCCCAAGCCAAAAAAAGAAAACAGATTCGTAGAAAAAGTCTGGAGATGCGGGTCTGTTTAAATTGCTCTCGGAAACCAATCTACAAGGGTCAAGACGACAATGACTGTCGGCTCTTTAGGGTTATTGCTGTGTCATCACATGAGGTATTATACTTCCTGGATGGATGATACAAGCAATTATCTATGGGGAGCAAACGCTTTTAATGGGGTACAATTGATCCCCAGCCGCTTATCTGCTTTTTTGCTCATACGTCTACACCTGCTGAACGACATCACATGCAAACTAAATTCTAAAAGTGACTGACATAACGCACAAAAATATAATCTGTCTGTCCTGGTAGTGGTACGCTACTCTATCCATTGATCACTCGTTATAGATCGAACTAGCAATTTCTCAAAAAGCAGGGGGGAAAAGAAAGAAGGAAAAGATTTAGGCAACAAAATCTGTTGGAAACATTTTTTCCAAACGCAGAAATACTAGTATGGAGTTATCAACTGAAATAAGAGATAAAGCATCCAATCAAAGTGAATTGTAAGTACTTTTTTATGATTTATGCACTCATGTTTAATAGTTTTCGATTATAAAATTAAACTGAAATATAATTCATTTTCTTCTCGCTCCGAATTTTAATAAGATTGAGTAGTTTGAATTTTGGTTTGTGTTTTTTTTCAATTTGAAGTTTCTTTCCTTCTTCTTGACTAAGTCTTTAAATAAGTGAAACATGAAAAGCTGAAAAAATAAATTTGAAGTTAAAAAAAAGTAATTTATTTTTATTTTAACTAAGTTTTTGCATTGAAATCTTGTATTTTAATAAAATTAAGTTTTTAAAATTTCTCAAACTCTTTCTCCTCGGCATGAAATAAATATGCACACCTAGAATTATGGTGAAAGTCAAGGCCGTATCCAGACGGGGGAGGGGGGGGGGGAGCACGGCCCACGCCTCTCCCCCGCCCGAAAATTTTCACAATGTAGCATATCCCTGAAACTTTTCTCGCCATAAGTGTTTCAAAGTCAGGGTCCCCCCCCCCCCCGAAAAAAAATGTGGCTACGGCCTTGGTAAAAGTTAGCTCCTATTGGCCTCCTAGCAAATTTCTAAGGAGTGAATAAATCCAACGACACTGCATTTGGTTGCCCTAGTGGGTTCGGCGACTATTGATGTCTATGATGTTATGCAAATAAAATACACAAATTGATCTCAAATTGTAATTCAAAACAAAACTAATTTTTTTCTCCCCAATGCATCAAGTATCCTTATGTTACCCGAAAATAGTAAAAACCACTGAGAATAATTTGCGTAAGATTTCTTTTATGTTTTTAATTTAATTATTAACATTGTTTGTTGACGAACTGTATAGTTCTTCAAATTTGAACAATAAAAGTTTTTGACTTTTTTTCAGTTTAACAGTTTTAACCTCTGAAATTGAGCATTTGATTAAAGTTAAATTATTGTTTTCAAAACAAAATATGTATTATATGCTTTTTTTTCACACCGTATTATATATATATATATATATATATATATTTGTAATTTTGCGCTTCGGTATTTTTACGTACAGGGTGAAGGGTGGTCCAAAATTATTGGGCACATTACATGTTTGAAAAAGAAGGAGCAAAATAAAGAATATAAAGAAAAGTTTTCATGTTTGAATTGTGTTGCGGAAGTTAATCTATTGAAACATAATCATTTGATAACATGATACCTCCCATTGTGTTGTCTCTCTCTCTCTCTCTCCTTTTTTTTTTTGTTTTTTTTCAAACATGATTTCTGCTCAGTAATTTTTACCACCCTGTATAATGAAAAGAATAGAAATAATTACACTTAGAAAATGGTTTATTATGAGTCACTTAATAACTATTAGAGTTCTAATGTGTAACTTGCTATATTCCTAAAAATCACGTCTTAACTCTTTATAAGGCTGGTCCAAAATTTCTGGTTTCCTTTTAGTAATGGTAGATCAATATATTTTTTTAAAATATAGACCAAAAAATAAAATTCATACTGGTCATTAAAAATACAATGCGTTTTACCTCCCCACCCGCTAAAATAGTTTACTATAAATTTTTAAGTTGGTGAATTATGTGTGAAGTATACTTTAATCACCGCCCTATTAAAGGGTTAAAAAAGTTACATATTTATGAATATGTGAAACAAAAGAAATGTGAAGTTGTTTTTAAGTTAATATTGTTATTATTTAAAAATTATTATTTCAATTAATCAAGGTAGAAATATCATAACATATGGTGTTTTAATACATTGTTTTTAAGCACTTCAATAGCTACAAAAATTGAAATTTTGTAATATAAGTATTTTATTTTTACAAGATACATGTAGAGTTCATTCTTCAGCGGGGAGCACTGCCTGGATTGTTGTTTTTACTAAGAACTGTCGCCCTTTTTGACACCAAAAGACAAACCTAGACTGAATGGCCCATCATTCCAAAATTTTCCGGGGGTATATATTCAATGCATATTATAGGAAAAAAACAAAATACATAATCACACGTATAAATACAATGCATTTCTAAAAGTCAAGGGGTGGGGGGGGGCATTGACCTCCACTCCTGATTGATCAAATGCCACGCCTGTTGAATGTCGGGAAACGACGCTCATTTTTTTTTTAAATAAACTTTTCCCTTCCCAAAACTCATAAGTAGCTTCCATTTTTTCCGTTATTTTTCCGATGCAATACCGGCATAGGAGAAATAACAGGGGAAAAATTTAAGTGACTTAAGGGTCATTCCATTCAAGTGATCCAAAATCTGAGAAAAAATTGAACTCACCTTTTTTTATTTTCTTCAAATTTGGCTTATCAGCTGTACCTCTCAAGAAAATTAAAAATCCAAATTTTTAGATTTTTATCCTCTTTTGTTTCTTAGTTATCAGACTTTGATTTTGTAAGAACTCACATTTTTACATGGTATGCTTCAACACAAAACTGGCTCGTCAACAAATAGAAATAAAAAGTTCTAATAAAAAGCATAATGAATGCCGTTTCAAATGATATGCATCATGACTAATTTTATTAAAATTTTAAATTTAAAAAAATGACCTTAAAATTTAAATTTCTCGAAAAACGTATAATGGAAAATTTTCAAAATATTCTCACATATTTCTGTCTATTTTATCATCGTTTATGAAAAATTTCAACTTGGGATCTCAATGGGATCATATTTTTTCAACCTTTTGAATGTAATTTGATTTACACCAAAAAATGAACATTTTTGTGATTCAAGTTATTTTAAGACGATGGTTCCTTAAATTCGATGATTTAGTTAGTCTGCTAAACACATCTATATTTATCAACCCCAAAATTTATTTGGAGGGAGGGGGGCAACAAATACATGCACATTTTTGTCATATCATAGCTCCCTATTTTAAAATATTGTTTACAAATAATTCAATAACTATTTAAAAATGAACAAATTGACTTATTTTATGCATTAATAATAATTTTTTTCAGACTTATTCTTTGTTTTCAGACATATTTTAATGATATATTAATGATATGACGGGAAAAAGTATTGAATTAAATTCATCTGAAATAGTGAGGGAGGGGCACAGCTGGCCTGATTTTACAACTTTTGGTTGTTAGTCTTGATTTGCGCTTATTAGCATCCATTAGACAAAGCAAGACAAAAAAAAAAAAAACTATGTAGCTTACCCCAAGGCCGTAGCCAGAAATTTTTTTCGGGGGGGGGGGGGGGCTGACTTTGAAACACTAGCGTTGAGGAAAGTTTCAGGGATGAATATATGCTACATTGCGAACATTTTTGGGAATTTGGGGAGGGGGGACCTGGGCCCGTCGCCCCCCCCCCCCCTTCTGGAAACATTTTGAAAGCAAATTGCTTCGGGTGACAAAGATATATGTTCGCATTTGAAAGCGTCTCCCCACCTTTTTTTCCAGGACTACACCACTGATTATATTCTCATTCTTTTAAAAATGTTTATTTCTAATTCGTGCGCAATTAAAAAAAAAAAAAACTCATTTTCAAAATAGCGCAAGATAGGCGAATAAGATATTTTTATTTTACAAGTACAAAATATTTGATCTGAAATAGATGAGCTACAAAAAATAATTTTAAAAAATAAAGCAAGCTGTAAAGGTTTCTTTGCATCAAAATCAAAGGATTAATTATTCAAATGACATTCAACAAAGAGAACAAAGTCCAAGATGGCGAAAAATGAATCACCGGAAGTTTTTTTTTCCACGTGGTTTACATGTTGCTTTAGTTGCAACAAAGACGATTTGTGATTGTTTATTCTCTTGAGGGCGCATCCGCGTTGCGTATATATTACTTTTACTTTTTTTTTGCTCATCGGCACTCCTAGGAGAAGACGGTGAGAAGCGCTAGCGGTAGCTCTTGAATACACGTGCGTGCTTGCTCGACGTTCGTAGTTCGTTGCGTTCAATGCTTTATTTATTTCGGATGCGGAGACGATCTTTTAACTACGATTTTTCGTAAGCTTTTTTTTTACAATTATTTTTTCTTTCGTATTTTTTAAAATTTTACTATATATATTCTTTTTTATCAACTATATTAGCGGGCGAATTCAAAAGGTTCGGCAGCCCAATTTTGGCCCGCGGGCCATAGTTTGTGCATCCCTGTTTTAAAGTTACATTAATACATGAAGCTATATTTTAAATAGTTATAAATGCATAGCCTAAGAAATGACAAAAAAAATCTTCCCTCTGTTGACCACCTGTCTAAATTGACCACTAAAGTGCTGCATCGCAAGTGTTCCACTTACACAGGTTTCACTGTACCTATTAATAAATTAACTGAAAAAAGATATATTTATATATATAATACCAGTGTACATTTCTAAATATCATAAAGACTTTCGGCCCACTGAAGTTATTTTAGAGCTGTTTGCACCATTAGATAGAATGATTCATGTGGAAGGCTTTGGTATATAATTCGTGTAAATTGATTAAAATATAAGGGAGATATAATTAAAAAACCTCATATTTAAAACTATTTTCATTGTTCATTTCTTTTTCGATTATTACCATTTTGAATTACTTTAGCCAAAATCTATGATGTTTTGCTGATGAAATTTAAAACTTTGCCAAGTGGTGGTAACTTTTTTTTTGCCCCCATACAGTTAACTGTTCTCAAATATTATTTTGAGCTCTGAAACTTTTCCAAACCGCGCCAAAAATCCTTATTAGTTATATTGTTCTCACTTAATTCAATATGTGATTTGCACTATAGGATCATGGCTCATTTGCCATTATGTTTCCATTTCTATAGTAATATTTGGCAATCTTCTGCTTTATTTTTACTTTTTTACGAAGCGGTATTCATTGATTCCATATTTTATTCAAATGATTTATTTTATAACGTTTATTGAATTTTTGTACTGTCTATTTGGCACCAATTAGATATAATTTAGTTATTACTTACTATCAATTTAAATTTCACACGTCAGTATTGGTTCAGTACTGAACATTTACTAACTTAAATGTACATTTGCCTTTGAAAATAATGCTTTTCTTTCTTCCTTTTTAGCCGAATTTTATAAAAATGCTATTTTATTGAATTTTAACGAAATGTTTTGACGGCTTTGCAAGAAGGATTTTTAGGAACTGTTGTCCTTATTCTGATGGGGATTTTAAGATAGACTGTTGGTAATTTTAGAAACAGCAGCTCTTAAAGGTCTGTAGTCTAATGGGGTATTTTTAGTCACTGAGTGTCTTTATTCTAATGGAGATTTTTTGAGACATATGTCCTCATTCTATTAGGGATGTTTAGGAATAGTTGTCTTTATTCGAATGGGGGGGGGGGGGCGGCTTTAATAAATGTTTTCTTTATTGTAGCAGAAATATTCAGACACCGTTATTTTTCATCTAAAGGCATCTTTTAAGAAAATACTGCTCTTATCGTGATGGAGATTTTTAGATGTAATTTTGTCTCAATTGTAATTAGAATTTTTGCGTACTCTTGATGTTATTTTGGAACTATTGTTCTGATGCACATGGTTTACGATAGTTTGTGTTGCCCTTACTCTAGTGGCGATTTTTATGAACCTTCGCTTTTATTTTAATTTTGATTTTTATGGACTGTTATTTTTAGTCTAATAAAAGGAACTTTTAGTTAGGAGACTGCTGTTTTTAATGTGACCGTGATTTTTAATGCATGTTACTGTTTAAATGGGATTTTTAAGGACTGTTGCCCATATGCTACTGCAATTTTTATTAACTAAAATTTTTCTTATATGTTTACAACAGAGTTTTGGACATGTGTCACTTGGCCTGCAAATGATGCAATGTTATCCCGTACAACGACCGGCATGTCAGCTAGTTTAATAATAATATCAGTAACTTTACGTACAAGTCCAAAAAAGCAGATTACTTCATTTTCAAGGAAATTTTTCAAGGGACTCTTTTGCTTGGTCTGTTTTCAGGGAGGGGACCTAAGAAATTTAGGTGTCAATCCTGTCATCCTGAATTTTAGCTCCTGTTTGATTGTTTAAGCATTAAAATTCATTTGGTTTGAGGAAATATACTTTCAATCATTTACTGAACAGTTTTTAAAGATAACGGCATAGACTACACTTGAAATCAGGGTTCGTGATTTTTTTGATTTTTTTTAAAAAATAAAAAAAATCGGATTTTTTAAATTTAAATCAGATTTTTTTGATTTAAATCGAATTTTTTTGATTTTTTTAAAAAGTCCCTAAATTATTTGGATATTTATTATGTTACATTCATAGAAACAATATGACATCTTAATCAATATGCAAAAACACACTTTAAGCTATTTTCAGAGCAATAAATATTTTTAAATAATAATAATGATAAACAACTTTTAATACAAATGCATGACTCAAATGAAACGTAACCCTACCAGGAATAATAGTACATGCATAAGTACAGAGAATATGAACATATTTAATCTGAATTATTTTGCTGTTGAAAACTGCAAAAAAAGTACCCAATTAAGTTTTACATTGAATGTACTTTAATCATTTTTCAATTTTATAAATAAAAAAGCATGAAATATTTTTACCCATTTCGAAAAATCATATGCTCACACCATTACTGAAAACTGCAACTTTTTGTTTTAATCAAATATCTTTATTGAAAACTTCTGTGATGAAACAATATTTTAAAAGGAAAAAACCTTAAGCTATTAGGGGACGTGGATGAAACTTTAAGGATAAATTCTAAATTCTAACAATTGTTGTTTTAAACACTATCATTCTGAATTATTTATTGTGTAGCATTGATTTAATGGATCTAAAATACTATTTTTAAGATTAAAAAACACAGAATGGTTCATGATTATGTATTATGAATTGTAATTTGAATGATTGAATGAATGATGCTTTGCTGTTAAGCTGCTTGAAGAATATTGTAAAATTTTTAAAAAAAAAATTGTCAAATTAAAAGAATAGTTATTAATTCCAACCTTATGAAATATGTTATGCACACAGCCCAATGAACCTAGGAAGTTTTGTTTGAAACAGTAGTTGAAATTGCAACATATTTCATTTTTACAACACTTCCTAACATAGTAAAATCAATGATTTTTTTGGAAAAAAATCACTTGATTTAAATCACTGATTTTTTAAAAAAAATCACTTGATTTAAATCGTGATTTAAATCATGATTTAAATCAAGCTGATTTAAATCAACGAACCCTGCTTGAAATGTAACAACAACATTTTTATCGGTGATGATGCTATATTTTTTATCAGCAGAATATTGCCTATAAAAGAATATCCCAGTTTTTTCCCCCTTTTTGCACTGTAACAGCCACATAGCAAGGTTATTTGGAGTTTACGAAAACGAAAGGATCATCATATAAGTTTTAGTTTAAAGGAGACCATAACGCAGATGTTTAGCTCATATAGTATCAGGGAAAGTAACCCTTTTGTTAAGGAAACAAAAAGTGCTTTTGGGAGAAAATGAAGTTTTTAGTATTAAATTCTTTGTTTTCTTATTACTTATTAAGAAGATTGTGAATTCAAATTTTGTTACAAAGCAAATGCTGTACAAAGAAAATGAAACATTCAATAGCTGCAAATTTTAATGCCATTAGTTACACATTTAAAACATACTACAGTTGGTTAACAATGACAATAAACTTGAAATAACAACAGATGTAAAGGAGCAGGCTTGCACCAAAGTCATTTCAAATAAAGATTTACTTTTGTTCATGCAAAATGATGGTTTTTGTATACACTTTTCAAAAAATAAAATAAATAAAGGCTAAAACTATGTTTTATGCAATACATTCCTTAGCCAATTTTTTATTTTAATGAAGGATCTAAAAGGAAGAAATTGGTAGTATAATTTCTTTGCTTATTTGAAATTATCTTACTAATATTGGCACTGAAATGAAGTGGAACAACTCAATGGTGAAGATAATGAAATGAACGTGAGGGAGAAAATGCTTCAAATTGTTATTTTTATAATTTTACATTTATTTTGCAATAATTTTTAAAAATTAGTTACATGTGAATCTCATACTTCTCTTTTTTGCATAAATCTTTTTTTTTTTTTAAATATATGCCAAGTAAGTGGTTAAGTTTGCATTCATGAAACCATGATATTGTTTCAAAAACCTACATTTTCAAAATAAAACTGCCTTATTAAAAATAATAAAATTAATGATTGCTTCTATAAAATTGTATTAAAAGTAATAAGCTTCATATTTTTGCATCAAATCAGTTTTTATTAACAGGATATAAAACACTTTTGAATAAGTTTTATTCACGCAACAATAAAAAAAAAAGAGGAGGTAAGAAAAACGTGGGCGCCGTTTAAGAAAAAGTAAAATATTATAGCATCTTAAAATCAATTAGATTGGAAACAAAATTCAAATTCGAGGACATCCAAAAGTCGTATGACATTGACAACTTGCCAACATTTGAATAAAATGCTCTTTTTTTTTTTTTTTTTGAAAAAGAAAAATAATGCTCTTAATGTTTACAGTTATATACAATATATATATTCTTCAAAACTTAATAAATTTGAACTGAACTCAAAATTTTTTAATTGTACAAAAAAAAAAAAAAAACTTAGTCCAACATTGCAACCTTTTATCTTAATGCTCATTACAATATTTTTTTATGTACAAACTTGGTTAAAATATTTAAATTACAAAATAAAGTTGTTTTCAAATTATGAATTTAAATTACACACAGAAGATTCCTTCTTTTGAAAGAAGGATAACGCTCTAACGATCTCAAACCATCTGTGAAGGTTGCTGTAGTCCAGACATCATAACTTTGGTTACAAAATTAACAATTGCACTCGCTGGTTGTTCAGGCTCTAACTCGGCAAAAAGATGGCACTGGTTATCGGTATGACTTGTAGGTTTTCGAGCAACAAATCCGAAAATGCGGCTAAAGAGATGAAATATTTTCAATATTGTATAAATTTTTTTCTGAACAATTTATCAAGCTTTGCATGTATTCATGATTAATGAGTGATATTTTTGTCAGTAAACACAATGCAAAAATGTAAAAAAAAATTAACAAAAGAATATATATATTATAATAAATTAATAAATAAAAGTTGATTTTCATTTATATTCACACATTTAAAGATTATGAAATATTGAAATTCTACACCTTTTTTTATAACCTTTTTTTATTTATGAATCATGAAATAACTAATGTGCAATATATAGAATGATGGAATGAGATTAATTTTTACACAGAAATGCACATTTAAATTTCTTTTAATTTACCATTATAAATGCAAATAACATGAATTAGAAATACTCTTAAATTTATAAAATGTATTTTTAAATTTATGTTAAATGCAATGGGTATCAAAAATATTAAATGCTAATTATTAACAATAGTTAAATGTCTCGTTCTGTTTGCTTTTAATGAAAATAAAACTGTGCAAGCATTTAAATATTATATATATATCTTTTTACCATTATAAATGCAATTATACCATTATAAATGCAAGTTTAGATGTATGTTTGTTACTCAATCATGCCAGAACAGCTGAATGATCTGGATGAAATTTGGCACAGAGGTAGATTATAGTCTGGAATAGCACATAGGCTACTTTTTATCGCACAAAAATGTATGGTTCCCATGGGATATCATTATTTAAAAATGGTGCATTATCGTAAGATGGATGGAATGGCTCAATAGTTACTGAGGGACCTGGGTTTGAGTCCCAGTCCAGATAAATAGATTTTAACTTAATAGCACATAAGCTACTTTTTATCCAAGAAAAATTTACGGTTCCCGTGGGATAGAATTGTTTTTGTTTTTTACAGCAAGTGATCAACATGATTTAGAATGATTTAGGTTACTTTTTATCCTAAAAAAACTGCATGGTTCCTATGAATAGCATAACAATTATATCCTACAAGAACTGTGTATTTAAACGGAGTTTCGTTAAAGTTTGTTAATTAGAGTTTTAGCATTAATCGAGTAAAAATTGGTTAGTCCAGACTGGGATTTGAACCCAGTTACCAAGTTCTCTACTAAGCTATCAGGCCTATACTGATTTCCTTTCAATTTCATCTATAACTACAGGGCCACACAGTCTGTTTTACGGTAATGCACCATTTTTATGTAATGTAACCTAAATTTAAACCTTTTCAATAGATAATTTATAAATGGAGTAAAACAAAAGCATTTATTCTTTGAAAACGACTGTTGTGTATAGTTGTGTCCTAATGCTGTGAATGACGCCCAGAATGGACAAAATATTTACCGTCCAGAAATCTACCCACAAGGGTGCATTTAATCACTCAGTTTGAAAAAAGAAAGTTGTTTATGTTTCGTTCTTTAAGCCATCGACACCTCAAAGGTGTTTTATTTTGTTTTGGACTTCTGCTGCCAAGAAATGCAGCTCGAAAAGAATGCCTTTATAATATTCGCTCATATTAATCACATTTCGATCATGCCGTCAGTTCTTAGCTATACACATAAAAATTTATACTTTTCATAGGCTAACATAATCTACATCGGGTTTTGTTTTCCCTCCTTATATCTACTTATTGTTACGCACATACTAAAAATATGTATTATAGTTTTTCCAGCTGTCATATTTTCAAAATGTTTACAGTCAAAATTACATTACTGGTGACAGAGCCTATAATATGATCAATACAAATTATATTAATTTGTGTCTTCATCAAATAGTAGACAAATATAATTACTTGATAAATTACAATATATATTTATAAATTTATATTGTGATTATAAATGTAATATTTATAAACCAAATTATAACACAATTTTATAAAGCAGTAGATCTTTATACTGCTGCAATATCTATGAAAAACAATTCTCTGCAAACTTTACATCCTTATGATAATGTGACCAGATCAAAACTAAAAATCAGGACATTTCAAGGGGGGGGGGGGGGTGCATGCAAATTATTTTTCAGAGGTTTTGTATAACACAGAAACTAAAGAATTTCAGATTTGAACCGCAAAATTAATTTGACATGAGACCCACCCCCCTCCCGCTTCACCCGTACTTCACTTTCTTTTTCGCCTACTTTCAAAAATAGATATTTTGCTTAACATTATCGTTAAACCATCTTACGTCTCATGGAAAAACCAATGCAAATTAAACAAGGAGTGAAAATTCCAAATTTTGACATTTCACTTCATTTGGCGGATTTTCAGTTGATTATTATGATAGACATGATAAATTCTTAGCTTTTCCTCTAGATAATATATGAGGATGAACAGTTATATAAATGGTTAGTTAGGATGGTTTATAAAGATTAAAAAAAAATTACTGTCATTGAGCTTTTTGCAATGAATCCCGACAAAAATCACCAAGTGAAAAATAGAAATCTAGTGTATTATTTATCTTTTTCTCGTTTGGCGGAAAAGCGGGACATTTGGCTAGTGAGACAGCAATACAAAAAGTGGATATCTGGCCACATTATCTTAGGAGTAAACAATAAGTTGTGCAGTTTAAAAAGCTCTATACTCTAAATTGCAAAAATAATAGAAAACTCCAAATTAAATTTTTAAACAGTTTTTCATCTTTCCACATTAAATCGAAGCTTTTAAATGAAAAATTGTATTCACAGTAAAAGAAGTAGCACTAGATTGTCTTTGTAAACTATTGAGCAAGAAAATGCAGGATAATGAACTTTTGGTTGCGAAGCATAGTTATTTGTGAATGATTAGTAAGTTGTATAACTAGTGCTTTAATACTTGTTGTATTTTGAACTTATTCTGATGTGCAAATATATTGATATATGGGGAATATTACTTTATAAAATTGTGAAATTATCTATTATAAGGCTAAAATAATTCGCAAAACTTGTGGTCTTCAGGTATGCATTTAAAATTCATACAATGCTAACTGAAATATAGCTCTTTGAAATGCCTCATGATTATCAAAAAATTGGAAACCTGTACTTCATATTTTACACCATCATTTTATGAATTTCTAAAATGTTTACTTCAAGTTTATTCCAAATTTGAGTCTAAAGTTGTGACACATATTAATATACGGAAGAAATGCAAAAAAAGAGAAAACACATCGTTAAACTATTGTTATGTACTTTGTATTAGACTAGATGCTTCAGTTTAATTTCACTTGAGTATTAAAATTTTTAAAAAGTTGTTGAACTTTGAAATCTGTAACATTTACATCATAAAAGAAGTACATACCATGTGTTTATAGGCACACCTTCATCATTCGTTTGAGTCCATTTTCTGTCTTCTAAATCTAATCCACAATGGGTGATAGATTTCACGGGATAATGACGCCGAAAGAATGATCTGTAAAGTTATAAAACTTATCCATAAGAATGTACAAAGTTTTAAATTTTCTTCAACAATTTTGATAAAGTAAACTATTTGTTCAATTTGTTGTTAGTGATGTCATAAGTTCTGAATGCATGTAAGAGTATAAAATGATAAGATATTTAATATTTGCAACTCCCTAACTTGATTTTTAAAATGTCTTCCACGCTTCTTGAGTGAATTGCAATATGAAGCCTGAATGAACTATTCCCTGGTCAGTAGAAAGGATGTGGGTCTCCAAATTCATGATCTCTTATCCTTGGCCACCTCGAACTTTATAACACCAGACAAAGCCTTATGGTGGTCATCAATTAATGCACCAAAAGCAAGAAGCAATATGCAGACAAGTATGCTTGAACAAGGGCCGTGGTAGCCTAGCGGTTAGAGCGCGGACTTCTACCTGAGAACCCGCTGAAGACCACCCATGTACACTTGGGGATACAGACATGTAAAATCAGTGGACCCCAATACCTCACCCCGTGCGCATGCAATCCTAAGGCTTCGGCTAACAGGTAGGGGTGTGGTGGAAAAAAAAAGTGCTTGAAGACGTCCATCATGCGACACTGCAATTGCTAAAAGTGATGAGTTGGACACTATATGGCTGTATCAAGCTATGCCAGATAATTCTGTTGCATGTACAGACACTTTGGGTAAATAATTTTAAGTGTTTTTAAAGTTACAGTGAAATAATTTGCATGTATAAAGGAACTTTTTGACCACTTTGTATGACAATATATAGTAGGTATGAATGACTTGAAAAATGCTAATTTAATTACCTCCAAAATACTTGGATGAAAATATATTTTAAAACGTTTAAAAACAGAAGCAAAATGAACAGCAACTGTTAGAACTTCAACTAATAAATGCTTGATCACTAGCACAGCAAAAATGCTCTCTCAATGGGGGGGGGGGGGGGGCATTAAAGTCTTCGCATGCAGTGCCGTCGCCCCCTCCCCCACTCCTAGTGACCATATTGGGCCCTGACACATAGGCAATATAACTTAAAACCAAGGGTTCTGGGGATCCCCTCCTCGCTTGTTGCACCCCTTCCCAGGCGTTCCACTTTTTTCATTAAACCTTATTGGTTTAATGAACCAATTCTCCCCTCTTATCCGAAGGAAAAGATAAACCCTCTTATCTTTTCCTTCAATTAGGACCATTGTATTCGTTCTTAAACAGCAAAAGTCCTACCCTTTTTTTTAGTAAAAAAGGAGGGGAATGAAATTTATATGGAAAAGAACTGTGCCATATATATGCACAAATTTTTTTTTCTTTAATTCTATTTTATTCTTTTATTCCAATTTTGTGTGAAATTTTCTAAATTAGGGGCAAAAACATCTTTACATACTTTGAATTTTTGTACCCATCAAAAGATCTTACTTTATGTAGAACTTTGTTTGACATTTCAAAGTCAATTAAAATGCACATAAAACGCTTTATTAACACTTAAAGAACTTAAAAAAAAATCAGTGCTCAGCAGTTTTTTTTTATTTTAAATTGAGGTCATTTTGAGTCTTTTTGAAAGAGACTGAGATTTTTGAAGAGAAAGGAGTGATTTTTCCCATTTCTGGTGTTTTGACCACATTTATTACTATTTTTATTTATTTATTTCTCTTTTTTCTGATTTGTATTTCACATTTTCTGTGCATTTATGGATTAGTGGTTCCGATTTTATTAAATGCTTTACATTTTCAGCCTATTTGGAGCCCCATTTCTTTTTCATTATTATACTCAAAAAATTTGGTGCACAAAACTCCAATGAATGAAAAGACAAGTTAAATTCCTTTACTGTATAAATACAATTGGTCAATTTCAAATACATAAATACATACTGAAAATTTTCATCAAAAACTACTTTTTATGAATGTATAGAATGGTTCTGTCAAGTGATATGTAGAAAAAATTTTCCTTTTAATAATGCTACATTTTAAAATAGCACGAAAATTTTTCATTTCAATAATATTGACTGCCTCTCAATACATTTTTCACGGAAAATTGTATTTATTTTTCTATTTATTTATTTATTTATTATTTTTTAATCCAATTTCAACTGCTCTTTTAACCAGATGCATATCTAACTGTGCTCCTTCATAAAGAGTGGTTCTATTTTTGGAATTTCATTGACATGGTCAGCTTTAGCAGTGTTTTTAAAACTTTTTTTTTGTTCTTAAAATGGAGGCTTTCAAATAATAATTAGCATTTATTACTTATTCATTAGAACCTATTTAAAGCACTAATTTTTTTCATATCATATTCATAATGACAATTACATTTCTGTTTCCATTTTTTTTCATTATTTTCAAAAAAAGGTGAATTTTGTGAGATTAATCTTATTTTTGAAAACATATAAAATTTTGTGAGATACACTGACAAAAATTTCTGTACAGATCTCCAACATCAAGTAAGGTGACTTAATAGAGAATTATGGTTGATGTTTGAAAAAGTGTTACTGTGCATGAATGTTAGAAAATTTATTCGACGAGAAAAACTGAGAAACAAAGAAAGGAGGCTATTAAATAAAGTATTTATTTTAAATATCACTTTTTTGTATGTAAACTTTTATTGGATGTCCACACTGTCAGTATTCTAATACACTGCCACAATTACTTTGCTTCTATTTCAGAAATGTGTGTTCTTTTATTATTTTTTTTTACAATATCTTAAATTGAAACATGCAGTGAGCATTTCCTTCATTAAAATTGTCAAAAGTAAATTCAAATTTTATTTAAAAACAAAATTAAATAAAAATTCAATGGTGTGGTTTGCCCCCAGATTCCCCCTCATGGGTACCCCTGGTAAATTTATAAGCAAATGCTTTGATTTTTCATAGCTGTATAAGAATCTTTACTCCAGGAAAAATAAAAAACTAAAATCCAGAAAGGTAGCTAGGTGGGGGGCAAAAAGGGACAGCTGTCCCCGGGCGCCGCGTCAAGGGGCGCCAAATTAATGTTATTTTACTTTATTTTTAAATGCAAAAAGAAAATTAATTGAACTGAAGAGGTGTAAATTTGTTCGACAAAAAAGTGAGAACACTGTAAACCATATCAGGAATGACTAATGTAGCGCAGGAGCATGGGTGCAAGTCCTGGAAGTTGCCAGGACTGAACAATTTTTAAGCTGACTCACGAGAAATTTTTCATGGGGGTTGCGGGGTATTTATTATATATATATATACAGTTGTCACGCCAGAGCAAATTTGGGTCAGCTTCAGGACCCTTAGTAAGCAACCCTTCAAAAAATTCCAAGCATCCAAATTTTACTTTTTAAACCATTATTTATTATAGAAGTGGCAAATAATAATAAAATATTTCATCACTATATGTTTAAATTTTCAATTTTCACAAAAATCTCTAAAATTCACAAAAAAAAAAAAAGATCCTGTTAAAAAAGGCTGAATGAACCTAATATAAGCAATAAGATTATATATGCATACCTACACATGGTAAGTTTTAACCTCATTGTATATATGTCATAATATAACCTCATTGCTATGCCACTATTCTTCTTCAAGTATACTTTTTGAGTTAATTAAAATTTGAAATACACAGTATGGGACCTCAATTCCGGAACGCTCGGGGCCGCGAGCTTTCCGGATTTTGGATGCTCATTCAAAAAATTTTGTAAGTAGCATCAGAGCCCATATAATTTGGTCTGGAAGATTTTATTAACATTTTGCTCATTTATAGCATTTTTTATTATTGTATATACTCGACTATAAGTAGCGAAGTTTAGCACAAAAAACGAAGTTGGAGTCAGCTTACATTCGAAGGCAAAGCATCCAAACATCTGGACTTTTTCCAATATTATTTTAACCTGTTTAAATAACCAATAAAAGAATTTCGTCAAATTCTGATATGATTTTATATTCTAATTCTCTAGCCACTAAATTGCAGTAAAAGATCAGACTATCGGGAAAATGCGAGAAACGCCAATTTTTAATTTCGCGAACATTCTATATCGCGCGAAAATTAGAGCTCATTTAAAAAAAAAATATATATATAATAAAGCTACAAGAAATGAAAACAAAAGGCAAAATTTAATGATATTAACTTAAAATCAAAGCAACAATTAATAAAAACTCTAATTGCAAAAACGAACCATTTTCAAAAAATCGCGAAATAACTTTTTTGAAAACTGCCCATTTCCGATCTTAAACATGTTCATTACATTTTATTTTCCTTTCCCCCTGTTTAAAATGCCTATTTCCAAAAACCACTGCCAAATCTTTCCCGATTTTTCTTCAAAAAACAAAAGCTGTTTTTTTTCAGCTGTCGATTTTTTTGGAAAAAGTTCCGGATTTCGGGATTCCAAATTTGGGGTCCCATACTGTACAAGTATCATTTTTATGTAATAAAAATATAATTATTATAACTAATAAATGAACACATGAATATGAATCAATCAAGAAAATGTAAAAAAAAAAAAAAAAAATAAAAGTACTTTTTAAACGAATGTAAAGGAAAAACTGAGTTTTGATTATAAAGAAAAGGACTTGATATTTAACAAATAAAAAGGGTAGGGGGAGATCAGTTGTGACTAGCTTATTATGGTTGATTAAGAAATTAAATGAAATGCCTTTGCCTGATGCGTAATATCGATATAAACCCCCTTAATTCTTGCAGAAATCGGAAAATCTTGGAAGGCTTTAAAAAGTAAAAAAGAAAAAGTACATACTGAACGTCCTCTTTATGACTAGTTAAAAGGCTTTAATGAGGTAAAAACTTGTTTATTTTTTCCAAGCTTTTTTATCGAGCTATATAAATACAGTTCTGCTTTTTTTTTTCATTCGCTTCTCTTCAGTAAAAATAAAAAGTGCAAATTAAAACAAAAATAACATCAACAGTCACCACGAAGAGAAACTTCCGTTACGCCGCGATCGAAATGCATGTAAAACATTCTTCTGATGATTCATCACCCAATTGGCCTTTAATCTTCTAGTTAATACTTATTGAGTCATCCCTAATTTGTTCAAAGAAACTTTTAGTATGGTACAACTCATTTCAAATAGGATATTTTCCATATCAGCTAAACAAAATGAGGAGCGATGGCAATAAACCCACAAAGTCTTCATGTAAAGTAAAACAACGCGAGCCATTTTGAAAACGAGTTGTTTTAAAAAATAGTCCGAAAGTTAGAATGAAATTCAAACAAACATTTTGAAAAGAATGAAAATAAAAGCTGATAATGGAATTTAATAGCGGAAATTTGCAATTTTTGTACTTGTACTTGCGAATGGTCCATTGAGATGGCGATCGCGATTTGTGCAAAGGGTTCGTTTTTGCGTTTGTGACTTTCAATTGATGGCCATTATTAATGGCCAAAACAAAATGGCGATCATTCTCCCAACGCCACGCCACTACGAATGCTTTGAGAAGCGAGATTCGACGTAATGGCGAGCGTCCTGAGGCGAGACGTTGTTGTAAAATCTACACTCCTTGTCCTCGTGGAAAATTCGTTTGCGGATGAAAAAAAATTCCCTTCCTTCCTCGCGATCTTTTCGTATTTTTTTCCGTCCTTCTTCCGTCCTTGAGTATTTTCTAAAGACGGAAATCCGTCCCGTGGACGGAAATTTTGCACCCGTGCACAGAAGTGCGTGGGAAATCAGACAAATAATTTTACGAAGCCAAAGTATTTCACTTTTCCCTTAGAAGTGAAATTCCCTTTCGGGGCCCTAGGCCCCCAGGGCACAGGGAGCGCAGAATCTTTAGTTGTCTCCAGGCTCTGAAAACCCTAGCTATGCCTCTGCTAAAATCTAGAACCATGATTAGTATTTTGTATGCACATCAAGGTCTGAAAAGAAATTTAAAACTTACTTTCTAGTATTATCTGTTAAAGTTATTCCTTGATTTGATACTTTGAAATGAACAGGAACTGCTGTTGGTAAAGGTTTTAAGGCCAATGTTTCTGCAAAGGCTTTTTTGACTGCTTGCGGACCCGTCAGTGATTCCATTTCTACACTATTCAAGTATAACACATTGCAAGCTGAAAATCAAAAAATTTTTCAGCACTATGCAGTTATTAAAAAATGTACACTTGTTGACAAACAAGACCAAGAATTTCTTTAAAGTTTACTTTTCATGAGTTTTAAGGCAATACATATTTTTTTGGAATGCAAAAACTTGCAGATAAAACTATTATGATTTAGTTCAATACTTTTGTTTTGTTTACTTAATTAAAACCATTATGTTACAAGTTGAAATAATAATACCTGAAACACGGACTAGTATCTGCATCATCTGCCTTTGGCTTCATTTAAATTGAAAGCAAAATGCAAGTAATAAATTTAAGACTTATTTAAAATCTGCAAAAACTTAGTTATTCTAGATATAGTTTTGAAGTAATATTTATTTCGACACTTTGTGGAGAGAGGAAGCTATGTAATATAGATTTTTAAAAATTTTTAAATTCCCAAATAACATTCAACCGACGCTATATCCTTCATTACTTCACGGACAGGTTCAGAAAAAATCCTTTCAGTCATAAAACAAGTATATAAATGGAAGTTTGCTTCTCAAGTAGCTCTTTAATGTATGTTTGCATTGAGAAGCACCATTTGCTTAAAAGATATATGTGTAATACAGGCAAAGATATTTATTTACATACCTGCTCCTTGTGCCAACAAAGATTCATGATTTAAATCATCCCCATTAGTCACTGGTACTATATCTAAAAGAGAGAAATATTTCATAACAAGCATTCTAAAAATAATGTTGAAAGGAAAAGTATTTTAGTTAGGTGAATCAAAATTTAAGGCATAAACACTATTTATTATACAGGAAAAATTTATCACATTTGAACAAATAGATTATGAAAAAGAAGAAAACCTCCTTCACCACTTTTTTTTTCTTTTTAAAATTCATCATTGCTTTTGTAAAGCAAAAAAGCATGTCTAAATTGTTTTCAAACTTTATCAAAAACAAATTATCTTTAAGAAAAGGCCTTTGAAAAGTATTTTATGTTTTTATAGTGCTTTTACTGAAAGCAGAAGTTAAAAAGAGAACCAAAAGTGATTGCATTTGCAATAAGGGAGAGGAGGTTTTGTCAATGTTGAAGGTAAACACTGGACCAAAAATATGACTTCAACAACATTTGTTTTTATTACATGTCAGTAAAAAAACATTTTTCTCCTTCAGATGAAATATTGGTTTTATGTCAGATATCCAAAAGAGATAGGCTATGAACAAGTTTTGTATACTTCTGACATACTTCAAAATAAACAAGAAAAATTTTGATTAAGTAAATATTTGATTTGTTGTAGTTTGAAAATAGCTTCAGGAATTTTCAAAGTATAAAATTTTGGATAAAACCTTTAAAATCTAATTTTTTCAAGTACAGGTTAAAACCTAAAAATCACAGAATTTATAAATCTTTCACTCTTAAATCTTAATCTTAAGTTTAACCTTACTTTTTCAAGTGAAGTCATTTACATTTATGCATTAACTCATTTAGTAGGGGCCTCAGTGGCTGAGCGGTCAAAATCGACTGGCTCCGGTGCCTCCCTGCGCGGAGAGAAAGAGGCGTGGGTTCAATTCCCACCTTGCCCTGGGTGTATTTCCTTCTTTGTATATTAAAATCTGTTGTGCTGTCTTGTTCTATCTGTCATATTGGATGAGAGTTTGAGGCATATCCTTGAGAATAGCAAATAAGCTCGAATATTTATGTGACCTGAAATGGTCGTAAACAAACAAACTCATTTAGTAAAATATATTTTGAAATCAGAGAAAAATTTACCTTCTTCAGGTAGCACCAATTTACAGGGCAGAGCTAACTGAGTGATCGTATGCTGATAAACAAAGGCAGATAAACTTCCTGAAAGTAAAACATAGCA
Source organism: Octonoba sinensis (assembly GCA_038502835.1). Taxonomy (NCBI): domain Eukaryota; kingdom Metazoa; phylum Arthropoda; class Arachnida; order Araneae; family Uloboridae; genus Octonoba; species Octonoba sinensis. The sequence continues at coordinate 15,176,240 of CM076599.1, forward strand.
TAAGAATCCTTTTTCATATTTAAAGACGAAATCTAGAACTATAAAAGTCTACTTTCCTGTATACATCAACATCAAATTTTAAATCTAGCTCTCTCTTTGTTTCTCATTTAGCTTTAGTTCATAATTGCTTCAAATACACATTTATCAACGGTTAATACATATTCATTCATTCATCCATTCACTTTTCCATTCACTCTTTCACTCACTCACTCATTCATTCATTTATTTATTCATTCAATCAGAAACCTCCTTAAAAATCCAGATGAAAAAAAATCATGAGAAAATGGGCTCATTTAGTTCTGGAGGAACTTTGTATCTATACATGTTCTAAGTCATCATAAATTTCCGATAAATTTTGTTCCAAGCAAATCTGTCTGTTAGATCAGGATTTATATAGGATTGAAATTTCCCCGTAAGCGTTAATGTTAAATTTTTTTGAATTGTTCAAAATTGAACAAAAAATGTTAAAATAAAAAAATATTTCATGTTGAGAACTCCTTCGAATAAGCTTATCCAAGGGAACTTGGATCTTATGCACAGGGTTTATATAATTTGCTTTACATTTTCGCAATAGTGCTAATGATAAAAATAATGAGATAAAATTTTTTTGAACTGTTCAAAATGGAGCAAAAAATTGTTCAAATAAAAGAATAAAATATATAAATTTGATGGATGACCTTGTCGCAATCTTTCGAATGTAATATTTTTTTTCCCAATTGGATAATTCCCTCATTAGGGAATGAGAGAAAGACTGATCGACCGATATGGACAGACCGACACACATATTCCCCATCTCAAAAACCTACTTTCAAATTTTTATTTAATTGCTTCACTTATTGCTAACAATATTTTTACAATATGGTTTCCTCCTTTCATACTTTTCTTACATTTATGGGAAAGTAAGCTAAAAAATGAATTTAATATGAAAATTAAGATTTTCTTGACTCACCAAATACAGGCTCATTAGGACAGCCTTTTAATCGAACTCCCTTAGATGTTGGTTCAATAAGAAAGTGCCTCACTAATTCATTAGACATGTCATCCTCTACAAAAAGATAATACATGGATAAAATGTTAAAATTTATTTCCCACCTGTCATCCAATTAAAAACAGCTCATATTACCTGGCTTAATTTGTACATTGGGTGGAAGTGCTACAACTTTTAAGGCAAGGCCATAGGCACCAGGGAAATTATTACTGTCTCTGATGATAAAAGTGCCAGGTGTTGCATTTCTCAGAACATCTATGGCTAAATACATGTAATACAAAATAAGTTTCATTGAAAGGAACTAAATCAAACATTCTTAATTGCCAGAATTTTGAAAAAATAATTTAATAGTTTTCTTTAAAATGGCATAATTTAAAAAAAAACTACAAACACTATATAATATGTATAAAAAGTAACATGTATGTTAAAGATTTTATACTATTTAAACAAATTAGAATTTTTATGCAGTGCAACTTCAATTTAACAATTTCCTCAAATTAGTGATAGATTTTAAAAGCCCCAAGTCAGATTTTGATGAACCTCTAGTTTTCCCCAATTTACGATTTTCAAGCTTTTACGTTAGCATTTTACATTCCATAGACCAGTGGTGAGCAAACTATTTTCATTTGCGACCCCCTATTTTGTGTAAAATTTTGTCGCGACCCCTGGATAGACAGTAAACTTATTTTAATCGTGAACGCAGTTTTATTGAAATTCTTTCCAGGATTGACTCTTACAGGGTGGTTTTAAAAGTATCTTGTCCTTTAAAATAACGCCTTCCTAAAGTAGCGCACCCAACTTATAACCCGTCATAAAAATGTTATAAAAATTATAACATCATAAAAATCAGTTAATGAATCAACACATAGTTTTATGAAACACTGCTTTGTTTATGCATATGGGTATAAATATTTTTTTTAAATGAAAAATACTTTTAAAAAACTTTACATCATAAAACGTCAATGTGAGGTATGAGGTCAAAGAGCTCATGATTGCTTTTATATTCAGATCTGAAGGAAATTGCAAGCCGTAAGGCATCCTTTGGATCGAATCGAAATCGCTATTTTTGTTTTAATGAAAACTAATTTTAAAAATCGGGATTCACATGAGTAGGTCGATGTAAACTGAATCAAAATATTGATCGCTTTCTTTCCAAATCGGCATATTCGGTTTCAATCGATAACCAAAATTTTTGGCAAGTCAGAGAGTGAATTTCATCGCTTGAAACATCAATTAACTGTTCTTTTTCATTTGAGGGCTTTTGAAATTAATAATATCAAACGAAAATCGATCACGGATCCAACCTAATTCATTTTCTGGAAATGTTTCGTACCTTTTCGTAAAGTTTTCAACCAATTTTATCAAATGACGGGAATTGATGTTTTTAAATAACAAGAACGCTGTATTTTTTTTCTCCAGTAAATTATGAAAAGCACGGAAACATGTCTGAGTTGTTTTTGTTCAATTTCCCCTTGCCAAAGTATCAACTTCTTCTTAAAAGCATCAATTTTACTGCTTAACGTGAAAATGTTTGTACCCTCTCCCTATAGACTCATATTCATATCGTTCAGCTTTTCGAAAATATCAACCATGTAACCGAGTTTTCCAAGTCAATCTTCATTAATATTCATTATCCAATAAACGGGCTAATATATGTTTTTTTTTAAACAAAAAATACAGACTTCGTTTCTCAAATCGAAAATACATCGCAATATTTTGCCGCGTGAGAGCCATATTTGACTTCGGTATACAGTAATAATGTCTCATACACAGAACCCATCTCATTACAGAGCAATGAAAATAGACAACATTTTAAGCAGTTGCTTTTAAGGAATTAATTACAATAACCAAATCATTTAATATATTGGGCAATTCTTCATCGATGTCTTTAGTAACTAAAGCTTGTCCATGAATCATGCAATAGTTGAATACTATATGGGGGGAGCAATATTCATTATTAACAATCTGAGTCTTTTGTTACTACCTGTTAATGCTGCAGCACCATCAGTGCAAATCGCGACACTGGGGGTCCTGGTAAGGACTTTCCTCAAAATATATATTGATAGTTTCAAATATTTTCTCTTCAGTTGCTCTCTCTTCTAGCCTTTTACACCATAAAAAATCTTCCGATATGTCCGTTCCTTAAAATGAATAATTGAAGATTTTTCATAAATTTGAATTTCTTTGAATTCGGCGACCCCCAAAAATTTTCTGACAACCCCTCCGGGGGTCGCGACCCCCGGTTTGCGCACCGCTGCCATAGACAATCGTGAAATCGAGGTTATATTGTATATACAGCTTCTAATGTGTATGTAGCAGTCTTTTTTTTTTTTTTTTTTGAAGATGAGCAAGGTGGTTTTGTCATGTCAAAAACATTTCTAAACATCAAAACGGTAGCCATATTTTTTTCCGGTGGTTGAGGGGGGGGGGGGGAATGTAGATAGGCAAGATGGCATTTTAGGGCACCGTAAATATTTAGGAGGCTATAAAAAGTTTTTAATTCTCGTGAAACGTGAATTTTGGGAGGAGGGGGATAAATGTACTTAGAGGAAAAAATTTGGCTAAGCGGTTATTCCAAGCCTGTATTTTAAAAGACCTCTTTTTTTAAGGAATGTATGCATGATAAATGAATACTTATTCATTAAAGATAGAAGTTGCTATATATATTTTTTTGGAGGAAAGATAAATAAATAAAAATAAAAAATAAATTAAAAGCATTATTTTATTATTATTATGCTTTAAGCAATCAATAAATTTGGAGTAAACTGAAAAATAAATAAAGACATGATTTTTTAAGCCACGAATACCTTGTTGTCTTGAAATATTTGGCTTGTACCAATATTTGGAAGTATCTTTCACAAACATTAGCTGATGTTGAATTGCTTCAGATGACTCTGAAATAAATAACATTTTGCAGATGTGACATAATTGTAGAATTGGGCATCTTAAAAGCTAAGTGCATTAAAACAAATTACTTGTATTATTCAATTTTTGAAGAAATATGAAATGAAAAGTAGGTAGTAGTAAAAAGATAAAAAAACAATGTTTTAAGCAAAAAATAGCAATAAATATTTGCAAACACATGTTGTGGAATTACAAGCGATTCCTTTTTCAACACAAAAAAAAGTGTGCTTATGGCTGCAACGACATCCGACAAAAGTATCCTTAAGCTCATTCAAGTATGTAACACAGAAGTTCTACCAGAATTTGCCATTGTATGCATTTTCCATTAAAATGTTCATGTTCATTGAGATTGCTGCATGGTATTAGGTAAAATAGCTAGAGTGTAGGATAAATCTGTATCTCAGGAGCAGAGTAACGTAAATCCAAAAAGGGGATTTTTAGATATTGTTTAATTGTACGAAAACTATCCAAAAAGGATACAGCATGCATATTTTTTAAAATGTTGACAATCATGTTTTGTAGCCTAATTCATGCAGCAGTTTTGTTACTAGGCAACGAAATTATTCCTTTCAGTTTTTACCCTCAGTTTTTAAAGTAGTGATAATGTGACTTATGTTAGTTTGCCCTGAGGAACAATGAATTACAGAAATGACAGCTATATTCTTGAGATTCCAATTGACTTTCGGTTACTAGATGAGAATGGTGCTCATGTCTGGTTACTTGACCACATCACTGTTTGTAGCAACAGTAATTAAAATACTCCAATAAGAAATTCCCTTTCCCCCCACTAATTTTACTCAAATAAAATATATGTCTCTCTCTTTTCTTTATATGATAAATACATAAACGTTTTATTATGATCTTTTTTTCAAGGTGAGGAGGTGCAACAAGAATACTCAGATGCAGCAAGTTACATCCTTCTTGTAAGGCTCAAAAGAAAAAAATATCTCAAGGAGGCAAAAGAAACCAATATTTCAGGACATTAAATATTATAACCCATACTTTTACAGGTAACTAAGTAAACTCACAATCAATTATGCTTCTGATTTTATTTTGTGTATATATTGATTTTTAATTTAAATTTAGTTCAATATTTAAAAAATATGCTTTTTTTAATGTGCATGAAACATGGCCAAATAATTAGAAAAAAAAAAAAAAACTATTACCATTTAAGGAAACCATACTAGAAGGTCTTGAATGACTATAATATGGAGCGGGTGAGCTTTGCCCATTGTAACTAGTTGAACGGGACAATATGTCATGATGCAAACCTGACATTGTTGCTGGGGAAGGACTACGATCTTTGCTATATATATAAAAAAAACAAACGTTAATAAATTTTAGATCATAAAAAATACAAAACAATAGAATAACAGCCTGAAAAAAAAAAAAAAGAAGACTAAAGCATTTATTTATGCAACAATTATAATTTTAATAGAATTAATAGATCGATTTCAAAACAATCTGCAAGAATATGATATACAAATGTATACAAAATATTCGTTATAAAAACTTTTCTGGACCATCAAAATGGGCCATGTTAGTCTTTATACCTGGCTATCAGAAAATAAGCTTTAAATGTACTCAAATAATACAAATGTTCCTATATACAGAAAATATGTGGCAATTTTAAAAATCTGTAAAAGTTAGTGGATTTAAAGTGCAAAAATGAAGTTCAGTAAATTTTAAAATAAATAATAATAAAATTAATAATAATAATAGCTATATTGGAAATACATGAAAACTAATAAAAACTTTTTGAATTATTGCAACTGGTAAATATCATTTTAAAAACTAGAGCATGTTCTTTAAAGAATTATAACTGCCCCTCAAAGTTCCTTTAATTTTATTTAACAGTTATGTTATTAACAGTAATCATCAATACTATATAGCCATTTAATAAATAATTTTGAAAATATGATCAGGTGTCGATCCAGGATTTATTAACAGGATCTATTTTTTGTGAATTTAAAAGAGATTTTTGTAAAAAATCAAATAATTTTGTGAAAATTGAAAATTTAAACATATATGGATGAAAAATTTCATTACTATTTGCCGCTTTTTTAAGACATAATTGTGTAAAAAGCATGACTTCGAAGCTTGTAATTTTGTGGAGGGGGGGGGGGGGGGGTCCGTTTTGATTGATTAGAATTTTGTGAAGGGTCTATTTTGATTCATTGAAATTTTATGAAGGGTTAGTTTTGATTGATTGGAATTTTGTGAATGGTCTGTTTTGATTGATTGGAATTTTGTGAAGGGTCTGTTTTGATTGATTGGAATTTTATGAAGGGTCCGTTTTGATTGACCCAAATTTCCTCTGGTGCAACCCCTGATAATGCCTTTTTCATTATTATAATTATCTTAATAGAGGTCTATCATTTAAAGGGGTCCTCTCTGGTTTGAGAAATAGAGAAATATACTGTACGTGTGTTGTTTTATAATGCAATATAAATAGACTTTATACCCTTGCCCCACCCTCTCGAAAAAATGAGAAATGGCAAGGCAGACTTAACGCTTGCTTTAGATATAAATTTGTTTCTGAAGGAGTAGAAGGTCTAAACCTCTTGTTTTGAGCAAAATATTTGCAAATTAATAGCAAACTTTTGTTAATTAAATTTTATTTTGTATAGTTACTATTAAGTTACTAGCATTCATTGAGTTAGAACTATTAAATAATTGTCTCAATTTAATTTTTGATTTTAGAAACGTTTTAAAATCTGATAATAATTTAAAATTCCTTTCAAAATGGTATGCATGTAAATGGATTAATTTAGAAATGGCTTTTAAGAAGATGGATAGATGAATATTCACAAGGAAAAATTGTATGTAGAAATTTAAGAAATTGATACAGTAAATAATTAACATTAATATGCATTGTAATACCAACTTATAAACCAATTTACTGCTCTAAATGTTATCACTCCTTTATTTTATATAATCTATTTAATATTTGTAAAAGCTTTTTCTGTAGTTAGTGATTGGAAATGTGAAAAAATTAAGCTTACAGAAGTAATGAAGAAACATTTTAAAACATAATAAAATTAAGAATAAGAGTTGTTTTTATGGTATAAGAATTCTTGTACAAAAATTCTTTTAGCAGTGTGCAAAAACATCAAACTACTTGGCTTGTTTTGAAGGTATATTTTGATAATGTTTGGCAGTTAATTCAAAGTGCTATATATTTAAAAGTAATAATATCTATTACAAAGACTGTTTCACAAAAACACATGAACAATCTTTACAATGGTTTGAATATTTTTAACAAATTCGATGGCAAATAATATGAATCAAAATGGATGCGAGGAGAGAAAACAAAGAAAGAAGCATGCAACAAATCTGCACCAACAGATTTCCATTAAAACTTACTTTAAGTCTGTTTCAATCAGACAGGACCATCTGCGATGATTCATTATAGCATAGGAATCTTTAAAAGATAGTCTGTAGCTTGGGGAAAAGCTAATTTACGAAAGCTGTTAGTATGTCATTGAGAGAGTCAATATTATTAATGCACTACGAAATACAATGCCGTTTAAAATAGGTTAATTATAAGAGAATGTAGTTTGTGGGGGGAAAAGCTAATTTAGAGAAACCATTAGTGAGTTATTATACAGAAAAAAGCACTACAAATGCATAATAAAGCCAAATTCTATTTAAGAATATGTTAATAAGTACAAAGATTAAAAGCTTCCAAAGAGAAGTAGGAATACATTGCATCTGCAATACTTTAGCATTGGTGAATATTACATTAAACTGAATATGATAAAAAAAACATGTTGACTTCTAAGTTTAATGTTTACGTACTGATATACTGGAAAGTTTTCTGAATACTTTTATTTATGGATTAACTATCATAAAGGCATTAGATAATTATAAAGGTATAATAATTAGGGCTGCTGAGAAAGAGAGAAGCGAGGGTAAAATATCTCGGGCCCAGCACCAGAGGAAGGAGAGGGAACGTCAACTACTCAAAAGGTTTTGAGTAAGGGGTTAGGGTGAAAGGTCCACAAGTCAGTATTTTGTTCTGGGGTTCGTTTCAGTGGTGTAGTCCTGGCAAAAAAGGTGGGGGAACGTTTCTGTATACGCACATCAAAAAATGGGGGGGTTTCTGTTAAAATTCAAAACAAATGGGGGGATGCTAGTGTGAAAATAAAAAATAGGTTGATGCCATCTTCTTGCTCCCCCCCCCCTTGACATTCACGTTATCAGCAGCCCTAATTACATAATGGATGTATTTGACCGGACGTCCAATATTAAAAGGTATTTAAATGAATGATTATCAAAGGATGTTTTACATTTTTTTGTTTATGAGGTAATTTATCATTAAAATATACCTTGTATAACTTTTTTGTATAGAGATAGTTCCTAAGTGTCAAATTTTGTATGAATAAAAGAAATTTTTTTTTTTAAAGTTTGATATAGTGATGCTGTATAAGAACTATGAAACCGCAACATCATCTTCATGCTTAGGGCGGTCTCTGTTATCAATCTGCATAAAATTATAGTTTTAGTCAGGGAATACAATCCCAATCCTGTGAGATTAGGACCTCAATCCCGCTGCATCGAAACTCGGAAACTAAAAGAATTCTTCTCTTTTAAAATACTGAAGATTTCTTTATTGATGTTTGGATCACATAACTTCGCTAACCCCTTTCCTACACACATATTGCTCTTTTTTACAACTCTTAAGTTAAAGACACAGGCCAGTAACATTTGGCAAAATTGCCCTTTGCATTTTGTGGGTGGTGCACAGCGTTACCGTGCTCAGTGCATTCTGCATTCCTTTTGTGATACTATAAGTGCATCATTTTGTGATGATTATTTTTTTCCAACTGTTAAAGCAATATATATAAGGGGAAACATACAGTAGTATAAAAAATTGTGGAGACCATGTGGAAAAATTATATATTTGTTGTTTGAGGACTCGTATCTATTATATATTTTGGAGTATTTCCATAAAATTTCAGAAAGATGAATTAACTAAGACTACAATGGAATACAGTTTATTTGATTATCATCATTTTATCAAAAGGTGCAGCTAGATAACAAGGTGAAAGGAGACCAACTTGATAGATATGAAGTATCTTTTCTTCATTTGAATGTAGCAAATGAATTTGAGTGTTTATGGAGTCAATTAAGTGTCATTTTTTTTGACAATGTACCGAACCGGCTACAGTAGGACTCAGCTCTTGAAATAATTTATTGTCAAGTTTAAAAATTACATTTAACAGGGTGTTAAGTTATTTTAAGTGAATTGGTTTCTTTTTATCGTATTCTTTCGCTTAGTAAGTTTGTAAAGTGTTATAAATTTATAGAAATAGTGGAAAAAGTTGGACTGATCACCCAGAAAGAGATGTAAAATATTAAAATTACGAAATCAAGGCGAATTTTACGACAAAATTAAAAGAGCAATTGGTGGAAACTTTACCAAAGATGACATTTCTGAAGAGATATTAGCGGCCTCCGGCTAAACTAAACTGGTAAACGGAGGAAATGATGCGCAACATCAATTGAGAATAGGACAATTGAAAGACTAAGCTTACATGATATAAGAAAATTATCTGAAAAGATGCGAGAAGAAATGGCTCAAGGAAATGAAAAGGTATGGACTGTTCTACACAAGCTAATTGGTTATGTTTTTAACATTCTTTATTTTTTAGCATTAAAGAAATAACGTTTTGAAGGCCGTACTTTTCATAATTCCCTTGGTATTTTGTTTTTACAAAATAATAAATGTCATATTGTTTACAAGATTTCTGTTTTTTTCATATTTCTCTCTTAAATTAATGCTAAGCTTGAATGGAATACTTTACTGAGACTCATGAATCCTGCAGGATTGTGGGATCCCGTCAAATTAGTAAATCTCAGTCCCGAAATCCCACATAGGCAAAAACAGTGCAGGATTGCATTCCCTACTTTTAGTACTGAAAGTATGAAAAGAGACTAATAACTTTTTCTCAAGAAAGAAATATTAGTTTAAAAATTTTGCTACATGAAGCAGCAAATTACATGCAAATGAACGAATAAAAACATTCTTGAATGAAATGTGTTGTCTGAACACAATTCAGTGTTGAATAACATGAAAAAAAGGACCTTTAAAGCTACATTTTAAAGAAGAATAACTTAATTAAAGCATTTTTTTCAAATGAATAATGTTTTATTACTATAAAGGTGGAAAACATTTTAAAAATTTAAATGTTTAAATGAAAGAAAAGGAAAACAAGGAAAAAATGTAAAATTGTTGAGCTAGAACAGGGGTCTCCAAACTACGGCCCGAGGGCCACATCCGGCCCGCGGACAGATTTTGTCCGGCCCGCGGAGAGCTCGCATACTTGAAAGAAAACTCCTTCTAGAGAACATATTTATTTTTTATAGCAAATTAAATTAAGTTTACTGAAGTAATCTATTTTTATGTTGAATAATTATGTTGTAGGGTAATCAATATGGCCCTAAGGCTGGAAAGTTTGGAGACCCCTGAGCTAGAAAATGAAATGCATGACTTTTTTAATAAATGCCAATAGTCATGAAAACATCCCATGAGAACATTAACAGGTTTTCAAATCGAGCATTAAGTTTTGAAACACAGACACTGTAAAAATTTAATGAGAAGTAAGAGAAACTTTGCAACAAATGTTTTCTTCTTTTAACGTACCGTGATAATAAGGGGCTCTTGGGAGGCAAAGCAGATCCAGTCATATCTAAAAATTAAACAGTTTGAAATATTTTATAAAATGTTGGCAAAAAAAAATAATGAATCATCAAATATTAAATGGAGTTATGCATGTTCTAGAAACAGTGATTTAAAAATGAAAAAAAAAAAATATTTATACAAAAAAGAATTGAATACATTTGCAAAAAGAAAATCACTGTACAATGCAACCAAATAAATAAAATTACTATAGAGACTATTAAGATGACGGTAGTTATTTTAAGTTGGGAGGCTTAAAATGCTTTTAATCAATATTCTTTACTGTGTTACCTGTATTTTGAAGTTTATTACAGTGAAAATCAATAAATCGTGAGTTTTTAGTTTAAAAAATTCAACCATGGCAGTTAGTAGTATTCTGTTGTATGTTTGGATGTAAAAACATTATGTGAGTATATATATATATGCTTAATGTTTGGAAGTCTGCAAAAGCTAAATTTTAAGAAAAATGAGCAAAAGTAACATATTTTAAGTTTTCGGATTTTTCAAAATTAGTAAAAGTTTTAAAAGTTTTTCAATTTTTTCTTAAGAGTCTTTGTTTAGAAGTCTACAAAAGCTAATTTCTTTTAATGCATAAATATTCTGAATACCATCTGATATGTAAATAAAGCCCTGGTTTCAACGAAAGTACCAAGAACATTATCACTTTGTCCCACACATAGGGCAAAGTGATAATTTTCTGCTTTCATTTTAACATACAAATTTAGTGTCTAAAATGAGAAAAAATGTTCCTAACGCAATGAAAAACGCAATTCCTGTTATAAAATACATAGTTCTCCCTATATCTACTGTTATTTTTAAAATTAATTTCTAATTTGTTGATTTTGAAAAATGTAATTTCTCTTTACTATTTGCACCACATTCATAGTGAATATAACCATTTACTTTGCCCCACATCAGTCATCTCCCCTACATTGTATGCCAGCATTTCTTGATCTTTTAGTGGTGTGACCATCTTTAAATGCCAAAAATATACATAAAAAGCCTTGCGACCCTTTGTTACAATATTTTATTTGCAACATTGCAACAATATTTACATACAATATTGAATTTTGTACACTTAATAAGGTGCTGTGTGTTATCAAATGCTTCTCTTTTTTTTTGGTCAAACTGCCACCTTCCTGGATCAGCATACGCAATTTTCATTGCAAATTTAAGCGTTACCCTTCAGTAACGCTTAAATTTCTCTATATTACTAGAAGTACTTAATCAATTCTGTTTAGTGTGAATATTTTTTAAATTTAATTTTTCATAATAAAAAATAAGCATTTTAAATTTACCTTGATTTTGATAAGGTGTGCCAGGTGGTACAGGAAACGCTGGGGTTACAGGCCTGTCCATTCTAGAAGGGCTAGCAGGAGGACTTGAGCTTACAACTGAAGGGGACCAAGAAGAAGAGTCTCCAATATAATTACTCTAGAGAAGAAGAAAGAAAAAGTATTTTTTGTGAATTATTTTTGACACTTCATAAATGTTTAAAAATTTAAAACCTTCAATGGCATTTTCCCATGGATTGAAATCAAGTTCATTTTGATAAGCCAGGGGTCGATCCGGTATTTTTAAGAGGTCTTTTGTAAACTTTAAAAAGATATTTTTTGAAAAATCAAATAATTTTGTGAAAATTCAAAATTTAAATACACTGTGACAAAATTTTGTATTATTTTATGTCGTTTATTTAATAAATAATTCTGTGAAAAGTATGGTTTGGTAGCTCCTAATTTTGTGAAGGGTCTATTTTGATTGCCTGGAATTTTGTGAATAGTCATTTTGATTGACTGGAATTTCGTGAAGGATCCAAATATGGACCTGAATTTCCTCTGGAGGGACCCTTGTAAGCTCATAAAAGCATAATTTAAATGACATGTCTCTTCATTGAAACAAACAGGTTTATTGTCCTCCTTTTAAAACTTTGAACATAATTTAAAATTACTTTTAAGTTAATTTGTGTATAGTAATGTATTTGAAACAAAGTTATTTTATTTATAACAAGCAAATTTTTCAGCCCAAAAGTAGTTGAATTTCAATTAGAGTTATTTGTGTATTAATAGCAAATCCTGGAGAATTGTTTGTGGCATATTGTTTAACAGAAAGTTTTTATAGCTAATTTATTTGCATAAAAACTTTGTAGCTATTTATTTGCATAGCATTGCTAGTGTCATGGTAAGGCATGGGATGCATACGCCCCAGTTCCTAGAATCGAGCTTGTGCAAACGGATTTTCCAGATGCAGAAAATTTTTGCCACACATGTTGTGTGATTCTGCAGCATGTAAAACATCAAAACATTTGGCTTGGATATTCTTGGCTAAATTAAATTTCTTGTGCAATTTTGCGTCAACAGAGTCCACCTGCTTACCCTTTCAGGTGGAGAAACTGCGCATCAAAATATGCATGCAGCGCTGGTACCACACTCGTTGTGGTGCCTCTGAAAAAATTGGTATCAATGTCTGGGAATTCACTTGGTCTGCGAGGGTTAAAAACAAATATATACACTGTCCGTTAGAAATTGAGAAAAAAAAAAAAAAAAAAATGCATAGCACAAAATTTCAGTCATTGGAAAGGATAAATTAAAAAATTCTTGAATAATTTTCCTTTTGTAGGAATTGTAAAGGATTCTAATTTTTAATACTGGGATCCTTTCATATTTTCATGAGATTCATTAATTTCATTCATGTTGCATATAATTAAATTATATTATACCTTTGGTGTTGACTGCATATAAAGGAGAGGTGAACTTTGCCTGTCGTGTGGACTGCTGGTTGGACTTCGAGAAGGTACTGTCATAGCTTGAAGGGACTGTTCTAATTTGTCTAGTTTTGTACTTACTGAAATAGTTTAGAGAAAGTTATTTTAATTTTAAATCTTATGTAAAATTTTAAAAAATATATAAAAGCCAACAAAGTTTAAAATTACCATTTCTGTACTTAGCATTTAATAAATTAATTAAAATTTATATTTAAATAGCATTAATCTAATACAAGTGTTGGTACTACAACTTTATAATCACACAAAAATATTATTAATTTTCCATTCATTAGAGAATGTATTAAAGTGCTTATTTATATTTAAATATTTTTTATAATTTTATGTTTGCAGAACTCCCTTTAAACTATGAAGTGATTCGGTGACCCACAGGTCGATGGTTGTCGAAGCCAGATCTAAAACATTGAAATTTACTGATATATGTCATTATCAATGCCCCACTGCCTTAACACAATTTGTAGCAGCTTTCGGAGCAGGTAAAATGTCCTTTTTGTATCAGTTTGGAGCAAAAGAATTTTAACTTTTGTATCAGTTTGGAGCAGAAGAAATCAACTTTTGTATCGGTTTAGGAGCCGAAAATATCAACTTTGTACCATTTTTGGAGGATTTTTTTCTTTATTTTTTAAATATTAAATGGCTGTTTTAAAGCAATGTCATTTTCATACATCAAGGGTAAGAGCAGTTTCAAGTCTTCAAAATGATAGGAAATGTAAACGTCAGTCATCCTTCAAAAACTGAATTACTTTTATATTTCTTAAGAAATTATTCATAACCTATTCAAAAAGTAAGCCTAATTAAACCTATAACTCTTCTAAGGGTGTTTTCAATACTTTTCTCAAGAAACAGATTATATTTTTAAAAAATGTTTTGTTGTTTTGTTTCTTCTAATAGTTAAGAATAGCTGGAAGAAATCTTAAAATTTTCTTCTTTTCAAAAATCATTACCACTCCTTTCTGTTTAATAGCTAAGACACTATTCTTTCAAGAAAATAAGCAAAAACTAACTAATATGAAAGGTTCAACAGTTTTAAACTATTTATTATTAATTAAAACTTATTTTTTAAATGGTACTTATTTAGGTAGGACCATTGTGATTATAGTAACAGTAAAATTTTGAATGAATTAAATATAAATTCATATTTTATCAAAAAAATATATTTGAAGTCGATCCTATTTTCTACCTGCAGTAATATTCATTACTTTTCTGATTAAGAAATATTCCTTTAAATTTCAATCCTAAATGCTCACTTAGATGCTTTGGAAGTAATTAATGGCACTAAAAGTAAATTGCTGAGTTTTATAATTTTGCAGCAAGAAAATTCAAGAACCAAATTATATTTTTCAGTTCTATAATAGAAAGACAAAATGTATTTCTTATTACATGTTGGTAATTTAATGTCTAATGATTTATTTATTTCTTCCAACAATTTGTCTTCAAAAATTGTGCAATAGTTACAATTGAATTTCAAGAGTCCTAGGGTTACAGCAATTTGATGTTGAAAGAAACTAAATTGAATTAAAAAGAGGAAATGCGTGATAATTTCATAACTTTCAAATTTAGTTAAAAAATTGAAACTTTAAGCAAGTTTACTTTTATGAGGTCGTTCTTCCACAACCAAATTTCTATTTCTTCTAATAATATTGCTTAACATATTTGCTAAAGATCATCAATTCATTAAGATACACATGGTTTTTTTAGTGATTTTCTAACTTAACTAATTTTTTTACTTATTTTGTTCTTTATATTTATGTTTTTGAATTGCTTGTGGTTATATGATATAGGTTACAGAGCTTAAAGAGAAAAGAAAAAAAAAGCTGAAATTCAATGTTTAATTTTACAGCGTTTGAAAGTCTACCTCTAAACATTTTCGGGAACAAATATATATTTTCAAACAATGTTTTTATTTAAAATAAATATACATTTTATTTATTTACTTTGAGAAGAAACATTATAAATAGTTGAAATGGAAAAAATCTGATTTTTGTAGGGGATGCAAAAAGAAAGTAGAACGTATGCGCTCCTTTGCTTGCACGTGGAAAGTAGGCTTAAGGAATTTGAAAAAATTGTTAAAATGAAGCAATCTTTTTAACATCTGTTCTGTTATTGATTTTTCACATTGATTAGTATTTCCTAAACATTAGACGCTAAGTTTATTTTTTTTCACGTTCCATAAAATTAAACTTTATCTATTTCAAGAAAAACTTACTAAATAAAATGTTCAACATAAATAGTTATAAGAGGAATGATTTTTCACTTTATAATACTACAAAATATTAGAAATCGTATCACTGCTTCTTCAACAAGTGTGGGATACATCACTCATTCTGCTCAAGTTTCTCATCCATATTTGATGTTCTTAAGAGAGGGTAGAGCTAATATTCATTAATAAACTGCTTCGAAGGTAAAAAATTAGTTGACTAAAGGAAAAACATATCGAATGATGTCGATTTTAAGGTTAAAAAAAATAATATCTAAAATTTTTTCGATTTTTTTTTTTTTTCGAAAATAGCTATTTGGCGCAAATTTTGCGAAAAAACGCATTTTGTAGCAGCATGTAGCAGAAAAATCGTTTTGGCGCTGTTTTGCGCAATTGGCGCAGCCGTGGGAGCCCTGGTCATTATACATTATTTTTATGCTGAAGAATTTTTGATATTTTTTTAAATTTTAATCTTTTTCGTTATTTAATAACATAATCTTAAAATATTCTTGTAAAATGTATATTTCACATAGCATTTTTTGATTTCTATATTAAAAGCAATTGTATGGTGCTCTTAAACAAGTGATTCCAACCTGGTGCATTATTTGCTTTCCCACTTGATGTCTCTACCACGCCTAAAAGTCCTGAATCTGTAGCATCATGTTTTGGGGAGTAAATATTTCCATAGACAGTTGAGGATGCAATTACATTCTGTGGAGAAGTTTGATTGTTAGCTATTTGTTCTTTTGCCAGTTGATGGGCCTTCTTGGCTGTTACAAAGGGTCGTTCTCTGTCATATGATGTATCAGATTTTTGCCTTGTAAGAGTTTTACTCTGTGTTTGAAACTGAGGGTACCTAAAATTTTAAATAAAGTAGAAAAACAATTCACACATTAATTACTTTTTAAAGCTGAGTATAGACATATCATATGATTATGTGGAACAGTAATATTTCTATACAGTAAAAATATTTTTAAAATTTTGTATAATTTACAAAATTTGAAGGATATATTTAAGAGAATTACTAAACTAAAACTTTTCAGCCATTAGCTTTTGTAGCATAGCATTATTATTCTGAAATAACAAAAGGAAAGATTAAATTGTCTAGGACCAGCTTAGCTGGGACCAGAGCCTGTTGCTGCTCTTCACTTTTGTACTTGTACTTGCATTATATGTCTTCCTTAATTGAAAAAGTTAGAAAGTACACATAGGATATATTTAAAAATTACCTAAATTATAAATATTTTAGACAGAAAATAAGCAACATTACCTGTATCGAGTCACTTCTTTGCTACTACTCCTTTGAGGAAGAAGAGGAGAAGATGGAGCACTTGTATTCTTGTACATAGGAGGTTTTATTGGAGTAGGTTGTGAAGATGATGAATGACCGTTATAAGTGTTAACATGCAATGGAAGTGTGTAGCTCAGGCCCTAACAATATCAATTACTTAGTTAATTTTTTTCAAGCATCTCAATGAACATTTAAAATAATAGTAATAATAATTAAAAAAACAAGCAACAGTTAAGTAAAATCTTAGCACAGCATGGGAAAAAGATATTACGAAATTTTCATTTTAGTTAAATTTAGTTTAAATAAACTTTTACTAAAACTTTTTAATTGTTTTACATCTTTTACATTTGTTTTGTTTACATTATAATATATTAAAGTCCTCAGAAAATGTTGATCACGTGCTCATCAGTTTGATTATGCCCATTAGCATGATCATTGTGCCACATGGCACTATTTAAAATTTTGAATTACATTGAAAACTTCATACTATTAAAGCATAAATTATTAGTAATTTAAAATTTTTCATTACTTAATTTAATTGCAAGTGTGGCTTAAAATCCATAGAGGTCCTAAACAATCTGGTATTCCATACTAAAGTAATTCAAAACATTACTTAATATAAATAAAACATTGCATTATAAAATGAAATAATTAATGTTATTGTCACTTTTGCTGAGGCAAGGGTGCCCACAAGGGGGATAATTGTTGCATGTATGTGGGGGAGGGGCATAATCCTCTTGGTGGGAAGAGCAGCCCTGGTTCAGATCAGGGGTATTGACTCTGGAGGTGCTGCAGTGCTTGAACATGAACAAAACCCCAAAATATTTATTTCTCTTATACACTTTTCATGTATAATTTTTGTTCATACTCATTCATTACTATAGCAGAAAACCCTAATGTTCCAATATTTGATAGTTTCTATCGAGCATTTTTCATAAAAAAATTCCTAAATTTGAATTTTAACATTTTCCAAGCCATTAACCTCTTCATTCCATGTGTACGCAATTGGGCACATTTTAAAATACTGTTTATTAACTGCTGGTTCTGCAATTTGAAAGCTAAAACACCCAATTTTTTTTAAACTTAAACAACAGATAGTTTACTTCATTTTAAACATGGAAAACAGGGAAATTGGGATTTAATTATTATTTAAACTAATTATTAATTAAAATTTTAAAAAAATATCTTTTAGTTATTTTGTTTTGTAATCATTTTTTAAATCAGAGAACCAAACAATTGCGCCAAAATTGTTTGTGCTTAGTTCTTGGATTTGAAGAGGTTAATTTGGACTTGAGCACCCGCACTAATTTTCAAAATCCAGTACTACTGGTTCAAGTGCTGCTATAGATAAAGAGAATCTATTGCTGGGGTGCCCACCAGGGGGGGGGGGGGGTCATGGTACGGACTGCAGCATTGAAATTTGAGGAGGGAGGGCCGTTAGAATACAAAAGATTATTATATGTCTACTATTTCCCGGTATAATAGAAGTGAAAGTATTTTTACTTTTGGTGGTGATGTCTCTCTGGATGATGATGAAAAATCTAGGCCAAGACTAACATCATCAGTTGATTCCCCATTTGGTTGCGTTGTTCTTTTTTGTGTTCTTCTTAGTTCATCTAGAAGTAATTGTTCTTTTTGATGTCGATCTTCCCATGTTCTACCTTCTCGACGAGCTTTTAGTTTATCCTGCTGCCTCTGCAGCCATGAATATGAATTATCTCCTTTAGTCCTTTGAAAAGATAAAAATTAAGACATTCATAAAAGTCTGTTTTTTAAAAAATTTTTTTACTATAATAAAAATATTTGTAATTTTGCTTAAAAGAGCAGTCCTACTATGCATAAGGCCAAAAACACTTAGTCCAGAATTTTCTAAGAACTATGAGATTATGCTCAATATTTTCAACATAATTTTTAAAAAAAATGGTTTTAAAAAGGTTATTTTCATTTTTTTTTGAAAATATTTTATATTTGAGTTAGGCTATCCCCCCCCCTTTACATTTTAAATGATCTACATCTTGAGTTTTTTTCTTGGAAGTATGAGGTGCGTTAAAGTAATAAATCTACATTACATGCATAATTGTTTATTTAAATTTTACAGGCAACATTTTATTTTAATAGAAATTTTGCTCTTCAAGAATAAAATAAAATTTGAATAGTAGTTTTACATTTACTTTCATGTAAATTGATAGGAAACTCTAAAAATATTTTTTAGTAGATTAAAGTATGACAATAATAGAAATTCCTTTATTAGCATTTAAAGAGAAGCTTGGCTTTGTAACAGAAAAAAAAAATTGGACAGTAAAAGAATGTTTGTCTAAATGCCATCTTAAGGACTGAAATCATTATCGTATTTTTTTCTTGATTTTCATTTGCTTTATTTTACTCATTTATTTCCTTGTAGTTTTTATGAAGTGGGGGATGGATTTTAGTGGAAATGGAAGCTAGGAGATGCATGAGTTTTTTTGCAAAGTGGGGGGATGCGTCACCCTACTTCTAACACTGGTTGTAGTAGAATGTTCATTATAATAATGGAATATACATTATTCTATTTAGATTTCTATTCTTTTAGAAAACCTATGTTCTGTTCTTCTAATGGAATGTATGTTATATAATGGTAGTCAAAACGGGACTGAACATTCACTTCCTTATAATGTTTTGTTGTATTGGTATTTGTTATAATGAGATTTTACTCTGCTTAGGTAAAATACACTGCTATATGAAAAGAAAAGAAAAGTAACAATATTAAGCTCTTGAGAATAGATTTCCATAAAAGAGCAAAAAAAAAAAAAAAATAGGACAAAAAGAAACCAAGTTTAATTGCACAGCATTGTCATACAATTTCCAACCACGATTCAATTTAAGTAAATTTTAAAATAAGCAAATTATCTAAAAATGTTATCCTCTTTGAGATCTTGAGTTTTTGGAAGCTTTTCATAGTCTGAGGAATTATTTTACTTTGTTTAATCATCCT
The DNA here is from genome assembly GCA_038502835.1 of Octonoba sinensis. Classification (NCBI taxonomy): domain Eukaryota; kingdom Metazoa; phylum Arthropoda; class Arachnida; order Araneae; family Uloboridae; genus Octonoba; species Octonoba sinensis. Next base: position 15,196,055 of record CM076599.1, read on the forward strand.
GTCTTTCTTTATGCCTTTTATCACAAGTTTGTGTTGAATTTTGGTAAAATGCAAATTATTTTCATTCAATTTCATTTCATTTAATTTGCTGTTTTGTTTTACTTACCAAAATTTGCTTTGCTCCTCTATGATAACGTGTTATAATTTGGTCTGTAATTTATTTTTGTCATTTTTACTTTCTTTATGATTGTTTTAATTAATCTACTTTTAATTGTGCCTCCCATTGCTTAACATCCTTGTTCCTTTCACTCTTTTCTTATTTTCTCATTATTTCTAAATCTTTTAGATGAGTTAGTTTCAATTCCTACTTATATTTTTATTCACTTTTATTTTGATACATGGCACAAACTTATTATCCTGCGTTTTGAAAAATTAATATAATTTATTTATTTTGGGCTAGCTGGATAGTAAGGCTTAATAATTGTTCAACAAACGCATATTCCAGCTTTTTTATTAACTCCTTTATATAATTTAAACTTGGTTTTGTTCTTTTATGCTTTGCTATATAATTTTACGCTTTTTTTTTCTCCCCACACTCCTTATTTTGCTTTATACTTTTGGAACAACTTGATTATTTCATTTTGCTTACATGAATATCTGAAATATTATTTCGTCTTTATTTTATGTTCACATCTTTGAGAATATCATAGAGCTTTTTCCATGTCCTTGATTGGTTTATTCTATTTCTAAAGTTCAGCATTGGCTGATTTCAAATCCAGTGTTTGTGTGCAATGCTTTTTTCTACTATTTTTTTCTTCCCCAGCTCAAGCTCATATCTTCAGGTTCTGATAATGATGTGGAGGATGATCTGATAATGATTTGTGATAAAGGGGTTTCTTGTAAATTTGCTTTGAAACATGTGTATGCAATAGTTTTGTAGTTTGTGCTGTAATTGTGGTTTTCTTATTTATCAAAAAGAGTAATATTTAAATTATTACAAAAACTTTTTATATGCAATCAACCAGGATGGTTGGTTGGTTAGTGTCTTGTCCAAGTCAAATCAGGTGGAGCTACAAAATATATAATCATGGATGTACCTTTCTGCATGGCTTGCAAAATTACGCAAATATTTTAAAACTGATTAGGGAATTTAAAAAAAAATATTGGATTATATTAAGACTGTAAAATAATGTGATTTTTTTTTCTTATTGAAATTTTGAAATTAGTACTTACTTTTCCAGCAGTCCAAGAGGTTGATGTCCATCTGATAACAAGCGTTTTCTTTCTAATACGGGACTTTGAACTCCATAAGAAAAGGGTGATGTTGATTTTCTTGCATGGTAAGGAATATTTTCCTCATCTTCAGAAAAAACTTCTTGTTTCTGATAATAAGAGTCTGGTTTAGTGGAAGTTGTATAATTAACTTGTCTGTTTCCGTTTACACTAATGATGCTAGTAGGTGTTGAATATTCAGTTCTTTGTATAGTTTTTGATGTTATGTTGGAAAAATTACATGTTTTAGGAGATTGAGTTGTTAATGTTGCAGCAAAGGGCCGTAAACTGCTATAAACAGGAGCATCAGGTATAGACTGAATTTCTTTGAGCATTCCATGTACTAATTCATCAAGTTCTGCTTGTTCATCTTTGAAATTAGAATATGGAGTACTTCTTGCAACAGATGGTTCAGATATAATATGGCTGTCAGCATCTAAAATTTTTAAAAATGAAAAATCTATATTTATTGCAAAAAATAATAAATATGTGCCAGTTAAATGGCGAGTTACTACATTTTACTATATTTAATTGACTAGATGATAAATTTCCCTCCAGTTCACAATGTTAAATCCCCCAGTCACAATCAAAAAGAACATTTATCTTAAAAAATTCCCTTCATTCTTCTTTTGAATTATAAGTTATTTTTAAAAATATTTGCTGCCACAGCCAAACTTTGGTAAATATCACATTTTTTTTATTGTTATTTGTTTACTTGTTTTTCTATCTCATCTAAATAAGTGTATGTGTACTATGTGCACAAAGGGGGGGGGGGGGATTTCAAATTAAAACGCCAAAGAAAGTAAATGTTACTTTCACTTTATTCTAACATTATTATTCTTAATTTTTATTTTGGATTGAATTTGTATTTTTGTAAAAAACAAACAAATAAACATGATTTTGTAAAAAAAAAATATTCTAAGTGTTTTTTTAATTGATTATTTGAAGATAGTATAGCAATAAATTATTAAATATAAAAGCAAGAATTATATTACCAAGGGAGACCAAAACACTTTTAAAAATTTTTATTGCAAGTTTTCTAGAGTTTTATAATAACTAATACACTATTTAATACCATATTTTGTTTTTACCTCTTTTTTTTTTTCTTTTGATACAGTACATTTTTTAAATTCTAAATTTAGGAGTTTTTATAGACTTTTAACAGAGTTTCCAATTAATTTTAAAACCTGAATTTTCAGTTTTATATCTTATATTTCATCAGATTATATTTATACGTCTGTGGTGCTGTACTGCCTCACCTATGTTGTGAGTTTTTGCGTTATCATGTTAAAAGTTCAGTATAATGAATTCCAATATGCTATAATGAGAAAAAAAAAAGCAGTGACAAAAACTAAAAACTAAATTTTCAAATTATGAATAATGATGATAGTTCCTATTGTTGCACTTGGTTTTCTTTTGCGATATGGTAAAATGAAATGATCACTCTATAAAAGAACTATACTAGGAACAATGATGAGTAATGTATTAAAATTAACATTAAAAAGGCACAAAAAATAGTAATATGAAAACATATCAACAGGTTCTATCTTGTACTTAAGGAGGGGAAAAAAACACTACATTTAGAAACAAATATAGAAATATATAATGAAACATATAATATTAAACATTTAATGCAAAAGCAACTATTCAAGTAGGAATGTACTTTTTCTGATTTTTCCAATGTTTTCTCTAGATACCTTTAGGATATTTTTCAAATTTCTCTCACTGTTTTAAGAGTTTATAGCTTTTTTTTTAAATTTCCTCAAATTTTAGGAACCCTGTCAAATTATGGATTCGTTTAAGAGTTAAAATTATTAATAATTTATAATATTTTAATGAACAGTATATTGCTCTTTTGTGAAACAGACAAAATATTGTACCATTATCCAGAAATTAAGAATTGTTAGATTATCCCTATTAATGCATTTTTTAAAATTATAAATTTAATTTAAAGCAAAATAAGTGCATTTCTCAAACAATGACAACTTTAAAAACGTAGAAAACTCATCTGAAACCAAAGAACATTTAGGTAGAATTAATAAAAACCTGTTAGAGAAATTAGTAATGTTGAAAAGCACACACTACAAAAATTTTCATGCATTTATGCTTTGCGCATGCTTTTATGTTATTTATTAAATGCAAAACTAAACTCACCAGTGTTACGCATACCAGAACTAGAAGATATTCCAGAATCAATACTGTGGGGTCCTTCAACATCGCCAAATGTGTCTTGATTCATGTGTGTATGAATCAGGACATCAGAATATTTCTTCTTTGTGACAGTAGCGTACAAACTACCATCCAAAGGACCTTCTGTGTAAAAAACTACTTTAGATGAGTTTCAGTTCCGATTAAAACAACCATTTGTAAGATTCAAAGATCAATGGTAAAAACACTTAATTTTTGCAAGGAAAAAATTTGTTTAGTTTCGTAAAATGCTTCCTTATTGAAAATTTGTTTCCGTCAACGTAAGTTAAGCCATTTTGAGGTGTAAGATAACTTTTTGAGCAAGTGAATTAATTGTAGACTAAATTTGTATGAATTATCTGCAGGAACGAAAAGGTAGCTCCTCGTTTAGTTTTGCCAAATGAGACTGTAAGTGAAGTGAAATTATTTCAAAACCACACAAATACCACTTTCTTAATTTTGTTGATAAGAAATGCTAGAATTTCAGATCCCAAACGCCATAAGCAGCAAATATGTATACATTGCATTTCCTGCAGTAACTCAAAACGTTATTTAAACTTAACATTAGCAAGTGTTAATAAAGAACAGAATCATATTATTAGCAAATATTTAAAAAGGCTAAAGCTTGCATAGGAAATCGTTTTCATTATTTTAAATGTAACTGAAAAATTAAAAAATAAAACTATCAAATTATTATATAATAACATGCATTAGAAAAAGGAAAATGTTTTAAAAATTTATGTTTAACCATGCTTTTTGCATCTAAAGGTGGTTCATAAATCATTTGAATACCTTAATCATAAAAACACATGCTTGCATAACTTCAAAAATTCTTTCAGCACCAAATAGCATTTTGTACAAATTGCATTTTACTCACCATTTAAGCCACCATCAAGAAAACCAACATCTAAGAAAAAAATATTGACTGTACAAAGTTTCATACAATTCTACAATCCTCATTAATTATATTCAAAGAAGAAAGTTCAATTTAAAGTTTTAGCAAAAGAATAAAAATAAAAATGACTTATTTTGTAGACGCCTTAAAAAAGGAAAACAGGATGTTTAAATGGATCTTAAATAGTACACTTACCATCCATATTATCCTCGGGTATAATGTCAAAATTTTCATATGAATCCCATTTCACGAGAGGATCATTTGAACCATCAATAGGCACAACAGAATCTTGAACGGATCCATTTCCTTTAAAAAACAGAAATGAAAAATTATTCACCATTTTCAAAAAACAACAGTGAATAAAATACATATTTAAACATATAATAACTTTAAATGCATTACAATATCTTTAGCATGAATAAATAAAATCTCAGCCGTTTATCTATTTGCTTTTTGTACACAACTACTTCATTTTTAGCTGCGTGTTAGCTTTATACAGGAAATTAACTTCAACACCATTAGAATATTCCTAATATTGCTTTCAAATTACTCATAGACAATTGGAACTTTGAAGGCCAACTGCATTGGTACTTTGAATAAGAAAAGACTGCAGCATTGAAATTTTTAGGGGGTGGGCATTGCTTCCAAGGGGTTGTTTTGCTGATTTGGGGGCATAGATTTTTAGGGGGTGCACCATCACTCTGAGGGGGGTGGGTACCCTTGTCTATCCTGCTTCTTATGAAAAGCTTCCCCCATAATAACAGAAAGCTGGAATGCAGAAAACATGAGAATTTTAGAAAGAAGGAAAATGACAAATAAGCACAATTAGCCATTGTATAAATGAAATTCCATGTTGTTACAGTGGTTACAAATAAATCTGAGCTGTGATGAAATACTATTACAAGCATTACATATCATGAAATTTCAAATTGTACAATTTTCTACTACTCATTAGTATGTCATACAAGTTAATTGAATAAACGATTTTTATAAATGAAAGTTATGTACCTCGAAAGTCTTCTCGATGAAAAGAAAATAAGAGCTCAACTTTCCCGGTAGAAGGAAAACGAGAATCTAAGCGAGAAAAAATGTTAGTAAATAAATAAATAATAATAATACAGATCAATAAATTGAAAAACATCGGTGACTCTATAAATATAAAGTGTTTGGACAAGAGCCATAAAACAACTGCAAAACGTGACTCCCCCCCCCCCTTATTTACAAATACAAATACAAATACAAAAGTGACGACCAGCAACAGGCTCAGGGCCCAGCTAGGTGTTTCCCCCTTAATCATGTGCTTGTTTTGCCATTTATAAATGTTTCCTAAACATTTTGAATATATTGCTCAGACAGAAATTAATGTGGTTTAATATTACCTAGGTTCCATAGGTACCCATACTAATGTGCTATCAACAATACAAAGAAAAAGTTATAAAGAATATTCTTTGCAGCAGAATTTAAATAAAAGTTTTTGAATGAATTAATATTGTTATAAAAGTAATTTGAATGAATAGCAATTGAATTGTTAATATTTAACAATTCAATTGCTAATGTTTTGAATTTAAAGAATTAGGTAAGATATTATCTTTTCACACCATTTCACTTTGAAGAAATTTTACTATTTCTTGCTTGAAAAAGTAAGTTGAGGACTTCTTGCAACAAATTTGAAAATAAATAAATTAATAAATAAAATATGTAATAAGAAACTTCCATAAAAATTTAAAAATATTTTGTGACGCTAGGATGTAAAGTAGATGAGTTACACCATCCTCTGTTAAGAACTACAAATTTTTACCTCCCCCAAAAGTGAAAATTATGCAATGCACCAAGAAAATGAAAATTATAGAATATAAAAGCATAAGAGCTATTAAAACATATTTTTACAAACTTAAGATTTTAAATTTCTACCACAAAACTCTTGTCTAAATAACTGCCTGTCATATAAAAAGTAGTGTCATAGGGACCAAGATTTCTCTCTGGAGATTTCCATGTATGCATAAAGGGCTTACAACTTTTTATATAGTTTCATATGGGTATTAAGAATATTTCCTTGCATTACTTTGTATGAAGCAGTTATTAAAAAAATAAAGTACTGGTTTTTAACAAGCAAGAAGCAAAAAAAATTTAAAAAATATGCTGGAAGTTAATTTTTTTTTTCAAAAACAAGTATTAAAATAAAACTGTTTGCCAAAAAGTGTTTACCTTATTATGTATCTATGTGCAAATTTGTATGAAATTTGGATGAAATTTCAGACGCAAGATTCATTTTTTGTGTTTTTCATTTTTCAAATAATTTAAAAAATTTTTTAGTCAAAAATATTTTTTATTCGTTTGATATTTAAAATTTAGCCAAAATATACCTAACCAATGCTGAAAATAAGCACAACTATAGTGAAAAATAAAAAAAAGAAAACTTTTATTTCAAAGGTCCCGTGCTTCCTTGAGTAGTATAATAATCCAGAAATAATTTGATTTTTTAAAAAATCATGGCTAGAAATTTAGATCTAAGTGGGAATAAAAGTCAATATTTTTACATTGTGGTGATGTGAAGTATACTAGTACATAGTTTAATTCTATCTAATGACCATTAGGATACAAATCCATTGCCATGACTGCACCAATAAAGGTGCAGTCATGTACCTAAAGTGTATGGCAAATTGGGGAAAGTCAGTTAACCTTCTTTCACAATGCAGCACAATGTTAGTGAATTCTGTACCAAATATTTTGGCGTTGGGATAATATGTACAATGCAATTAAATATTTTTAGAAATATTAAAAGAAGTACATCTGGGAAAAAATTCTAGTATATTATCTCATACAATTTACCTGAGTTAGCAGAATCTAATTCTTGTTTTTCAAATGCCAAATGATCCGATTCGACTGTACAGGTGTGGAATTGAAGTTGGAAAATAGTATACCTTGCTAGAGGACGGGTACTTTTATGGTAACATTTAATAAAGACATCACCTCTAACCTGCAAACCTGCATCAAAAGACACTATAATCTTTCGAGACTTTTCTGTTGCAGAGCTAGGCAAAAAAGAAAAAAAAAAGTTAAAAGTTTTCAATGATAAAAGTATATTGAAAGTTAAGTTACATAAGCATGAATCAAAATTAAAAAGTAAAACTAATTTAGAATCATTACCAAAATTTAAAACTAATGTTCTCTTACCATTTATCATAATTTTAAAAGAGAATGAATATTCCCTACAAAATTCATTCATGCACAAGGTTTTATTTATGACCAAAATTTTACTTTTGTAACCTAATTTACATATTAATCATTTACACAAATTTGATATTTGTGTAATTCGTACAATTTTAATACATGTACAATGGGGGAAAAAAAAGGAACACTCAAAATTATTCGGCCATCATACGCTGTTAGGTGTCAATCTTCATTGATTAATGTCTTTTAAAATATTGGAGTAAAATGTCGATAAGGAGCCATACTTATATTAAAATGAGTAATAACTTTTAATTTTCAAATGGAATGTCCAATATTTGATAACGGAAATGAGTTTAGTGTGTTCAAATTAGTCTATACCGCATTTGATTGCATTATGTTCATTACAACAGAAGATATTAACGAAAAATCTTTTAGGGGCCGCCACTACGTTGAAGTAACTATTTTTAAAATCAATGCTGATCAAGCAACGAAAATGAACACAATGAAGTATTTCTTCACATTATTTTTTAAATAATCGTGTTTTGAGGGTTGCATATTATATTTGGATTTCCGGCACAAAAATTTTCTACTTCAATTTGCGTAATTTTAATTTGCTATACTTTTAGTTGCAGTTATAGTCCCTTAAACAGCAGTAAAATGAATTTTTGAGTGTAGCATAAAAACTACTGCATATTTTGAGCTAAAATTTGGGACATCCTTATAAAAGCGCATCTTGATTGATTTTTCATTAAAATATAATATGGTTTCATATAATTTTTTCAAAAATCAATTTTGTAATTTATAAAAAAATATTAAGTTAATACTTTCGACCGTGAAAATCATGTTTTTATTGTTGCATTAGTTCATAATTTTTGCCATATCCATTCTAGTTTAGATATTATATGCGAAAACGCCAGAAAACTGTTTAACATATTATCAGATATGGTTTTAGTGATAAGATTATCATTCTTATCACTAAAGAAGCTACTAAATTTTTAATCATTATTGCAATAAGTATAGAATATACAATATGTGTTTAGTTTATTTAACACATATCTTGGTATAATTGGAGTTTTCTATACAGAAATTTGAAAAATACAACACTTACTAGATTCCAGATGTGTGAATATGCTGCATTCCTTGGTATATTTTTAAAAATGGTTTGCATCCTAAACGAACAAGAAAAATGACTCATTATTTCAGTGAGAAAAATATTTTATTTAACTCAATCAGTATTAAAAAGTTGAAATATTACCTCCTCTTGCATCAAAATTTGGCACTCCATGTATAATTAGACGATGCAAGTATAAAGGATTGTTATTCATTCGTATTGCACCAGATAAAAGGCCAGCAAAATAATGAACGTACCTAGAAACAGCAATGAAATACTCATATATTTGTAAAAAATTTATGTATTTATTTTATTTATCTATAAATACCCATCTCATCCCTTAAAACTACAAAACTATACAACAAGCATAAGATATTTTGTACTTTTACAATTTATCTTGTGAGTGGATATTTTTGTGCCAATTGTCCAAGTGACGAAATTTAACAAAGCACAAATTTTACATTATTCCAATAACTTATCTTGCAGTTAGCTCTAGGTAATTAGTCCAATGTGTCTCAACTATGTATTATATATATATATATATTTAAAGTAATAAACCACTTTCTTTATATTTACATTTAAAATTTACTTTGAGAGAATATTTTAGATTTGACATTTTGCCTTTTTGGTACGATTGAAAAGTTTTCCCATTCCAGAATCAAAACAGAGTCCATTTGTAAAAAATTCTGTACCACAAAATGAGTAGATTTTTTTTCTTTACTTTTTTAGCAAATATGTAATAATAATAGATTTAATATTTCTTTTATACACGAATATGTATAAGTAGGTGTCTTAGTCACATAATGCAATTTCTATTAACTGAAAAGAAAAAGAAAGGTTCCCTATAATTTCAGAACGATTGTGCATAAGACCTTATTACATTACCTTTATTCATATTACAGACAATGCAAAATATCAATTTTCAATTCATACATTCTCATTTACATATGTATTTGCAATATTTACCAATATTTGCTTGCAAAATTTAAAACCAAATTTGGGATTACATGAAAACGGCAGTAATTATTTTCTTGAATGTGTCAATTTCTCTTGGCCAGTCTGTATTTATTTGCCTCATATTTTCTACTAGTTACAGCTATTAATATCTCTTTCAATGAGCTCAATGTTACGTTTTTTAATTTCAGTTGATAACTCCCGTTTTGCAATACTATAGCAGGGGATGAGTATTGACTACCTCCTCCCTTTCTCCTCAAGAAGAATCCTTGGAAACTATGTATCCAATCCTGCATGTCAATATATATATATGTAAGGAGTGTTATATAACAACCCTCTCCTCCCATTTTAAAAAAAAATTCTGATTGTGCCCCACTACACTGCACAACCACTCTACTCTGTTAATGATTGAGAAAAACTAGAGATTTCTTTTTTATCATCTTTCTTAATTGTATGTAATGTGGTTCATTTAAACAAATTTCTTCTCAGTAGAAAAAAACCTTTTTTTCTATGAAGAATTCTTTCTCTTTCAGAATTGTCTTTGCAAAGTTTTTGTTTTTTAACACTAAAACTTTTTCCTGCTTCGTTCTGCTTGAATATTTTTTTTCTTTGTCCCCATAATTGAAAAATTTAAAAACTATAAAAAGTTATTTTAATGTTTTGCATCGAAAGAAAATTATTTTAACTTAATTGCAAAAGATAAAAAAATAACAAATAAGCTGCAGTATATAGGGTTTACATAGGAAATAAGCATCAGTAGTTTAGGCATTTTTTTGCTTAACTGAAAAATTGATATTTTACTTTTAAAAACAAACATAAGTAGAATGATCATTAAAGAATCTTATTGATAAAAAGTACCTTTTCTGTGAGGGCTGCATGGAATCAGATAATTTGTCATCAAAAAACTGTTTCATAGCAAATCTGTCAAGAGCTTGATCAGCACTAAAATAAAGAAAAGTAATTGATTAAAATTAAAGTATTTGTGGTAAGGGTATTGCAATAAGAAAAAAAAAAACCTTGTATAGATTTCCCTGTAAGAAAATTGGTACAAACTTGAATTTTTCTATTGCAACCACTTTTTATCTTTATAATAAAATGAAATTATGTACAGAGGGCCAAAAATCCGAAAAATCTTGCACCAAAAAATAAATTTTCTATCGGGTAGCGGTAGCACATTTACTCATTTGCAACTAAATATTAAATGAAGACTGAATTTTGAATATACCTTACCTTGCACAAATATTACTGTAATGCATATATGCAGCAATCACAATACCTGCTCTGCCTTTATCACCCTGAAAATACATTGGAAGTGAGTATTTACAATGAAAAAGGAATGCTAATTACAAACTTTAAAAAAAAGAATAAATTAGAAATAATATAGTAGTAATCCCCCACACACAAATATAATAATAAACAGGGTTGCCCACCTTTCCTCAGAGCGATAGCGCACCCCCTGAAAAACTACGGAAAAACCCTACCAAAAACCGACGAGGGCCCCAGTCGACCAAATCTCAATGATGCAGTATGCACCACGTCCCCCCTGTAATAAAAACTAATCATCTGCCCTAGATTACCTTATTATGTGTGAATTTGTATATGAGAAGGCAATATGACAAATGAAATAAATTTTGTTCTACGATAAGTATTTGTTTTTTAAATATTTCTTGAAGTTTAAGCGCAGTAAGTGACACGAAAATAATTTTCTGCGCACTTGCAACACACTTTAGGGAAAAACGTCACGACTCTGTGGTGACACAAGAACTTGTTGATCATTCATAAATGATGTCACGCTTCGAGGGGGGAGGGGGGGTTCGTGAAATTGTGACAAAGTGGGACAATGGGAGGGGAGGGGGTAACGTGACATCATGCAATATGCAACATAGCGTGACATGTGGCAAAAGGGGGAGGGGGGAGGGGTCCACTGAAGTGTGACATATTGTGACAAAGGGGGATGAGGGTCAAATATATGGGAAAAAAGCGTGACATCATTTATGAACGGCCCCTTGCTTACAGTAGGAGCGACACCCCCGCTGAGTTCTGGGGATGTCTGCCAAAGAGGACTTGTAGAAGTTTCAACTACATTAAAATTCGCTAAGTAAGAAATTGCGCGTTATAAAGTTTTATTTATAAAATGAAATTACATCAGTGATGTTACTTTTCGCACGTTGCTTTATTGACCTTTTTTAAATCTAGACTATATACTGAAGTAATAACTTCAATGTAACAATAAAATAACGATGAGAAGAAAGCAAACTTGTTTAGAGCAACGTAAAATACGCAGTGAAGCATATAGAGTGACGTCAGGGACTGACGTGTTAAGCTCCACCCCGTTTTTTGCGTGTGTGATTTTTAAAAATTAATTAAACATCAATAATTGGTTTTCTGCCTCTGGCGTTGTTGAATTTTAAAACTTTTTCATTGTATTCATCATATTTAGCTGTCAAAATAGGAATCTTTAATAGGTCGTAACTTCGCGATTCAAATAAAAAACCCCCATAAATTTAAGAGCACATGAGCGCCGATCAACCTCGAGGGTATTACGGTGCTCGAGAACCCCCAAGTGCTTTTGTGCTATTTGAACATTAATATTTTATTACTTTCTATGCAAATTTTTCGTTTGCACATTTCGGGGCAAAAGGACCTACAAGTATATAATAAAACAGTTATTTCATCGTCTCTATAAAATATTTTTAACAAAAAGCACTTGAAGCTCAATTTCAAGCAGTCTTAAACTTTGAAACTTATCCTTTGTATATACTGAAAAAGATAGTTCGAGCTGCCGGCGCCTTAGAATAATTCTGTCTTGCGCTCTTCAAACTCTTATTAGAAATCAAAAACTATTCAGTGAAAAATTCTGAAAATCTTATGAATTACAGAGAACTTTCATGCTGATGATGACATTTATAGATTCGAATAGTAGTTTTAGAATTATTTAATTGGAAAGTCAACGAATTTATTTCCCCTCTGTTTGCGTTCACAAGGCTCACTTTTAAATGACTCAATACGATTTTTGGAATGCAAAGAGAAAGACTTGTATATTTTCCTTTTCTCGAAATATAAATGTTTTAAAGTTGAAAATGTATTTTCGTGCGTCATTTTTATTTCAGTTCACAGTTTTTTTAGCTTCTAAAATTTTCGCATTTAGTTTTATAAGAAGAGGAATTTCGGGAATTAAGGAGCACCTTTTTTTCATGTGAATTTCGTTCAACGTATAATTAATTTAAAACGTCATATTCAAAGCTGATGCAAAGTTGGATGTGAGTTGTAACATGCTTAATCAGTTTTAATTTTTTACTTAATTTTGTCTTTTTTATAAATTAAACTGGTCAAATTTTTTCCAGAATTGTTCGTTAAAAAAAGAGCATCCCCCCATATAATTGAACTCCAAACTTATAAAAGAAATTTTTTTCTTTCATAAAACTGAATTTAAACATTTTTCTTTTATTTTGAAAGTTTGGAGCACAAATGTCCCTAAATGTTTGCTTTTTGCAATCACAAAATGTATACAATGAAAACTGTATTACAGAGCTCACGAGCAACTACCTAAAAAAATTCCCTTAAAACTTCTCTTTCAGTATATGCCCAACAAAATCCCGATTTCCAGGAACGAAATTCAGTATTTCTCACATCAAGTAAGAAGCCTATCAATAGGTTCCTTTTCCAAATGCTAAAGTTATTTCACGAAAACGAGAATAAAGAAAAGGATAAATCGCAGCTTTGCAAAATATGTTACATATTTATTATGTTATATATTCACTGCCAAACTTGTTTTTCTTCATAGAAAAAAACCTCTCTTGGAATCTGTTAATACAAATTTTCAATGCTTGTTCTTTTTTATTTGGATGCTTGTTAGTGAGATCTGTAATGCAGTCTTTATTGTACGCACTCTGTGATTGAAAGAATCAAGCATATAGGGGGCATTTGTGCTCCAAACAAACAAAATAAAAAAGAAAAAATTTAAATTTAATATTTATGAAAAAGTTAAATTTAATTCTCCTTTTATATCAATTTCGGAGTATAATTAATTGCAAAAAAAGAGCTTTTCTTAAAAAGTTGACTAATTAATGGATAAATGGTTGCGATTTTTTCCAATTGGTTAAGAATACGTGAAATCAAAATAAGAAAGGAATCTTTTTTTTATTTGAAAAGCCAAGATTTGATTTGAGAAAATATCGACGGATGTACATCGTACGGGGCAGATTTGGCCAAGTATGAGTACGCCGCACACCGTACAGTTAAGGGATTAATAATGATAAAAATGTATGAATAATGAAGTCATTTGGAGGGACATATGAAATTGCAGTATAATCTGGGAGCATGGGATTTAAAATTAAGAAACTGAACTGGTATTTGGCAAGGAATGCGACGATTTATTAGGAATGCGACCACATCAAACTGATTTCCTGATTTTTTTTTTGTCAGATGTCTCAGGTTTTCGGCGTTTTACTGCTTTTTGGCTGTTGTTTAACACTGAGCTCGACTTATAACTCTTTTTTAATTGTAGAATAAGTTAGTACAAAAGGTGTACCAGGCTCATCTCCCTCTGTTGGGTGTTTTTTTTTTCCCGAGGAGACAGCGAAATTTCGTATATTCTATCATATAGAATTCTATATAATGCTCCATCTTGGAATAAATAACTTCCCAGGTATTCAGAAACCGATATCAAGTAAAAAAAAGAATACTCCATTAAAAATTAACACTCTTTTAGAGTACATTACTTTTAGTCTTATTTTGCAACGCACATTTCATTTTACCCGTCTATTTTATTGCGCCGCACTTCTATTAGAAAACATGTTAACTTATATCTCCCATTGCTTCATTGACCTTTGATCCTTAGTTCTTACGCACATTTTAAAACAATCTAAAATCTAATTACTAACCTTGGAATGGATTACAGCTATATTTTGTGGATCGCTGTATATCCATGAGTCAATTGATTTACAAATGCTACACAACCTTTCTAAAGGTGGGGCAAGGTTTTGGGGCCAACCAAACTCTAACACCTAAGGGAAAAAAATCTTAATCATATATACATCCTTTTGCATATATTCCTAAAAGCCATAATATTACATTTTTGGTCCATAATTTAATAAAATAATGTATACGTACTCTGTTGTTGAATTTTGCCAAATCATAACGCTTCTCTGACAAATTAAAAACCTAAAAGAATGAAGAGCAACATTATCATGTAGTCAACATTCAGAAAAATAATAAAATATAATTGCCTCAAAAACATTGGAAAATATTTTGTTGCTTTGGTGCACTTAAAAAGACGCCATGTAGAAACATGTTTGCTAAAAGGACACAATACTTATGCATGGATTTATTATAATTCTCCATGAGTCATTGGCCGACGATTTACGCCTGTAATATCTTAATGCAGTATACAAGTGTACAAGTCTATAATCAGGATCTATCTAAAGCAAATGTGAAGTTTCCCCCTCTCTCTTCGCAATGTTACATTATCTTCATTTAACGGGGGGGGGGGGGGGGGAGCATCACTGGAAAAAATGCAAATAAAATTGTACTTCATTACTTATTTTCCTTGGCATTCTTCTGATAATATTGAAAAACGTTGAAAACATATTTTGAGCATTTTTAAAATATATATGTAATCATTCTTAAAGACTAGAACATATTATCCATCAGAAGTATTTAGAATCACGAAATATGGATCAATCTTTTTTCTCAGTTCCAGTTCTAGTCTGAGGTCCTACTTCAAAACTTTTTCATTCATTTTGCTTTCCTAATCGAAGTAAAGGAAACAAGAGTACATAAGCAATTTTCTATCGTATATATGTAGCATAACCAAGTATAACTATAGATTGAACAATTGAAATATGAAACTGAGCAGACAAGAGAGAATTTGATCTCATGATCGAAAATTATGTAAGAGAGAATGATTAAGGGTTAATTTAGAATGAAGAGTGCAATAAATGATGTCTGAAAAGTATCACTTCACAATTAACCGCAACTTATCACATATTATTTAGTAAATATGGTGTGCTATGAAAAACTCGCAAATTTTAACATATTTAACTTCAGAGCAATAAAAAGAGTAAATGAAAATCTTTCAAAACATTGTACCTATTTCAAGTGCATTATTTGAATACCGCTTTTTCTACGGGACTTTCAATTTCTTAAAATTTCGCCCCATATATCAAAGCCAAAAAATAAGCAACTAGACGCATTTCACAAGTTGTATTTTTTTTACAATGTATTGAGCTCAGAGTAATAAAACGAAAAAATAAACGAAATAATTAATATACCATGTAACTTGTGCCATGTTTTGTGCGTAGCATGCGTGTTACTTCTTTCAAGTTGTTTTTATAAGTAACATCGGATTCTGTCCTTGGAAAAACAACAACTGTAAAAACAAATATTCGTAAGAATATGAAATGCTTTCAAGCCAATGATGCAAAAAAATATCACTTAACTACTTACCAATAATTCTTTCGGTGACGTATGTTATGTCCATAGCAAATGTAGGATGCCTATCCAAGCTCCTAAAATTTTTAAAAGAACGAATAATTTGTTTTAAAATTACTTTTCTTGAAAGTAAACAAAACTGCTATCACCCAAAAATATGAATATATACATAAAACTACCAACGATCTACAATTTGATTTTAGAACCTTTAATAAATTTTAAGAACTAATATTCTGGGTCTATTTAATTTCATTATTTGCAATTGCTGTATGGTTTCATATGACGTTATTCATTATTGTTAAACACACACACACAAATCTGGTTCTTCCAGTTAAAAATTATGAAAACTAATTTATTTAAAAAAAACCATATGGTACAAGTGAATACTTCCTCCTTTCTGAAGTCACTTAAAAATAGCATATTTTCATTATTCTATTACTAGCTCTGTTGTAAAACGAGTTCGATTTGTATATTAATGGTTCGATATTATTCACACAGTATTTAAAGTATGCAATCAAACTCACGAAACATCAGTAAAAGTTAGATTTTGTACAATTTTACAAATTTGTTTTCAAGTTTCTTCCATTAAAAATAATTAGCAGTTGAATTTTTTGGCGCAGCTTTTTAGATTCCCATCTGTCTAACCTCCTCTGTAAGTTTATTCATTTTAATCTCTTTATATGCTGTAAAATTGATCATTTTACAATGTCTCTTTGCCTGCTGTAAAATTATTTATTTTCTATGTCTCTTTGCCTGCTGTAAAACTGTAATGGTTTTATTATAAAAAAGAGAGATATTTATCCTAAACGCATTTCGTTTCTGTGAATGTCAATTTTAGAGATTATTTCGTGTGGTTGGTAAGGACAAATGAGAGTTTAAAAATGAAAATGCAAACAACACGAATGTACCACACATCTAATTAATATTTTTAATATATTTCTCTAACATTCTATATTTTCAAATCATATATTTAAATTGTTAAAATTATATTTACGTTAGGAAATTTTCTTTTTAATTCTTGAATTTTCTTTTGAGAAGGAGAGATCCGTCCCTTAGACACGACAGTGATACATAGAGAAAGATAGGAATATTTCCACTAAAAAAGTTTTGAGAAATTCTAAGTTTATATCCTGGTGTTCTCGGAATTATATAACTATAATAAATAAAATGTAGCCCTTTCTAACCAAACACTAAAAAATATGTACAAAGCAATGCACAGACTGAAATTTCATTCATAACATAATATTACAAAATATCGACTGTTTCAAAATAATGCTTCAAGTCCGCTAGGTGAATGAAATATAGCATTGATTATAATTTAAAATAATTTGGTCAATCAAGTATGCGAAACAATAAATTGAAAGGATTTTGAGTGAATTTCGGTCTTTTAAACCAAAAGAGTTGCAACCGTTTTGAAGGATTTTCTTAAGATGCAACAAAAATACAAGGTAGCTCTTATAAGAGAGTGTGAGGAAAACTCATTCTAGATTGTACTTGAGTGCTTTTATCTCAGGAAATGTTTAGCAATTGCTTTTAACAGAAGTAACCTCAATAAAAAGGTGGTCTCTCTCGTAAGTGTTACTGCATTATTAAAAAAATAAATAACGAAATAAAAAAAAGAAATGAAAAAGGAATAGATAAGCATTCTTTACCTAGATCTTCTAATTTTATCAGGTGTTTTCACCAGTGAAGGACTTTTCTGAAATGGAAAAATGGCAATTAAGTGAAAAGTAGTGAATTTAATTTTAAAAATCAAGATCATAAAATACTTTTTAAAACACAGTTCATTTTACAGAGAATGTAATTCACTGTCATTCTGGAGTATTTGAATTAATCCTAAGGTGGTGTGGCCATGTAGAAAATACTGTTGTAGATATATATATTATATATATACACACACACACACATATAAATTTCAAAATTTGTGTAGTGACTATGTATTTTGTTGCTTTTTCAGTGTTTTTAATGTAATACGCTTTGAGTTGATTACCTTTGTGTGTGCATATATCTATTTATCTATATACGGATACATAGATATATGTACACACACACAAACAAAAACATGTGGTAAATATAAACAAGTTTCATAACTATACTAGTGGTGGTTTTGGAAACTTCACTGCGGGTGAAACGATGAATTGGCAACATACGGAAGACATTGTAAGCATTTCATATATTTGAAACAACTGTGCAGGTGTCACCTTTCTTGGAAAATGACACAGTTTAAAAAAGTTGCTTAGCAAAATTTAGCGATCTTACATTTTCCTGTCCAGCTCTCTAGAAACGCAAAGTAAGCGGTTTCAACTATTTTTATTTGTCATATGAATGCTGCTAAAAACATTTAGTTATGAATTTCATCTTACATGTTACTTACCATATAGTACATGTTAGGTGTTTACAATTACCTCATACATTTTGTACTCTGCGGTAATTGTAAACACTTAAGTTTATTGTATTTCTAATCTTTTGGAAAGACAACATATATTATATTTTTACGCAAATTATACTTTTTTGTCTATTTTATATAAATGTTGTTGCGAATGCCATTTGGAAATCCAAAATCCCCTCGCAGGGCGACCAGGAATTAACGCAGACAAGGGGTCGCTTTTTGTTTTTCGATGAGTTCCGCTCGGGTGGAGGTACGACTTGGCTCAGAGGGGCCTCCTAATTTTGAACCAGCTCCCAGATGAGAGAACGTCACGTAGACTGGCACCCCAAAGGTATCATTTCAAACTTGGAGAACATTTGAAGCCACGACGGGTTTTACGTGCACCAGCTCCCATTAGCGTATGGTTCAGTACGGTTCTTCATTGCCTCAGAACTTTTTAAGCTTCCAAGCAGACTATGTATGCCACAGGTTTTTTATTTTCAGCAACCTCATAGGAAAACAAATCCCTGTTTACATTTATCCCAGAGACTCAGGATAACCACGAGTTCATTCGCTAACAAATAGTCATAAAGTCAAAACTTTTGCACACATTTACTTACAAGGAGTATAGTATTGGCTACCAATGCTCAAATTTTTGTCTCTCAATTCATTGAAGAGAAAGAATCAAAGGGTTAAAACATTGAAAAAGCGGTTACAATTACCCCAATTTATCCTACACTAAATGAGCGGTAGATTTTGGTTTTTCATGCAGTGCTCCTTTCTTAGCTGATAACTGTTTTCTGTATCGAAGAGGTTATGTATTCCATTATGGTCTGTGTGAGGGGGGGGGGGGGTATGGAATACGATGTATTTCATATAGGCCGACTGGCAATACATCAAATATAAAAGTATTGAGGCATTCCAACATGAAAGGAAACTGCTTTCTATGGCATAATACCAGACATTTTTATTTTATATTACAGTTTAAGAATATTATTTTCAAAATTTCACCTATAAGGTTGTCTTCTTACTCCACTAGACCTTTCATGAACTCAACTGAACCAAGAAACTCCCAGCACAAAATACACCGTGCTCTTTTTTCTGAGTTAGAAACTACAAAGTAACGTCACTAGGGGGTGGGGGCGGTTCTCCCAGGGTGACACTCTTTTGCAGGCTGCTGGTGATGACACCCAAAATGAGATAATTCAAAATGAGGCCGAAAATTTGTTGTTCTTGCTATTATAACATTTTTTTTCTCCTACTGAAACAACGAACTTCAGATGATGTAAAAAATGTTCATAATAGCAATGCTCTTGAATTAAAGTTATTCATCTTGGAATTCAAACTTCTGTATTTAATTTTTTTTTACATTCCAAGATCACTTGATTAGTTTAAATCATCGTAAAACCTCTCTGGAAGTTCCCAGTTTTAAATCGAGAGTGCTACTTTATTTATTAATAACTGCGAATTGTAATACTATTGTCTCCATTTTACGTGCCTTATCATTCTGAGCGGTCACGACGTCTCCATTCATAACAGGATACAAGACAAAAACGATGTTGCTTAAAAACCTCAAGATTCCGGTGTTTCATACCTCGCCCTTATTAAAGAAACTAACTGCATGATCACATTCAAGAAATAATGATGTTAATAAAGACGCATAACGTGACACGGCTAAATGCAAGGGGTTGTTGCCATGCCTCCTCCCATATCGAAGTTTGAAAAAGGT
Organism: Octonoba sinensis; assembly: GCA_038502835.1. Lineage (NCBI taxonomy): Eukaryota > Metazoa > Arthropoda > Arachnida > Araneae > Uloboridae > Octonoba > Octonoba sinensis. The sequence goes on from CM076599.1 coordinate 15,216,114, forward strand.
CACAGGCGAGAATGAATGTGTCAGCTCAACGTGCTCTTTAAGGAATACAACACAATTATCCGAATTGCTATACAAGCGGCGCGCGATTCGCAAAGTAATCCTTATTGTGATATTTTATTTGGATTTATTATTATTATTCTTTTTTACCGTGAATTAGTGTGCTTTATAAAAGTGGACAGCAATTGTTCGTGATCGACGTGAAGTTCTGGTCGTGATTTCAGAGTTCTCCCATTCCACGTTCCACAGCGTTACTGGGCTGAGAAATATCCTCTATAGCTGGAATTTTCATTCATTTTGACGTGTTTTATCATTGTTTTATTTTAGTGATTTTTTGGGCGTATCATCATCTTTCTTTTGCATTTCAAAGCTGGAAAGATTTCTTTATAATTTAAGCACAGTATATTTGTTTTCAGCATAAGTATTTTCCAGGGACGGACTGGGAAGAAAATTCGGCCCGGGCGTATTTCAAACAGACCGGCCCTTGGGAGGACTGTTATTTTGCAGATTGGAGCAACTAAAAATATTGTCAGTAAATATGTCGATATATATTAAAATATTAAATGTTCACTCGACAGTTAGTTTTCCTATTCAGCATGGAAGTGTAATGATACGTAATACAGTATAGGACCCCAAATTCGGAATCCCAAAAGACCCAAAATCCGGAACTTCTTCAAAAAAATCAAGAAATATTTTGCACCGTGTTTTTTTTTTTTTTGGAAATATGTCATTTTAAAAAGAAGGAAAATAAAATGCAATGAACATCCGCATTTAAATGCGGAAATGTGCAGTTCGAAGTTATTTCTCGATTTTCTTAAAAGGGTTTGTTTTTGCGATTAGAATTAGAGTGGTTATTAATTGTTGCTTTAATTGTGAGTTAATATCATTAAATTTTGCTTTTTTTATTTCTCGTTGTTTTATTACATTTACTTATTTTTTTTAATGAAAATTGGGATAGATAAAATCTTTTTTAATGACTACTCAACTGTGAATATAAATGGCCCGGCCCAGAATTAGCAACAGCTGCTCATCTGTTTCTGTATATGCAGCTGAGGCGTTATTATTGAATGGTGAGTAGTGATTGGGGTTAAGTTTAAAGTGGAGAGCAATTAATGCGATCCCCTGTGGTGCTTGAAAGCACCTTCTTAAAAGGAAGACGTCATAAAAGGGTCTTTCTTCCCCTCTGGGCATTAAACGTAGTAAGAAACTGCTGATAAAATTGTTAAACTTAGGAGCATTGTGAACAGTCATGGGAAAGATTCTAGCTTAGATAAATTTATTGTTAAAAGTTCGGATTGCTTGCATTTGAAAGCTATTTCCAGCTTCCGTTTTTTTATTCTAATAATGTTTTTTTTGCTAGTCTTGTGTGTGTCCACTTTCATTTTCAATTTTCGCCAGACTAGAGACCTATATCTAATATTAGTAGGTCTCATAACTGCAAGAGTTGCACTGAATATATTCTAGTTTTAAATTCGAATTCGGGGGGTTGTTCCCCTTATCTACGCCAGAGACCAAAAATACTATAAATGAGCAAAATGCTAATAAAAACTTCCAGAGCTAATTATATGAGCTCTGATGCTACTTACTACTTTTTTTGAATGAGAACCCAAAATCCGGAAAATTCCGAAATCTGGAAAGATGGTGGCCCTGAGAGTTCCGATTTTGAGGTCCCATACTGTATATAAATTAGCTCTTAACAGTCGCCGCACTTTAGGGCGTTGCGCAGTGAGACAGTCGGCTGAGACAACTGGCCGGAGAGAAATTCTCTGGGGCCGCCCCTGAGAATTTGCATCACCTGGATTGAGAAATTCTCAGGGCCGTATTTTGTAGCTTGTAGGGATTAAAAATATTGTCAGTAAGTATGTAGATATGTATTTGAATAATATTAAGTTTCTACAAGATAGATTAATTTTTCTTATTCACCATAGAAGGGCAATAATACGTAATATGTTAATTAGCTGTTAATAGCTGCCGTCCTTTAGGCCCTGCGCCGTGAGGCAATCGCCACGCCGCCTTAGCCGGCACTGCTCAAAATTAAAAACATCAATTTTGCGGCTCTCAAAAGTTTGCTTAACAGACGGCCGCCTAGGTTTTCTACATGGAGGAGCCGGCCCTGAGAATTTCTCAAGCCGGCCCCAAGAGCTCGTCCATATAGACGACTTAGGCTGTAGCTTAAAGCGCAAAATTGATGAATTTCATTTATTTATTTTCAAAATTTAAAAATAAAACATAATCATTTTTGCTCCTCAGGCAGCCGTTTAGGTTGTCTATAAGGGACCAGCCGGCCCTGAGAAATTCTGCCCCCCCCCCACCTTGTGGCCCAACGGCCAGACCCTAGAGATTTTGCCCTATTGCTGCATTGCACTCTCTGAAGCCCGGGTTACGGCAAAGTTTTGGTCCCCGTTTTTTTTATGAACATTGTAAAATTTGTATACTTTATAAAAAAAAGATAGATATTTTGCGACCGGCCCAGGTTGGACCGGCCCACCGGGCATTTGCCCGAATGCCCGCACAGCCAGTCCGCCGCTGGTATTTTCTAATATGATTATGGGCAGCTCAAAAAAAAGGGGGGGGGGGCAGCTAGTTAAGAGGCAATAACGCATCTTCGGGGAAAACACAAGACGGGGGTTAGTTAAGAAGCAACAACGTATCTCGGTGGGAAATATGAGAATGGAAAGAGGGATTGAAAACTAAAGACTAAAATTTAATTACGCTAAAAGATTAAAGTCTTTTAATACAAGGTGAATTAGTTTTTTTTTTTTTTTTTTTGTGAAAATATTTTAATATGATCATGATTTTATAAAGGACTATTTAGGACAACTCCTGAATTTAGTCCTATACAACTCTTTGAATTTATAAGTCTAAGTGAGAGTTAGACAGGACTGTGAGTACGTGTTCGTAAACACTGTATGCTGATGAAAAATTTCGGAGGTTTTTATAAAAATTTTAATTCTAGCTCATTCTTTTGTCGGATGAAGTTCAGCAAAAAAATAAAATTGACTAGGACCAGCTCAGCTGGGCCCAGAGCCTGTTGCTGGCTATCACTTTTCATTTGTATTTGTATTGGTAAAATGTTGGATATACATATTTTATAAATTATTTTTAATCGACTGAGCGAGAATTATATCGCTGTAAAATGTAAAGGATGCCAAAGAAGGATCGCTTCTTCTTCCAGATGTGAATCTGACTAGAATATTTCTTAGACTTCTTCCAAAGAAAGGGAAAAGGCATCCAAAACTACATGCTGTTGGCATGGTGTCAAAAAACCTTTACCATGCTCATCTTCAAGTGCCGCACGATTGCCCTCAGGGTAAATTAGGAGCAATTTGAACTTAACACCTGGTTTCTTTCACGTCGTCCCACTCGACAGAATTAATCAGGCAATTTGCTGCTTTAGTGCATTTTTTCCCTCCATAATGCCTGCTCATCATGGAGTTATTATTTATTGTTATTATAACGATTTTTTTTCTATTTATAGCGATATGAATGTTTCAAATAATTAAAACTTCACTTAGGAACTAACAAAACTAATCACGACAATGAAAATTGATCATGTATCGGTTGTATATATGAGCCGTTCAATGCACAAATCAATTAACTCGACTTTTTAAAAAACGTCCTTATTTCAGCTTTAAAAGTTTAGAGAGAAAGAGAGTATGTGAATTTATAAGGTATTTAACTAAAATTTTATAAAAAATTCAATATATCGGTTACATAGTAGTAATGACTGTATATTATTTATATCAGTTGCCGAATTCACACGTAATAAAATATTACTAACATGTCCATTAAATCACTAGCATATGTGTTATTTCGTTAACATGCCCATGAAAAATACAAAATTACAAATACAAAATTTTGCCCACAAATACAAAAATGCAATAACATAAAATAGTTAAGCTTTGCTGATGTCTTATTTTAATTATGTATCATTTAAGTACTTACTTTTCCTATTTTTTTAGATTTTTAAAAAAAAATTATTTTTTGAAAATAATGCACTCCAAACTGTCCCATAATTGTATAATCAACCATTACTGCTTAGTATCATTGAGTGGTAATGATTACCCCAATTATCTCCCATTTTATACAAATTAGAAATTCTATAGTAGAAAATATTCATCAATCTGTTCGTCCTCCTAAAGCAATATTGAAGCCTCCCAAGAACGGTGGGGAAAGTTAGAATCCTATCAAATTACAAAGATAAACAATAAAGTTATGTCGACAGGGTGGCGTAGTGATAAGGCGCAAGTCTCGTACCCCCAAGATCGTAGGTTCGAACCTGGCCCAAGTCGGTGGATTTTCAAGATGCAGGAAATCGTTTGCGCCCATGTCGCATGATTGTGCGGCATGCTAAAGATCCCTTGCCTATCCGGTTGGCTTGTATACTCTCGGCTGAATTAAATACCTAGTGCAAGTCGCATCAAAGGAGAGCTCAGGTGCCGCCATAAGTCGCATCAAAGGAGAGCTCAGGTGCCGCCATCTAGGGGAAACTGAGCGTCCTAATTCTCAGTGGCAATGGCACCACCGACAGTGGTGCTACTTGAAAAAATGGATGCCTATTACCGGGGTACGCACTAGGTCTGCAATGGTTAATTAATGACCATGCGCAACCCCATTAGAAAGAAAAAAAAACAATAAAGTTATATTCAAGAATACATGATAAGGATAATAAATTAACTTTGTTCATAAGTAAACTGTAATCGAAATTTTCACGTTAAGAAAGCACAAATAAGCATTAAAATGCGGGCATATGTTTCAGGATTGCTTGGAACCCCCCCCCCCCCTCCCCTTAAAAAGGGATTCCAAGCAATCCCGAAACATATGTCTGCATTTTAATGCTTATTTGTGCTTTCTTAACGTGAAAATTTCTATTACAGTTTAGGGTCAGTTGGGGTAATTGTAAACGCTTTTTCAATGTTTTAACTTTTGACCCTTCCCTACCTCTTGAATGAATTCAGAGATAAAATTGTGAGCATTGTAGACACTACTGTACTTCTTGTGAGTAAATGTGTACATAAATTTTGACTTTATGACTATTTGTTAGCAAATGAGCTCGTGATTACGATTACCCCAGTGTGTTTACAATTACCCCAGAGATCTGGGGTAATTGTAAACAGTAATTTATTTTCGAATAAGGTTGATGCAAATGGAAAATTGTTTCATACACAGTCTGCTTGAAGGCTTAAGAAGTTCCGGATCAATGCTTCTCAATCTGCGGCCAACAGGCCGCATGTGGTCCGCTGAATTATGTTATGAGTCGGCTCAGATCATTTAACGAGAAATATCTTGCAAAAAATGAAGTAATGCGACAAATTTATCTAAAATTTGTCCCGCAGTGTATCAGTCGGTTAAGCTAGGATCCCACAAAACACCGAAAGTGAAGCACAACTGGCCGTGGTCAACGCTTCGGAGGGTGACCACCTCCCTCGACTGATTCCTCTGAGACCAAGTGCGCTTAAGGGAGCTGTGCACGTAAAATACATCGTCGCTACAAATGTCCACCAAGTTAGAAATAATTTCCGCTGAAGGACCAAGCTAGGTGACGATCTCTCATCTGGGAGTTGGTTCAAAATCATTAAGCCCTCTGAGCCAAGTGTACTTCATTCTACCCCAGCTGCTCATTAATAATCAGTAGGAGTTTCCTTAATTCATGGTCGCTCTGCAAGGGGAGCTTAGATTTCCAAGTGGCATTAGCAAAAACAACAACAGTTATGTAAAATAGACACAAAAGTGTAATTTACGTCAAAACATAATACTTATTGAACCCCCAAAATTTTGGAAATATGATAAGTTTAAGTGTTTACAATTACCCCATAGTGCGAAATACATGAGGTAATTGTAAACACCTAACTTGCACATGAAAAATAACAGGGAAGATTAAATTCATAACTAAATGTTTTTAGCAGCATTCCATATGACAAATAAAAATGGTTGTAACCGCTTACATCGCATTTGTAGATGAGCTGGAGGAGAAAATGTAAGATCACTAAATTTTGTTAAACAACTTTTTTCACCGTGCCATTTTCAAACAATAGTGACGCCTGCACAGTTGTTTCGAAACTTATGAAACTGTTTCAATGTCTTCCCTATGCTGCCAGGTTACCACAGGCAGATAAGTTTTCAAAACCACCACAAGTGTAGTTATGAAGCTTGTTTACAATTACCCCATGTTTACAATTACCAGAACTGACCCTACATGATGAGGAGTTGATTTTGTGGACAGTTCATGGCGTTTTTTCCTCTTTTTAGCTTACTATCCCGCAAAGTAAAAAAAAGAATGAAAGAAGGTTTAATGGTGTCGTAAAAATCTCATTAAAAGTAAGAAAAAGTCAAAAGTAATTAAATAAATATTGAAAAATAACAATTTTGAAAGTAGGGTTTTGAGATGGGGGAAAATACGTGTCTGCCGGTCTGTCTGTCGTTTGAATATAATATCTGGGCGTGAATAAACGTCTATTTTTTAAAACCGTATTTCGTTGTAAAGTGGGCTCTAGTGATCCACGTTGTTTGCAATCTTAAAATGTATCGTTATATTAAATTATCGGATCATAAAATGTAAATCAGAAGTTTAGTTAGTTCCTTTTTTCGTTAAATTTAAGAAATTCCCCTATTACCAATACATAGCAGGCATTAAAAAATGACGTAATAAGTTTCTATTTAGATCCAGTGACACACATTCAGTAGCCACGTGGGTAAACTACGTCAGTTGCCAGAATGAGTAAACACAGCACTTGTTATGACGGATTACGAGCATCAAATTTCTCAATCGATTCTGAATGAATTATTTGAGTCATTAACAAAATAAAGTTGAAACCACTATCATGTAATAAGTATAAGATGATTTTTATTCTTGTAAGACTCGAAATCAAAACGAACCGAGAAAAAGCATTTGTAAATAGTGCAATGCATGGGTTCCCAAACGTTTTAAAGGCTTGGGCAGTTGTGAAAATATTTTTTTATGACGCCAGAGCCATATATTATTTGTCTATATATATATTTGCATAATTTTGCAGAAAAAATCTCAGAAGTAAGTGACAAATACACAAAAAACACGATTTTAATTGATATTTAAAATTCACAAAAGTTCTTGAGCGGGACCATCAACAGCTGGTTTTAAGGTTTTATAAAGAATGAGCATCAATATCTAAGACCCCTCTCAAAAAAAAAGCATATATACATATTGTATATATATATATATATATATATATAGTTATACATAGTTTAATACCAATCAAAATATTTTTTTTACCTTTTTAATGCTAAAACACAGAATAATAATAAACGAAAAATAAAATTCGTTCGTAACAAAAAGTTATATGTATAAGTAAAATAAATAAAAGTTATACCAATGTGTATAACATTCATTATATTGTGTATGTTGAGAAAATTATCCGTGTAATTTGTTAGGACGTTGGTTGTTAAAACTGGATACATATGTGCAAATTTGAACCAGAATGTTGTTCAAGTTACACATCTCTACTTTTGAAGAATCCGCTTGAAACCAATTCAAACTCATCCTCTGCGCGCATGCGATAAACCTTTTAGCATGGACTTAGTATTAATGTAAAAATGGATATCTTAGCGATTCAATAATTTTTGTTTGAATCAGGCCCACCCACTTGTAAATTCTCTTAATTCTGTGTTATACACTTCTGAGTATGAGCATTATTTTTACGATCCGAACGTGTCATAGTAAACTCATAAGGGAGCGAAATAAGTCAACAACTTTAGTACCAACTACCTTTCTTTACAAATTTATTTTTGTCCATGGTAGAATCTTGAATATGAAACAATGAAGTTTTTTTACATTTCAACAAAACGTTGAGATAATTTAAAACGGATGTTTACCCGACGTTCTTAGCTTAATGCACCACGCACCTCCACCAGTGCCGGATCTAGGGTGGGGCAAGCCGGGGCCCATGCCCCGGGCGGCACTTCTGGGGGGCGGCAAATTCAACTGTCATGCACAAAAGGAAAAAAAGGAAGAAGAAGTAGGAAAAAAAAAGTAAAAATGTTTAATTAAGCAAATTTAACTTTTGGAACAAAATTAAAATCCTAGTTCGGAGCTCCGATTTGATCATTGATCAGCTATTCTATTTCGCTACCGATTAAAACCGATTAATAGAATTATTTATTTGTATAAACTCTTTGCAACGCTAAAATGTAAGTTAGGGGGCAGTAAACTTCGCAACGTCAAAATTTAAAAATTTAAAAAGTCAAGGTTTTCCCCTTTGTGAAATACGTATAAATCATGCTGTGCTCAAACAATACAATAGTTTTTCTTTTAACAAATTTCAAAGCATCCTTTTATTAAGAGGCGGGAGCTTGTAACTGACGTTTGAGAAAGCAGACACGTGACTCTTCGATATGGGCGTTAGTAAGAAGAAGGGGGAGTGGGTCCTGCCCTTTGAATTAAAAAAAAATTACCAATTTTGTTCTGCATTTTTATGAGTAAAAGTGTTTAAATTTAAAAAAAAATTCTTTCCTTTTTTCATCCTAATAGTTTTGCAGTCCCAAATGCATCTTTTCAGGCCTCAAAATACACCAATTTGCATATAAGTTTCAAAATTTTCCCGAGGGAGAATCCCCCGGACTTTCAAAAGTCAAAATTTCATATCTACAGTAAAGGGTTAGATGCTAGGTTTGCCCTTCATATGGCTCTACCCCCCTAATGTTGAGCTAAAATGGACATGTCGTGAGGTCATTAACTAAAGTTTATCTGTGACCAAAAAGTGAAAAATCCTCATCAAAAAAAAAAAAAAAAAAAGGCCAACGCATAAAAATTATATGAAATATCAACAATGATTGGATGGAAGGGGGGCGGCATTTTGAAGTCTTGCCCCGTCTCGGAAAACTCCAAGATCCGGTACTGACCTCCACCAAGCTCTTCCCGTACCCCCCAGCGTACCACATTTTGGGAAACACTGTTTTAAGCAAATAAATTAAAATCATATTCAGTGATGTGGAGCGGTGGTGGAGAAGGATCTCGGAGCAGCGACTCTTTGTCATCGTGCTCCACTGCTCCTATTTCTTTTATTACTATTTCATTAAAAATTTAAAGCTACCTTTTTCTGCATTAAAATTAGTTTTGAGAAATCAAAGACAAAGAACGAAAGATGATTTTTCATCTGAAAAATAATTTGTCAATCGAAAGGCTTTGATTTGTTGTCCCTTACATAACATGATTGCTATTAAAACTGTTCGGAGAGCGGAGAGGAGTTAGAGTAGACTTGGAGCAAGTCTTTAAAAAACAGAGCGTAGTGGAGTGGCTGAAAAATATTGCTGCTCCAGTTCCCTGATAATTTTATCTGAAATTCTTATATTCTTAACTCAATTTTGCCCCGACTCGTGGTTCAACGGTAACGTCCTCGAGTGGAATAGGACGGTCCTGAGTTCGAACCCCGGGTCCCAGTCATTGTATTGAGAAATGGGGAAGCGAGTTATTTGGTTTGGCAGGCGTACCCACCCCCTAAGAATCCCAATTACCAAAAGAAAAACTACGGAGCCCCCAAGAACAAAGAACAATAACCCCACTCCCCAAAAAAGGTTAAAACCTTCTGAAAACAACACAAAATTTCAATTCTACACTCTGCGCCATGAGCTCCCCCCCCCCCCCGTGTGCACCCCTATATTTTATAACATTGATCAAGGCACGCATAAGACTTTTTCAGAGTCGGTTTATATTCTTAAAAGTCAAACCTGATGTAAAAATTTGTTTGGTACGTTGCACTGAGCATAAACTATATAATGAGCAAAAAAATATTCAAAGAAATAGCAGAATTTTTTTGGAGGAGGGGGGAGAAGAGAAAACACTGTGTACTCGTGCCGATTTGATGTCATTAAGACATCAGCTCATTTGTCCATAAAATGTATCCATGTGGCGTTATGTCCTCATTAACCCGAATTTGACTATTAAGTTTTCTCCAACGGGACTATTTTCTTCGTATACTCGTCATCACTAGTCTACTACGCACTATCTAAGAAACTCGTAAACAGGCACAGAACAGAAACTACTGACTGAAAAGCAAACTAAAGATTTAACTCACACACACACACACACAAAAACAATATAAACTTAGTATTTAAGTTTAAGTGTAAGTATATAGGAGAAGCAAATGAACAAAGAAAAAAATGGAGAGAAAGTTACTAGTAGCAAAATTAAGACGGTGCGAAACTGAAAACATCACGGCGCCTATTCACCGACACGAACCAACGTAATGAAGCCGATCGCTGTATAAAAGACGATCCCAGGAAGGTCTTAACCTTTCGGCATTCATAAAGAAGACTCTCAAACAGCAAAATATCCTTCCAAAAGAACGTCCCCCAAGAGAAGAATTCCCTCCTTTGACAAACGATGCCCCAGCAAAATCAACCGAGGGTGGTCCGAGTGATAGTTCATTCGCTTATTGAGAAAATTTCAACGGCACAAGCTTCCATTCACAGCTTGGCATTTATGGGATGCTTTCGGAAAACGAATACAGAGTCTGTTTTCTAGGAGGGAGTAAACCGGTACTTTTCAACTACATTCCTTTCATATCTCAAATGAGAAAAAAGAGAGAAACAAAATGTTTTTCTCAGATAAGGGCTATTTTTCCGGGGTCAAATTTCAATATTTAGGATATGACTTTGAGAAGTTTGTAGTACATATATATTGACTGTTTTTGTTTTTTAAGTATAACGCTTTTTCCTTATTCATTTTAGTTGAATTTTTAATTTGTTACAAAACATTTGTTACTTTTCTAAAATACTTAATAACGAGATCTTAAAACACGTAATACAGGGTACCAAGAGGGGGCACCCCTGCTTATTAACACATAATAAATTTCACAGCATTTAGCTTCTTATTAGGTTTTTCTTTAACTGGTTAGAGGCGCCTTGTTTCCGTCCCCTCCCACGCAGCCTGAAAGTGACCCCCCACACGTAAATTCTATTCGTGCGACCAGGATAGTACGGCATACTTAAACTTGATAACCTTATCCTGCTGTGCCCCCCCCCCCCCCCCAACCTCGCCTCTTCAAAAAAGGAGAGATTCAAAATTCGAATGCTGATCGACTACTTGAAAAAATTGATCAAAAGGGGAAAGCATGCGTAGGAATCGATGGCAATGAAGCAGCTGATAAACTGGCTAAAGGGGTAAGAGATTTAAACAATAATATCAAAAAGCCTGTTTACATTAGATGAGGCAAATGCCACTGCTCGTTACAGTCTCAAGGAAAAAACCATCATGGTGGATCAACAAATATTCGAGATAGATGTCAACAGAGAGATCTCGATCACAAAAACAATTACTAAAAGAGAACAGGACACTTTGGTGGCATGAAAATAAATGCAAACAATATCAGTACCATAAGCAAAATGTAGAAAAATCTTGATGAAGTACTCCCTCCAAGTCATATTTTCAACTGCCCAGCAATAATGGCATTTCTCCAGAACATCGGAGCATACTCGTTCGACGGCGATCTCTACACAGAAAGTATTGTACAGCTGGCAAGAGCAGTTACCAAAGCCCACGGATTCATTTGACTTCTTGTTGGACACGACACCAACCAACCAAATCATATTTCTTATCTCAAAAAACCGTGTAATAGAAATAGTTCCATTTTACAAGTAGCCAAATCCTATCATTCTTATTCGAAAAAGTACTAACTTCGTAGCAAAAAAGGAAACACATGGTCCATTATGCGAAAGTCTCCCTCTTATCTTTCATTCTTAGAAAAAAATGGAACAGCGTTCTATCAGAGACCGCGATCTACTAAGAAATGTAAACTGAGATCCCATTTTCAGATAGTCACGGTGGCAGTCAGAAAATTCATTGCGAGTAATCGATGCAAAAACGTCAAAATTAAAAGATCGTGATCTGAGATCGCTCCAAAGAAGAATTTCGCAGAAACTTCGTATAGTAAGTGTGCTTAGTTGATTTAAAGGTCAACTATTTTATTTTGTTTAAAAAACATTCTCGGATGCCGAGAAAGGAGAAGGATAAAAGGGAAAGTTGCTTCCCCTGAAAGCATATTTGTATTATGTCCGGTTATTATAAAAAATGTATGCATTCTTTAAACAGCACCGACGCTACTTTTATACTAATTTTTGAAGTCGGAAAACAAGCCAAAATCATCTGTATCCACGAATTAATAACAAATATGAATTTAACTGAAATCAGAGTTTGTAACAATTCTCTTCTTTTTCAGTTATATAGTACTCGTATACATTACATTGCTGGCAACATAGCAGTGTGACGGTTAACATACTTTAATGATAATTTTGGGATTATTTCAAAAAATTACGGTTTAAAAGTAGCATCGGTGTTGTTTAAAGAATTAATTAATTTTGTGCTTTTGCTTGTAGAATTTTTGATTGGTAGTTCCATTATTTTCTTTAGTTCTGTTTTTAAGCCTTTTTACAAGAAAAAAAAAAAGATAACCTTCTCCGAAGTTTCTATACGAAGCAAAATCCATCACCTAACACTCAAATGTGCAAAATGTATAGATGGGAGCTGAAGTAAAAGCTCTTACCGACAAAAACAATGCATTATGGGTGTAATACTTTTTTGTAAGATAAGAAATACAGTTGACTTTAATGCAGGGATTAAATTTGACATAAAGAAATATATAAATAAATAAATAAACAAAGGAAGGAAAAGTAATGTAAGTTTCAGAATAGACTGCAAAAGCATTTAAGATGTAATTCCAGAGTCAAATGACGTGCAATTTGAAGGACACAGAATGTATACAAATCTAAAGAGACAAATGAAAAAAGAAAACAGGATGCAGATGATAAATATTCAATGTAACAAATAATACTCCTTATGGAAATTAATGTGAAAGCAAGTAATTTATTCAACGAAATATATTCAGATGTATTCAGACCCGAATGATGATTTCGCTTTACGAGCAAATAAAATGGTAAATTAATGTGAATGCGTGAATCTAATGTTAGAAATACAGTAAAATTCATGTGTACATTGTAAACGATACATGAAATTTACTTTCTTTGGTGTAAAAGTTCTATTATTGATGTTTTTTCATTGGAAAAACCACAAGAAATTAGATGTAGGCAATAAAAAGTATCCACACACTCTTTCATGGTTTGTGTTTTTCTTTCGGGTAGCGGGAATTTATAATGAAGGCAAGAAAAAGCGGCCAACCATTATTACCATTGAAGTAAAGGATGTACGCCGTGCTAACACCATCTCTCGAGGGCCTGCGTGTGGCCAATTACCCACAATTAAACTCAGAAAATAAGAGACAACCCTCTCTTTCATTAGATAACCGAATTATACTATGATGAAGAATGAGGGGTGATGAATTGATTCAGTGACCACATGTGGCGGTTGAACCCAAAACTCATCTAGCTGCTTAGATTTCGGTAATCTCGAATTTCTTAATTACTCGCGATCGGAGCAGTGTTTAGATTAAAAATACGGGCAGGATCCCCGGTGGGCTGAACATCAATCGGTTTCTTTACTGATATTCAGTTGATTAAAAAAAAAGCTGGTTCTGTACGAAATGTATCGGTTATTCTTTATGGGGAGTGTCTGCGAAGTGGAGTGAAATATGGGACGGATCAGTTCTTGATTAAATGCATTGCTTCAATAAATCAATTTTTCAGTTCTTTCTTTTCAGAGCTATGATTAAAAGAAGGCTACAGTATTTACTCGTCTAGATGAATTACTGCATTGATTCCGTTTTCCTTTCAGGACATAGTTAACTCTCGTTTAAACGAATGTAGTAGAACGAGTTTTCTTTATTTTTAAATGTACTTTTTTTGAGACAAATAGCATAAATTTTAACGTTTTTCATTTGAAAAAATACATTTTAATGAAATCCAATTGAATAATAATAATAATCGGTTTTTCGGCATTACTTAGTTATTAAATTTTTTTTTTATGAATATAACTATGTGATCAATTCTAACAAAAAATTGCAGATTTACAGATACATTGATGATATTCTAATAATCGATTCAGATTTTTGCAACATCCACTATAAAATATATCCAAAATGCCTTACGTTAAATAAAACAAATAATACTGCAACCTGCGCTAACTTCTTAGATATCTATATAAATATTGAAACTGACAAACTAAATCTCGATCTTTACGACAAACGTAAAGATTTTGATTTTTCTACGATACATATGCCGCATTGGCACAGTAATTTAAATAAAAGAATTTTTGTTAACGTAATAATAAATCAATTAAACAGATTTTCAAAAATCTGTAACAATAATATCTTTTTAAATAAACAAATTTTCAGCAATGCAGCAAATCTTTATTATAATAACCTTTTTCCACTAGAATTCATTAAACATTACGTTAATATATTCAAGAGGGCTGTGCGCATGTACGACGCACGTGCTAGCTGACGTACTGGTGACGCTGTTCGCTGTGGATGTTATGAAGGGTCGTGGCTAAAGTCCTCTAAAAATCTATGGAAGGCCTAAACCTGGATGTGTTGCAGCGGATGATGTCCGACACGAATGTTTTGATCAGGAGTTTGCGGACAAGGAACAACAATGAAAATATTCGTCTTTTCTGCTTTTGTCGTCGCATCTTTGGACCTCTCATCTCTGGGTGTAGGTGAGTATAATCGTTGCTACATGCCAACGTCCTGCAGGTATGGGCGGGTGCGTCGTATTGGTGGCATGTTTCACGTCCGTTTAATTTTGTAATTTTTGTGTCGAAGCCTTTTGCGTTATTTCCGTCAAAGTTTCCTTTTTATGTTATTCACCACATTTTTCAATTTATCGCAACATCGTCGCTTCAATTTATTTACAATACTTCCTTTTACATGCCATTTCTGCGACGCATTCCGAAACCTGTAGGACTATTTTTCTTGGTTTCTTATGAATACGTTATGCTCCCCGCCCACTGATGAGGAGAGTTATTTGTTTCTGTTTCTTATTTTTTGACTTTTAATTTTTGTATTAGCAATTTATACGTTTCGTTAATGTTAGTTTACATGTCTCGGAACTTTCATTTTTTTTTCATTTATATCTATATTTCAATATATTAAAGTTCGCTGCATTTGCGCCTGGCACTAACTTTGACAATTTCATATACTTAACAACTTGCTACACCTATATATATATATATTCAATAACATTCAGTTTCAGTAGCGTTTGCTCCTCTCCTATTCGACAGCGAATGTAACTGGATTCTCGCCACAATAATGTTAAAAAGTTACTTTTCCCATGAAGGGTTTTTTCTCTTCAATGTAAATATCAAACAATGGCATTAAAACAAAGATTAAAAAGTTATACATACACGAATATGCAATTACTTTTAGTTCTGAATTTCATGCTTCAAAGCTACTGAACATTCTTTAAACTAGAAAATTAAGAAGGGAAAAATATCTACATATTAATAACTTGAAAACAAGTAATAGAAAAAAAAATCAGCAAATTTTCTTACCCACTTTAAATTCGTTTAATTATTAAAGAATAGGTATTTTTTACCAACAGTATTGTTTAAGACAAGCTGGAGCCTTTTAAAAGCGCTGTTTTACATCAAAGATTTTTCTACATGATAATTAAACAGGTTGTGATTTTACAATCGTTAACAACAGCTAATTCCATAATACATTCGGAGTCATTCATAACAAACACTAAAATAAAATGAACTAACCCGGATAAGAACAAAATCGCCGATATCAATGAAAAAAAATCAGTATTTGTTTAAGTAAATTTGAATAAAAATAATCGCAACAAATTACTTTGTGAACCAATATATAAAAATATTTTTTGATGACTTATGCACAATTTGGAATTACAGCAGAGTCACAAAAATGAAAAATAAAAACCCAATCAACAGCTCCGAAAATTTCAAAGTACAATTGTATAATTGCTACTATAACCACTACTGCTACCCTTTTGCATTTTTAATGATTGATATAATCACTCTGAAGTCTGAATTAAAATTTCCGGAAATAATTGGAAATTTCATCGTGATAATGAATTTCTGTCGCTATCATATGCATCAAATTATAACGTAACATGAAATCGAAAGAAACATTTGCTACGAACTCAATTTCAAGTGCCTTATAATGAATCAAAATTTTTATCTATTCTATTTTTCACAACAAACTCTCGTGGGTTAAACTTCAGTTATAATCTAAAAAAATCATTTAAAAACAAAACAAAAAATGAAAGGAGGGAAAAATGAATTAACACACTTAATGTTTAGGCTTAAAAAAAGCAATTAATTTTTTCACATAGAAGGACCGAAAAACCTTAATTAACAGCTAAAGCATTTCAATACTTGCGTTTTTGGCCCCAAAGCTATGGAGGTAATTATAAAAAGCGGCTCCTTTTAACAATACGGGTTCACTTCTAAATGACGGTCTTTAGTTGCGAAATAAACAGGAATGAATGTGCTGTAGGAGAAACTGAGAACAAATTGTATTGCCTGCTATTATCAATTATATAATCTGAGTTTTTATATACTTTGTTTTTAATAAATTACAGAAGATTTCTGAAACAAAAATAACAAATTTAAGACTCCCCCCCCCCAAAAAAAAAACAAAAAAAACAAAAAAAAACGATGTGAATAACTGCTTTTTCTCTCCGTCGAACAGGTTGCTACGAATTTATTTCAAAAACGGCGACATTCTGATGTATGTGAAACTTTCCCAGCAGCAAATTTCATGTGAATTGATTAAAGCTTTTACAAACCGGATTGACAAAACTTTCTATTTTGGTGACATAAAAACCTCCCACAGCTCCATGGGATGTGACACAAAACCAATCAAAACGGCAAAAAAAAAAAAAAAAAACCATAATTTTCGGGGGGGGGGGGGGAAGGGTTGGTAAACACAATATTAGATTTCTATCGGAGTAAAGAAGGAACTGCCAAATACGCACACATACGCATGTGTCACTCCAGTTATTTATGTGAAATGAGATTTTTTTTTTTAAATGTTGAAATGAGAGGCGATGGGGGGGGGGGGGGGGGGGCAAGCGATCAGCAAAATAAATGCACTTTCCTCAATTTAATCAGAAATTAAAGGTTTTCTTTTTCTTTACGTATGCATTTAATAACTTATTTAAGCAACTTAAGAATTTTTTTTGTCATTAGCTGGTGGAAAACTGTTTCCTCAGTTAACGATAAAAATGACGCTACAAATAGCCAATAAGTGTATGATATACTATAACACATGCATGAATGTATACGCAAGGTATTAAGCTTTTGGCACTTTTAAAAATTTAACTTGGCAACCCTAATGTTTCACGCTAGTCATCTGGATGATTTGGTTCTCGAAAAAATAAATAAAATAAAAAAGTAGCAAAACTAAATAAAAAAAAAAATAATAAGGAAACAAATAAATAATCTAAATACTCAAATAAATAAAATGAAATGTCATTCAACAAGATGGTGCCGCATGTCAAAGATCAGCAGAAACCATCAATTTATTTAGACAATGCTCCTGACAATAAATCTAATTAATATTTTTTTTTAATTTTAATTTCTTATGAGGCCATCTATGAATTAGCTGCCTTTATTTTGCAACTTGATGCCTAGCGATTTTTCTTCTCTGGTTTTCGAAAGTTCAAGGTCTATGTTAACAAACCACTGCCACTCTTAAAATGAAAACAGTAACTCAAAGTGTTACTGGTGAAATGGAGCCAACTTGGGAAAAGAACTTCCAAAATTTGATCAAAAGGTTTGGGGTCTGTACTGACAGTTGCGGAGGGTAATAGGCCGACATCATATTCCCATCAGCGCGTCTACTTTATAAATTAACAACATTTAAAATAGTGCTCAAATCCAGTTGAGTTCTTGAGGGATGTCTTATCTCTTAGTCCCTTCCCCCTTACTTTTCTCCACCAGACCCCCTACCTGTTAGCCGAGGCCTTAGGATTGCTTACGCACGGGGAGAGGTAGTGGGGTCTACGGATTTTACATGCACATATCCCCAAGTATACATGGTGGTCTTCAGTGGGTATCGAACGCGCGACCTTCCAGGTGGAAGTCCGACGTGCTAACCACTAGGCTACCCACGGCCCCCTTCCCCCTTACTTCTTCCTTTTTCAAAAACACCAGTATTTTTTCAAACTCTGGTTCGTGGGCATATAAGACTTCAGTGAAGGGGTAGAAACATCAGTATATATGAACTTAAGTTCCATTACAAATTTTGGAGAGCGAAATGATAGTTTTTTTTTGGCATTATAACTTTTGTGATTTGAATAAACATTATTTAAGTGAAAGGTGACTTTAATTGTTTATTTATTTAGCAAATAATATTCTTATTCGAATATTTCTTTAACATGTTAAACGAGAAAAAACACAACGCAAAATTAATACTACCTCCTTCTGTAGGGCTTCTGCCAAACATTATTTTAAAAATGACGATTTTTTTCACTTAA
The DNA here is from genome assembly GCA_038502835.1 of Octonoba sinensis. Lineage (NCBI taxonomy): Eukaryota > Metazoa > Arthropoda > Arachnida > Araneae > Uloboridae > Octonoba > Octonoba sinensis. The sequence goes on from CM076599.1 coordinate 15,234,474, forward strand.
GTAGTAGAGTTAACAATAAGAAATTAAGTGCAGATCTTTAAAGAATAATGCTTTAGAGTGTCATTTAATGCATAAGTTTCAGTCGATTATATAAATAGTGGTATTAGTCGTATTTTGATGCCCCAAGATACCAAATGCATAAAAACAAATCAGGTTCGAAATCTCTTTCTAATATATCGTATGCTGACAACGCAAAAATATATCATTTTGTAACCATTGTTTAGTTCGCTTTTGATACAGATCACGATTTTCGTGCAGTCTGAAAATATAGTACATGTATGAAGGGAAGTGATTGGGAGGATAATTTCGAACCGAGATGAATTGAGAGAGCAAATAAATCAAAGCTTGTTTACACCCTATTTGCTACTCGTAACTTATTGCAGAAGCAACTAGTCATGATAAAGTAACGTAGTAAGTACTTTCAATCATGCACCAGCAGCGAAAGATGTAGGTAGCGATCATCTACATCTCTAACTTCACGATTTCAAAGTTAACGCATCAGTGCTAAACAAACAATAAAAGAAAGGAAACTCTTACTTTTTTCCGAATAAGTCTCTCTATTCTGAGTTAGTTGTCTCACGTCATTTGGCTTACCCAACAATTGTGTGTGTGTGGGGTGGGGTGGGGGTGGGGGGAGAGTACACCTAACAGTTCTTAAAAAGGAGGGCGTTATTTCTATGAGAAAAGGACGTGGAGCAGCATATGTAAAGTTTCTCAGTGTTACAGTATCATTTTTTGTTGTCAGATGATTATTTTACAGTGAACTCATTTTTAGTAATTACGCAAAAAAGGGATCCAAAAGCGAGAAACTCCTTTTCTGCCCAACTACCTGCCTCAGCAGGTAAGTAAACGGAATAGGACTACATTGCATCAGGAAAAGTGGTTAGACTTTGCCATGCTATGAGTCTATCTTGCCGGAGGAAAGGTACAGTTCCTCACTGCTTAAATGGTTGTCACACTTGCGTGTAATCTGCTACTAGACCACATGGAATGATACAATGCCAAGCGTGCCTAGGATGGGGTGGATGGGGGGGGGGGGGCTAGAACAAACCATAGCCATTCGAAATGCATTGCAATATTGGTAACTGGAAATTACCAATTCCACGATCCATTTGTTTCGACTCAGATTTCTGTCAGTAATATGAAGGCCTTATTTGAATAGTGGTCCAACTCTATGTTTGTTCACTTTGAGACACGGAGCTTTACTGTCCAATGAGTGTTAACAACTCTATGGTGGAGATGTTTGAGATTACTGTCTCGTTGGCAGCAGAAATAATTCGGAAATAGAAATGAAACTGAGGCTAATTCTTTATCTTTTTTCAAGTGGAGTTGTATGACTATTCGAATAGCCCATCAAATTTCTCGACATGTTTTTTTTACTGTATTTTATGAGTTCATTGTACAGATGCGGGAGGAACGGAGCATATGTTTTAAGAAATTTTTAAAGAATTTATTGGCATTACCTGGACAAATTTATATAATATTTAATATGTTTTTTATCATTTGATTACATAAAAAGCAATTTTATTTTTTATTTAAGCAAAATAATGAATATATTTTTGCTATAGCTTTGAAAATAAAACCTCTAAAACAGCTTATTTTCAAGATAAATAGGAAAAATATTCACTTTTACACAAACGTATTGTTGATATGAGCATAAGAATATTTAACCTTTCGCTTCTTGCTCTTGACAAATTAAACAAAAGAGGACCTCAAAAATAGAAGGTCGTGATGTTATTTATATCGGGAGAAATAACCACCATTCAAAATTTCTGTTAGTATTTTGAAATATTGCATTCGATAAAAGGTGTGCATAGAATACATGCTTTTGAATGATATTTTCGGTTATAGTACATTATTTAAATTAATTACACAATTCCGTTTGACTCCTTTACGTGAGGAAGTTGAAGAAGACAATGAATAAAGTAATGACAATATATAAGCACAGTATTCTTCATTCTCTAAACGTGAAAAAGCCCGAGCATCGTTTAAAGAAACTTTCCATCACATAATGGGCTACAGAAATGGAAAAGGAAATGAGTTATTTTCTTCCTATCATTACCATACAACATAGAAAAACTACAGAAAATGTTCAAAGTCTGGAGATTTTAATTGACATATTGTGTTCGCAATAAAAGAAGGAAAATACAACGGGAAATAGCCTTGAATGAAGAAATTAAAGAAGAGGTAGATATTTCCCCCCTTCAGTAATTCTGAATCTATCGGAGGTGGCAATTTCACCTCATCCAGAAACGATCCATTATGCAGTGGCAACTCTTCCGAGCCAATTATAGCAACACTCAAAGACTATGTAAAGGAAATTATGGGTATGAGTAAGGATGTCAATAAAACCACGTGGGATTGAAGTACGGCTATAATAGCGCGATGACGTAAGATCGGAACTTTTGATGTTGAATCATAACATTGTCATTTTCCGAGTGCGAAGCGGGAAAGATAACGTGTCGGTTGCCTTTCAGGATTATTATCGTTTTAAGATGGTTGGTAAACAAGTAAACGCTATGATAAGTACAACTCGTTTTTCACTATTGGGGTGTATATCGCACCACACGCAATACATTAATAATATATAATATGCAATCGAATTTGTGTTTTAATAGAAAACGTCTCGAAATTGTTGTAATGGACGATTCATCTGATTGTACTCCAATGATCATCTGCAAGCGAGAGTCATGCTTGGTGCCCTTTCACAATCAATTTAAAAGCGAATGTCTTCTTCATCAAGTTCATGTCATTACAATATAGTTCACAATATTACATTACAATATAGCATCACCAATATAGTTCATGATCATTGCAATATAAAGCAAATGATGGTGTTCAAAAAAAGTAAACTAGCTGATTACCCGCAGAACATCTGCGGGCTATAACCATTTGAAAATCGTAAAAAATACTTTAAAATTCGAAAGGCTTAAGAAAATATCACTGGATATGAGCATGAGAATATAGTAGAAACAAACTAAGGAGTTGCCACTCCAAAGAATCGGATATTAAATTCTTAAGAACTAGAAATTAATTTGTTAAAGTCCCCCCCCCCCCCAGTAAGTTACGATAATAAATACAAATATTGTGTTACTTTCCTATGATAATCATTAAACAAATTTTTAAATATAGTTTCGCCAAAGTTTGCTTTTTTTGCATGATGTCAGTATCGTATCGTACCGCAACATTTAATCGTAATTGGTCTGCGTTAAGTGAAATATTATATGGATAATCAAAAACACTTAAATTAACTTCATTTAGGAAAAAAAAGTTTAACTGAAACTTTAAAATTAGAAGCCAAAAGTAATATTCAATGTTATAAATTTGAAATGTCTCGAGCTTCTTCAGAAATCAGACGCTGTGTCGCAAATTTGAGATTAGTGTCCAATGCAATGAGGATAGAGATCTACAGAAAACTTAAAGACCAGACTTTCCGGCGTATTTGTGTTCTGGAGACATTTCAAGCGAAATTATGTCAATATATAATCATGTTTCATGTCATTTTATAAAGCATGAAAAGCAGAAGAAAAGGACATACGTTGAGCTCTGCATGTCAAAACTTCTAGAGTTATAATTCAGGGGTGCCCGTTCCATCTCAGAGCGTGGTGCATCCCCAACAGAACCTCCTCAAGAAACGATGACGCCCCAAATCGACTGAACGGTCGACCAAGCCCGCCCCTCAAAAGCCCCTGAAAAAATACCCTAAAATTCAACGGCGCAGTCTGCGCCACCACCCTCCCTCCCTCCCCTGGTAGGAACCCCTGTATAACGGTTAAAATGCGTCAGAGTGTTGACAAATTTGTGCTATTTTCGTTCAAAAATCAAAAACTGAAAGCCTAAAAAATCTGTAATTTTACGTTTTTGCCCGCTTGTTAAGTGCATCAACAAATTTTCAAAATGAGTAACTTAAAAGTTTTAAAAAAGAAATAAAAAAATGATTTGATATGGAATAACCCCATAATCTTTGTACATTATGAATCTTTTAGAAATTAAAAAAATGATAAATTATTTGTTGAGGGGAAAAAACTTGAATATTTTATAAATATTATAATATGTATATATAAAGAACATCAGCAATGAAGCAATGCGTGTAATAAATGCACGCATCTTCTTTTATAAGTCAACACAAAATGTTTCTTGAATCTCCACAAATTCGATTATTTAACGGGTGCACTTAAAAATAACATATTCAACGGTAGCAGGAAAAAAAAAAGGAATGGCTATGCTTCGGTAATTTTCAACAACTCGTTTGCTAAAATGTAGAGGAAGAAAGACATTCAAGGCAAAGAAGGAGAGAAAAAAAAAAAAAAAACATAGTTGCCTCAAAACAATGAAAACGTTGTTAAAAACTTGCTCAGCGAATACATGAGTGGTACAATAAAATTACTGAAATTCAAAATAAGAAGCATTGTCATTAAATACAGCCCACGCTATGTCATAAGCCTGAGGGAAACAAGCATATCCATTTTTTATTGAGAAAGAGTCATTGACATTTTTTGCCGGTAAGGGAGGTAGTGCAGTGAATTCCTTTAGCTTGAAGTTCTTGACAAGCGTGTAAGGTCACTAAGTTTACAGAGAATTCGAAATTCTAAACCACGTTCATTAATTTATTTCTATTTTTTACTCTGACGAGATTATTTTAGACGTGGTATCACGTATCAGGCCAGTTTGTTTTTTGGTAAATAAACGATGAATTCAAAAAATAATAAAGTTGATTTTGCGTGTGAAAGAAATCACTGAATTTTAATGGTGCAAAACGAATCAGCGCAATATTTCAACAAATATCAATTAAAAATGGACTACATAATAAAAAAGAAAGAAAGAAAAATAAAACGGGAATCAATAAATAGGTCAACACTTAAGTTTGCAGAGTTTTAAATATACAACGTTTAGTTTAGTGAATTTAACTCTTTTTTCTACTTGGCATTACTGAAAATTCCAGATAGAAGCCATATTTATATAAATATAAAACATTTTTTGTTGCAAGTACCATACAATGAGGACCACCGTAATTGAGACAATCTCGATGACAACAGTACAGAATTATTTTTTTTTAATATTAGGCCAACAAATAAGGGCATTAGACAAAGCCAGCAAAGGTTTAAGTTATTTATATATAGGTAATGTATCTGAGACCAATATGCAACTTGTATTGAAGCTATTGCAGTAAAAGTAATATATACTTTACTCCATATAGCAACGAAAAGAGGCTGAAATCTGACACGGTCTTTTTGGAAAAAGTTCTAAACACTCTACTATGTATAATGAGCTATATATATTAACTTGGATATTGGTCATAGTTGACATTAGACAAACCCAGTGGGAACAACTCTGCGAAGAATCTAAAGATTTGGACTAAAAAACGATATTTATAAACTTGTTGCCTATTTTTTTTTTACTACTTACTAGCTGCACCCGCACAGAGCTGTCTGTGCCAAAAGGCTTTTATTCATTTAAAACCACGACTAAGATGATAATCTGGCAGCTAAATTACGGTTTATGCATCTTCAGCTATGAGTTATACAACTCAGATTATAAAAATAAACAAAATCCACATAAGATTTTAGCCCTGGCTGACTATTTATCTGGAAAACTCAAAAAATATTCTTTTTCTTGATTACAATTTTTAAAATATTTAATGCATGCAAGCATTAAAAATATCAATTTAGAAATCAAAACAAATTATGATGAAATATTCTGAAATGGTTTCGACTGTCAGTCATTGCTTGATATCTGTTTGAATCTTCTTTGAATAAGTTCATTGCCTTTTAATTGCTCTATTCACTAATTCCTCTAAATTGCTATCCTTAACCGGTTGAAATCGCGTTTCTAGTACTCTATGGTTTCTACCCCAGCAAGTCAAAAGTTAGCTAATAGATTAAGATGCTATCTAGGGAACAGCTTTTTCAAGAATTACCGTAGGTACGTTCATACGCTTTCATTTATCTTCAAGCCGCTTTTTAATATAAAAACTCAAAAGCAGGTACATTATTCGAGACCCCATATTTACTTATCACTTCAAGAGATTTCTTGTAAGTTCAGGAATACAATAGCTCGTTTTGGTTTCGCACATTTCTTTTGGAGTCGTTCCCTCTAAGTAGATGCCTCTGACAGTTATATACATCTCTGAATGTCGCGCCAGACAAATGCAAGATCCGCATTCCGAGGAATAATTACACACTGTTGGACAGGCTTATTATGGGAATTATTATTTATAATAGTAAATAGCGTAATTAATCATCTTCTGCTAAAATTACGATTTTAAACTCATATTTTTTGCATTATGTAATCATAAGTAAGCATAATTTAAAACTTCTCAAACGTCAAGTAGAATTACCTTTCCAAACTTTAAAAATAAATTTTTCCAAAAGAAAAAATTGCTGAAAGCGTTCTGTGCATTCTAAGGGTGCAGACGAGAAAAACATGTTTTATAACAATTCCTTATATCAGAAAAAAGAAATGTATATGCTGAATCTCTAGTTTTGAAAATAAAGGCAGGGAGAAATCATTTCAACTCTTAAATTTCGACACACCCCTCTGCTAGTGTGAGGTCACATCTTCGTCAAAGGTCGCGCACCAACCCCATTCATGCTTTTTCTCCCCATTCCAGAAAATAAGCAGTTTCAATTCAAAACCGTTGTTCGACAAAGTGGAGGTGGAAAGCTGCAAATGTTTCCCATTTTAGGCCATAGTATGCTATTTTTAATTCAAAACGAAAATGCAGTTTTTGGTCTTTGAAAACAATCACAAGAACGTTTCCACAGGCTCGTCATTTCAAAATTTTCCAGGCATGGAGGGAGAGGGGGGCAAAAAGTGTAAACCCAATGTATATTGCATTAAAACTAAAAGAACAACAAAATACGCCATATTTCTCAGGCCAGGAGGCAGGTACAATTGCCCCCTCCTGATTCCCCTAAATGACGAGCTCAAACGTTTCACAACGAGGAACGCATTCACAAACATTAAAAATTACGTCATATTTTTTTTTATTTCGACATTATTTTCCTTTTTATTTGACAAGACAGTTAGTGGTTGTATTAATCCGTAGGCAAATTTTTCTGTGGTCGAAGATTAAAGGAACATAGCGTTTAGTTCAAAATTATCACCATGAATTTTTGCTTATGACATAAAACTAGATGCCCCTTTTTGAAATTTTTGCTCTTTTACGTTGCTTTTGTGCCCCTTTGTTTTCCTTTTATTAAGCATTGCAACAAAAACTTATCTAACCCTCATTTAGCTAGCCAAAATTTCTTCCGATCATCTTTATTTCTCACTCCCTCAGAGAAAAGGGGAAAGGGGGCTGAAAAGCTTTGGCCGTACTAAATACACGGGTCAGTCGTATTGATCTTGTCCGCTGTAATAACTATTTTCGCGACGAAAACATTTTCACCGTAAATATGTTTTGCAGAAGTGCTGTTTCTATAGCAGAACAAAAATGACGTTAGATATGAGGACGAAGTCGTTGCGACGATTTTTAATATTATGCCCCTCTTTTTTTGACCCCTCTAATAAATCTAAATGATTTGCTGAAAGAGTAGATTCTCTTTTTCACTCCATGTTGCAGGAATCCATAAACGATTACATAATTGTTGCTAATGTAACTGAAAGTTACATTAAAGAGGTAATTTAGTAGAACTAAGAAGAGAGCTTTCATCAATCTCTCTCCCCCCAAGTCACGTAATTTTCTGCTGTATTTACTTTACATTTGAAAGTCAGTGGCGCATGCACATAGAAGTACATACATGTCAAAAAAGCAAAGACAGCTTGCTTAATCTGAAATTTATTTTTAGGGTGTGACAAATCTGCTACGTAAACGAGAACTATAACCCGAAGGAAGTTCAATGGGCCTACACGTTTTTCCGGAAATAACTCGAAGACACTTGAAAAAAGTCATTAAATTCTTAGCCCACTCACAGCTGATAGAAAGCAGATTGCCCGAGCGTGAAAAATTCCATCATTATCATATTTAAAATACAAAATAGATTTTTTTCTTTTTTTCCCTTCTATTTATTATAAGTCTAACAGTCTCGAGTTCAGCAGTGCGAAGAAAATAATCTGCCGATTAGTGTCATACGATAAATATTCATTTCTTCAATTGTATTTACATGAAACTTCAAATTAAGAAACTCATCAGATGTTTCGACTAATGCAGTAATTATGCAAGCAAGCTTTTCCCCCCTTTTTCTTGGAACCATTTTTACCTAGGGCCCTTGGAAACCAAAATGTAACGCAACTTGGGGTGTCGTATAAGGTGCACTTGACCTCACGTGAACAATAAGATGTTTTTTCTTTTCCTTCTTTCAAAGATCAAAAAGTCAAGCTATCTAGAGCCCACGGCCTTGAATCTTGTAAATCATTTTTCATATAACGGGGGAGGGGGCAAATGGACCAGACGGCATCGAAATAAGGCATCTGACCGATTTATAAATATCTGGAATCCAATCTAGCCACTGCACGAAAGATTCAGTTATCTGGCCTGCTAAATTTGATATTTACAATTTAATTAATCAGCATGTTTTGAAAATAATATGTAAATTGCAAACTTACTACGTATTTGGGGGCGGTGGAATGTTTAAAATATGTATAGAATTTACAGGTTTCAACCATCATAGGCAGATATTTAGCGAAATTAATATCCCCCCCCCCCCGCTCCTCTGCAAAGGCAAGTCCTGTATATATGTATATATAATACAGTCGACGCTCGATATAACGACCATCTCCGTTCCACAAAAAAAGGTCCTTATAACGGGTGGTCGCTATAAGAGGTAGAATTTAAAAATGTATATGCATACATCATGCAGTATAGTAATTCCATTAAAATTGCCAATTTTTCAAAGATTCCAACAAAATGCTCAAATTATATTTTATCATTGGAATTTAAAAAAAATTATCAGTGCAATATGTTATAATAAAATGTTAAACAGATTTTAAAGTAGAAAATATAAGGAAAAAATTACATACTTGCAAATCATTCATTTTCGGAAGAAAAAATCAGAAATGGTTGTTTGCCTTTTTAGCACATGTGATTTTTGCAAAACATAATTTTCCATTTCAGTTATTGATGACAAATAGTGTTCTGTATTTTCTTGCCTTTCAAAAAAACATTTTAAAGTCTCGATAGCATTAGACACATTTTTTATGCTAGGAGTTTTTGTTACAATTTCTTCCTCTTCTTCATCTGATGATGATGCATCAATTTCTTCCTGTCCACAATAACGAGAAATTAGTTCATCTTCTGACAGATGCTCGACACATTCCAAGTCATTATCGATTTTAGCGTAATCGTCAAAGTTCAACGTTGCATTCATGTTCATTTTCTGAGAAATTTCTTGCAGCATTTCCTCTTCTTCAACGAAATTTTCATCTTCGATTGCCGGACTAATTATTTCAGCAGTAGATTCCCTTTCCTCTTGCTTTTTAAAACCAGCATGATGGAAGCAATTCTTGATGGTTTTTTCTGAGACGTCATTCCATGCTGCTTTAGAGAGATGCAAAGCTGTTAGGACATCAACTTTGTAATCTTGATCTTCGTCGAGTGCAGAAACAACTCTTCGCAGTAGTAACTTCCTATAATTGCGTTTAAAACTCATAATGACCCCTTGGTCTAGTGGCTGAAGAACAGATGTGACATTAGGTGGAAAATATTCCACGGTGATTGATTTCAACCCATTTAGTTTGGGATGAGCCGTGCAGTTATCAATTACAAGAATAATTTTTCTACCTTGAATTGTCATTTGCTTATCCAAGCAACGTAGCCATTCCTCAAAAATGACAGATGTCATCCACGATTTGGAGTTGTTTTTGTACGTGACAGGTAAGGTTTTGAGTCCTTTAAAACATCTCGGCTTTTTTGATTTTCCGATCACCTAAGAGTGGAAGTTTTTCAGTACCAGACATATTTGAGCATAAGAGAACTGTTAGTCTTTGCTTGGCTTCTTTCCCTCCACTCGCAGTTTCGTTTTTTAAAACGAAAGATTTATCAGGTTTCATCATGAAAAACAGTCCAGTCTCGTATGCGTTAAAAACATCCTCTGGAGTATAATTTTTGATAATTTCTTCCAGCTTTTCTTTTTTCCATGTGTCCACTGCTTCTTCATTCACAGAACCACTTTCGCCACAAAGCTTCCGGAATGAAAGACCATGTCTGGTTTTAAATTTTTGCAACCATCCGTCCGAAGCTTTGAACACAGTTTCGTCAATGTCCATTTTTTGAGCAAAAGTTAGAGCTTTTGACTTCAGCAAATTTCCATCTATTGGGACATTTTTTGATCGCATTATTTTCAACCATTCATATAAACCTTCTTCGATCTTCTGAAATTTCCCTTCACGGGACCGATTTCTAGAAGATTTGACTCCAATTTCTTCTTTTCTTAAAATTGAGTCCCGGTTGTTAATGATGCCAAATAAGGTGCTTTTGGGAATTTTGAAAACTCTAGCAATTTCGCATTTTTTTAAAACTTTTTTATCAACTTCATTTAAGATTTTAATTTTAGTATCTAGACATATCGCATTGCGCTTGTTTGAACCTGCCATCTCGTTCAATAGCGAAAATGCAACTCCTGTTTGCAGTATGCATTTCACTGAAGAACCTTATTCTTTTTTCGCTCCTTCCCCCAGAGGATAACTAATCCAAGGCACGTGACCTGGAACCTGTCAACATTCAGGTTGAAGAGCAGGTTAATTTTTCTCGAACCCTCTCATTCACATTTCTGGAAGCAGAACTTCTGAGCTGACATGACACCACCAGTCACGGACAGCAAGACTCCTCGTATTTCGGAGAATCGACCCTTGGGAAAACACGAGATTCAAATGACAAAAACTACCAATACATCTGTCAACCCCTTTTCCTAAAATCCGTAAAGTCCACGTGCTCTCTCCCCCTCTCTATTCTTTCCATACTATGGTAAGTGGTAATCCCCTCCCCCTGTCAAAGTTGAACTGACTGAACACTGAAGGCTGCATGCAGCTTGTCAGTAAACTATAATCAAGGTCATTTCAAGTTACAAATTTAGAAACATGTTCTTTTTGGAAAAATACCGGAAATAGTGTCCGTTGAATGCGGTCGCTGTATTGGATTGGGCGATACAGAACGGTCGTTATATCGAAAGCAAATTAACATAGAGTTCATAGGAAGAAAGTTGGGGCTTTTATCACTGGTCGTTATAATGGAATGGTCTTTATAATGCGTGGTCGTTATAACGAGCGTCGACTGTATATAGTATATATAGGAAAGCTTAAAAGTGAAACCCTACAAAAAAAGAAAAAATATATTGTAATTGCCCCAGTTGCATCCCAATTTTATGGATACTTCTCAGTTCTGGTTGTAAATGTAAATTACGCAGCAAAAAGCTTTTTTTTTAACAATCTTGTTTCTCTGCATAGAAATCAATTACGTGAATAGGAATCATTACTTACCAAATCATAGTTTACCACAGGAGGTTCGCAGCTTGCAACGACCTGAAACATGAACGAAACGTTCTTTAGTATTTAATATTTCAATTTTAAAATTCAAAACACATAAAAACAAATTTAGAAGAGTTTTATCGATTCGTATCGTAAGTAGTAAACAGGGCGAAGTGATTATTCCGCAATTTGCCTGATTCCTTAGTTTAATATCTCAGACGCCAGTATCAAAAAGAAATCGAATCTTTAAGTATTCCGAGATATTCTTGGAAATTTATCTCTAACTGTAGATAAATTCACAAAGAAGATTACTTATCCTGCCGTCGAATAAAAAGAAAGTTTTCGAATTTTAAGAAATGAAGGTTGAATTGTTACTGGCTTAATGAAATTAATCGAAAGTCGAGCCAGTCTAATCCTGCATATTGTTAAATTGCTGTCACAAAATAAGGGCAAATCAGGACAAAGTATCTTTTATCAGGAATATCAGGACAACTACAAACTATATCAACGTAAAATGCTCCTCTAAACTAATATGGCGGAAAGTTTTTTGTTTAAAAGATGATCTTTTTTCCTTTCTTTCATGTTTTGTGTCACATATGAGAGTAGCAACCATTAAATAAATAACGTTTTTTAAACACATGTTCATAAATAACAAGGTATTTTTATAATACTTTTTCAGAAAGAAGGGAATATTTAGAAACCGACGCACGGAGCTAGTTATAGCAGTACACGCTGTTTCAGCGTGATTGAAATAAATTGTTTCTGTAAGTATGCGTGGGTGCAAGAAGATATAATTTTCCCTTATCACGGTTTTGAGTTTTTATACTTCATTCATTTTTTGCACCATTGTCATAAACTCGAAAATTAGGACTTTTGATAACTCAAAAGTAACTTTTTCGAGTTATGACGTCGTTGCAGCAAGTAAGCGATATCATTTAAAAAAAAGGAAATGAGAAGAAAATATTCAATTCACTAAGCCACTAGGATATTTATTAACATAACTAAAATATTTAAACATAAACATCTTCTCTAAATAAATGTACTTATATAAAGAAAAAAAAGAACATAGAATGCCCGATTTCACGCTCTTCGAATACCACAGTAACAGCGGCTACTTGAAACACATGCAAATCACTTCAAATTAAGTTTGATGCTTTAGCTGCAAGCTCCAGAAGCAGATGGTAATGAAAGGTTTTTAGCCTGCATTGGTTTTATTAAACAGACAAGCACGACTGAAAGAAACACGTCCACTGCAGTTCCTGTTCACAGGTTGGACGAATTAATATTAATCGTCTTCGGGTTCGGGTTAACTTTTGCAAATCACGAACTCGATTTTCCTTTTTTGGTTTCATGCTTATGATTGGGATAAATGAGAAAACTATGTTCTAAGTTATAATATGTCGAAAATTCTTCAAAACATTTTTCACGAGCTCTTTCCCCCCTCCCCCTTCTTCTGTCCCTTCTTTAAATGTCTTTTTTTCATTTGAGGAAAAGATTTTTCTTCCGACAATTTTAAAATTTGAGGTAAATATTGGGAAAATAAGACCATGATTGAGATTTGACAGTGATGTTGTTCGTCCTGTGGGGCTGTGAAAATAGCGCCCCACACATTCCTCCGCCGGTCCCTCTAAACACGTGCAAAGTTACCATATTAAAGTTACCATATTATATCATCCGGTCTGAGATGAAGAGAGAGCCTGATAAGAGAGTATCGTTTACGTTTCTTTCCGGTCATTTTCTCGCTGCCCCTTGAATTTCTCACGGCCATGTCCATTCCCCACTCTGACCTTCTACATTCCGACACCAGATACATAAACCACGACCCCGAACCCAGAGGGACTCGGAGATAGTTCAACACAGAAAATGATTCGACAGAGACGTAGACAGAGACATTTTAAAAAGATGCTTGGAAGTTGCTGAGATGAGGATCCAGAGAGCCCAGAACTCCGCAGCAAAAGGGATGAATTTCAAGAACGCTATGTAGAATCTCTTGGCTCCCTTATCCCCTTTCCCCTTTTCAAATCTAATAAATGATAAAGAAGTTTTACTTAATTTTTCAGCTTTGGAGAAAAGAGATCATAATTCAAATTGAATGAATTCTAGTTTGATATTAACTATTTAGTCCAATATCGTTGTTATAACAATATTGATTACTTTAAAGTTGTGTTTGTTCTTTTCCTTTTGGCCCGTCGTATCAAATCAGAACATATTAATGAAAGTATCAAAATAAGGAATGAGTATTAATTACAAAAATAAATTCCAAAAATGAAAGGCCAAGTGAAGAAATGAGATTTAAAAACAAAGTAGAAGAAAAGGAAAAGGAAAAGGGAAAGAAAGAAAATTTTGAACAATCCTAAAATAACAAAATAAAAGGAACGTTTAAAGGAAATTAGAAGAGAAAACAATAGCTTAATAAAATGTGATAATTTCAAAATAAAATACTAAGAAATTTTCTTGATAAAACTGCATTGCGACAAATATGAGTAAACTAGAAATTTTCCTTTTCTATATCCTTTTCTTGAAAAAGGTTTATCTTTCAAAATTGATTGATAAGCATTACAAGTAAACTACTTAAGCCGATTTCTTACCAAGAAAAATATAAAATAATAATTATTATTTTATTTAATGCACTAATAGCCTTTATTATTCACATTACAATAACTGAAACCTTATTAAACTGAAATCTGTTTTTAAAACTTAATGTTACGGTTCCTCATGACAGTTTAGTTTAGTACAGGTTTTATTGCACATTGAAACAGACTTTTTATGAAGCATTTGGTGTGGTACTCTATTCGCAATGCCATTTTCAGTACGAAATTGAAAAATAGTGAAAATTAACTCTAAGGAGGAAATTTCATATTCTTGTACTGGATTTGAACAAGGAACAAATTTGTAGTGATTCAGTAGAACCAGACCACCCAGATAACAAAACATTGTTCACCGTGCCATAGCCGATTATCATTTATTTTAAGTCTGTAAGGATTGCTATAAATAAAAAGATCAATTTCAGCAATTTAAAAATACTCGAGTTGACGGATTATTTCTTTAATTGCTTTTAGGAAAATCAAATTGAACAAGCATAAATCTAATCGTCAATTTTAGAATGATTAAAGGTTAAGCCCAGTTAAATGGGTTTGTATGAATTTTGTCGTAAAGAAAAATCTTTCCACGAGCTGTTAAAGATAATTTTAATTAAATATTAATTGCTCTCTTTAAGAAGTTAATATTTTCAGAAGTGATTTACTTTTTATGTTAGGTAAACCACTGTCAAATAAGTACATTAATAGGTGTGGTTAAACTAATTTTTGAAAAGAAAAAAAAAACCCCTCAGTTCCTTTACTTTTAGTATATATTTATTTCCTTTACTTTTTTAAATCTTGACACTGAATTTTAAAAAAAATGTTACACATTTTTTTCTCCATTCATAACAATGAGCATCTATATATATAAAATGAAAGTTTGATGAACTTTCGAGTTGGCAATGCCCATGTTTATATACGCGCTACAGCAAAATCTACGCAACGTACGATTACGAAAAGTGGCACAAAATTCTATCATATCTTGGTGGTTTGCACTTCGAAGCTGTTTTTTTGAAATTCGTTCAATATTCTTTAAATTCAACAATTAAAATATTAATCCTCCAGCATTTTCTGTACTTCACACGAGTTCTTGAAAGTGAATTAAAGTGAAGTGAGTTTCAGAAATTCCGCTGATGAATGTAAACAACAATGGCGCCGGCTTTGCATGTAACGAAAATCTGTGTTTTAGAAAGTCTTTTCAGATTTGATTGATAATTTCAATGAAATTTATCTTTTAAAAGATTCAATCCATTAAAAATTGCAGTTACACTTACATCAGTAGCAAATAATGTTTACTGCGTGAGTGATTCTGATCCGACATTTCCGAAAATCTTCGATCAATTGTTCCGAAAGTTTTAAAATTAAAAAAAAAAAAATCCGAAATTTTTAAAATTTACTTATTTTAAGATTTTTTTAACAATTAATATCTGTGTTTTTCTTTCTACCTATTTTTTACTACTTTAAAATACTTTCAATACTTTAAAATACTTTCAATACAATAATTCTTTCCAGAAAAAAAAAAAAAAAAAAGACTTTTGGTATATAAGACCTCTCATTTAATTTCTTGAAGGATTATTTTTGAGCTTATACATATATATATGTATTTGCGTATGTAAAAAAAAAAAAAAAAAAAAAAAAAAAAAAAAAAAAAAAAAAAAAAAAAAAAAAAAAAAAAAAAAAAAAAAAAAAAAAAAAAAAAAAAAAAAAAAAAAAAAAAAAAAAAAAAAAAAAAAAAAAAAAAAAAAAAAAAAAAAAAAAAAAAAAAAAAAAAAAAAAAAAAAAAAAAAAAAAAAAAAAAAAAAAAAAAAAAAAAAAAAAAAAAAAAAAAAAAAAAAAAAAAAAAAAAAAAAAAAAAAAAAAAAAAAAAAAAAAAAAAAAAAAAAAAAAAAAAAAAAAAAAAAAAAAAAAAAAAAAAAAAAAAAAAAAAAAAAAAAAAAAAAAAAAAAAAAAAAAAAAAAAAAAAAAAAAAAAAAAAAAAAAAAAAAAAAAAAAAAAAAAAAAAAAAAAAAAAAAAAAAAAAAAAAAAAAAAAAAAAAAAAAAAAAAAAAAAAAAAAAAAAAAAAAAATGTGGAGGGAAATTTAATACTTTAACCCAAATAATAACACAATAGTAAATACTAATCTGTAATTACTGTTATTTGTTAAGGGAAAAAAATCTTGAAATAATTTAGTCAACAGTTTTTCTCTTTCTTCATTTTTTGAGATCTAATGAGAATTTTTAATGCATGAGCATCCACTTGCTTGAAAAATAATGGAAGAAAGTAGGTTGCCAGCATAAAACAAGAAATAACTTGATGGCGCTGCTATAGTAAAAGTTGAGAAATTTGTTCATCTTCAAAAAGTCGTTTCAAGGTATCTTAGATAAAAAGATCTTTTTTGCATTATATGGGGCTATTCTATTATCGAGCAGGGAGTGAACAGTGTCTGTGGGAAAATTTTTAGTTTTAATCTTATGCACAGGATATTCCATTATCCGCTACCTAAGAAATGTCTCTTTGACTTCAGGGGGACACGCAGTCAGGACGGAGAAAAAAAAAAGAACCTTTAAAAGCTAAATAGAATATAACAAATACTTTAAATTGGATTTTTTTTTCTCTTTTGAACTGAGCAAAGTGTTTCGTTAAAAAAAATATTCGCAATGTTTTTTAACCGCTAATCATAACCGTTGTCGTCAACAAATACTTTAAATATTATGAGGCTCATGATACTAACGGTGTTTTTATTTTTCAATCTGCGATTTAAAAAGAAAAAATATTTATTATATTTCATTAAAACTCATACTTCATGCTTACATGATTTTTTTTTCTTGGAGGGGATAATCTTTTCCACGGGTCATGACCGTATCCAGGGGGGGGGGGGGGGCGCACGGGCCTGCCCACCCCCGAAATTTTTCGCAATGTAGCATATATTCCTAACTAAAATTTTCCTCAACATAAGTGTTTCAAAGTCAGCCCCCCCCCCCCCCCGAAAAAAAATTTCTGGCTACGGCCTTGCTGCGGGTAACACCTATCACTACCCGCCCCTATGTATCACCCATGCTAGCTACAACACTGTATTCCATACAATTTTCACTATCAACATACTTCACACCAAGCCTCCACTGATGTTTTTTTATTTCATCAAACTGCCCTACATATACATAGTCCAGCATCTCTTCGCCACAGCTTTGTTTTTTTTGAATAGGCTAAGGGTATCAGTAACTGTTAGATTTTTCAGATGATCTTTACTAAATTACTTTGTCTGATCAATATCAATTCTCCATTTAGCCTACTTTAATTTGTAGCAGTTAAAATTTCATATTTAAAATTATATCAATTCATTTCTCTGATTTGATTTCAAAATGTATGTTTATGTATAAAACTACTAATACACTTAATTTTTTAATTTTTGTATCACAATTTACCCTTTTTATTGGTTAAAATAAACATTTATGAAATAACATTTATATTTTTGAATTCAGACTCAGAAAGAATGTACTGCTATCTGTCAGAGTCAGAGTAAAAAAAAGCTATGTAAAAGTTTTGATGATGTAATAAATATAAATATGCCACATGATACAAATATAGATCAATAAATATAGGTTATTAGTGATAGATTGAAATAATTTTATACCTAAATCAAAGTAGATATACATTTGTGGAAAAAGACTGGCTGAAATAAGTTTTTTGTCGGCTCAGAAGTGACTTAAGAAGTCGCCTTCGGTGTTTTGCTTGGAGAAAAAAACAAGTTGCGCCGTAGGCGCCGCTATTTTAACTTTGCACGGCCAACGCCGTTGCGGGTACCGCTCGTAATAAATATTTTCTTTAAAAACAAAAGTTTTCTAAAAGTATTTCATCATCATCATCATCATCATTTATTTGTTATTAATTTAATAAAAAATTATTTCTTTAGGCACAACAACAATAGAATTTTTCCTTTAGTAAAAATATTGCAAAAAACTTCCTCGCATCCTCTCTCTCTCCTACCTTTAGTGCAGCAGTAGTTTTCACTAAGTTGTGCCGAGTTCAAATACTCTTACTGACAAAAATCTGAGAAATATATTAAATCCGATGGAGGGGGGGGGGGGATGTCACACTAATGGCTGCTACTCAGCTTTCATAATTTTTATACCTTGCTATCTTTTCTGCACTACGTTCACCCCAATTTTTCGAAATCCTTCTTCAATGCTTTAATTGTAAGTTTGAAAATAGTAACTTATGTGCAAAACTATCTTTAATTTTAGAATTCAGCATATCTTTTACGAAACACACTGTGTATTGCTGTCCGACCTTACCTTTTACAATTATTTCGAGTAAATTGTCCTTTTTTATTTTGCGAAATTTTTATTTGACAATATAACTTGGAAATATAATCGAATATCGTAGTGTATCGTAGCACTAAACAAAAATTTCTGGTGATAAAACGTACTTGTAGATGAAATGATCTAGCGACGAAGTGAACAGTCAACGAAAATATAAAACGATCGCCACGAAAGGGAACCATTAAAGTACTATTTTTCAAACGAGTTTATTTTTATACCTTGTTCTTTCGTATGAGTATATGCAACTGACATTCGATTATCTCAGAACGGATTAACCAGAGGGAGGCGATCGCTCCCATTGCCTCCCCTCTGCGTCCAAGCCTGATTCCCATATAATCCAAAAAAGCTCAGGTTTGGGGACCCTAAGATTGGCGGGCCCCGAAATTTCCAAATTTATCGATTTATTTAAGAATTATTCTAGCAAAAAAAACTTTCATCAACAATAAATGTATCAAAAACTTGAAATTGATTTACTCTCTACGGCTAAAAATTCTGTAACGTCTTTTTTTACATGTTTTTTTAAGGTCATGTATATTTCACAAAGCCTCATTTATTCAACTGTCATTCCAGGGTGCCTCCTACACTGAATCCTTTTTGGGAACCTCGAAAACTTTCTGTGCTCTGGGGGCCCGAGCGATCCAAGTCGGGCCTTGTATGTATTCACGTCTGGATAGAACAATCTAAACCAGCGATTCGCAAAGTTGGTTCTGCGGAATCTTAGGTTTGCGCAGAAGGATCTCAGAAGTTCTTTTGGAAAGTTATTATTACATAAAATTATCTTCAGTAAGTCATGTTCAGAAAAATCGAAGGGACTCGATGAGGGCCATATTAGAAATTTATCTGAAGGGCTAGTTATGCATTTTCTGAAAATAAAAATACATTTGAAAGAAAAAAAAAAAAAAAAATAAAAACTGTTCAGCGAAACTTGTAAGTTAATTAATTAATGTAAAATGAATGTGAAAATCGTAAAATAACGCGTTGCTCCGCTGAAAATCACTCTGAAACTCTTATAGGAATGGTCGAAGAGTCGTCATTTGGTCGTTTGATGATAAAAGGTGTAAAACAAAAGTGCTGAAGTAACACATGGATGCAAAAATCAGGATTTTTGGGGCTACCCTTACTAAAACACGAATTCAGATCTAAATTGCACGCTACTCCAGGTCCATGAATTCAAATAAAACCCTTTACAGCTATAATTAACAAAACAGTGAAAAAATTTCATAATTCAAGTTAATTTGACTTATTTTAAAATTGTAACAGGTGTGATAAGTTACAAAAAAAATGCTATTTTTTATTATTTTCACTTGTAATAATATTTTTCATCGATAGCCTGATAACTTAAAAATAAGTTGCAAAGGTATTTAATTCAGAAGGATTACCAATGGTTACCAGTTTTAAGCCTAAATCCAAGGGCATTCCTAGGAATTGATTTCGATGGGCGGGGGCAAGAGGAGCAAGAGAAATATGAAGAAAGCTTTTCAAATTAGATCTTTACAATATTAAAACCTTCAATTCAAAATAGGTAGTTTTAAATTTATTCCCGCCCGGGGGGGGGGGGGCGCCCCTTTAAATGAGCTTTATCCAAATCATTAAATTTGTGATTTTCAATATGAACACGAATGGGGGTTCCTCAAAGTAAAAGTGAATCGTTAAGGGTCCGTGGTCACAAAAGTTTGGGAACCGCTAACCTGAACAAGAGTTGGGGCTAGAAAAGATTATTCAGCTGGGTAACGCACCCAATTGTAAGGCGTTAAATTTTCAGCACGGACTGTAATAAAATAATACATATGTGTGAGTGAGTTAGTTAAAAGGAGAAATAATTCCCCTTTCATCAAACTCAACTTTACATGCATAAATATTTGTATGAGTACGCTCCACCCTTCTTCTTTTTCTTTTCTTTTTTTCTTTTCTTCTTTTTCCCACCAGAGAGAAAAATCTTTTTAGCGACTTCAGCAAACACAGCAGTTTAAATAAATAGCTTTGAAAATAAACGTAAGCATGCGTTTTACGATAAGAGAACACGAAAGAAAGAGTAAATATTTTCCATTTGTACTCACATTGAAAGGGAAAAAGAGAAATAAAAAAATATTCCAGATTAAAACTAATACTAGGCACACGCGGCGGTAAAACCGGTGTGAGAAAGTTGTTGCGGCTTTTATGCAAAGCATCTATTTGACCTTAAACCTTCGAATTGAGGGAACGTGAAGCACATCAAAAAGCGATCGCAAATGAATAAAAAAAAAGATGGTTATTACTGATGCGGCATCGCAAAAGTGAATTGCTGCAGATGGATTTAGTGCAAGGTAATAATTTTCGGTTGCTTTGCACTTGCGTGTATGATCACTCTGCAACTGTGATTGAATTCTTTTATCATGCTTGTAGCCGACACATAGCACTTTGAAACGCAGGAGTCATTAGACAACAAAATATTTTTGATACAATCTATGAGGTGATGTTTTAGGCGATTAATAAAAATATTTTAGAGTTTAATTTAAAGTTTCTCACGTTACACTTGAATGTAAAAAAAAGTGAGCGTTAAAAGATTTGCTAGGAAAAACCTCAATTACATTATTTTTTAAATTCTAAGGAAATATAATACTTTTTAAAATTAGATAATTGCAAAATAGTATATGTAACCATCATTGGAAAAATAGATTTGATTAGATCTGGCAAAAAATGGTTGATTTCTAAATTTGACTTTTTATTATGATTTGGGCTCGAACTTTTAAATTTTTTAAATCTTTCCTTATTTTTTTATGCGAGAAATATTAGTTTATTTTTGTTTTTCCAAAATACCAAAACACTCGTTTTATTATTATGTATTATTATTATTATTATTATTATTATTATATTACAAAAGCAAGAGTTGCTGATATTGTTAGAGAACACTGAAAAAACAAATTAATTATTCATTTTCTTGTTAATATTTTGATTGACCATCATAATCATATAAACAACTGAAACAACTACACACATGTGTAAATTTTCAGATAAGTGTGAAAAAATTTTAATTGTCACTTTGCACTTGCCCTTAACAAAGAAAGAAAAATATTCAAAAAGAAGGAAAGAAAAAAATATATACATGATCAACGACAATGATGTCATTTGGAGAGGTGTCGTGCCCAAAGCTCACAGGTCTGAAGCTCACAGTAGGAGAAACGTGGCTCTAGCTCACATACATCAGCATCTCGTGTCCCATGCTCACAAATATTTTTCGTACCTAACTCTCTTGTCCCAAGCTCCGCCCCCCATCGGGGGGCGGAAACGAGGAAGATGGATTATTCTGCTTATTTTGAACTTAATTATAGATAAATGGGGATTTTTTTAATAAAGTAAATGATAATTTTGTTGAGATTTATGACTAATTTTCCCTCACGCTTTTATCCCAGGCTTGGGACCGGGCAGTGTCAGTTAAGACACAGGCGGTTTAAAAGGTACAGGCTGTTTCCCCTTTGTCTGTCTGTCTTTTTTTATGCTACAGGCTGTAAAAATGCCATTGCCTTGTTTACCATTATTTAAATTTTTCCATTTATGTCACGTAACTTTGGGAGGCCAAACACTTGTGTTGGTTATTAGACCGTCAGTAGGCTCGCATAATGTTTTCAATTTTTTCATCCAATTGTGCATAAACTTTTATTCTCCTTACTCTTGCGGTGAAATTTCTTTTGCTCTTAACTGGTGGAATACTTTTACCGATTGCTCTTTCAAAGACTTTAGAAATTGTATATTGGGGGTTTTTATGCCAATGATTCTATTGAATTGTGAGTTCCACGATTCCACTGGATTTTTGGTCCTGTGTCGTTGTCCATAAACATTACACAATTGAAAGGGAACACTGGTAGTGTCCATCTATTGTTCTACAAAGTAATCTATAAAACGTTTCAGTTTGTCGTTATTTGGAATATTTTCCATCATTTGGAAAAATACTTCAGACTACTACTGTGAGCTTCAGACACATGAGCCGGTCTAGGCTCCTCCCAACTGTCAAGTTGATACGTCGGGGAAACGGGTGATATATTTGTGAGCTTGGGACACGATATATTGGTCTATGTGAGCTAGAGCCACGATTCCCCTACTGTGAACTTCAAGCACGAGAGTTTCGGCCACGGACCCATTTGGAGAACACTTTATTGAAGCAATTGCAGCCGGTATAGTTCTCAACTTTCAGCTGTGTCCCCGGAGAGCAAATACAAATAATTATCCCTCCTAGCCTTAAAGTCACCATGGTGGGGTCTGCTTTAAAGCAACTGATATGATTTAGGGCTCCTCCGCACTGACCAAGACACGACCAGTGTCCACCACCTCATTAGGGCTTTGATTGATGGGCTATTAAGAAAAACTCCAATGTGAAGAGGTATTTTGCAAAGGGACGACTTTTGCGGTAGACATGAAAGGCGAGCAAGTTGGTTGCTGGCCATGGTTTATTTAAATGCCATGAATTTTTCAAATGCATACATTTGTTACAGTATTTTCTGTGTTTTTTTTTTTTTTTTTGCCTTATTTAACTGTTTACCAACCTATTTCAAAAAAAAAAAAAAAAAAGAAAAGAGGGTGGAAAAGGGGGGGGGGGGGGTCGAAAAAGTAATTCTTAAAAATAAATAATTGCACATTAAATGTGTACTGTAGTGTAATAAAAGCTCACTTATCAAATCACGGGAAAAACTAATAACTATTTATATTAATAAAATGATTTTTTTAAAAACATTTTTAAGAGAACAAAACATATTGTACTGATTTTACATTGGACGCGCAAATAAAACTACAAAAATTGACATCAAACAGGCGAACATAAAATTTCAGTGTTTATATTATGCAATAAATAAAATAATTAATAAAAGCTTTTTCACATTCTCACGTATTTATTCCAATCGCAGTTTTATAAACAGAGAACAAATATTTCTGCATTTCGATGAACGCAGAAATATCTGTTTTTCTTATTTCACATCTATAATTTTATTCCTACTTATTATTATTACCTTGTTTATTTTTTAATTTATTACATTTTTTCGCTGCACATAATTAACACTTAAGAATTATTTGTTTCCGAAAATTTATTTCGAAATTGACATCCAATGCCTTATAAATTCGGAACGGGGAAATTCTCACTACGAGGGGGGGATTTCAGACAATGGTGACAGTTTGTGGCAAAAAAGGGGGGGGGGGGGTAGAGAGAGGGAGCGTGACATCAGACATTACATATTTTGGTTAAGTTACAAACGTTTAGATTCAGCACAGTAGATATTTTTAATTTACTTGTTTTTAATTCTTATTGAAAACTCTAAAAAGTAAAACTAATATCATTGGCGTTCCTAGCATGGGCGTGAGCAATGCGGAAATTTGTGCTATCCTCCCCCCCCCCCCTTCAAAAAAAAAAAAAAAAAAACTCAGCTGTGTTGTACAAATTTGTAGTGTTGTAGTTTATATTTACAGCAGTGCAAAAAAAAAAAAAATCTCAAGAAATTTTATATTTTATTTATTTGGTGCAACTCGCATTAAACTACATTTCTAATCAGCAAAGAGACGTTGAAACGGTACCAGTAAAATCGAAAAATGCAAGTGTATGTATTTTTAAAGAACTCTTAAATTTAATTTGGGTGTAATACCCCCCCCCCCCCCCCGCAGTGACTCTACTGCTAATATCATGGCATTTTTTCTTTTTATTATTTAATCTGTTGCCGCAAACCAGTGAAATTTAATTGGTATTGATAATTTGAGGAATGGGGACTTTCCGAATGAATTCAAAGTGGATGATATACTTAAAAAACAGCCCATTCAGTTAGACATTAATTCAGAAACACATGAAGTATGAATTGCCAATAATTCCCCTGATTGCAGTTGTTAATGGTAAAAGGACTGATAGGAAATTGATTCTAGTTAAACCATGAAAAACTCAAGATGGGGCCAGGATTTTTTTTATTGCGGTCGGAATTATCCGCAGTGGAGAGGTCCCAAAGACAGCTATGCTCTTTCACCGCAAGAACAAATTTTTCGGTATCAAATAATAACATATCTTTATTAGACATTGCTAACTGGTCGGGTCTGGTCGGTTCTAGTGCGGCTACAGTGCCTTGTGCTTGAAGAACGCTCTCTGCACCGACTCACTATACAAATCCGATTTTGCCCCGACCGAAAGTCTGACCACGGTCGTGCAACAGACGAAAAAGCAAGTGCGGAGAGCTCAACACATATTCGCGTATAGCCCGTCGGGGATCATCAATCACAACCCTAATGAGGTGGGGGACATTGGTCTGGTCTTGGTCGGGTCTGTAAGTGCGGAGGAGGCCTAAAATGTGGCGAGAACACAAAAAGAAATAACACTGGGGATCTTAAGAACTTTTGTGCATTACTATGGCATGTGTATAGACTTTATCATATCAACTTTTGTATTTCCGTGTCACGTATGGGAAGTAACTAAATTTTTCCTACAGTAAGAATTCCCAAGTTTTAGTTTCGCATTACTTAAGGATAACGTGTATTAAAAAACAGATGAACATATAACTGATGAATAATTGAAAGTCAATCTAAGCGGGGCATCCGGCCTTATTATATATATCTGGCTGAATTTGGATATCCGGTCTGGATATCCGATATCAGGCGAATTCAATACTCTATGCAATCGAACTCGAAAACATAAACTAACAAATCTCCTTCACTAGGACAGAGAAATTACTGTAGTACTGCATGTGAGAAACGGAAAGCGAGATATATACTCAGTAGTGGTGGAGGGATAATTACAGTGTAACAACCACGCTTTTATTTATCGAGGCAGCGAAAGATACCACAAGTAAAAGAACAGGTTTTCGCTTTTATCTACAGGCTGTGCAAAAGAGAAAAAAAAATGGTGCTAAGGAGATGGTGTCAATGTTTCATCGAATTCTCATCTTTCGCTAAGTAGACAGGAAACGACCGTGACGTAATGTCTCTTAAATTGAGGCCTGGAAATACATTTTGTATGAAATGGAAAGGACTAAAATTGATGAATAATGTAAAGATTATTAGCTTCGCATCAATAGAACGTTATATGGAGTGGCCGCTATGACTAAGAGCCGAGAAATTAAGTTGATTATAAGAGGTATTAATGATACGATTCTGATTTAACAAAATAATCTCAAGCAAATATAAATAAATACATATTTTTAAAAATTATTTTTAGCAGTAGCACTTGAACATTAGTTCATTGACTAGATTGTCTTTCAACAATCGCCCTTAACAGAGCCTGCAAATTGCTGGTCATTTGCGAAGGGTCACTTGATAGGCGACTAGCATTAACAAAAGCATAAATAAAACAACAAAAGCATAAATAAGACCAGCATTAACAAATAAATGAGAATAAACATAAACGGACTTCAGAAGTAGCTGTATAAATCGTGGATTAAGAACAGAACAGTACAGGGTATTGAAGCACAAATGGTCTCTAAAAATTACGATCGTCATTCAGTTTTTACCTTAATGCTAAATAAAGCAAAAAGAGCCTCTTAAGTCTCTAATCTTTTTAGGAGCTCTTCCATCAATTTGAGAATAAATAATTTTACTTCAAAGAAAAATAGCTTTTTGGCTAAATAAACCAAATTGTGAAATTTGTGTACATATTAGGAGGAGTGAAAGAGGGGAAAAAAACATGGATGGCTGAAAGCTACGCCTACACCGGGAGATAACTATCACATCAAAAATAACGTCATATCCAAGCATACTTGAAGAACAAAACAGGGACAATAAATTACAATGGAAAGCGTCACTACAACTCGTGGTTGCCGTCTGAGCACAATGCGTCTCTTCACTACCAGATACACCGACACAAGAGATGGGGTATTTTTTTTTTCTTCATCTTCCATTCGTAAAATTCATCACGTCTTTCACTTTCGCTTCTCATCACTCATAAGAGGGTAGGCGGAAAAAATGAAGCTGTAGAAAAAAGGCAGAAATTAAAAAGAACAAAAACGAGAGATAGATAGTCAGATAGATAGAAAGGGGCTAAGTGTCAAACGGCAACATCTGGGAAAACAGGCTTATAATGTGGTCCGGGTCCACTTGAGAACACATTCAAATCGTTGTTGGTACGCAGAAAAGAATCGAAAAGTTTTTTTCTCTTCTGGTTACCATATGTAGACAAATTTCATTAGAATAATTTCATTTATACCCTTTACTTGCTTTTTAATTATTCATTGTCTGTTGTTTTACTGGTTCAGAGAGAAAAAAAATATGTATACATTCACTGTACGATCCTAGTCTGGAACTTTAGGTTTCCAGCTTTTGTTGTAATTTTAACGATTTAATACACGCAGGAGAAATTCCATCAACAAATTAGCCGTTTAAAAGTGATATAGCAGATTGCCAGTCTGACAAAAGAAGAACAGCATTTTGTATTTACATCCTACACCGCTGTTTCTAGTCCTCGAGGTTGGGGGGTTTTGCATGAAGTTAGTCGAGTAAAAACCACACTGACTCATAAACTTCAAGAGAAAAAGCAGGGTTGTGGAATCGGAGTCGGAGTGATTTGAGGTAGAGGAGGTCGGAGTCGCTTAAAAATGTGTCGAATATTTGTTACATCTTTAATATATTTGACAAGGATTCAAAGTCGTGAGCCAGAGTTTTAAAATTCCAGGAGTCGGAGTCGGTTTTTTTCCCAACCGGCTCACATCGGTCTACTCTAATAAAAGAGCTCGATGCGGAATGTAAAAGGTCAATGATTTCGGAATTGAGGATACATTGAACACTGCTATAGTTGGAACGTCAGTCGTTTAACTACAAACGAACTTGAAATACTGAGACACTTAAAGGAAAGATCTATTAATATTGCGGTGATTACGGAGGCAAAAAAGACAGTGAAAGAGAATTAAAGATATTGATATCTTTGGGATGACAGTGCGGTACCACAAAATAAAAGAATTTGCGAAATCGCTTTACTCCTGGATAAGAAATGGAGAAACATAATTGTAAAGTACACTTTTGTTAGTGAAAATCATCATCTGGAGATTTAAAATAGAAAGAGGACATATCTTGGTGTTTGGTGTATATGCCTCATGAAAATTGCAAAAAGGAAGAGATATAAGTGTAATAATATTTGTTTAAATGAAAATGGTAAACGACAGGAAGTTTTGGCCTCCTTTAACAACTTAAAATTAACGAATACATTCTTTAGAGGAAAAGAAATAAATAAGTTGGAGAACAAGATAATAATAATGTGGAGAACGAGAGGTACAAGGTCAGGTTTTGACTACGTTATTGACACGAAAACAATTAATTTTACTAATTAAAGACACACATATACTCGGAAGATAATAATAAGGAATATTTCTTGCAATTTAATATTGTTTTTAAAAGACTAAATTTATTGACAGAGATTACTTTTTCACAATTCAAAAATTCTGGTAAATTTATCATGTAATTACAGTGCGTAAAAGTAGGAAGACAAATTAAAATTATGAAACTTTTCATGCATTTACAATATTTTCATATTATGGCCTTAAAAATTCTCATGCTTTAAAAATGAGTTTAAAATATTTACTTTCCTTGCTCTGCATAAATAAAAATTGAATTTCATCCGAACAATTTTTTATCCCTTATAAAGAGCTCCTTCTAAATATTTTTAATGTCAAAAGAAACTGTAAAATATAATAGAAGTTAGACTATAAAATAGATTTTATAGTATATTTCATACTACTTCCAATACAATACCAAATTTTCAGAGATTAAAATTCCGTGAAAATAATTCAAATTGTTTTTCTTAAAAACCAAATCTCAAATGTTTATGTAGAGATGTTTGAATTTTTGAAAAGTTGTATAAAAAGTAATTTTTGTTGTTAATTTTGGTTTTCTGTAAGTTTGTTTTTTAAATTTTTGAAATGTGCATCTCAGCGTCGTAGAATAACTTAACCTTATATTTCATGCGCGAAGAAAGCTGAAATAAAAAGAACCCGTTAAAATCCTATTGGTTCCATTTTTCGAATCCACTGCATTCATATCATATCTCAAGTACTAAAGGGTGGGACCCTCACGTTTACATTTCTGAAGTGGTACCAAGAATTTTCACAGTTCTTATTTGCTTATATAATTCGCTGATTTCTGAATCTGGAATGCGAATTTAAGTGGATGAAGGTTAAAAGTTTGACCTCAATTATACTCCACCCCAACTCCCTCTTCTTCAGACTCCGATTAAGTGAACAAGCTGAAAAAGAGGAAGAGGGAGAAGCGCGCACATCTTACATTGAATTGGGAATCTTCACATTGATATCTAGTTGACAACATTAAGTTGACACGCGATTTGGCAACACAGAAGCGAAGTTGTGTGAATGATGGGTTTTCATGGTGTCATCAAGAAGGATTATCATCCAGATTCGGTCCAGATGACACGAGTTCAAGACGTTCAGCTATTAATCAACCATTATCGTTTAAAAAGATCAGGAGCACGATTGTGCAGAATTGCCTGTGTTCCTCAAAATTGATGAGGAATTTCTAATAACCGCCTAGTATTGAACTTACTGGTTATTGGAATCAGCCGTTTATCTTTATCAATAAGCCGAAATGTGAATGAAATGTACGTAAACCACTGAAATTTCACTACAACCTCTGCACTGAAATTGACGTAATCAATCAGAAAACCAGAACGGCATTCTTGCCAAAGTAATTTCAAGACATACTGAGCATACTATGTGTTTGTTTCATAGAAAGTCAAGCCTTCTTTGTTTTCTGCTCTACCACTTTCCTATTTTATAAAAAAGAGAAATAAAGAGGGCGTAAATAAGAGGGCAAAACAATCGTTTTATGTTACTTTAATTAGCTGATTAATTTTTTCACAAAGCAGTGGAATGTTTGACGAAAAGAGTTCTAAAATTATGTTAATTGATAATTTCTTGATATATGTTCATACAAAGCTTCTATAAGTTAAAACGTGTTATGAAACATTTGTAGTAGGACAATACCAGCTTTCATAAATAATTATTATTACAGAAGAACCTCTCTTAAACGGCTCCGGATTAACCGGCCTTCGCTTTATTCGGCCCATATTTTCAAAATACGAAAATTGCTTTTAGAGTGCAAGTTATATATGGAAGAAACAGACTCGAGTCTGTTCTGTGTTTTTCGTGATCCTATCTCCTCGGACAAAGCGGGTCTAATGGCGGGACTACGTGGAGAAGTGCCGGGCTTCTCGTCTGCAGCAAAAACGGGCCACAGACTTCTTTTACTAGCGCTTGATAACTGGTATGTAACTCTCAAAGTAACTACTAAAACGCAATAAATCGTCACATTTCCACTCTCTTCTAAATTGCATAATATATCTCTAATTTTTTGCTATCCCCCGCTTTTACCGTATTTTTACTTAACGGGCTTACCATCGTCCCAATTACGCCGGTTAAGAGAGGTTCTACTGTATTATTATTATTTAGTAGTAGTATTTTAATTGAAAGAAGCTTTTGTTTTTTATGGTGCTGGTCAAAGACAGAAAGCTTTATTTCCAATTAAAAAAAATAAGAAAACATGCTTTTGTAGCATAAAGCACACAAAATGTATGTCGTTGACTTTATGAGGGGTAAATCAGGGAATTTGATAAAGGAATAAGGAAGATATCGCGGAGCGACAGAAAAACAAGATAGAGAAATAATATATAAAAATTTCAATTGCTGGAGCTAAAGGGTTCTTTTTCTTTCTGAACTCAACTACTAAATCAAATGGATCGAAACCTATTGGTTATAATAGTCAAACTAAATAACGCAACCGCAGTTGTAAAATTCAGTTCAGATTAAATGTAATACATTCTTTCGCAATGCATTTATATAACAGCAGAAGTAAACTCAAACCATTTTAGTTTCATACATAGGAAAACATTATTTCATATTAAATGAACATTTAAACCGAGAAAAATAGCTGAATGCTATTCAACTCATTTTTGTTTGTAAATATATATATTTTTTTCAAAACATATTTAACGAGTTTTCTTATTGCGTTTGAAATCTGCGCTTGGAAGCATATATTATTTATAAAAACATTTGGATGTAAATGTCCAGATAATGTACTTAAATGCATACAAATAACACAAAATTGATAGTTTGTCCTTCCTTCGCGCTAGAAGTAATCACTTGAGAAAGTATAAAAGGGAATTTCCATCATGCAGTTATGGCATAAAAATATTTTTCTTGAATGCATTTAGTTCAATATGGCGAAATTTATATCAATATGGATAGTTTTAAATTTGCGTAATTCAAGTGAATTTCACGAATTCAGCAAATATTTCTGCATTATTAATATGAATATTATTCTAAAACAACTCTCATAAAAACGATTTTTTAAAAAAAATCTCGTTCGAAGATGTTTATTTTTTGCTTGAGTTTTCAGGCAAAGACAGTAAGTAGATAAACCACCATTCAAGCTTCTTAATGACATTTTCAGCTTGTACTGAATGTACATGCTTGTACTTCAGCTTGTACATTCAGCTTGTACTTCAGCATGACATTATCATCACCGGAGGTTCAATTTTTTCTGGATAATAAGCGTCGTGAAAAGGAAATTCTTTTAAAGAAGGCATTGGCTGAGCTAAATGCTAAGGCAAAAATTCACAACCTATGAATTTTTGCTCTAAATAATAAGCTCTTCTCACATAAAAATGTTGGTATGTTTTTTGATTTGCATGTTTTAAGTCATTTTTCACTTAAAAAGAACTATTTGTCAAAAATTTCTCCTTAGAGATCATTCATAAATGATGTCACACTGCGAGGGGGGGAGGGGGTTCGTGAAATTGTGACAAAGTGTGACAAGGGGAGGGGAGAGGGTAACAAGAAGTGTGACATTATGCATTATGCAACATAGCGTGACATGTGACTAAGGGGGGAGGGTGTGTACTGAAGTGTGACAAAGGGGGGAGGGGGTCAAATATCTGGGAAAAAAGTGTGACAGCATTTACGGCCCTCTGATTTCTTACGCAAAAATCTTGATTTTCATTCCATCTACAGTGGCTTTAATATCCTTCAGTTTAGATATTCTCTTTCATATGCAATGCAAATTCGAAAAACAAACAAAATATTGCTGCAATATTGTAATAATTTTTATAATTGTTTTATTGTTATTATATGTTTAAATGCTTTTTAATTATTGAAATAATTTATAATTTCAACAAAAAAGGAAATAGGGGAGAACAAGGAGAGTCCGGACAATTTTTCTCCACGATTTTTTTTCTAAGTTGACAATACAGCTAGAAATATGCAGAAAGCGTTGTCTTGTGACCTGAAGATTCAGCTTTATGTGAGATTTTTTAAAATTACCTAGGACGCGCCCTGTATAGGGACACATGCGGGGAGACTCAAAACACATGGGAAAGTAAAGATCAGTGTCTCAAGAAGTTGACACTGATGTTACTTCTAGATAAACAATGAAATCTGTATATAATAAAAGAATATGACCAATGACACAAGAATTAAGCGTTTAATAAAAAAGTTTTAAGTAACAATGAGCAATAACTCAAGAAATATATTTTTCATAAATCGGGTACGGTGAAAATTTGACGAGTTTTGCTGAGTTGTTGAGGAGGTTCAAAGTGCCCTAAAACTGAGGACCCTTCATAAAAAATGATGTCATCACAAACGGGCCACTTCCACGATAAACCTTTTTTATCATGGCTTTAATCTCCAGTCCGTCATCTAGCACAGGGGGTACCTGGGAAGACGTTGCTGTCATATTTAACTGCGACATATTCTCCTACCGATTTTTTGAATTGGCACTTTCTTTTGATGATCTTCGTCTCCCGTATATCCCGAAATGTCAAATCAGATGATGCAGAGGGCATGTCGATGTCGCTATCCGAGCTTGTCGTGTCACAGTTGGGTCTATTTTTTTTAACTATTGCTTTTTTCTTTTTTGAAAGTCAGTGGGCGTTTCGGCTTGGGTGATAGCTCCTGTTCCCTTTATTCCTTATATTCAGCATACGTGAAACGTACAAACAGAATACAAGGGGAGACTCGGGACAAATGTCCTGAGTCTCCCCAAGCAACATTCTTGAAGAAATTGTGATCTGACACAAGCAGTGTGTACGTGACGCCAGTTTAAACACATATAAATAAAAGCTTAAATACCCTACTCTCATAATATACACGAAAAAAAAACATGACTTGTCAATTTACTTAATGAAAGCTTAGCTATTTAACTCAAAATTTTAGATCAGACTATGCCAAATCATTTTTTTTTCACTTCACTGCCGTATTTTGACTTGATGGGCAGCCATTTGCACATGACAATAATAGCAGAATACTACCAACATAACAGAATTTTTTTTGCGCATGAAAACCTATAGGTTAGGGGAAAAACGGTCTGTCCGTAGTCTCCCCCTGCCGGACTCTCCCCGGTCTCCCCTAGCTCAAATTTTTTTAGTGCAAGAAAGTTTTTTAAAAATGTCTGATTGAAATATTTATGTGGCATGTAGCACTTTCATTTTACTTTTCGTACTACGTTTCCAGTATTGACAACTTCACATGATCCATGTATAATAACCATTAAAAAATACCGTTTTTTTTTTTTTTCCTGAACCACATTACAGGAAAAGAAAAACAATAGACAGCGATTTTGAAATGTGCAAATTTAATACACGTGGAAGTGTGGAAGTTAAACTTCTTATGATTTACTATGTACTAAGAACTTTTATTATCAAGTGTATATTTGGTAATTCCGTATTCTCGGATACCGTATAACAGGATAAAGAAAGTAATTTAAATCAAAAATATTCCTTTCCATTCTTTTCAATAACTTATTGCATAAGTGAATAACGGAATAATGCTATTCCAGGATCCGATAAGGTTACAGTTGTCACATCACGAAGAAAAAGAAGATTTACAATATCGAGGTCAGTCCATAAAAATTCCGTGCAATATTTTCAATATGACTTATTTTGGACACGAATTCCGATATAAAATATATTTGGCAACTTGCGTTAAAAAGCGAACACCTCTCATGAAATATTCATTGGCCGAAACAACAGCTTCGTGTGTTCTTCGTTATTCGAAATTTCTTAGTGCTTAGCTAATAAAAGATGTCGTAAATATCTTTCGTGCTGTGTGTAGAACATTTACAAAAGCTCTGAAGGTCTGTAAAACGGAGTTCACATTTAGATCAGACTGTAAGGAGTTGGAACTGGTTATCTCTACCTGATGTTTTGAACATTAAGATATGATGATACAATATGATTATTCAAAATAAAATATTGAAAATCTTGAATAAAACTTTTCTGGCTACATCCTTAGTCTCAACTTCATTGTAGAAGTAGATTACTTATTAATTACTGCTTTTTATTTCTTTCTAAGTGCAATGTATGCATTACGTTTCAATTTCATAGCTTTAAATGTTCTAGGTTTGTAAATAAATATACGTTAGATAGAACTCTATATTAAAATTGTCCCAAGTTATAGTTTCTGGAGAAAACTTTCTCACCTATATAACTATTTCCCTAAAAAATGAGTAATAAAATTCAAAGGCTGTAAAACTATGTTCCGAGACCACTGACATTTTTGTGCGGACCACCAATAGTTCGAGGGCCACCGGTGAAGAAACACTGATTTTCATTATTGGTTCGACTTGGCGGTTCTTAAACATAGCAGATTTTTAAGCTTTTGATAAAAATTGTAGTGTGTCCTTGAGTTTTTGAATAACTGTAAATGGAAAATTTAAAAATTATTACGGCTTCAAAGCAGATATTTATTGTGATGATCTTCCAGCCTGGAAAAGTAACTTCAAATTCAATTGTTTACACATAATATGCAAATTTGCAAATTACCTATATCATGTAATCAGTAGTCCACCCAATAAGGTTTTGTAGAGAGAACAATATTAGGAATGTGTCGGACATTGGTTTTGTCGGATATCCAATCTCGCTTGTCTTCCGAATCCTGTCCGGATATCCAGCTCTTAATCTCCTTTCAGTAATCTATTACATGTTTATTCCTTTTTTTAATATTAATGCCGCCTCAAAATAATAAATCTCAAATGTCATTCATAATTTCTTTAAAAGCATTAAAATGTATTAAAATGCAATTCATAAAGAAAAATGTATATTTATTTTGAAATGGAATGATGCACATAAAATGACACCTTAAAATATTGTTTACTTTTGTAATGCTGACATGTATAAATATTTTTTAAAACAGAAGTTCATTTAATTTTCAAATATAAAATTTCGAATCAAAATAGGTCAAAATAAATAAATAACTAAGTAAAACAAAAACCAAATAAATAAACAAAGTAAGAATGATTTTTACAACACTAAGGCTCCTAATGTTAAGCTATTCCCCCAAGAAAATAGTTCATTTTTATGTCTGATTCCTAATAACAATATTAAAAATAAATTTTCTCTATGGATATAATGCCGGATGCCCGTCTTGACACGCCAGATAATTGGATATTTAGCGCAGTGGTCTGATCGGATTCTATATATTTAAAATTGGCCGGATACCGAATAGTTACTTGATATCCGATGCCTTCGGGACGGGGGGGGGGTCCTCCCCCCCCCCCCCCCCCCCCCCCCGATGCATGCAAAAATCATTTTACTTTCAATACAAGTATCCTTCAAACACATTGAATCATTTTATTCAGATTTCATCATTTCACCTCATGATTCAATTTAATGTATGGGCGTTTCGAACTGTGAGTAATTTCCTCTTATTCAATAAAATATGGTGTGAGCATGAGAGTAAGAAGAATCATGATCATGTCAAGTGTTCTCTGTTGCCGGAAAACCGGAAACAGATGCTTCAAATCACGTGGCAAAATTAGGGAGGAAGTGAGAATGATTCTTTAAGTTTGATATTTAATGAGATCTTTCTTGAATTCGTTGGAACAGTATGAAAAATTGACTGTCTAACACATTAAAAAATGTGAGTGTGAAAACTTTACTGTCATGCACGTTTAAAAATAAGTCACCGATTACATTTATTAGTCACCGATAGTATAGCTGTAAATCCTTTTTGCCGCAAACCATTATACATAATTCAAAATCTAAAGTTTTTTAGAGCTTATTATATAGTACTAGATTTGATTCAAATTTTTATGTGGAATTATTTATGATTCAGTTTTAAAACCTAAATTACCGAATGATAAGTTTAATAGTAAATATTTATTATTTCACGATGATTCAGCTGCATCATTAATGCCTCTTCGCTGATAGATATTTAACAGAGATAAAAGGGAATCTTTAATCTGTTTCGAATAATAAAACAAGTTGCACGAATTTCATAAGCATGTTTACCTTAGCATAAAGTGTTAAATATCCGTGATGGTTACCTTTCCTCTCTTATACATGATTAAAATTACTAAATATTTGACACGCCCTAAAAATATGTTGAAATGATTAAAATAAGCATATAATGAAGGTTATCTCTGCCTCTACAGCAAATGAAATATAATGTCTGAGTACAAAGGAAAAAACCACGTAAATAAAGCACAAATTGTCCAACTCAATAATGAAAATAGCTATTTCAAGGTTACAATGAAGCCTCTTCATCGGTGCAGGAAAGAAAACTGCTCAACATACGACAAGAAAATTGTGAGTGTCAACAACCAGAAAGACACTGGTCTTTGTACCAAATGGGCGGACAGTTTGTGCTTTACTTACGTTGTACTCATATTTTAACACAAAGCATTTTTGATATTTTGTCTTATAGAACAATGTCTGTTTGTGTGTTTGTCTGTTGGAGGTGTTCAGAACAGACGGTAGAACCTAGAGCTACTAAAATTTGTACAGCTGTTCCTTGGATGTGGGAAAATATGCACCTCGGAGTGATTTTTTCAAAATTCGATTTTGTTCTCTTTTTGTAGCAAATTTTAACCAATTAAGTTTCACATAAACTGCCAAATGTGGGGTAAAAAAAATCCTTGCATATCCTAACATTGTATATCAATTGAAATTCTTTTTTTTTTTTTTTTTTGCATGAAATAGAATTTGTTCGTTCTTTCTTTACTTCCTTTTTCCAAATAAGACTTTATGTAGTATTTGATGCTATATGCTTCAAACATGGATCCGAGACTAAAAGTAAGTTAAATCTTCCATTTTAAAGATAACAGTCAAATTTAATATTCTGAGTCAGTGCCGAAACCTATTATGTCCCCCACGCAGTCCATTAGAACATCAAAAGGTACTTTTTGTCCTATTTTCTTACAAATTCTTCTTAAAAAAGGAAAATCTATTTAATGAAAACACCGCATTAGCACAGTTTTTACCTAGTAAATTATATATAAAAATTAAAAAGAAAAAAGAAAAACCCTTTACAAACACAGAGGAGTTCGGAAGGAAAAGCTGTTATTCACTGCGCATACTGCGATAAAATCATATACGATTAATCATTTTGAAAACTTCCTTCTAGTACCGCTTTTGCACAATCATTTTCAAAGAAATTATTAATAGTAATAATGCTGAGAATTTTCTTTTTTGTCACAAATGAGAACTACTATTCACAAAATTTTCAACAACATGATGAAACAAATGTATGTAATGTCCGATTCCTTGCAGGTTTAGTGTTTCAAAAAAAAAAAAAAAAGAAAGAAAAAAGTTTAATGAAACGTTTCAATATGGATCTAGTAGATCCATATTAGCAATCTCACACAGATAAACTGGCAAATACACGATAACAAGTAAGACTTATTTTAAAAAAAGTTATAAAAAATTTTATAAACTACATTTTTTAACTCTCACTTAAAGTTGGCTTAAAACGAATATTTAATTTCGCAAACTATTTTATGATTAAAAACCAAAAAACGTTAGAACTCTCGTTTGTGCCTGAAATTTACACCGAAAAAAAAAAAAGTATTTTGACGATAGAAGTAACTACTTTCAAAAACACCCTCATAAATTCGGTTTCAGGTGGGAGTATAATTTCGCAGATTCATTTGCTAGATTTTGTTGTTCAAAAAAGAAAAAGGGAAAACGGCAATTAATGGTTAAATGTCATTTTTTACACTTTTTACAGCTCTCCCACAATGCATTTTATGTCGTAACTTTCCTCTTGGGAAGGGGAAAAGAGGGGAGTCATGAAACCTTCAACTACAATAAAGCCAAGTTATTACATTGAACGTCCTTTGTTAATTTTATTTCTTACTTTATTTCTTGTTTCACTAATCACCAGTTAGAAACTCGTCTACTTTTAAACGCAGCGAACCAAGCGATTCTAGTTTTATCAAGTTAGACCAATGTTTAGAAAAAGACAATTTTTCCGAGCATCACGTGATGCAAAACGAAAAGAGAAATGGGACCGTCCATAAATGATGTCAAGCTTTTTTCTCTTATATTTGACCCTCCGCCCCCCTTTGTCACATGCCACGCTATGTTGCATAAACATGATGTCACACTTTTTGTTATCCCCTCCCCTCCTCTTGTCACAATTTCAAGTACCCCCTCCCCCCTCGAAGCGATACATCATTTATGAATGATCCCAGTGAGTAGAAAATTAAACTTTTCATGCCCAAACCAAGTTTGTTCTTTAAAGGTTCGCAAAATTTTGCGGCTAATAGCAATGTAATTAATTTTAGCATCACCCCCCCCCCTCCTTTTTTTTTTCTTTTTACGATGTTGTTTTAATGATGATATTAAGACAAACCAAGCTGTCTCTGATTTTGTTACAGTGAAAGTGACTAGGAATCATTCATAAATGAT
Source organism: Octonoba sinensis (assembly GCA_038502835.1). Lineage (NCBI taxonomy): Eukaryota > Metazoa > Arthropoda > Arachnida > Araneae > Uloboridae > Octonoba > Octonoba sinensis. Next base: position 15,272,374 of record CM076599.1, read on the forward strand.
GTCACGCTTCGAGGGGGGAGGAGGGTTCATAAAATTGTGACAAATTGTGACAAGGGGTAACAAGAAGTGTGACGTCCTGCTTATGCAACATAGCGTGACATGTGACAAAGGGGGGTAAGGGGATCCTTTGAAGTGTGACATTTTATCAATATATGGGAAAAAAGCGTGACATCATTTATGAACGGTCAACTAGCTCTTGAATGGGCAAAATCTTAAAAACGTTCTACACACCGAAAAAAACAAAAAAATAAATCCAACTAACTGTGTGTCTTCTCCAAAAACTTTCGCAACATGAAAAGTTTTTTTTATTATTAAGTTATAATCATGTTTATTTTTTACGAGAGAATTTATACTTTATATGGAAAAGAAATAGTCTACAATGAACAATGTTTATTTAAAATAAGAGTAATTAGGATTACGTATCTAAAACTTCCTAGTTACTATATAAAATGACTTCCAATTTAACAATTAGAAAACCTTTATTTCCTAATATACCTTATCAGCCTTATAATTCTGCTAGAATCCCACACAGTGCACGCTCATGTCATAGCAGTTACTAAATAAGAAGTAATAATTGTAATCAAAAACTAGAATTAAAAGGAACACTTAGTGAAAGCACCGAATGCACTACATTTTGGGGTACTTTCTGCAAGTGTACGCACAAGGAGCTGGTTTATAAACTAAATATCTCTGAATGTTGCCTGTTCAAATATTGCATTGAACATACGATTTCTATGGTAGATCGATGACGACAAGAATGTTAAAAGCACCTGCTATTTATATGTTTGATTAGGTTGTTTTTGAGGATTTCAGGACGAAATGAAACATACAAATCTTTACACACGAAATTAAATATCAATGAGATGTTACTTTCCTCACTTATTTTGATTTCTCATTTTAGAGAGAATAATTACACCGCAAACGATTTCGTTAATTAAATGACAGTTGAGAGCGGAAATATTCAAAAAATTGCACATGCTTACTGTTATAAAACTTTCGCTCTGATTCGCAAGAAAAATGCTAATTCATTCTTTAATTCTCATCATATTTTTAAGTAACGTTTTAGGAAACTATAAAAATGGTTGGAAAAAATTCTCACATCATTTTAAATCCGTTGTATTATGATAGTCACTAAATTGGCGTTATTTAGCACCGCCTTGAAAAATGCGTCATTCATTTTTTTCCTCTTCACAGAAGGAATCTTATTCTTAGTATGATGTAAGAGCAATCTCGAATCTCATAAGGTCAAGAAAATGAACCAATTGAATATGCCAATCTTATCAAGTTTGCATTTTCTCACACATTTCCTCCGTATCTTCTAAACGTCTTTAACAAAAAGGTCCCGCCACCATTCATTACGTGGGAGATAAATCTCTCCGACATTATCGCCAACGAAAATGCAGAGAATTCTGAATTAGCATCCCTTTTAAATATATATTTCGCTGCACATCAGTGAAAGGCATATTCAAACTTTTCCTGTGTTTCATTAGATTAATGAACCTGTAATCTAAGAGATATTATAGAAAAATAATCTAATCGCAAATAAATCTTTTTTTTTACTATCTTTGGCTGATTTTATTTATTTCGAATAGGGAGGATTTATTCTCATCTAATTTACAATTAATCCACACACACGCGCAATTACTTTATAGTCGTGGTTTTTCAAATAATTTTCAATCTGAGGTTCAAATTTCAAAGGATAATTATCGAAATTTTTTACTCCCAGAAAGGGCTGGTGATTTCTGCTTATTTGGACGCACCGTCGAGCAAGGATTTAATGCTCTTTGATATTCGGCAACTTCAACCAATCCCAAGGATTCTTCTTCGCAGACAAGGTGTGCTTGGAATTCTACCTGGAAAAAAACTTTTAAGCTCGTGAGAGCGAAGATCTAGCCACCTTTCCCTTTTTGTTATAAACTTCACCGTGGTTAATTAGCTCACGTTATTATCCAGTTAGCTCTGACAGGAAGACTCCTGATGATAGAAGGATTAAACAATTTCATTTGTCAGAATAGGAGCGAGATCCCTTTCTCTCCCAAATAAGAAATGAATTCTCTCGAGGTCAGGCCCCTTCCACTTAGAGCCACACCGTATTGTAACATTGATATATACTAGCTACTGCTATTAAACGTTATTGTTATCTGTTAACATTCTTAACATTTCAAAATTTTAATGAAGTCCACTAGCTTTGAAAGACTAAACACTTTTCAATTTTTCAGTATTCATCTTGAGCCATCGCCACTCTTCAAAAGGCAAGAGAAAAAATTGAAAAGCATTTGTTTTCTGTATGTTTAGTTTTTTACGGAGATAATTCCAGAGTGGGGTGGTGTGTTGCGCCGCCCTTTTCTACTTAATTTTTTTTTTTTTAAACTTCTACTTTTTTTATTATTATTATTATTATTATTATTATTATTATTATTATTATTATAATTATTATTATTTCGCGAAAATTCGAATTTATGTAAAATTATGAAATGTAATAATGCTGCAAGAAACTAAAACGCAAGTACTATTCTTCTGGAGTAGAAACAACAATTTCAAAAAAGATCACAATCGCAGAAATCAATATTTTTTAAAAATCGTATTTGCAAAACGAATCTCAATCAACAATTGGAATTGGAAAAACGGGCCACTATCCCATCCAATTACGGAATTGTGATTATTTTTTCGCATTATTTTCAAAATATTTTCTTCCCAAGTTTACGCAATCCACAGGACGCGTAGACTAGGATTTTTTGGGTCCTACTTCTCAATTTCGGGTTATAGCGCGTCAGTCGTAATCCTAACATTAAGTAATAAAAAATTTTCCTTTTTCAGCTTCAAAAATTTTTACCCGTCTCTAAAAATGAAAAAACATAGAGTCATGATGAATTCTCAAAAAAAAAAGAAAAAAGAAAAAAAACAGACCACACGGAGGAAAGAAGAATATAATTATGGGCGTAGAAAATAATTAATCTTACAAATTGAACAAAAGTCGTTTGACATTTTTATGAATAGAAGTTCTTTCAATTTTAATGGTACATGAAAAATAAAATTAATATGTACAATTCTGACATAACACTATTTCATTCAGATATTTTTCATCAATGACACCAGTCGTAGTGAACGAATTTCCAAGAATGCAGTGTCAAGCTATAATAAATCTACTCCGACTCCCCTGCCACAGAAAAACAAGTCTACAAATTACAGGACTTATTAAATTACATTGCGAATATAGACGTTAACTGAAAAGGCCAAAGGAACGTAAAAAACGACTGAAACCGAAAACAAGCTTTAAATTTACGTCCGAGACAGAAGACGCTTGGAATGCATCAGGATGGGGGGGGGGGGGGGGGGAGCAGGGACAAGCCCATTTAAAAGGGCACGGGCCCCCCTGAAGTCTTTTGCCACAGCTGTAAATCAGAGTACAAGCACCAGCGGCATTTGTTTCTCTTGGAAAGCAAAGGAGAAATGGAGTAGCTAAAAGTTTTGGAAAGTCGATATAAATTGGTTGAAAGCCTGATAAGATGATACTCGAAGAGCGGAAAACAGAAAAAAAAAAGAGTTGCAATGTTGTAGGTTCACTGACTTCGGAAGAGTGCTTTTAAAGTAAAAAACGCAACGATTGGATTAGAAAGGATTACAAAGTGAGTCAAATGGATTCTCTCCCCCCTCCTCGACATCTTAGACAGTTCGTTACGGGCGTATATAGGAATTAATTTCGAAGGAAGGCGAAGGCAATATCAGAAATTACTAAATTGAAGTTCCAAAATATTTAAATTTTTATACGAAATAGGTAGCTTTGAATTTACCTCAGGAGAGGTGCGGGCTGCCTCCGCTTCCTTGTCAAGTCAGCCATTTTTGCGTGATAGCAATTTGATGTTGCAATCGAAGTCATGTTAGTGGTGAATAAATGGTAATAAAAAGGTATGCGTTTCAGGATAAAATGGAACAATTAACACAAAATTAGAATTCAAGAAGTACTCTATTTCAGTACTAATTTTACCTTTATTTATTTTATCATCATTATTATTTTCATAAATTTATGTTAAATGCATTCTTGTAGTTACTTTCGAAAAACCGAAATGTATTCTTGTTTTCCAACTCAAGTAACTACTTAATATTCTCAATCATGAAACGTATTCTTGTTTTCCCCTCTTCACAGAGGTAATCCCCAGGGTCCGACAAATCCCGGGCTACTAAAAAATATGCCTTGGCGACTAGTTTGGCGACTAGTTCGCAAATGAAAATATTACAACTGGCTCCTAAAAATTTTCCCTGGCTCCTAAGATTTTCGCACTTTTGTCGGACTCTGGTAATCCCTTTCCCCTGTCATTCATAAAATGCATTCTTGTTTCACCATTCAATAACTGCATTTTTATTTTTTTCATTCAATAACTGCATTTTTTTTCATGAAAATAGTATTCCTGTTGCCCATTCATGAAATGTTTTCGTGCTTATGAAATCTATTCTTGTTTTCCCCTTTCTGAATTTATAAAGCGGCTACAATTTTATAATGCTTTTTCCGTCGCTTCACGAGGATGTCTGGCATTATCCAATAAGGTAAAACCAATAAGAAGCTCTTAAGATTTTTATTTTCATTTCGTTTCAATAATTAGGCTTTTTTCAACCAATGTTCAAAAGGTTCATTCCCTTTTGTATGATCTCTGCCATAGCAAAAATAAGACGATTTTGAGAGAGGTTCAAATACCGACAGAGCTTGTGTGCTGCATAAAAAATGTCTGAAATTCCGAGATAAATTGCACGTTGAAAGTGATATACGTTGCCGGCTGCAGCAAAAAAGGAAAAGAAAAAAAATCTGTCGCGATTGTGAGACAGCGTTAAGAACAAACGTCGGCACACTTTCGGGTATCAAGTTAAAACAGGCTGGAAATCAGGAAAATGCGCCATGAACGAAAGACTTTATTATCAACGTGAGTGGCGAGGATGGGTAAATTTTTTATCTCGCGGTTGATCCAAGCATCACTGAAAGATTTTTTCTGTGCATTTATTCTGATATCAACGACATAAAGATAGAAATCTCACCATGTCTTTGTGCTTTTTCTTTTCTTTTTTCTTTTTCTTTTTTTTTTTTTTTTTTTTACATTTTTTTTTTTTTTTGCTCAGAATTTTTTGTCACCCTGATCGAAGAATTCATGTCAGACCTTTGGGAAAGGGAATAAATTTTAACGTATGAAATTTTTCAAGAAGACAACTTCATGTATCGTTGTACATTTAAATTCTTCGCCTTAATAGAAATGCAGCAAATTAAGGTTTCTTATTAATGCTACTTCAAAATTTGTTTATATGCTATTAAAAATGTAACAAAAAGTTTATTTAAATACCAAGGATAAAACGCTTTAACCACCATAATTCATGATTTTCCGAACTATACACGGACGTGGATGAATCCAAAGGAGCGGATATCGTAATACATCCGCCTCTCCTGGGATGGAAATATCCTCCCCCCCCCCAAAAAAATCATTTAAAAAATAAACAAATACACGGGCTCCCAGGCAACATCCCCCACTCCCCTTTTGCGAAAATTTATAGATACGCCAAAGTATACGAAAGTCATCTGCAAGGAAGCAACTTAAGTCAGATGTACAGAATCAAATGCGCTGTCTCTGCGTTAAGAGTCTGGCTGCATGTTTCAGTATATTAAAAACGTACGAATGTAGCTTTATCACTTCAAGAGAATATTTACATTTAAGAATGTCTGGACGAACTCTGATTTACATTATTCAAAAAGCAGGGGGAGGGGCATGGCGCAGACTGCGCTATTGAGATTTATTAATTTTTTTGGGAGGTGTCGTTTTAGGGGCTCTTTGGGGGTGACCGTTTGGCAGATTTGGAGGTTGTCATTTTAAGGGGGTTCGTAGTTTTTAGATGGATGCGCCATCGCTCTGGGGGGGGGGGGGGCACCTCTGCAAAAAGCATATAATAACCCTGGCAATTATTCCAGACCAAAGATTACGCAAGCGTAAGCGAATCGGTAAGACACTCAGATAAATATAATAGAGAGGAAGTCAAAAAATAGTAGGGGCTGCTAATCGTTGATCACAATAGGTTAGACTTTTAGAACACCAAAGTTGTGTCCCATAATAGTATCATCCCATTTGTTCTTCAAATTCCACAATTTTTCCCCCGGCGAAAAATGTCTGTGCCTTTTGATCATGACCTTCATCAAACAACATGTAGCAGGTATCTATCATCTAACCGACAAATTGGGAAGCCACAAAAGAACAGGGAAACTGCATTAACTAAGACTATCTCCTTATTTTTTTCTCCCGGACGGTTTCCGCCTTCTCAAAATGAAGTTCAATTCATCATTTAGCCAACGAACGATTAATGACGGCAATTCCGACTTCGGCCATTTTTTTTTTTTTTAAGCTCCTTTTTCATTCTTAAAAGACCATTCATTCGAGTAAAAGCGGCGGTAATCATTGTGGAAATGATATTCAGATAAATTTCGCATTTCTAAAAAAAAAAGAAAAAAGTTATGGGGTTTGGCTTAATGGCCATGTTATTTCCGAATAAATTGAACTAATTTAATGATAAAATTTTCATGGAGAGTTTTTTTTCTCTTAGTTCCACAAGATTACAAAAGAATTTCAAGTGATCTCAAGAATTTTTATCAAAATAAAATATGGGAAATGTAAAAACAAGCATTGAAAGCCTCGTTTTCTACAAAATGTTTTCTTAGAATCTGTTCCTGTAGATGTAACGTTGACAATTTTTGAATGATATCCCAAACTTTATCCTGTGCAAAATGTGCCAAAAGTTAAACGAACATTTTCTTAACATCCGAAATTGAAAATGTTGATATTCATTCTAAAACATTTTTTTAATATTTGCATCATTAGTATAAAATATCTCTTTCAAAATTAGTTTTAAAATACTCTTCTGATAATGTTTGAGGGTTTCATCCGTATTGTTACTATTATTACTAGGTGATCTACCCGTCGCTGCACAGGTTTTAAATGCAACATATCAGTCTGAAGAGAGGAACAAAACTTAAAAGAAAAAGACTAAAGTAATCAGTCACACGAAACCTGTTTTTCCTTTTTGCTCCGAGACGCATGCCCTGGAAAAAATTTAAAATTTGAAACGAAGGGCTTGTTTTTGTGACAAAAATATTAGTAACAATTAAAAAAAAAAAAGAAGTCGACAGTTTTTGTGACCAAACTTCATTATTGCCAATTTTATCCGGAGGAAGCGAAAACTTCATCTTGAAAATGAGGAAAAGAAATTTTGAATATTCCGTTTTTTCAATTCACTTTTAAGAAATGGAAAATTTAATTTTGGTTTGAAAATGTTTCCTTAATAATTAAAATTTAAATTTTCTGTTTTTACTCATTTTTAAAAAATATTACTGTTTTTAGCCTACTTTCCCAAAGAAGTAAAAAAAAGTGTTTGAAAGGCTTAATGTATCGTAAAAATATCACTAAAAAAGGAAGAAAAGTCAAAAATGAGAGAAGTAATTAAATAAAGAATGAAAAATAAAAAGAATGAAAGTAGAGTTTTGAGATCTGGAAAATGTGTGTGTCTGTCTGTCGGTCTGTCGGTCTGTCTATAATCCTAATAACATTTAAGAGAATTGTCCGATTCGAAAGGCTTTTTTTTTTTTTTTTTTTTTTTGTGCATTCGAAAAATTTCGGCAAAAAAATTTCATTTCCATATTTTATTTTTTGATTTCAACAATCTTTCGTTCCAATTTGAGCAGTTCAAAAAATCTTAACATTATCGCCTGTGGGCAAAAAATGAAGCAAGTTCTGCGAACCCTGGACTTAAGATCCAAGTTCCTGCCCACAAGATTATTGAAAGAAGTTGTCGGCGGGAAATGTTTTTTTGAATTGAACAACTTTTATTCAATTTTGAACAGTTTTAAAAAATGTAACATTAGCTCCTACGGATAAATTACAATCCTACGTAAATCCTGAGACGGATTTGCTTTATCGGGAAGATACTATGACGTGGAACATGTGCAGATATGAAGTTCATCCAGAACTAAAAGAGAGTATTTTCCCGTGAAACTGTTTTATCTGGATTTTTAAGGATATTTCTGAATGAATGGATAAATAAAATGAATGAGTGAATGAATGTGTATTAACCATCGATAAAGGTATATTTGATGTAATTGGGAACTAAACTAAATGAGAAAGAGCGAGAGATAGCTAGATTATAAAATTTGACATAGGTGTATACGGGAAAGTAGGCTCGTATAGTTCTAGAAGGAACTTCTTTGTAGTTTAAAATATGACGAACAATTTTACCTTTGTTTTATACCTTTGCCGCTACTATATGAACAGTATTTTTTATTGATTAGTAATTAAATATTTTTACTTGGATATTTAATTTAGATTTTTTATAACAGCTACTAAGTATTCGTAACTATATGTGAGGATATAAATAAAGCTTACATGCATTGACTTCATTACTTTTTTTAAAACATATAATAGAATAAATTTAATTATTATTTTTAACAGAGAAAAGCTGATACAACAAGCATTTTTTGGGTTTTATCTAGTATTCGGCAACTACTCGTCAAAAAATACATTTTTAACAGTGTAATTAACTACCAACTACTAACTACTCTAAACAAAACTAGTTGCTTTTCAAAACTAGTTGCTAGAAACTTTTTCTCTAAATTTAAACTTTTATTTTAATATGTATTTCTCTTATAAAGTTAATAATTTATGTTTTTAAGAAATAAGAATTTTTCAGCAGTTGTAAAATGAAGGGGTTTACTTTTAATATCAATTTGAAATTCTCACTCTGCCCAACCCCTATTCATCAACAAAATATCTTTGTAACGCGCATGCTTTAGAATTTAGATTATATTCTTTTAAACTGTATTAGTGATTTTTTTATTTAAAAAAAATTACAAAATAGTATTTTTTAAAAACTTAAATCAGATTTTTTGGATCTTTTAAAGCAAATATGGTATGCGCACACAAATACAGTAACAAATTCAGTTAATTATTTGTGTCTTCAAAGAATTTTAAGATATTTAAGTTGAAATAATTATTTATTACTAGCTCAAAACTAATTATTAATTAATTGTATTATCTAAAAAATGTATGCTTAATAAACAGAGAACAACAAGAAACAGAAGAGAAAGCTTATATTTCTGAGCTAAATTGGTTATAATTTCTTGAATATATACAAATAAGTTGACAGATAAGATGTTTACTACAGTTTAGTAATTTTTACTATCTAGATGCTTCATCAAGAATACCAGTTTTGATGACATATCAACTCCCAATCTGTTTCTTAATTTTGAGTGCAACTATTCCAAATGTAGAAAAAATCCTTTCCGAAGGTGGTGTTGATGCTTTTGCTGTAGTCAGCATGTCCAAAAACTTAATGTTCTCTGATAAAATGTCATTTTTTGACACCTTAACGAAGCTATTCCAACTTTCTCTAGAGGACCAGGTGCATTAAGGCTACCATATCGTGAGTTAAAATTCTAATTAATTACTTGAACCGAGAATATATTAAAATTTGTAATAAAAAAATATCTATATTTTAATAATTTGGAAGAAGCTGATATAAATAGTTTTGTTTAAATCATAAAAATCAATAATTTGCTTAAAAAACCATAAAAATCAGTTTTTTCTTTAAAAATGATAAAAATCAGTATGTTTTTCAAAGAAGAGAATCATAAAAATCAGTATTTTTTCTAAAAAGAAATAAAAATCAGTATTTTTTTCCTAAAAAGAAAACCCTAAAAATCAGTATTTTCTTCTAAAAAATCCTAAAAATCAGTATTTTTTCTTTCTTTTTGTGTTTTATGGTATCCCAAACGCATGCATGGTACTACAGTAGAGGTAAAGCTTCCCCATATTGAAGATTTGGTCTTTAAATGAAACTTCATTGTGCATGTGCTGCTGCGGGCGCTATTTATTGATTATATTAGAAAGCTTTTTCTAATTTGCGTAAATACTGCAATAAATATAATGATTTTTTTATGAGTACTTTTTCATTATATAACATAATATGAAAAAATACATTTGTGTGAGTAATATTTATAAGCTAAAAATTTAAATAATTTAATGTTTAAAAAAATAGTTTTTTTTTTTTTTTTCAAAAAATAAGACTTAAAAATTTTTTTTCGAAAGTAGTTGGAAAAAAAGTAGTTTAACTAGTAGTTAACTAGTTCAAAACAAAAGTAGTTACAACTAGTAGTTAACTACTAGTTAACTAGTAGTTGCCACTAGTAGTTAACTACTTCTAGTTAACTACTGCCGAACGCTAGTTTTATCCAATTTTATTGGAGAGAGAGCGAGAAAGAAAGAAAAACAAACGAGATTTATTTTAAACATTCATTTTTTTTAAAGTGTTGCTCATAATTTTTTCCCCTGTTGTTTTGAATAATGTTGTAAAAATATGAATCTGTATCTTTTTCACAATTATACAATTCATAAATTAATGGGCATTTCTTTTTCGTTGGAAACTAAATTTATAGTTTATATAGAACTTGGAGCTCTGTATATAGAATTTAAATTTCAAGTTATTTTAACTAAAAAATATTCTGTGGAAAAAATTTAAAGAAAATCAAAAACTCCCTTTGTATTCTAACCGTTGACTTTTTGAAAGAGTAACGCAATGAGTTACCTCTGAATGGTTTGCTTGTCTTGAAAATCAATATTTTAAAAATTCTCCTGTAAATTTGTTATTAAATTTTTCAAGTTATGCATTTTTTCCCATAAAAAAAAGATGCTTTTAAAACCGCGAAAAATTTATTGCTTTCAAAAACATTCTTATGTTAGTTATTAGGGAGGGAAAGAACCATGCTTTCCATCGGCGCAATATATTTGCTTCCCAATGTTGAAGTCGACACACGACACAATTCGATACGAAGTTAGTCATTCGTAATTCTACTCTTACTTCATTTACAACAATATTTTCAGAAGAAATAATGAAAAGATGAAAGAATGATTTTATTTCTTGGTTTCTCTTATCTTTTTTTCCCCAAGTTAATAATACGCATGTATTTTAAAAAATGCAACTTAATTCAATTTTTAAATAAAATCGAGTCTGTAATTTCAACAATCACCTTCTGTTCTGTAATGCATGTGCTTGTCTTTAACATGATAGACTGTTGATTAAAATATTTATTTTCCCCCTAAACAAGACTATTTTTTGCGTCACATCACTTTCATAACTTTCATCACATTTTTCTTCACTCTAAAATATTAAGCATATTTTAAAAAACTTTGGAAGTATTTCTCAAAAACAGTATACGGTTAAAATAACATACTGACGCGTGACCCTCTTAAAAATATCTTATTTCAAAATTAAACTTCGTAATTCGTATACTAACAATTATTACAAGGAAAAACTAAAAAACATTTTCACACTGATGACATGCTTTATCTTTTTGTTTTCATTTAGCTTTCCCCAGAAAACTCAATATCATTCACCAGTGTGGTACAAAAGCAGAAAGCATTACTGTTTTCAAACATTGTTGGTGTAAAAAATGAAACTTACCTTCTTTCTGTGGCAAGAACACCTACAATTTGGTGATGCATCACGCGAAGATTGCAGCGGGACATAAGCGGGCTTTTTCGATTTCTTGCTTTTGAAGCATCCCATTTTTGAAGAAAAGGAAAACAAATTGTTGTTACGAAAATCGACGGTTTTGTCGCATGAAACAAAACGAATTCATTATTATTTTGCCATTTTTTAATTCAAAATACCCGTGACTAGATAGACGATGTTTTTGATTAAAGAACAAATTATTATATTTTTTCATTTGCACCGGTTATTCGCAAAAATCATCTTTTGATTTGTCCTTGCTATCATTTGATTCTATTCATAAATATACCAGTTGCTGTCTCTTTCAATGTAACAATAATTTTCATGTTCGATAATAGAATAATTTCATTTCATTTTCTAATTTTCATTTCAAGGATTTTGTCTCTGAGGTATTTTTTGATTACATACCCCCCTTCCAAAGCAATACTTTCACGTCTCAAAATTTCCAAAGCTCAAAGTATTGCAGTCAACAAAAATAAACTAAACGACGAAAAGTATCTTGTAGCAACTAAAGCAGGACACCACCAATAACTAGAACTAAAAGAAGTACTAAGCAGAAAACCTAATATTTCAAATAGAGAAGCCTAGGATGCATACATTTCTGAAACGCTCTCGAACATGAAGAGTAAACAAAACACCATTCCCATCAGTTTGGCGCTGAGCACCCACGCGGAGTCTTCTTCCATCTAGATGGGGTCAGTCATCATCAAGTTCGTTCCATTCGTCACTCCATCGTCACAAGCATCCATGTGCGCGACACTCATATTTGACGCAATAACTCGAGGCTTATTTCCCGCGATTCTGTTTTCGAACGGGGAAAAGGCGATCGCGCGCGCAGAAGAAATATTTTCCAAGTGCGGGAACGATAGAAGCAGACGACTGTTTTGGGGTGTCCGGCGCGGGAGCATGCGCGTGACGGTTTGCGGAACTCTTCTCTGCTCCTTCACTCTTCTCGGACTCCCCACTCTCTCTCGCTGTCACCCCGACCTCACGCACCCCTCCCGTTTTTTTTCTTTTTTCTTCCTCCGTCAAGGTCAAAGTTAAAAGAATTGGACCGTTCTGTGTAGAATTTCTTCTTACACCCGCCGCCATTGTGGATCCTATTTCTTACGATGCAATTATTATATCTCTTTTCTAAGATTTTTTTTTTCAATACCAAAAGTTACGGAGATAAAATACACAGCATAATTCTACGAAATTTAAAAACACGGGAAAGCTTAAAATATTTAATTTTAAGATTTAAGACTAAATTTTAGGGCAATTGAAGCCTACTTTTAAAATTCATTTTATGCCTCCTTAATTATAATAACATTTAAAAAAAAACCTACATTAGATGTTCAAATAGCAAGAAACATTGTATACACATGTCACAGGTTCGTAAAAAATCCATATTTCAATGTAGCATAAGTGTGTTTATAGGTACTAGTCAACATACAGTGTTAATTATTTGTTGTTTGCGTTTAAGGCGGTGAGTGAAATACAGAAAAGCTTTCGTATGAAGATTTTTTTAAAACTCTAATGCTTACAATTTAAAGAAAATGCATGTACTCGTAAATTTGAGTGGAAAACATTAACATTTAAGACTTTATACGAATTAGTTTGAAGTAGGGACAGTTTGTAAATTTTTCTTTTATCGGAACAAAGTTTATTGTCAATTGCTTAAATTAAATAGTACTTTAAATCAAGAAATATTCACACCATTATTATTAATATTTTTGAGATACATATCTGTGCGTTGTCAACTCTTTGAGAATGAGGGTGGCCCAAAATGGCGAAATAAACAAATGCTTGTTTGATTTTTCGATACGACGTTTCATTTATTTGTATACTTATCTCCAGATCCCGTTATTGAGATAGTAATCCTTTGAGCATTAAACTTTTTGCCGATTATCGCAGATTACTTGAACGCGTATTTCGTGCCAAGTGAATTGCTGGTTGGATGCTACGATCGTGGGAATTGGAGCCAAAAAGATAAGAATTGTTTCGTTGAAAATGAATGAAAACTCGAAAAATGCAAATTTTTTTTAAAACCCTTCTTTTGATCGAACTTGCCCTCCTTACGATTTTATCCCAAATTTTCTTTTATATACTTACAAGGCTTCAAAATCCTAATGAGATTGTTCATTCTGAAGTTTGTTACTAGAGAATGTATTAATTTAAGAATAACAATTGTTGATGAAGTTTGTTTCAAAGTTTGGATTACAACTAAAATGCTCCCGAACCTTTTTAGATGCTCTTTTTACATGACTTTTACTTAACAAACTAACTGAAAGATAATTCATATAACACGCGAAATGCCGTAAAAATAAATAATGTGTTTAGAAGTAAATCCTCAATGGTTTACAGGAAAAACCTTCTACTTTATAAAGCAATTTGTTTTCTTTGTATTTTAACTATAAATTATATAATTTTGACATTTTTAAATTTAAACTATTTATAAAATATTTTATTTGTTATTTATTATGAACTATCTAATTTCTTTAAATTGTTATAGCTCATTTTTTACCTAAAGCAATATGGAAAAAAAAAAAAAAAAATGCGGTTCAAATCAATTTCCAAGACGTTTTTTCGTGAAAATGGTGCGAACTTTAAATTCCCTGTGAAGTTACTTTGGGGATATTTGGGGTTTGGAGGAAAACTGGGCAAAAACATTTCCCAGCACTTTTGGTAAGCACGTGCTTTAAATTATGTCTTCATTGTATATGCTAAAAGAACGTAAATGTTATTAATCATTTTTAAGATTGTTTAACTAAAACAAGCAGAGTGACCCATTCCCGAAAAGTAACAGATGAATTAGGTAAAATAAAAAAGTTATATTAATTGTTTTGTTGAGAAAAAAAAGAGACTTTATCTCCATGGTTACTCAGAAAATTATGAACAACCTTTCTATGAGAAAATAATCCGTTGTCCAGTTGCACGAAAACAAAGTAAAAACAAAAATATAAATTACCGACGATCTGGAACGGAGCTCGAAAGATTTTCATTTCAAGATTTAATTTTCTTAAAAAGTATCAGAGAAATTAATATAAATGAAAGGAATGAATAAATATAAATTTTTATTGCTTAGTTTTTTCGTCATTCGAGTTTTGTATAGTGCAAAGATACTTTCTAATTTTATGAATTTTTTTTGTTTATTTTTTTAATTATTACTACTGTCATGAACTTGTGAGTTTATTGCTACCAGTGCACCATGTAGACCACAGTACACCAAGTAATTTTGCTGCGAACTTGTATTTAATATGCATTTATGTATATACCTTTAGGTATTACATAGATATTAAATGTTGTATTAAATAAATTGTTTGTAAATAACATTTAGCTTTTTATCACGGCTATAACAACGTAAAGAAAATTAATGAATTAAATTTACAAAGATGTTTTTTTGTATATGAGTCCCAGTAAAGCTATTCAGAGCTGGCTGGAGCAAGTATTCAGACGTCAGATCAGAGCAGTTGCGTCAGTTTTTTTTATTTTTTTTATTTTACAGATTGCTAATTTGCTTCCTAATATCAAAAACACCTTCCTCATTACGTTGTTTTCTTAGCTGCTTCAAAAATGATATCTGAACAATACGACTACTCTTAGTAACAAATGGAAAAGAGTCAATAACTAATTATTGAGAGGATTAATCATTCATTCGAAAAAAAAAAGGGTCAAACCGCTATCTAACTCCAAGAAAACCCAGACGTTGCAACTCTTCGATGAAACAAATAACCTTTCTTTCTTCTCGCCTGTGAGCAAAACGACAAAGTGGCATATGCTGCTAAATGCCGAAGATCAAGCTGCCACTAAAAGAAGAGTATTAGTACAATTAATAAGACTTTTTTTCTTTTTTTTTTTTTGCAAATTTCAATAATGAAATGAGAATAATTTTTAAATTCCGATAAAATTCGAAACATGTGTTTTTTTTTTTTTTTTCCCGAAACACGTGTATGCAATTTTTATTTTCAATATGATCTTCTATTGTTTTATTTAATACACAATTTTACTTTATTAAAAATGAATAAATGAACAAAAAAAAATTAAAAATTATCATCCCCCTCCTCCCGTTTTACTTTGGGAGCTATGTGAAAGAGTTTCCATTGAAACTTACCCTAATTACCATTCACTTGTCAAGTGCTTAATATCGGAAAGGTCCTTGAGAAAGAAAACAATTTTAGTTAGTAAAGAGCCTCTAGTAAATTCAGCAACTCAAATAAGATTTTAAAGAGTAATAAGATAGTTATAATATGAGCATAAGAAAGGCCTATTGCAACGATGTGCTCTTCTGTTTGTTCATTTAGCAAGTGCAAATATTTTTACTTGAAAAATCCAAATATTTGAGGTTCTTTTGAGGAAAAAGTATCTCAATGTATTGTGTAGAATTCTGGCAACAAAGTAACAATAACCGTTGTGTCCTTCGTAAGTCAAACGCAGGAAATACGAGGATGACGTCATGCACCCGTCATGGTGACAGTTACATCGGCACCCCCCGCAATGCAAGGGATATGGATTCAAGCTGCTTCCGCAGCATATCCAGCGATGATGGTAATTCCTTTTCTGGCATGACCCCTAGAAAAGATCCCCAATGCAAACGGAATTTTGATAGGATTGGATGACGTAAGGATTTCTCAAATGCTGAGCCATCCAAAGCATGAATGTGATGCAGATCGACATAAAAGTTGGATAGCAAAATTTTTTGAAAGAATATTTTACCTATAAAAGGGGGAGAGGTGTATGCAATAGAGAGATTCATTTTATGAGTGGTATTGAATTTCAGATTTTACTCTCAAAAATTCATGTGAAGACATTTTCCTATATAATATAAAATTGCTTTCTATATAATATGTCACTTTTATTAACTGGGAGTAAAAAAAAAAAAAGCATTCCCAGACGGAAGAACCTGACAATTATATTCCAACAAAGACCTAATATTCCTTTCCTTGCTCAACATTGATTAAAGCTCCAACCATACATTTAATTTTATTCATGTGACTAGCAGCACCCGCCTCACACCCCCATTCTGAAAATCCCTAATTAAAGACAATCCAAAAAAAAAAAAAAAAGCTCCGTTTATAAATTTAACTTAAAATCGCCAGCCCCGAGAACGGCTTACGTATTTTCTATGGATCGCTTCGCTGTCCAAAAGCTCCCTCCACTTGCTTATCGGAACTTTAAAGTACTTTAGTCAATCACTATCACAGAAAACATTAGAAACGGACTTTACCATGGCTGGAATTAGGTTCTTGTCTCCAATACAGAGCTTGACAAAACTTTCATTTTTCTTCCATAATTCCGCAATTATGGAAGATCGATCGATCTAAGAAACGTTCATTTCAACTTGGGAGTTCACTTTATTAGCCGTTTGCATCTCACTGCGTTTCTTCGCGAATTATGTTCTAGAGATCGCAACGAACACATTTTAAAATCATGGACTTGAAAAACAGCAACGATTGTTGCTTTCGCGTATAGATCAACTGGTTAGAATCGCGAAACCCTGGATGCTCTTAGAGAGTTTTAGTATATTTGTAAACGAACGGAGTGTTGCAAACTGGAAAAAAAGGCTATTTTTCCGCTACGCATAAGCTTTTGAAATATATAGATATTATACGGTAATGTTCATCTGCTTCGGTTTTTGGTTTTTCGGAAGACAACCAAGAAATTTTGAATTAAAGAAATTTTTATTTTGAAATCGATCGATTTAGTTACTGATGCAGTTTCTATTCTTATTTTCCCTCAAGTATGGGAATTTTTTCGTCATTTGATATTTAACAGTTAATTTAATTTCAAGGTGTCACTTATCATAACTTTCAACTAGATTTTGTGTAAATTTCTATGCATTTTTTTAAAAACTCCCAACGATGTAGGCATTTAAGGCCTGCTTCTAGAATCTGGTTCTGCTACTTTTATACATACTATCCCGACCTTCAACGCACTGAAAAAACAACGATGTATTTCTCAAAAGATGTACTTGCAAATTCGCCTTGAATTTTCTACGAAAATTTTATGTTTGCCTGTTTTATTTTATCTTCGTTATAAAAATATTCCCTAAGCATTGCAATCGAATAGCCTCTTTAAGTTCAAACATTATTTTCTGCCTACACACTTTTTAGAAATTACAGTCTTTATACGCATTATTAACAATTCACTTGTTTTTAACAAGTGAATTGAGAACAAAAAATCATGAAGAAGAAGAAAAAGTTGTGAACGAGCATAGGATATAACTAATCATAATATTGCTCCTTTGAAACTACTTTGAGCGCGTTACTTTATGTTAGACTAAAAAAATTTTTTGTCCCTGACCAGCTATAATGAGAGGTAATTAGGCTGGGAAGACGCCCAGTAAACCTGCCTCGGCGGGCGCGATACCGCCAACCGTAGACGATCGACGGCCACCAGCTCCGTGCGAAAGCAATCCTAAGGCTTCGGCTAACAGGTAGGGGTCTGGTGGAGATAATTAGTTTAGGAATGACAACAGAAAATATTAGCCGGTTAATAGAATCATAGTAATTTTAGTCAATTCAATTCATTCATTTTGCAGTCAGATAGAATAAAAGTAGCAAGGTTTCGCTCGCAAGTAGCCGCAATCATTCCTAAGTAGGGTAGCGTTCCCTTTCGTGAAAACTGACTGAAATTCATAATATTTCATTAGTGCTACTGGCTTGGGAAAATAACAATTCAAATATTTTATTCGCTAAATATATTCATAACAATTTGAGCAGTACTGAATAGCATAAATTTCATTGTGAATTCACTCAGTTCATTTAATAGTGATGATAAAAAAAAAATAATGATAAAATCAAACTTTCAAAACCAAGTGAAATTGCCTTGCATCTATTTAAATTTAAATGTGATGGAAATTTAATCATACAAGAACAATAAAATTACGCATTCGAAGCTGTTGATAATTACTACAATTTTCAGAAATTTCTAGCAATTTCACAGAAATTGCTCTTCTTTTCCTAGGGGGGGGGGGGGGGGTACTCTCAGGAAAGCTTTTAACTTAGTAAGCGAATACAAATGACTTCTAATTGCTGTATTTTTTGACTCGGTGTTTTAAAACAGTTCGTCTGAAATTCAAACAACTAACCAAAAAGGTTTTAGATTACACCAAATTAGGAATAAGTAGCATGGTTCAGATAGAATATAGGAATTGCCTCTTAAAATGAAATTTTCAGATAGGCGAAAAATCCTTTTGCTCGAACACAGTTGAAAACTGGTTTTGAATGGCTTGAACTCTACTTTTATAAACTCAATTAAATCTAAGTTATAATATTATAAATGAGATTTTGGAAGCATTGCTGATTTTCAATTGTACTATAAATTTTACTTCGATACAATGAATTGCATAGGCCAGTGGCTTTCAAACTCTGTTCTACGCAGAGCTTAAATTTGGAACAAAAGAAGTGCTGGAGTCTTATAGTCTTGAGAACTAACGAGCAGTACCCGCAATGCGTTATTTCGTACTAGAAAGTTTCCCCTTCGGCGACCTTCAATTAAAAATAAGCCGCCAACAGCGATCAGTACTCCCGTCACGGCATTGCCATTTTGCTGTCCAAGATGAGGGACTTCTCCAAAACTGAAGACTGTGAAACACGATGCTGTCTGTCAAAATTGATAAAAAAAATCTAGACAAAATTTTTCAAAAAAAAAAAAAAAAAGTTCACTTTGTTTCGACTGTGTTCTATCAATCTAATATACTCTCGAATTACGCGTCCGTAATTACGAGAGAGGTTTTAATGCATTAGGCTCAATGTTTGTTGCCGGGGGATTAAAAGCTGTCCGCGTAAATGATGGGCCTGTGCCAGCAGTTATGGATTAAAACATTATTTGAATTATAGAAAAGAAAAATAGAATACTGAAATGCCAATAACTTTCAGAGGAAAAAACGATTCTCAGAGTTTCAGAGAGAGAGAAATCAAGAGACAGAAGACATGAGATTTTGTGCACTGAAACCCAAAGATGGCGACCTGCATTGGTTTTTATTTTAAGCAATGACGTCACGGAGATTTACTCACTGTCAGAATGTTTATTGATGTATGGAATCGGGGAACGTGGAGAAGGCTCCAAAATAATGGATTTCCGCGTAAACTGTGGGGATGCATTTCGGCAATTGATTGCACGTGCGACCCGTTTATTTTGGCCCTCGGACAAAGAAAACACTTCTTCGGGGAAAAGTAGAAATGGGAAGAAATTTGGCAAGCGTGCCAATGCTAATAAGGATCGGATTAAGGGTCGGTCCCAAGATCCGGAATGGAAAGATTAGGCCAATATGAGTTCCAGGAACATTGCTGGGGGAATGTCTCATAACATGGAAATCCTTATTGTTTACGAATAAAAAATGGCACTTGGAATCCGTTTCAGTTTTAAAAGCCTGAAGGTGCAACATATTTTTTTATTGTTAAAAATTTACTTAATTAAATTTAGTTTAAATCAATTATTGATTATTTTAAATTCTGTCTTGAAATAGAATTTACAGATTTATTAAGCATAAACTAGATAGTTGCACATTTAAAGGTCCCCTTCCCCCTGTTACCTTTTTCAGAACATATTCAATCCGTGAGAAAATATTTTGAGACATTTCTTAGTTCAAGCTTATTTTATCAAAATAATAGCCTACGAAATAACTATGTCTGCAGGGGTGGTTTTGGGATTCCTAAACGACCTTACAGTATTAAAATGAAGACAACTTCCTCGAGCGCCAAAAATCATTTTTTACATTATTTTCATTTCACCTGGGTACACTTGTACATATTTTCTATGCAATTAAAATTTTATGTTAATTCTCATTCAGTAATTCTTTCTTCACAATAAAAAGTTGAAAATTCATACAGCAAAGGACCTCAGAAACATGCTGGATAGATCCTGAGTCATGCAAAACGGACCACTTACGTGGCATTTCATGCACGAAGCAAAGAACTATTATATCACATCAGGGAAAATGCATCTCTGACAACCTCTAGTGCTTTCGTACATCTATAATTACACACAAAAAGTTTTTTCAAGCGGTGCACAATGTTCCGCCTTAATCGTTTCACACCCATAAAAGGCCCCCAAATTGATTTAGAAAATTTCCCATTTAACAGCTCCTTACGTCATAACTTGAAATTGATACAGTGTTCTTTGTAGTTATGCGGAACGTCGATTATACGTTTTAACGCAAAATGCTACGACATACATTCGCTTTTAAAACTTTAGGGCTGATCTAGAGATAAAACGGAGAGATAACGCCTCCTTAAAAGCAACATAGTTTTGATTCTTGAGCAAATCCGAACAAAATTAGTTTTGAGACATTTTGGAATTTTTCCTGTATTATAATTGTTGTTGTTGCAGAACATACCCGAAATTTAAGTCTAAATGTGCAGAAAAATGTTAGAAAGAAAAAAAAAATAGTGAAGAGAATTTAACAACCAATAACATGTTTTGAAACATTTTGTCTTTGTCGTATGTTGCTATTGCGTCTGGTATGAAAGCATCTTAACTGTCCAGGAAAACAGACGTGTCCTCTGACGAAGAGCCAGGAATAGTGCAAGCTAACTTCTTGAGATGAGGATGTTCGGCATAAGTGTTTTAAATTTTATGACATAGAACAAGTTGGCTGTATGCAACGTACATTTGTAACCAATAAAGAATTGTTGCACTACGTAACTTCTTTTTTTAAGCTCCTCGTCACAAAAATATCCCACGCTCCTTGTTATTATTATTATTATTATTATTACTATTATAAACAATTACTATAAATAATGAGGTGGTCAGTGAGGTATGTGAACTACTATACATTACTATGGCCTCTTGAAGCTTATTATACCTAAACATTGTTTCTCTCTCACACACGCACACGCACTTAAAAGCTTTTTTTAAATAATAATACGTAATAATAGTAAAAAAATAATGATTACTATTGTCATTGTTATTATTATTTAGTTTTTTTAAAATAAAAAAGTTGCTTAACAATTTATAGAAAATCTTCTTTTATGCACATCGTTTCACGCGCTTCTCACGTTATTTTTCGACGACTTCGCGTCCTTCTGTTTCAGAAAAAAAGCTTAATCCCTTTTTTTATCATGGAAATTCAAAAAAATAAAATAAAATAAAATAGCAATGAAACGATTACTTTTTATTAGCTTTCATTATCGAAAAACCTCGTGAACTCTGGGTAACATCGCACATTTTCAAAAAGCTATGCGAATATGAATACAATACGTTTTGAGAAAGCATTGCCCATGGACGAAACTTACGAAGGAATTCAGTCTTCTCATAATTGAATTTTTTTAAATGCTTGCTTTCATTACGAAGTCAAGGCTAATAAAAGTTTTTTTAATCATACATTTGTTAATGTTGTTTTCTTTCAGAAATGGTTGTTGAATTTTAGCTAGTAGTTGAATAATGCGAAACTTCCGGTTAATTTTTGGAATTAAATTACCTTCCGTTTTTAGTTCCTTAATGCAATAAATAGAAAATGATAATTTAGCTCTGATGAATACAAATCTCCCCCCCCCCCCCAAAAAAAAAACAAAACAACAACAACAACAAAAAACTGTAACTCTTTATAATACCGTTAATATACACAACCTGAATTCTGTAAATATTTTCAAACGCAATGTATGAAATAAATATAAACAAAAACATCGTTCTAAATAACAAAAATAAGATTTTTTTTTTTTTGTGAATTTCCTTTTGTACCGTTAATGAGTTTTTTTTAAAGGAAATTAATTATTTTAAAGTAATGATAAAGAATAATCAATTTTAAATATACTTTTAATTAAAAGAATTAGAAAAAAAAATTGCTCAGACATATAGTTATTTTAAGCCACATTTGCCTTTTCAGTTTTATTTCAACAATTACGAAACGTAATAATACGACAGAAATAAAAGTTAATCACTTACAGATTTAAGCCGCCTAGCACAATTTATTCAAGGTTTAATAAAAGCTTGAATTTTTAGCAGAAATTAAAATGAAAACTGATATAGCTCACACGAAAACTGATATAACTTGCTTTTTTTGCGTTTTTTTCCTTCAGGGTACTTTTTAAAATCCAATGTCGTAAATTGACACAAGTCTTCATTTTATATTGTTTTTAGACCTGGGAGGTGAAGTCCATTTGAAATATGTCCTATTTTAAATGGACTTTAGCCTATATCGTTATATGTCCATTTTGAAAAAAAAAAAAATGCATAATGTTCTTTGATAAGTAATTTAACATAAAATGGTAAAAGTCAAGCAATTTTTTATTTTTCAAATCCCAAAAATAACAGTGAATAAATAATCACGAAAAAAAAAAAACCCTGTGAACACATCTTCTGCGAAGTTTTTTTTTTTTTTTTTTTTTTTGTGACATAGTGCCCTTAACCTCCCAGTTAGAGATAGATAAGTGGTATAATGTTCTCCATCATTTGATGACATAACATAAAATAACTCGAGAAATAAAGCATACCATTTGTCTTCAAATTCCAAACTTCATCAAAATTCGACTTACCTAATTAAAAGAAAAAGTAATTATCAGAAAGCATGTAAAGATTCTAAAACAGAGCTATTACAATTATTCGAAAGTACATATGGAACCCACCAGGGCTCGAAAATTGTTAAAAGTTGTACATGCCCTGCCGGGCATGTTTGTCTAAAATATTACATGTCCGAACCAAATTTTTACATACCCAGAAGTTGTTTCATTGCACATTAATAAAAACATTTGAATTTGTCATGTAGCATTAATCAGACAAAAAATTAAATTAACAGCTTTATATCTGAATCAAGAATTATTTTAAAGTTAATCCAACTCATTAAAAAATTACATTACAAATAAATATTACATAATACTTCATCGAAATAATAAAGTTTTGGAAATAAATATTTCATTAAAAAATTACATGCCCTCCGAGCATATAAGGGTAGAAGATTCATGCCCGATTGGAATTTTTACATGCCCCGGGCATGTCGCTGGAACACACAATTCAGTTTTTCGAGATGAAAAAAAATCTGGTGATGAAGTACCAAAAGGGAAAACGTCTTTTCTTTAGAGCGATATTTCTTGTATTAATCTTGTGCGATATAGTTATTTCAACAAATAGGATTATAGCGGCGTGCTACATTTTCGAGTAAAGAAGAAATGATAAAAAAAAGGAAAAACCAAAACGAAAAGAAAAGCGTTGATAATATTGTAAAACATAAAATGGTGAATTATACGAATGTGTTTAAGTTGTAGTGCTCCAAACTAATGACACGAAATGAAAGAAAGCAGAATTGTATTTGTGCAAAAATGCGTTAGGAAAAATATAAATGCAAATATATACGTAAAAAAAGAAGAAAAAATAAATACATTGGAAAAAATAAAAATGTTACAAGCCAGAAGCAATCATTTGTCTTCTGTGATTTTCTGTTTTCTATCAAAAGACGACGAGGTTACGCAAATTCCAAGACTATACTAGCTTAAAATTTTGGCTTTTGATTAATTCCAGAAATCTGCGAGACGGTGTAACAGAATACTATAAATTAAGGGCAAACCAAGCATCATATGAAGTCATTGGTTGTTTACATGTTTTTACAGCGTCTAATACATCATGCTTTACTGCCAAGAAATAAAAAATAAAAATCTTGAACAAATATTAAAAATAAAATAAAACAGTAAATAAACAAAGAAATAAATGAAACAAAACAAAATAAATAATAAATAAATACCGCCCCCAGAGTGCCGCTCTGGCACTACTCTTATGTGGAAAAAAATCCTTTCACATCAAATTTGTTTTCATTTAACTTTTTACCCAATTTTCACTTTAACATTCACGGACTTTTTCTATTTTTATGCATTACTTGACCAACAATATTAAACACGCCTTGAGCGAGAGTAAACATGTTTATTTACCTATAGAAGTTAAATTCATTTTCATTACACTATCATTAAACAATCGGCACGCAAGCGGAAGTGAACCATACTTTTGTTGCTCCGGTACTAAAAAATTTCATGAATGTTAGTGACTCATAATCGACGATCGGTTACTCTGTTTATGAATATAAAAACTGCTATTGTGTAAACATGCAGTGTTATTATTCTTTCACACTAAGTAATTTTCATGCTTCTTTGCTTCCAGAAACATGTTTCATAAACTCACTATTACACTACACTAGAGTCCCGATAATCTAAACAGTTGAGCCTCGACTCTTTTCGGACGAGAGAAAGTTTCAGATTCGGCGAAATCCTTCTTACAACAAACTCAAATTGATAAACATCATTACCTGTGATTGCAGTTTATTTTAGGGTGTCTGTTTAGGCATCGTTTGATGATAAGCGTAAAAAATTGGTTTTGAAAGGATCTGCTCAACATCTCAGCGGATACGACCCCAGCGAAAACCATATTTCTGTTCTTCAAAGAAGTTATTTTATTTATTTATTTTTTCAATTCGACAGTAGAAAAATAATGAGGGAAAAAAATAGTTAATACCATTTTTTAAGCTTATGTATTTCAATAATACTTTTTACTAAACATTACCGCTATAGTTTTGTTACCACCTTAGTTCTTGTTTCGGATTAAGCGGACTCCTCGGGCTACTGAGGTTCGAATTATCGGGACTTCACTTATTCCTCACGCGAAGATACCCAAAC
Source organism: Octonoba sinensis (assembly GCA_038502835.1). Taxonomy (NCBI): domain Eukaryota; kingdom Metazoa; phylum Arthropoda; class Arachnida; order Araneae; family Uloboridae; genus Octonoba; species Octonoba sinensis. Next base: position 15,297,474 of record CM076599.1, read on the forward strand.
AGAACAAGAAAGCTATCTCATGCCGAAACGAAAACTGAATCAACGTAAGCACTTTATCAAGAGTGGATAAAATTCCAGACCTTCCACGACGAAAACCATCTTCAGAGGTTGGGGATCATGCCCCCTTGTTCACCCCCATGATGGTCTGCAAGTGCAGCGCAGGTGAAAAGCGACAAAACTCGCTAATAGTGAGCAGCCCACAGGAACAGGATACGCTTTTCTAGTCCTAATAGGAATTCCGTTGGGTGTGCTCTTTTCCTGCGGAAATCACTGAAGAAAAAAGGATGAGGGCTCTAAAAAGTGGAGAGAGAGGGTTCAAAGAAAGCATATATACAAATCTTAGATATATTAGAAAAATCGGAACAGTTATTTTAGCCTGGTGCTCTACGAAATGATAAAGCCACTGAGCAACAGTACCGTTTTAAAACTATACTGTGAGCTGCTCCATCCACAACACCCCACCCCTACCCTCCGGGAAAAAAAGGGAAAGGAAAAGAGAGAGAGAGAGAGAAACTTTTCAACTTTTAATTGCAGTAGAGCCTCGATTCATCCTTCCAACATCCATCTTTTCTGATTGTATTGTGTTCATTTAAGGATCCCGCCATGCCGAATAATTAACACCGAATTCATAAAATATAAAAGCCATCTTAAGAGCATTTGAAGGTGCTAAATTATTCTCACCGTTCAGTTAAGAATCAAATATCATTATATATTCATTGCAGATTAAATCATCATCATCGTTCTCTCCTGGGAAATGAGCTCAACGCTTTCAATCCAACAGTCAAGCAAAAGAAAAGTCCATAAATAAAATATCACGATTTTAGAAGTACATTTGAAAACTTCGATGAAATCAATTTTGAAATACTGCCATTACTCTTCACGCATTATTCAATTTCAAATTACAGACACATTAGAAATGACAATTCATTTACTATCAGTTAATCAACTATTAACCAAGTCCAAGCAAACAGCGGGTTTCAGTTAGAAATGTTTTTACACTCTTTTTTGTTCTTCATTGCCTTTTTTACACTTTAAAGCGGAATTAATTTTTTCAGTTAAAGGAAGATATATCTTCATAAACACCATCAATTACAGTCGCACGAGGTGATTTATATCATATATCATTTTCGATCCAATGCTTTGATCGATAGCATCTAAAGTCTGTAATGATGAAGAATTATGCATGATTTTATCCCAACCCTCCTCAGCACTGAAAAATAAGAGATTCAATCAAGGTTTTTAGTGATTTATTTGCTTGTTCATTCGAATTTATTTTTGCACATAACATTGCTGAGATGAGGGGGCACTCCTGAGTCTGCGATTTCAAAATATTTATTATTTTCTGCATGTGGACGTTATTATATTTCTGGGAGGGAGAACAAGTCGCACCTGAAGGCATCGGATATCCGGTATCCGACTGAATTTTTTGAATGTCTGAACCCGATCCGGCCACTACACGAAAGACCCGGTTAACAAGCTTGTCAAATTTGGTTTTCAAAATTTAATTAATTGGCATTTTTTGAAAATATATGTAAATTAAAAACTTATTCTGTACTTGGAAGCTTTGAGATGTTTGAAAATATGTAGATAATTACGAGTTTCAAACGTTAGAGCCAGATATCCAGTACGATCCGCCCATTTGCAATGCATCCCTAATTCGCAAAGCAAAATCCTGGGTGGTCTACTTACCGAGAGTCTAGGGATTAAGCTTACGCAAAAATATAATGGTCCCAGGTGCTTCCCCACGAAAAATTTTGAAGATTAAGCGTAAAGGAATGTTTTTAAGCACCTGAACTATGGAGTTATAGAATCTGAACTTCTCTAGTTTCGCCTAAGGATTCGCTATAGCCTCTTCAGACCCCAGTACTAAGCACAAACAATTTTGACGCAATTGTTTGGTTCTCTGATTTAAGAAAGGATTACAAAACAAAACACCTAAGGAATTGTTTTTTTTTTAATTTTAATTAATAATTAGTTTAAATAATAATTAATCCCCAATTTCCATGTTTTCCATGTTTAAAACGAAGTAAACTACCTGTTGATTAATTTCAAAAACAATTGGGTGTTTTAGCTTTCAAATTGCACAAACAGTTGTTAATAAACAGTATTTTAAAATGTACCCAATTGGGTACACTTGGAATGAAGAGGTTAATGAGCTCATAGCGGTACCATGGTACACCTGGGTGCTCTCCGTGTATACGCCTACGTGGGCGTTTAAAAATGAAATTTGGGCTGGAATTTGAGTGGGACATTTTTAGCAAATACAAAACTTCCTTTGCTTTGTACAAAACTGTGAAATACTCATCCAAAATTTAAAGCTTTATCTTAAATACTTTGAAAGAAAAAGTTTTAATTTCTGCTGAGGATGGATAAAAGGTAAATATTAAAAAAAATATCCTACCATAGAACTTCATTAAATGAGTGGTACTGTTAATGTTCCGTCAACGATACCAAGAAAAAAGTAGTAATCCTAGCTTTTATATAACCAGTGTATTTGATTTCTTAATGTTTCACAAAAGGAAAAGTCAATGATACTGCGCGTTGACAGTTCTCAGCACTCAAAGAAACAGGTTCAACGAAAGTATCTGGTTTTTCCGACAGAGGGGAAAAAAAGAATCCATTAGTTTGATTACGAGAGCACATCAACGTTTCCTTCCTTTTGTCAAAAGCAATCTCTACCTCAAGGTAATATTTTTTTTCTCTTTCACTAAAACTGGTGTTTTATACTGGAAACAAAGTGTTGCTTTTTGGAGAAAGAAAATTATTTTAAAATATAATATTGCGCTGCTTTTAATTAAGTTTTCATGACTAAATATTATGATCATGCACAATGTTCCCACAGCTTTTCAACTCCTTGCAATTAAACGACTGGGCTTTAAAGAAAAAAAAAGAAAATGCGTATGATAGTTATATAATTAGTTTTAAAAACTCTCAGCTTTACATCAAGGGCAGTGTAAGTTTAAAACCGGACAGGCACAAATAATTGGAAGGTACACGCAAGTTCTTTAATTATATGAAAACTATGAAAAATCATTGCAGGCGATATTTTTGACCAAAAATTTACACAATTTGCGCGTTTGTAGAGTAAGAAATCAGGCTCGCCTAGAAGAACTTCAATTTGATATTGAAACAAATATTATTACAAAATTTGCACTGAGTATAAATTTAAAGCAGACTTGAGAAGAGAATAAAAACTCAACGGGTTCACAGTGAAAATAATCTCGATAAATTAGAAGTATCTTGAGAACTTGTGCGAATAAAATGCAAGGAATATGTTAATAACATCAATTTATCATTAAATTAAATGTGTTACCTCATTTTTATGATTAATGTTTGTAAATGGGTGAACCGACACCCCCGGAAATATAAGTGTTTTTATATCAAAAATAATTTACCTATTAATGACATAATTGATTTTTATACTGATGACAATGACACTGATTCTTTTTCTTTAATAAAAAGCATAGATTGGGGCAGTTTAAAATACCCTTGCGCTGAAGTTGTTAATATAGTATTGCATAACTATTTAGTAGTAATCTGAATTATTAACTGACAAACATGAACATACGTTTGTCGTGGAAAAAACTAAAGAATTTCTGGGTGTAAAATAACAAAATGAAGCTTTCTTTATCTGAGATTTTCTATTTAGCATTTGACATGTGCAAGAATGGTCATTCATCAGATCACGTTGTTGATCTTATTACTTATTCGGCTTCGAATATTTAAAAAAAAAAGCATTGTAAGAAAATGAATGATTTGTTGATTTTAAAAAGAAACGAGTCGAAAAGTGTAAAAAGAAAATATGAAACATTAAAAAAATGACCTATTCTTTATTGTATGTATCCTCTTTGTGTCATATTTCAATAAAAGGCTTTTATTTTAAAAAAAGTCTTATTTATTTATATTTTTAAGTTTTAAAACTAGCAATTACATTTTTATTTTAAGCTAAAAATAGTAAATCTATTTTTTTAAATGTATTTGAAGACTAAAGTATGTGTGAATGAAACTGAATTTCTAACGATGCATATTTTTAAGTTTAAAAATAATAGAAAGATCAGGCTTCAGTTGGTATTTCCGGGGTGTCGGGTGAGCTATCTATGTTATATTAAGATGCATTTGATAGCAATAAATGTTTTTGGTGCTGCCATTATCTTATTTGAGATATTTTGATTCCCCTAATAAGTGTTCAGCTATACATAGTTTTCTTGCTTCTGGCAAAAAATAAGTTTTTGGTTCAGTTAATTTACACAAAACACTTTAATAATCATGCTTTTATCCCAAACGAAAATCAGTCATTTTTTTCCTCCATAAAAAAAAAGAATACTGCATACATAGTTATTGGAAACTTTACATTTACGTATTTCAAAAGCTGAGTAGTAAGAATAGATGTTGATATATTGAGCATTTTGCTTTCTTTCTCTCAGTCTTCCACACTCCGCCCCTTTTTTTACCACTAGTCTCCCCAGTACATTTTGTAACCAATTCAAAGAATGAAAAAATGATAGATTTATTTTCCGTTTTCTAACTTTCTGCCTTTTCTTTTTCGATGTCTTTCTTTTAGTATTATTAATATTAATAATATTATTATTATTTCATCGCGAATCGTGAAGAGAAGAAATTCAAGTAAGTACAAATAACGAACATTCGCTGCGTGCCCTGGTAAAATACCAAAACAAAATATCCGCCTGTTACATAGCTTAGAGCCTTTGCTTAACACCGCTCTTTCAGTTCGCTGCAAAATTCATGTTTTGAAAGAAAATGTTATACGTGCTTTTTAACCGACTTCACAAAGGAAAGAGGTGATCCATATTGTATGTATGTCGTTTTTTTTTTTTTTTTTTTTTTTTTTTGTTTGTCCACTCATAACTTCTCACCGGATGAACCGATTTTCATGATTTTTTTTAATCGATCGAGGGTGGTTTCCCATAGGTCCCGTACTTTCGTTTGACCGTATTCGATACTTAGAAAAGAAGTTATGGGCGGAAATGTAGATTTTGTTTGTTTTTTTCATTCATAACTTTTGACTAAGTGAGCCGATTTTGATGATTTTTTCTTTAATCGATAGAGGATCGTCTAACTCAAATATCGCAAATCAATCTGACTACATTTGTTTTTTAGAAAAAACGTTACGGGTGAAAAACACGTATTTTTTATTTTGATTGGAAAGGCTTCGCTTGATTTTTCCTTGTTGGGAAAACCATTAGTAAATATAAAAGTCATTGTTAAAAAAGTGTTTGTTGCCATTGGGCTATAATATTAAAAGCAATTACAGCAAGAATTACTGAAGACTTCTCTGAAGCAAAAATTAATCCAATGAGTTTGTTTTTCTAAAATCGATTTCAAAACGGAATTTATCACACAAAAATGATTAGCTTTTAGTGCCATTCATCCAAAGAAGGTTTGTCCTTTTATATGGTATTTTTAGAAATAGAATATTTATATAAAAAATATATTTGCACTAAAAAGAATGAAATAAAATAATGTTTATTAAAAAACAGAACCGACTTCAAATTATGAATTGCGCTAAAAAGTGAAAATAAATTAATTCTTTAAACAACATCGATGTGACTTTTAAACATAGTTTTAGAAGTCGGTGCAAAATTATGAGCCTAATTACCATTACACCATTTTTTACTTCATATTGGAACTGTTGCTAATTGTGCGAAAGTAAATATATTTGTAATTGATTCATGATTACAAAAGATTTTATGGATCCTAATTTTGCACCGACTTCTAAAACTATGTTTAAAAAGTCACATCGATGTTGTTTAAAGAATTAATTTATTTTTCACTTTTTAGCGCAATTTATAATTTGAAGTCGGTTCTGTTTTTTTATAAACAATATTTTATTTTCTTAGATTTTTGATAAATGTGTGATTGAAATGTTGAAGTGCACATGCATTGGAAATGCAGACCATCAAACAGAAAAAAAAAAAAAAAAACATGCACAATAGATAAAAAATAGATTAAATTTTTTTCCTTGATAAATGAGCACTTGTTTTGCCAGAGCATTAGAAAAGAAAAGAAAGGTATGTTTCGTTAAAGGTATGTTCGAAAGGTGTTTTAAAGGAATAATAAGGAAAAGGAAAATAGCTTGTAAATAAATGTAAATTATAAATTACCTTTTTTTAATTAAGGATCATTTAAATTTTTAATAATAAAAATATTAAATTTGTATATAATATAAAATGTAAGAAGAGATATTTATTAATTCCCCATTGTCAAACAATTTCACGTTATCAGCTTTTGTTTCACCCTCATCAAGATTGCGAGACCTAATGCATCTTCATACATTCTTATTCTAATTCTGTAATAATTAACGCGTTAATAGCAGTTCATCAAGCAAAATCTAGATCGTCCCCATTCTGAGAACGTTGTAAGGAAATCCTTGACCATCGCATCGCTGAGTGCAAGGTCAGTGAGATTTCACTGAAGGGCTTAGGCGTGAAAACGCAGAGCAGCCCAGGAAACACCGATAAGTGATCAACTCTCCAGATTGGGTCACGCAAATATTCGGAGAAGCAGGTGCTGCTCAGCAGCAACACCCTGTTTGCATAGAATGAATTTTAAATAGCCATTCTGGAAAATAATGGTGGGCGGGACCTTCACAAAAGTGTTATTGTTGCACTTTTTCAATTTTATGCTGTTTTGAAATCTGATGTGCAATAACTGAGTTAAAATATTTGCTTTGTGAGTCACCAAGAACGACTTCTTGTTTACTACTGAAAGATGTATGGAATACTTAATTAAAATTTTACTTTTTTATCCATAAAAGAGTGAGAATTCAAAATTTGATTTTAGTTAAATTTTCGCTGAAACTTTATTTCAGGATAACAAAGCACTATTTCACGAAAGAACCAAAATATTTTATATCTTTTTTATAATAATTCTGTCGTAAGATTTTATAAAATCTATATTAGACTCAGTTCTCCGAGGCAGCTATCCGATTTCGTTTATTTATAAAAATAACTTTGAAATTTTATTTTAAATTTCTTATTGCTTTCTCGAAACACATTTCTGGAGCAAGTATACAATTTTTAAAGCTTTCATTAAAGGAAATGTTACTAAATAAATATAATTACATATGTACGAGTATAATTAATAAATTTTCGTTTAACTAAACAGAACCAAGAATCATGAAATAAGCCTGCCATACGGCTCTAACGTTAAAATTTCTAGAGAAAGGCGATATTTTATAAAAACGCAGAAAATAATTGAGGCTCTATGAATTGAAATAAGGGTAATTTATTTAAAAAACCCTTTACATAATTATTTTCTTACCTGTTGCATGGAATGTGACACATGAAAAAAAAAGTATAATAAAACTTGTAGGAATTTAGTTATTTGTAATAATATTTGGGTCATTCCACGGAAAAAGACGTTTTGTTTCACACAACTACATTTCAGTTAAAAAGAAAAAAAAAGAATAAAAATTAAATTAGGAACTGAATAAAAAATTTTTTGCTTAAGAAATTAAGTAAAAGGAGCCCGATATTACTCACAGGAAATAATGATTAACTTTAATTACTTAATTATCATCTTTCGTTAAGTCATTAAATAGTACAGACGTCTTTCTATCATAAGGATGAGGTTGAGGCCAGACACGGAAGGATTCAAATTGGAGATACTTGGGACAAATATTACGATTTTCACCAGATAATAGCGTTTTATCAGTTAGGCATAATTTAGAAAGATATGTGTTTGATTTTAGCCACGAAACGATTTTATTTTTGCCAGAAGTTTGTAATGTGATTCAAAACTTGTGCTCTTTTTTAAAGACACTTAGAATAGCAATTAAATTTTTTTATTTGCAATTACCTCATCATCTATTTTTATGGATTTTTTTGTAACTAAACAAATGACATTCATAATTACAACTCTGCATTACTTTTGACGTCTAGTTGATTTGTATGATGACGATAACAAAAATTTTCAATTTACGACCTACGAGAATTTGAGCGCAAATATTAATTATGCCACAAAATTTTAACTTAAATATAAATTGCAGAAAAATATTCAATGTGGAGCATAATGCAAAGATGAATAAAGCATAGAATAGGCAAAGGAAAGTAAAGAGTTCGAAAAGGAGGATGTTTTTTGGAATGCCATTTTTGGTTTGATTCTCGTCAACAACGACGAAAGTAAATGCTTTACGTGATGCAATAATGCTCTGTTTATTAAGGTACTTTAAAGTGCTTCCTTTTTCTAAAATAAGCATCTAAAGATTTCGATAAGCACATATGCTAGAAAAAAATATCTTTCCTTGTTCAATATTTTATTTGAATTTTAGGAATCGTTTTCGATACGATATCATGGCCCGAATGTTTGCTGCTGCTGATAGTATTTTCATTGGCATCCGATTAACCTTGCTATAATCTTAGATTTGTTTTTTATTTTTAATTAACAATTTCTTTGCTTTAACAATTTTTGCTTAAGTAGATTATATTTTTTGGTTTAATTAGGTTACTTGAGAGCTTTATACCACACTATGTACATTTCTATCTTAAAATTTTTAAATTACAAGCGAAGAGCGTAATGGAAGGTCCTGTTATGAGACAAATAAGTGAATTTAAGAAAATCGGATTAACGTTTTCATCCTAGTTTGCCTTTTTTCTTTACTTCACGCAATCAGCTTTTTTTAGTGCTATCTTGTAATGATGATATGAAAAAAATTGTTGTTGTAAATTTTGATTTTTTATCTGTTCATTTTCGTTTTGTTACCAGCACGGGCGCACCTAGAATTCTTTCTGCGCGGGACCGGGAAGGGACGGGGTTGTTTGGTTCATAAAAAATATTTATAAATATGTATAGCATAGGGATTCAGACAATTCCCGAAATTCAGCACGAAGATTTCCTTTATGTTTAAAGTTAAAATTAGATTTGGTTCCACCGTTTGTTGAGGAGGCCAAAGTACATCAGTGGAAAAGAATATAAAACTAGGGAATGAAAAAAGGAAGCGAAAAGAAATTGAAGGCAAAAGTAAACATTTTACTTAACGAAACATTAAAATGTTTTAAACATTCCAGGGATTAATTCGCACTTCAAGTCAATAGTTCAAAAATTCGGCAAGAATGTGAAAGAACAAACTTATCTAAGTCAACTGTGAAAACCCGGAAATTTCAGTGTCAAATATTAATCTTCAATCTGTCAAACATCCTTCCCCCCACTCCTATCAGAGTTATTAATACACTGCTTCGTTATTTGTGAAATAATTTCGCGCGAACTCTACTGAAGTTACTCGAAAAAAAGTCCGTTCCCCACCATTTTCTATCACTAAACGATAAAAATAGTGTTTCCACCACCATAAAAAACATGTCGTCGCCGGTGCAAATGGCGGCAACTTATTTTTTTCCTCTTCTGATTCTCATGTTCTTATTTCAGGCGCTGCCATGTTTAAAAATGGTCGCCCTTTCCTCCGTATAGCTAACTGTTCGTAGGTGGAGTTCGATTTCCGCCCAAAAGTTGTGACATCTCAAATATTAAAGTTCGAAAACGAACAGTATATCAAGAGGAGATAACGCCGTGTCATGGAAGGGGAGCTGTACGCCTTCAGAATCAACAATAAATCATTTTTATCTATATTGGACTGTCTCAATGTTTAAATGTAGACACGTGAAATTTCAGCTCCTCCCATTGGATATGGAAAATCAATTTCCGCTTATTTAGCTGCTTTGGTATTAAGAAATTAAAATTTTAATTAATTGCCAATAATATTTCCCCCCAATATTAGATGTTAAACTTAAATTGATGCGTTACGACCTCATACCGAGCACAAGTTATTTCGTTAAATCACTTATCACCTGCACAGATAATGGTAAGGTGAGATTTCATTTGTTAAGGCGGTAACCGAATTCTAAGCTTTGGTACTCTTCCGACTTTCCTTCAATTCATTAATAATAGTTGTAAAAAAACATATTTTCGTCTCTACGGGGGTCTAAATCGAAGTAAAGTAGCAGATAGAAAAGAGTGAAAGAATGGTTGACATCAGTTAGGAAATTTTATGATGTATTAACAACTAAGGAGTAAGGGCTAACCCCCAAGGCTGCGTTAACAAAAAAAAAAAAAGAGTGAACTCTTTTATCGCGATGTGATAACAAGAATAAATGTTTAGAAAGTGATTACAACTGCATTAAAAATAGTTCTTATAACTATCTTTTTTTTTTTTCACGGCAGGGGAGGGGGGAGGACAACTGCATTTCGAAGCAGATTCAAATCAACACTTATTTGATTCATACATTGATTTGTGGCACGGGGAAGAATTCATTTACCCTATTTCTTTTAATAGAACTTAATTAAAATAGAACTTCTACTGACTATGGACAATAGGGAAAAGAGCATAAAAAAAAGAGACAAATAGAGCATAAAAATACCTTTTTTTAAAAATTTCTTTAGCGTGAATGCGAAAGAAAAGTTGTGGAATGACATAAAGAACATATACACGGAGTTTCAAAGGTATATTGTACCAGTAGCGTCGCTATGGGGGGGGGGGGGATATCCGCCCCTGGCGGACCCTTTGGGGGGGGGGGGTGTTGGATGTGACACCCGAAATGAGATGAGAAGTTTTTGAAAAATACATATGCTTGAATCATACAATTTTACTGATGCTATTTCAACGTATCGTAACTGAAAATAATTGTAGTTTACTAAAAGTTACATCGAATAAATAAAGTAGAATTTCTAAAGTTTTTTTTTTTGTACTATCAAAAATAATATAAACTACAAAGCTACAAATTTATTCAACACAACAGCTTTTTTTTTTTTTTTTGGGGGGGGGGGGGAGTGACACCACGAATTACCAAGCCTCATGCTAGAAACACCACTGATTATGCTAAAAACTGATTTCTTTTTCTTTTTACATAACTATTCTTTAAATATATTTTACTATAAAATATCAACATCCAAAACACAAACGAGAAAGCATATTAATCAATGCTTCATACACTTGCTTATTGTTAGATAGCACGCATAAGTAAAATCTGTACTTTCCTTGAAAAAAGAAATAAAGTGGAAGTATCTGGGAGTTTTTCCATTGCAATTTCTTATGTGAGATACATACGTTAATTTAAATAATTCCAACGGATATAATTGTTCTTTATTTCAACAAGTACTTGCACTAAGGCTATACTGGAATATAAATTCTTATTCAGACGAAATACGTCCATTCAAGTTAATTTAACATCCGGAAAAATAAATTTTGCTCAAGAAAAATTAATTGCATATACGCGTAGTGCGTTTACCGTGTGTAGATTATTACTATCTATGGGACTTTTGAACTAATCAAATGAAAGTATTGTTAGAGTTACCTATATGCCGCTTGAGTTCACGCCGTGCGGTGGCCGGCGTAGAATAGCGCCGACGTAGTTATGCGTGTCGTAAGAGGCGACTAAAATAGCAACATCCGATCCGGGTGACGTAAGGCTTGCTTTGTAGCATGACTATGGCCCCGGGTCGGTAAAGCAGGTCGGCAAAGCCCTGCCAGCCCAGCCCTTATGGCTGGTGCTGGTTGTCAGTTTGTCAGAGAGTTTGTGGGAAGTTCGAGGAGGATAGCGCTGCAGTCGCACCCCCTTCTACTGGGGGGTAGTCTGTGAAGGCCTCGATGCTATATACAGTATGGCCGCAGTTTGCATTATTTACCGCTTGAGTTCATTTAACGAATATAGAATGAGTGATTAGAAATTTTTAAATATGGTTGAAAAGGTTATGGTATGATTACAATTCAACAAGTGACTGTAAGGCAAGAACTGGTGACCTAGCAGTCAAATTTCGAAAAAGAAGGACTAGTTAGTATTGTGTATCTTGGATCAAAATACATTCAACGTATGTACTGTTAGAAATATCTATACATGGTAAAAATCCATTTCGTGAATACCCGTCTAGAATTCATATAAGCGAATATGGCTAATAAACGTAAATTCAAATAGTATAATATATTATTATTATACTATTATAAAACTACCCTCAAATAAGATGTCATTATTTGAGGGTAGTTAAATATCCACACAACGATTGCAGTTAGAGTAGTCTCTTCATTAATTTAAAATTATTACATTTGTGCATTCTTTCCCCTTTTATTATAGCTTCATTTTTACGCGTTAAAACGGCGACTTGCAACTTTGAAACAGTTGCAAGCGTTCAAACAGATATCAAAATTAAATGTTATTACTTACGTTAGTTTCATACCAATCTATACATGATTAGTCTGCTTTCTATAATATTTTGTGTAAAGAAACAGGACTGTTAATGAAAATTGTTTTCGAAAGTCTTGGTAATCAATCAGTTGCTCTTCACAGAAAAACAATTTTTTTCCTGCATTTTTCGATTTGATTATCAGAAAAGTTTTCTTTTTACACTGTCATAAGATTTTGGTTATTAGCGAACGCGCAGCGACATAAAGATGATAAATGAAGAGCTTTAAAGTGAATTATTTTGAAAGGACCCAGTATGACATGATGTATTGTGGGCGGCCAAACTCCACACAAAATCTCATTAGCTTCAAGGCTTTGACATCTTCGAGAGGTCTTGAGAAAGGGACATGAGGCCTTCTGGGGAGCCAATTTCGGGGAGGAATATCCTCTAAGGAAATTAACTCTCACAATACCCACTCAAGATTCAAGAAAAGTCAGAGTCCCCTCAGCACCTCCTGTAACAACATTAAACAAGGGGATTTTTTTTTCATTTCTCAGGAACTAACAACGATGAACCTTATTAATGTTTGAAATACTTTCCCATAAAAATAATGATAAATATGCCCATAAAAGAAAACAAATTTAAAAAAAGGATGAGCAAAATAGTTAAAAATTCGAACGACTACTGAGATTTGGAGGAATTTTGTACCTGTCAGTTACGGGTTGATGTAAAAGTGTAATTGCTTTTATGTCTAATGTAGAAGGTTGTTAAATCCGATTTTTTTTTCTATTTTCGGTTTCAAATACCCACTCAGATTGAAGCAAGGCGTGAGAGTACCCCCCAATATCTCCAAATAAAAACAACATTAAACAGAAGTATTTTTCTTAATTTCTGGAGACGTAATTGGCAATGAATTCTACGGTTTGGAATAGATTTCTATAAAAATAACAATAAATAAAATCATGAAATAAAATTTTAAAAAAGGTAAAAAAAGCTGAAAACGGTAAGCACATGAGTACTGGGTGTAGGAGGAAATTTGTACCTGTCAGTCATGGGTTGGTCTGGAAGTATAATTGCTTCTCTATCTTATAAATTTCAGAATACTGTTAAACTTTTTTTCTTTCAAATATCATTTGTCCACGTATAATGTTCTTGTTTCTTATTTTAACGAATTATTGAATTATTTCGCAATGGATTCTACTAAAAATATTTCCTCTAATAGCTGCAGAAAAAAAAAGACGGATTCAGATCTAATTTACAGTAATAAAGAATAGTGATGCAACCGATAGTCTTTTAAATTATGTGCTGAGAATGAATCATGAAATATATTTACAATAAATAAAGAACCTTAAGACTCCTTTTTTGTTCAGCTATTAACTCGGTTTAAGTAACATTATTGTTAGAAAGTTTTCAAAACTTCTGCATAAAAATCCACATTACCATTGTAAAACATGAAATACACACAGGTTTCCTTACAAATAAATGGTAGATAAGCATGAAAAAGCAAAGGTTAATCCTTCAAAAGTATGGAAACATAGATAGGGGAATTCCAATAATGTTGCAGTATTAATCAAATCATTTGGAAAGTTTGAATGTTTTAAATGATATTATTTTTAAACTTTCATAGCTAAAAACAGTTGAATGAGAAAAGAGGTGTTTTGGTATTTTCTCCTGGCTTAGGCTATAGTTCAAAAAGAGTAAATAGTCTGCTAATTGGTGACTGGAGTTAACTATAGATAAATTCAACTATTAAGAACAGTCACTGTGTGTGTACATACAGTTATGCTCCTTAATAGTTAAGTTTTTTTTCTCCGATAATTGTAATAAATTCAAAAAATTAGTTATTTCCCCCCCATCTGATTAGGGATGTTTTATCTTCAATGTTGACAGCGTAAAAATAATTAGATTCAAAATAAATTGGATGAAAGAGTATATTCGAGAATATTCTCCTAAAAATTAGTAACAGTAATAATGTCTCTTTACACATTTTATATGTGAATAAATAATTCGAAAACATATAAAATAATCAGTGCTCCCACCGGCCTCACAGAGTTTGTATCAGATTTTGGAGCAGATAAAAATGGGCTTTTGTATCAGTTTGGAGCAGAAAAAATTGTCTTTTGTATCAGTTTGAAGCAGAAGAAATCGACTTTTGTCTCAGTCTAGGAGCCAAATATATCAACTTTGTACCATTTTTGGAGGATTTTTTTTATTATTTTATTTTTTTAAATATTAAATGGCTGTTTTAAAGCAATGTTATTTTCATACATCAAGGGTAAGAGCAGTTTCAAGTCTTCAAAATGATAGGAAATATAAACGTCAGCCATCTTTCAAAACTGGATTATTTTAATATTTTCAAAGAAATTATTCATAACCTATTCAAAAAGTAATTAGACTAATTAAACCTATAACTCTTATAAAGGTATTTTTCAATACTTTTCTCAAAAAATAGATTATATTAAAAAAAAAATTTTTTTTGTTTTTTTCCTCGGCTAATAATTAAGAAGAACTGGAAGAAAGTTTAAAATTTTCTTCTTTTTAAAAATTATTGCATTCCAATCTTTTTTGTTTAATGGCTAAAACACTATTCTTTCAAGAAAATAAGCAAAAACAAACTGATATGAAAGGTTCAGTTCAAATATTTTAAACTATTTATCAATGAAAATTTGTTTTTTAAATGGTACTTATTTAGGTTTAACCATTGTGACTATAGTAACAGTAAAATTTTGCATGAATTAAATATGCTTTCAAATTTCATAGAATAATGTTTGAAGTCTATCCGATTTTCCACCTGCAGTAATATTTATTATTTTTCTGATTAAGAAATATTCCTTTAAATTTCAATCCTAAATAGTCCCTTAAATGCTTTGGAAGTAAATGGCACTAAAAGTAAATTGCCGAGTTTCATAATTTTGCAGCAAGAAAATTCAAAAACCAAATTGTATTTTTCCGTTCTATAATAGAAATGCAAAATGTTTTTTTTTATTATATGTTGATAATTTAATGTCTAATAATTTATTAATTTTTTTCCAACAATTTATTTTTACATCTTTTAAAATTGTGTAATAGTTACAATTAAATTTTAAGAGCACTAGGGCTACAGTTATTGAATTCTGAAAGCAACTAAACTGAATTAAAGAAAAAGGAAATGCAGGATAATTTCATAACTTTCAAATACAATTGAAAAATTGAAACTTTAAGCAAGAGTACTTTTATGAGGTCGTTCATCCACACCAAAATTTCCATTTCTTCTTATAATATTGCTTAACATGTTCATACAATTCATTACAAGAGATAAGATATACATGCTTTTTTTTAATGATTTTTCTAACTTAACTGTAATTTTTTGACTTATTTTGTTCTTTATAATTATGTTTTATGTTTTTTAATTGCTTGTGGTTATATGATATTGATTACAGAGCTTAAAGAATAATGAGAAAAGAAACAAAAGCTGCAACTCAATGTTTAATTTTACAGCGTTTGAAAGTCTACCTCTAAACACTTTCGGGAACAAAGATATATTTTAAAACAATGTTTTTATTTTAAATAAAAATAAATATAATTTATTTACTTTGAGAAAAAACATTATAACTGCTTGAAATGAAAAAAAATCCTATTGTTGTAGCGGATACAAAAAGATTGCAGAACGTATCGCTCCTTTGCTTGCACGTGGAAAGTAGGCGTAAGGAATTTTAAAGAATTATTACAATGGAGCAGCACTCTTTTAAATATCTGTTCTGTTATTGATTTTTCAGATTGCTTAGTATTTCCTAAACATTAGAAAAACCAAAGTGCACTGAGGAAAAACGCTAAGTTTTTTCCCCCCACGTTCCATGAAATTGTAAACTTTTTAAACTATTTCAAGAAAAACTTAAATAAAAAGCTTAACATAAATAGTGATAAGATGAACGATTTTTCTCTCTATAATACTACAAAATATTAGAAATCAACTCACTGTTTCTTCTACAAGCATGGGATACCATCACTCATTCTGATCAATTTTCTCATCCATATTTAAGGTTCTTAAGAGAGGGCAGAGCTAATATTCTTTAAAAAACTACTTCCAAGGTGAAAAATTAGTTGATTAAAGGAAAAATTCAACAACTGATGTCAATGTTAAGCTTAAAAAAATATTATCTAAAATTTTTTCAATTTTTTTCTCGAAAATCGCAATTTTGCGCAAATTTTCCGAAAAAACGCATTTTGTAGCAGCATGTAGCAGAAAAATCGTTTTGGCGCAGTTTTGCGCAATTGGCGCAGCCGTGGGAGCCCTGAATAATCAGGAAATGTTTTGTTTAAAAGAATAAACATTAATTAACATTTAAAAATAAGTATTAATTAACTAGAATCATCAAATCTTACATTAGCGACAAAGTTGTTTTTTCGGAAGCACCAAAGTTGAGATATTCAAATAATTTAAGCTAAAACACTTCAATATTTTGTAAATTGATATCAAAACGACTCAAGTTTTTATACAGAAACAAGCTTTAATGTCAAAATTGTTCTCAACTAGCTCAGTTTTTGAAAGCACTTTTTAAGTCGAAATGCCGAATTAACAATTTGTAAGAGAAATGTAACCGCACTTGTTTTAAATCTACGAGGCCAGTGCTTAAAATGAAGATGGAGCATATTGTTGACAGAAAGGAAATTGGAAGTAGATAATTGTGGGGCAGAAAGTTGGGAAAATAAGACTCAGTTGCAAAGAGATGTGTGTGATACAAACACAGAATTAGTGTCTCCTTGAAGAGGATAAACTTTTATGTATTTTGTTATATCTGATGTGAAAAAATAAAAGAGGGGGCGTTTCTCTCTCTCTCTCTCTTACTTAAATGAAATCACTATTACATGTTGTAGAAAATCAAGTTTATATCCGTTTAAACTTAGCATGAATGAACACTATTTTCATTATAATAATCACATTTATAACATTTTTCAAGAAAAACATTAAAAAAAAAAGATTATTTTGTATATTTCTCTGAATACCAATTGCATTATTGAATTTCTGTATGCTCATAACATTCACGTTCTCGAAGAATATTCGCATGAGAAATTTCTCGACCCATATCTTTTAGTAGCAACACTTCACACGAGCGAAAGAAGTTTCGGCCCATCAATTCTTTTATAATTTCAGTGTAAACATTCCATTACATACTGTACAGCGGAGAACAATAAATAGGGTCAAATCCTCGTAATCAAAATTTATTGCTATATACAGCGGCATTTACACATTCAGAATGAAGGACAGCGTTTCTATGTCAAAGGGTTCAACTTTGATCTAAGTTAGTTGTGTAACTTGTTTCTGCGTCCAATCAAGCCAAGAGAGCCGACAAATTAAAACAGAGGCCTTGAATCGTCGTACAAAGGCGATGATGGAGATGCTGTTGCTTCTTTAGATAGATGGGTGAAGACACATTTTAAGTATGTAATCCTAGACTAATCGTGAGATAGTACGGATCATTTTGTTGACTCGAAAGTTATTTATTTTTAACTTCAATGTCATTAAAAAAAAAATCATTACAAATTGTAGCAGTATTTTCTCAAAGATGTAAGTAAAAACTGCCCTCCTAGGGATATTTCGAGTTATTGTTCCGTTTCATCTAAAATAGAGTATACTCGATGCAAATCAATAATTGTAACTCATTTCCTTCCAAGTAATTGTGATTTAATTATTATTAATAGTGCTGTTGTAATTATTATTTTTTTTCATGCGTTTAAAACCGTAATATTTTCAGATATTTGTGTAATCGTATTCGTTAGTATTATAATCGATTGACAATGCAAAATAGATGGCAACCTAAAATTTTATTTTATTTTCTTTTTAAATGACCTTCTGTAGTCGTTAGTAACGGTGACAAAACTAAAATTTAGTAGCACGTTTATTTGCCGTATTGTACAATACTTCATAACAAGAAATGAAAACATAATTATTGCAAAACATCTAAGTTTAAATAAAAATTAAAATACAGCTACAAATATTTTTTATTATTACATTTTTATTATTTGTTCTTTTTGAATTATTATTAGGGCAGTAGACATATGTATTAATAAAAAAAAAAATTAAATTATTTTTCCGACAGGTTCCACTTTGCGGTTGAATTATACAAAATTTTGGAAAAGTTGGAAATTTAAAGGAAAACTAAAATTGCGTAATTTCAATTGCTATTTTGTGATAATGCAGGAAAGTTGGAATAAAGTGCTATAAATGCGAGTCCATATTTTAAATTAATGAGTCAATTTCTTCTGGTTCCAGTTTAGGATCTGTATTATGAAAAATAAGCCTAAAATAATGCAAATTTTTACATTTTATGTAGTAAATTTTCATATTTCCGACTCGTTCTTTGCTCTTGCAAAGAAAAAGTGGAAAACGGTTGGAGAAAAATGCGTTCTAAACTTTAAAATAAGTCAATAAATATCTTTCGATAAAAGTAGAAATAAGTGCGTTTCAAATTTTGTATGTAGGCTTTTTATGCCAGATCATTACTTTTCTCTATTATCTGGAAAACAATTCCTTTTTTTTTTTTCAAAATCATTTTTGCACTCCTTCCTAATTAGTATGTAAATTTATTATTTTGTTTTTTCTTTTACGTTAGCAATGAAAAACTCCGTCATTATAATATTATTTCCACGAACCCCCTTTCTACACCGCGCGAACCCCTAGGGGTTCGCGAACCACCAGTTGGGAAACGCTGACCTAATTTAAAAGAGGACGAATTACTCTAAACTACTGCTCCGCACAAAACAATTCTAAGCAGCGGATGTTTCAGTTAATAGCTTTACAGTAAAACTTTTTTTTTTTAAATTATAAAGAAAAAAAAAAGATATATATATATATTTAAAAACTTCCAATAAACTCTCATTTTTTTCCCTTCACGGTTTTCTGCTACTCAGAAAATCGATCAAACTGTTGTGAACTATTCGTTGCGAGCTGCAATTTTCCGTATTACTAAACTCCAACTGGATGCCAAATCTTCTCTTAAGACTGTTAAATAATTCTTAAGCGTAAATATATCATTCTAGACATTATCGATAATTGCATCTAAATCCAATTATGAAATCAAGTCATCTTTAGAGATTACGATTTTCTTTTTGTTCGTGAGTTTGGGAATTTGTATCGTTCTTGTTATTGAATGTGAAAACTTGCATAGAAAAAGTAAATTAAACAAGCATTAGTAATTCTCCCGAAGTGATTCTTTCATGGAAATAAATAATTAAATAACTAATTAAAATCATTAGTTTTTACAGCTTTTTTTTGAAATATTTACAACTCTCACATATTTTAGTAACATTTATTACAATACGTTAAAAACGTTGAAGCACACAGTACTTGCATTTGACACATCTTGTCCGACACCTCTCTTATTAGGCAAATTGTTTTTAATTCCTGACAGAAAAGCATTGAGTATTAAAAAAAAAAATAACTTTTTTGCAGAAATATTTCTGTCTCCCTAGTGTCCACTATAGAGGAGTTTTACTGCATTAACAACTACGAGTTTGAAAGAGTTCGTAGAAAGAGAAGTTGGTTAAAGGGGTTTCTTTGTATTTCTGTAACATACCAAGTTCTCGATATAGTAGATGCGTATAGCGTTGCTTTTCTTTGTTTCATAAAGTGAAAAAATAATTGTAAAAAATGTATTTTCCTATCCCTTTTCCCCCAGAGGTGAAATACGTGTTTAATTATCCAAAGTTTATCTATTATCAGAAATAAATCAGATTTCAATATCAGAAAATATGCTGTTGTTTCTAGTTAGCTAATTGAAAGATTTATTACTTAAGAAAAAGGAAAGAAAAAAAGAACGGAGAAAAAAAAGGCTGTTGAAGAGGCACGGGTAACGCAATATCATAATGGTGGATTTGCACCGTTGCCGACAAAATCTTTTTTATTCTATGCATGCACTTTCCTTGGCTCGTTTTTAATTTGAATTTTCTAGAACTATTACCGGTTCTACTTAAATTTTTTAACCCACGGTATCTTTATAAAATCACTCGCAGTTACGATAACTTAATAACTTTAACCACTTGACATACAATGACGTCTGGGAGAAGTCCTTAATTTATGCATTAGCATTGCATTCTCTTTGAATGATTTCTCTTAGACGTCATTCAGTTCATATGCCGTTGTAAACTGTGATGTCTTCGCGGCCTTATGGTATGTTAAGGAGTTAATATCGCAAGCCTACAGATCGCAATTGATGGCATGCTATTAGGTTAAGCATTACATTTCACAGTTTTATCTCAGAGGGACCATATCAGGATTTGCTGGAGTCGCTATGTGTGTAAACATAATGTAAAAAGGAAATTAATCGTAATGGTTGAAATGAGAGCCATAGAAGCAATTAGACAACAGCGATGGTGACGACGTATTTTGTTATTGTTTTATTGGGTTCTATGCAACTTGTCGTTTTATATCGTTTCGCAAATTTTAACCCATTTTCTTTTAACTCTATTATAAGCAGTGTTTTGAGTACTGATTATAAAAATAGCAACTACATGTAGGCATTAAAATTTTGAGTGACTTTGTAGTAATTCCCTCGTGAATTTCGAAATTCGCAAATAGTGACTTATAATCGTTACAGATATGAGTATCGCACTCTATAGAGGAAAAATTAAATACGAAAAATTATAAATAAAAGACGTCCGAAGACATATTATTCATTTTCAAACTACCATTTTCCCGAAATATTTATCTGCTCGTGATGAAAGATGTGCGAATCAATGATGGCGTATCGGGTCTGCGAAATCAATCATAGGGGGGATGAAATCAAAATTATAAAAGGAAAACACAAATAAGAAGGAATATTCCCGAACATTTTTATGGCACTCTGTGTATGACATTCTTAAAAAACAACTGCCATTCTTCGAAATTAAGAAAATAAAGTTGATTTCCCAAACTTGCTATCAACTTGTACATCATTTTCTTGCTGCCATTGACAAAATTGGGCGTGACACTCAGTAACAGAAAAATAATAAAAATGGTAAATAAATAAATTCTCATCAAAATGAGAAAGTTGATACTATCATACTTTCGAAAACATCACTCAAAAGCTATTGGGTGGTTCTTAGTTCTTATAAGAGCGAAAAAGAATAGAGGAAAAAAAAAACTTTTTTGCCCTCTAGTCTTTGTATTTCGAAATACATTTTTCCTTTTTTTTCATTCGTCTAATCTTGAGAATGTTTTGGGTGCGGTCTTTAGAAGAACTCAAGCCGACAATTCCGTAGTCCCTCGCTATTGTTACTTCTTAAGATGTGAACCTACTTTGTTTAGTTTACACCCACGAATGGAGGCCACTAAGAATTTAAGCTTTAAGTGATTCTTTTTTTTTTCTCCCTTTTTTTCTCTCGTGCGATCTGTATTCATGAGGGTGTTTATTGAAGGTGTGATGTTTCGATTCGGGCCGATGCATAATCATAGGTTGCCACGCTGAATGGTAAAAGAACACTAAACGTAAAGTTTGATTTATTGGTAAGTTCGACATGGGTATGAATATAAGGAGCAATTGGCTAGATAATTAATTTCTTCCATCAATTTAAAGTATTAAGGAAGTAGTTTTTCTTTCATGTGCGCAAAAGTTGATGAGTGGTGTTAAACGGGGGAAAAAAAAGAAATCAAAATTCACGACAAATATATATATATATATATATATATATATATATTAAGGATTGCTCATTTTTCATTATCTGTAATATCCGGCTTATGACTTGAAAAACATAAAACAATTAAGACAAACAAATAGATACAAAGCAATGAACATTTATTATAATTTGCAAAGGTTTTCTAGAAGAATTGCAAACATCCAAATATTTATATCAATTTCTACTACATCTACTTTATAGGATCAGAAAAAGATCATGCGATGCGTTTTGTATCCTTTCCCAGGAAATATTTATTCATTAAAATTTATAATAAAATATATCAAAAGAAATTATTAAACCGGAAAAGATAAAAATATATAAGGTAACCGAATAAGCTAGCACTGTTTTCGGCAAAATTTAGAAGTTGAAGAGCCAATTTCACCGTTTAAGGAGCCAAACAAATTTTAAAGAGCCATACTTACACTTTAATCAATCTTTTAATATAATTTATTGAGTAATGACTATCTATCATGGACATGTTTATGCAAAAAAAAAATTCATAAATAATTCTCCTGCAAGTAGTAAACATGTTAATTAATGAGAGCAAGGATTTGTCGCTACTTACTTTACTTCATTACATGAGTAACTTGTTAATTTTAAACATGAATTCTTCTGATAAGTAAGATTTGGTGCTGAAAATAATTTCATCCTCATTTTGTAAAATTTTGATATTATTTAGAATATTTTTTTAGATAAATATGCATTTTTCCTAATTCTGAATTTTATTATAATTGTAAAGTAGCCAAAGAGCCACACGTGGCTCTTTGGCTACTTTACATATAGCCTAGTAGCCTTTACATAGTAGTAGACTTTACATAGTAGCCTAGAGCCACGTGTGGCTCTTTGGCTACTTGAAGGCTACTTGGTCGCCACTTTGGCTACTTGCTCGCGAGCCACACTTAGCCGACTCCTGAGCTAGCATAACCAAAACGACAATACAAATACTAAACTCAATCTGGAAATAATTAAAGAAAATACATAAAATGAATAAGTAGAGACTACCATAGAAGTAAAGTGTATTGCAGTTTCTAAACATAAAAAGATAAAATTATATTGCAAAAATACTTGGAAAATAACCGTAAAAAGGAAGAATCAGAATTGAAACTGCTAAAATTTGAACATAATAATCTACCCATTAGGATGTTTGATATGAGAAAAATGAAATACAAAATAAACACAATGCAGTAAACACAAATAATAATAATAATAATAATAAACAGTGCGGCCTATTAATCTATTATTAAGAAAGTAACTACAAGAGAAGCAGAAATTTTGGCTTTCAAAAGCAGTGGTTTGTCAAATGATTTCAAAGTCAAAGCTGAAAGCACACCTGATGCATTT
Organism: Octonoba sinensis; assembly: GCA_038502835.1. Classification (NCBI taxonomy): domain Eukaryota; kingdom Metazoa; phylum Arthropoda; class Arachnida; order Araneae; family Uloboridae; genus Octonoba; species Octonoba sinensis. The sequence goes on from CM076599.1 coordinate 15,320,571, forward strand.
AGGCAATTTAACCGTCTTTACCTTTCTCTTAGTAACGTAAATGAACAATTTGAAGAAAAAAATGCTAGGTATTTTGAAGGTTATAGGGACATATTAATTTTTCTAACGTTAATAACTTTGGCGACATCGCAGCGAAACTAAATAAGGCCCCATGGAGTGTATGACAAAATTGGAAATTTGGAGATAACTAGCAAATGATAAGGAAATCATTATTCTGCATTGTGGCAAGAGATATTTGTGGTATCCTTAAAACTTACTGCTTCTAAACATGATTTAGAAAAATGAGCACCCATAAGGTCGAAGATTTTAATTCCTTTTCCTCACAATCGTTCTTTTGTCACTTGCATTTATTATTCTGCTGAAATCTCAAAGCAGAAGTCCCGAATAGTGCTTTGTCATAGAACAAAAAGGTTTGCCTCAGACAAGTACCACCCAGACTCAAAACATACCAGGAGTACCAAAAGGTATTCTACAAAAATAAATAAATAAATAAATCTTAATTCTTCTTTAAAATGCTGAAAGGACGAACGCAACGTAACTACCAATTTGTTTCACCCAAATAAGTTAGCATTTTGTTATGTTCATGTTGAAATTTACGTTGTTCACACATATTCTGCAGAACATTATTAATCATCCTTAGTCTTTTCTAAGAACACTGAAAAGAATTCCAAGGGAAGGGTGTAAACTTACACCCCCTCACCGGACAACTATGTTCCACACTAAAAATATTCTAAAATTATCCGCAAAGACCAAAGACTTTAAAAAATTGGGATGGCGGTAGCAAACATTTCCTCTCAAAAAAAATGGCGCAAAAGCCTAAAGCGAATGTCGGTCACTGATACCCATTCGAGCCCAACATGTGATCGCCGATCCACAGCCCATAATCGATACTTGAAGGCATAATAACACAAGAGGATCTCATTAATAAATTGAAGATATAAATCTTTAGTGCATAAATGAATGCCTCGATGCAGTAATGAGATTTCTCACACGCGATAAGAGTGTCTCGTTTGCATGCTTTACCATTGCTCCTCGTACGTAACACGGGACGATTGAAGTGTTTGCCATTCGTAATTATGTACGAGTACTTGTCTTCTTCAATAAATGATACGTTAATCAATGGTAGCATACAACTATGATTGTAAGTTGTTTTGACATGTTCTTGTTCAAGACTAATAAAACAAATCGTATCGGCATTAAGAGTTAGATATATTTTGTCTTGAAAATTCACTTCTTTTTAAACCCGGTTTCGTACTTATTATTTGATGTAAAAAGTATGACTAAATATTATGGGTTTTTGGAAACCAAAATTAATGAAAGTATAAGTCCAAAAAGACAGCGCACCAGGAGTTCATAGTGATCAAGTTTAAGATTTTTCTTTAGTAATGTAAAAGCAAACTGTGAAAAACAATGAAGTTTTAATGAAGCATTTTGAGCAAACTCAGTAAATGAATAAATAAATTAAATGCTCCCGAAATACAAATCGTAAATTAAGCAAAAGGAATATGCGAATAGTATAAACTTCAGGAAGTAATCATCAATACCCCTTTTTGCAGTTGAACAGCCATTTTCCCAAGCCAAACGGTAGCTTTAAAATAGAGCTTACAAAAAAAAAGAGCATAATTCAGTAGTTCAAAATCTGGGTGCTGCCGTGGAACCCTGCTGTGCGACAGCGAGAGAGGAGGGTGCCGCGAGGCACTCATGATGCCAAATCTTCTTTGTTCAGTAACTAAAAATGAGATGGTAAGTTGCAATTAAAATTCGCGCATTTTTAAATATGATTTGTAATTATTACTTTTATGCTCTTACCACTTACTTCTCTTATTTTTTCTTCAAAATCGTATATAAATGAATAAATATTTCATAGATATTGCATGGCTAGGGTGCCGTGAGAAGATTATAATTTTTCCAAGGGTGCCGCGACTAAGAAAAGTTTGGCAAGCCCTGGAATAGTTTATAAATTGCAGAAGAACGGAGTTAAAACACAAATTTATATGTTTTTGCCTTCACTTTTTTACTAGTGCTAAATGCTCTTTAATTTTCCTGACACATTTGAAATTGATATAATAGATTTCCAAATGGGACTTCCTTTTGAACGTTAATTTTAAAAAACTCTATCACACACCTTATCATAACGCGCGGTTTTAATTTCTAGCTGTCCCTAATTTGAGATTTTATGACTGCTTTCAACGCAACCCAGAATTCCGAAAAATTGCCCTTGACATAGAAAATCTAATTCAACATCTTTTCTTGTAAAAACACAGCAGAGCAAAATTCGTTAAAACAGGAAGAGGAAATGGTATATTTCCGAATTGAAAATCATTTGATGTCTATCTGCGGTAGATTTACAATCCACCTCCCACGATTTTTCCGTGTGTTTGAGCATAAAACTCGAGTGATATTGACGGCAGCTTGGAGGAATGCCAACAGGTGGTCAAAGTAAATATGCTTTTATCGCTTGATTACGAAATCCAGGAATATATGGAGGATGGATTACAGATGAATAATATTATTGCTCTTAAACCAAATGTTTAAGGTCACAAAGTTAAATTTCCAAAGTTAGTATGTAACTGTTTCTTAAACTTTCATACCCATAAATTCTTTCCATAAATTACATAATTATTACGGAATAACATTAAGCGTCGTATTTTTCTTTGTGATTCCAATTAAAATATTTTATAAATAATTAATGAAGTGCGTATGGTTTATAGGCATGCTTTCAGGAAAAGAAGTCAACAAAAGTCAGTTTACGAAAAAATATTAAGAAAAAATAAAAAGTAATAGTAATAATTATGATTTTAAAAATAATAATAAATAAACAAAAACCCTTTCCTGGTTTTCTAAATGTAAACGGAAATTGAATTTTTGTTCTTCTGAAGTATTACAAACTAAAATTTTACAACACATTCAAAACTCATTTAATATGAACAATAATTGCTCGGTTTCATCAATCAAACTTGAATTCACAGTAAAGTAATGAATTCAAAACTTTTTACTATATTTATTATTTAATTTTTATTCTAAACCAAACGTTTTTATACGATTTTTCACAGTATTCCTATCCTAGAACCTTTTTGCGATCGGCAAAAGTAACATCCGTTAAGTAATTCAAGAGCCCAATGTTAGGATTTCAGAACTCAAAACTGAGTAAATTTTAAGGAGAAACATTGGAAAAATTTAATTACATTATTACAAAATTTTTCTTCCATCTATCTGAGGATGAATAACATTTTTGACTATCTAATCTTATATCGTTATTATTGCTATTAAATTCATGTACAATTTTGTGAAATTGTTATGGCGTTATCTCACATTTCAGCTGCTGCTGTTTCTAATATTATATCTCGCTTAACTCAAAACGTATGCAAACAAAGTTACGTGAATAGTATTCGAAGAACTCGACAAAACACAGGTAATTCTTAATTTAACGACATTTTCACTTCTTCTTTTCTTCTACTTCTTCTTATTTTCTGTTCTCGAGCTCGGGCTCTCTAGCATTGGGGGTGAGAGTTATTGAACAGCTTCGAATAAATTGAAAGAACAGAGGCAATCGATAGCACTTGACAATAATTTTTGCCACCATTAATGCAATGATGACACACTAAGAAGTTTTGAGGATCATTGTTAGAGGATTACTTTCTGAAGATATGTTTTACCTCTCCATAATCAACAAAGCAATTGAACTTAACAATACAGACAAAAATAAAAATTTTGTACACGCATTCACGGGTACACAAAGATACTTCTTCACATCTAAAAAGCTATCAGTCTTGTCAAATCGTAATTTTTGATCTTTAGCACGGAAGAAAATTTAAGATATTCCTTGAAAAGGAAATTATTTATGACCATTTAATCATTATAAGTTATGCAACCACGGGGTTTTCTGCTTTCGTAATAAACATTCCAAGCAATAGGCTATTCCAGTGCGAAATCCAATGTTTTCGTGATTAAACATGGAGATAAGCTCCCAGGTGCCATTTACTATTAACGAAATGATGATTCATTCCGAGTTATTTAATGAAAGAAGGTGAATCCCTACGCCCTGTGAGCGAATTACATGCACGGAATTCGTGCAGTCATCGGCAATCGTGAGCTACGTCTTACGTTGTCTTCGTAGAGCAACAAAAAGTACAGAATGTTAACAGAAAATATTCTAATATTTTTGCTACCAGTAGTCACCGTGATCTTTAAGATATTCCACGGGAAGAGCCTTAAAAATTACGAGCTGGCCTCCCGCAGAACATCTGCGGGTTATAACTATTTTAAAATCGTAAAAAACGCTTGAAATTCGAAAGGCTTAAGAAAAGATCGCTAGATATAAACATCGGAATGCTCTCTCGATATAAACAAACTAAGGTGTTGCCACTCCAAAGAATCGGAAAATAAAAATTGAGTTATTAATGGAAATACTTTTTAAGAAATAGAAATAAATTTGTTAAAGTTCATAAATTACGATAATAAATACAAATATTATGTTATTTTTCTATGCTAATCATAGCAACAAATGTTTAAATATCGTTTTACCACAGCTTGTTTTTTGCATGATATCAGTATCGTATCGTACCGCAAAATTTAATTGTAACTGGTCCACGTTAAGTGAAATATATATATATATATATATATTTTCAGCGCCAGTGATGTTAGTCGATATGAATAGCGACCAATTAAACGAACTAATAAGAAAAAAAATGAATGTTCAGGTCAACATTTAGTAGCAGCATGTAATAACAATAGCATATAGTGCAATAATCACCCAGACTTACGAGAAAAGCAAAAATACGTAAAGGCTTCCAACGAAAGAAGAGCCCTATATTTTTCAGAATTTATTTTAATGCGCAAATAGTTTGAATTTCATCGCGTAAAAATTCACTTAAAATCGAACAGAAGTGGAGCTAGCCGAGCTCCTTTGAGCTTCTACGCAAATTAAGCCTTACATAAAGATTCAAAACACTAAGCTCCAGGTTGCAAAACAAGTTTTTTAAAGGAGTTTCATGCCCAGCTCATACTTTTACATCCCATATAGAGTTTGAATAAAATTCATAATTTTGCAATTCAGCTGCTTTTGAAATAATTGAAACATGCATTAGTGTGTCGAAAAACAAATACGAATCGGTATTCAAATGTTGAACAAGCTCATTCTAACAATCTAACACAAAAAGGAAAGAAGAGAAAAAAATTCTTTGTTTAAAGACATGCTAGCAAAATCACAATTTTAAAAATGAGGGGAAAAAAAGGAAAAGTATTTTTTTATAGGAACATTCTACGAAATCTTTGGTTATCTGAAACTACGGATAGTAACTTCATATTGTCGTAACAATGAGTTTAAAATATTACTTTAGAGGAACTCGGAACAGCTTGAAAATTATTAACACTGATTCGGGAGCAACTCAAGTTACTAAGATTTAAAAGCTTGATTCTCTTCAGTCCTTCCCCTAATACATAGACCTCTCTTCTTTGCATCATAAAATTGTTTGTTTTTTGAGTGATTTGAATCTCACTTCTAAAAAGCTTAAAGATGTTTAGAAAGATACGAATAGACCGCAAAATCAAAGTGGATACCAATTTATGGAATGGTTGTTTCATCTGATTTCTCAAAATGGTATCAAGTCAGAACGATCGAAACATTAAGTAGTTTTCGTTATCATAAAATTTAATTCGACAAGTTTTAGCAATAAAATTTGTAGCAATGTAAGCTATTAACTGAATTTAAAGAAATTCAATTTTCAATTACTATTTGAATTTTAGAAACATTGTACCGTTCTATGGGGACCCGAGGCCTGAGGTTCACACATGAGGACCTGAAACTATTAGTGCCCTAAAATATCCATTCCATGCAGGAATACCCCCCCCCCCCCCGTGATTTGTGATATTACTATACGTGTGCAAAAGCCATGAAGGGGTTTTTGCTTTTGAAAATTCAGGGCTGAAGAGGATATTTGAAAGAGGAAAGCTTCTCTTTTATGATTCACAGCTTGACATCAGTACACCGTTTCGTGGATTATAAAATCATGGTTTGTGATTTCTTTTCTGTAGAATGAAATTAACAATATGCTAAATTGTTCATTCCCTATAATGTCAACATCCCCTAAAGTATTTTGAAATTTTTTCTGCATCAACATAACTAATTAATTAACAAAGCTACAAACTGTTCTGTTTGGGAAAAATAAGCTAGATAATATTCCTAGTTAATTTTACGTAACTTAAACGGAAAAGCAAAAGCAGGAAATGTTGCGTAGAAATAAAAAAGAAAGACCTCTTATTGAGGTTTGTTTATTTATTTACTTTCAAATTTCATTGTATTCAGATTTTTTTTCCCCCACATTATGGGGGTAAGAATTTATCTACTTTTGCTGCTATAGCTAACTTACTTTTAGATTATATACAAAAAAATAAAGTTCCTCACTTTCAAATTAAAATTTCTAATCCGTAATTTTTAAATATTTCTATAGTATTTTCAATAAAATCTCTTATTTTCACGTTTTTACTAATATGTTTGTAATTTTTGGTAAAGAAACCTAAATGTTTCACAAAAAACGGATTGAATTAAATAAAACTATTGATCTCAGTAATATTTTATTCAGTATGCAATAAATATATCAGCCATATAACTAATTGGAGTGGCAACAGTGGAGTTGGCGATCTAAGAAAGAATATATTTTGCCTCCTTGATTTATTAGTTTCGAATTCAATAGACATGACATTTCGCTTTGTCTTACTGAGTACAATGCTAAAGTGAAGTTCTGTCTTTGTTTCTTTTTCTTTTTTTCTTTTTGAATAAGAATTTTTATGTAAATGATTGCTCAAACCATTAGTTGCAGGACATCGAGTTACAATTTCTTAAGCAAGATACAGGATTACACGATACATTTTACCTGATTTAAATAAAGATATTTATTGTTCTGTGGTTGAACTGTTAACGAATCATATTCAAAATTTCTGTGAAAAGCATTTTCGTAACGTAAGTAGAGATAAACTTGATGAAAAATAAATTTTAGAACACTTAGTGTTTCAATTGATAATAAGGCCTATGACAAATCTCATGAATTAATTTTCAACAGCTCTATTTTGGCTCGTATCTCACACGCAGAAGAGTCGCCTAAATATTCAACAGCCAACTGAGATGTTCAAACATTTTTTTAGCCCCAAGTTAGACAAGACAAAGAGCATTGTGTAAAAGAAATTTCAATTTTTGGTACAACGCATGCATATAAAACGAGCAAAACATAGCAAAATACCTGTTTCTTCAGAAGATTAGATATTTTTCAGATTTGTATTTTTGCAGATTTATCTTCACGAGTTGGTAAAAATCGTGATAACTCACCTTTAAACGTGCCATGATAAGGCAAAGAAATGTGATTTATAGCACTCCATTTTCATAAAACTCAACACTACTTGCTTTCAAAAGCATGATCGCACTTTTACAAGGAAGGAATTTTGTTTTATACGTTATAGATATCGTATAAAACACAAATATTCTAATTATATGTAATGTAAAGAATTATTGCGTTATCAGAAGTATGAAAATTTTTCAAATTTCGTCACAAGAATAAGACGGATTTTAGATAAATAACGTTTATTTTTTTTTTTTAAATCACTATAAAGTTACTGAAAAAAAAAAGATTTTTTTTCTCGAAGAATAGTAATTTGTTGAGATTTTTGATGAAAGACGCTGAACTTTCAAACTATCAATTTTAAAATAAATTAACATATTTTTAAAAACTAAACATCATGACAGGTTTTGAAAAATATTCAAGGATAATTTTCAGTTGCTCTGAGGAAAAAACAAATAAACACCGAGCTTAATGTTTTGAAAAATTTCTTTTTCTTTTTAGTTTTCGTCTTTTCGTTTCTTTTCTTACTTTTCGCTTCTTTCTTTTTTTCAATTCATTATTTCGGTTCATGATAGTATAAACAGGAAAAAAAAGAACCCAAAATTTGATACAATAAAAGTTTACACCAATAGTTTCCTAACAAATTAAATGCATTTAACGTTGTTAAAACCTATTTTATTGTACAGTTACTCACATAAACTACTCTCAAAATCGTTTTGAAAATGAAGGGTGCACTGGAAAAACCGACCTAAGTCACATACTATTTTTTGAAATTTGCTTCATGTTTTATTCAATTATTTTATAACATAAATGTTAATTTTAACTATAAGAGCCTACTTTTCCGTAACACCCAAATTCAAATTTATAATACATAATTTATATTCATTTATAATGATACATAATTTATAATAAAACATAAAGCAAAGTTCAAAAAGTAGTATGTGACTTAGGTCGTTTTTCCAGTGAACCCTTCAAATGATATCTTAAGCATGAAAAGAGCCTGATTTTGCAGGTACAATTGAGCAACAAATTACACGCGAGAATAGCGCATTTTTACGAGAGCAAGAATAGAGGGGAGTTTTGGCGCGACGCATTGACGAATACAGGAGGAGGAGGGGGAGGGAGGCAATGGGACTGAAACTTCCCGTGAGTTACCAAAATTTTTGATTTATTTTTTATTTTTTAATCACGACACGCGTTTGCTTTCAATCGCGTTTTTATTTTTTTCCTCTCCCCCCCCCCCCCCAAAAAAAAAGGGGCAACATTGCTGTCTGGTTTGACAAGTTCAAAAGTGTTCCAACTTTTGTCGTTACTCCATTTCCTCTACACTTATTACTCGCCCCTTACCAATGATGCCATGGGCCTCTTCAAATTTCATTAAGTTTATAGACAGGTATATAAAAATAAATAAGTTTTATGGTCATTTTTTCCCATCCCGGTCTCTTTCTTGGTTCGAACGCCATTAATGTATTACCCCCTAGCATTCCACATGAGGGTTATGAATTAAATCACTGTAATTCTATTAAAATATCGGAAAGATTTTTCTTCTTGAAGAACTCAACAATATGAAACGCAACTTGAGTGCTTTTTAGCCTACTTTCCCGTAAAAGTAAAAAATAATAATAATAAAGCATGAAAGAAGGCTTAATGTATCGTGAAAATATCGTTAAAAATCAAGAAAAGTCAAAAATAAGTGAAGTAATTAAATAAAGATTGAAAAATAAAAAATTTGAAAGTAGGGTATTGAGATGGGGAAAAAGTGTGTCTGTCGGTCTGTCTGTCTGTCGGTCTGTCTGTCTGGTCTGTCTGTCGGTCTGTCTGTCGGTCTGTCGGTCTGTCGGTCTGTCCCCCCCTAATAACTTTTGAACGAATTGTCCGATTGGAAAAATTCTTTTTGCATTCGAAAGATCTCGGCGAGGACATCTCATTTCTATATTTTACTTTTTGATTTGAACAATTTTTTGTTCAATTTTGAACAGTTCAAAAAATTTTAACATTAGCGCCTATGGACAAAATTGAAGCAAATTCTGTAAACTCTGGGCACAAGAGCCAAGTTCCTATTGAAAGCTTATTGAAAGGAGATCTCGGCGTGAAATATTGATTTGAACAGTTTTTGTTCATTTTTGAACAGTTCAAAAAATTAACACTGAGCTTACGGGGAAATTTCAACCCTATATAAATCCTGATCTAACGGACCGATTTGCTTGGAACAAACTTTATCGGAAAGCTCTTATAACGTAGAACATGTAGAAATAGAAAGTTTATCCAGAACTTACGAGCCTATTTTGCTATGAAATTTTTTGATCGGGATTTTCAAGGATATTTCTCAGTGACTCAATGAGTGAAATAATGAATGAATGAATCAATGAAAGAGTGAAAGAATAAATCAATGAATAAATGAATGAGGAAAAGAATGAATGAATAAATTATTGAATAAATGAAAATATAAATAAATGAGTGAATAAATACATGACTGCGTAAATGAATGAATAAACACTTGAATGAGGTAACGAATGAATGAATAAATGCATGGCTGAATAAATGAAAGAATGAATGAGTGAGTGAATGAATATGTATTATCCGTTGAAAAAGGTATATTTTCAATAATTAGAACTAAAGATAAATAAGAAAGAGAGAGAAAGAGATAGCTAGATTATAAATTTGAATTTGGTGTATACGGGAAAGTAGGCTCGTATAGTTCTAGACGGAACTTCTTGTTCACTTTCATTTATTTTTTATTTATATGCATTAAAATGCATCAATTTATGATAGTAGATAAATCAAAGATCTTCGTTTATTCCAATACAATTTGGATATTTCACAGCAATAGAATATTTTATGACTTCAATCTGCCCCAGATCAAAATCCAAGGTTTGCCATTGACTAGGTAACTTGAGGACGAGCGGTATCCCATCAAATATGCCAGAACTCTTCTTGAAATGATTTTGGGACATGATTTATTAATGATATAATTAATGGACTCGAATCAGTAACTGAGTTGAATCCAAAAATGTAAGCACATTGGGACCTTGGCGAGGCATTGAACGCCTAACATGGCGGTCAATACGGCCCACAAATTTTGGAACACAACGAAAACTCTTTGTAGTATTGGCACCTTCTCAGAAAAATCGAAAAATAGAACTATGGATGCAAAAAAAAAAAAAAATTGATGCACATTAAAATATTATTCTACAAAACGTCTGCAAGACGAAGTTTGCGCAATATTCATAGACATCTACGTGCATGATTAGTAAAAAAAAAGCATTTCTCTAAATTCGAACCGATTTATTGGGTTTTTAGCAGTTGCACAAAAGAATGTCTGTTCTGTCTTACAAAGGACCATCAAGAGGAGAGTCGGTCATGGCTGATTCATGGTTCGGTATCACAGTAGTGCAGAGAGCGAAATCTTTCCATGGCTAAGATACAACCGTAATGGTAGGGGGCCAATCTGCCATGGGGCCCGCCTTCGCTCTCGACGGCCCTGGTCTCACTGTCAGAAGGTAAAAAAATCCCTCTTTTAAATAAGTACATTTTAATTTAAGTGTTTCCCTCAAAAAAAATTTTTTATCTGACATTTTACCTTAGAACAAACGCCACAAGAAGAAAAACCGAAATCGAAAATAATTTTCAAGACGGTCACCTAATGGAAATCACTGCCATATGGAAAGTCAGATACTAAAGCAAACAGGAAAAAAAATTGAATTCACGAACGTAATAAAACTTATTTTCACTTAAGTTGTTGTTAACCGCGAACTTCGAAATAATTTTATTTGGGCATAATAAAGTTTTTTTTTTAAAGTTAATATTCTTCCTGTGTTTCTTCTTAAGGCTATTCTAAACAATGTAACAATTTAAAACCACAAGATGTCATTCTAATTCAATATAAATGAGATACGTACGAGTAATAATTCCTGTCAGTGACATCAGTTTAAGACGGGAACAGAATACTAATTGTCTAAATTCGAATAAAATGGCTCAGAATTATCACGAAGTGTCACTAGAATGCAAATCGCTAACAAGGCTCGTGATGAATGGCAAAAATTAACTGCGCAATGGCACTAAGCATGTCATCTCTATCATTATGTAGGTGACAGATATGTTGATGTGAATGCAGTCGAAAATTCAGCAAGATTTTAAGTGATGAATTCGCAATATTAAAAACAGTTCTGTAAAAAGAAAATGCAAAAAATGACAGCAAAATATTTCTGTTTTTCTAACTTAAAAGCTAAAAAAAAAAAAAAAGAAAGAAAGAAAGAAAAAGAAATAAAAAAAGAAAGAAGGTTGTAATATTTTTTTCCCCCCACAGCTTATACAATCTTACACAGCATTATGTCACACAAAACAATCCAACCCTCGTTAAACCGTTGTTCGATTACGATATTTTTCCGATTCAATCGTTAGTTTCTCTTCCAGTTAAGTTGATAAAGATAAGCAAATATTCCTAGACCTCCAGGTCTACTAGGGTTATCAGTAAAGATTGCAGAAAATGTAACTGATTTCAAAATTTGTAAATAGCATGTTACCGTCAACATGTAAAAAATTTTAAAGCGTAGTCATTGACCATTTTTTAGAAGTTCAGCATTTGAAAATGAATTGAAAGATAAAGTTTCGATTTTCTGATATTCATGTATAAAATCGATGGCGTTATAGTTATCATGCAGTTAGATATATTTACTTTATCGTGAAAGATTCGAGTAAAATACAATTTATTAATACAAATCCCTAATTGAAATCGTTGTTGTTAAGCAATAATTACATAGATTACTGATTACAGAAAAGTGTAACAGAAAATAATAACAGATACTGAATATTAAGTACTGCATAATTGTAGACCAAAGTCAAAGTAATCCAATACCCCTTTTACTTAACCTAGATGCTACTTCCGTTGCGCTTGAACAACATCCTTCACACAGAAAACATAAACAGAAACAGTGATCCAGAGCTTGAAAGAGGAGGTACATGGTTTTTTTTTTTTTCACTCTCTCTTTCCTCCAAACATCTTTTTCATCTTAAGAGAACTAGGTTTGGGTCGCCGTCTGATCCAAACTGTGGAAACTGAAACATCTATTTTGGTTCCCACTTTGGGATTTTTGCCAAAAACCACTGCGTCTCGAAGAACACCCGAACCACCATTTTCGATCTCCCCCCACTTTCGCTGCTCCGAGGATTCGATTGTTTTCCTTTGTCTAATTTTGTTTCTTTTCCCGAAAGTCTGGATCCTTTTGTTTTTTGGCGAGTACGAAAATGCATTACGCTGCCAGGAAAACGGTTTGTTTACTTTTTATTTCTTTCAAATAGGAGGTTTTGGCGGAGTTTCGCTCGAAGATCTCAGCTAAGATCTCTGTTTAAAGCTTGGATGACTTTAAAGATAACGAGTCAGATGCACAATTATGGATCCTTCATAATACAACGCTGATTGTAGAAGCTGCTCATAAAAGTAGTACACATCACTTAGTTTGCGAGTTCACGTTTGTGCGTTATTTGTCTCTCGGCGTTAAACACAGAACATTTGGAGCCTTGAACACTACCAAGTTTTGCTTTAAATTCGACATGCCAAGGTTCCTCTATCTACCTCCTTTTGCCTATAAAAGGAAATGTGTCTACTTTCACGGCAACACATTTTGCAAAAGAAATAGTTGTCAAACTGTTTCAAATATAAAGGGAAATAATAATAAAGAACGTCCGTTGTATAAAGTGTACTTAACGACCTAAGAACTAACAACGTTCCACTACGCTAACTACGGTAGCATTATTAAGTATAATCTGCGCCCTGGTTCAATCGCACTTAACTAACAGTGAACTAACTATACGTGAATTTACGTCGAAATCTTAGCTACCTAAGGAACCAACTACGTTAACTTGAGCCAGATTAAATTGTGATTAACTACCTACATGATAACCACGTTTATTTGCAGCAGTTAAACTTACTTTTTAACCGACTTCACAAAGGAAGGAGGTTATACATTCGTATTGTATGTATGTCGTTTTTTTTTTTTTGTTTGTCCACTCAGAACTTCTCACCGGATGAACCGATTTTCATGATTTTTTTTAAACGATCGGGGGTGGTTTCCCATATTTCCCGTATCTTTCTTTGGCCCTGTTCGATAATTAGAAAAAAAGTTACGGGCAGAAAGATAGTCATTTCTTTGTTTTCTTATACATAACTTTTGACTAAGTGAATCGATTTTGATGATTTTTTCTTGAATCGATAGGGGGTCGCCTAACTCAAATATCGCACATCAATTTGACTACATTTGTGTTTTAGAAAAAAACGTTACGGATGAAAAATAAGTATTTTTTTATTTTAATTGGAAAGGCTTGGCTTGATTTTTCTTTGTTGGGAAAACTATTAATGAATGTAAAAGTCATTGTTAGAGACGCTTTTGTAGCCATTAAGCTGTAACATTAAAAGCAACTGTTGCAAGAATTTGACTGAAGGCTTCTCTGGGGCAAAAATTAAATCCAATCAGTTTGTTTGCTAAAATCGACTTCAAAACGGAATTTATCATACCAATAATTAGTTTTTAGTGCCATACATTCAAAGGTTTTCTCTTTGACTTGGATATTTTTAAAAAAAGAATATTCATGAAAAAAATATATTTACACTAAAAAGAATAAAATAAAATAATTTTTAGAAAAAAATAAAACCGACTTCAAATTATAAATTGCTTTAAAAAGTGAAAAATAAATTAATTCTTTAAACAACATCGATGTGACTTTTAAACATAGTTTTAGAAGTCGGTGCAAAATTAGGATAGAATTGTAATCATGAATCAATTACAAATATAAATGGTCCAGGATTAGCAACAGTTCAAATATGAACACATGGTGTAGTGGTAATTAGACCCATAATTTTGCACCGACTTCTAAAACAATGTTGAAAAGTCACATCGATGTTGTTTAAAGAATTAATTTATTTTTCACTTTTTAAAGCAATTTATAATTTGAAGTCGGTTCTATTTTTTTCTAAAAATTATTTTATCTCTCCTCCCGTGACAAGGCTGAAGTTTGGATGCCTGACAAGTGTCTACCAATCCCATCAGTGATAGTAAAACAGAAGAAAGATGGCTTTAATCCTAATTCAGTTCTCTCGGATGGTTCCTCCATATAGTTTGGACAGCGTAATGTGAGTGTAGGTTTAATACAAACGTAGTAGTCACATATAGCTTTAGTTTAGAGGATACGAACGCTGTTTTTCACCCAGACTACCCGGACTCGATCACCAACATTCAAAATATGGAAGCAGCTTCCGCGACTTCGTTTCACAAATGAGTAGATTACGCAATAAAACCATGACAGTTTCGACCCATCGGCTGTAAGAAAAAAGAGATATTGGATTTCTCTCTTGCCGCTCGCTTGCTCGCTCCGGTAGCTCTTTGCATAAAAAATCGCTCTTTCGGTCTTTCACAAGAGACTTGCGTGCCATCAACTTCACCCACTTGCGGTGTCCAGTTCTGAAAAGTCTAGGACCCTCGATATGGGAAGAACCTACCATTCTGACGCGGTAAAGCATAATAATTCTAAATATTTTCGCTAAGAGATACGGGGTTGAATAAAGAGTATACAAAGCTGTTTATTGACCAGTCTATTTCAAAAATGCCCGCTATAAACCTACATTAATCTTCATAAATGAGTTTTAAAGTTTCCCGTAAAAAAAATTCGATTTAGAAAGCAAGAAAATAAGTTTTGGATCATTTGGGTTAACTTATAACCTGATCGATGACGCCAGGATCGACAGCCACGCCCATCGGAGAGATTTTGTGGAAACCAGAAAGAGGTCATATTTGTATGTAAATGATAAACTTGCTAAAACGCAAAATCATCCTAGTTAAATGTGATAAACTATGTACCGTTATTACACAATTGTCCGCTCGAGTCAAATTTTCAGAGGTTTGCTGATGTTTCAAAACTTTAGAAGATCTGCAACAAATGAAATGTAATGAAAAGCGAAATGTAATGATTTAAAACTAATACTAAAAGTAAACAGGGTAATGTTTGCGTATGGATACGAGAGGATAATATTTGCTTACGAAGAGCAATTGATTACAATTTTCTTCAACTTAAAGACGAATTAAAGTGTTAATGTGTACACAAACACTTTACTAAATAAAAATAAAAATCTTTAGTGAGAAAGGAATTTAAAAATTAACGAAACGTGAATAACAATTATTAGTGCTTCTTATTTTATTTTACTGTTCATTGTTGTTTAGACAAGCTGTGATGCTTAGAAACATACGGAACTGGTGATTTATCACTAATGAATAATGCTTATAATCTTAAATGAGGTACTACTAAGAACTTTCTTCTACAGATAGGAAGTAAAAGCATGTTATTTCATTATCTAAATATCTTTAACGCTCGACTGACTTACAAAGGATTAAAAGTGCATATGGGTTCAATATTTAACAATCTTCTTAATCATAACAGATGAAAAGTTGTTAAATCTTATGTTACTGAAAATAATTTTTCATTCTTTATTTTGAAAGTTATCATAAAAAATTTATTTTTTCATCTAGACAGAATCGTTAATGTGACAAGAAATTTGAAACTATTGAATATGTTGTTGGAAGGTGTAGATAGCCACTAATATTACTCAAATGAAAATGATGATTATTTTCAATAGATAAACTCAACTTTTCTAGTTCACTAAACAAAACAAATTATAACTATTTATAATGAACGAAATCGAATAAAGAAATAATAATTGAGACAGAGATGATCTATACAATATTGTTCTGGAAAGCAAAGCTTTTAGGAAAAAATACGGACAAAAATATTTTGTTATTTGAACACATTAGAAATAAATTTTCAACAGTTCAGGAAATTTACGGAAATATTAACGAGTGAAACTCAAAGTTTGCAAAATTATAAATTTGTAACCGCGTATTGCCTGTCTGCAACAAATGTAATGCAATGTTATGAAAATAATAAAAAATAAATCAATGGTAAAAAAAGACGGCGACATTTTTTCTTTTTCGGATATTTAGTTCATTATATTTATTAAACAACACTAAAAATTTATTCGTTAAATAAAAATTGAATTATTCGCTTTTATTTCATTTTTTCTGAATTGGATTTTTTTGTGCTTCATACTCATATGTTATGCAACAGATGGAAAGTAATGGTAAGAATATAATGAAAAGGAAGCAATGGGAAAAGTGAACGATATTTTTACATTAGGATAAATCATTTAGTAAAAAAATAAACGACATTGAATATAATCATTATTCATTAAATTAATGAGGAATTAGTTAAATTTAAATTTCATTTTTTAATGTACTGCATCAGTTCTTCCCAAACTGTTTCTCCTTGTGGACCCCCTCTAAAAGCCCACAGAGAATGGCGAACCCCTTCTGTGGTCGTTAGTAACGGGTATAAAACAATAAAATTTGCTAGCTCAATTATTTTTCACGTTGCACATAATTCATAAGAAATGAAAATATGATTATATATAATATATCGATGCATAAATAAAATCTAAAATAACAGCTACAAGGAACCGAATACTTGTTTTTATATATTACTTTTTTATTAGTTGTTTTTGTTTTATGATTAATAGGGTAGCAAACAAATGTATTCACAAAACTATTTTTAGATTTTTTTTCCTCGATAAGGAGAAAAAGTTGTGAAATGGCATGGGAAATGTAGGTACAAAATTTTGAATTGATCAATAAATATCTTTTGATTCTATTTTCTGTTTGAAATATACAAAAGTCTCAAAAAAGTTATGGAAGTTTCCAGAAATATTAAAATTTACTTATTTTCAAGTTTATTATTGTGATAGCGCAGATAAAGTTGGAAGAAAGTATGATAAATGTGAATAAAATATTTGAAATCAATCAATAAATATCTTCCGGTGTCAGTTTGGGGTTTATATATATATATGAAAAACTAGAAGAAAATATAGTAAACATTTTTAATTTAGATAATTTTCATATTTCCCACTCTTACATCGTGTTAACGCAGAAAAGTGAGAACTTATGCGAGAAACATGAGCTCAAAATTTAAAATCAATATCTTTCGGCAACACTCTGCAATTCAAATTTTCGAAATTAGGCAAAAGCAGAAATAAGTGCATTTCAAATTTTGTACGCATACTTCCTATGCCTGTGCACGACTTGTCTGCATTATCTGGAAAACAATTTATTTAAAAAAATAATTTTATGCTCCTTCCATATGCATTTTAATTTATTATTTCGTTATTTCATTTACATTAGCAATTAAAAATTCCGCCATTACAATGTTACTTTCATGAATCCTCTTCCTTAGCTACGCGAAACTCTGGTGGATCGCGAACCACAGGTTGGGAAACCCTCTACTATATTATTTGTACTTCAGTCTCAAACGCTATGCAAGACGTACGTAGATTTAAGAAAATAATAAAAAGGAAACAATGTGAAAACTGAATTTTTACATTAAAAAAGATTAAATATGGGATGAAGTTTACAAAAAAAAAAAAAAAAAAACCACACACCACTTATACAGTTATTCGTTAAACGAATAAGGTACTAGTACTCTCATTTATATTTTATTTTATTACGTACTAGATTCTTTGTACGTTTCAGGGTCAAATGTTAGGTATATCGTTCATAAAATCATAAAAAAAAGAAGAGAATGCGTTCAAAAACAGTTTGTAGAATTTTCATCCATTGTTACGCATTAAAGTGAGACATTTCTGCTCAAGGGGAAGAAGTTTTTATAAGTTAAATGCTTTTAAATTTCCTGATATTTTTAGTTTTAGGCATATATATTTTAGGTTTATCGTAAATCATAGAGCATAGATCAAATACGGAACAAATAGTATGTAGAAACGTGCCTTTTGCAATCCTCATACAAATAGTTAAATTACTCCGCAAAGATGCCTTAAAAACAATAGACGCTAATATTTTACGTCCGTAACCTATCAAGAGTCATTTATATTTTTAGAAATAGCGCTTCTCCGTTCTTTGCTTCAGCTCAGGTGGCTACGAGCTTTCTGGCCTTTTTAACTTTGAGGGCTATAAATTCATAACTGAAGTAGCGCACACCCACAAGTAAATTTCCCACACGCCATTCCCACCTTAAATATTCGAAAACCCAGAACAGAAAGAGTCCTCAAAGGTCAGCTGCTGATATATATCTCGTAGCATCGGTGTCGTCATGACGAATAGATTTCTTAAATAGCATTCCAAACTCTAGCAGGCCCATTCGTAGACGTGAACTACACCCTCTGACATAAATAGAGAGTTTTTTTTCACGCCATTCTAGGCGATCTCGAAAAAGGCAAAGGCTTTTCTCTCCCGTTTCCTGTTTTCATTTGTCTTGGTGGACTGCCAGTCCGCTTCTCTGTATCCACTGGTGAGGTAATTTGTTCTCGCGCTTTGAAAAACGTGATTTTCGATGTTGACACACACACACACACATACAACCGGACCTGACTCATATACTGAGTGATGATTCAATGTAGAGCCTCACCTGACACAAGGGGAAAAATGCAGAAGAAATGTTTGTTATATATCTTCATTTGTGTGCCCAAAGGGTGGAGCATCTTTTGGGGGGAAACTGGAGCTAGCAGTAGCTGGGAGGGGGATTTGCAATCAACGTTTGTGTATCAGTTCAAGGCCATCCCAACATTGCTCTTTACAGCACAGTTTAAACTGGGCTCCGCAAAAGAATTTCCAATGATCCATGAAAGAATACGTTTTAAATTTTCAAAATGTATACATATGTATTAAACATATTTTTAAATTTTAAAATTAGAAATATGCTGCTAAGAAAATTGGTGTAGAAAAAAAAACGGTCAAATCTAATGACCGGCAAGTTTTAAATGACGAAACAGCCTAGCACCTTCGATGCTACTTTGTCGTTCTGTTTATTACATATATTATATAGCTACGAGATAAAATTTAGTGCTTCGCCATTCATTTTCTAATTTTAAAAGTGCTCTGCGAGAGAACAAGGTCTGAGAACCTCTACTTTAAAGGGCCAACATTTTACTAATATGATAAGACGCATTGAAAGAAAAGTTTTGACCAATTAAAAACACACTGTATGTTGTCATCGTATTTCATTGTAAGACAACTTACTTATTTGACACTGAATTTGATGTTTGTTTTGTGACGTGGTAATGAACATTTAGCTTTGATGTTTTACATTTGAATGCACACTTATAAATTTTTTATATTTTGACTAAATATTTGAAACTTGATTCGATATTTGGCATTTTAAACTTAATATATTTCTGTGTAATTTTTAAATTAATAATTGACGCCTAATTTGTTATTGTTTTTTTTTTTTGTTGTTGTTCTTCTATGAAGCATGCCCTACTTTAACTAACGTAACCAAACAAAATTAGGCAGAGCAACGTTTGTGTAAATAAAATGAAAATAAAAAGTTCAATTAACTTTAACTGCATTAATGAAAACTAATATCGGGAGACAGAAATATTGACGAAACTTATGCAAAATGTAATAATGGGGAGAAATGCATTATTTCGACTGAATAGGAAGACCAATATATATATCTATTTTTTCTCAGGCCTAACATTATTTATTGTTGATTTTTATTTTCTAAACTAAAATGAATTTCGATTTAAAGCAAAAGATCTGCCGCTAAATGTTTTTTTAAATTATAGCGCTTTCAATGAAATATCTATAACGTATCTTTATAATAAGTACTGTGAATAATAAGAATTCCAATTATAAAATTAGTTACATCAATGTTGTGAGACCTTTTAATGACTTCTCAGTATGAAGTATACAAGAAAAACGATTGTAAAAAAATGTATGAAAAGTAAAAGAGGAAATTTAGATCCTCTAATAGAGTGACTATCGACCTTGTCACTTAACCCGCAGATCCATCTTTTCAGGGTGAAATAACATTCAATCTTTAAGCTTATCCATCTCCTGCTGCTTCTCCAAACAACTCCACTCGTCTCTTCTTAGTCAGCCATTTTGACAAGCACAGCGTTAGTTCTATAACTAATAGCCCTTCTTTAGAGATTAATTGCAGCTCTAACTCAAGATATTCTTTATAAGTCGGCAGCTCTAACTCGCCGTCCCTAGAGCGTATATAAGACCTGCAGGAGACACAGGCCGCCTATCAACACGGATGACAAAATTTGAAACGAATGTATGTCGTTTGTCCATCTGTCCTTATGTGCCGACAAGTTCGGTTATTACTGGTTTATTTTTATAGCATTCAAGAAGAAAAGAAAACTTGTAAAAAATTGGGATTCGACATACTGGAGGAACTCCTGGTGTGAAATAAATGATGCAGGTGTTGCTCACGTGTCACTAGCAGGACAGGAACAGAAGCGGCTAGCTCGCTAGTTCTGCATTTTAAGTATCCGTTGATTTTTCTGTTTTGTTTACCGACAATTTTGAGATATATATCGGAAGATAAAAGATTTTAAGGATTAACCCTTAAATATATTTTTTTAATTTCAGGTAGCTGTCTTAGAAAATAAGTATAATATTTCTAAAAGTCTTTCTGCGTTCTCAATGGTAAAATAATACTAAATTTTATTAAGATGTAGTCAATCCACTATACCTTCTAATGTAAATAAATCTGAAAGGGATGTTATGTTCTTTTTGGAATGTTGTGTTCTTTTATTCTGGATGTTGTGCTGTTCTATTTAGCAACAAAAAAGACGTGGAAGGTGGAAAAGAAAGAATGGAATAGAATAGGCGCTGGCGCTGATAATCGCGTTTCTCGCCATGGGTCAGCAGGCATATTCAAACGTCCTTGGCGACTATTTTAACATATCGACTTTATATATTTTTAAAAAAAGTATAGCTCTTTTTTTTTTTTGAAACTATAAGGTAAACTTTTATTTATTTATTATTATTATTCATTATTTTTACCGTCAGATAGAACATTCCTCTGAGCTATCTTACTGCGTAACGGATGGTGATTAATTTTATTAAGAAGTAGTCACTCAGAATCTGAGAATGGAGAGTGAGTCACCACTGGTACTTGCTGATGTGAACGCATAAATTTTCAAAACTTGAAGCAACAGAACTTCTTTTCTCATTCTGAATTTCATTGAATACTAAAATGCAGTTTTTAATGAAATTTTAAACATATTTTCTTTAAATAAAAATTTGAAAAAAACGAATGGGTGGGGAGTCTACAAAAAGCACTGGATCTCCATATTAATTCACACGTTTCAGATTTCTTTCTTTCTTTCTTTCTTTTCTCTTTTTCCCCGGTTGTGTTTGAAATATCAATGTGTGAAGACAGCATTACAAAAATGTTTCACAATTCCAGAAACAAATCCAAAATTTGCTTTCTAGAAGAAGTAACAACGAATGTAATTCCTAAAACGTGGAAATAATATGTTCCAACTACTAAATTCCGAGCACAATTTTGTTGAATTTCTCAATGACTGGTGATGTTTTAGTTTCTAACAAGTACGATGGAGATATGAAGCTTTAAAAAAATCGATGTCTCGTTTAGTTTTTTACTATAGGCATAAAAATCACAAAAAAAAAAAGAATTTTTTAATTGGTTACAATGAAATTCCTAGCTAACTGTTATCATTTTTAAGTTCAGATTTAACCCTTCATAAGGCTATTTTCATGAATTAGTTATACTAAAACAGTTTGTATTGTAGGATTGGTTCAAAGAAAATAAATCCATTTTCAGTAATAAAAGAATGGAGTTTTCAGCCCCATCTCCTCTTTTCAGTAAAGTATGCTTCCCGCCTTTAAAAAATATGTATTAAATGACAAGTACTTCCCTCGGCTTTAAACAAATCAGAAATGAAAAAAATAGTTGACTAGAAATCATAATTTCCCAAAGCAAGTGCCGCGGCACCTTGCGGTGCCACATAGAACGATGAGGGGTGCTGCAATGCGTACAGGATTTCAAAACTTTTTTGCTAAGAAATCAAAATAATGTGATTTTCACAACTGAAGTACTTTTGTGAATTTTTTATGGGATTTAAAGTTATTATATGTATGTCATTACTACTTAGGTTCTACGGTTTTATTCATCAAAATGGTACAAATATACAATATGCTATATACATCAAATATAGATGTCATTTGATATGGTGCTGTGAGAAAGTTCTCTTGTCCATGAGTTTCACGACATTAAAAGCTTGAGAACACCTGTTATGGACACTTAAATTGGTGGAATTCTATAGGAAGTTGTTACCTTCCGTCTTATAAAGGGTTAAACACTGTACTACATTATGTGAAAAATTGAAATTTTTTTCGTAAGTATTGCTTACGCCGAGAAGAAACACAGAGAAGCATAAAATTTAAAATGATATTTAGTACTTTTGAAATTAAAACTTAATGGAGAATGGCCAACTACATTTTCAGAAAACAATTAAGAGATCAATTTTACGTGATTTTCATTTTCTTATGTTTTTATCTAATGATAAATTACAGAATCCTTTACCCGGTATATAGAAAACCGAGAAAAAAAAGTTCGATTTTCTTACTATTAAAAATAAAAAAATAAAAATAATTTTAAAAAACGCAATTCTTACCATTTTCGGAAGGAAAGAAATCAAACTTTCTTGCCATTTTTGATAAAGAGCCCATTTCCCCGAAATATATGTTAAAATAACACGGTTTTTTTTTTCTTTTAAAAATTTAATGCCTTAAAGAAGAAAAAAAAAAGCTCATTTTTTCAATGCAATAAAAAATACAAAATATTTGGACTTTTAAATGTTCCTTCCTTTTAATTTTTCTAAATTTATAAACATGTGTTAACTGTTCCCTTCATGTTTTGAAATGCATTACTATTTATCATTGCAATTTGGGTTTGATAAACAATCAATAAAAAATGTGTTTTGGCGATCCAAAAAACCGGGAAATTCAGAGATCAGGGAAAGGGATGTATTTGAGCATTCCGGATAACCGGTCCTCCAATATAAGTCTGGCGCCTCGTAAATTTAATTGGTAAAAAATGGTGAACTTACATCTGACAATTATCAGTTGAAAATATACTTAGTTTGTTGATGACGTTCGGTGCATTCATCTTGAAACTCAATGATTTGCTTCGATATTTTTCATTCTCAATTTTATGATGTTTTGAAATACAAAATAGAATGCTTCCCTTAGTTTTGGACTACACCCTATCACGAGTACCATTAAAGGAATACTATTATTACGAGGAAATTTTGCTTCAAATAGAATTGCTTCTTTTTGCGTTCACCAATTGAGGGCCACGGCCCACAATGAACTTGAGATAATACAGTCTTGATTAAAATTTTCATTGTAGAAAGAATTATAATGCGAGTTGAATTGGAATTTTCTTTTTGAAATACTCAACGAAGATTCAATAATTGCAGATTGCATTCAAATTAAAGTTAAAAATAGAAATTCCGATGGCAAAAGATGGAAGTTAAAAATAAAATTAGTTTCTTAGTCTAAAAAAGACAAAATATCTTAAAGTAAACAATTAAATTCCGTTTTCAGTAATTCATGGCGACACAGATATAGTTATTTTCAATAATTGAAGCAAGTAATTGAAAAATATGATTTTTCAGCTATTAAAATTTCGAAAACGATTCTGAATGGAATTTTCTTACAGGTGGTATGAAGATTAAATTATTTCCAACGTTGCCGAAAAGGAACTTGATAAAATATTCATTATTCCATCGATTAAAGTATATTAAAAAATGAATATTAAATAAAATTTAATAAAAAGGAGAGAAAAACAATAAATTAAAAGATACTGATTCGAAAATGTATTTTCTTCTGCTGCCTAGAAGATATTCATGAAATGTTTTACATTAAAGGACTTCTTTAAATGGCATGAGTTATGACAATAAGTAAATAGTTAATTAATTAATTACCTAAGAACTTTTCCCATGGTTCCCCAAAGTAATCGTACGTAATTAATGATCACGATACTGTGGTCGTAGCAGGGGACAGAACTGTTCTAACGGATTTTTCAATTACAGGACTTAACAGACACATTTTGACCACATATTGATTTTAGTATATTTACATAGCTCTGATCCCTATAAAAAAAAATGCTATTTGTTTATACGCAGTTAACAACTAGTGGTTTTTTTAATAGCATCAAATTAAACTTAAGCTTACTTGTCAGTATCTTTTTAAACATTCATAAACCATGTTTTAAAAACAAAATCTATCTGTTTTGTTTCTAAAATGAGGCTATTAGTATTGTTTTTCAAAGAAAGGCTGAAGGGGAGGGGGGGGGGGTATACAGGTCAAAGGAGACCTTGACTCTTTTTACTAACATTTTTGCATTGACGAAAAACGGATCAGATAAAATGCGTACATACGGATAAAAGACTGACTAAACGCAATATAGAAATTTGCTAACTAGTGATACCAGAAGAAATTTGGCAGAAACAACTTTCCGAAAAAATCCTGAATCCTTTAAAAAAGAGCGTCGGAAGAACAAATTTTTGATAAAACGGTATGATTATGCCTGATAAAAACTGCCTGAAACTGCCTGATAAATACAGTTAATTTGAAACAAATCTCTAGTAACGATGTCTTGCAGCATGACCGACTGACCAATTTGACTTGACTTATTTGAAATCGTGCCAAGTCTTAAGTTATAGGAATAATACAAATAGTTCCAATTTTTCATGCGCATCACCGAGGGAGTTCGATTTTCTTTCGCTCTCATTTTACATACACGATGCCCTTCTAAAAAATTTGCCCTGTTGCCTGTTACACACAATCTGTCAACACCAAATAATCTTGCTGCATTCAAAGTATCCAGGATATTTTTCAATTATTCAATTTACCGAACACAATCAAGGAAAAGAATTGATGAAAATTTCTGCCCGTCGAACCCTAGCAACCTCTGTTAAAACATAAATAGAATCTACTCATTTCCAAAAAAAAAAAAAAAATCATAGTTTGTACGGGGGTGGGGACAATGGATTGTAGAAGGAACCCTTGTTCATTTTCAGAAAGTGACTTTTCCTAATAAATTAGAAAAAAACAATGATCCCGAATGCAGCACTCTTACTGCAAAACTTCATACAATAAACATGAATAAAAAACTACTATTTATACGTAACTTTTTAAAAAAATTGCTGATTATAAAATACACGTCAATACTATTAATGATAAACAACTTTTTCATGTAAAAATAGAGATGCAGATTGTTTTTCTTTCTTATTTTTGAAAACGAAGAGAATTAAAACTCGGGAAGGGTAAATTGAAAGATGAAAAGATAAGATTTAAAAAAAATTATGTACAAAAGGAGAGAATTGGTTGGTTAACCAGCGGATTTGGGAAGCTGAGTAACAAATAACGGAGTTTTAACAATTTCAATAAATAAATAAGCAAATTAATTAATTAGCTTTTTTATTAATTATTCAGCTGCATATTTTATGAATTCATATTATTTTGTATTAACTTGATTTTTGTGAATGAATAAAATACATTCGCATCAATTTCATATGAAAATAATAGATAAATTTTAATTACTTAATTAAGCGGAAGAGAAAAAAAAGGATCAGCACCCACTAACCTCATTTGCATACAGTTAGCAACAGAACACCACCAGATGTTAAGCCGATAGTGCGTAATCAAAGGGGGAAAGCGCGCAATCCAGGCACTGAACAGGTAACACACGTGCTCCGCGTGGTACACAGATGTATCCTCCGCATCAACAGCTACTACTTAATGTCGGTAATACAAGGGGTCGGAAGTTGCAAGCCCTTACCTAGATAGTCCGCTCCACAGGATGGGCTAAAAATAACGTCTGGCGCGCCACATATATGGGAGGAGGAGCAAAGACGGGAGGCTGATTCTTCTTCATCTTCTTTCTCTTCGTGTTTTTGAAGGAAAAAAAGAAAAACAGGAGGTGCAGGCTTGAGGTGCTTGTAATGCCACGTGGCTGCCACGCGACCGGAAGAAGAGATTGGATGAGGAATGTACTACATCCCCTTAGTACATTTCCGTTCTGTCTTCTTTTAGGAGAAAATATTGTTGAAGAGCAGTTCAACAATTTATTGTTAAAGCATTAGTCTAAATAACAGCTTACTGGAGCTAAAGGAAAAAGCATTTGAAAGGGATATTTAGATGAGCATAGTAGACGACAGCGGGGTTTTAATACTTTTATCTAACGGGGGGGGGGGGTAACCGTAAATTCATCTGCATACACGCATTCCTCGTCGAATTAATTTCAACATGGATTTAATTTAACACATTTTAATTAAACTAATAATTAGTTAAGTTTATTTGATTACTAATAAAATATTAAAAATCAAGATGGGGGGGGGGGGGGTTACTATGTGCGAATAACATTTAGTAACTCGTAATGTCTAGTGAAAAAAGGGAAATACCGAGAATCAATCCTAAAATTCCGTGCATTAGTTTTTCTCTTTAAGATGTAAACAATACTTTTGTTCAAGCTATATAAAGTGACCAATAAAATTTTCCCAAGTATCTCAACTCTCAAATACGTCTTGAATGAAAAGTTGTTTCAAAGATTGCTATTTTTAAAACACATGACAACGATATGAAAAACTTCACTGGAGTACTATTTTCTTTGCAGTAGAAGCTGCAATTTATTTTTCTTAGGCCATACCCGCTATTTTTTGAACCTCCAACTTAGTTTTAAGAATTACGACCACATATATTAAGTTGAAGCTTGCAAACTTATCTTTGCACACATTCGTTCATTCCGATTTCCAACTTTGAATCACCCTGATATTCTCCCACAGGTGTCACCGAACAAAAAGGTTCTCGGAACGCGTGAAGCTTCACCCATTCTTCCGTTCCAAAGAGGTTTTTTTGTCAAACGAATCAGAGGAAAAAGTCAAGTCGATTTTTCTTCCTTTCCGCGAGGAGCACAGCGTTGAGCAACTGTTCCCAGACAGTAGGAGATCTGCCAAATACGTACCTGTCACGATGCAGCTGTGGGTAATGAAACGGTGTTGTTGCAAGGCAAGCCATAAATGCTATTCATGTGCCACTTTTTACACTGTAAAAAGTGAGAAACATGAGCAGGAAATTTTGACTCATATTCATATTTAAAGCACACCTTTTCTATCTTCTTAGTACACCTAAAAAAACTTCGCAGTGCCATTTAAAACATGTACTTTTTATGCATGTCTGCACTACATAAACTTGGACTGTGAGTACTGCACTATAACATCAATATTTCTGTCCATGGCAATTCATTCTGCGACTATTAGCATTTGGCAACAAGACAATATTTTAGTTCGAGAAATGCAAATTTCTCATCGCTCAACTTATGGGTCTATCAAACCCGCTTGAAGCATTAAAAAAGGGCTGAATTTATCGAATGAAGACGTTGCAAACGACAACAGAGAAAAACAGAGAATTAAAATACTTGTTGAAGCACATTATCTAGCACTCAATGAGTTTTCAACACTTTCTTCAATTCAGTCTAGAGTAACCGCTCGGGTGCCTTGTTTTTCAACTTTTTTTCGCATAGAAATGTAATACCTGCAAAAACTGGCCATTCTACAAGGACATTACAGATATTTACCTTTTTTTGGAAATCAAATAATAATGTGTGAGAAGTATTGCCTCAAAGTTCTAAAACACCAAAATTGTCCCTAACTTTTGTCAGGTTAAAACGGTCTTAGTTTTAAGTCAATAAATATCACACATGATGGGATGTGGTGTTCAAACCTTAAAATACCTATTAAATGTAATTGGGGTGGGCAGAGAGGATTCTACAGTTACTTCCTTAATGAGCAGTAGACTTTTTTTCGTAGTTACTTGGTAGTTGGTTTATTTCGTAACATTAAAGCTGGGTATCATATTCATGCTTAATAACTATGACCTTTTGGTACACTTTCGAACAAAACACCTAAAATTTAGTAAAGTTGCTCTAAGGATATCACATACTGACAAAAAATTTTTAATTATATATAATGATGAAATTTTAGTAAATAAAGTCTTTTTTTTTATGTTACAATATTAGATGTAGCACTGGTTAACTAATTCACTAACAGTTAATTCAAGCGAATCATGTGATAGAGAAGTTAACATATAAAGTATTTGATGATCAGTAAGAAATTGTAATAACATAATTACATGTTTTCAATAAATCTTCACCACACTGTTAGAAATTTCATCATGAAATTACGGTTAAATGACCGGCAGCAGTCTGTCCATCTAATTCAACGTTAAATTTACGGCTTGGAACATTTTTCTATCTTTACGGGACCTACCATCTCCAATCAGCTTGGTTAAAAAGCCGTAAATACAAAAGTTTACGGTTTTATAACCATTTAAAAATGGTTTCAAAACAAAATTTTTACCATTTTTGAACCATTTCGAGGCGTAGAAACCGAAAACGAAGCTTGCGGGAATCGAACCCAGTTGTTTGGCACACCACAACCTTGCTCTCTAAACATTCGGCCATCCGCACCACATAAAGCGGTCGTTTATTTATCAATAAAACTCCCTTTTCAACAGTCAAACTGCCTTAAAATTGAGATTTCAGTTTTTGAGTGGATCTAAAGCCATCTTTGGTCTAAATTTACTGTATATTGACGAAAATCATTTTATTTGCTGCGAAAATTAAAATACAAACAAGCTTCAGCAGCTCAAATTATGGGTTCGCTCATTCGCAAACAGTTCGGGAATTCGATGTCTCCAATTTTTGATTTACGTGTGTATGTCTTTCTATTTAGTAACCACTGCTTAAACCACTTTTTTTTCTTCTTCTTTTTTTGTATACACATGCAGATTTGAACTGATAAATCTTTATTCATATTTTAACAACAACATACGACTGGTAAGGTTTCGCAACCAAGATAGACACCAATTCTTATTGAGTGCTTGAAAATTACGGTTAGTTAAATGTTCTTTAGGATAAACTGAGAATGAACGATTTTTTTCGCAATCAGCGGTTTGAGTACCATCTTTTTAATGGTTATTCAACTGTTGTAATTAAATATGGTAAAATAACAATCAAATGA
Organism: Octonoba sinensis; assembly: GCA_038502835.1. Lineage (NCBI taxonomy): Eukaryota > Metazoa > Arthropoda > Arachnida > Araneae > Uloboridae > Octonoba > Octonoba sinensis. The sequence continues at coordinate 15,349,794 of CM076599.1, forward strand.
ATGATTATTTTACTATTTTCTTACGGAAATTTTTAACAGTGCAATACCAACCATTAACAATCTACTCCAAGATGAAGCACTCTAACTTTTATTTAATGCTACATTAAGTAGGATGTGAAAAACATCGGATTTTCTAAAACGATTTTTATTACTATTATTATTTATTTAGTTCAAAGAAATACTCTTTTAATCAATTTTTCTTGCCCGCGAATATTTCTAGGATGTTTACTATCAGTTGGATGCCAATGCTGAACTGTAGCGATTTTACAGCATTACAAATATTAAATTTTTTTACCACATTAGGCATTAAATACCTGTCAATCTCTTTTTCATCTTTCAGTGGAACGCATAACTAACAGTGAGCTGGTTATAGTTACAGTTATGCGCAAAAACTAACTGTTGCTGTTGCCATGTTAAATATAAAAATATTTTTATTATATTTTTAAGGCATCAGAAAAATTCAATTTCTTCCTCTTCATTTTGGACTTCTAGAACAACATAGTATACGACGTTTGTTTCAAAGAGTAACAATGGACAATGCATCTGCCAAAGAGTTGCGGTTACTTATAGTTTGTCAATAAACAGATTTCCCGTCGAACTGAAGCTGACCTAGCAAATACCAACGGTTTAAGAACTCTTTCTCATTGAGATAGCTCTTAGTTTTGATAACAGTTCATTTAACATTCCTCCGAAGTACGCAGCTATATATAACAGAAAATCGTTAAAAGAATGCCGTGCTTTAAATAAGTTTTATTTCACTTATACATGCATGGATAGTACGATCTAAGCATGATTTTAAAAATAATCTCTTTAGTAATAACTGAAAGTATGTGTTGTAACTTCAAATAAATGTAGATCAATTCAGGAAAGAAAATATTGTTACATTTGTTCAACATTATATAATATTTTTATTTATGCGTTTGTCAAAACTGCTAGAGATATCAGAAAACTGAAATACAGCAGGAAAAATTGCTGGACGTTTTGATAACTTGCTTAAGTATGAAATAGAATATTTTGTATCATTACGGTTCATTTGCGTATAATTTTTTAATTTACAAATGATAAGAAACCCAAAAAAATAACAAATGTAAGTTGTGTTATAATGGAATTATTTTAGTTGTCACAGTACTCTTATATGTATATAAATCAAATCCATAAGATTATATGCATTAATATATTTTTAAACAAATATTTTTTTAGCTATAATGTGGTAATTATGGAGTATATAAATAGCTATATAGTTTGAGGTTTTTAAAGTAAGAATTTTTGAAAAGACACTGTTTGTGCTTTCGTTGTGCGAATGTATTCTTTTTTTAAGAATGTACTGTAGTTTTTCTCAACTATGATAAATACAATGTAAGTGTCTTGTCAGTCAATGTTTCCCCATCTTTCCTCTTTTTTGTCTCTTGTTGCTGCAGCTCCGCTTCGACTTTTAAATATTTGCTCAAAGTCCAATACAGCCCTGCTCTATGCTCAAAACGTCTTTAATTTGAAGTCATATTATATACTGTTCTTTTTATTTACTTACTACTGAATTCATTTTATTTATGTCGATATATCTGGGGTAAAAGAAGTCAAACCTAGTTATTAATCATTTGTTTATTACTAGCGGAACGCGCAAGGCCATGCCTGAGTTAAAAAGTGAAAAGACCATCTGGTTTATCAGTATATACACATCGGTAATTTTTTCTTGTATGTATATTCAGTTGTTTTATTAAAATGTATTGCATTCCACTGAATTAAAAATTATCTGCCCATAGCAATCAACCCGCGATACTGGACACTAAAGCAACTTTTTTTTTTTTTTTTTGAGACAAACTCACACACATTTAAAATAAAAAAGGAAAAAAGATAGAAAGAAAATAAAAGAAACTATTTTTAAAAAAACGCGTTTTATTTGTTTAGGTTAAGTAAACAAAGATTATACGGCATTGGAATAGATTCACTTCATGCATTTTATGTATACTTCTTTTTAGCCTACTTTCCCGTAAAAGTAAAAAAAATAATAATAAAGCATGAAAGAAGGCTTAATGTATCTTGAAAATATCGTTAGAAATCAAGAAAAGTCAAAAATAAGTTAAGTAATTAAATAAAGATTGAAAAATAAAAAATTTGAAAGTAGGGTATTGAGATGGGGAAAAAGTGTGTCTGTCGGTCTGTCGGTCTGTCTGTCGGTCTGTCTCCCCTAATAACTTTTGAACGAATTGTCCGATTCGAAAAATTCTTTTTGCATTCGAAAGATCTCGGCGATGACATTTCATTTCCATATTTTACTTTTTGATTTAAACAATTTTTTGTTCAATTTTGAACAGTTCCAAAATTTTTAACATTAGCGCCTACGGGCGAAAATGAAGCAAATTATGTAAAAGTCTGGGTACAAGATACAAGTTCCAATGAACAAGCTCACTGGAAGAAGGTCTTGGCGTGAAATATTGATTTGAACAATTTTTGTTCATTTTTGAACAGTTCAAAAAAAATATATATATAATAATAACATATTGCCCATTGGGAAATTTCAATCCTATATAAATCCTGATCTAACGGACCGATTTGCTTGGAACAAACTTTATCGGAAAGCTCTTATGACGTAGAACATGTACAATTAGAAAGTTCATCCAGAACTAACGAGCCTATTTTCCTATGAAATTTTTTGATCGAGATTTTCAAGAATATTTTTGAATTAATGAATGATTAAATGAATAAGCAAAAGAATGAATTAATAACTGAGTGAATAAATACATGAATGACTGAATAAATGAGTGATTGAATGAATATGCATTAACCGTTGAAAAGGTATATTTGAAGCAATTAAGAACTTAAGCTAAACGAGAAAGAGAGAGAGATAGCTAGAATATAAATTTGAAGCTGGTGTATACGGGAAAGTAGGCTCGTATAGTTCTAGACGGAACTTCTTGTTTTACATTTTTATCTATTACTCATTGACAGTAGGACATAAAGACGAAATTTTGTAACTTGCAGTAAACTAACAGCATCTTGCAAAATATTGAAAAAGGAAAAAAAATCAATCTAGCACAATCAAGACTTCCTGTGGAATCCTAAACAATGTTTTCCGGAAACCTGCGGATCTGTGGAATTCTGGTTGAATAAATGCTGATGTAGCTGATCAAAAGCATTTCGAATCGAAATTTTGTAAACCGAACTCCACATAACAAGTGGCATACAAAGCATATATTTTCAGGTTTTCTTGGCATGAAATTTTTTTGATGAGTCACTTAGACTGATTTTTTTTTTTTAAGACTTCAGAGAGCTATTGCCAAACTGACATTTCTAGTTGGATTTTTTCTTCCCTCAGAACAGTTGAAGGATTATGGCGCAGAAGACAAGTAAAAAGCAAATACAATGAAGACATAATCAAAACGCAACTGTAAGATGTTAAACGAAGATAATGAGTATGTTTAGTAACTCCATTGGGAGAAGGTCAAATTAATTTATCAGATCTCATTTTGCTCAAATTACTTCTGTGGAAACAGCGTATCATCGTCTTGCGATACTAAGCTGAAGCTGAACTTGGGAATCCACTTGTCATTTTTACTGACATGTATATCAGCAAAAAAATCAATTGCGGCTACTTCTTGAGGTTTTTAAATGAGACATTTAAACGATGATTGATACCAATGAGAAAAAGAATGAAGTATCTGAACTAATGATAAATGTCGTTGCTTCCTATAAAAGAGTTTTTACAGATGTTTGTTGTTGTTATAAAAAAAATTGTTTTTTGAAAGTAAAAGATAACTAGGACACAAAAATTTCTTTCATTCAGTATCCTTAAGGGATCACACTGTTAGAAATTTCATCATGAAATTACGGTTAAATGACCGGCAGCAGTCTGTCCATCTAATTCACCGTTAAATTTACGGTTTGGAACATTTTTCTATCTTTACGGGACCTAACCATTTCCAATCAGCTTGGTTAAAAAGCCGTAAATACAAACGTTAACGGTTTTATAACCATTTAAAAATGGTTTCAAAACAAAATTTTTACCGTTTTTGAACCATTTCGAGGCGTAGAATCTTCGAGGCGAAGAAACCGTAAATGAAGCTTTCGGGAATCGAACCCGGTTGTTCTGGTATACCAACATTACTCTCTAACCATTCGGCCATCTGCACCACACAAAGCGTTCGTTTATTTATCAATAAATCTTCCTTTTGAACAGGAAAACTGCATTAAAATTGCAATTTCAGTTTTTGATTGGATCCAAAGCCATCCTTGGTTTAAATTTACTGCATATTGAAGAAAATCATTTTATTTGCTGCAAAAATTAAAATACAAATGAGCTTTAGCAGCTCAAATTATGAGTTCACTCATTCGCAAAGAGTTCGGGAATCCGATGTCTCAAATTTTTGATTTACGTGAGTATGTCTTTCTATTTAGTAACCACTGCTTAAGCCACTTTTTTTTCCCTTCTTTTTTTATAAACACATGCAGATTTGAATTGATAAAACTTTATTCCTATTTTAACAACAACATACGACCGGTAAGGTTTCGTAACCAAGATGGACGCCCGATTCTTATTGAGCGCTTGAAAATTACGGTTAGTTAAACCTTCTTTAGGATAAACAGAGAATAGACGATTTTTTTCACAATCAACGGTTTGAGTACCATCTTTTTAATGGTTATTCAACTGTTGTAATTAAATATGGTAAAATAACAATCAAACAAATTGTTATTTTACTATTTTCTTACGGAAATTTTTAACAGTGCACTATAATCCAGGAACTGCAAGGTGCAGATACAAGGGGATCAGGAGGGGGCAATAGCCCCCTCTGATTTTTGGAAACACAATGTATTTATGCATGTGTGTATGTATTTTGTTGTTTTTGCTTATAATATGCATTGAATATATCCCTCCCGCTGAAAAATTTTGAAGCTACGGGAGTGCGAAAGACGGGGAGGGGAGTTAATGAGGTAAATTGCCGGTCTTTGAGAGGCAAGTATTTTTAAAGACCAAATAATTAGTGAACTAATAAGACCTTTTTTTCGCTTTAGGACAACTTTGCCAGGACCGTGGTAAAATCAAAAAGAAATTTTTCGCTCCACGTTGAAATTCTGCATTTGTGCCTCCACTGGTGATAAGGGAAACATTGACAAGAATGTTTTACCTGCTTAAGGGTAAACATTTAAGTATGTATGTTCCTACTTACGTCGTCTATAAAAAAAAATTCCGTATAAATTTGCAATAACAATAATAATTGTAATTATTTTTACAATAATAACGAAAATTGGCGTTGGGAAGAAAAGCGTATATCTTTTGTATCTAGCGTGGGTTTGTTTTTTACGAAAATGCATAGAATAATTCTCTAGTCAGATGGCAAAATGTCTCCTTTTTTTTCTTTTTTGCGAAAATGAGATGAGTACATAATTGTAGACATTTCAATGAAATGCAAAGGAGACAAAGTATGACCTCTCTATCTTTACTGTAGGACGAGAAATAAATAGTTGTACTCAGTGATATCCCCTGTTTTACAGTTAAAAGAATTTTAAAATTGCTCTTCTGTGAAACAGGGTCCGTGATTTTTTAGCTTTAAATCAGATTTTTTTTTAGTTAAATCGGATTTTTTTGATTTTTTAAATATTTTGGAATACCTTAAATAAACCTTTAATATTTTGAAAAAATGACTTTGAAAAAATACCTTAAATATTTTGGATATTTATTATGATATATTCATAGAGAAAATATGGCATGTTAATCAATATGCAAAAACACACTTTAAGCTATTAATAAATATTCTTTAATAATAATAATGATAAAAAAAAATTAATAAAAATTTTAATATAAATGTAACAAATTTAATCTGAATTATTTTGCTGTTTAAAGCTGAAAAAAGTAACAATTGTATGTACTTAATTTTTACATCTAGTGTACTTTAATCATTTTTTCTATTTTATAAATGAAAAAGCCTGAAATATTCTTACCCATTTAGTAAAATCATATGCTCACACCGTTACTAAAAACTGAAACTTTTGTTTTAATCAAATATCTTTATTGTGAACTTCTGTGATGAAAAATATTTTGGAAGGAAAAACCCTTAAGCTATTAGGAGACATGGATAAAACTTTAAGGATACATATTCTAAATTCTAACAATTGCTGTTTTGAACACTATCATTCTGAATTATTTACTGTGGCATTTATTAAAATGATCTAAAATACTATTTTTAAGATAAAAAACACAGGATGGTTCATGGTTATTATGAATTCTAATTTGAATGATTGAATGAATTATGCTTTGCTGTTAAGACGCTTGAAGAATAACAGTAATATTGTAAAATTAAAAAAATAGTAACTAGTTCTAAATTTATGAAATATGTTATGCACACAGACATATGGATCTAGAAGTTTTAAATAGAAATAGTGGTTATTTTAAGAAATAGTGGTCGGAATTGCAACATATCTCATTTGTACAACACTTTCTAACATTGTAAACTTAATGATTTTTTTGAAAAAAATCACTTGATTTAAATCAACGAACCCTGCTGTAAAACTAGCAAAAACTGAGACATCACACTTTGCCATCTGGCTACAGAATTGTACATGGCATGTTGACTGAAAATAGAAATATTTACAGCTTATTTTCGCTTTTTCACGATGCAGGATGATAAAAAAAAAGGATTTTTTTTTTTTTCAATTTGTTGTTGGTCCCCTAAATGCGTGTGTCCGTGCGTGATTAAGTTTTTACTGAAAGCTGTGAACATTGAAAATAAAAAAAAACAAACTAAATAAATAAAAACGGAACTTTACATCAGGCTAAGTGTTAAACGAGTAATAACGAAAAATGTGTAAATGCGTCGAATAAGTTGCACAAGGACTGTAGGTAGTACTACTTGCTTTACAGGGCCTTCTCTGTTTTCATCTGGCATTCTTTTCACATTCCAACCTAGGTCCTATAGAAGGCGAAGTTTATGATTCTGAGTCGATAGCGTTATCAATAGACCAGCCACGAGTTGGGTATCTGTGAGATAACCTATGATGAATCATCGGTGCGAGCTAAAGAAATGTATTGAGATTCCTATTTAATGATCTTGAGGATTTTGAGCTATTCGATTGAGAAGATCAAATGCTGGAAGAGTTGATGTATGAAGATCTATAATATTTAAAATAGCGTAACTAACGAATTTTCTGTTTTGATATCACTTAAAAATGTTATTAATTTTTATTTATACCGTCAGTGTGTATTGGCAAGCCGTGCTATTATCTATTTATTATGTTTAAGAAACTTATTTCGTCCGCTATAACTGTTTCAAAATTTTAAGTAGATCTGGCACTGATATTCAGAGTTCGTATTCTTTTCTTTATGCAAAATTGAAATAATTTTAAGCTCTTTTACGGGAAAAAATGTGTTGTTTTCAGCACATTTTTTCCCGTAAAAGAGACCAGTAAAAGAGACCGCATGATTTCATAAATAAATAGCTGTATAAAATGAATAGATTTATAACAAAGCGAATAAGCTGTATAAGTGACACGACCAGATAATAAGTAACAAATAAAAGAGACGAGGAAAAATTATTCAACAAAATACGTAAAATAGAGCTTTAAAGTTACGTTCTTACAATTTTTTTCTAATGGATTAATAATAATCTCTTTGGTAATTTTAACCATGCGTAAGTGTTTAAACCTTTTTTTATTTTTGATAAATAATACAGTTATTTATACTGACTCAGTAATAGCATACGTTCTTTTGCACGTGGAACGTCTAAAATTAATATACGATTTATAAGATTTTACTATTGTCTTAACATTTATAATAATAATGGTTAATCAATTTCTCGACTAATTTCTTGAAATTGGAGACAACACCATACGTATTGTACTTCTCGCTAAGCAAGTTATAAACAAATAAAGTAAATTTCATTGAAAAATGATAAAAAAATTACTTATAATCCGATTTCTAAAGTTGAGGAGATTTAATTGCTTCTGAAGACAGAAATTACCTTTCTTTAAAATAATAATATTTAATTACCTAAAACATTTTTCTAAAAATTAAGATTATTAGAGAAGAGACAGAATTCGTTTTCCTGAAAAATACGGCATAAGGATAAGGACAATTAAAAACTAAAATACAATTCGTAAAGATTAGGGATACTCAAAAATTTCAAAAATAAATAAATAAATAAAACAAAATAAATAAATAAAAAAATACTCACACAACTTAAGAATATTTAAGGATTTTAAATTTTGAACGAGCGCTAAATGCAATCCGTTGGTATGATTTTTGAACTTGAGAAATTCGTAATTACATTTAATAAATTCCCGAGAAGAAAAGTGATGCTAAATTATTCGGGTAAACTGCACAAAATGCACTTGAATGAAAATTACTCTTCTTGATAATATAGCAAAACATTTAAACAAGTGTTTTCCTTTTCATCGCAGTCATTACATTGTCTCAAGGACTAAGAAATTATTTTATACTGCGATGCTTTAAAGAGAGCACTTACGATGAAAGTGGTGTAACTTCGTTTTCAAGAAGAAGAACATTAAAACGCAGCAAATAAATGAGCTATTGTGTAACATGGGTGCCCTGGAGATCTAAGCAACTAAGTAGATCATATGCAGCGGTACAAAACGAATATTGATGGAAAATAAGACTTTGGCTTAGAAATATTAACTAGGATGCTCAAATATAACTCGTGAAGTACATATATACCGCAAAAAAGTGTGCGCGCGTGTGTGTGTGTATATATATATATGTGTGTGTGTGTATATATATATATAGGAGACCGGGGTACAGTGGACCAACTCTTTTGGGACCTCACCTCCCCCCTGAAACTTGCTTATAATTTTTTAATCTAAGAAACATAATGCAAACATTTTCATAAGCTAAAATTACCAAAATTTTAAGGAAATCAAAATTAACGAGAAACCAATGAATCAAAGAAATTTTATTAGGTGCAAAGAAGTTGAAAGCAGCGAATTTCTTGAATGACATATCTGAAAGACACATCCAAGAAATTCCTGAGGACAAATATAGACCAGGAAGAGCCATGACAATGTCCTCCCATGTGATTTGATATACTTTACTTCAATAATAGATTTATCTACTGTTTCTGGAAATGTAAACTGATTTCTAGTTAAATTTTTCCGCACAAATCTTCTGTGAACAATCCTCATCAGTGTTTGGGAAAATCAATCTTTACATAGTAGAATATTTCCTTTGGAAAAAAATATATAGCAATGAACTTGCATTTTTCCACGTTATTCAAATATTTATTTTATTTTTTAGAAATGTACAATTTTTATTTTTTGCTTTCAGATGTTAACACTTTGCATGACATGTGTACCTGAAATTTAAATAAGCTTTTTAATCTAATTTGTTCTTTTAGTCACATTGGATGGTGGTCCACTGTGCCCCATGTAGAAGTGGACACTGTCCCTTATATCCAAATAAAACAAATAATGACAATGAAATTATATATGAACTATGAATATGAAAATAACTTTTAGGGACCTAAAAACAACACTATTTTACTATTCTAAAAGAACTATTTAGTACTTATAGACATTAGTTCAGTCATGATAAAACTCAAAGAACTTTAAGAAGGAAAAGTTACTTTCAGCAACTCAAAACATAAAATCTGACAAAACGAGTATCTAAATATTTTCCATTATCATATTTTTTGCTGTAAACTACTCTAACCATGCTACTGTCTGTGAGACTTTACATGAATGAAAGGAATTGGATAGTAATAGATTTAAAGATGGGCCTGGTCCATTGTGCCCCGGTCTCCCCTAATAATAATATTATTATTATTATTATTATTATTATTATTATTATTATTATTATTATTATTATTATTATTATTATTATTATTATTATTTTCATTGGGTTTTTAAAAATTCATTTATAGATTTATTTATATTAATACATGCGTCAATTCTACTACGTTTAACTTATTAAGAAAAGTATTGTGAATGAAATTATGTAGTTAGAATAAAAACAAAACACTAAATATTCTTATGCAAAAAACAATGACTTACTCCATTTTCACGGCTAACGATTTCCATACATTTAAAAGCAGGCTGGCTACCAACTATTGTAATATATCTAGTTAAATAGAGACGAAGTTTTTGTCTGACAAGCAAGGTTATACAGTGAGAGCGGGGGAAAGAATTAACTTCTTTTGTATTCCACGCCATTATTTTTGCTGCCGATTATATGCCCAGTGGCCAGAAGCTCACAAGTAGGGCCCAGTATGTTCCATTCGTTCCACTACCCCCTCCCATGTTAAATAGGCGGTGAATGAATATCAATTGCATTTCGGGCGACTGGACTTATAATCTCGTTAAAGATAATCATATGAATAACATTCTGACACGTCCCACCTTATAATAAATTGAAAAGTAATTGCGTTATTCATTTTAACAACATGACTTGGGATAATTTCCAAGCACATAAAGGGATTTTGACAATACTTTCAATCGCAATTTAATGAAGTTAGCTCTTCCATTATAACTGGAAGGGAAATTACGGGAAATGCGTTTATGGTGATAGAAAATTGCTTCTTGCAAATTAGGTTAGGTGTTAGGAATAAATTTGGTGTGATAAACAAAATAAATGAAGCTATTTCAAATCTATTTTCTGACAGCAAAGAAAGATAAAAAACTATTAAATGCATCTTCCTCTCTAAATGAGATTTTGTGATATAATAAATAAAAAAAAGAAAACTGCTTTTCAGATATTGGATGGGTTGAATTTCTGTTACAGGGTTTCGGACGGTTAAATAGGAATCTGCTTCGCACTTCAGTCTAAAGGTATTAAAATAACAATAATCTTACAATATTTATTGTGCATTAATGTAAAGTTAATAAAAATCCCATACATCAATATAATACTGTGCAACTTGAAAAATGTCCTTTAGATGAAAATGTCTGTTTCTAATGTATTTTTGGCAGAAAATTACGAATCTGCCATTATTTTTTGCCTACCACTTACCATTTTCCCAAAATTCCACATTTTAGCTTTTTACGTACTTTCTGGATAAATGTGCACCTTTTCGTAATTTATCGACTTAATTTACTATAAATTATATATTTCTCATTGACAGTGAGATCGTTGCCATTCTAGAAACCTTTAATGAACTTGGGCTACTTTAGCGATATTTTTAGCAACAAAAGCTTTATCTACTTTCTAAAAGTTTCGAGTCATTTACAAGACGACAAAGACATTTTGTAGACTATTTTGCGGACAAAGAAGAAATAGTATGTTGCTGTGATGTGAATGTACTATTTCAAGCATTAAGACATGAGCACAATTCAGCAGAGTGGCGCTTGTTTATCAGTGCTCCTCCATCGAAGTATTTTTTTCCTATTTATTCCTGTAGCATATTCTGCAAACGCAAAGGAAAATTTAAAATTATGAGTGGCAAAAACATATCAAAGGAACCACTTGTAAATCTACAATGTGCCTTTTTTCCACAATTGCACATTAAACTTGTACTTGGTTTATCGAAATATTTGTAAAAGCTCCGGACAGAGACAGAGTGGCTTTCTTGCATCTCAGCAACAAATTCAAAAAATTAAGTGAGGCAAAAGTAAAAGAAAGGATTTTTCTTAGCCCACAACTTAAGGAAGTCTTTCATGATGAAGAGTATGAAAACAAACTCTCAAAAGACGAAAAATTAGCCTGGCTGTCTTTAAATCAGTGTGCTCACGTTTCCTTGAAAATGAGAAAGCTGCAAACTACGAAGATCTTGTTGGTGACATGATAAAATGCTTTTGTGTTATAGGTTGCGATATGTCATTAAAACTACACTTTTTAGACTCCCATACGGATTTCTTTCCTCAAAACCTTGGCACATCAAGTGGTGCATTCTGGTTTCATCAGGACATCTCGGTGTTTAAAAAGCGTTTCAGCGGTCGATGGAATGGAAGTTACGAATTGAATATTGCTGAGCTGTTATCAGGGCCCACCAACAGATACCTACAAGATGAAACGGCCCCCCAAAAAAATCATTTTAGTGTTTGTGTTTTCAATAAATAAGCCTCAGTTACATTCTTCTATTAAAAAATTGTATGAATATGAGAAATGGGTCTCCAGCAAAAACGGTATGTGATGGACCTTTTGGTTTGGATATTTGAATCAAGCACCTGTTGTTTATATAGAATCACATAGTTTCGTGTAAAGGGCGAAAAAAAGTTCAAGTTTGTTGCACAGCCTAATCTATCTTCATGTATTCACTGCATCTGCTCCACCTATTTATGTATGAATTGCTCCGTGCACTTATATGTTCATTCGTACATCGCGCGATTTATATATTTCTATGGAAATCTTTATCCTTAAACACTTAACATAGGCGCTTTCTGCCAGTCTATACATAAATCTAGCTATAAGACTTTTCTGTATATTTGCTTTATAGTTTACATTTGTTATCAGTGTTAGATGTTCCCAACACAAGGTTAAAAATCGATTTTAATTCTGCGGTGGATAGTTTAGAGATTCCGTGGAGAGTTTTTAAATGAAAAGCCAGTGGTGTAGTCGAGGGGGGACGGCCTCCCCCTACCTTTTTATTTTAATACAAGCGTCCCCCCAAACTTTTTACATTTTAACATAAGCGTCCACCCCAACTTTTGATTTCAAATGCTTATTTTCTTATGTATCGGCGTCCCCCCCCAACTTTTTTTTCAGGACTACACCACTGTGAAAAGCTCACTGAAAGGTTTAAAATAACAGTATCTACTCAACAATTTATGAATTTATAACTATTTGTCTATCTTTATTACGCACCTCAGTCATAAATTATTAAATTATTTAAGATGATTAAGAGGTAATTAAGTAGTTAAATGTTACGACCATTGAACGAGTAAAAACGTATGCATCAAACGAACAAGAACCTATGTGTTTGAAAAATTCATGAAAAAACGATGACGATACGAGATACATACAATTCTCGCAAAATGGAAAACACTGCCTATTTATAAAAAATATTAATAATTAAATAAACTAATTACACTAAAAAATAAATAATGGCTTAAAAACATTTTGCACGAATTTTTGCACTGGAAATAGAATATCCTATAAATTGAAAAAATTATGTCACACTCACTAGGTGAAAAGTCAAGAGTATACTGTGGAAACGTAATATGTAACTCTCAATTTAATTAACAAGAAAAAAAAGTGAATATAGGCTTTTTTACTTCAGAATAATTTCTAGGACCTTTACTAAAGTGTCGCCGAATTCTCAATAATTACATTTTGCAATTTTTTAAAGCATTTTAGATTATGCTACAATTCTTTACGGTGAAAAGATTAATGAAAATAAGGAAGATATACAAATTATATTAATCCTCATGTTCATAATGAAAATGACCATATGCGATTAAAAAATAAAAAAATCAAAGTAAAAACGGTTATAAATGCTCAAAAATTCAAATTTTCATATGAAATTAATAATATGGAGTATGGAACCATTTGTATTTTACGCGTTAAAAATATCCTTTTTGGTATAAGTAAACGATACACAATTTACTATTTTCCTGCGATTGATGACTTTTCGTGGCGCCATCTATATGTAAGTATAGAAAATGAATTCCTGAAAATTACATGCGTTCTTAAGATGCTATAAAAAGATTCCCCTTTTTTAGAGCTAAAAACAGTATTTAGAGAAGAAAATGAAGGGTTGGGGAGAAAGAGAAAAAAAATTTCCTATGTCAATTTCAAGTAAAACAAGGGAAACAAGGGTGCTTCAATAATAAATTTTTGTAATTTATCAGTGCAATGTAACTAATATATTGAAATTAGCATACGTTATCAGACTAATGAATTTAAAACTAACACTACAGTCAAATTTTAAAGTCAAGAAAAATTATGTTACAGTAAAATTCATTTAATAAAATCCTTTATAGACTGAAAATGGTTAGTGCCTTTTTCATTTTTTTAGTAAAAATTAGGAAAGAAAGTAAATATTTCAACAGATGATAATATAAAATGGTTGATATCAAAAAGACAAAATATATTTTCCCTATTTAATAGTTAGACTAAAACTATAGTAGCACGAATTCTGAAAAAAAAAAAAAAAAACTTTGCAAAATAATGCAATGGCATTACTATAGTTCGCAACAACAATGTTAAATGTTAATTGAATAGTGTGTCTTGCCTTTCATAAGTAGCATAATATATTCGGAAGAACATTGGTTTAGTATCCCTTGAATATTTCTTAAATAATATACTTATAAATGATTTATCCTATAAAAACAAGTCTGCATTTCAAACTGTGAGAAATTTTCATTAGTTGAAAATTATAACACAGATTTTAGCTTAGTGAAAGCACTAATTGCATCCTCAAACCGTTTGTGCCTTGATTTTACTTCAAAACAAATTGACTAAAATAATCCTGACCAATGTCCGCAGAAAGTTGAATAAGGAAGCCACATTTCATTTCAATAAAGAAGCACCTATCACTGATATGCGAACAATTCACAATAGATGGCAGCACCAAATCTTGGCTTTAGATTTGTATTAATTGAAGTTTTCCTTGGGGAGGAAGGAGAGCAGTAAAAAATCTGTGAAATGCTTTCAATCCTGAACAAAAGGAGCGCACACACACAAAAAAGAGTGTTCTCTGAAAAAGCAAATGTTTTGAAGACATGTTACAATTTTTTGAAGTTTTGCTTTCTGCTTTCCTTATTTCTTCTTCCTTTTTTTTTCCAGAAAAAAAAATCTCCATTCAATTATTCCATTCACAAATAATCTGTTTTTTTTTTTTTTTTAAATTATGAGTTTAAATAAAAAATATTTTGAAATGTATCATAAAATTCTTAAATATGACCGTAAAAAACGACACTTCGTGTGGAAATTTCGATGTCAATCGCAGCATCATTTTCTAATGGCTCCTAGAGTCAAAGACTTTATGGAGAATTAATCTGAATCTTGAATCAGCATAGATCGTCTATACCAATTTTCAACGCTCCGTAGTCTCGAAAGAGGGTTTCCAATATTCAATAGGTCATTCCCTGTAGACGCTTTGAATAGTTCAGTGAAGGTTATGGTCCGGAGAATTACGAATTCTGTTAATGACACAAAACAAGATCCTTGAAACTGAGGCATCCTTAGAAAGTGCTTTAATAGTAATCCACAGTGGCCATGGAAAAACTATTGAATCAGCGCCCCCTACGTACTACTCCGAGGCGGAGAGAGAGACGTTTTTTGCGATTAATTTTTTAATGTTAACTACGAATATATGATAAATTGTATAAATACAGTTCCACTAAGGCCGTATATTACGATGCATAAAGCGCACTTTTAACGCAAAAAATAAGGTCAAAAATACGGGGTATGAATTATATCCCAGATAAAGAAACGATATATTTAGAAAAGGATCAGAAAAAAGTAATAAAAACATGTGAGCACCTAAAACTGCTTCTTTAAAAGGAATGAAATACTTTGTGAATTTAATCATGTTCCTTACGGAATAATGGGAATAAACGTTTATGATATTCGAGTTATTTGTTTCATTTTCACCATCTCCATTAGGCTAATTTAATTCATAAATATACAATCATCTTCCATTTCACATAGAATGTTAAATATACCATTTAAAAAAATAATAATTTCATATTCCATGCATTTATATGTGTATGCATATGCACACACACACACTATTTTATTTTTGCCTTGTAATACTTTCAACTGCTGTTTAAATTTGCTTTAAATGGTTTATTGGTGCAAACATGTAATTCTAAAGGCTGAACTGATGGAGTTAATCCATCTCCACCTGGAATGACTGCCATATCGCGTATTACATATGGTTCTTTGTAAAAGAAAAAGCGCGTGTTATAATGTACCTAAAAATCAGAAAACATTTTAAACTATAGGTTCGTGTTACACGATACGCTGATACCAATATACAATAGTGGGTTTGGACATTGAGTCTTTTGTGAGTCTAGATACTTTTTACTTACATATCACCTTTGTATGTCAGAAGAATATTGAGCCTTGATTTATTGCAGTTATAAAAATTACACAATGTAAGTTAAATGCATGCTTAACACGTTAACTTTCCATCGAGGATTATAATAAAAACTTATACATAAAATAACGAATTAATTTTCATTTTAAAAATTGGTTTCATTTTTTTTAATATTTTGAAAATTAAAATTATAACATTGATAATATTGCAATCGTAATATCTTGTTCAATATGAAGAACAGTAATGTTTGAAAAAATATATTATGTATATATTGACCAGGATCTGATGTTCACGCTAAATGTTTATAAGAATGAAATCCCACTGACTAACAGCTTGGTCGTGACATGTACCAAGAAACTGTAATAGTGCACAATATCTTATTGTAATCAATGATATCAACATAAGTAATAAAGTGCTGGCAGACAGTACTCTAGAACTTTTAAGAACAAGAGATTTTTAATCAAATTTATTAACATATCCAACTGCGACTCTAGTTGCTTTACGACAACATCCCGTCATTGTCATTGTGCTGTAAATCATAAAAAACCGATAATGAACTGCACTTGTCATTTTACCAGAAGGGGTTAAATAACGTGAGATGGAAAGAAAAACTTTATAACGTAAAATAATTGGGAGAACCAAAAGTTTTTAAACCATACAAACATAAAATTCAACGTTTCCTAGGTATGATGTGTTTGTGCAAGGGCGGCTATTTCTATGCTTCGCCGATCTGTCGTTACTCTAAAGACTACGTCTTATAAAGGAACTCTAGTTACGCATAACTCCTTCGTCGAAAACGATGAAGGCATTTACTAAGAGGAACCTTGGCCTAAAGTGAAAGGTTGGGTAAAGATAACGAGAGTAGCATTGTGTAAATACAAACATAACTGAGGAAGAGCAGGTGTACTCAGAAGCATATGCTGATGCAGTACGGAAAGAACCCAAATGCCATACAGCTTCCCGGTGAGTGCGTAGGTAGAAATGAGGGAATTTCTTGAAAAACGTATTTTTTTGCCTGTGTCTAAAAGTTTTTTTTTGTTTCTTTTATAAAAGAAAAAAAAAAGTACTTTTTTTTAAATTATGAATTGAAAATCAAAGATAAGTACTTTTAAATCTCATGAATTCGACAAACTATTAAGCGTGGAAATATCGTTTGCTGCGTAATCTAATAACAGTAAACTGAAAATTAAACTTAAAAGCTATTAATAAATTACTTTTACAGTAGAAAATGAGCTGCAATACATAAAAGCCATTTCTCTTAAAATTATACTCATAAAACAAATTCACTTACTAGCAAAAGAAATATTTAAAGCTAAATAGTTACTCATTTAGAATAAATGCAAATATTTCCAGCATCATTCATATTTCATAGATATAAATTTTAGTTCATTTTTAAAAAATGTAAATGTAAAAATTTTATTTGTACAATATTGAATTTGTAACACTTATGGTTTAAAATACTAATAAATAGATGTTTCTTTTAGGGTGCATTCCCACCAAAAGAGACGGAGACATTTTGCTTCGATCGTAAAATCGACTGTTTCTATGGTTCTCAAATTAACTGTGATGTTGTATTTCTTCGATAGCACAATCAACAAATTAAGGTCGACTGAGCAAAATTCATTTTTTATGACACAATAAAAAAGACCAATCTGTCATTACGAGAGTGTGGGTATTAAATGATGCAGAACCAATGAAATGTCCTGAAAGGCTTCGTCGCTGTTTCGGTTTGTGTGAATACGCCCATACCAGACGTTTCGAACTCTATGGTGTTTAGTACACAACGGTCGAGCCTATCGCTTTTATATAAGCAATGAATAAAAAGTTAAGTATTTGAAAGAAAAAAAGAAAGAAAGTAAGGAAGAAAAACTATTTGTCGGAAGCAGATGCGTGTTGGTTAGCAGGTTTAAAAATAATAAAAATATTTTACACTTCTTACCTTTGATTCACACTCCTTATGACATGCATATTTGCAGGCTGGAAGAGGAAAAAGGAAAGCCCAAATTAGAATAAATATAAAGAAATTGATTGGATTACAGCGCAAAATAGCTCATAACACATGAGCTATATAACAACACATATTGCACACACTCTCATAACTTTTTTCTTGCAAGAAGGAAAAAAAATGCTTTTAAGCTTATGTTTAATGTAAAATATAAAAATACATTGTTTAGGAACATTTCTGCCGTAATCAGGTTGACAAACTAATGCCACTTAGCGATACAACCTTTATAATAATAATAATAATAATAATAATAATAATAATAATAATAATTTATTGATCTTCAAAGAGGCAGCAAAATACAAAAGAGCGAAGACAAAGTACATAGCAGAAAATTTTTTAAAAGTTTCAATAACAGTTTTTAACAATACTTCTGAATGGGTCTACATTAGAAAAACCTTGCTAAACGTTTTAAGGATTTCCGCTTAATTCATCATAACATTTTCTTAAACTCGAATGAATGTTTACATGTTTTCCCCTCACATAAAAGAAGGCAATGAAAAAACTAAGACTGATTTAATTTTCTCGCGACTGTAAATGATTGCAGCTACCATAACTCAATATAGGATTATCAACTTGCAAAATGCAGGAGGGAAAAACATTGATGTAATAAATTGATTTTAGCCACCATAGCTCCCTCTAGAATTAGTAAGGAACGAAATGAATGAGTGAAAAACATTGATGAAAAAATAGATTTTAGTTATGAGAGCTCAATGCCAAATTAGTGAAGAAAAAATTTAGAAGTGAAAGACATTGATGTTAGCTATTGAAACTCGACCGAAGGCTGGTGTAGAATAAAATGCATGAAATATCGAAAAGCTTATACTATAAATCTCACTTTGTATCATTGTGTCTCTTTGAAGTGCATTAAAAGGAGTGAAGGACGATAATGTAAATAACTGGAAGGGGAAGAAAAAAGTACATTCTCATTCTAAGATATTTGACAAAATGACGATTTAAGTAGTTTCTTATGCAATTTATTCAGCCGGGGAAAATACACACCACTAATTAAAAAGCGCGCACTTTCACATAGAAGATAATAATCATTCTATCTTTTGAAATAACATCAATTCACATTCGATTCACGTCACGCTAATTAGGTTCGAAATAGAGCGCCTCAGACCACCCTCGAAAGTAGATTTCCCGTGGATATCCCAGGAATAAAATCAAATCTAAATGAAAGAGAAACCGGTTTTCTGGAGGCCTTTATTAATATTTCGTCTAGCAATAAAAGTTGCATGCTCTCTTATTTGGCAGTGAAAGGCATGGCATGCGTCAAAACTGTTGCCATAGATCGCTTTCTTGACATGCTCCTTGTCTCTTTTCCATATTTCACACATAAATTTTCTAAGTGTGAACGATAATTGGCTGTACTAGAAAATGAAACCGAGTGAGAACATATCGTTGGCGCTCTGTTCAAGTCCAAAATTACTGTTTTGAGATAAGCCAAAAACAATATTTGGATGGGTTCCAAAAGTAATAAAAATATTTTATGGACTTTTATTTGTCACATTAGGTTTACAGATAACCAAAAATAAATTTATTTTTTACTTTTTAGCGCAATTTATAGTTGCTCTGCTTTGAAGTCGGTTCTATTTTTTTATAAAAATTATTTTATTTTACTCTTTTTAGTTTAAATACATTTTCCATATAAATACTCTATTTTTTTAAAAATCCATATCAAAGAGCAAACCTTCTTTGAATATATGATACGAAAAACTAATCATTTGTATGACAAATTCCGTTTCAAAGTCGATTTTAGCAAACAAACTGAGTGGAATTAATTTTTGCCTCAGAGAAGCCTTCAGCCAAACTTTTGCTGTAATTGCTTTTAATATTATAGCACAATGGCAACAAACACCTTTTAAACAATGACTTTTATATTTATTAATAGTTTTCCCAACAAAGAAAAATCAAGCAAAGTCTTTCCAATTAAAATAAAAAATACTTATTTTTCACCCGCAACGTTTTTTCTAAAAGAGGAAAGTAGTCAGATTGATGTACGATATTTGAGTTAGAATTTTGAGTCCGGTAGAATGAAGTACACTTGGCTCAGAGGGGCTTAATGATTTTGAACCAACTCCCAGATGAGAGATCGTCACCTAGGTTGATCCTTCAGCGGAAATTGTTTCTAACTTGGTGGACATTTGTAGCGACGACGTATTTTACGTGCACAGCTCCCTTAAGCGCACTTGGTCTCAGAGGAATCAGTCGCGGGAGGTGGTCACCTTCCCAAGCGTTGACCACGGCCAGTTGTGCTTCACTTTCGGTGCTCTGTGGGATCCAAGCTTAACCGACTGATACACTGCGGGACAAATTTGAGATAAATTTGTCGCATTCCTTCATTTTTTGCAAGATATTTCTCGTTAAATGATCTGAGCCAACTCATAACATAATTCAGCGGACCACATGTGGCCTGTTGGCCGCAGATTGAGAAGCATTGCTTCGGAACTTCTTAAGCCTTCAAGAAGACTGCAAATGAAACAATTTTCCATTTGCATCAACCTTATTCGAAAATAAATCACTGTTTACAATTACCCCAGATCTCTGGGGTAATTGTAAACACGAGCTCATTTGCTAACAAATATTCATAAAGTCAAAATTTTTGCACACATTTACTCACAAGAAGTACAGTAGTGTCTACAATGCTCACAATTTTATCTCTGAATTCATTCAAGAGGTAGGGAAGGGTCAAAAGTTAAAACATTGAAAAAGCGTTTACAATTACCCCAACTGACCCTACAGACAATACGAATGTATAACCTCCTTCCTTTGTGAAGTCGGTTAAAAAGTAAAATACAACGTATATTACACATATACGGAAATACATAACCGGCAAAATGTTTGCGTTTTGTATTTACTAATTCCATACCTCACGTGCATTAAAAAAGCTTGTTCGTGCTTAATACTTTGAAATTTTCCATGAGGCAGCCTCAGAGCAAATCATCTTTTGAGGATAATCTAAACCCTGAGATACCCTTATCCCAACTTTAAAGCTCTGTATTCACTTAAGCTTAATTCGATCTTTTCCCTTTGGCAAGAGAAAAAAATTTCAAACATTTGTTTTTCTTCCTTCCCGAATACGCAAATGCCAGGGCACTCATTATAAAACTCCACATAAAGGTAGGGGTTTCACACAATATACAGGAAATAAAGCAGTGAATAACTTTTGAAAGAAAAGCGAGATTTTTTTATTTAAAATCTTTATCATTTTCATAAAGAGTAAATAAAATAAAAAGACGAGTTTCTTAAAATAATCTACCTTGGTTTAGTCTATTTATCACGCTTGTTCAGCTCTTCTCTGGTGATCATAACCCCATAAAAAGGAGTTCAGTGGTGATAAATCAGGGGTATTGGTATAAGGAACCAACTGGTTTCGTCGCCACCATTGTTTACTAATGAAGCAGTGCGTAAATATAACGCCTTTTTTTAACGTAGATCAAAAAACTAATAATAAATAAAATAAAAATAAAAAAAACATCTTAAAAAATGAGGACAGATTCCATCATTAAAACAGAAAGTTAGTATTATCTTTCATTCTAAATAATAAGATAAGGTTGACACTTTACTAACTGAAATGTAAAGATAATTACAGAGGCCCATTTATATCACTTTTCTAGTTCACGTTTTAACTTTAAACATTAAGGGGGGGGGGGGGAGATACACATCAACATTGTTTCAAACGAGTTAAGAGTTGCTAAAAAAAATTGATCAAGAACATGGATTTTGTATAGACAGCTTTTTTGAGAGCAATATATTATCTTTACGTTCTTATCTTTTTTCGATTTTTTTCGGGAAGTGTTTTAAGTGTGCTCGAGTTTAAACTGATATGAAAGACATGCTTCGGTTTAGAAATTCGCTTCCAAAGGTAGCATCGAATTTTTTTTTGAGAACTTAAGCCTTTTTTAAAATTTGTATTTTGTAATAGCTTGCTTCCTTTTTCCCTTTTTAGCTTACTTTCCCGCGAAAGGTTTTAAGAGCTAAGATTAATCAACCACGAGAGAAGGCTTGATGTCTCGCATAAATACCACTAAAAACGAATGAAGTCAAGAATAAATAAATTATTTCCATACATATTTAAAAATAAAACTTTTGAAAGTAGCATACAAAAATATCAAGAAAAGAAGAATAAAATATCAAGAAAAAAAAGTACAAGCACAAATTAGCAATACCAATAGCCTACATATATTTCGTTGTTACAAGGAACACCTTTCCAATGCAAAACGACATGAACTTATTGAAGAAAGAAAAACACCCAAAAAGTTAGTAACTGAAAAGCGTTCGTGCTTTATTCGGATATCTTTTGCCAATAAGCTGCACTAAAAAAGGAGTTTTAGGGAGCCCCGAAACACATGCATACAAAACCATTGCAACTTTGTGCTTTTCACTTCGTTTTTTGTTTTATTTTTCGTACAAAAGGTTAATTTTCTACTTTTCATATGAAAATAGATTTTTGAAAGGGGGGAAATGTGTGTCGTTCGACCAGTTTGTATGTCTGCCTGATTTTTAGATACATATTAAATGCAAACAAAAGATTTTGCGCGATGGAAAAAACGATCCTTGTATAACTTTCCACAAAAGTAAATAACTTTTGTCACTTAGTAATATTCACCGGTTGTAAAATGTTTGCATAAAATAACGCGCAATGAAAATATACTCTAAAATAAATTCAGAGAATAAAATGTTGGGAAAAGATTAACTCACCTTTGCAAGAGCTACCTTGATGATCGATGGGCAATCTGCAGTGGTCGCAGAAACGAGATTTTCGGAAAGTTTTCGTTCGAAAAAAGTGCGATGAGTCTTCAGGTTTCTGAAAAGGAAGTAAAAATGGTCAAACTAAGTCAACTAACTAAATAAATAAAAACATTATTTCTACAGATAAGTGACGAAATCTTAAAACTTCTAAACCGACATTACGATAGACACCAGTTAGGGTTCTATAAACGACCTTGAATACTTCTTTTCTGTCAAGAAGCAAGCTTATTCTAAAGTAGTTAGGTCGTAGCTTTGTCCATTTTGTCTTCATTTTTCCTCCGATGGGGAAGAGTTTGAAAGGAATACGGAGCTTTATGAAACGAAACTAAAGTTATGAATTTCTGAATTTCTCAGTGCGTTTCCTAATTGCCCAGATGTTCGTAAGTTTGATTTCACACGTTAGAACGTTAGTTCAACCTAACTCATACGAATTAAAACGTCTTTTTGACCCCATATAAATACACTTGTACACACACACTTCCACAGAAGTATTTCGGCTCAAAAATTAGCTGTTTGCCACACTGTGACTGAATTCAACCCCACTGTAAATGCGTTTGTTTCATACCGTCCAAGGACACTGAAACAAATTTACAGTAGAGTTGGACCGAAAGATTGCATTCTCACTTATGTACTTTGGTGGAGAGATTGATGATTTCTTTCCCCTCCGTTTTAACTAATGTTCTCGATTATACACAATATCATAGTACTGAAATTAGATTGTGCCTTAATATTTTTACAACTCAACTTATACTGACAAAATCAATAAATAAATGAAGTTGTGCAGCACAAATTTATTTCGAAGTATGTTATGTACAAGAGATCTGGAGTGGAGCGTGGAAGAGTGGTAAAACGAGATTTTACTCGAGACTGCAGCGGAGCCGGAGCAAAAAAAAATTGTCGCTCCTTTTTTTAAAAATTTTTCCCTACAAATATATACCTATTAATAAGTAAAATAGACAAATAACACAATTCCTATTAAAATTACTCGGAGCACGGAGTGAAGCTGGAGCAAGTACTTGGAAGTCGATACGGAGCATGTCAAAAAAGTGGCTCCTCAAGATCCCTGGTATGCAGTTGTTTAGGAGTTACAAGCAATCCCTTTTTTGAAAGCGAAAAGGTTTTGAGCTGATGGACGCTATGCAGCAGTCACTGAAGTACTGCATCTCTTTTCTTATAACTGTAACATCAAAAGTAAACGCTCACTTCAGATGACTAATCAATAAACAAAATTAGACATAGCTTACTTCACACGTGCACTCATTTTGTAAAGTCATTACTATGATTTTTTTTTTCTGCGCTAAATCAAAAGTCATTAAATTCCCCTGAGCGTAAAAGCAAAAATCATTATCCTTATACACCTGTTGAAACCACCTGCAAAAAAAATTACAATTTTACAGAAACCATCGCCTGCATTACGTAAATTTACACGACTCAACTTCAACCACGTAACATACCTTATTTGGGAAATGTCCTTCGAAAATACTCACGAACAGAAAGAAAAAAGCACAAAATTGTAATAGATAAGAAAGTTCCAATTCGAAAACAAATCAAAACTTCTCCTTATGTTGTAAAACCGGTCTGCATCACTTGATCTCACTACTTGAATGGTTAGGCATGGTCGGGCAATCGATTGATTGTTATTAATATTTAATAATGCTCAAGTTTTTTTCTTTTTCTTTCAGTGTTTGATCTTTAAATTGATTTTTTAATCAATGATACCAATTCTAAATTGGCGGCAGTGAAACGTGAATCTATTTCAGCAAAGAAATAATTTAACAAAAAGTTTCACGGTTAATGGCGTTTAGAAAATGTATTTGATCAAGTGAATAGTGATATTTCATTATGATGTTTACTTTGGAGTATATTTCTCCAAATGCTTGAGAAGGAGATTGTTCTAATTTGAGTTTCCAGTTTTATATTAGGGTTAGCAGTTTTTTTTAATTAAAGGGTTTGAATTTCTGTCTCAGGAGAAAATGTAAAAAAATTTAATTGCTCAAAGTGTACCAAACCGTCCTCTCTGTGTGCATGGGCTACATCAAGAGATCTTTTAAATAAAAATGACTCGAGACAAACCCAGCGCTTGGTTCAAGATCTATACATGCTTCATATTCCCCATAGGCATTGTGGTTGCTTATGAACAACTGCGGTTAACAACTTTTGAATTGCTCAAAAAATAAACGAATAAATAAATAAGCAAAAAAATGAAAAAATAAAATAAAATAAAATTTGACTGATCAACTTGGGAAAAAAAATCCTTTTTAAGTCTATTTTTACAAAAAATGAAAGAAACAACATAATTTGAATGAATGAATGAGTATTCACTACATCCTTCACAATTATTTCCCAACAATTCACAAATATCCTTAAAAATCCAAAATCCATATCAAAAAGTTTCAGGGAAAGTGGTCTCGTTTAATTCTGCATGAGGGCCGTGGTAGCCTAGTGGTTAGGATGTCGAGCTTCGAATCGGAGGACCTCGGATTCGATACCCGAGCCACTGAAGACCCACCATGTACAATTGGTGATACGAGCATGTAAAATCCGTGGACCCTGAAGTCCCGAGGCGGTTCCGAGGGTACCGGAGGTTGGAAATTTTCCCTTCCCTCCACTCTCAGATAAAAAAGGAAGGTGGCACCATCGGGTGTCATCCAAATACATAACGAGCCAAGTCGTACTTCCACCGTTGTGGTGCTCATATATAAAAGGAATGCGCTCCTTACAGCCTTAATTCCTAATCGCTCTGTGAAGGGGAGCTTGGATATCGAAGTGGCATTAGAAACAACAACAACAACAATTCTGCATAAACTTGTTATTCGCGCACGTTCTGCTGTCATAAGCTTCTCCCGAATTTTATTCCAAACAAATCCGTCTGTTAGATCAAGATTTAAGTGGGATTCAAGTTTTCCCGTACGCGTTAATATTTTTCGAACTGTTTAAAATTGAACAAAAAATTAATCAAATAAAAAAAGCAATTATGGAAATGAGATGTCCTTCGCCGAAACTTTTCGAGGCAAAAAGAAATTTTCGAATCTAACAATTCCTTCAAACGTTATTAAAGAGGAGGGGAGAGCGATAGACACACATATTTTTCCCATCTGAAACCCGATTTTCGATTTTTTTTTCAATCTATATTTATTTTATTCATTTTTGACTTTTTTTACTATAACGATATTTTTGTGATACCCCATCAGTCCTTCTTTTATACTTTTTTCTGTTTCCTTTTTTTCTTTTCTACTTCTACGGAAACCAGGCAAAAATGCGTGAATGAATTTTCGTAGTTTTTGAACGTTTGAAAGCAGACATATTTCACAATTACTATTATCAAGTCGAGGCTAATAAGCAAAAGAGAATAATATGTTTTTTAAAATTTATCTAACAGAACATCTTGTAGATCAGGAAAAGATGAAGGAGTACATTTAATAATGTAAATGACATATTGGCACATTTAGTATTCAGTTTCATCATTATTTTTCTATCTGCAAATTATCCTCTTATATCATTGACTAAATTCATATTAGTTAAAACTTTCTTCCCCTTCACATAAATTGAGCGTTCCACAGAAGCCTGCAAACGGAAGCCAACACGGTAGAATTATAACACTAAGATGGAAAATATAAATTTTGATTTGATTGCTCCTCATAGGCTAAGAGTGTAATGGAATATTCAGGGAAAATTATGTTACGGTATAACAATGTAAGTATGAAAACATAAGAAGAAAAAGAAAGTAAAAATAAAGAAAAAACAAAGAGGGGATAAAGAAGAGGAGGATAAATAAATAAACCACTGATTAATTATGCCATAGCTACTATGTTTATCTCTTGATTTGTGATTACAGTTACTTTCTTTACCATCATTAAAAAAAAAAAAAATAACGTGAGTAAAGTCTTAGTTAGTTCAACGAGTAAAAAAAATCTGTTAATAAGAGTAATCTAAAGTAATATGATAAAAAAATAAATAAATAAAGCATTCCAATTCCATTCATAAAAATGAAAAAAATAAAAATGGAGGAACTACTCATTGCTTTTTTTTTCCCCATAATTTTTGAGATCACGATTTTATTCACCACAAAAACATTTACAAAGCTTTAAAACTATGAGTTCTTCTTCTACTTTTCGGTTAATCATATCTTAAATAATTCGGAATAAGTGTAGAAAAGAAATCAGTTTCGAATCAGCTCTTATTTTGAACTTAATCATGCAAACAAATGAATAACAAAAAAGCCCGCTATGGAGAAAACAATGCAGAGGCGAAATGCGATGAGTACTTCTTCCCTACACTAGAGCAATAGCTGTAGAAACGACATATCTAATTAACCTTAAGATGCGTCTGGAAGTGAAATAATCAATCTAATGAAGGCTAAATTTAAATTGGCGGCTCTAAAAAGAGAAAAGATATCACTCTTCCTTCTTTAATTCGTTACGCAACTGGACATTAGTACACGTGCACGTATTAAAAATTCGTAATTCATTTGCCAGACGAATTTTGAATACTTGAGGAAGGCATCAGTTTACCTCCATTATTTAAAGCTTACCCCATATCATACTGAATTTTAATTTTAAAAGAGAAAAAAAATGCACCAAAGGTCTTTTTTTTCTGTCTAAATTCCGTTTTCTTCTTTTCTCTTTCTTTTTTATTAAATAGAAATATAAAACTGAAATAATAAAAATATGTTCAACAATTTTTAGCTTTTACGAGCATTGGGAAATTTGTTTCAATATCTATCCTACTAAAAGAGTTTTTTTTTTTTTTTTTGTAATGATGCGTCGACCGCTCCCATCAATCAATCAATCAATCATAATGAATCAATCTGCGTTTTTTCATCTTCTGCTATCAGAACTTCTACAAAAATTATGATACAAACTCAAGCTATATTTTTAAATTCATGGGAAATTAGCGCTATTTTTTAAAAACAAAAATTTTAAATTTTGTCAAGAACCTCAAAGAGTTTGAAAATCGAAGCAACTTTGGTACTCTGAAATATGAAACTTGCACTTACTCCATATGCACAACGTCTATTCTAACAAAGGTCAGCTTTCACAAATAGTATATTTCCACCATTTAGCCCTCCAAAAAAATAGAACAGTTTTAAAAAAAGATTAAACTTTTTATCTGTCATTACATTTACATTTGAAGAAAATATCTCCATCCCTTCTCAAATTATGCAGGCTATACTTCTTAAAACTATTTTAAAGAATTTGGATGTTTCGGTAAATAAGCCATTCTTTTTGCTGTTGGCAAAAATAATATTGTCTCCCGCTGGAAGGTAAATAGTTGAAAAAAGTGAATTTAAACTTGCTGTTTTATTTTTTCCGTGTAATGCTAAACTCGAGCAAGGTACAATTAAAAATTATCTCCATTCCGTTGGTTATCTAGACACACGGCAGTGTGTCCGCCAAGTTCAGAAAGTCAGCCAAATTAAGATACGGCGACACCGGCCAATGTGTAGATTTACCCGAACCATTTCGAGCTACTTTTGACCCCACCATTACCCAAAAACTATTAGACCTACATACTTGAAATTTTGTACGTCTAATAGCGATCCCCTTAACCCCTAGAATATCAAATTTCATTGATGTACCTCTTATGGTTATGGAATTATTAAGGTTTGAAATGTGTCATTTTTATTACTCACTCACTCATCAAAAACCTAACCTACTTCTAGGATACTTAGAAACTTGAAACTTGGTATCAAGGTAGACAATTTGGCATATATAAAGAAAAAAATCCGAAACTTCAAAAAATTACATTATCTTCGAAGTTACTAGCATACTCATAAGTAGCATCATACCTAACGACTGCAAACAGCAGCCATAATTTTCAACCGTTTAAAGTAAACAATACTCTCTCGCGCTTGAAGGTAAATAATTGATGCATTGAAATTCACTTTCCGCTTTAATTTTTCGCCTTAAGGCTTAACTCAAGCTGACTACAAAGAATCCAGTGTCGTAGTTATACAGGACTTTTCAACGTTTTAAATAAAAGATTAGTTAAGTAAAGATAGGTTTACGGACTTATTACGGAGAAATGTAAACAGACGAAAGAAATCTTAAATAATTAATAGCGTCTATTCAGCTTGGTTTAATTTGGCATAACTTATCGTCAATATAAAAACACATTTTAGCTTTTCAAAAATCAATGAAATGCCAACAAAACATAAATGTGAAAAAAGGGCCAAGTTCGATAGAACAAAAACGGCCTTCGAAGTAGTCGGTGTCAGCGATAAAAGAATTGATATCTAACGGGTGCCAAGTTCCATAGCAGATCCTCTGATCATGGATGTAAGAGCGTATAATGTTCCTTAATTTATTTAAAAACATTTTTTATCGGATTCCTAACTTGGCAAGTTTTAATTAAGATAAGTTACGTTCAAGAAGACGATAAGAAGACAATTAGAAATGAACTATAACAGCTTGCCACATGATTTTACTAACTATTAAAAATTGCAAATTGAATGAGTAAATTTTTTGAATGTAATTTACCTTAATTAACACTTGCTAAGTTGGGAATCCGATAAAAAATGTTTGTCAATAAATTAAGGAACATTGTACGCTCTTACATCCATGATCAAAGCATCTGTTATGGAACTTGTCACCCGTTAGATATCAACTCTTTTATCGCTGACACCGACTTCTCCGAAGGCCTTTTTTCACATTTATGTTTTGTTGCGATATAAAGTATTCTCGGAGACTACTTTATATATAACTATAATAGAAAGATGTTCCCGAATTTTTTAGATGTCTTTGAATGTGTACAATTTCATCGACGAAGATGCGGCTTAATATGGCTACTTAAGCAATATAATAAATTGTCAAATTTTCCACCTTCAATCAATTCTAATAGAAAAATTTATATTTTCCCGTAGGTATATAGATATATTTAACCTTGAGTTACATTTTTTATTATCTCATTTGATATCATTCAGTTCCAATAACGAACAAAAAGGAAAATCGTCAAATTGGATAATGAAAACTTTTTAAATAATTGTAATCCGAAAATAATTAACTGTAGTCGTTGCAATTCAACTTAGATATTTTTAAAATTTCTTGAAATACAGTTGTTTTCTGATCGAAAAGTAGTGCAGGAAACAATTACGAAAAACGGTATATGCGAATGCTGACGAAATTATTTGGCTATAATTGTAAAAAAATAAATTATTCTTGAGTCTTTTTTTAATACTCTCTAAATTTGAAAATATAAATAGACTGAACAGTGAACAACATAATAATTGAAAAAAAAAAAAAAAAATTAATCATTTTCTGATGCACTAAACTAAAGTCTCCATATAAAGTTACAAACAGGTGCAATTATTTATTAAATCCGAGCACAAAACAACTTCCAAACATCACAAACATTCAAAAATCATTTGAAGAACGTGTCCAAGCATTCAATAAACCATACAACTGTAAACATAAATCAACCAAAACTGCTGACCAGCAGAAAACGAACAAACACTGCACATCAACCAATCAGTGTCAGACATTCAACTGCAAATAATTCAGGTTAAATTTGACCGTGAAAACAATCTGGCCACACACTATAAGATAACGAAGCGAGAAAGTCCATAATCATTCGCAGCAGGTACGTAAGGTCGTGATTCGGTTGGTTGCAAGGAAACCGCCTCATTCTGTTATACATATTCAGTGGCGTGTCTCGCAATTTATCATTTTGTAAGAAAGAGGAGCTCATATTACGCGATGATTGATGGATGAGCTTCAAATACTGAATTAGCAGTTCTGAATGACTAGATTGTTTTTTTTTTCCCTGGTAAAACGAGTATTTGCGCGTTGAATTGGAGCAAGTGTAAATTAAATTTTTAAAACTGAGAAACATCTCGTTCTCATAGACTGAACCCTGTCGGTGAGGCATACAATCAAATATTGCCAGTCCTGATTGTAATAGGGACTATTAGGGATTGTTTTCGTTATTCTTATAGAAATTTGTAAAGATTATTGCCCTGCAATTTGGTTGGGTGTTTTAAAAGGAATTGTTCACCTCATTCTAGTAAAGGACTTTTTGGGGGCTGTTATCCTTAATCTAATGAGGGTAAGCTCTGCTTTAAACTAATGGAGATATTTTTTTGGAATTGTTGTCTTCTCATTAAACTAGGGCATTTTCAGGACCAATATTTTCTGTTCATATTTAAATGGAGAGTTTTAACTAAAGTTAGCCATTTTTTACGAGAGAACGTTGAATATGTGTCACGTGATTTTTCTTATTTTTCCCCGTAAGATTCAAGGTCGGGCACATCAGCTAGTTCAGAATATGGTAGAAAGTAATAAGCATTTTGAGTACGAAATTGCAAACAAATAAAACAAACATTTATTTAAAGAAAACTAATTTCCCTTTTTAAAAATGTTCTTTTTAATTTGTCTAATGTGCCCAAGGATTCTAAGATTTCAATAAAACATAAGTTTAATTTCTAAAGCGCAAATAACTGTTACGCAAGAGCAATCTATGCATGAAAAGCAATCGTTCTGAATGCTCACAAATGAGTTAACAATAGGACATAAACCATAAATTGTTTTGACTACAGAAACGTAAAATAAACAAAAACCACTACCATAAACATCACACAGATTATGTAAATAAGTCATTACAAAAGATTAGGACTAAACAGGACTGATATAATTCAAAGATTAAACAAATATTATAACACAAGATCCTTAAAGCACAAATAAACCATCTGCTATTTTTATCGGTGTGAACAGCTGTTGAAGGAAGCATATCTCAAAAATAGTATAGTATACCAAAACACCCCGCAGCCGTGACAGTAGATTTGGATTAACCTTTTAACGAGACCTTTTGCGCAATACAGAGCTAGTCAGGCACAGATTCTTGAAAGAATGAACATTAGGGTGGAGTGAAAAATATTTTTTTGGAATTTTTATTCGGCTGGGTGCGGAAAAGATGCCCTATTGGTCCAAATGAACGGGTGTAAAATTTTATTTAGTTTGGACAAAGTTAAGATGCGCCCCAACCCGACCAAAGTTTGACGGAACAAATACATTAGGGTGATTTTCAAAAAGATTGACGGTTTGACGTCCGCAGTATAAAATCTGAATTTCATGTCGATAAAACTATTATTCTGCCATTACAAAAACCAGTAAGGAAGCATCATTTGATAGTTAATTAAATGCATTCATTACATTTTTTCCAAGTTGTGAAATAGTAGGCTTTTTCTGTTACTTTAGTTGGAAAGAAATGGAAAATTGCGTGTCCGGAGCAAAAAATTGACAGAACCAGAGTCTTTTTTTTATCATTCCAAGTAATGTTTATATTCAATATGATATAAAACATGAAGTAATATGTGTTTACTTAACAAAAATGCAAGTGATTTTAGTGAAATGTTTATCTAATATTTTAAAATTTAAAGAAAGTTTTTGTCCAGACATGCAGCTCATGAGTGTTACCTCGAGAAAGTTCCTATCATTCAACTTTCAAAATATTTAAATATTGTAAATATTTTCTGTGGTAGGGAAGGCCAGTATGTTTCTTTTAACCTCGTACCATCTAGAATAGGTTAGTTTTATTCCTTCAATGTTTTATAGTGGAACATATAACTCAACATGATGCGTATTTTTATTACTTCTCAGGAGTGTTGCCCATTTATTTCCCAATATTTTTACAGCATAAAAATAAGCAATTCAGCAATAATGTATTTCTTGTAGAGGAATCAATCGGTGCAATTAAATTTTTAGGAACACAGTCAGAATTTTTTTAGTGAAGAATTTCTTAATAAATCTCATGAGTGTTACCCACTCATGACTGTTACTCGTTAAGAGAAGGAAATAACAATCATGATTGAAAACAACCAAATAATAAATAAATCTGCAGATATAGATATTTGTTGAGCTTTAACTCAAACTATTTGTCTTTTATTCAAAATTATATTGTATTTCTATATATATATATATATATATTAAAAGAGACACCTTGACACAAAATTTTTACGTTGGAAGATATGAATTTTGTGTGGGCATTTTTAAAGATATGTTTTATTCTTAAGGGGTAAATAAAGGAAAACTCCCGTACTTGTAACCCCCCTCCCCCTCAAAAAACAGAAAGAAAGAAATGAGTTAAAACAATAAACATTTGTTCGGGTATTCTAGTTGTTACTTTATGTAAACAAGAAAGTGATGTGTTGCAAACTATTATCTTCACTTTACTTAAATTAAAGATATGGTTTGCAGAATTAGAATTATTTATTTCGATATTTTTACTGCCTACTTTAAAACTGAAATTAATTTTGTATTAGTTCTGTCTAAAAACATCAATTTCTGGATCAGAATCATGAGAGTAGTGATGTTTTATAACATTTTTAATGTAACATAGCAATTAATGGGGTAAAATAATTTCAATTTTGATCTCTCATTTTATAATTATTGTTATTTTTATTACTATTATTATTTTTGATGCCTTATAGCAAGAGGATTGCTTGTTTGTCACATGAGTGTTACCATCTCTCATGAGTGTTACTGTAGCTAAAAATTAGAATTTTATTAATGTATTTGCTAGTTAATAATTAAAAAATGGTTTTCTAGTTAAGTCTATCCAGTTATTTCTTATACCTGCAGTGAAAACATTTAATCTATATATATAAAATGAACTTTTGACGTTGTGGCTGCGCACTCTACAGCAAAATGTACGCAACGTACGATTACAAAAATTTGAACAAAATTCTATTATAGCCTGATGCTTTGCAAGACGAAGCCGTTTTTTTTGAAATTCGACTTAATATTTTTTTAAATTTAACAATTAACTATTAATCTTCCAGTATTTTCTTTACTTCTTACGAGCTGTTTGAAAAAATTAAGTGAAGTGGATTAGAAATTCCGCGGTTGAATGTAAACAAAACATCGTTTGAGCCATGAGGCGAGGGCGAGTGCCTTGCATGTAACGAAAATCAGTGTTTTAACTGACCCATTTTGAAAAGTATTTTGAGATTTGATCAATTATTTTAATGAAATTTATTTTTTAATGATGAATAGTACAATCCATTAAAAATTGCAGTTACCAAAGGTTTCCATCAGTAGCAAATAATGTTTACTGCATCCATGCAGTCCATGGGTGATTCTGATCCGAAATTCGGGTGAATAACGGTTTTCCGAAAAAATTTTAATGTATTAATCTTGAGATTTCTTTTACAATTAATATCTGCTTTTCTTTCTACTTTCAGACAAGCAAAATAGTTTGTACTACTTTTTAAAAATTTCAATACAATTTTTACCAGAAAAAAAAAAGCTTTTGGAACTGACTTTTCATTTAATTACTTGAAGAATTATTTTTGAGCTTATATATGTATGCATATGTACTGTTGTGTTGAGAGAGGAGGGGATTATTAACCTATATACTTTGTTTTAAATTGATGGTGCATACTTTTTCCCAAAATTTTGTCTGAAGTTCCGATTTTTTTTTTTTTTTTTTCTTAGAATCACCCATGGTTTACTGGAGAGGCGAAAAATTTCTTTTTGAGAGGTGATTTTCTTTCTTAGAATGGTTGTTGGGCCTACTATAACTATATATCGATTTCAACTGTTATTATTCAAATAAGTGACTCGCCCAACCAGTTTAATTCAACTAGGCTAAAAAATTTAATATATTAACAGATTATCGAACTTATTAGTATCATAGTATCTATTCATAAAAATAATATTCATGAAATACAAAAAACAATTAGCAAACAACTTTCACTCGATTGATGAAGAATTTAATTTTCCTTTTGAACATGTTGACGGGGGCATTGCTTCAGTGATGAATTTATAGGGACGGAAGGTTGCAACCTCTCATGATACACACATTCAAAATAAAATAAGTACATTGTTTTTGAATAAAGAATTTTAAAAATTGTAGAGGCATTATGTAAATTTGTAATGTTTGCTTAATGTTTTGTGATTACTTAAATATTCATTATTATTTTCAAATATACTCACTCACTTGAATAAATGTGCAGTGTTCACATAATTTTTAAGACTTCGCCTTTCATCATTTGTATTCAAAAAGTATAACTTTACAACAATTTCAAGAATTCATCATTCATCGCTATTCTAGCATATTATATGTGAAAAGTTTTCATATCTAAAGTAAAACCCCGATGTAACATTCCACCAATCTACGTTTTACCTGCAGTTTACGTTTTTTTCATCAGGTCCCAGTTTTTCTGTATCCTAATTGATGTTAAAATATCCCGAATTCTAAGTTTGTTATATTTACCGAATTCCACGTGTTTTATCTTTTCCCTCGAAAATGAAAAAAGAAAAAAGTGTTCTAAAATTAGCCATATTTTTCCTTTTGTGCTTTTTTTAGAGCTTTATGCATATTGTTAAATGCAGTGGTGTAGTCGAGGGGGGGACGGCGTCCCCCTACCTTTTTATTTGAATACAAGCGTCCCCCCAAACTTTTTACATTTTAGCATAAGCGTCCCCCCACTTTTGATTTCAATTGCTTATCTTCTTCTGATAAGCGTCCCCCCGACTTTTTTTTCAGGACTACACCGCTGGTTAAAAGTTAATTATTACTCTCTCACAAAATAAATTACAATCAAGGATTGTTTTTGTTTTCAAGAGTTTTTAAAAAGGAGCTATTCGAGTTTATCAAGGTTGCGAGAAAGTTCGTTTGCTTCCAGTATTGAACTGGAGAAGTTCGTTCTTTTTGCCATTTTATAAACCAACTTTTTTTTTTTTGCTTAGAATCACCCATGGTTTACTGGAGAGGTGAAAAATTTGATTTTCTGTTTTAGAACGTTGTTGGGCCTACTTATACAATATATATCGATTTCAACTGTTATCATTCAATTAAGTGACTCGCCCAACCAGTTTAATTCAACTGGGCTAAAAAATGTAAGATGTTAACAGATTATTAAACTTATTAGTAACATAGTATCTATTCATAAAAATAATATTCATTAACTACAAGAAATAAGTACTAAACAACTTTCACTCAATCGATGAAGAATTTTATTTTCCTTTTGAACATGTTGATGGGGCATTGCTTCAGTGACGAATTTATAGAGGCGGTTGGTTGCAACCTCCCATGATATACATGTTCAAAATAAAGTAAGTATGTTGTTTTTAAATAAAGAATTTAAAAAATAATTGAGGCATTTATGCATTTTCATTATGTAAGCTTGTAATATTTGCTTAATATTTTGTGATTACTTAAATATTCATTATTATTTCTAAATATACTCACTCATTTGAATAAATGTGCATTGCTCACATAATTTTTAAGAATTCGCCATTCATAATTTATTGTTATTCTATCATATTATATGTGAAAAGTTTTTATATCTACAGTGAAACCCCGATTTAACATTCCACCAATCTACGTTTTCCCGCATGTTACGTTTTTATTATCAGGTCCCAGTTTTTCTGTATCTTAATTGAGGTTAAAATATCCCGGATTCTAAGTTTGTTATTTATCGAATTCCCCTTATTTTATGTTTTCCCTCGAAAATGAAAAAAGAAAAAAGTGTTCTAAAATTAGCCATATTTTTCCTTTTGTGCTTTTTTTTTTAAAGCTTTATGCATATTGCTAAAGGTTAATTATTACTCTCACAAAACAAATTATGATCAAGGATTGTTTTTGTTTTCGAGAATTTTCAAAAAGGGGCTATTCGAGTTTATCAAGGCATGAGAAAGTTTGTTTCCAGTATTGAACTAGAGAAGTTTGTTCTTTTTGCCATTTTATAAACCAAGAAAGCTCCAACACTTTGAGTCTAAAAAATATTTTGTTAGCAGTCACTATTATGTGCTACACTGTACTCTTATTGGACAGAACAGCTTACTTATAGTGGACATTTTACAAATAGTGGAAAGCTATTTTCTTTCCCATAAGGGCTAGGGAAAACGCTTACTATGTATTTCAATCCTGAAGATGCAGCATTCACTTTGAACTCCATGACTAAAAAACAATCCACTGTTATGGATTATTTTCAAACTAAATGCTCGGATTCGTAATTAAATGCTTTAAAATGGTATGTAATTTTCTTTTCGAAAATATAGATATATTTTTTTAAAAGAGTTCAAATCTGTCATTCATCATTTGTTACATAAAAGGATAATGTTAACGACAATTTCAAGAATTCATAATTTGTAACAATTAAATTGCTACAGTTCCATTGAAAATGCCTCGCCCACCTATAATGAGGTGTTGTTTACAGAGTCGAAATCAGAGCCAGTGAGAAAACTTTCACCATTGAATTAGCTGAGAGATACCACTAGAAAAACAAATACAACTTGAGTGTAGGAGAATCTTTTCCGGAAAAAAACGTATGTTTGAATCAGAACATCACCCTGATTACCATTTTTGTGGCATTGAATGCTGTAAAAAAAGCAATATTCCGCGTTCTGCTCATTACTAAGAATCCTATACATCCCATTCACATTAGGAACTGTAGGTAGGATTCCGCGATAAGAATTGAATTTTCCTTGTATTTTTAGCGTATTAATTTAGTAACATTCTTTTTCAGCTTTGAACTATAAAATTTCCCTTTTCAGCATTCACATGCACTTTCGAATTTGCTTTTGTCAAGATATGTCTCTTAAGCGGTTTATATCAGAAATTGGCGTCATACTCCAAAAGCAAATTTGAAAAAACAAGCTGGCAATTTCAAAGAATTACATCAAATCTTCATCCTCACTGCACAGAAAATGTGCATAATGCACAAAGAGCAATTTACAATGTCTTACATTTTCAAGAATTACTCAAAATCTTAAGCTCTGTAGCACAGAAAATGTGGGTGACACAAAAATCGATTTACAAATGAATATTCTACATTTTTAAGAATAACATAAAATTTTCATCTTTGCTGCACGGAAAATCTGTAACGACTGAAATCAATTTACAAATAAAAGTCACACATTTTCAAGAATTACACAGCGTGGAAGCACAACCAGGAAATCAGGGAAATTTATATTCTGGAAAATATTAGGGGATATTTAAAGTTTCCTGAAATATCAGGGAAAATTATAGTTTTCAATATCCAAACCGGCAAGTGTCTTGAGTTTCGTTTGCGGAATTTCCTTTCGTTGCGCATGTTCAGAATATGGGGCTATTCTATTATCAAACGGGGAGTGAAGAGTGTCTGTGGGGAAAATTTTAGTTTTAGAAGGTGGGCATATATAATGTGGTATCTTATAAGCAGGATATTCTATTATCCACTACCAAAGAAATGTCTATTTGCCCACTGTTCTTTATTCCA
This sequence comes from Octonoba sinensis, assembly GCA_038502835.1. Taxonomy (NCBI): domain Eukaryota; kingdom Metazoa; phylum Arthropoda; class Arachnida; order Araneae; family Uloboridae; genus Octonoba; species Octonoba sinensis. The sequence continues at coordinate 15,387,670 of CM076599.1, forward strand.
TCAGTGGCATAGCTGAATGGAGGCGGTCTGCCCCGGTTGTTACCCATATAGGTGTGACACCCCGCCACGACGGAGAAAAAGAATGAACCTTTAAAAGCTCCATAGAATAAAAAATACTTAAAAATGGGAGAAAAAAATATCCAATTTAACTTCTACTTTGATCTGAGCAAAGTGTTTAATTTACAAAATATATTCACAATGTTTTTTAACTGCTAATCATAACCATTGCCCTCAAGAAATACTTTAAATATTTGATGCAAATGGTGTTCTTCTTTTTCAATGCTGCAATTTAAAAAAAAAAGAAATCATTATATTTCATTAAAACGCATACTTCAGTGCTTACATTATTATTTTATTTATTTTTTTTTTTGGATAGGGAGAGCGTAATCTTTTCCATGGGGTGACACTATTACTACCCGCCCCGGGTGTTACCCATGCTAGCTATGCCATTGTTTTTTTTATACTTTATCAAATTGATTACATATATATAGTCCAGTATCTCTTTGCCGCAGCTTTTGCTTTTCTTGAATAGGCTAAGGATGATCAGTAACTGTTAGATTTTTCAGACAATCTTTACTAAACTTTGTCTGATCAATTTATCAATTCCACATTTTCTGATCAATTTATCAATCTCCCCAGATTACTTTAATTTGTGACAATTAAAATTTCATATTTTGAAATAAGTTTATTTCTCCTATTTGATTTCAAAATGTATGTTTATGTATAAAGCTAATAATACACTTTATTTTTTACTTTTTGTATCACAATTTACTCTTTTGATTGGTTTAAATAAACCTTTATGAAATAATATTTATATTTTAAAATTCAGCCTCAGAAAGAATGTACTGCTATCTATCAGAGTAAAAAAATGTTATGTAATAGATTTGATGATGTGATAAAGATAAATATGCCACAGAATATAAATATAGATCAACAAATATAAGTTATTAGTGATAGATTGAAATAATTTTATACCTAAGTCAAGGTAGGTATACATTTATGGAAAAAGACATAGGCTGAAATAAGTTTTTTATCCGCTGAAAACCGACTTAAAAGGTCGCCTTCGGCATTTTGCTTGAGAAAAAAAAAAAAACAAGTTGCGCCGCAGGCGCCGCTATTTTAGCCCTTTGCACGGGTAACGCCGTTGCGGGTACCGATAGTTTTTAATAAAATACATTTTTATTGAAAGTTATATGCTTCATTTAAGAAACAAAGTAACACTCATGAGATAAAGTTCAATTAAAATAGTTTTAAAATTTTAAATATGTCAATTTTAATACTATTTTTACTTATTACAAAGTATTTAAGATTACTTAAACAAGATTTTTTAGATTAATTATTGATAAGGATTATTTTACAGAAAGTTTAATAACGGTAACACTCATGAGAAAAACAATCACTTGTCAAGACACTTTTTGAAATATCTAAAATATAAATTAATTAACTCGAAAAAAACTACCTGCTCAGAATGCAGTAAATTATAAGGTATTCATACGTAGGCAAGTTTTTATGTTTGATGCAACAAAAATTTTCAGATTGTGTCAAACCCAAACCGTCAACAAATTTGAAAATCACCCATTAAGTGAATTTTCGTTCTTGTCAAGAGTTATTAGAAGAAAACTATATTATATTTTTTGCCGTTATGTTCTAAATAACAAAATATTTCAATGTTCAGATTGTCTAAATAGTTCCTTAGTTTTTCGTGAAAAAATTCGAAAAACAAATCAATTTCCCGCGTCAGAATCAGTCAGACGAAACTTCTCATGATAGTGCTTCAGACATGTAAAGGCGATAGTTAATGTAACGGAGACAGTCAACAACATGCTTTCCTTTTAAGAAATATAAGGACTTAAGGTCAATACTTAGAAGTTTCAAGCTTCCCCTTCTAAACCTAGACTCAGCAGAATACAGACATGATAAGTTGGCATGATGAAGTAATATGTGAAACACCTGTAATTAAAAACCTCTCCACAGAAGACATTCAAATTGGATTAATTCACTTACAGATGAAGTTCAAGTTGAACTTCCAAAGTTCTCCTGCCGCGCTCAAGGAACAAAACAATATGTTCGTCTTGTGACTGAGGCTTCAGGATTTAATTGTGATGAAAAGCGGAGTCATGGATTCATTTTGCTAAGCTTTGCTCTAGAAAAATTATGACTCAGTTCAACACAAAGAGTGCAGTAAAATTTGTTCATTGGGTGTGCGTCTGAATTTTCATGTTCACGACGTGCTTTAAAAAGCTTTCAGAAAATATTTTTTGCAAGTCATAGTATTCGTAATTTAATTGCGATTAAGAGAGTTTCTTCTATACTTTGAGTGAAATAATAAGTAATTTGTGTTGTTTCCATGGCAATACATTTTATTTGACATCGTTTAGCACAAAAAATATTTCGCTTTAGTTGAATCAGCACATTGCCATGATTCAACGCAGTGATAAATATTTCAAGTGGCTTGGAGCGCATCTTAATATTAAAATTCCGCACTGAAATTTTGCATGCGCTCATTTGAACAACAAAGGCACCTTTTCTGGCTCCTGCCGATTAAAAATTCCAAATTTTTTTTCCCAATAGCGTTTACTCCACCCTAATGAACAAACCCCCATTCTTAAAGCTCTGCGCACGTTTATGTCTAAGCTATAAGATTCGACCCCTGACAGGCTGACACCAACGATCTGACACGTCCGGACAGATAGACGTGCAGACTCAAATTATATGGATAAATATATATCTACCTGAAGTTCGAGTTCACGTGATTTTAAGCCATTTGCACATGCGACCAGAAATCGAATTTATAAACGTGAGTTCATCCGGAAGTGAAATGAAGTATTTTAACCAATCACTGAAAAGAATCTGGAATATGTTCTCAAGGCCTCATTAAAGAGCTTGAGAAGTGAAAGGAAACATAATCCACTCATAGACAACCTCAAGAAACACTAAAAGCACAGAGAAAGCTGCGCAACACGATCCTTATACTAAAGCATTTAACCGTGATGAATTGTAATGTCTGCTTGTGTTAGTAAGTAACGCGCAAAAGATGAGTTACGACTCGTGCGTTTAGTTTATTTTCTCTTTTCTTTCCCGGCATTTCGATTTTTTTCCTTTGACATATTTGTACAGTTAATTACGGAAATGGTTTAAGTCCATCCTTTCTAACACCAAGATAATTGACGACTTTTTAAGCGTAAGGGTTGTGAAGTGTTACCTTACTATCATATTTTTCGTGAGTGAAGATAAACATATACATAAAAAGCAAAACGCTATCTAAACTAAAATGTTAATTCCAATTCTGTGCTAGTTTAACGCATTTCCTTCTGTTCGTTTGAGACTTGAGTCATTTTTGTCTTGAAAGTAAAGTTGCCAAACCTTTTCAAGGAATTACTGGGGCGTTTCATGGACGTCAATTATTCATTATATGATATATCTTTTCTCGTGTCTCCGTTCAAAAATAAAAAGGAAAAACTAAAAAGAATATCAACAAATGCTTGTTTGTCTCAAATGCCCCCAATCTCAATGGCGCTGCTTGCGCCATGACCCACTCCGCTGCTAATAAATATTGTTCAAAATTACAATATTTATACGAAAAACAGAATGTGATCAGAACACTAGGAATGGCTTTTTTAAAGAAAAAAAAGAAATTCAAGTGATTTCAAGAAAGATATCTTCATCAAAACAAAGGTTTTTTTCTTGGATCTTATTAACAACTGAAGTATAATAGAACACAGAAAAACGATTTTTAAACATTAAAAAATATATTTTGTGTGCTTTTAAATGCGTGACGAAATGACTTTTTTTTTTCAATGCCATTCCATCACAAATATAAACATGCGAAAAATGGAGAAAAAATAAATAAATAAATAAAGTTTTGCGTATGTATTTGAAAGCCTTTTTAATTATAATTATTTTTATTAACTAAATTGTTAATAATAAATTGCAAACAAAAAATATATGTTTTGTTGAACACGGCTTCATTGTAATCACTAGTATTTCTTTTTAACTTAAAAACGCTTACAATCACATATGGAATTTTCCATTGAATAATGTTATGAACTTAACAATCAGTTGTCCTTCTTCGCTCTTAAATATAAATAATTACGTTGCAAAAAATGATATCAGAAAAACAATCAGTTTCGCATCTAGTAACGAACAAACACATCCATTAATGTAAACAAATGCCAAACTTAATAGTCTTCAAAAAGGAAGTTTTCAGTCCTTTTATGCACAAAAAGATTATGAATTCCAAATATTTAAATGAGCATGTGGGTGTGTAATATAGCGCACTAAGAAACCTAGAGTAAGAAAAAGAACACAAACCATGAATGAGCATAATTGTTCACCTACATGTGCCCCCATTTTTGACCGAATCAATCAGGCAAGATTAGGCATAATGGGCAGATTTCTATATCAGTTGCTCTCATTCTTGTGTCAGTGCCTTTCAAAGCTAAATGACATCGAGCATACTGGGCGAAGTAATAGGCGCGGCTTAAGAGGAAATTAATGCAAAAATAAACTTAAGGTTTTTAATAAGAGACGCATCAATTATAACCACAGGCTTTAAAAATAACTAGAGTAAACGGTAGAATAAACGTTTTCGCGATTTTGATGTGAAAAGATAATTATTTTCCTTAGTCAAGCAGCCTGAAATGTGCACGATTGCATAATGGATATATCGGATTTTACAGCATACTCGATTTTTGAATGAAATGAGGGAATAGTCCCCCACCCCCTAATCAATGAATAATAACAACTATTGCAGTTTTTAGACCCTCCGTTAGGCCCGCGAATCTTACGTATTGACCTTAAAGCGCATTTTATACGTAATATATTGACATAAGGTGCAGTATTTGTTTCTGAACTAGCATATTACCTGCCTTTCAAAATAATGGGTTGTTCCTGAAGTAATAAAAAAATTAGCACCTATCTACCTGTATCGCTAGTTTATTTATGCATCTGACAGATTCGCGAGTCTAACGGAGGGTTAAAGAATTAAAAAGAACACCTGACAGTTTTATTAGTTTGTTTTCTAATCCGCTTTATATCTATTATCTTCTTTTATGTATGTGGTTTTTTTTCTTTACATATTTCTTTAAATGAATAGCATTTGTCTGTATTTTTACCACTCACAGATTTTAATGAAAGTGCCTCGTAACTTTCAACATCCCTTATTTATTACCATTTGAACTGTATATTCATAAAAGTTGCATAAACAATCACGGTTATTTGGCTTAACCCTTTATCTACTGACGGTACTTATAAGTACCATTCTCTATAAATTCCATCCCAGGAACAATTTTTACCAATATTCTGATGGTATTTTGCCGGGACAGTCTTTAAATTCCCCTTTTTCAGGATACATATCAGCAAGGGTTCTATAAAGAGTATTTCAGCGAGGAAGGAACATAGATAGTTTTGAAGCCGATGCTGTGTTTTGAACTTCCATTTTGTTCAAATTGCTCCCTTAGAGTTTCGCTCAAGAAAAGTGGTAAAATTCAAGAATCAAGTCACTGATTTTTTGAATGTATTAGTTAAGAATTTAGAAAACTATTTGACGAAATATTTTGATTAAAAAGTGTATGTAATTAATTTTACAGGGTAAATACTCTGTGGCACTTATTAGCTGTAAAGAAATAAATACTTATATATTGACCATTTTATTTATGTAAATCCCTTAATTTTCAGTATAAATACCTAGACAAACTATTTCTGTAAAAAAAAATTACTGCAGATCATAATGCGGTAGATAAAGGGTTAAAACATGATCTAGTAATATGCAAGATGTCATGAAACACAAACTGACCCATTCGCCTGCAATTGAAAAAATCATAAAAGGGCAACGCTGCTTTTAGACTTCCACAACAGATTTACCAACTTTCATTATAAAAGATACCAAAGATACAAACTTAAAGCACGGAAACATTAAAATACGCCGACGATACCGCCTGGAAGTAAATTAATGAGCTCATTCCTTACATTACCAACCGTGGGAGCTCGAACACATGTTTGTAATTTGAAGCTATTTACACATTTTAATCTAGTCACTGATTTTTTACAGTTGGTTTGGTTTTACGCCATGGCAATGACAACTCAGCTTGAATTTAACGTACACTGTTGGCATTTCACCAAAAGTTGTAATTTCGCATTAAAGTTGAAAAGATTTTTTTATATTCGTGGTATCTTCTTTAAATTTAGAAAATGCATGGGAGGAAAGGTATTGTACAAAATATTTCTACTAACCCAGGTTATATAAAAAAGATACTGCTGCCATAATATGTAATATACAGTGAAACCCCTCGAATCTGAACCCCGATAATCCAAAATCCTGGGAAATCCGAACGAGTTTTCCTTAACAAATTTAAATTTGAAAAACACCAGCAAAAACGAGGAACTTATTTGTTTTAGGTAATTAGTTGAAAACTTAACAAAGAAGTACAGTTAGCAAACCTAACAAAATGTAAATGTGTCTGCATACTTATGTCATGCAGGATTGAAAAGAGGTAAAAGTTGGTTACTGAATTTTTTTAAGTTTATATAACATTGCAAAAACAATGAAATAACAATAGAAACTAACAAAATATCACTTAATCTTTCACTTCAAATCATTTATCTTCAATTGTCGAAGTGACGAGAGGGTTCGTTATTATGCCGTAACGAGGGTTCGTTATTATTTTATGAATAGTTTTTGGCTAATCCGAACGAATTGAAATCCGAACAGGCTACAGCCCCAATTAGTTCGGATTTGAGGGGTTTCACTGTATATAAATACACGCAAAAACTTTAGTTTTACAATTAACTTCTTTTGCGATTGCGCTTATATTAGCACTGAAGCAAAAATGTTTGTTTGTTTAAAGAACACGTTTTACTTATATTTATATACAAGAGGGTACCGAGGGGATCGGACATCCGGTATTCGACTGCTTTTTTAAACGGTCATTACAGATTTCATGTTTAAAAATGTATTTCGCTACTGGTAACGTAATTTTTTAAAACTATTAAAAACAGGTCTTTATCCCAACAAATAACAAACATTTTTATCCTCATAGCCTTCGCATTATAATTTTAAGATAATTGTAGAAAAAAAAGAATAGAATATTAATAGCCCCACATTTTTAAATAAAATTATCACTTACGCATCTCGGTGAGGCATTGAACGGCCAAGACATCTTCCCTAAATGCTGGATTGCTATTGTCTCAGCAGATGCAGACGCGAATTTTACTTTTTAACTTCTTATGAACCAGTTCAACTCGTCCAAAGCTGTTGAGGTATAAATCAGAGGTAGGCAATTTCGACACCTAAAGTTGGAGCGAATCGGTATTTTGCATTGCTTCTAATCAATCCCCGAAAATGCAATTCATGGATGCACTTATCACATGAACAACTTTTCAGCTCAGTTAAAACTGACAGTAACAAGCTCGCAACTTCTGTCGAAATTTATAAATCAAGTTAAGAGTGAATCGTTTAATTCCAAGCAATGCTATTTTAATTGCCAAATTATACAAACTGCGTTATGATACGACGTCATTTTATTGATGAAAATCAAAATACTGGTTCTGTTACTTATTTTTCAAGCTGTTAAACTGTATTAAGGAAATTATTAGGAATGGAGTTATATAGGTGTTTTTTTTTACTGATGAAGTTACATAGTTTATATAGATGGATATTAATAGAGAAGGCGTAAAGCGAGTTATATTGAAGATAATCAACAATGAATTATTTATCTCCACAATTAAGTACTATGGAGTTAATTACCAAAGGAGTTATAAAATTATTAATGGAGTTATGCAGTTTTCATTGTAATTTATTTTCTTCACCATCATTAAAATTTAAGGGATTAGATGGAATGTTCATTACACGTAATCCCTTCAAACAAAATCCCTTAATAATATTTTATGTAGTAATTCATCCTCGTCTTTAATTCTTTTGAAAAAAACTACAGATGGAAAATCAACTTTTATTCTTTGTCGTTGTTCACCCAACACTAATTTTAATGCGGAAAAAAGTCATTTTTAAATTATTAATTAAATGCTAGTTAAAAAATATCACAGTAATAGAGCACGATAAATTTGCATCTCCTGCTCACCGCCCAGTTCCAGATCTCTGGTACGAACTTAATAACTCATCAGTACGTTGGGGATGGGAGTGGGGGCAACAAAGCGAACTCCGTTTAAAGAATGTCAACTTTGCTCAAACTGATTGAACTACCGAAGATTGAGTACAAAAAAAAAATTATACTTTGAAATGCGAAGATCACCTTCGGGGCTGTCCATAACTGATGTTACGATTTCCCCCCAAATATTTGATCCCCACCCACCCCCTTTGTCACAAAATGTCACACTTCAACATACCTCCTCCTTCCTTTGTCACATGCCACGCTATGTTGAATAAGCATGATGTCACACTTCTTGTTACCCCCTTCCCCTTGTTACAGTTTGTCACAACTTCAGGAGTTCCCCCCTCCCCCATCGAAACGTGGCATCATTTATGAATGACCCCTTCTCTAGAAATATTTCAACTAGTTTTAATTGTCGTTCCGAGAATGAGCTATATCATTCCTGTTTCAACACAAATAAATCAGTAGAAAAATGCACAAGTAGATTTCATATTTGAAAACAGAAGTGAATTGCCATTGTTTCATCTCTGTAACTTATTTGCTTTAATGTGTTCCAAGAGTAAGGTTAAGTTTCTTTTTAATTTAAAAACTTGGAAAAAATTAAGCAGCATTTAATGCAAGATAACAAAAAATACGAGTTGAAAATGACATAGATGGCTCCTGAAAACTGCTCTGACGATTCATACTCTTTTACTTAAGAATGATTGTATCAAAGGTTCATTTTAGTTATCGGAATATTGGGGGGGGGGGGGAGGATATATCCCGTTGTACCTTGTGTACGCCCATTTGAGTTACCGACCCAGTTAGGAAGAATTCAAATAACCTTGAGCAGTCAGATTTTTGCTCTATGGAGTTTCAAAAGTCTTCTTAAGAATGCCCATTTTAAATGTAATGAAAAAGAAAGCAACAACTTTCCTATTCATTTCTAAAGTCACTTTAGACACATAAATTTAAAAATCTGAATTATTTGAGCATAAATTTCAATCTACGTCCTCCACAATTCTGTCAGTTAAGATTTACTACTTTGAATCACACTCTTGAGTAATTACAAAAACATCGAATGTCAAATTTTATTTTGTAGTCTAAAATAAACATTCGATCATGCTGTAAAGTTTTTTCAAACTATTTTTTTTTTATTTTTTAATACCACCAATGATTGTATATCAGATGCTAAAACGCATGCAGCGCGAAACCGCAAGCAACACCCAGTTATAAACCAAAATGCACTGCTTATCACTTCTAGCGTGGGCCGTTAACTTGATTCATTGCAAAAGCTGCAACTCCGTAAAAACATTATTCCAATAAACATCAGAAATAAATCATGCTTAAAAACACTTCTAAAAGCTTTTCTAAAGAGGAAAAGAAATGGGCTAATAGATGTCAGTAAAAAATTGTCATCATTTAAGTGATTTGTGTATTTTCTTTTCTCGAGAAATTCTTTCACTTAAAAAAAAAAAGGAACTTCTTTCTCAACTGGCAATGAGGATTTTTGGAGGAAAAAAATCACTTCACGCCAATAATAAGTTACATGAATTTAGGGCCGAATCTGTTTCGTCCGAGCCCTGCTATGACTACTGGTGTAATAGGCAGGGTTGCCAAATGCCCCGGATTTAACCGGACATTTGAACATTATTTCAGAACTTATCCCACGTCCCAGGAAACTTCAATACGGGATGCCATAAGCTCCGCATTCTTGCCAGGATATTGATTTCGCCGAATATTGAATATTCAGTGACTCTTGTGTGATAGGTCTGTACCGGTTATCCGGCTCTGATTTTTGAAACGTGTAAATTCTACATTTTAAAAATAACTTGCTGTTTACAAATGCGTATAAATAATTTTTTAATTTACATATTTAACAAAATATGCTAATTAGTTAAATTTTAAAAATCAAAATTGAGTTACCGAATAACCGGATCTTTTGTCTATTGTTCGGATAGAACGCCGGATAGTTAAAAATCGGCCAGATAACGGGAATCTTATGCCTCCTGGGGTGTTTCACACTCCCCCCCCCCCCCGGGCTGTCCCGTATTTGCGGTTTTTTAATTTGACAACCCTGGTTATAGGAGCATCGCAATGCTAAATTCTTGAGTATCACATCAAGCACACTCCAACCAATTGTCAATAGATTGCGTAGGCATTCTCTATGGACAGTACAGTACATCATTCTCATTTACGTTATAAATACTGTGTCTGTCTTCCTTTAATATTAACTTTAATTTCTGGTTGATTTTTGTGAAGTTTTCTTTTCTTTCTTTCTCGTTCTTTTAAGGGAGGGTTGTATCCAAATGCAAATTCAACATTATTTTTCAAAGTTTGCATTTACATATCAGAGAAGTGCACTGTATTAGAATTTCAAATTTTCTGCTAAAAACCTGATAATTGGAATTTGTTAAAATATAGTACTTAACAACTAGTCGACTCGTGCGGAATTCCGCAGTAATTTGGGGGAAATGATATTATGGCGAAGAATAGAAAAAAATAAACGGGTGTTGGTACAAAAGAAGACATGTAACTGAACACATCAGTACAAATAGCTGCTACACATTTTTTTCCACTATTGTTTAGATATTCAAAATAATAAAAAAATCACAATAATAATGATAATTATTTATTATTATAAGTATACATTAGCATCAAAATACAATAACGAAACAGTTACCTACTTAAAATATAGTTACTGTTGGTTGGTCAGGCTCGACCACTGAGGGCTCGACACATTCATAATATAAATGAGTGTGTAGAGTCTAACGATTGAATAAATATAACACACAAACGCAGCTAAAACTTCCCAATTTGCTACACAATAAAAACAGAAGCGTTTGCTGTTTGTGTACTTGATTACAGATGTCGCCAGCATACATGTCCCCAATTTGGCATCTATTAAAGGACCTCTTCTTAGATGATTTTAAATCTCAAATTTAACAGAAGCGGCATATTTTCAGACCGTGGGTCTATTTTTCGTCACTAGCCAGCACGTTAAGCTTTAGAATGAGAGGTAAATCATGGAATTTGATAAAGGAATAAGGAAGATTTCGCGGTGCGGCAAAAACAGGCTAGAGAAATAACACATAAAATTTTAGAGAATGAATTTGATATCGTTTTTACAACAATTTATAGTTTTCATTTTGCATAAACGATATGATTTATTTTGAAATAAAATAGTTTTAATCAATTGAAAGAATTGTATGAAACAATGTGGAGACGAAGCCTTGTGATAACTTAATATTGCAAATTTGATATTAGTGCACGGAAAACTAGATTCGTTCAATTTTCCACAAAATGGTTGTCTTTTCCTCTTAAAATATTCCATGCACTAAACTAATTTGTTTCATGACCATATTGTTGATTTGTTTTAGTTACCGTTATCTTCCACGTTCATACGTACGTATAGGAACGATCATAACGAACATTGCAATACCGGTATGTAAGATAAGAACAACAAACGACTAATCAATGATATTTCTAAACACTGCTAGATATTTACAGAATTTTTTTCAAGAAGAAAATATTAAATAGCTAAGACTTTTCAAGCACAAATTATAAGCTTAAAGAACTCTAAGAGTGTTTAATCTAAAATAATTAATCAAGCATATCTTAAAGAGTTTTCTTAAGCCAACCTAGCCAAAAAAGTGCGTAGGATAAGTTTTCTTCATAAAACTTAACACACAGAATTCCTTAAGAACGTTAAATATATTATATTCAAAGGATTTTTATTACCATCGAAAAAATTTGAAGAAATTTTAAGGGCATAAATGTGGTTAAAATTAAAATGTGGCAAATCAACTCTACTTCATTTTTGAAAGTGTCTTCAATTTTTCTTTAGCGTTTCATAGCTCGCACAAAAAAAAAAAAAATAATAATAATAATAATTTTTATAAAAAAATAGAACCGACTTCAAAGCAGAGCAACTATAAATTGCGCTAAAAAGTAAAAAATAAATTAATTCTTTAAACAACATCGATGTGGCTTTTAAACAAAGTTTTAGAAGTCGGTGCAAAATTAGCATAGATAAAATCTTTTCCAATGACTAATTAATTGCAAATATAAATGGCCCAGAATTAGCAACAGTTCTAAGATGAAGTAAAACACGGGGAGATGGTATAATGGTAATTAGACTCCTAATTTTGCACCGACTTCTAAAACTTTGTTTAAAAAACACATCGATGTTGTGTAAAGAATAAATTTATTTTTTACTTTTTAGCGCAATTTATAGTTGCTCTGCTTTGAAGTCGGTTCTATTTTTTTATAAAAATTATTTTATTTTACTCTTTTTAGTTTAAATACATTTTCCATATAAATACTCTATTTTTTTAAAAATCCATATCAAAGAGCAAACCTTCTTTGAATATATGATACGAAAAACTAATCATTTGTATGACAAATTCCGTTTTGAAGTCGATTTTAGCAAACAAACTGATTGGATTTAATTTTTGCTTCAGAGAAGCCTTCAGTCAAACTCTTGCTGTAATTGCTTTTAATATTATAGCACAATAGCAACAAACACTTTTTAAACAATGACTTTTATATTTATTAATAGTTTTCCCAACAAAGAAAAATCAAGCCAAGCCTTTCCAATTAAAATAAAAAATAGTTATTTTTCAACCGCAACGTTTTTTCTAAAAAACAAATGTAGTCAGATTGATGTACGATATTTGAGTTTGAAGACCCTCTATCGATTAAAGAAAAAATCGTCAAAATCGGTTCTTTTGTCAAAAGTTATGGATGAAAAAACAAAAAGCATAATACATTTCTGCCCATTATTTTTGTTCTATGAATCGAATATGGTCAAACGAAGGTACAGGACCTATAGGAAACCACATTCAATCGATTTTTTTAAAAAATCATGAAAATCGGATTATCCGGTGAGAAGTTATGAGTGGACAAACAAAAAAAAAAAAAAAAAAAAACGACATACATACAGTATGAATGTATAACCTCCTTCCTTTGTGAAGTCGGTTAAAAATAAGAGAAAGCCTTCCTGCAATGTGAAAAGCTTAATTTATTCGTCAATCAAAACACAAAAGTGCCGACGACGAGTAACGCTCCCGCACCCTCGACAGATGTTTCGAAAATAATAGCCTATTCCAAGGGGCAATTTTCTAGAAGGAAAATTGAAAACATTGGAATTGAATTTCCGAAGCGTTTAATTTTGTTCAACAACACATATGAAAGCATCTTCCTGTCCATAACTCCCAAACTATTTGCAAAATTATCGTAACCCGAGCGAAATAAAAATTCACTATCAACCTTGAATAAATTCACGCGTTTTAGTTTCTGAACATATGGCGTATGACCTTGCACGGAATAACCGATTCCGTTAAACAATAAAAAAAGTCAACTTTTTGCTAGTTCGGTATGAATTAAACATGCGACCGCAACTGAGTTATCTAATGCGAAAAGCTCACAGGAGAGGTGTAAAAGAGAAAAACAGAATCTTAAACAGTGGGTCGTATCTGCGTTGGTTGAAGCGACGCCAACGCTCTAATGAACCTACAGAGAGTTGGATGACTTTAAAGTAAACTAAGGACACAGCTGGTTCTCGTTGTTCTGAGTAAGTTAAATACAAGATTTTACGAAAAAACTATTTTGAAAAGAGAAAACATCTTTAGATTTACAAGATGCCAGTAGGATGGCACCAGCGTTGGAGATCAGTAAAAAAAAGAACTTTTTTGACTCTCCTTATATTATTCAAACTAGAAAATAATCGTTTATAAAACGTATGAGTAAATAAAAGTCAAATGTTGTAACTGCGTAAGTTTATAGAATTAAAATAAAATATAGTATAATGTATTAGCGATAAGAAGAACTGTTCTAAAGCAATAATTTAAAAAGTGAGTTATCAACACACAAGCACTCAAAACTTTACAGACTTTGAAAAATTAAATCTATCCAGAAAGGAATTTTACTTGAACCAAAAGGTACAGAAATAGTTTCACAATTGTTTAGTTGGTAAAGAAATATGTCACTTTATTTATATTACTGCGTTTATTTTACTAAATATATGTATGAAATCTTTCGCAAAATTAATGAGAGCAATTTCTTTTTTGAGAGTGCATCACAGGAAAAGAATGCATACATTGCTCTCAAGCAAAGATATTTTAGTTAAACCAAAACTTTTTATCTAGGATGGTCGTAATTCTGAAGTAGACTTACAAGAATAGCACTTAGTAGCATGTACAAAATCACTGATGGTACAACACGCTCAAATAAGAGAATGTGTTGAAGATAAAGAGCGATTCGAGCCTCATTCAGCAATAAAAAACGGGTGAATATGTCTTCTGGTGAACCATGTCAAGTTTCTTCCAGACACAAATCTAGATTTAGAAGTCAAATTTATTCTTTCTGAAGTGGGGAAATAGAAATTTATTTATCGACTCGTTACAGAAGATTTGGGCTCAAAATAAAGATTTATTTAACACTTCAGCTAAAAAACTTGACTGATCAACCAAAGCTAAATTATATGTTCATTTGCCCGGATCTTGACAACAGACATCCCAGAGCTTAGCTTCCTTTGTGACAGCTTTTGATCCTGAAGAAAAAATCTCACTTGTAGGCTAATCATTTTATGAACATTTCAAGCATCCAGGATACTGCAACAAGGTCTTTTTCCCTTTAACTGTCAAGTTATTTTGATGATTTGGGTACATATATTATCAATTTGTTCTATTGCAAAAATAAAATGTTTAGTACAAAATAAAATATACTTAGTAGTTAAAAACTGATATTTTGAATTACATGCATAAAAATTTCAAGGCTTTGTAGCCACTGCATATTCGCTTGAGGCGGATGAAACTCATTTTGGAACACCAGTGTTGTGCCCGAGATAATTGACAGTTAAAAGGTTAAACCGCTTTGAAAGTGAGAAAATCGTTGGACACCGTGTATGAACTTCTACAAGTGTTAACAAAAAGTAATATGTTTAATCAAAAGTTTTTTTTGTTGTTGTTGTTAAATAACTTGTTTTCTTTTGGGACAAATATTACATTTGTCTGGAGTGCTCAGTATTGATAAACAACATTGAAGACCCTTTAATGTGTAATCATACAATGTGTAAAGTTGTTTTTATTCAAGTTAGCTTTAATTTGTGTTTACCAAATAGACATAGTATGCGTAATCGCAGAATAGCCGAATTAAGTAGGTCAGTGCGTGTAAAGTCGGATATATCCTTTTTTATTTTATTTATTAATATTTTTTTTTTAATTTGAAGAAATTAATCAAAACTCATTCAGTGCAGATTACTCCAAAAGGAAGTTAACGCTTTCTGCAAAAATTTTAAGACTGACGAACGGAGATTATTGATGATTCACAGAAAGGACGTCACACACAGATGACAGCTACACAATTGTCGAACTTTGATTAGGATATATTGTCACCTTAAAAGCAGTGAAATTGTTAAAATGTCTGGCAAAAAGAACTGTATATGAGATCATATGCGATCCTACTATTTCAAGCAAGTTGGAAAGCTGCAAATTGTATAAAAAGGTTCAAACAAGGAACACGCTGAGATGATGTCGAGAAATAAAAGGAAACATAGTTTATGTGAAATGTAATAACTTTATTTTGCAATTATGAATAGTAGTGTATTTTTGGCTTGCACAAACTTCTGGTTAAATTTAAAAAGTGCCTGAAGTGTGCTGAATCTATGAAAAAAATGGTATTCAATTCAGTGATTTCTTTTCTTACGTCACATTTTAAAGATCCAATCTTTTGGGTTTAAATAGTATTATTACCGAAAAACAGAGTCTGAGTATGTTCGAAAAAAGAATAGTTTCGTTTGTTCTTTGAAAACTGAAACAGAAAGGAAATATTTAGTTTCTCAGAAGCAAGAACCTCTGAGACATCATTAATAATTCATAAAAGTTGTTTCGACAAAAAATTTTTATCTTCTTATTATTTATTTAATTTTCGATAATATCAGTCAACATGCGAAAATTCAGCACCAAATCGCATTTTCTGTGTTTATGAACGCAAGATAACCATAACAGGATATAGATCAATTTAGCTGCATATATTCTCAGATGCCACTCAAGTACTTCTCAGTTGCGCTAAAATAAGTACCGCAAAATGACAAGTGCGGTAAGAAAGTGTTACCACCAACAAAGGACGCAAGTGGGTGGTTAGCATTAGAAAGGGGCGTATACAGGGCGGTGGATATCGGTATATACCCCCGTCCGAAATTAAGGTAGTATCTAAAAGAAGAGCCATATCCCCTCCAACAAAAATAAATCTTCCTACATATGCTACTTCTTGACTCCCTGCTCTAAGCCACAATTTAAACAATATTTGTACAATCCTATATACTTTTCTAGAGCTATTTTTATGTAATTGTTTTCACGCCTTGAAGTATCTTATTGATGTCAGAAAACAACTGTGAGTTCTTTTTATTTGTTTTTGTGCTGATTCAACCCATCAGCACGGAAAGCTTCCTTTTCCATGAGTATATGCTGAGAGGACGAGTATAAAAAAATCGTAAAAGAAATTGAAATTCTACGTTTTTAAGCTTCAATAAATGATTTCAAAATCACGAAACAGATGGCTTGTCCCCCCCCCCCCCCTAATGGCTCTAAAAATCACTGCGAAGATTTTTCACGCAGATAAATTCCTAAAACTCGTTACGTAGATTTTTACAACTGCAGGGTATTCAATCCTTTGGTATTTAGTGCAATTTATTTTCAAATGAATAGCTAAAACTCATTTTATTGAAAACTAGATGGTTTGGTTCTTACAAACATTGAATCTTACAACCGAAATGACTCAGTATTGGTTCATTTTTCTGCGCTACTAAAAGTGAGAGTATTCTAGTTCCTGGGGTGTATTTAAAAAAAAAAGAAAACAAAGAGAGAGAAAAAAGAAAAGAATCGGCAAAAAAGTTTCAATATTTAACTTATAATATTTACATTCTTCATACTCTTTACAATATGCAGATGACAAAGTGGTTAAGAACATCTTAAAGCCGAACTTACTACTTCAAACTAAGAACAAAACTAAACAAACATTCCCTTTTTCGAACATAGAGAGAGAGAGTAGACAGAGGATTCAAGTGGATGATTTAAAGCATTAAGACAAATCGTAAAACCTGTTGATGGTGGGATGTGCATTTAATGTGTCGCCATTCGCGAATGCTGATTCCGGTCATGACTGAAGGTGTTTCAAAACAGTAGCGAAAATCGCAATTCATTTTCCTTGTTTTTTGCCTACTGCACTTAGAAAATTTCACCATATTAGGATTCTAGGTCACGCTTTTGTGAAGATATTTATTTAGTAGAAATAAATAATGCAGGGGTTTCTTAAAATTTTCTTTCAGACACAAAAAATAAGCAAACGAAAAACATGAATTTGTTCTTTCTTGTTTTTTTTTTTTTGGTTACTAAGCGCTAATTTCTTAGTAAACAAAATTCTAATCCTTAAATTAAAGTGTAGATTTCCGCCGCTTACCTTTACGCCCGATTTGCACAGCTCTTCAGTTCACTTTTATCATATGAGCACATGGAAAAACCCATCTACTTCATGCAGTACTTCTAATAAAACCTTTGCTTTTCAAAGACTAAGATAGCGAGGTTTAAACCCTGAATTTTGTAAAAGTCATGAAGTTTTCGATGAGCATTAAATCTAAAATGTATGGAGAAATCTTCTCGCAAAGCATTGAAACTGAAATGCATGGGGAAATCGCTGTTTTCTCCACCGCTGATGCAAAAATGGATGGAACACATTTCTTAATATGATTGATTAGTCATGCAGCTGATTCTATGACTTTTTGCAATAGACGTTCTGTTTTAGAAGGTAAAATGCTACTGAAAAGCAATCCACAAAAACAAATGTTCGTTTTTACTTTTTAATGTATAATTAATTATACATAATATTGCTCAGACAGCCAGAAGTTTTCCAGAATTTTCAATTACCAATAAGCAATTGTTATGAGTGACCCAGAGTAGCTCGCAAACAGATATTATTCTTAGAAACATATTTCGCAAAAATGTCTTAAGACTAACACGGAAAAATAAACATCCAGTCAGCGTCATTGTTTCACAAGGAAGAATTTCCTTATGTTAACTGCCTTTAGGAAACGTCACCTGACGAATTTTCGTCGTATGAAGACGGCGTTTATTTCTGAGAATATTTACTCAGCTGGATAATGATCTTCTCAGCTAGGAAAGTGCCATTGAAAAAGTCACAAAAATGCTTTAATATGCTTCTCATACTGTATTTCATATAGAAATGCCAAATACGATTTGCTACAAGGTAACACTAAAAGTACAATTGTTTTCAAGTTAGTAAAAAAATTTTTAAAAAAAAAGAAAGAAAGGAAGGAAGAGATTTTGTAGAAATCCCGAAGGGACTGTCAAATCCCGCAGTAACTGCATCGTAGTTTATGATAACAAAAATTAAAATAACATAAAAGAGACAAAAACTGCATTAACGGTTGATAAACAACCGAAAACTTTATATGTTTTTTGCTTTCTTAAATAATTGAATTTCACTCTAACTGATTAAAAAACTTTTTAAGTAAAATAACAAAAGGTCGTAAGTAGTTCCCAATTATTTCCATTATGAAATTAATAATACTCAACCAAATAAGTTTTTATATGTTTGAAAAGAATTTCAAATTTGAAAATATGGAAGTAATAAATAAGTACGTCACAGTAATTATGATTTCATTTATGGCGCAGTTGCGGAAATAAATATTTAAAAAAATAGTGTGCTAATAATTTTCCCTTATTTCAAAAGAAAAAAAAGTTGTTTTTGCAACTATCTTGCTCACGCGGATCTTCTACTTTCCTCTCCTTAAGATTCGGATATCCGGTACTCCATGGATTTTCATGTATTCGAAATTCAATCCGATTACTATAATAAAGGTCCGGTTATCCAGGATGTCAAATTAGATTGATGAAATTTAAATCATTATGTTTTGAAAATATATGTGAATTAAAAACGCACAATGTATTTAGAAGCTGGGTTATTTGAAAATATGCGTAGAAGGGACAGGTTTCAAACATCGGAACCGCACAGAATCTGTCAGACAAGTTTCCCAATATCGGACAAAATCAGTATCCGATGCATCATCAATTTCGACCTTGTCCCCTGACCCCCCCCCCCCCCTCAAGCCCCGTTATTCCCTTTTACCCTTTACCATTTTGACAAAACTGCATTTCTGGAAAGAGTGTCCAGTTTTTTTCTTTCAAGATTTTGTTTTTACACCAAAACATCCTTTGTTTCGCTTACAATATAGTTTTAAACATGTTGAATACCTATAGCTAGATTGTTTCGCTTACAATAAAGTTTTAAACATGTTGAATACCTATACCCTAGATAAGAATAAGTAGAAGAAATATCAATTAGAAAAAGTTTAATTATTTAAGTGGTGCAGAAAAATTTTTTAGAAAGATATTCATAGCCGAAAGTGAACTTTTTGAAATACGCTTTTCTTGCTGAAGAGACCAAAATGGTGATCAATGAGCTCTATTTTTGACTGTTAGGGCAGTAGTGGGAGGTAAAAAAGGGTTGATGACCCCTTATTTAAAACATAATAATAAAAATATTAATATTTAAACATTTTGAAGATATTAAGAAGCATAATTCATTATCGGAATCAGGTCACATCATTCTAGATTAAATCTTAATAATTAGAATTAAAAAAAGAATGTAGTTACGATCTTATGCTGTACAGGCGTGGGTTCGTGAGTTCATGAGCTAGCTATTTTGCATGAAAGTTGAGGAATGCTCAGAACCATGTAGGTGAGGACGACCACGCTCTAGCCAACCTGACTAGATTTAAAGGTGGATCGCTCAGCCAAAGCAAGTGCGTGCGTGGTGCAAATGAGCTAAATATCAAGGCTAAAGTTAGAATTATTAATAAAACAATGTTTTTCTTCGCTTTAGTTATTGAGACATCGTTGGAATTTGTACATATTAATCAATAAGTAACAAACGCTTCCCCGCTCTTTAAAGCTTTTTTAAGCCACACATTTAATACATACAATTTATTGATTATAAATTTGCATTAATTTAAAATAAAATCTTTAGATTGTAATAAAATCTGAATGAAGTTTCAAAAAAATATTTGAAAAAAAAAATGGAAAAGGAGAAAACTGAATTGCAATTTTATTAACTAGTTCTGAAAAGTTAAATGATAAACAAAGAATAGTGACGGAGAAATCGTAGCATTAAAAATAACGATTGATATTGGGTATCGGTAATTGGCTGATTTACTTATTACTGCATCCCAGGGTTGGTATTTTTGCCAGGGCGTTGGCAGACATTGGAAAAAGCTAGGGCAAAAATGGAAAAAAAAAAAAAAAAAAAAAAACAGCAAAAATGGAAATAATACTTATTGCTCTTAAATAATGTGCAGTAGGGTCTATAATAAGGGCCTAAATGATTAAATTTATTTTTGAGTATTATTGAATATCTTTATATTGGTAATTAATATATAGCTCAGGTACCGCCATCTAGTGGTAACAGAACGTCAAAATTCTCATGCGGCGAAGGTACCACACTCACTGTGGTGCCGCTGAAAGAGATGGTACCAATTACTGGGGAACGCACTAGGTCTGCAATGGTTGAGGACCAATACCGCAGCCCCATTGGAAAGAAAAAAAAAATAATATATATATTCTACTTAATATAATTATTTAACGACAGTCTAAGTTACAAATTTAGGAGAAAAAAACGGCCAAAATAAACTAAAAATTGTGCAGTGAAAAAGCTTCTGTTATGTCTTAATAAGGCAACTTAATTTATTTTATTCAATTTCTTTCGAAAAAAAGAACAAATAGTAGTTACGTTCAACATTTTCAGAAATTTCCTTTTTCTGTGTCTTTACTATTCAGATCCTGAAATTCACCTATGGCACTGTCAAAGCCCTACATCATAGCATCAGTTATAAAAATACAATGATCTCTCCACCCCCCCCCCCCAAACCCCACTTAGAAATTGTTCAGTAGAAGCTGGAAAAGTAACTAGATAAAAACAAAATGAACAGTTCATTTATTTTTCTATTTATTTATTTACTGCACATTTTGTATATAGATTGTTTAAATTTTGTTATTAAAATGCATACTTCTAATACTGCAATGCATACATTAAAATGGTTTCAATGCTATACTGGTTATTTTTATTGTTTAATTTAGGCACTAAGTTACTCATTTAAATTAGTCCTACATTAAGTATGGACAACATTGATTTGAAACCAAAACTTCTCTTACCTGATGTTTTAGTTCAGATAATAAATAAATGTGCACAGTGAATACTATTTTTGCCACTTAAGACAGAGTTTCTTAATACCAGGCCAGCGGAACCCTAGGGTTCCGTAGAGATTACTCAGGGGTTCCCTGAAACTTGCATTCTTTCCTTTCATAACATTATGAAATTTAGTAGCACGCATCGCAATAATATTTAACATTTTAAAATCTTGTTTGAATATTATGTTTTATTTGAATTTGTTTTAAGAATTGTTGTCCTAACAGTTAGTTTTTGCAAGGCTGAACTTGATTGTAACCGTTACTGTACACTGTACAGTAAAACAGAATAACAGTTAAACAGAAAACTGGATTAAGTTCAGCCTTGGTTTTTAAAGCCGCTAAGCATTATTTGAAGCAATTTTAATTTTTATTGTAAATTAGCGGTACCCGCACGGCTATGCCCATGTTAAAAAATGAAAAGACCAGTGGGTTTGCCATTGTGTACATAGCAGTAACTTTGTTGCGTGTAAATTATGTTATTTTTTTAAAACGTATATCATTCCACATAATTAAAAATTATCCGCCCACGGCAATCAACCAGCGATGCTACACATTTACATTCTTTTTTTTACAAAACGCACACAATAAAAGAGGATAAAAGAAAGAAAGAAACGAAACAAAACGAAAAAGAAAATATTTAAGAGAAAACGCATTTTGTTTGTTTAGTTCAACTACCCGCACAAAAAGGACGATTATAATCCATTAGAATAGTTTTAATTAATACACTTTTAATATAATTAGTTTTTATCTATTATTCACTGACAGTCAAACAGAAAGACGAAATTTTGTAGCTTGCAGAAACTAACAGCAGCAAGAAAAGTTTTGAAAGCGGAAAAACCTTTCATCTGAGCCCAAATAGGCAAATAACACGTTTGCTAATTCACTGGAGAAAAAAAAATAAATAAATAAAAATATAAAAGTAAGAATAGGTTGGAATAACAAAAAAAAACCCCTGTGCAGTATTTTAATTCGTTTAAAAAATAATTAATTAATTAAAAATCGGTTGATCCTCAAAATTATAAAACCGTAAGAAATAAATTTTAATTCGTTAAAAAAGAAAAGGATCATAAGCCAGTCGGCATGGTAACAATTCAAATAAAATTAAAGTTAATTACCGCGAAAAATAATTACGAATTACAGAGAAAAACGTTTATAACTTTTTTCTAGTTAATTTCGAGGCTTCAAATTTTAGCACGTAGAGCAAAACTCTTTCTGGGACAGTTTTTTACGCGCTTTTCAACGGTATCAAACTAGAAAGGATGCGATAATTTCAGAGGCGTAGCTAGGGTTTTCAGCTCCCGGGGACAATTGAAGATTTTGCGCCCCCCCCCCCCTGTGCCACTGGGGGCCTAGAGGCGCCCCTAAAGGAAATTTTAAAAAAACTTTTATACTTCCTAAATGATAAATAGCTCTAAAAACGAGCCCTTTTAACTTTCATTTTTATTAGCGGGCATTCACTTTTAAGGGAAAAAATGGGACGTTTTGGCTTTGCAAAATTATTTGTCTGATTTCCCACGCACTCCTGTGCTACATTGCTCATTCCCGATATGATTTGTGGTGATCCCACGTTTTAGTCGAACATATTCACACCTATTCAAATCAAATAATTTTCTTTTAGCATTTAAAAATAAAATAAATTTGCATTAATTTGGCGCACCTTGACGCTGCGCCCGGGGACAGCTGTCCCTCCTTGCTCCCCCCCCCCCCTCTAGCTACGCCTCTGGATAATTCTTTCCAATAGAAACGACTATTTTAGGAAATTTTCGGCTATAAATTGGAATAAAAAGAGAACAAATTCGAAATTCAGAAAAAACTCTCCGAGGTGCACACCCCCATGTTCCAAACTAATTTCGTGCCAAATTTCATGAAAATCCGCCGAACGATCATGGCCCTACGCTGGACACAGAAAGACAGACAGAAAGACACATACACATACTTGCTGCTTTATTATTAGTCGAGATTATTTCCAAAAGTTTTGGATGACTACCATACCATTGAAAAAAACAGGGGCCTCCAAGGCAAAAATTGATTTTACAAAGGGTTCCAAGTATGAAAAAAAATAAGAAACACTGGCTTAGGTGGCAAAAACCTACTTTGCCTGGGACGGTTTTTACAAGTTTTTTTAAGCGTATGGCGAAAACTTTCCAACCCTGATTTGTATCCTACATATATAACTAGAACAATGTGTTTTGTAACATATCAAACAAGTTTTGAAATCATATGCAAGTGCTGCATTTAAAATTAAAATCAATGTATAAAAAGAATAGTTTATTTGCAACTTATTCCTATTTATGAAAATTATGTACCAATATTTCTTTTATAGTTGCTGTAATACAAATTAAAATGTTTAAAATCCACATCTTTTTCATTTGTCTTTTTTGCCACTATAGCACAAGTTTTCGGTCAGGCCGAATATTCAGCGAGTGTATGAAAGCACTATTTAGCTAAACCGAATATTCGGCCAAGGAGCCGAATAGGCCGAATACTGAATAGTGGCCGAATATTAGTTACATCCTTATTCGAAACTAACATTTCACTTATCTGATTTTTTAATTTCGCTAGCAAAAAAAAAAAAAAGTTAATGGACCTAATGACTGCTATTTTAGCCGGGACGATTTTTCTCAGGTTTTTTTCTGCCTATAGAAAAAACTTGCCAACTCTGGTGCATCCCTAGGTTTTACCACAGTGTACCGACTGGCATCTCTGAACGAAATGTAATCTCATTTTCGAAGGGAAAAAAATTCATAGCCATTTCTCGATATGAAAATTGATAAGTTTGTAAGATATTTTGAGAACTAAAACCTGGAATGCGAAATTGTTTTTTAAAGTATTAGGATAAAGTTATACGATAATTAATAAATTTTACCTTTAATATTGTTTCCTCTACTTGGAATAATGATAATTAAGGAGAATATTTCAAAAAAAAAAAAAAAAAATCTCCCCCTTGGTAGAATTAAAAAATTAATGCAATCTTGCAGATAAATATTCTACAGAAATCAAAAACCACTTTCTACAAGGCTGTTGCTAAAAATTATTTTGGTGGAGGGTTTTTTATTTCCTTTTACCACCAAAATTTCTACAATGTACTTTATGTCACGTTTTCCCAAAATATTATGATTTCCATCTTCGGATTTTTACAACTTAAGAGGCAAAAACTCCTCAGAAAACGCAAAAAAAAAAAAAAAAAAAAATCAATTTAAATCAGTTCAAACATTTTAACAGCAATCTTCTAGTCCAAAAAAGAAAGAAAGAAAAAAAAAAAACAAGAAGTTCCGTCTAGAACTATACGAGCCTACTTTCCCGTATACACCAGCTTCAAATTTATAATCTAGCTATCTCTCTCTCTTTCTCGTTTAGCTTTAGTTCTTAATTGCTTCAAATATGCCTTTTTCAACGGTTAATACAGATTCGTTCAATCATTCATTTATTCAGTCATTCATGTATTTATTCACTCATTTATTCATTCATTATTTTGCTTATTCATTTAATCTTTCATTACTTCAAAAATATTCTTGAAAATCCCGATCAAAAAATTTCATAAGAAAATAGGCTCGTTAGTTCTGGATGAACTTTTTATCTGTACATGTTCTACATCATAAGAGCTTTCCGATAAAGTTTGTTCCAAGCAAATCGGCCAGTTAGATCAGGATTTATATAGGATTGAAATTTCCCCGTAGGCAGGCACTATGTTATTATTTTTTTTTTTTTAACTGTTCAAAAATGAACAAAAATTGTTCAAATCAATATTTCACGCCAAGAACTTCTTCCAGTGAGCTTGTTCATTGGAATTTGGATCTTGTACCCAGAGTTTACATATTTTGCTTCATTTTTGCCCATAGGCGCTAATGTTAAAATTTTTTGAACTGTTCAAAATTGAACAAAAATTGTTCAAATCAAAAAATAAAATATGGAAATTAGATGTCCTCACCGAGATCTTTCGAATGCAAAAAGAATTTTTCGAATC
The DNA here is from genome assembly GCA_038502835.1 of Octonoba sinensis. Classification (NCBI taxonomy): domain Eukaryota; kingdom Metazoa; phylum Arthropoda; class Arachnida; order Araneae; family Uloboridae; genus Octonoba; species Octonoba sinensis. The sequence goes on from CM076599.1 coordinate 15,412,980, forward strand.
GGACAATTCGTTCAAAAGTTATTAGGGGGGGACAGACCGACAGACCGACAAACACACTTTTTCCCCATCTCAAAACCCTACTTTCAAATTTTTTATTTTTCAATCTTTATTTAATTACTTAATTTATTTTTGACTTTTCTTGATTTCTAACGATATTTTCACGATACATTAAGCCTTCTTTCATGCTTTATTATTATTTTTTTTACTTTTACGGGAAAGTAGGCTAAAAAAGAAATCGAAAAGAGGGGGAAAAAGAGTAAAGAAAAAAAATCTAGAGCTTTACAGGTAAATTGAAATTTGTAAGTAATTTTGGGGAAATTTAAGGAAAGTTTTAAACCTAAAATCACTCCTTAACAAGAAGTTCCGTCTAGAACTATACTAGCCTACTTTCCCGTATACACCGAATTCAAATTTATAATCTAGCTATCTCTCTCTCTGTCTTTCTCGTTTAGCTTTAGTTCTTAATTGCTTCAAATATACCTTTTTCAACGGTTAATACATATTCATTCAATCATTATTTATTAAGTCATTCATGTATTTATTCACTCATTTATTCATTCATTCTTTTGCTTATTCATTTAATCATTCATTAATTAAAAAATATTCTTGAAAATCCCGATTAAAATTTTTATAGGAAAATAGGCTCGTTAGTTCTGGATGAACTTTCTATTTGTACATGTTCTACATCATAAGAGTTTTCCGATAAAGTTTGTTCCAAGCAAATCGGTCCGTTAGATCAGGAATTATATAGGTTTGAAATTTCCCCGTAGGCGGTATGTTAATTTTTTTTGAACTGTTCAAAAATGAACAAAAATTGTTCAAATCAATATTTCACGCCAAGAACTTCTTCCAGTGAGCTTGTTCATGGGAACTTATATCTTGTACCCTGAGTTTACATGATTTGCTTCATTTTCACCCATAGGAGCTAATGTTAAACTTTTTTGAACTGTTCAAAATTGAACTAAAAATTGTTCAAATCAAAAAAATAAAATATGGAAATTAGATGTCCTCACCGAGATCTTTCGAATGCAAAAAGAATTTTTCGAATCGGAGTAATCGTTCAAAAGTTATTAGGGGGGGGGGGGGGACAGACCGACAGACCGACAGACACACTTTTTCCCCATCTCAAAACCCTACTTTCAAATTTTTTATTTTTCAATTTTTATTTAATTACTTAACTTATTTTTGACTTTTCTTGATTTCTAACGATATTTTCACGATACCATTAAGCCTTCTTTCATGCTTTATTATTATTATTTTTTTACTTTTACGGGAAAGTAGGCTAAAAATAGAGCATTTAAAAACTTTTACGTACCACTCTGGGGAAAGTTGAAAATATTCATCTTAGGTTATGATATGGGAAATGGTACTGTAACTGAAGATTTTTCTAGCATTTATGTAAGCTTTCATCACTTCAACACGCTTCATGCTAAGCTCTCTTATTTCTTTTACTAAGCAAAGGACCATTCATAAATGATGTCACACTTTCTTTCAATATATTTTAACCCCCTCCCCCCTTTGTCACTAAATGTCACACTTCAACATATCCAATTCCCCCTTGTGACATGTCACACTTTTCTCCACCAGACCCCTACCTGTTAGCCGAGGCCTTAGGATTGCTTACGCACGGGAAGAGGTAGTGGGGTCTACGGATTTTACATGCACATATCCCCAAGTATACATGGTGGTCTTCAGTGGGTATCGAACGCGCGACCTTCCAGGTGGAAGTCCGACGTGCTAACCACTAGGCTACCACGGCCCGTCACACTATGTTACATTAGCATAAAATAGGTTTAATTTGGCTGATTTTAACTGTTTTTATAGAAATCAAAATGTACGATGTCACACTTGCTGTAACCCCTCCCCTCCCCTTGTCACAAACTGTCACACTTTCTTGAACCCCCCTCCCTCCCTTGAAGCGGGAGATCGTTTATGAACGACCCCCAAAGCTATATAACAGGTGGTTTCGAAAATCCAAATCATTCGCAATTTAGAATTCAATTCTGGAAAATATAAGTGCAGATGACAAGTTTCTCGGGAATACAAATGGACCACACCTCATTCAAAGGAAATAGGCTACCGTAAAAATTTCCGACCATCAAAGCGTGAAATGGAAAACGATTGCTTGTCTCTTCACACTTCCTCTTTCAATTACATAGCATTCAGGGTATGGCAGCTTCCTGTATCAAATTTCCAATCCAAGAGTAAAAGTTCCCACAGTGTTTACGATATTCAAAAGCCTGGTGTTCTTTACTGGACTAGTATTTTAGAACTGCTTCAAATAGCAGATTTTGAAATTAATAAGATCATTCAAGATCCTAATCGTAAGATCATCGCAGATCATTCTGTCGATTTAAGTCATCTTTTCTCGCTCAATTACGGTTCTTTTTCTTCAGTGAAGGCACGCAGGGATGCAAAAGGAGGCAATAGGAGCAACTTCCCCCTCCCTCCTCCCCTCAAGAGTCAAAGATGAAAATGATCGAAGATTGTGTGAATAACTATCTAAATCTTTATAGTTTAGAGATCCAGAACGGAGCGGGGAGCAGAGGAGCAACTAGTTTTCGCTTGTAGCAGGAGCATATATCGTGCACCACAGCTCCGATATTTTTTTATTAGAGTTTTTTTTTAATTTTCAGACTTTTCTGCATTAAAATTAGTTTTGACTGAACAACGACAAAAAATAAAAGATGATTTTTCATCTGTAATTTTATTCAAAATAATCAAAGACGAGGAACGAAAATAAAACACAAATGGTACTGAATAATAAAAATACCATCAATAAGCTTAATAAATGAAATAAATAAATAGTATGTTTCCTATTAAAACTATTCGAAGCACGAAGCGGAGCAAGAGCAGAGTTGGAGCAATTATTTAGAAGTCGGAGCTAGCCACCGATAAAGGTTTTTGCTTCAACAGTTCCCTGTCATAATTTTTCCCCTTACGTACAAATGTTTCCCAGAGATAAGCAGAATCAAAAAGGAATTGCGCCCTCTTCAGCAAAATCGTGACGGATGAGTGGGGTTTCTAAATTTGTTTTTGCTTCGCAGAATTTGTGTTAGTCAAGGGTCGTTACAATTTATGTCAACACAAATAACGTTTTTTATTTTATTATTATTATTCCGATGTGGAGACACTTGCCTTGCCAGCATTATCCCTACACACACAAATAACTAAATAAATAGATAAATAAATACCGATGATGAGTCGATAAATTACTACTAGAAAATGAAAGACAGATTCATATATAGATATCAAAAAGTAGATCGATGACTGTATTGATAAATGCATAGCAAAAATAGTAGATATGGGAAGATGAAATATCATAATGACAGACAGATAAACAAAGAGAAAGGATGACAAACGAATGAATAAGTGAATATACATATAGACATAAATAGAGGGTAAGCTATAACGGAGAAAGAAAGCAAGCAAGAGAAGATCAGCAAATTAATAAACAGAAATGAAATATATTAATGTGTACATAACTAAAAATAGTTAAGCAGATATTATAATAAAAATATCATTGAACAACTGAAAGATAACTGCAGAATCGTACAAATGTAAAGATATGCATTAATAACTAGAGATATAGGAAAGCAGGAGAGCTGTATCAATGTAAAAAGGTGGTTGTTAGCTCTTTTTGTATTTATGTCGTTCAAAACTTTTCAACAGCTAAAACTGAAAACTCAACTCAAAATAACATCCACTGTCGATAGCTATCTGGAACAGATACTTTCTTCGTCCTCCACCTTCTTCCTTCAATCAACGAAGACAAAAGACGCAGACTGAAGATGAAAAGAAAATTCTTTTATGTATTGCTCCCACTTATAGAGTCACGTCATCTGTTTTATCTCGCCATAAAAATAATCAAGGGAAATCTACACCGCCAGTAATATAACCGCCATTTCTCTCACTTTTGCCCCATATTTTCCTTCCATTTAAAACCTTCCATAAATCTCGACATGGGGAGCAAAATTTCACGGCAACCAATCTCTTATTCTTCTATTTATTCCTTCCATCTGTAATCTCCTCCTTTTTGCGCTTTGAGCGCAGATTGAGTTAAATTGCAATTCGGGGATAGGCACATGCTCATCGAGTTGCGAAGGATTCATGCCTCCTGAACGTTATTGTGGGACACAAGGGGCCCCAAAAGGAAGACGGGTGCGTAAGTGATATATTTATGTCCATTGTATTTCCCGACTCCGAACAGAGGACGCCAGGAAATATTTCATAATTTTGCACATGATTGTACAACTAGCAGCGTAAATTCCGTGGAGGCAGAACGTAAAGCAGATTTTATTAACTTCTAATACATTAATTTCAAAAACTAATAAATGCTAAAATTAACTTTTTAAAATTAATGCATCAATTTCAAGCAATTGTTTAATACATTGCACTCATTAATTTTAGCTTTTTATGTTACATTAAAACTATTGTCTTTGCAATCCGATTCCCTTTTTTTTTCTTTTTCAGTATAACAAAATATGTGATATAGCTTAAATTAATTTATCTATAAAGTTTTCCCTTCATACAACGAAAAAAAATATTGTCCCAAAGATTTATTATTGAACAAAATAAAATAATACAAGATGAAAAAATAAATAAAATAAAATTTAGTTTGCCATTTAAATTTTTGCGGGGTGATGTTTTAAAATAAACTTACTTTTACCAATGTGCTTTTTAAAAATTATTAATGAAAGAAGAAAAAGGAAAAGAATAAAGCTGTACACATTTACAAACTTAAGAAAAGTAACGCATTACCTTAAATTTTTAACTTTTAGTTTTATTAATTTAATGAGAAGAGCATATAATGATTCTATGGTACTCAATTCTATGTTTACAAGAAGCTTTTTAACACGCAGTTGATTTAACGCTTGGGAAAAACGCTTCGAGGTGCATGAAGAATTTAACCAAGTTACCTGTAACCAAAATTCCGTACTTCTGGACCTTTTCCTTTGGGCAGCAGGCGATCAACAGACACACACACACAAACTGACTCACAAACTTTGTTTTATTTATAAATATTATACATAATATAACTGTTATGACCTACGAAAGATGTACATAATTAAAAGAATATGAATAAAATGCATCTATTTTTATGAAGAGCGTTGATTGTTACTCACTCTCTAACCAATTTAAGTAGACAAAATATAAATTTTCATTACTTTCACGAGCTAAAAAATGAGCATTCTCAATCTCTTTTACGAACTTGCTTCAAAGCTTTTTCTTCCGACTACGACAGTTGGACACATTAATATGAAAAGTAATGCTTCATAATACGCTGCACAATTAATAGAAGACGAGCTAAGGTCATGATTTATTGACTTCACTTTTGCCTTCTTTACTTTGGGTTTATGATAGTTTTAATTGGCATACAAATCGCTTTCGCAGCTTTTGAAGTGCGATGTTTCGTTTTTAAGTTTTAGCTTACCAGTTATTAATATTTATTGCCTGTAACCAAGATAAAACTTGTGATACTATGCCCTGTTAACATCATACAGGGCTTTAACCCCATGCTCAGGCCGGCCTTCAAAGGATATTTTTAGTTTCATGATGTGTCACATCTACGGAGGCGAGCAACTAAAGAGGAGGGGTATAATGCTCTAAAAAACCATCTGGTGAGCAATGTAGTAATCAAAAATAAATTCGTGATTTCATGAAGTAAATACCATAGATATCCATTATTTATTTACTAGTTTATTATTTTTCTTACTTATTGATACTTTTGATGAAAGGTGTCAATCACTGGTGCCCTCACCCTATATTATTATGAGCCTAAACCTTCCATACGGAAAAAATCTGGTTCTACTACTGCATACATGACGGTAAATTTCATGGTCTGGGTAATGAGAATGAAGGCCATTGCTTCCCATAAACTCTAAAAAGGACTTACTTACAATATTAGTGAGTATGGGAATGCTAGAAAAACTTTAAAGAGAGGTTACCAAAATTGGCAAGGGGAAAGGGATTTCTCCTACAAACTTTATAACGTGTAATTTTTTTTAACTGGTTGCTCGAAAGATACCTAACTATTCAGAGATAAGAACAGCCTAGTTTGCGTTTTAAGATTAGCGTAAATCGATTAACTATACTTTTTTGATACAATCAGATAAATATGTTCAGAAATTCATATCTGGATAACAGGCTAGTTAGCGCACAGGAAAGATATTAAAGCATATGTATCCAAACTTACTTCCGGACTACCTAAAGATAAGTTATATTGAAACAGATTTAGAACTTCTTTTCAAAAGGACAGATATTTTAGTGCCTAAAAATTTGTTTTCGAAACAAAGTTTGAATACCAGTACAGCGATGGTACAATACGGCATGTAGCAGTTTTAAATATTTTTTTAACCGAATTTGTTTCTTTTTTTTTGTCACACTGTTAACATTAAAACTATCTGACATAATTTCTAAATTTAATCAATTCCCAACATTGAACTTAATTTATTTTTATGCGTGGAATTTAATAGTGATTTTAATATTTTATGTAGTATATGTCAATTAAAAACCACTTTTTAAATGATCTTGAAAGAAATGTGACGTTCAAAAGATTAACGCATGATGAAGTTCATGATGCGACCCTATTCTGTAGCATACTTTTTAAAAAAATTATGACAGATAACCTCACGATAAAAACAAACTGCAAAACCCAGGAAGCAGCAAAATTCTATTTTTCCGTAGAAAAACACGAGGAACGCAATACCTTTAAAAATAGGATCAAGCTAATTTTAAACAAGAAGTCTGGTGATGACAGAAGCTTTATTTTTCTTCGGAAAACAGGAAGTTGAAATGCAGAGAAATGAACTGAACTTTTTAAAATAAACTGTTTTAAACATTGTTTTTTCAAATTGTCGTTTCTTCATTGAAAATGTGATTTATTATCTTTGAAGTCGAATTCTGTTAGTATTAGCGAAAATTCTGATAAAGCAGCAGAAGAAGAGAACGTTGGCTTTCTCTGTAGCCAATGGAGAATACAATAATATTTGGAACACAGCATAAAACGTGTATTTAGAAATATAGTGATAGAAAAATTTGTAAGAAGGAAGTACTTTTAGAATTAGTATAGCACAAAGAATGAGGTTTTGGTTATAGTACAAAAAAACATTTGCATATTTCGTTCAAGAACGTTTTCATAGAAAGAGTTTGCTGATTAAAACATATAATGTTTATAAGATTTGACAATATTAAAAAAAAAAAAAAAACCTAAGAAAGAACAAAAGAAGAAAACAAAATGGGGGAAAAAAAAGAACCAAAAAAAGGGGGGAAGAAGGGAGATATAGATATAAATTCGAAGCGTTAAAAGGCGTGTCAAAACTATCTCCTAATTTCTCCAAAAAAAAAAACATCGACTAATTCCATACAGTAAATATTTTTCTCACGAATCATTATCATCTACAAAATGTACCCGAACTCGGGAATCTGTTTAGCTCTTTGATTTCCAGGGGCTGATGGATCAAATCAGACCTTTCAGAAAATTACCGATTATACACTTCCCAATATTCACGATCATAAAAATGGACAATTGCAAAAAAGAACTCTTCAGAAACATTACGCTGCTCTCCGCTCTACCAATTTACTTAGATGCCTAAAATTTTTAATAATATTTTCTTTCATAGAGAATAATACTTGGATTACACTTCTGATTTTATTTTATTTTATCGATCATGCTTTCAATACAACTAATAATAAGTAGACGAAGAAAAGCAATAATACTAAAAAGGAAAAAAGAAAGAAAAAAGAAGGGAAATCAGCGAAATTGGAAGTCACTTCCAAAATTATTCAATTTTCAAAAATAATTACAAAATCTTAAAAAAGTGGAGCCTGATTAAACGCTTGAAAAAACTACTTGTGCAAACCATCAAATTGAATAGTAAGAGAACTAAAAATCAAGTTAAGTGTAAATACATAAAGTAGGTTATTTACATGTGTTAAAAAACAAAATAGTTGTCTTTGAATAAGAAAAGTGTTAAGAAATACAGTAAAGTAAGTAGATTAAAACTTAAAAATTAATATTTGACAGTTTCAGTATAAAATACTAGTTGGTATCAGAATTTGACCGTAATCACATTTTATGAAATATCTTGAAGGTTGAAGCTTTAAAAACAATCACTCATTTTCACACCTAGTTTTTCATTCAAATGTATAATTTCAAAGCATGCAACGGGTAATTAATAACATTTTTACGTGTACTTGGAAAGGACGAACTTCACTTCCTACTTTAAAAAGATCTAAAGTGAAATTATACCCGAACTTTGGTTTTAAACGCAGCAATTTTTATAAAATTGATTGTACAGGGAGAAAGAATAACAGTTAGAAGATCAAGCGACGACCAAATAATAAGGGAAATATTACATGGGAATGCCCTTTTGAAAGCGCGTTTATGTTGCAATTTTATGATTACACATTCTCTGTTTATGTTTAATTATTTTTCTGCTTATGTTAGTTTTGGCACATATACAGATTAACAATGACAAATGAAAACTTATTGAGCGTAAACTTATTGAGCTGCTTTTAACTTATCACAAAAGCCGACAAATATTGATAACTAAAAAGAGCCATCTTCTCAGATAAACCCACAGATAAAATAGACAAAAAGAAAAAAAGGTCCCGGATGTTTCTCAGCTAATTCTATTATCGCAATATGCGTCATAATTTGAGATTAAGTTTCAAGCAGATTTTGTTTCCAGGTTCCAGATGCATATCTCAGAAAATTTGAATTATTCAGAACATTACACCGAGTTGTATGCACGTGTCCTCCTACCGCTTTAAGCTGAGGGGAAAAAAATCATTTAAGAAAAAAGTGATACGGGCGTAATGTCGAAACCATTAGGATGTACTTAAGAACGCCATGTGGCACAAACTGCGATAACTTCTTATATCACTGATAATAAATATGATTCAAGTTTTTACTCCATTCAAAAAAGTGCATCGCGTTGAAATAAAAAAAGGTAAGCATGATGATTGTCGAGAACTCAGCGCGCGAGTCTATTCTGCCAACACTAATCAAGTTCCTGAATGTAGACATGTTACGCCTTCGCCGCTACATTACTTCATTTTTTCCATTTCGCTTTGGTTACAAAAATAAAATGTCACTTTTATACGTAAAAAGAAAACTATTGTCTATTGTGAAAACGAAATTAAACTTATACTCTTATTTTGTTGCAGTCGCGTTTCAGTGAATTTCAATTATTTTTAAAATAAGAAATTTGAACAGCAAAATTTCAACAATATATAAATAATGCATATAATAATATGCATACGTGTAAAGAACGAAGTAAACTATTGAATTATAAGAAATTGTTTTAAAATCATCAATACTATATTTTAGAATAGAATAATTAAAGAAAAAAAGCAAAATTAATTTGAATACGATGCTTTTTATACTAAATGCAACTACGGTTTAAAAACAGTAAATATGCTTCTGGGATTCAAAACTCAGAAATCATTTGTAAATCGTTCAAAAATGAAAAAAAATAATAATCAAAAATACAATTTGTCATGACATTTTTTTTTTTATTCTGGACAAAATTCAAAACGTTTCGAGTTCTGGGAATTCCGTAATTTGAATCCAGCGGTTGGCCCATCACTACTTCAGTTACGAAAGTTATTAAGAAAGGGGGGGGGACATACAGACACACGTTTCTCCTTTATTTTTGTCATTAGTGATATTTGTATTATTTTATATATTGTCATAAATTTGCTTTTTTTTTACTCTCTTGCCGTTTCTCTCTTTTTACTGAAAAAACCGGAGGAGGGGGGGGGGGGGGAAGCAGGGAGGCTAAGGAGATTTAACTGTTTCTTGCTTTTACCTTGATGTTTTTGAACTTTTCTTAACAATATATTGTATCAGTGCCAAACGGAAGGGGAATGGATTTAATACAGTAGAACCTCGATCCTTCGTTTTTCTCAGAACCTTTATTTTGAACAATGTATACGGGAAAACAAAACGAAAACGCTACTTTTAAGCGTTAAGTTAACTCATACGGGAAAACGAGAGATGTGAGAACGATGAATTGAGGTTGTACTGTATAGGTGTTTGGTTATTAGATGTCATCTATTGATTGCATATCTTGAGGATCAAACTTCATTTGCCCCCTTCAGAAGGAAATTACGTTATGGTATAATTTAAAATGTCTGGCTTAAAATAGGATATTTAATCATAAAATTTTAGGCACTCCTAAAAATAACCATTTTTTATAACGAATATTCCCCGACTTCATTTTAATAAAAATTGAGATCAAGCACTTTCTTGAAACTGCAAACAAAGTTGTTCATGCCTCTCAACAGTGCGCGCATTTTTGAGAAAACAAATGATTAATGATTTACTACCAAAAAAATAACAATAATTCAACTCAAATTTTAAATTTCACTAAACTTAAAGAACGGAAACTAGATTCCAATGCGGATTTTTTCGCTCCTGCTCTCTCACTGCAGCTCACTTTTAAACAAAATAATATTTGATGATTCAAATTATTTTCAATGGTAAAATTAATCAACTTCTACCTACATATAATTTGATCTTGTGAATACTAAATTACATTTTATTATTATTAAATTAATTGATGAAGAATATTTTGAACTTTGTACTTGTTCCATAGCATTATGAATTGATAACAGTGGCCTTATTTCGGAAGTTATAGATCAGCAATGATGATTTTTGAATGCCTCGTTTATTATGTGCGAACAAGGGTTCAGGACACAGTGCATAAGTGTACCCATCTACCGTCCTTCTATTGTAAATAAATAAATAAATAAAACTCAAAAAAATATTTAAGGAAAGAAAACCATGAAGTATAAATAGACGCATTTAATTCACTCAGCAATATTTTTATCTTTAATGATACTGTTCGGTGTTCTGGTCCTGCAGACACATATGATATAATTTAACTTCGTTTGTCATACTGAAAATATAAAAGATGCGCGGCACATATATTGAGAGCATCCCCTCTCATCTCGGTTAAAACTTTCAAGTCATCATTATAAATTACAATTTATTTGAACTAAAGAATAACACAAAATTTTAATCATATTTTTTAACGAAATTTTATGATTTTAATATTAATTTGGAACAAGTTAGCACAGTAAAATCCGTGTTATTCAGATTATTAAACGAAAACGCTAGCTTATGATGTTTTGAAAATTTTAACAAACAGAGGACGCACTCAATACATGCGCCACACTTTTTCAGCTAGGCAAATTTACTTCAAACCTTAAATCTGATTTTTTTCTTTCTTTTCTTTTTTTCTTTTCTTGCTTTTTTTTTTTTGTGCAGAACAATCCTTTCTCGTCCCGCCAGAGAGGTAAGAATTTTAAAGATTATATGAATTTCGAATTAAAACTTTATAATTAGAAAACAATTGTCGGGCGGTAGGTAAGATTAACCGTACTAAGTAAAATCCTGATATAGTTTTAATTGCATTATTTTTGCAGTGTTGCTTGTTTAACGGATATAAATTAACAAAAAAAAATTAATTAATACAATGAAAGACATGATTAAGCAGGAAGAGAAACATACACGTCATTTTGAAGTATTCTTAATAGTAAGACAAATGATAACGCTTTTTTTTTATTAAAAAAAACAACATCTAACTTACAAACAAAAAAAAATATCTAACTAAATAAAACTTGCCAGAATGCTTTTCTACATAACTAAATGAAATAAACTGTTGCGCGACGAGAAGAAAATAATTTCTTAGCAAGAGTACAGCATTTCTTTATATTTTTTATTTACATTAATAACAAAAAATAAAAAATAAATAAACTCTCTCGAGAAGTTATCGTGGTTTTTATTAGCGTTCATCGCTGCTGTTATTCTTCAGAAATTTGTTTACAATTTCTGTGTTTTCCTCCTGTTTTACATCATTTTTCTTAAATATTTCACAATCAAAGCAAAATATGCAGGTTATTTCAATTCTGAAAAAGGGCATTTGATGCACAATAAAATAATGCCAAATGTTTAAAATTTAAAATAAAATATTTCGGGTGCAGAAAAAATGTAAACAAACTATAAAATACCTGATCTAATTTCATCTCGCGTTGGTGACAGTTGTAAAAAAAAGCTGGCACAGCAAACTTCCGCTGCTCAACACGAATATAGTAGTCCTTGGGAGTTTTTGAGCTCCAATTTCAAGCGCAATATCGTAACCACCTTCGAACGTAGCACCGCACGTTGTCAGAACTCCAAAGTTGTAACAGACGGGGTAAGCTTTTGCGGTGAGCCGTAGGCGCGCCTACTGTGAGCTTCCATTTCGACCTGACCTGACGCCATTGGATGTAGAGGTAACTTTCCTTATTAAGTCAAAGGGCGCAGGCGCGATCTGTGTTACGTCACGGAGCAAGGTTCCGAAATTTTCTTTTTCGCGCGTTAAGGAAAAGCGAAAGCAGACGATTTTGATCGGGGAAGAAAAATCATTGCTCTGCAAAAGATTCTCATGAACAGGCACAGATACGGGGCAGAGTCAATGATGAAATTGCCCCTCCTTGACAGTCAAGTATTATTAAAAGATTATATGAATAACGAACTAAAACTCGATGATTTTTCCCCTTTGGAACAAATTTTCCGAGAGGCAGGTAAAATCACAAAAAAAAAAAAACTCCTCCTCAGCAAAATTCTGTATTCTCCCCTGTTTGTGAACATTTTTAAAAAAGTACACTAAACCTAGAAAGTTCTTCTCTTGAAATTTGTCAGTTGTAAAAGAATATTCTCAATAATTATTCATATTTGTTTCAGTTAGGAGCTTGTGCTCAACATATTTCCAATCTCAAATTTCTGCGTGAGAAGACGTGCTCCAAAAGTTTTAGAGCTTGTGGATGATCTTTCTTGCCCGATAATTATATTTCCCGACATGCCCGGGACATGAATTTTCTACCCTTACATGCCCGACAGGGCATGTAATTTTTTAATCAAACATTTCTTTCTAAAACTTTATTATATCGTATTTTATTGAAAAATCACCGCATCCTTAGCAGAGCTCAAAATTGACATGTTGACAGACAAGCATGTCAACAATAAAATTGGTAATGCAGTTTAAATTTTGCAAATTTTGACTTGTAACGACTTATTATGTAATATTAATTTGTAGTGTAATTTTTTAATGATTTAGATTAACGCTAAAATAATTCCTGATTCAGATATAAAGCTGTTAATTTAATTTTTTGTCTGATCAATGCTATACGACAAATTTAAATGTTTTTAGTAATATGCAATAAAACAACTTCTGGGCATGTAAAAATTTTATTCGGGTATGTATTTTGTAGACAAACATGCCCGGCAGGGCATGTAAAATTTTAAAGATTTTTCGAGTCCTGCCTGATACTTTGAAATATTTCATGCGTCTCTAGTGTAAATAATATGCCAATAAAAAGAAGTGGTTCATGCGTTTTCTTTTCTTGAAAACTCACAAAGATAACTTCGGTTAAAGAACTATAATGAATGTTTAGCATTAATTCAGAAAAAAGTTCCATAAAATTTAAAAACATATTAAAGTCAAACGCACCGACTGTCATTAATTTCAAATTACGTTCTTTTTGCAATTTTCTTTCGTCGTACAGGATTTTCCTTTCGGAGGAAAACAATAGTATGTTTCCTACGTTGACCATTTTTATGCATTAAATGCGATTTTATCTTAATGTATAATTAAAGCCTTCATCAAAGTAAAATTACAGTCTGATTGATGAAACTTCAGTTCAAAAGTGTTTGACGTTCTTAAGATAAATGGTCGCTTTGAATTACTTGAAGAATTAGAGAACAAAATGCAAAAAACTAAAACAATTATGCTATCGATTTTGCAAGATATTAAACGACAATTTTAAAATGCTTGCATATCATTAAGCCACTTTTTTTTATTCACACAGCAATAACGAATAAGAGAACACGAACTGTAACTAATTATGATTTTTTTCCAAAATTTTTTTAGTGTGGAAATTTTGATCTTTTAAATTAGGCTTCACAGCTGCCCCTATCCCCCCACCAAGAATGATGACCACCAAAAAAACTGCTAAATCCCCCTAAAAATAACTCCCCTAAAAATTCTCAATGGTAAAGTCCTAACCCCTCGTGTGTACTCCTGGGCTTCAGAATAAAATAGGAAATAGGCCCAAATTACACTAAAATTATTGTCTTAGTAAATAAAGAAACCTTATTTATTTATTAAATCTCCCCTCTAATAATTGTCCATATAAAGTTACTCCTGCAATACCTAAAACTTATAATGCAATTCAAATTTTTCAATATTATGTTTACTGATTGAAACAAAACATGACTATTTATATTCACAACCTATTATTCATTTGTTTACATTAGTTCTTAGAAATGTTTAAGTGTTTACAAAAATTCACATTAATATTAAAATCTCAATTCTATAAATTTCAGAGAAATTACTCCAAAACTCACACATACAAGACACTAATAATTTATAAAATGTTATGTTAAAATGCTAAAGTTCGTCTCATAATTCTGGAAGAAACTTCTCACACTGTGCATTGCCTCATAGTTTTTAATTCCGAAGAGTGCAGATTTTCTTCCCGGGTTCAGATAGTAAACGTACAATATATTTCAATAGTGAAAATATCATAATTTAAGCTTGATTTCTTCAGAGTGAATTAATATTAAGAGATACTGCTAGTTCAAATATTAATTTTGCATTTGGATAACGGTTCTATAAGCAGATTCAATTTTTAACTATGCACATGCTATTAATTGAATTGTATTAAACTTTGGATCTTCACGTTGACAATAAATAGTAGTTTTTTAATCATAAAAAAACCTACAATATTTATCAAATGAATCTCTGACATATTATCCGAATTATTAAACAATTAGCTGTACCTAAGAAGAGCAAATAATAAAACATTATGAATTGAAATGAAATAAGACAAAACCAGGAAATGATGCCCATTAAGTGAGAGATTAATTTAACTTTCGAAATTTCGACTACGTAGTATTCCTTATTCTCGCTATGATATCATTTGTGCTCCCATTTCAAGGAAGTGACTCTAATATGCGTAAGTACTTGAGAAATCCGTTTTATTAGTCAGATCTCATTATTATAGCGAAATATTTTAGATTCCGTGAGAAATAGTATTTATAATTACGCTGTTGGTTTTCCAGTTGCATAATGTTCATGAATTATCAAAATATTTATGATCTGAATTTAGATTGAAGATTGAAGAGATAGTTTTCAAAATCCCATTTCGGTTAGAACTGTCAAACTCTATAGAACATCCCGAATTTATTAGAACTGACCTTTAGGTCATGAGTTGACAATATTGTATAAAATAAAGGAAAAAATTCAGTTTCTCCTTAATAATAAAATTACACGTTAATTTAAAGCACAAATGAGCAATCTGCATTTTATTGCTCATTTGTGCTTTAAATTAACGTGTAATTTTATTATTATTGTTTACTTGCACAAAGTTAAATTATTTTTATCAGTTTCTCCTTATTTCAAGATTTTTTCCAGCTAATCAGTTTTTGATCAGAAAGACGATTTATACAGACGAACTAATTTCGAATCCCGTTACTTATTTGAACAAAAGTTCCAACCAATTCCCCAAACTACACATTACGACAATATTTAACAGTAGCAAAACATTCATTTTTCTGTACTTTCAGAATATATGATTTTTTTTTTTTTTTTTTTTTTTGGGGGGGGGGGGGATTGTTGACACGGATATTTGATTTTTGCGTCTTATTAATTTGTTAACTTTTTAAACCTGATATTTTGGGGATCTTGGAAACAAAAATCAATTTTCCAACATTTCTTTCTTTTGTTGGCATCATATTTACTTGAACGTATATGATTTCAAAAAAGCTTGAAATTTTCTTATTTTCAAGAACAATAAACAAATACATAATTCAGATGAAATCTACCGCAAAAAGTCGTCTTTATTTTGTATTGTCATGCAGTTTTCTTAAATACTCATGTCCAAAAATTAAGGATAATTCAGAATCACACTGCGCCCTTTCCACCTTTCATAATCAATGATTTCACACAAATCCTAAATGTTCAAATTTGAAAAGAATGTCAATTATTGGTTCTATGTAAGTTATAAGATAGTGAACCTATAGCAAGCGTGACATTGTGTGGCACGTGACGGACATTTCAATGGCACGCCTTCGGATGTTGAAAAGTAAAGAGCTTTAAGTGAAGTGTCAAAAGAAGACACCACTGTGTTATAGGCAATTAGTATATTTTTAATTGTATTGATACATCCAAAATTTCACATTATAAAAGTTAAAAACATCTAACGTTAATTAACTTTATTTTACTTTTTCACTTACAATTAAGAATTTCTGACTTAGGACACTTTATCTTCTTTCAATAATAAACTGAACTATTTTTAAAATATTCGTTAGACCAAGTAACATTCTATGCAGGTTTAATAACTAAACAACAAATATACTTACAAAATATAATTTGGTAGTTTGAAATCAAAGCAAGGTTTTAAAGAAGATTCTTGCAAACAGACATAGCAACTAGTGCACTGGAAATAATAAAACCGTAAGTTAACTGGCAAATCGAAAAAGGTTCCCCATCCATGTTGTATAGAAAGCTTCATTTGCTTCTTAATGTAGCGAGAGCAGGCTGTTTACCGTACACTAACACTGTGCTGGCAGAGGAACAACTTTTACAGAATTCGGTTTATTTTCGAACAATAAGAGAGATATATCAGAGTTATGCTAATCGAACCACATCGGGATGCGATCATTTTGGTCCTATTAACCGGCTGATCTAATTAGCTAAATATTGCCCGTGTAACAATTCCGGACGTACTATACGTTGTAAACTAAAGTGTTTTTTATTATTATTATTATTATTATTATTATTATTATCGAGAGGCACTGACATTTAATGACAACATATACATATACACTGACATTTAATGAAACATTTATGAACAACATATAAACAAGAAATAATATACTGTTTTCTAAATTTATTTAAACAAATTTAATGCACCAGATGAAAACACAAGTCAAAGAAGACTTTTACATGCTTTCAACAATTTACTGCCTTGATTCAACAACGTGTTCAGATCGATACTGTCGACTAATGTCGATTCAATTCAATAGCCAGAAATAAAACTACAAATATCACAGAAAATTAAATTTCAAAAGCACACAACCGCTAATAAAACTTCCATTAAAATATAAATTACTTATTTTACAATCAAAGAATATTGTTAAAATTATAATTTAACTTTAATGCACGTGCTGACTGCTGAGTCGAGTAATTTTGGAAATTCACTTAACTCTGACCTTTGCTTTAATAGTACCGCAATCTAGTGGACATTTTGTTAAACATCTCCCCTGTAAATATCGTTGGATTTTATTGAAAGTTACAGGAATTGTAATTACGGTTTAATAAATCAATTTTTGTGTTCCTGCTTTAAATCCGTTCTACGCGGGCAGCTTATGGCTCCTGTTTTATATTTGCTTTCATTTTTCTGGTCCGATACAACTAATTTTTGGTCTCAATAAACGAATAAAATTAGGCTTATGCACTTGGAAACGTTTTGGTTCTTTACAGTTTGGTCCGATTATCCGGTGGTCTAATTAAGCGGATTCCACTCTATATATTGTCTATTATAATAAGAGCTGCGAAGAAGGTCTTGCTTTAAGATAAACAAAAAATGTCCGTGGTTTTTATGAAAATAAAGTTGCTGTTGGCCGAAAAAAAGCATCTCATTTATACTAAAAAATTATACAAGTGTAATATTAAATGAATGTATTAATTCTAAAAGTATTGATTGTTGGAAGAGCTATAAGAGTTTACATATCATTTCTTATAAAGAGAAATGGCTACATTCATTCCGACATAAGTTATTGCTTATGCCTTCAAAATTTATCAGTTTTCTAAAATACAGTTTTTTTTTTAATTCATTTTTAACGGAAAGTTATTTGAGCATTTCATAATTTAATCATTTCTTTTAGCTTTTACATCCGCAGTCATGTAATTTACACTTTGCATTATAAACGTTGATGGTACTATGTGGAGCCTTCCATTTTGCATAAGGTTGCTTTAAAAATTCAAAAAGGAATCCCCTGTTTTTTACGCTAAGCAAAGCAGGAAGTTTGCATTAGACTCTCAAATAGCGCATCCTTATTATTTCTTTTCACGCTGCTTTTTGATGTTTATTTGCGACGGCATTTTTCTGAATGTAAATGAGCCAACGTACAAATGCTAGAAAACGTTTCTAACAATTTCCTCGGCCACAAAAACACAAGATGGCCATGGAAATTGCGCACAACTTCAATACTTTGTTAAAAATGTACACAATAAATAACAATTTGGTTATTGTATGAAAAGGGTTACGGAATATCAAAATTGTCTTTCAAAGCACCTATAAATTTCAGTTATTTTAATGCTCCTTTGTTCACCCAAGGATTTTAGTACAATAACTCCTGTGTAACTAGATCTCAGTGCAGAATATCGTCCAGTGTTACTAAAAAAGGCCGTTTCCGAATAAAAAAATAATCATAGGCTTGCGCACGGAGCGGAAGCAGCAGGGGTACCGTGATGTGTGGCACCCCCATGAACGGCACTTATCCTCCCTAAATGATTGAATATCCGGTGTCCGGCCGATCTTTAATCAGATCGGGGTACTGCATTGAAAGTCCGGTTATCCCGCATGTCAATCTTTTTTTTTTTTTTTAATTTAATTAATGTTTTGAATGCTATATGTAACTAACAAACTTACTACGTATTTGGGAACTGTGGGATATTTAAAAATATACATAGAACTTACAAGTTTCAAACATGAGAGCCGATTATCCGATACAGATCCGTCAAACGAGGGAGACCAAACGAGGGACACCGGACACTGATTTTGCAGGAAATCAGTGTCCGGTGTATCCTTAATCCTGACTTTCATCTCAAACGAACCTCTTTCCCTCAAACAAAATTCTGGGTGCGGTACTATATATGGGTGATTCTCACGAAATATGAGACTGTACTGTCACTCCAATACTATACTTTTAAATAAAATTATGGTTTTAAATAGAATTTGAAATGCTAAAAAAAGAGTGGTGTGCTCGATAAAAGTTGTTTTAAATTTTCTTATTGTGAGCAATTCGTTTGTAGAATCATTACTAAAATGTAAATGGAAAATTACAACACGCTTTTGTTTTAATATTAAAACTAATAGTTCGGTCAATGATTTTATTCTAATTGTTTCAAGCTCATTCAAACAAGTAACTTATTCTTAGTTGTGGGATATCTCATTGCCACTGAACATATCTTAACATTTGAAGGTTACTTTTAACTTTTTAGCTCATATTGCTACAAAAGCGTATCTTTTCTAGTTTTTTAAACCTACTTTTTATTTGTATTTTTTATGGGAAATTTTTCGCGAATGCAATGCTTTCTTCACTTCGTACAAAAAAGTAAAAATGCAAACTAGTGCATTAGACAGAGGAAAGCCTTTAAAATACAGCACGAGGAGCAAAGGTTATTTTATTCATAAAGTTGACTGTTTAGAAGGAGTTGAGGGAATGTGTTGAATAACTATTTGGGTTAGGGAAAGCCTTAAAGAATCTAACTAAACAGTTCACAGCTCTTGTCCTAATTAATTTACAAACTTTGAACAAATTCCATCATGTGAAAAATCAGAGCTTTTGATTGACATATCAGGTTAATACGTATAAGAAGCTTTTCGCACACACATTAGAGAATTTATGTGAAAATTTCGCTTAAAATTGGAATTTGATTTTTTTTTTTTGATCAAATTCGATTTCTAAAAAATGCAGCCGGCCAGATTGTATTGAAAATGTCCTTCAAGAATTTTACTTCAGGCATGTCATCAACAATGCTAATATGTATATGGAATAATTGCTAGCTTCAGAATCCACTATACATTTGTTGTATCTTAAACGATGAAAACAATTCTAATTCACAGTGCATGATTTCAAAAATATTTCTCAAACATTGGAAGACGATAGTATTTAATATTTCACGTTAAACTTTAAAAGTTTGATCACCATCTTGTTATTAGTCCGAAAAATTAAAAAATAAAATTCGCAGTCGGAGTCGAGATGTTTTTAAACGACTCTTTTACTCCAAAATCAGACCGTCTCCGACCC
Organism: Octonoba sinensis; assembly: GCA_038502835.1. Taxonomy (NCBI): domain Eukaryota; kingdom Metazoa; phylum Arthropoda; class Arachnida; order Araneae; family Uloboridae; genus Octonoba; species Octonoba sinensis. The sequence goes on from CM076599.1 coordinate 15,433,069, forward strand.
CTGACTCCACAATCCTACTCAAAACCCCGCGCTTCTAAAACCTTATATTCTTATCCTGGATGGCCATAATGCAAAACTGTCAGGATCTTGTTTAACGAAAATTTTAGCTAGAAGGAACAAATATACTGCATAGCAACAGATATATGATGTTTATAAATCTATAATGAGTCAATGGATATGAGTGGGATCCTCATTGAAAGGTAGATAAACAAAAAAAAAGTGAAGAAACCAACGCCTTTTTCTGTATCACAGCCTACACATAAAAATATCTCACTGCCTACACGCATTTTGTTTCCACCTTTATCTATTCATTCTCTTTTTGAGAAATGATAAAAGAAGAACTGTGTGGAGTTGTTTGTTGATTTTTAGTACAGAGAGGTGAATAACACACTCCGCGCGAGATGTCTAAACAAAGATGCGCCATAAGAAAACGAAGTATAAACTTTAAGAAGCAATGCCCCACTCAAAGAATTTAAGACAACAAATTTAAGATTGGCAAACAATTGAATGAGCTCTAAATGTACTACTTTCTTTTCTCTCTTTTTTTTTTTTGGCGAAGCCGAAAGAAAAGAAGAAGGTAAGGAACAAACAAAATGGCATCATTTTTCATTTAATTCCCCACTGCCTCATCACTCAGTCTATAGCAATTTCAATTTAAACAAAGAGGATAAAATTCGGTAGTAACAACGAAGCTAAATTTGACTTATATATATATATATATATATATATATATACGGGGTGCGGCAAAAAAACACGGACAGACATTTTTTATGATAATAATTTTATTAAATGAAAGAAATTTAGAAAAACAACAATTAATAACGATAACATGAAACGTTAGCAATAATATACTCAGCCGTTTTAGAAGTTGCCTCCTCCGGCGACGATACACAGGGCCAAACGTGGCTTGAAGTTTTCAGCGATGGGCCGCAGCTCTTCCGGTGACAGTTGGTCCCATTCTCAATGCAGCGCCTTCAAACTTTTGTGGGGCTTAGCATAGGCCCTGACCTCCAAAATGGACCACACGCTATAGTCCATCGGATTGAGATCAGGCGAGAGGGCGGCCACTCCGTAGACGAGATGAAGTCCGAAAGTGGGCCCAGCACCAGTCCCGAGTCGTTTTCGTCTTGTGAGCCAGTGCTGAGTCCTGCTGGAACGTTTAATTCAAATCGACAAAGTGCTGCTGGGCCCACGGAATACGACAGACTGAAGAATGTCGCGGCGATTAACTTTTTGGTTGATCTTGACCCCTTGATCCACAAAAACGAGGGCGTTCTTGCCGCTAGAACTAATTCCGCCCCAGACCATCACCGATTGTGAATTTTGGCGGTGTTCGACGATGCCCGACGTGCCAGGAGCCTCGGTGGACCAGACTCTGTCCTTTCTATGGTTGTGTTCTTGCTCGACGGTGAACAGCTTCTCATCTGTGAAGAGGATGCGCTCGGATCGCTGACCTGCGGCCCGACGCTTGAGCTTGAGACATCTTTGAAGTCGTACTTGCTCTCTTCCGTAAGGAGTTGAACTTTTTGAAGCTTGTACGGCTTGAGACTAATAAGTTCCGTTTTGGCTATTCGCCGAACTGATCGGTCGCTGATTCCGATCACACGAGCGATATTTCACATTGAGATCCTTGAAATTCGTTGCCCTCGCTTCTTGATGAGCCTGTGGTTGGAGGATGTGTTGACTGCGTTTTCTTCTGCCATCGACAGGCTGTCGATAAAAGTTGAACAAACGAAAAATTTCACATTGCCGTTTTCCAGCGCGAAAAGCTCCAAAACTGCAACACGTTTAACAAAAATAAGGAGTACAAACTCGAAACTGCACACATCAATACAGAAAAGCATAAAGAATCTTATTAAGAAACAATTAACTGGATACGGTATAACGTGTTTGTATCAGGACGTGTCAAACTTTGTGTGTATGCATATATATACATACAGTAGCGTAACTACGGGGGGAGTAGGAGGACGGTCAGCCCCGGGGGACACCCAAAATATGATAGACTTTTTGAAAAATACATATGCTTTTATTATACAGCTTTGCTGATGCTATTTCAACGTATAACTGAAAATAGGTTAAGTGTTAAGTTTATTGAAAGTTATACAACAAGTGAATAAAATAATATATATATATATATATATTTGCACTATTGAAGCTACCGATGATAATATTAAATGCAAAATGAACAGTATATACGAGAATAGCTTTCTTTTTTGTGTGTGGGGGGAGGGGTGACACCACAAATTACCACCCCTGGTGGCACTCATGCCAAAAACGCCACAGATATACATATAAATATAAAGATCAAAGTGAATTAAGAAATAGATTGTCAATTTTTAAGAAATATGTTTTTCTCTTTGTCAAAGTGCTGTTACCTATTGAATTCTTACTTGCATAAAGAATATAATAGTTTAAAGACCAATTGTACATCATTATCTTGGTGACTAACTAATTAGACTTTGAATGCTTTCAAAAATAATTTTGTCATTTGGTATCATTTTCTTTTTGCATTATACAATCATTCCAAAGCAAAGAAACTAAACATGTAAAAAAAATCAAAAAAGCAAAAATACCGATAGTGTTCAAATTTAAGCAGGACAAAAAGTGAAAAGAATTCAAATTGACCATCTCATTATCAACAAATTTCTCTAACTGAATTCTCCCATATCCTCTCTTCCACGTTTTAGCAACCCCGCGTTGCGTTTAAATGTTTGCACACAAATTTGTCTCTTTTTGATATTTTGCTGTAAAAACTAAGAAATCTTTTTAAATTTAGAGCCTCTAAATTTAAAAAGATTATTATATTTTTACCAACGAGTTATCCAACGAGGGCCAAGGGCTGTGGGCCAGCACTTAGAAAGAAAATACATTTTATTTGTTCCCCTTTTTCGAAAAACTAATAAGAAAATTGTTGTTCCAGAATATCCAATATCAACAAGACACAGATAAGTGAAGGCTTTAGTAGTTAGACAGAAAGAAGTACATTTGTTAAATAAGAACTAACTTTTAACTGCAGTAGTAGATCTAGAAGTGAACTTCAACATAAGAACATGTGATCAAATAAAAGATCAAATTCACTTTATGTAATTTTCAGAAAGGATGCTTGTGATGTGATGAAAATGAATTTCAGTAACAAAAGAATTCTGTGCAAAAAAAGCTATGGTACTCAGAAGAAAATTCCAATAATAAATTCTCATGGTTTCTACCACTTTCGTTTCAACGACATTTGCAAGTACAAAAAAAGTGACTACCAGCAATCTCGGTTTAACCATGTTGGTCCTAATCAGATTGTCAATTCCCAATGTAGACCAAATAGCCCTCTTAAAATTTTTTATTTGCCGTGGTTTGAAATAACAGTTTGTTCTGGTCAACTTAAGATGACCATAATTTTGAGCATCAATTTGGGGACTTGTCCCCAAATCCAAGAACAATTCGGGGGCGCGAGAAAAAGGTTTTGGGGACATTACGACTTCTATTATGAAAAATAATACGACTTCTGTTATGAAAAATATATTTCGGATAAGGGTATCCGAACAAATTTTCTATATAATGTATACATATTTTCTTAGTTCATTTGCCTGTTAGAAATTGTAATACTAAGAGAATAATTTGATAATTTCAATAATAGTATCTAACATGTTGCAAAATTTTATCTAAAAGTTCTAAATTGCAAATCTAGAAGCAATTTGGAGAGAAATAATAGAAAATTTTAAATTTGGGGACTTTCTGCTTCCCCAAGTGGTTATAGTAGTCTTGAGGACAAAACATTAAAAATATACGTTTGAAGGCTGTCTCTAAAATTGGAGGACGTATGGTCACCCTAGATTAACTACTCTAAAATGCCTATAACCCTATTGAAGTAATAATTTTTCCAAATTCCAAGATTAATCTGGGATTTCAAGAGTTTAAAACAATGACCTGTGTTTCCAAATTCAGTGAAAAAATATAGCCCATCAATATCTTCCTTGAAATAAATTTAAAAAGCTGAATCATGTCCCCTTCTTAACTCTTCTTTGCTCATGACTATACGACATATATGGGCCTCAGTGGCTGAGCGGTCTAATCGACTGGTTCCGGTGCCGGTGCCTCCCTGTGCGTTGTGAAAGAGGCGTGGGTTCGATTCCCACTTTCCCTGGGTGTATTTCCTTCTTTCTATATTAAAATCTGTTGTGCTGTCTTGTTCTACCTGTCATATTATAGACGAGAGTTTGAGGCATATCCTTGGGAATAGCAAATAAACTCGAATATTTATGTGACCTGAAATGGTAGTAAGCAAAACAAAACTATACATATATAGCTTTTTCTGGTATACCAGATTTCTGATCTCCTCAACTTGTCCTTGGATTTAGGACATGTCCGCGATGCTTTTAAAGATGGTCATCTTAATACATACTACCCTGTTCCAAATCAAATTGTTTCTGCTTCGCTAACTGTGGATCTCTTAATAATAACTTGGAACGATATGCCCCCACTAATTGCTAACTTTTGAAGACCTATCCTCTTTGAACCTGTTTCACTTGTTTTTATCATTATCAACAATTCCCGTTACTTTTATCAAAGCCATGGTAACCAGTGTCATAGAAATGCAATAAAATAGTTGCACACGACCTGCCCCTGCTAAAACTCTACTGCAAACCAGAAACCATTATTATTATTAGTCTCCAGAAAATTCATAATCTTGATTTATACAAATAAATACAAATACAAATACAAAAGTGACGACCAGCAACAGGCTCAGGGCCCAGCTAGGCTGGCCCTAGTTAATTTAGCAGTCTCCAATGAACATCAAGAGCTTTCTTAAAAGTTTTTACCCACTGCAATTAACAGTCGCTTCCGGTAAACTATTCCAACTGCCTACAACCCTATTGAAGTAGTAGTTTTTCCTAATTTCAAGATTAGCCTGAGATTTGAAAAGTTTAAAACAATGACCTCTGGTTCTACTTTCAGCACATAGCTGTAGTCCATCAACATTTCCCGTTTTAATGAATTTAAACAACTGAATCATGTCCCCTCTGACTCTCCTTTGCTCAAGACTATACATATTGAGCCTTTTAAGCCTAACTTCATAATCTAAGTCTGAAAGACCACTTACCAATCTTGTAGCCCTCCTTTGAATCCTTTCCAATATGGTAATATCCTTTTTTAGGTACGGAGACCAAAACTGAACAGCATACTCCAAATGAGGTCTTACCAAACTTCTGTATAATGGCAATACAACTTCCCTAGACCTGTTCGAAATAGCCTTATTGATAAACCCAAGCATCCTATTAGCTTTGTTACTTACTATGCTACACTGCTGACTGGACTTGAAGTCATGACTAATCAATACTCCTAGATCAACAACTGCTTCTGCTTCCCTAATGACAGAACCTTGTAAATAATAGGTTGTATGTTTATTCCCATGACCAAAATGAAGCACTTGACATTTCCCAATTTTAAAAGACATACCCCACTTAATTGCCCACCTAGAAATTTGATTCAAATCCTCTTGAAACTGATTGACTTGTTCCTCCGTGTCCACAATTCCCATGATTTTGACATCATCAGCAAAAATATTAATGTTCCCAGAAATACTCTGAGTAATATCATTAATAAAAATAATAAATAATATTGGCCCTAGAACTGAACCTTGTGGAACCCCACTGAAAACATCAATCCACTGAGAATAATTGCCCTTCACTACTACTCTTTGTTTCCTCCCAGTCAGCCAATTTTTAACCCAAATTAAAGTTTTTCCACCAATACCAATATAAGCAAGTTTGCTAAGAAGAGCTTCATGCGGTACTTTATCAAACGCTTTCTGAAAGTCAATGTAAACAACATCTACGCACTTTTTATTATCTAATGCCATGGTAACCTTGTCATAGAAATGCAACAAATTAGTTGTACAGGACCTACCCTTTCTAAAACCATACTGAAAATCAGTCAACACTCCATTTGCCTCCAGGAAATTCACTATTTTGATTTTTATCAGAGTTTCAAAAATTTGACAAAGAACGGAAGTAAGACTCACAGGCCTATAATTTCCTGCCTTAGTTTTAGACCCTTTCTTGAAGAGCGGCGTTATGTTTGCCAGCTTCCAATCCACTGGCACAGTCCCCGAGTTATATGAAGATATGAAAATAGTCAAGATCTATAACTCTCCTTTGCTCAATTTCGATCAGTTTAAAAAATTTTACAGACTGAAAGTACTAAACTCAAGACCTTTTCTTGAAAAACAGTTATATTATCCAGTTTGCACATTTCATTATTCAAATAATTAAGTTTCTCAGACAGGAAAGCCTTCCAGAACAGCAACATCCTCGATTGCTCTCAGCCTTCATCGTACAGGTTGTCATGAAAGATATATTTAACTGATGAAGGATGTAAGTACCTCAACTCCGATGTAAACAAAAAGACAATTTTCGTTTTCAGCCGTTTTCAAAACAAAATTATTTTGATATTCATTTTGGCTGAGAAAAGTGTTGTGTAGTGTGGTAAATTATTGCGATTTTCATATATTTACTTTAGTTTAACCATGTACAAAAAGAATCATTTCAGAATTACCTTCATAAAACTCTTGTTTGCAGTTTTAAAGCTAATGTGTATTAATGTAAATTATTAGTAGTAAGTATATATGATGTAGCAAATCATATAACTGCAGTTTAAACTATTGTAAAGTTAAACTTATTACTTTAAACTAATGTTTTTTTTTTCAATTAAAATAATGCTTATTCGTTAATTGTCTGAACCCTGGTGCCTCAATTGTTTTTATTTATTTTATTTTTTTTGTTTTTGTTTATAAATACAGTAGAACTTGGATAATTCGAATTTTCCTTTAATTCGAAGATTGCGCTTGGTCCCTTGAACTTTGTATTCAAATCAATGTTAAATTTTTTTGATAATTTGAAGTTCAACTTCTTTAATTTGAAGGTTTTCTCATCCGAGATCGACAAAAGTAAGTTGAAATAAGTTTTTTGTCTGCAAAAATTTTATCCTACTTGTTTGTTTGCAACAAATGGTAGGTTAGTGAGATTTCTGTCTTGCTTTCTATTGTGAAAGATTCCTTTCATTCACCTGTTGGGAACCTGACAACTGACTTCCCCCATTGATCCCTGAGACCAAAAGTCTTTCCGGTACTCTTTTAACACCTTATTGGTTACTGGTACTGGTTAACTGAATTTCGCCGAATCCCTTTCTCTTCAGAATGTTTAGACACATGACTGATTATTATTGGTTGCTCGAATGGTCAGATCATGCGTAGAAAATATATTTCGTCTGTGTTAAAATCAAAAGACTCAATTCGGAGAAGCAATCCCAAATTTCTCAATTTTTTCTAACTTATAGCAGGTAATTTTTATATAATTTTCAGTACTTAACCAAAGAATCAGTGGCGTAGCTAAACCCAGATTTTGGGGGGGGGGGGGGGGGGTTCTTCGGGAGAAGTCTGCTAATTTCATCATTTAAAAAAATAATTGGTCTAATTCTAGACAATCTTTACCATTTCAGGGGGGGGGTTTTATCCCCAAAATCATCACCTTATCTACGCCAGTGCAAAGAATATTTTGTAAACGTAATACTCTATTTATATGTTCCTGTTTTCGTATGCATATGCTATAGTTTTATCTTTTATGTTATGTACAAAATAAATTTTATTTTGTCTACAAATACAATGTTTAATTATTTTATATACATGCCTTGACTTTTTCCAGAAAAGATTATTGACGTTATTTTTGACGGAATAAATATTACCGGCATTCGTGGGCTGTAAATTATGCCACAAAAATTAGACTTTAGTGTAATTCGAAGTTTGGCTGCGGTCCCTTCAGCTTCGAATTATCCAAGTTCTACTGTAGTACAACTGTACAACGACAACTTTTCTTTGATTCAACGATAGCATATCTTTAAATTACTATCGAGTAAGAGATAGATCCTGGGTAAAAAAAAACAAATGTATTAATAATTACTTAAAGATTCATACTATTTTACTAGTACAGTAACATTTAAGGCAGTGGTGTAATCCCAGGGGGGAAAAGTTAAGGGGGACGGTTACAGGCGCTAACATAAAAAATCGTGGGTACGCTTGTGTTTAAAGGTTTAAAAAAATGGGGGAATGCTTGATTCAAAATAAAAAAGTGGGGAGATGCCAACCCCCAGCATCAATCCTCAACTACACCACTGATTTAAGATAGCAGACACAACCACCGAATATATAACTCCGACCACTGCTGGCAGTCCAGTTGTTTGGGCGATCCGAACTTTTAGAAATATGTTGAATTTTTGCATGTTTTTATGGATTTTGTTATTTTTAACCTATAATTTGCATTGAAAATTTACCCTTGCCCCCTCCCCTGCTGGAAAATGTTGAAATGACAGGCTTATTGCTAGCGCATGCGGAAAGTGACACTTTTTGCGATGGGTCGGATATGAATTTGCGAACCAACCAAGTGAATTTATAGGAGCTCAGACAAATAACATATGGCAGATTAAAGTACATTAGGCATTGCATACCTTGAAACAGAGGATTTCAGACAAATAACTTATAGCAGGTTAAAGTACATTAGGCACTGCATACCTCAAAACAGAATTAAATTCATATAAAAATGAAATGCAACTGGCATAATTACTATTCAATCAGAACTTAGTGTCTTGCAATGAATTTCTGTGAGTTTGGTTTGGATGAGTAATATGTGGCCGATCACATGTAGAATACCAGATTGAAATACACCAGGTGCTACATTCATTGGGGGAAAAATGAGAGTAAATTTTGTATAGAATGAAATGTATTTTAGTGAATAATTCACCTGTGTGTTTTTGCAGATATTTCAAAACTGCCGGCCATCTCCGACCCATGCACACAGCGGCACTGCAATGGGATCTGATCTAATAATCCGACTTAATCAATGAGTGTTTCCCTTAAAATTCTTATTCCTTCATGCATTGCCGCGCCCGCAGCCCACATATAATGGAGCTTTGATCATCTCCGACCCATTGACAAAACGCATACGCAAACTTATAGGTTGAGTTCCCGGTGGTCAGAGCTGTAACCATTGTGAGCATTTAATTGCTAATTAATTTAATGAAATATATTTTGAATAAGCAATGAACTGTTATTTTTTAAAATGCCTTAATAAAATTTTTTTATAGGCTTCCAGTGTGAACGATGCCATAGAGATTTCACTTCTGAGAATGCTCTATCATGTCATTAAAGAATTCATTGTAATGAAGATCCAAGAAGACGCTTCATATGTGATGTTTGTCCTTATTCCACAAACTTTGCTCTACCAGCATTAACAATCATGTTATTGTACATTCAGCTGATAGCCCTCATAAATGTTCTATTTGTAATCAGGGTTTTACTCGGATGCATGCTTTGAAAAGCAACATGCTAATACGTACAGGGAGCCTCCCAAGTGAGAAGTTGCTCCTCATTTTGACATTCTAGCCAACTCAAGATACATATGAATATACACATACCTCAAGATAAAATGCAATTCAATTTTTTTTAATTAAATTCTTCTGTACTTATTTATTTTACTCACTTTCCATTTATTCAGATTATTACTAATTGTTTAGTAAATAATTAAAAACATTATTAGAAAATTTGTTAAATTAAATACTTGGTTTTAAAGTTGGATAGAATATGTTTCATATTTATTCTTTCTTTATAATTGTTATCAGTATTAATTTTGCTTAAACTCATCTATAATTTTAGTTTTTTGTTGTTGTTATTATACTATTGTTATTATTATTATAGTAATTTAAAACTGTGTTTAAAACTACCTACTAGATGGCAGCACTGAGATATCTTAATTTTCTTTTACTGCCTTCATGAATATTTTGTTTGAAATTTAAATATGACCATTCTTCTTTGCTTATCATGGTTTGAGAATTTGCTGTTGATATTTAATTGTTCTGGTTTACTCTAACTTTTTAAGCGTTTAAATGCAATTATGCCCTAGCTTCCTGCGTATGAAAGGAAATATTTGCAAGTTTAGGAAAAAGTCTGACAAGTCAAGTTACTTATAAAAGAAAGAGGCAATTGTTTAAAGTTGGATTCATGCCCATAATTTTAAGTTTCCAAGGAGGGGGTGGGGGGCAAATGTCTTAAGCTCAATTATAAGTAAAAAAACCACACAATACCTAAACAATTGTATAAATTGATTGCGTTTAAAAAATTAAATCCTCCCCTCCTCCTTCTGATTGCCTAAATGAGGGGCCTGGTTGGATTAGGAGAGAGATATGATACATGGAAGACAGATAATACTAGTAGCATAAAGTATTGTATTAAAAATAAATGGATTGTTTTTTTTTTTAGACAAAACTTTGCGAGTCCTTGATGATGATAAAATAGGGACTTTTTTTTTCTTTCTCCCTAGACTGAACAGGCAGCACTTTCCTGTCCTGCCGAGCCGAGCCTCATCAGTGACTGCATTCTATTGTTGGCTCACTTGCAGTTCACAATGAGCTCATGCAAGTACAGAATCTTGGTCCTTTAAGGGGAAAAATGTGCATAAAACCAAGCATGGATGAAAACTACCATATGAAATGACTGAATTTTGGCAAAGAATTAGGTTTGCACATTTTAACATTAAACGCTAATTTAATAAGTGCAAGAACTTAAATAAAAAAAGACATTATCAAAGTGGATTTAGTGTCTCGAAAATGTCTTGAGCCTAAAGCAAAAAACAATGCATCATTTTCCTTGGCATGCCTTTGTAAGTTTATAATCATGACATAATATTATATATGCAAATCTATGAGAGGAGAGTCTGGAGATGTTCTTATGTGTGTGTGGGGGGGGGGGGGGGCTTGTTTATTATGAAAGTACTCGTACATTGTGAATTTTGTTTATACGTTTTTTCCTCTTCGCCTCTTGAGAAATGTATACACAATGTTTTATTATACTTTAACTTTTGGAGAATTTTGAGTTATTTATGTGTGTTATTTGCTATCAAATCGAATAATGATGATGATGATATAATGATGATGATTATTTTGGAATATCATTCTAAGTATATTATATTGCTTGAGTTAGGGTTGAATTTTTATTCTATAATATGTTTCTTTCAGTTAAGTTCAGCATATTTAAATGTGTTTAAATACATAAAAGTATATTTGAACTTATGCTACATTTTTCATGTGTCTATCATTATTAATAATGTAAATTAGTGTTTGCATTTGCAAAAAAATAGATATTTTGTTAACTTTTTTATTTTAGAGCTGTAATGGGCATTATTGTCTAAATTTTATTCTGACTCTTGAGTTTATTCTACTTTAACTTTTATATCTTTCATTATTTAATAATGTTTTATAATAATATATTTTTTGCATTGTTTTGTTTTAATGTATGTAGATTACATAATCTAAAGTTTAAGATATGTATTTCTTTTCAGAAGCACTGATGCGTATTTAAGGAATTTTACTTCCGAAGATGGAAAATGAACTTCTAGCATCTAGTTTGTGCTTCCTTGCTACATGCAAAATGAATTTCCATATATCATATTATTTACACATAAAAAATTCTTTTCAAGTAGTGTTACATTTTATTAAAGGATTTTTTCCTTCAGAAAGGCACATCTTTAAAATTAAGAACTAAAGAGAAATGTAGTAATTGGAAATTTTTTCATCTTACATATATTTTTAGTTGAAAAAAAATCAATATATCAATCCTTTTGTGTTTTTACATTGACATCATGTGAGGTGAGGGGTTTTAGGGAGGGAGGTTCACCTTGGAAACATTCTACAGAAGGTTCTCTCTGTTGTTGCACTCCTGCCGGTTGTGTACTACCTACTATAGTACACTGGCGAGAATCTGGTCTTCCACAGGAATGCTACTATGCGACAATATTTTGAAAAATACAGTTATGTTGGTGCATAAACATGTTACTCTCTCCCTCCTTTAGTGTTTGCTCAGTATTGTGGGATATATGATGTATAAAAAAGTTCTTTATGTTAAAATGGAAAAATAGGACAAAAATTAATGCAAACTTCTTGTGAAAGGAAAATAGCAGTAATGAAACAGTGTTCCATCACCAATTCACAACTGATAAGAAACACAAAAATGCTTCAAGTATCAATCTGGTACAAGAAAGTGGTTTATCTCATGCCGCAAACTCTACATTGAAATAATTATATAATTTTTGAGATCTATTTTGAACTCTTGGTGGTTTATCTGTTTCATTTAATCATTGATACATTCTCTTATATTAATTTTATAATATTTAAACCTATTTTTCATGTATTATAAGAACTGACGGTGATTTAAGGCCCATGTTGAAAGGACTCTGGGACTTCTGGGAATCAAAAGTTTAACTTTTTTTTTGAAGAAAGTCCTCAAGCTGCTGTTAGCATTACCACTGCAATAAGCTATTTGCTATATTAAGTAATATACTTAGTTATAAGGTTACTGGGGTATGACATACTTTTGCTTATAACATAAAATCAATGAAGGAGTCATGCAGGTGTATTTTCTGATATATCCAGCAACTATGGTGAACAGTTGTGGAGGGGGGGGGGGGACATGTTTTAAAAGGATCTGCTGTATTGCTCAAAAAAGTGAAGAAGAACCAGTGCCAAAATTAGTTAATGCTTAAAGTGCTTAAAAATATTTATCATTTGTACTGATTTCAGGTCCCAAGGTATAGTTTGTATCAAAAATGTATAGTTGAAAGTTTCATGTCATGTCAAAAATAATAGTAATGATAATTATAATAATAATTTCTTTAATTCTGCAATAGCTGTTTAAAAAGTGAAACATCTTTAAATATTTGTGATTAAGACTTAGATACTTTGTTTAGAAGTTATATTTAGATATTTTACTCTAGTACAAGAATTAGATTTTTAGTTTAGAAGTTATATTTAAATACTAGCCTGTGGCTAGTGGCTCCTTCAGTGCACAGAATTTTGGCTTGGCACCTACGGCGCACACAAAACGATTTCAGCAGCCGCTATAAAAGCCTGCGGCTAGCGGTGCCTTCGGCGCACACGACACTATTTTGGTGGTTGCGTACACACTTCTTGAAAACGTTGCATTTAAAGCATTATTGTAGTTTTATAACATTATTGCATTTTTTAAGCATTGTTGCAAGGTACAACAATAACATGTTTTTAAGTGACAAAATAATCCGATAGGTTGCTGCACTCTTTTTTGCTAAAGAATTGCGTAAAATGATTAGTATCTTTTTTCAAAATTAATTAATCAAAATTTCGGCTCCACGGTGCATAACTACGGCAAAAACTAATTGTATATTAAATTTCATCTTTCTAGACCTAACTGTTTTTTCAAGACATTCTCCATATGCCCACACACAAACACTTTATTTTATTATATGTATAGATTATATTCAAATACAACAATATCATTATTTCCTTAAATTATATAATTATTTTTTTTTTTTTTGTTCTGTTACTGAATACAATAGAACCCTGTATGCAGCATCTCCAGCATACCATGGAATAGTTTATACAATTGGTACTGGTATATTTGCTGATTATTTTTAGAAGTTTTAAGGAAAATCTTGTTTACTTTCAGTTACAAAATCTCCAAATCTAACACAATGATATTGCTTTTTCACTGTAAGCTCTTCAGCAGGAAGTTAAGGAGTGCTTGGTCAAATTTCAAGTATGTAAATATTATTCTGGGAGCATGAATGCAATGCACAACTGTGGGAGCACTTTCTTGCTGTGAGGGGGGGTACTCAAACAAGTCAAATATAGCCTCTGTTACAGGCTGGAGCCCCCCTCTTCTGAAATCTCTTGTTGTGCCACTGGTTTGGGCTACAATTACTGTTAATTATCTATTAATACTCTGCATTTTAATGTGTATATTTTGGTTTAAATGTTATATAATAAAACTATTTGAACAGTAATATGTGATGTAATTTCAATAAAATTTGTAAGACGTTTAACTTCTGTTAGTACCATGGTACATTGTACTACTATCTTTACATTCAGTAAAAAGTAAGTTAAAATATTCTGAAGTGTTGTTATATTGCAGATGCAAAGAATGTCTCCTCACATCTACAGAGTGAAAATAAGGGTTCTGCTGTACTCGATAACCACTTATTCTTGTTGCACATTGTTATTATTCATTTCATTATGCTCATCTATTTACTTTTTACTGCATTTTTCAAAAAATTAATTTTTATGCGTTAATATAACTACTTTACAGAGTAGTGTAATTAGTAATATGAAAATAAGGTCAATGTTCATGTTTTATTCTCAGAAGTAAATTGTGTCACCAAGCATTCACCGGAATATTTTTCTTGTATCTATTCTCTAAAAACCTTTTTTTTTTCTCTTCTCTTTTTTTATAGGGCCGATTAAAATTGAATTAAGCAGTTTCCTTAGTGCTGTCAATACAGATTCATCCCGTAAGAGTGAGTATCTACCTTCCAAAAGTTTTACTTGTAGTGCCTGTCCTTACACGTCTAAAAGGCTGGATAACTTGAAGAGGCATGAACTTACACATTCTGGAGATCGTCCTTTCCAGTGTGATATGTGCGGCAAAAGCTTTTCTCAAAGATCTCATTTAAAGAAACATATCCGGGTGCATTTTCAGTAGCACTTCATGAATTAATTTATTAGTTTAAATCTCTGGTATTGTTTGTTCTTGACTGTGCTGACTGCTGTTTGTATTAATAACGTATGAACTGTTTCATTCTTAGACTCCGTGCAAAACCATTGCAAGCATTCTCTCACTGCAATGTAAAAACTTTGACTTTCTTTGGGATTGTCAGGCTTCTTTAGTCTGAAATTAAGACATTGTTTTGAATATGCGAGAGAGAAAAAGTCAATATTGTTTTTTGTTCTGTGTTTGTATTACTTGCACATTCATTACCTACCTTATCTAGTCTTTGGTTTGTATTTGATAAGCATATAAGCTAATATCTTTCAATTGATTTAAGATCATTGTGGTACATAATAAAGCTTTGATTGCTTCCTTTTGTAGTACTTGATTTAGTTACTTTGTTGCTCTGTTATGTCAGCATTTTATTCAAGCTACTTTAACTAGTTTATGACTGGTTAAATAATTTAATTTTACTGTGTAACTAATAATCTTAAAAACCAATTAAAAACTTTTTCCTATGAAACATAAGCATTTTGTTTTAAATGATATTTTCTTAATGCAAATAATTAAAAAATAAATATTGTAAAGCAGGATTTTTTGAGACAGCATTCTTCAATATTGTAGCACAAGTTCTATTTGTCATGTTTGCAGAAATTTTACTTACATTTAATTAAAATTTATCTTATTATTTTTTAATGTTTATATGAAAAATATATAGCTTTTTCCAAGCTCTCTACAAAATTAAAAATTTAAAATATAATTATTACACAGAATGGCGCAAACTTAAAATGGTTTGTAATGTAGTGTCTACTTTATTGTTTAAGTTGTATTTAATGAAGAACAATATTTATTTATTTCTTTTAAATGAGTACTTTTTCTAAATTTGAAAAATTTAATGCAGTGTAAAAATCAGAAATGTGAGTTTATATGTTTTGCAGCATTTGAAAAGTTAGTGCTCAAAGAGCTGCAAATTTTAAAAGCACAACAAAAGCAGAC
This sequence comes from Octonoba sinensis, assembly GCA_038502835.1. Lineage (NCBI taxonomy): Eukaryota > Metazoa > Arthropoda > Arachnida > Araneae > Uloboridae > Octonoba > Octonoba sinensis. The sequence continues at coordinate 15,448,616 of CM076599.1, forward strand.
AGGTGGAACAATTGAGTCTTTGCTAAAAATGGTCACTACTAAACCAAAGGAAGGTGGCGTTGATTATGCTCTCCTTGGAACAATTACTGAACACTTGCCCATTTCAACAGAAGAAGATTTGTGTTTTGTTGAAAGTGGTCTTGCTGACGATACTGTTACCAATGAATTTGTAAGTATATACATCCCCTTACATAATTTGATTTATGCATTAACATGGTAATTATAAAGTAAATTTATCAATATGTGATAGCCTTGTAGCTTCAGCTTACAATAATGAAATTCAAGAGATAATCATTTCAAAGTGTGCCTTAAAATGGAGATTTTAATTTTTATTCTCAAATCATTGACAGTTACAAAAGTAAGAATAATAATATAAATAACTGTACTTACTCCTATATATTGGTAATTAAACCGCTCAGTGAAAAGTGACAAGTTGCATTGGAACTTGACCACGAGAAATACTAACATAAAACAAACAATTTTTTAAAATGATGAAAATTATCAAGAAGAATAGAAAAGCAAAATAATTTTTTTCTTTTTTTGCAGAAGTTTTTCAAATACCCATTTTTATACGTGACATTTCTGATTTTAGACTTTGAGCATTTTTCATTGAGATTTATGCAACTGATTAACTTATTGGTTGATTCAATTTTCTTGGAATCTGTCTAATGCCGCAGTTAGAATGGTTTTATACTTTTTAGACACTAGGTGCCATTCTAGATCCATTTATGATTTTACACTGTTAATCAAATAACAATACAAATAAACAGTTGCCTTTCTAGTTACTTTACAGCAGCATATTATGATAACTTAAAATTCATCATAAAAGTTAACTATACATGAGTAGGCAAATAGCAAAACTCATTAGAATTAAAAATTTGAAATCGAGAAAAGTATTAAAATGTTCTATTTGCACTGAAACAATGGAAACACCTTCATGAAAAAGTAAGAAAATTATTTTTTTTAGCTCTATCATTAAAGTATTTTGTGAGTTTAGTTATATAATAAACCAGTTCCGGTTTGACAGGTTTTTCTGATGTAAGAGCAAATAACTTTAATATTTCTGAGGATTTCATTTCTTTAGCTAGGAACCAACAGTTGTAAGTTAAACGTAGCTTATTTACTGAAAAATTAAACGTACACATATATAATGCATATCAAATCAATGAAAATGCTTTTTGTTTTGCTCTATAATGAATTTTGTTTATGTGTTAAATATTTGTTGTAAAATTGAGAAAGTTTCTTCAAATTAACTAATAAGAAAAACATCAACAGTAATGAAAGAACATTTTTGCATCAGAAATTCATTTATTTATCTACTATCAAAAAATTAATTTTTTGAATAAAAAGTGCACTAAGTATTTCAGTATTACTCATCAGTCAAAAAAAAAAAAAAAACTTGATTGTTTTGTGTAAGTGGTAAATTATAAAGTTTCTTTTGAAGATAAATTTTCTAAGTCAAATTGGAGGAAATTCTTGTGAACACGGGATCAAGTTGATGCTAAAGAAGATTATCACAGACGAATTTGCTGTTCATTTTAGTTATTTTGGAAAGCGTGAAAAAAGAGAATTCAAAAGATTGCTTTCTTGTCAAACAATTCATCGTAAGTAAAACGTTTTTTTTTTTCTCGTTGATAAAAACAGGGTTGCCACAGGCGACTAAAAAGCAACTATTTGCAACTATTTTCAGCATCAGGCGACTATGGCAACTATTTTCTTCAAAATTGGGCGAAAAAGCAACTAATTTTTCCAAGAGGCAACTATTTGGTGACTTTTTTTTTGCCTCTTTTGAAATTCCTTTATTCAAATGCACCAAAAAATATTTTTGAGAAAAAAATTTTCTTTTATTTACGGAAAATTGTGCCATAATTTTTCAAACTTCCATCTTGGCCCAAGCGACTGCCTACACTTCATATTGACCTTGAAGCAATTGCCAATGAAGCTGACACTGCTGCCAATGAAAGGGGTTAGTTTGCTTTTTTCATGGGTGATTTGGTAGTCAACACAAGCTGTGCCGTGTGCACGCGATATGCATTTCAATATCGCGATATGCGCCTTTTCTCTTTATTTTTCTGTAACCCTTACCTTCTCTCGAACACTGGCAACCAATGGCATTGGTGCTCGACCACAATATCCACGGTGTTGCACGGAGAAGGATTGCAACGATATGTCCGAAACACCCAATCATCACATAGACAGACGTGTTTTTTCTGTATTTTTGGAAAGTAAGAATTTCGTTTCCACTACAATCACTTCTTTCTTTTCAATGGAAAGTTTTGAAAGTAGCCTAGCCTGCCAACTTTTACAAACTTCGAGTAAAATTTATGCATTTTTTCTGTTTTTCACACTTTAAAGGCTTGGTCTTGATTTTTTGCGCATTTCTAATTACGATTGCATAGGCTTCGGAAAAACTTTCTAGTGCTCATTCACTATCAGATTCTGCATCTTGGAGCTCAATAACTTTGAACTTACCATAATTTTTAATCTTTGTTACATTTCAACTTCTATAGTACAAACTTGCACGGGTGTCATTTTGTCACACCCACTTGAAAAATTCGGCCGAGAATAATATAATTTGTGTCAAAATTCTTGTAAGTTTTAGTGATCATACAAGTTAATTACAAGAATTAAATATATATATATATATATATATATATATATATATTTTCTTTGCCATGTAATTTCAAATTGATTTTTTAAAATTTTTGATTATCTCTAGCAAGTGTCTATTGGGTGATTTTTCCAATATTATAAAATAATTGTTAAATTTGTGAAAAAAAGTAAACTTAATGTTTTTGATATTGTCTCCTCTTGGTCTTAGAATTTCATTAATCAAGTAGCTCAATATTATACACGTATCTAAATAAGAGATCAGCTATTGTGTGTTTAAATCTCAAGTATGTTTATTTTCTATTAATAATCTTGCTCTTCTCTCTCATATTGCAATCTTTTTTTTTAACTTCTACTTATTCATTGATATTTTTAATCTTTGGTAGATATGAAATACTTATTTCAGTTTAAAAAGTTAATGCTCGGAAAATTGTTTAATTCATATAAAAATGCAATTGCTTTTTTATAAATTACACTGTTTTCATAGCAACTCTTTATGTAGAAATATAAGATCCGATTCTAATAAGTAAGTACCCATCACTGAACAAGTTAATTAAGACTTGTTTGTCATTGAGCCGTGGCTACTATTTAGGGTACTATTTTCGTGCTTTTATGCTACTAAAGCAACTATTTTTGTTCCATTTCTTCTGTGGCAACCCTGTAACAATAATATTGCAATATATTCTCCAATGAACAAATTGTAATGTTTTTCAAGTACATGAACAAATGCTTCACAAGCTCTCATTTCAATATTTAATATTTAACCATAAAGTTCTTGCTGATTTCAGTTGCGTTCTAACCGTTGGCTTTAAGGTTGTTGCAGTGATGTTCCTAATTTCTTATTCCAAATGCACGATCTTACTATTTGCTACAGGACACTAGTCCTTTTTCAAAAATACTCAATAGACTTTCTACAACTCTTTATTATTTTGCCCATCTCTTCAGAGAAGCTGTAGAAATTTATAAACATCTAAATAACTTTAACAAAAAAGGAGATTTTTTTTAATTTAACAAAGTATAGGTTTAAATGTTTCTGAATGCACCAATGCCACATCTCGCAATGTCTGCTTAAGAGGAAAGAGCATTAAAGTCTATCAAACACAATACCATCAAATATGAGATTGAGATTAAGATCAAAGTCCACAAAAAACATTTTGACCAGACTCCTCCTTTGAATTCAATTGTGCTCTGAAGATGGCTGGGACATGTCAGGCGAACGTTTAGTGGTAAACATCCTGCATGGACCATTGCCCACATGCCAGAAAAATGCATTTTTGAACCTAATCCTAAAAGCATTAGTTTTTATATTAAAACACATTGTTGGATTATTTCCTAGCTCACAACAATAAGAGAGTTTGCTCAACAGCTTTGTCCATATTGCAAAACTAGCTGCAATTAAACTAAGCAAAAGATTTATGTGGATAGATAAAAGAAGTTAAAATAATAATAATGATAATGATTATAGAACTTTGTATTAAGAGCTATAATTCCTTGGTAATTTTTTGAAAAAAGAAAAATAATAAACAAAAGAGTTCAAATTGAAATTGCTAAAAGAAAACCATCTTCTTTTAATGCATATAAGAACTTACTATTTTTACCTAAATAAAGAGAAGTTCAAAAATTTTTTAAAACGTTATACAGTAGAGATACACTGCGTAATAGGAAATTGTTATAATAGGCTCATTTTGGCCAATTAAAAAAATAGAAGATAATTACAAAGGGAACGGAAATTTACAACAACATTGTTTAAATTGATTTGACTATCTTTCCTAAAATTTTCAATTGTGCAGTTCCTTGTAGGCTCCACTGCAGTTTTTCACTGTTTGCATAAATTTCAACATACATTTTAAAACTTTCTTGTAAGATCGCTACTTTTTCATGCAACAAAAATGTATTAGTATTAGATATCTTTTGATTCTTTGAAATTTATATGTATATGTCCCCCCCCCCCTCCCCCCCACAAGAATTGATGTTTAATGCTTTTTTTTTTTTTTTTTTGCATTTCATTTTCCTATTTGGTATAAAAATGCATACTGCATTGTAACATTTCTCATTTATCAATACTTTCCTCCATAGTCTAGGTTTAGCATAGTGCTTGCTTTACAGATATTATGAAGGAATAAAATTCCGGTATAAAGTGACTTCTAATAATAAAAATAGTGCTGCTAAATTAAAAGTGTGCACTTCTACTGGCTGCTATCTAAATGTTCGAACCTCCAGGTCTAGTTAACAGAATGTTATTTTATTAACAACCAATACGTAAATTGGTTTACAGAATTTGAATAAAATCTGAAAATACTTTTCAAAACAGGAAAATGACAAGAAATGAACCATTACTCACAGAAATTGACCGTTAGCTAATTCTGTAAAGTTGAAAATTATAAACCGAAACAATGGTGACGGAGAAATGGAAGTTTTAAAAATAAGTATCGCTATAATTACTCGACTACCAATTAATCGATATTGGCTGATTATCTTCGGCCGATTAATCAGTAATCGGCTAATTTACTTATCAGTGCTTCCCAATAATTTCTCTAAAGTATATCAAATTACGTAACATTATTGAATGTTAAAAAATTTAAATTGGTCTATTAATAAAAATTAACATATAGTACTTTTCTCTATGTATCTACATTAACAACAAATCTTCATTACTATTTTAATGAGATAATCTGAAATACTTATATTAATATTCATTTAGTTTGTAACTATACTAGAAATTATAGTATCTTAAAAAGTTCCATAAACACTTTCAATAGATATTATCTTATTAGTTATTTTATTTATATTTTTTTCCAGACGCTGTAAGAAAAAATGAAAAATGGCAAAAGTGTACAAATGTGCAGATAGATAAATGTATAATGAATTGGCTTAAACATGCAAAAGCCAGAAGTGACAACAATAAGTCGAAAGATACACCTGTTAATATTATACATATAAAAGGCAGTCAATAAAAGTTTTTCAAACAATTGGAATGTTTACAAATGTAATATTTGGGTGTTCCTACTTTCTTTTTTTGGGGCGAATATATTTGTTGTTCATATCCATCATTTGAAATAAATGTTCCTGTGAGAAACATTTATGTATACATTTTTTTAAAAAATAATCTGTTGCGGGTGCCACATGACTTCCTCGTACGCATATTAAATACCATCCATCGACTTTTTAACAGCTAAAGAATGAGTGCATGTACGAGCATTAAAACTTATATTTATTAAATTCATTATTCTTTTTTTAATGAATTTTTATTTTGTTCATTTTGCGACACCTATAGAGTTTAGTGCAGAGACTTTCCCCACTTTCAGAGACGGAAAAATTGGATGTTTATTAGCATCTGATATCTGAAATTTAAACAACGATAACTAAATGCAATGTGTAAAAGAACGAAAATAAAATATAAACGTACCTCGCGGTAAGGAAAAAACATTTCAAATTCTTAAGACTAGGGCTCGACCGATGGCATTTTTTGGCCGATGGGCCGATGCCGATTGTTGGCTGATTGTTCCGAGATCGGCCGATTGCCGATTATTCTCCTCTTCCATCGGCCGATGGCCGATGGAAAAAAAGTCGCTTTAAACCATTAAAACATGTAGAATGCTTGTCAAAAATGTCATTTAAATCATCAATAAAAGCATAAATGCATTATTCAAGCACCGTAAAACTGTTTGGGGGAAGTTTACATAATATTTAAAACTGAAAGAATCACTCGCTAATAAAGAAATTAAACTATTTGGAGGTTAAAAAAAATTAAAAAATGCTATATCAGAGGATTTTCAATTATTTTTTCTTATCTTTGCAAAAAAAAAAATTCAACAACTATTGGATCGGCTCGGGTCTAATTCCCTTTCCTTCACATTTTCACGTTATAACACACCTGCACTGCAAATGCCAAGTGCAGCTGCCTTTATTTTCTTATTTTTTTCATGGAGAGGAATGCAGATGTTATGACACAGACTAACAAATAATGTGGCTTGGATTTTTAACGAAACTGTCAACCCCCTCCTCTCAGATTTTTTTCATGATCCCCCCCCCCCCCCCCCGTTTTTAAAAGAAAAGCGGGAACGATTACATATTTATTTTTCATTACAAAAGTTATTTTAAGCTCTTTTTCAGAAATAAGAATAAAATATTAAAAAATTTGGCTCGCAGTATTATCCTTTGTGTAGTATATCCCTTGTTCATAACCATGAAATACTGAATATTGCTTTAAAAACATAGATGTGAGATTTTTTTTGTCATTACAAATGAATGCTGGGTCTTAAGAACTAATCTTATTACATTTTTTTTTCTTGTGAGTTGAAAACTACACTGAAATACTTGACATGTTCTAAGGTCACCGAAATAAACCAATATTTTGAGCACCAGCAGTTTTCTGTTGACAAAAAATCTTCTGAAAACACGTGATCGTTTATAAAAATTAAGCTGTATTTTGAAAAAATATATATATATATATATATTTATATACGTTGACAATTTTTGAAATTAATGAAATTGTAGCATTTTTATTAAGGTATTGTTCCACCCCGTATCCCAAACTCGTTTTTAAAGAATTAAATTTTTGAAAAGTGCAAGTCGAACTTGGACACGAAATTTCGATCAATAAACATTTATACTGAAAAATTGATTCATATTTTTTATCAATATGTTCTATGTTGTACAAGAAATATTCTAAACTGAAAGCAGATACAACGAGATTGTTGTACAATAGCAGAAAATCTCTCAACTGCCTAACACGTGGTATTAAAGAAACCAAAAAAACGAAGTATAAACGGGAAAAACTAAAATAATTATCGTATAAAAAATGTTAAGATGTATTTTGAAAAAAAAAATTTGCATTGATCAATCTTTGAAAATAAAGGAATTTTAGCATTTTTATTAAGATGTTATTAAATCCTGTCGCGCAAACTCGTATTTTGAGAATTCAATTTTTAAAAATTGCAAGTCGAACTTGGGCACATAAAATTTCGATCAATAAATATTTATACTGGAAAATTTTGTCTTATTTTTGACCAATCTTTTCTATGTTGTAAACTAAAAATGAAATAATGAGAACAACCACACACTAAAAGCAGATGCAACAAGATTGCTGCAGAATTGCAGAAAAACTGTAACACGTGGGATCGAAGAAGCAAAAAAAAAAAAAAAAAAAAACCCCAAAGGGGGAAAAAAGTTTACGCTGGTAAAAATTAAAATTATTATCGTACTTTGATTGAGTTGACTTTTTATTGTTTACAATTTCGGAATAATAAGATACATGACAAACTAAAAGCAGATGGTATAATATTATTGCGCAATGACATCTAATGCACTAAGTCATTATTAAAAGAAAAACAGACAAAAATGAGGCAACTAACCTAGTGCGAAAAACAAATAGCACTCATAAGACGCCTCTATAACTTTTACTTTAACATATTCTATTTCGCGAGCATTCTGCTCAAAGAGAACTATTTTAATAACGAAGGTTTTCGGGCAGCGCTCGCTTAAACTAGTTTTCGGAATTTTTTATCAAATTCTTTGTAGAATGACATTATTTTTGTGTTTTTTTTTTAAACTTATGTACTGCCTGTTATTGTATGGAAATAAAAATTGAGCTATGGAGAAAAAAAGAAAGTGAAAGACAGAATGCCTTCTGGAAAGTTGTCACTGCGAAAAACATCGGCTTTTAGATGTTTTTTAAGGCCGATGTTTTTCTAAACATCTGCCGCCGATGGCCGATGGTAACTTTGTTGAACAATCGGCGCCGATGCATCGGTCGAGCCTTACTTAAAACTTTTGTTTGTAGAGAACTGATCTAGGAAAGACTGTTTTACAAAATAGTTTATGCAGTGGCATTCTTTGCATGGGTGTCACCCACCCCCACCCCCCACCCAAGAAAAAAAGTTGTTGTGTCATCAATAAACTGGTATTTTTGTTCTTTATATTATTTTCAGTAAAGGAAAAAAAATTTTTTTTAGAAATTCCAACTTTATTTATTTGGTGTAACTTTCAGTGAACTAACTGTATCTATTTTCAGTTATGATATGTTGAAATAGCATCTGTACATTGTATAGCACATCTATTTTTCAAAAACTCTTTTTGTAATTTTGGGTGTCACTGTCGCCCCCCCCCCCCTCTAGTGACGCTACTGGTTTATGTAATTTCTCGCAAATACTTTATTTAACATTTGAACTCCACGGGATAGTCGCCAAATGCTGCACACACATTAAAACTAACACTGGGATTCGGGTTCTCTATTTCGGCCATAAATTTGGTGATATTACGTGAAATTTGGCGAGATGTCAGTAGTCGCTAATATATTAACTATGGAGACGGATCGAGTGATACCTTTGGGACAATATTTTGATACGAAACATGACATGTAGACATTTTACTCTAAATCGCATGTAAATGCCCTTTTGAAACATTTGATTTCAACTAAAAGGGGGGTGCACAGCTACACCTTGTACAGGACTTACATACGAAATTTCTGCTTTCTATGACGAACCGTTTTTGAGTTATGCGTGTACGCACATACAGATGTCAAAGCACAATTCGTCAAAACGGACTTTGGGAATGGCCAAAATGGATATTTCGGTGGACCACACGCATGTACGGTAGGTGTGTACGTACATACAGATCTTAAGAAGAAAATAGTCTAAATCGAATAATGGGTGATTACATATAAAATTTAGACTGAAATGTGGGTGAGAAATTTTTTTACTAACACCATACTTCCTGTACTTCGTAGGAGAAAGTAAAAAGATGGATTTTTGCTTTGTAGTATCTGGGTATGCATATTTCAAAATTGGTTTTCGTTGTGGGTTTTTGCTTTTGTGCTTTTGATCTTTTATTTACATGCAGTAAGACTCCTCTACAGCGGACATCAATCAACGGGAAAACTGTCCTAAGAGGGGTGTCCATTAGGAGGAGTTTGAGGACTTTTACTGTATATATTTTTGGTGGGCCATGGACAAAAACGATCAAAGTCCATATTTTTTCCCAAATCGAATTTTCAGTGCATACAGGTAGAGCTTATCATAGACAGAATGCATATGCGATATCATATAGGCAAGAAATATGCAGACCTACTCATTGACGGCGCTTTTTGACGAGCAAAAATGATTAGTGCTGTAGTTGAAACTTTAAAAACAACGTAATCCTGAGAGTTTAGAGATTTGTGACATTGAAGTTTTGGTGCATACAAATGGCTTATGATTGACGGAATGCATATGCGATATCATTCAGGGGAAAAAATTCAGATGATTCACCCATTGATAACGCTTCTGACGAGCAAAAATGATTAAAATCCAGAAACTGAAACATTTATAAGATAATTATAAGAATTTAGAAATTTGTGACTATTATCGTTTTTTCCCCGTAGCCCTTTATATTATACTAGAAAGCCTGGCGGTCATACGAAATGACCGCTGTTCTAGATATTATAAATATACAATTCTCCCAGTAAACCGGAAATGCACATCAAATAAAAGAGATATTTATCAGGTAGAACAGTAAAGTTTAATGAATAAACAATGAACATATAATACTTTCGGGAAACATATTTTTACCGAAAAAACAAAACATCTAAGTTATAATAAACTGTAAAATAAAAATATTATTTACTATATAATTAAATTGTTTGTGAAAAATAGTTATTTATATCCAACATATAATCATCGTCAAAACAATAGCTTTAACGAAACTGGAAAAATACCACTTTAAAAAATATAAAAAGCGCAGACGATAAATAAATTAAAATAAAGAAGGATTAAATTAAATTTGCGTTTACATTAATTTTTAACGGAGATTTCAAATCTATCGACGCCTCACTCAAAATGCTAGAGAAATGTTTTGGTTATTTGTATACTTGACATGTTTTACAACAATGGCAACTGCATTACAGTTAAGCAACCAATAAGCTATCGGCGACAAACAGACACTTAAGCCGCTTATATATGTTACGGTGAATGTCCGAAATCGGAAAATGGTCGACAATCACCGGTGAATAGATAGGTAGATAATTTGTATATTATTTATTACTCACATATATAAATTGTATGAAAGTACTTTAGGGTTATTCCATTTTGAGTAACGTAATATTTTCAATCTCGAATGGCACTTATTTTTTCAGTCTTTTGTGAAAATTTCTCTCTGAAAGTTGTGACTTTTTATTATTGTATTAGGTTCATAAATCATGGAAAGTCTTGTTCTTCGATTGTGACTGGCATTTGTCATGGAAAAGTCATGATTTTCAGTGAAAAATGCTCAAAAGGTATCGAAATTGAATGTTTATCATGTATTTTGGGCTCTGAAACCCATAATATAAATTTGCAAAAAAAGCCGTTTTTCTATATTTAAGGTTATAAACTGCGAGATAATGCATTTCTTATGCAAAAAAAGAAAAAATTCCCCATTTTTGTACCGAATAGTGTACACTAATTTACAGTAAGAAATAAAATAATTATGTGTAAATTTAGTGGAAAATTTGTTTACAAAATAAATATTTTTCCAGTAGATCGGCTAGATTCCGTTTTTAGACTCAAGATCTTTGTGAACAGTCCGTTTTTAGAGTTTAGAAATTTCTGAAACGTCTGTTTTCAAACCGGAAAACACCATAAATATGACTCCTGTTTTCTTCTAATTATAGCCTGGAGCTATTATTTGACTATATAATAACTTAGAAGGTAAATTTTTATAAATTAACACACCCTTTTTTAGGAAATGACTTGTTTTACTTACATTTTAAAGTTTTTTTTATTCTACGAAAAAGGTAATCGCAATTATTTTAATTGCATCTTCACAATTTCTAACTTCGGTAGTAGGTAGAATGCAAATACTAACAGATGTTTCACGGAAAATTGTTTAATTTTTCAAAGATCAACCCGTTTGCATCCTGCAAATATTTCAATTATTTTGGGATCTGAAAGTTGTTTACACATATGCTAGCTGAGAATGGCTTATTTTATTTCTTATTTTAATAACTTATTTATTTATTTTATTTTTGTAAATTAAAACCGCTTAAGAAAGCAGTTTGATATTCATGTTTCTTCTTTATTTTGTGAACTTGATTTAGTTATTAATAAACTTTTGAAACATAATATAATTTAAAAACAAGCTTCTTCTAAAATATTGGATTAGTAATTAGCTATACGCCAATAATACTTAAATTTATGATTATATCATTACTGCAAGAAATTTAGCATACGCTTTCACTTATAGCATATTGTTACTAAAAGTTAGAACATTTATTCAATTGAAAAATAACATTTCAATATAAAAATTATAATTTTATTCAAAATGTATGTATATGTGAGGTTTCTAATAAATTAAATACATTATTCTTATTTCTTTCTTTGTCTTTGTAAAAGCAAACTACCGTTGGGACCTTTTAACGTAACTTTTGTAAACCTGAACTAAAACCAATTGGGTCCTTTTTACGGGTCCACTCTAAAACGTGAACCAAAACTATAACCCTGAGTTCTGATTGGCTAAAAGACCCCAAGAAGGGTCTGGAAAACAAAGGATAGCTTCACTTGGTGAGCTGATGCTTAAAGGATAACACAGAGTAAATTGTGCTCCTGCGAGATGTTCCCTATGGGGACCGCTTTTGTAAATATTATCATCACTTGTAAATATTCATGTCATTCATCATTGTAAATAGTATTCTTGTAAATACCTGATGAGTAGAAAATAAAGGAAAGAAAAAAAATGAATGCTGGTATATCCAGTCACGAAACTTAGCCCGGCTGCTGATACGGGACATGACACACACACACACACACATATATATATATATATATATATATATATATGTATGTATGTATGTATGTATATATATATACATAATATCAGGGTTGCCACAGGCGACTAAAAAGCAACTATTTTCAGCATCAGGCGACTATGGAAACTATTTTCTTCGAAATCGGGCGAAAAAGCAACTATTAGGCGACTTTTTTTTTGCCTCTTTTGAAATTCTTTTATCCAAATGCACCAAAAAATATTTTTGAGAAAAAAATTTTCTTTTATTTCACGGAAAATTGTGCCATAATTTTTCAAACTTCCATCTTGGCCCAAGCGACTGCCTACTCTTCATATTGACCTTGAAGCAATTGCCAATGAAACTGACACTGCTGCCAATGAAAGGGGTTAGTTTGCTTTTTTCATGGGTGATTTGGTAGTCAACACAGAAGCTGTGCCGTGTGCACGCGATATTGCATTTCAATATCGCGATATGCGCCTTTTCTCTTTATTTTTCTGTAACCCTTACCTTTTCTCTCGAACACTGGCAACCAATGGCAGTGGTGCTTGACCACAATATCCACTGTGTTGCACGGCGAAAGATTGCAACGATATGTCCGAAACACCCAATCATCACATAGACAGACATGTGTTTTTTCCGTATTTTTGGAAAGTAAGAATTTCGTTTCCACGAAAATCCCTTCTTTCTTTTCAATGAAAAGTTTTGAAAGTAGCCTAGCCTGCCAACTTTTACAAACTGTGAGTAAAATTTACGCATTTTTTTTTTGTTCGCTCTTTAAAGGCTTGGTCTTCATTTTTTACGCATTTCGAATTCCGATTGCATAGGCTTCGGAAAAACTTCCTAGTGCTCATTTACTATCAGATTCTGCATCTTAGAGCTCAATAACTTTGAACTTACCATAATTTTTAATCTTTGTTACATTTCAACTTCTGTAATACAAACTTGCACGGGTGTCATTTTGTCACGCCCACTTGAAAAATTCGGCCGAAAATAAAATAATTTCTGTCAAAATTCTTGTAAGTTTTAGTGATCATACAAGTTAATTACAAGAATTAAATATTTCAGCCTAGTTAATAATCTAGTTTTAAAAAATATTTTTTCCAAAGTTTTTTTTCTTTGCCATGTATTTTCAAATTGATTTTTAAAAATTTTTGATTATCTCTAGCAATTGTCTATTGGGTGGTTTTTCCAATATTATAAAATAATTGTTAAATTTGGGAAAAAAAGTAAACTTAATGTTTTTGATAATGTCTCCTCTTGGTCTTAGAATTTCATGAATCAGGTAGCTCAATATTATACACGTATCTAAATAAGAGATCAGCTATTGTGTGTTTAAATCTCAAGTATGTTTATTTTCTATTAATAACCTTGCTCTTCTCTCTCATATTGCAATCTTTTTTTTTAACTTCTACTTATTCATTGATATTTTTAATCTTTGGTAGATATGAAATAGTTATTTCAGTTTAGAAAGTTAATGCTCGGAAACGTGTTTATTTCATATAAAAATGCAATTGCTTTTTTATAAATTACACTGTATTCATAGCAACTCTTTATGTAGAAATATAAGATCTGAATGTAATAAGTAAGTACCCATCACTGAACAAGTTAATTAAGACTTGTTTGTCATTGAGCCGTGGCTACTATTTAGGCTACTATTTTCGTGCTTTTATGCTACTAAAGCAACTATTTTTGTTCCATTTCTTCTGTGGCAACCCTGATAATATTCAAACGACATTTTATTTTTCGGGAGAAAATCAATCTGTTTTAGTGTAATATTCTTAAATATGAAAGAGGTTGGATGATATATTGGTGTACTAAATTGCCATTGTTTTTTATGATAAGGAATTACAAGAAAAAAATACAAAAATAGTATACATGTTTGTGATTTGTTGTAAATCAAAACTATTCTAAAACAACTCTACTTAGCTTAGCTCAGATAAATGCGATTTGATTTTCGCAAAAGAACTGCTTTGCTAAAAGATAATCAAAACCAAAATAGCTGCAGGAAAATTAAAACAGAGAATGCTAAAATACCATTTCTGCTCCACGTTTAAGCATAAATGAAGCATACCACAAAATCATGATATTCGCATTCTTATGTATTGAAGATAGCTCATAACAATACACTTTTTTGAGAGAGAAAGATTTGCCATCTTAAATTTCTTTACTCAAGTACTTTTTAGCCTTTCTAAGGATAGAAAGTTTTTTGCTAAAAATAAAATACGCGATTTTTTTTTATTTAAGTTATAATAACAGAGTTAAAAGTTAAGAATCAATTTTTCAAAATAAGCTTTTTGTAGTAAATAGACTACAAGAAGCTTTTATTTAAATTTCCAGTAATTTTAAAATATGCCTGCTTACGCATTCTTTTTGAACCACGCCTTGAAGTTACAATCGTTCTACCCTGCATAATCCTTTTTTTTTAAAAGGATCAGTGCTTTGATTTTAAACATGATGTTAAAAAAATCTTGAATTGCAAACCTTTTAACTTCCATTTTTACAGACAAAGCCTCTCTCCGGACAAGCGCAGGCTTTGTCGTAAAAATGACAAAAGCTGGAGGCCTTCGGTCGCTTTTATTGGTATTTAGAGCAGACACAGCGGGTTGCTAACTCGACGATCAAAAGCAACAACCGCATCTTAAGAAAGCCGTTTGATATTCATGTTTTTTCTTTATTTTTGACCTTTGAACTTAATGCCCTGGTTAATGTTTTGGTTCAAGAAAGTGATGCATTGTAAGGTAGGTATTTATAGGACGCTTTTTTTATTATTTAATGTGCCCTTTTATGTACCTTAGTAGGGGGATTCTGTTGACAGGTTACTTTTGTGCAAGAACTATAAAGTACTGAATGGATTGTAGACTTCACAAAGCCGAAAAAAAAATGTTACTAAACTCTTCTGCAAAAAGTTTGATCTAAGCATCACTTTGAACTAAATATAAAAAAAAAAAAATTTTGAAGGAATTTACCCGAAAGGAGTCGAACTATTAAAAAAATTTGCAGATGGAATATCTACTACAAATATTGAGAAAGCTTACTTAAAACACACAAACGTTCGTGATCCCAGCAAAAATAATAAAATTTTTGTTATTCTAAAACAAGATTCTTTTGCATTATAACTATTTATTTTACTTTTTAAAAAATGTTCTATAAGTTTTTTAAGGCGCTCCTATATTAACTTAAGTTGATGAGTTCTACAGATATTAAATTCTACCCCATTTCACAAAATGGTTTTGTTATGTTGTAACAGTAGTGCGTTTATAAGACAACTGCCTTCCTGGAAAACGTCTGAGGTATTGACTATTTGCGTACTGAAATCCAAACGACTGACCACCATCCAGTGGTGTAGTCGAGGGGGAACGCAGAGGGACAGTGTCCCCCTACCTTTTTATTTTAATAATAGCGTCCCCCCACTTTTGATATCAATTGCTTATCTTCGTATGCATACGCGTCCCCCCAACTTTTTTTTCAGTACTACACCACTGCCACCGTCACTAATATTTGGCTAAACAAACGGAGAACGAACTGCTCCTATGGATCGCTGAGAGACCTACTGCGTAAATTGTGATCCGAACCACTAGACATAATCGGAAGAAGTGCTATCGGATTAACAACATCTATGCCCTTGCCAGAATTCGAGCCTAGACACTCATTGTAGATTCTCTCCGCTGTACCGGCTTCCCTCCTGGGCAAACTAGTGTGAGCAAGAGAAAACCAAGAAAATTTCTGTTTGGTTACTCAAGAATTAGGAAACGTGTTACAACAACGACTACATCTCTTCATTTCTCAAACCAACGTATCGAATTCGGGGCTTTTTGGTTGCATCAAATGAGTTACTATTGAGCCTCGAATAAGGAAGGGTAAACTTCCATATCAGCCCCGCTTAATCGGGTAACGGATAAAGGAATACCCCACTTATAAGAATAAAACCTTCCAGAACCAAATATTTCCCCATAGACGCAATGTTAAAGATCCCTGTTTAATCGAATAATTTCCCCGGATGTTCCAATAATACTGATCTGCTTTTGAAATATTTTTGATAAAAAAGTTGAATAAATTTCAAAAATAAATAAGTAAATAAGAACAATTTTTGAATTTTCAAGTTGATCTTTCAGCAACACCTTACTTTTCATCATTTTAATTGGTACTTAAAAATATATAATAATGTTAATAATAATTTAACTTTGTGCAAGTAAACAGTAATAGAAATATAATTTCACGTTGCGTTTTAATGCTCATTTGTGCTTTAATTTAACGTGAAATTATATATAATAATGTATTTAATTATTTTGTTTTTATTTATTTTATTTTAAAAAAACTTTTAAACACTAACATTAATAACTTTTTAAAATTAGATATACTGATTTATTATTACGTTCCCAAGCAATATCAGTTCTGTAAGGTAAAGAACATTTCCCCGAATAATCGAATAAAATATGCTGGAACCGACGGTATCTACATTGGATTCGCTAAAATCCGTGTTAATATATATTTGGATTTACATGAAAAATCGAATACATAGCCTCATAGAGTAACTTAACTAAGTAAAAAATGAAAAACCTTCTTTTCGCAGGATTTTGTGAACGTGAAACTTTTTTTCACTTTCTATAAAGAGAAGAAGGCTTCCTCTCTTTATAGAAAAGAAAATATCTTCTCTTATAGAAAAAAATATTTTATTTCAGCAATATCTTTTAAAATCTTAAGTTATTTTCTCAACAATATGTACATAGTTTTAAACCGGTTTGATATACCTTTCATTGATAAATTTAACTGGAAATTGTAGGGTTTATCAGAAATGGATGCATGTGAAACTGGCGAATGATGTTTGTAACATTAGTGGATAAATATGAGAATTTGGAGATCAATCAGGCGATACAGACGAAAACCCTGACAACGTACTTACCTATACTTCTATACAAGCTTTGAACACTTTCAAAGTAAAAATATATCTCCAAGAAGTGGCGTAGCTAGAAATTTCTGCAGGAGGGGGTTAGATGTGCAACCAGTGGCTCAACATGACTTCTTTGTGCCCCCTCCCTCTTCTTTTTTCTTCTATCTGATATAGGCCTTTTTGAAAAATTATGCATTTTTAGGAAATCTTTATTTTAACTTAGTACTTTAATTTTAAAGCTGTATAGGATACATTGTAAGTTATTGTGAAATTTATAAATTTCTCTAATGATATTTTAGATATTTTTGAAAAAAAAAAAAGCTAATTACTATTTTAAAGTAACGTTTCGTTAATACTCGTACATGAAGCTTTGTTTTAAGCAGTTCATAAATGAATAAATGCATAGTGTAAGAAAGAAAACAAAAACCTCCACCCTCTATAAGTTGACCACTAAAGTGCTGCACCGCAAGTGGTCAACTTACGCAGGGTTCACTGTATACATATATGTACATATATTATGTGTTTGTACAGAACTGTATATATACATATCCCACCACTTTGTCTATATTTTCCCCCTGGAAAGGTGGCGACCCCTTTATACCGAAATGTGACCCCCCTACATCCCCCCCCCCTTTAAGTAACTCGTGCTTCTATAGTGAGAATTTCATGCATCCCAGATGATTTTTTGCAAAACTTTTGCAAAATCAAAAACGTTTCTTGAATTTTGAGCATTGCTATAATTGGAATGACAGTCAATGGCACATACTTGCGCTTTTTTCTCTCCCTTTACTCGTCAAAATGCTTCCAACATACGATTCTGTTGCGTTTTTCTGAATGGCTTTGAATCGAAAACTATTAGTTTCGTAACAAGACCCTGAGGGTTGCTGAATAAGAGACGTGATGTGACACTTATAAAGCTTTGATTACAGAGCTCCAGTTGCATCAATTTACCGCGCTTTTCACACAAATGGGATGCACGTCAGTAAACAAAGAAATGTGAACCATGATTGTCGTCTGAAAAGGATGTCTGCCGGTTGAATAGGTCAAAATGGTCTTTTTCGGGCATTTCAATGATTCCTTCAACGGAATTGTCTTTACAATCCTTAAAGTACACTTTGAAAACTGTGGATCAAAGCTGTCTGGGTTGTTAAAAGAATTACATCAAACTGTCAATTACGTCCTCCTCCGACCGTGTGTGTAGGTTATTATATGATTATATGAAGTGATCTGTGTGTTCCCGGGGTTTTCAAATTTTCTTAGATGCAGTAATTTGAGGTGGCTAACTTAATTTTATGACTCTACGGATACAGACATCATTAAAAGTTTTTAGCCACTTGTCCTTCATAACCAGTAACAGTAAGTAGGAAGATATACTGGTTCTCAGACAATGTCAATGATGGTCCACTTAAAGTTTAACGTTTAAAATTAAATATGTATCTACATAAATTTAAAAGCATTTATTACATGTTATAAAGTTAGACAATTTTAATTAAAAATTAAAACATTATCTTGAATTCTGTAAACATTTATCTAAATGTAAATACATAAAATTACTGCACATTAATTAATATGGTATGTAGACTGGCGCCTCGGATTATACTTAGTTTTATTTTGTAGTAGTTATTTTTAGTGGTATCGGTCAATTGGACTATAAATGACTTTGAACGCCGACTATGGCATTATAAACGTAACTAGTAAGCCCGGCGGTCATACGAAATGACCGCTGTTCTAGATATTATAAATTGTAATTAAAGTGATTTGTGCAAAGGTGTCTTCTAATTCAAACTGAATTACCCAGGTCAGGCGGCGAGGACGCCCCTTTGCTTACTGCCCCACACTACTATATGTTTATTTACTATGTAATCAAATTGTTTGTGAAAAATATATATTTATCATCGAAATAACTTAAAAATTTTATTATGCTTTTCAAAGCAAAAGTGTGAACGAAACTGGGCAAAAAGAACGCTGCTACTCTAATAAGAAAAGTATAAAAAAGCACAGACGATAAAAAAATAAATTGAAAAGAAAGAAAGGATTAAATTAAATTCGAGTATACATTAATTTTGAACGGAGATTGAAAATGCGCGAAGCATCACTCAATATGCTAGAGAAACGTTTTGATTATTATTAGTATATTGGTTACAACAATGGAAACTGCATTTGTTTGTTTGTTCAAACGGCAACTGTAATTATATGGTTGGAAACGACGGCAACAATGCAAAAATAAAATAAAACGGGTAAAAAAAATCATTGAAAAATTTAAAAAAATAATAATTAAAAAAAAACTAATTGAGTCACAGCTTTCATTTTTGCAGCGATTAGTTTCTCGGGTGGTAAACATTAACCGTGCCGAATGTGGTCCCGATCGGTAAAACGGCCTGGGATTTTATAGCGAACAGACAGACAGAATAAGCCGCTTATATATTATATAAGACTAGTAAGCCCGGCGGTCATACGAAATGACCGCTGTTCTAGATATTATAAATTGTAATTAAAATGATTTGTGCAAAGGTGTCTGCTAATTCAAACTGAATTACCCGGGTCAGGCGGGGAGGACGCTCCTTTGCTTACTGCCCCACACTACTATATATTTATTTACTATATAATCAGTTTGTTTGTGAAAAATATATATTCATCATCGAGAGAACTGATTGAAAATTTTATTATGCTTTTCAAAAGAAAAGTTTTAACGAAACTGGGAAAAAAGCGCATACGATAAATAAATAAATTAAAAAGAAAGAAAGGATTAAATTAAATTCGCGTATACATTAATTTTTAACGGAGATTGCAAATACAGCGAAGCCTCACTCAATATGCTAGAGAAACGTTTTCATTATTATTAGTATATTTGTTACATTTGTTACAACAATGGCAACTGCATTGATTTGTTTGTTCACACGGCAACTGTAATTATATGGTTGGAAATGACGGCAACAATGCAAAAATAAAATAAAACAGGTCAAGAAAATCATTGAAAAATTAAAAAAAATAATTAAGTCACAACTTTCATTTTTGCAGCGATGAGTTTCTCGGGTCGTATATATTAACCGTGCCGAATGTGGTCCCGATCGGTAAAACGGCCTGGGATTCTATAGCGGACAGACAGACAGAAAAAACCGCTTATATATAAGATACCGTAGCATAAGAACTGCGGAAAGTAAGTTTTTGCTATTCAAGATTGCACTGCACTTATGGTATTTTTATAGCACAAATGTTTTCTTTGTAAGTTAAATCAAGAGAAGGATTAAAATAGGATTTAGCGGTTTTAGATAAAAAAAAAACATTTTTGTTTGAAAAGGAAACTTTACAGTTCCACCATCAACCCACGCAATCTGCCTGGCAGAGTGCCAAGAAGAATAGATTCATGCTCAAAGAGTATACGGAACGTGCTGTTTTTTTCTCTCGTTATAGTTCGTTTAGAATACGTGATTTCTTCCGAACTGATGCTCTATGGCAGTTTATAAATTTAGTGGCTTTCAACAAACAGTGAAGCAAACATTCTGATTCGCGTACTAAAATAACGCGGCAAAACGAACTTCCCAAAAGCTCGAATGGATTCGTTCTTTTCTGCCATGCGCAGAAGCGTCCAAATGTCAAAAGTCCGTGGTCGAACTGTAAATCAATGTGCTTAACTAGTGCCAAAGCATTTGCTTAACCATTTATAAAATTAAGTGAAGTGCGTTTAATAGGCAGCTGTGAACGTAAGCCCAATTCTGTAATTTTCGTAAATGGATAAAATACTTTCGAAACAGCATTGCACATTTTGTTGTGAATCATAATTTAAATGCAATTATTTCGTAATTTAGTTATGCTTAGATGTAGAAATAACATTTGTAAAGAGTGAAATATGCCTGTGAAGCGATTCCTGTCCAGTTCCTAAAGAGACAGAAAAGTTAATTTTTCAGATAGTTCATATAAAACACACCCAATCTCACCGTTGTAAGCCATCGGTACAACCGATAAGTACCAGGTATAACCGCTACCAGGATTTTTCTTTCTTAGACAGTAGATATCAAAATATTTTTTTTTCATAGGGTTCTATGGGGACCCCGTCAAATATCGCCATCTCATTTTTGGTGTAAAATTTGGCGATGGATCACCGAATTTCGCCAAGCCTGATTTGTCTAAATCTTTCTCGTCCATTCCCGATATTTTTCGCTAATTAAAAATAAAACACCTGGTTTGAGTCTCTTCAATCGGTATATGTACTTATCTGTTATACCATAGGTTCTCAAAGTGGGCGATAGTGCCCCCTTGTGGGTGTTTGAGACTTTCAGGGGGGCAATAAAAGACGCAGAGAAAACTAGGGGGCGTTGAGATGACACGGAAGGGCGTGGGCAGATTTCTTAAATATAGTCTAAAATAGACTAAACACGCTGATTATGTACTAACAAAAGTATTAGGCTTATGATCGATTGTTCAACGATTTCTGATAGCATTCCCATCTTCATATTTAGCTGAAACGTGGCTATTGTGCTGTAGCAACATTGGTAACCAAAAAGAGAAATCGGCTCCATATTACTGAATGTGGCGACTTACGATTGTTTTTAAGTAAAATAAAGCCAGATATTAGCACACTCCTTCGAATGCATCGAATTCAACCTTCTCATTAGTTAAGTTACGAATTCAATGTCTGAAACTTTTAATAAAAATACTTTTCAATATAATTAAGTGTGCATTTTGATTGTTCTCATTAAAATAGTCTTCCTTAAAAACAGAAATAGGATAGGGTCATATCCTATCTACGAATAAAATGTATAATATTACACATTTAAAAATATATTCGTGGGAATAGCTATTTCAGATTCTCAAGTAAAAAAAGGGGGGGGGGGGCTTTAAAAAAAATAATTCTCAAAGTAGGCGGTGGGCAAAAAAAGGTTGAGAACCTATGTGTTGTACTATGCGCCCTACATTGGCGACGGTTTTAGAAATGTCACCAACATGCTATTTAATCTATACTAGACTGCAACGTTTCTTGACAATGACGTCACAACGCGCGGCCGAAGAAATGAGTGAACAGCGAGGCTGTTGGGTTGCAGGAGGAGGGTCGAAAGATGCCAAGCTACCAACTTGGCAAATAATCTGATTAAGCACTGTATTTGGTACATTGCATGTTTGAAAACTCTTTTGTCTGTTTATCAAAAAAAAAAAAGACAATGTAACAAATTTAAAAACTTAATTTTTTTTTTATCCAATCATAATTTATTTTATTGGATCAAATGTATATTCATCATAAGTTATTCCTTTCAGCAAAAAAAGAGAGAAATTATACTCTTAATTCTTTTATGCAGATAGATATTGTACAAACATCAAAAAAACATTTCTAATCACAGCTACATTTTGAAATGCACTATGGTTTTAAAATGGTCTAATAATTCACAATGGTTTTAAAGAACGCCACTGACATTATGACTTTCATACTTTTACAGGATGTGTAGGACACCAATATGGGTTGCCCAGGGTATTTATCTCATTTTGTCCAAAAATCGACTTATCTAGTTTTTCCCAAATAGTGCAGGTATACTGAAATACCGAATTTGTCTTGAAAAGTTAAATCTCTTATAATATATCTTAAAACAAAAATATCTAAATGATTTTAAGTAATCATATAATTACACTCAACAGCAAATATGAGGTACATAAAGAGAAGTAATGAAATAAATATAGGTATAATTATCTCATTTAATTTTGATTATTCATCATCTAAATGGAACGTACAAATTTGCATAATTGTTACCATGACAAATATATTAAATATTTAAATAAGGATACATTAATTTTGTAGTTTTTGCTGAATGTTTAAATTTTTTAACACTAAAACCATGATTAAAATACATGAAAGATTATCAGTTTTAAAAATATTAATAATACTTCAAGAATAACTTGAGACTGTTTTGATATCTAACACTGAAATTCAATTTTGGAGTAGATTCCATTCTTATAATAATAATGATTAATTTTTCAGAACAATATTAACGAATATAATAATAATAAGAGCGGTACTAACAAAAAATAATAATAATAACGATATTAACGAATATGTTAATAATGAAAAGAACGATATTAACAATAATAATAGTAATAGCAACTATATTAACGAATAGAATAATAAAAAATTTTTAGCTTTAAGCAAAGTCACAAGTCAGCGAGTCAGGCATAAATATAAACAACTCCAAATCTCGCCAAACCGCTTATCGGAAGATCGCCAACTGCTCGTGAGCTTTTATTGGCTAGAGGTTAGTTCTAAATGAAGGTACTAGTTCGCGTTACGCTTCTAGTAAAATTAAAAATATATAACATTTTACGAAAACTGTAAAAAATTAACGCTATACATGTGTAGATTAAAATACCTGATAATATTTCTATAGCGAAGTACTTAGTTTAACTCGAGAATCGGGCACCGCGCGGAGAACTACTTTCTTCGCTTGCTCTCGGCATATTTCTCCATAGTCAGGAAACTTTGCAGTTGAGTATAATAAAATCTCGTGCTATTTAAATCTAATAACATTGCTTTCTTTATGCTTCATTTGGCGATGTTTGGCGAGCAAAGAAATGTAAGCCGTATAACCGATGAGTACCAAAAGTTTTCCTCCTTGGATAGGAAGATATCAAAAGAAAAAAAAAAAATTTCAGCTTATAACTTAGTTCTAGCTAGTGTTCAACTATGGAAGTGCCGTCTATCAATTTCTAACAATCACTGCCTTCCAAAACTTATATTATCACGAAGTACTGCCATTTAAAAAAAAAACACTACTTAGATAATACTTAATGCGTGGGTTCATTTTTATTCAAAAGATAATAGCACTTTCGTAAAACTTCAATCTTCGCGCAGATAATATTATTAAAGTATTGAGACATAACCTATTAAACTATATAGATATATCCTATTCTTACTTCATTGTGCTACTACTAGTACACTTAGCAGAGTTGATTGAAGACAGAAGAATTTCTTATAACAAAAGCTAAAGAAACATTTTATTAACTAACTGAATTTAAGCTTTACAATAGAAAGAACGAGACAGCAATACTGTTGCCATTACAAAACTAGTTAATATGAACAATTAATTTACTTTAACACTTTCCCTTGTCAAGGCTGAACTTGATCGCTAACTGTTTAACTGTTATTCAGGCTGTTTCATTTCGCCATAAATGAAGGGACAAAAATTGGGGTCGGCACTCAGTGCCATCTATTCAACTTTAAGGCTTTTTAACAGATAAGAAGCATATTATTTCCTTAAAAGTTTGAGAAATTTCAATATTGTCTATTATTAATTTTAAACCTGTTCAAGATAAGTAACCTCATCTATTCTTTGCTATCTGTAAATATAGTTCATTCACATATAAACTATATGCTAAATAAATGTTGTACGGAAATTGAATCTATGTGTAATATAGAATAAATAGCATTATCCTAACTTTTGCTGCTCAGGCAAAATTTTCAATACATATATTTTTTGAAACATTCAAAATTACATTTAATTAATTTTAAGTTAAGAGTTGAGTAGGTAATTTTCTATTTTTTTATATAAAAAAGAAATATGCCTAAAATTGTGAATAAAACAACTATTTTATTCTAAGCATTTGTTTCTGCACAGAAAAAATAATAAAATGCATACAAATGCATTAAAAAACACACACATAATGACTATAAATCAAAAGCCGAATATCATTAAATTCCAATTAATTCAGCGTAAAGAACTACATAAACCTGCCGAAAGTTGTTACTACTGAAAAAAGAATCATTTTCGGTACTTTTCCACTTCAGGGGGACTGGCGATGGCTAAATTTTTTTTCGTCAATCAATTTGTTTCGTGTGTAGAGTTTGTTTTTGCGAAAAATATTTAAACATCGCCAACGTCAACCCAAAATGGTACAGTAGTTTGGCGAAGAAAAAAAAAAAAACATCTCCAGCCTCTCCGAAACGGAGAAGTACCTTATTTTTTCACTAGAAAAATTTAACTGACTGGAAAAAATCTTTAAAATTACATTTAAAAAAAAGAGACAGGACGACTTTACACACTAAAAACCATCAGGAATTTTTCAATGTGCCGAGCCAGACAATATCAGAATCGTCGCAGACAATGGAACCAAAAAAAAAAAAAAAAAAATGCCCGCAAGCATTTTGAAAAATTATAAAGCTCAAGACCAATCAATCAAATTGAGCAGTTTCTCATGTGTACAATTATATATTACGTGTTCCGGAATGGGTAAAGCAGACAATCTATATTTTCAGACAATGAAACAACAAGCATTGTCAAATGAAACATATTAGAAATATATGCTTTTTCTTGTTGTTCCATCGAATCAGACTGAGCCACAGCAACGCGTGGCCGGGTACAGCTCGTAGATAAATAAAGGTTAATTGATATTTCATTTCGGGATGCCGTTTAATTTGAGGGGGACCTCCCTCTGCTTGCTATCGCTCGCCAACCTACGGAACAGCAAGCAGTTCGATTCGGATCGTGGATTTCGAAGCGCTCTCGCTCAGATAGTACTACACATTCCTTTTGCCGAGTCGGCGCTCGTTCATCAGTGTTCGCTACGCCTCTATAGCACTTTCCCTTTTGCAAAAAGAAGTATGATTTAATAGTTTCTGTGTTTAATACAAAGTATTTTTCAATTGCATCTTTTTAAATGCTACAGAAAACGTTTTAGAGACTCACCAAGAAGTTCCATCAAGAATTATACGAACCTGCTTGCCCGTATACACCAACATAAAATATATGGTGCAACTATCTGTCTCTATTTCCCCTTCAGATTATTTACTGTAAATATACTGTACAGGGTTCGCTCTAGGCCGCGCGATCGCGCGATTCCCGCAATATTTTTTGAAATCCCACTCAAAAAAATTTTTTTTTAGGCTTAAACTTTAGAAATCCCACTTAAAATATTGGTCAAGGAGGAAAATCCCACCTTGTATTTTTCCCCAGTGTGAACCCTGCTGTATTTATTTATTTACTAGCTGTACCCGGCCACGCGTTACTGTGGCTCAGTCTGGTTCGATGGAAAGGCAAGAGAAAGCACATATTTCTAATATGTTTCATTTCACAATGCTTGTTGTTTCTTTGCTGAAAATCTAGATTTTCTGGTTTACCCATTCTAGAACACGCAATATATAATTGTCCACGTGAGAAGCAATCCGTGTCTAGATTTAAACTGGTCAATTTTATTGATTGGTCTTGAGCTTTTTGCGTTTTTCACAATGCTTGCGGGAAATTTTTTTTTTTTTTTTTCTCCATTGTTTGTTTGTTTGTGAAGATTTTGATATTATCTGGCTCGGCACATTGAAAAATTCCAACATAAGCGTTATCCAAACAGCAGAAACACAAACTAAAATTCTAAATTTAAAAAATGTCATTCAAAATTAACAATCTTTGTTTTAAAGTTCCCCTTGATCATTTAGTGAAAAAATAATTTTTGGTAAAAAAATAGAACCGACTTCAAACTATAAATTGCGCTAAAAAGTAAAAAATAAAATTATTCTTAAAACAACTTCGATACGACTTTTAAACATAAATTTTGAAGCTGGTATAAAATTATGACAGCCTAATTATAATTATGCCATGCATTATTTTACATTGAAACTGTTGCAAACTCTATGCTATTTATATTTGTAATTGGTTCATAGTTACAAAAAGGATCATGCACCAAAATTCATCTTAATTTTGCACAGACTTCAAAAATTATGTTTAAAAGTCGTATCGAAGTTGTTTAAAGAATTATTTTATTTTTTACTTCTTAGCGCAATTTATAGTTTGAAGTAGGTTCTATTTTTTTTCCAAAAATTATTTTATTTTATTCTTTTTAGTGTAAATACATTTTTATATAAATACTCTATCTTTAAAACATACATATCAAAACGGAAACCTTCTTTCAGGGAATGACACGAAAAACTAACCGTTATTAGTATGATAAATTTCGTTTTGAAATCGATTTTAAAGGGTCACTAGAGCAAGCGAACTGATTGGCTTTAATTTCTTCTTCAGAGAAGCCTTCGGTCAATTTCTTGTTATAATTGCTTTTAATATTACATCTTAATGGCAACACTCTTTTTTAACAATGAGTTCCATGTTTATCAACAATTTTCCCAACAAAGAAAAATCAAACCTAGCCTTTCCAATTAAAATGAAAAAATACTTATTTTTCACCCATAACGTTTTTTCTAAAAAAACAGATGTATTCAAATTGATGTGCGATATTTGAGTTAGACGACCCTCTATCGACCAAAGAAAAAATAATCAAAATCGGTTCGTTTAGTAAAAAGTTATGGAGGAAAAAGCAAAAAAACGACCACATTTCAGCCCAGAACTTTTTTTCTATTTAGGGAAAATGATCAAACCAAGGTATGGGACCTATGGGAAACCACCCTCGATTGATTAAAAAATAATGAAAATCGGTTCATCCGGTAAGAAGTTATGAGTGGACAAAAAAAACAAAAAAAACCGACATACATACAATATGAATGTATAACCTCCTTCCTTTGTGAAGTCGGTTAAAAATACTAACAAAATACTTCAATACAAACAGAAAAAACACAAAATTTTTAAATCAAAATGAAAATAGCTAAATTAAACTGTTGCCATTCAAAATAAGTAATCTTTGTTTTAAAGTTCCCCTTAATCTTCGAGTGCAAAAATACTTCAATCTAAGAGAAAAAAAAATAAAAAATTATTAAATCAAAATGAAAAAAACTGTACCCTGCCACACGTTACAGTGGCTCATCTCTTTAATAAAACATTAAAAAAGGAAGTAATTAAATCAAAATTAAAAAGAAATAAAAAGTGATATATAAAAAGACGCACGTATTCGAACGCGATGTTCTGGCAAAATTTCAAAGCAATTGGGGAAGTACTTTTGGAGATTAGCGGTTAGGAACAAACGAACACTTACATTTTTATTTATATAGATTTATTCGTTCATTTATTTCTTTGATCATTCATTTCCTCATTTATTCATTCATTCAGAAACATCCTTAAAAATACAGATAAAAAATTTTATGCGAAAATAGGCTTGTTTAGTTCTGGATTAACTTCGTATCTGTGCATGTTCTGCGTCATAAGATGCTTCCGATAAAGTTTGTTCCAAGAAAATCCGTCTGTTAGATTAGTATTTGTATAGGATTCAAATTTCCTCGTAGGCGCGAATGTTAAATGTTTTTGAACTATTCAAAATTGAGCAAAAATTGTTCAAATAAAAAGATATTTCAGGTCGAGGCCGCCTTCGAATAAGCGTGTTCAACGAATGTTATGTACAGGGATTATATAATGTAATGCATTTTTTCCCATAGACACACAAAATTGTTCAAATAAAGTATGGAAATGAGACGTTCTCGCCGAGATCTTGCAAATGGAAAAAAGAAAACTTTCGAAACGGACAATTGGCTCAAAAGTTATTAGGGGTAGACATACAATCAAACAGACTGACAGACACACATTTTTCCCATCTCAGAAACCAACAACCAAATTTTTTATTTTCAAAAGCTTTATTTATTACTTCACTTATTTTTGACTTTTCTTTATTTTTTTTATATTTTGCGATATTTTTACAATACATTAAGCCTTCTTTCAATTTTTTTTTTTTTTTTACTTTTTCGGGAAAGTGGACTAAAAATGGATGTTCTAGAAATGGTTGGGGATTTAATTGTTTTAATTCATAGGCTGCGAATTTGATTGTTCAAAACATAACAAGTTCGATGTTAATAAAAATATTTGTTTAATAAATTTTGAGTTTAATTACTTGGAAACGTAAAAGGTGAAAATAGCATCAAAATCAAATTTGACTTCAAAATGGTAGGAAATAAGTAAAGTCATATTTTTGAGATACACAGATTCGACCGCATTTGTTCTTCAGCTTAAACGAGTTTTCGTCCGAAGATAAAACGTGAAGAGTGAAAAATTTGCTTCCTTTTCTCCACTTTTTAAAAAAAATAAATATAAGTCATCACTTGGTGACTGGGTACTTTATATTGCAGAAAACAAAGTAGAAATTTTGCAGAAAAGTATTTATAAAGTTATTATAATATCTTTAAGAATTTCCAACTTTTTAAAAACAGATCGTATAATTACTTTCCAAAATGCAAAAAACTTAAACAAAACATATATTGGAATGATGATGAGTGTTATTCAACATAAAGCCATTTAAAGACAAAAATTTTTATTTTTACCGTGGATTTTTTCACAGCAAGCTTTCATAAAGAAAACATTCCAATTGAGTGTTGAGTGTTTTTCTTGTTTGGATACTAGTTTCAAAATATAGTTTTGCTAGTAATGAAAACCGTTCTACTTCATTCAACACAAAACAAAAAAAATTTTGATGATTTGTTTCATGTTTTCAGCTAAAAAAAACCTTATAATGAATTTTTTGTACCGAGCACAAATTTTACTTTTATATTTCTTTTATATTTATGCATCTATCTACTTTGCATTTTGTGTTATTTCATTCTTCTATTTTTTCCCGATATAATGGGTCAAGGTTTTTTTTTTTTTTTTTGCAAAGTTTTATGAAAAAAATATATACAATGTAATGAAAAACTGATATTGCAAAATATTAATGTTTAAGGGGGGCAGGGAATTAAGAATCATGCGGCGTAAAAAAATGATAAGTAACCTCGCTCCTAGTAAACCATTCCCCACCATCTCAAAAACAAAAACATAAAGAAAGAAACAACATAACTTTTTGAAGGGAAACTTCTGTTTTGCATATTTTTACTCAAGTATTTTAAAAAATTATCCACCGAAACAATTAAAGACACATATTAGTGCGTTCACACCAAGAGCGACGGAAATATTTTAGGTATGCCGTAATGGTCTGTTGCTATGGTTAGCAGCGAAGATTTATCTGTTCCAAAGGGCAATCAACAAGTTACGCTCGTCTGGGTAAAATTTACTTTTAAGGACGCAGGAAAAAATGCTAATCAGTCAATATGACATAGTGGTTATCAAAAAAAAAATGTGGAACCAATGATGCACACTAAAATTGTTCGTTGTTGTCGCCCACCACTGTTGTGCTTGGTGTGAATGTACCATTACAGTTTTTATACGACAAAATCAACGCAATAATGGTATGGAGCATCTAATGTAATCAATAATTCAATTTTTAAAGGAATTTTAATAAAGATATATTTTATGGCGATACACTCTAGACCAGTGGTGGGGAAACTTTTTTTAAGACGGGCCATTTGTAATAACTAGACAATCGTAGCGGGCCAAAGAATAATGCTTAATCGTTAAAAAATTTATGTGTTCTATAAACATATACATATATTATTACATACACTTATTATTTTAATAGTAAAAAAGCAAAAGGTAAGAAAATTATAAGCACAAAATATAAAATGAATTTAGTGTAGTTCTTGATGTGAAGTATTATCACTTTATTTTCTAGTACCATTACTGGTTGATGGTGCACGAGAAAAATGAAATTGAGACTGTTTCATCAGAATTTCATCGTAGTCCGGTTCCATTTGCGAAGCAGAGATTCTTAAAACTGATGATGAAAAGTGCTCATCTGTAATTCTGTTTTTTAAAGAAGTTTTCCTAAGCTTCATTGCTGAAAAGATTTGTTCGCATATATAAGATGAGCCGAACATTGTCATTATCTTCATTGCATGAGTAATTAGATTTGGGAAATTATCTGGACTTAAATTTTTATAAAAGATGAGTCATCTGTTTAGGTCGGATGGATTTGTCCAGAATATTATTGTGTTTTGGATGTCGCCGCAGGTAGTGTTTATGTGGTTCGTCACATTACGAAGTAAGAACGCGTTCAAACATGCTCACGACGGCACTCTTAAACGGGCCGGATTAAACCTTTCCGTGGGCCGGACTTGGCCCGCGGGCCGTAGTTTCCCCATCACTGCTCTAGACCCTTCAAACGATATATTGCAACAAAACTTCATTAACATTTAAAAATCAACATTTCCTTCATTTCCACAGCGTGTAATTTACTTCCAACATCATCACACCGGAGCTTTTTCTTTTTGCTTTCAAGCGAATTAAAATCTTAACCTAAGAATGAATCAAATTTAAAGAAGTCAATTTTACAAGACATGAACAATTTTCTCGCTGATCGCCTTGATCCAATGAGGAAATAAAACATTCTGTACGCTAACCGGAAAGTAATCTATTCTGCTTCACAAGCACTTCAATTTGCATACGTAGATAGTATCAAGTTGATGAACTGGACCACATTACGTGTAGGTGATTGCAGTATTGGCGAACCTGTCACGTCCCAGCACACTGCAAGGAAGGAATTTCTTTTTAGCAAATGAAGGGGTTTCTGACCTCTAATGGCACAACTGTTGCTAATGTTATTGCTATCAATTTATATTATAACAATAAATATGTTAAGAAAAGTGTGGACTCATAAATGAATCGCATTCATGATAACGTGAAATGAGTATCATTTTAATATTGGGTTGCCTTCAAATCCAATATGAAAATGGTATTAAATGCGTTTATGCTGTATCAAGAATGTGCAATTACAGTAACCGAACTTGAGTTAACCAAAATTGAAATGAATCTGAAAACTCAAATCCCTGGGCTACAATTTATCAGTAAGTGTATTTCGACGTGCTGTAATCCCAGAAACGTAATTTTTACAGTTAAACCTTTGACTGCGACATAAGTTTCAGTCGTAAAAACAAGCAACCAATGAATCTTTCATCTTTAGATAACGCAAAAATTTCCTGAATAAAGTGTTCCGAAATGCTATCTAAGCTTGTAGCGAGTAGGTCGATTGATACGGGTCAGACATATGTCTCCCAGCATCAACTACAAGTAGGATATATGAAGGTGTTAGTTGAATAGTGAGGCAACTCTATTTAGAAATAAAAGAAAGAGGAGTTTGCCCAACACCCCCGAAAGACAAGACCAACTATCACCGTCGATGACGTCATCACAAGTAAGTGCACTGTTAAAAATTTGCGTACGAAAATAGTGATATAACCATTTATTTGATTGTTATTTTACCACATTTAATTACAACAGTTGAATAACCTTTTAAAAGATGGTACTCAAACCGCTGTTTGCATAGGCGTAACCAGGGGGGGGGGTTTGGGGGTTCAACCCCCCCCCCCCCCATTGGGTATTGACTTATTTAGGCACACAAAAAAATTTCTTGCTATGGCCTTGCAAAGCACGTCTTTTTTTTTTCCTAAGAAAATTAAACACATATGCATGTGATTTTATTTCCTCTTTCTCTGAAGGGTTGTGATCATGACCAAAGTATGCAGCTCATAATAAAGAGGACTTTTCATCTGGTTATAATCAACCCCCATATCACCTTGGGGGGGGGGGGGTACAGCGCGAAAGGTGGCTTCAATCACCGTACCACCACACAGACAAACAGAGATCTTTTCAATCACTCCAGAGGGTTTTCTTTCCTTCTTGATCGCACAAGTAATAACTTTCGTGGAAAATATTCCTCTACTGTGATGGAGTTTTGTTTTCTGATAAACCGGTGTTGTAGGCGCTCCAGGGCGCTGGGGTCTGAAAATGAAAAACCCCTAGCCAACAATTGTCCTAATGGGTTAAACCCTCAAGCCAGGAAATGATGCTCATCAAGAAACTTACAGTTTGTATTTATTTATGACTTCCTGTCCAAACACCCATTTTGGTAAAATCTTTTTTGTAAATGAGCCGATTGGAAAACTGATGAACTGTATTTGCATTGCATTCTCATTTACAGATGTTCTCTCATCTCTTATATTTTAAATGTTTTTTTTTCTTATTATGGTCCATCACTGATTGCATTATGGCTCTGGAAATTATCCGTTCAACGTTTCCAATCTCACTGCTACGGTTTAATGCTGCATTTTAATTTACAATCAAGTATTATTTATATTTTAGCTAAATTTTTAATTATTTTCGATACCTACTAATGTTTGCACTCCAGCGATGGACACGTTCGTCATCCAAAAAGAAAAGAAAATTTGATTCGAACGCTTCCACTTATGAGGTATGTTTTGCTACAAACTGAACAAAATTTTTAGAAATTTATTGTGGGGATGAGCATTTTTGTAGGGGAACTTGGATTTTTTTTTCTCTAAATTTCCACTATTTCCCAGTTTTAATATTATGAATGCTTGGACAT
The DNA here is from genome assembly GCA_038502835.1 of Octonoba sinensis. Lineage (NCBI taxonomy): Eukaryota > Metazoa > Arthropoda > Arachnida > Araneae > Uloboridae > Octonoba > Octonoba sinensis. Next base: position 15,481,945 of record CM076599.1, read on the forward strand.
AGAAGATTGCTTAGCGCTAAATATTGAATTTTCTATTGCGTTTGATTTTAAAAATAAACTAATAGATCTTGTAATGAATGTTTAATGTTTCTGTGAATCAAGGCCCCATCCACAGGGGAAGAGGGATCCACGGGCCCCCCCCCCCCAAATCTTTTGCAATGTATCATATATTCTTCCCTGAAACTTTGCTTAACATAAGTGTGTCGAAGTCTGGGCCAACCCGAAAAAATATTCTGGATACTGCCTTGGCTCCGGAGCAGGGGGAGCATGTTAAGAATTAGGAAGGGCAGTGTATGCTTCAAAATCATACCCTTTATATATACATATATATAGATATATATGACTAGAAATGATGTTAATATGAATTTTTTACATATATGATAGCTTTTTTATTTATATATATAGTAGATGTATGTTTAGATCTTTGGTGAAGTTAGAGGAGTGGGTATTTGGGGCTTCTGCAAACTTAAATTTTTGTAACTGGTCTTACATCTATAATGCTTAGACTAACTCTGGAGGCAAGGGTTCGAGGGCTCTCCCCAGGAAACTTTTTGATATCTTCCTATTTCCTTCCTTTCGGGATACTTTGGTGATGTTAGAGGAAACAGAAAGGAGTTTGGTTACTTTCCCCCCGCAATTTTTTTCAAAATAAAGTCTTATATCTTTCAAGTTACTTTTGGTGTCGCTTGTGATAGTGTTCAATATCCTGAAAGTGTTTCTGAAAGTAAAGTGCCTTAAAAGCGTAATTTCTCTTTTCTTTCTTTTTTTGAAACTTGTGATCTGAAGTTTTTTGCCCGGGGAGGGAGGAATTGACTTGCTCTGAGGGGGTAGCTCCCCCCCCCCCGGGAGATGCCTGAAATAAACACGGAGTATATCTTTAGAGACAAGTATTTATGACTAGTAAATTTTCAACTCTTTTACACTTCGTATTGGTGTTTGGTCTGTACATTTGTAGTGTGACCCCCCCCCCCCCCCCTTTTACCAACCCTAGTTACGCCTATGGCTGATTGTGAAAAAAATCGTTTGTTCTCTGTTTCTCCTGAAGAACGTTTAACTAACCGTAATTTACAAGCGCCACTAAGTCTCGTAGTTAATAAGAATCGGGCGTCCATCTTGGTTGTGGAACCGTACCGGTCATACGTTGTTATTAAAATATGAATAAAGGTAATAATAATTTAACTTTGTGCAAGTAAACAGTAATAGAAATATAATTTCACGTTAATTTAAAGCACAAATGAGCATTAAACCGCTATTTCTATTAAAGATTTATCAGTTCAAATCTGCATGTGCATATAAAAAAGAAGAAAAAAAAAGTGGCTTAAGCAGTGGTTACTAAATACAAACACATACACATGTAAACCAAAAATTGGAGACATCGTATTCCCGAACTGTTTGCGAATGAGCGAACCCATAATTTGAGCTGCTGAAACTTGTTTGCATTTTAATTTTTGCAGCAAATAAAATAATTTTCGTCAATATACAGTAAATTTAGACCAAAAATGACTTTGGATCCCATCAAAAACTGAAATCTCAATTTTAATGCAGTTTGTCTGTTGGAAAAGATTTAAAGATAAATAAACGGCCGGTTTGAGTGGTGTAGATGGCCGAATGATTAGAGTGCAAGATAGGCACACCATACAATCAGGGTTCGACTCCCGCACGCTTCGTTTACGGTTTCTACGGCTCGAAATTATTCAAAAAAACCCATAAAAATTTAGTTTTGAAACCATTTTTAAATGGTTATAAAACCGTAAACTTTTGCATTTACGGCTTTTTAACCAAGCTGGTTGGAAATGGTTTAGTCCCGTAAAGATAGCAAAATGTTCCAAACCGTAAATTTAATGGTGAATTAGATGGACAGACTGCTGCCGGCTATTTAACCGCAATTTCCTTATGAAATTTCTAACGGTGTGAACTTTGGCAATAGGTCTCCTTAAGCGCTTTAAAACATTTCAGTATTTTATATTTTTCGGACCATTTTTTATGAAGATGGTAATTAATTATTGATTCTAGACTTATGTTCGTAGAAATGTTAATCAAGGGTACAAAAAAACCGGTAGAAAAGAAAATATTTTAATCAAATCACAAATTACGATTTCGCTTTTAAAAGCAAACTCTTCAGCGAGTCATTAAACAATTTGTTACTGTTGTAATTGATAATCTTCTTCATACTCAATAATTATATGAGTAGAATGATGCTTTAAAAAACTCTGTTGGTGGTTTCCAAAAAAATATCTTTGAAAAAAAAAATTTTTAAGTATGATTTTTGCGGTTTTAAAGCTTGTTTCAAAAACACCTTCTTGAAACATTTGAAAATGTACTTTGAGTGAAAATTTAAACATAAACTTTTCAATTCATTTTCCCCTTTTTATATAATAATAATATTTCAAAATCTTTTATTTAGTTTAAAGAATTACTTTTGGTAGAAAAAGGCATATTTAAAAATGTTGTTAAAATGTAAATATGCTTTAAATCATCAAAACACTTTAAAATATGAATGCATCATCATATGATTTTTTTTTAAGTTACATGTTCAGCATTTTAAGTTACATTTTGTGCATTGGTTTCAGAATTTGTTAATGTCTGTAATTTTCGTTTCTAAGTAGGAGTTTTGAAATCAATTTCTCTATACAATAGTTCTTTAAAAATGTATTCGTTGCGGGGTTAACCATAAACTTTGAAACTAATTCTATTGTGTGTTCATACAAACATTCGTCACGTTCTAAGCACTCATTGTTAAGAATCTTATTAAGTGTAATATTTTTTACTATCTCTTTTCTGAGCAAATAATCAGTAGAAAAGTGTAATTCCCACACCTGTGAAAAATATTTTTATTTTATTTTGTACTGTTTTTATGTTTATATATAAATTTCTTCTAACATTTTTGCAAATAAAATTGTCATCGGTCCCCTAAATTAAACAAACAAAGCACATATTGGCGTATTTTTGCTATACGAAAAGGTAAATTAAAGGATTCCGAGCACGAACAAGATACTAAAATAAAATGCAGCAAACCTGGTTTCTTTGACCGTGCTTTAGCACTTCAAAGTATGCTTACATTTAGTTATCCAATCATCAAACTTTATTTGTATTTGGAATACATGAACATCATTCGCAAATGTTTTACAAAAAGTAAATATAAGTAATTAAGAAAAAATCAGAAAGAAACTTCTGTTTGTACCCTACAGTTAAAATCATTTAAATTAATTCTCTGAGAAAGTGTCAGCAAATGAACTTTATTTTACTTATCTATTAAAATTCGAAAACCTTTTAGAAAGCATATACGAAAGTCCTCCCTTTTTCCCCTCGAAAAGTGACCGAGAACATTTTAGTTTAGAAACAGTTGTTTTTTGTTTTTTTTTTAATTTTGAAAAAGTTGTTAAATTATGTCAGCTTACACATGACTTAGAACGTTCAGTAGTGCATGTATATTCAATACTAGCGGTACCGGCACGGCAATGCCCGTGTTATAAAATGAGAAGACCAGTCGGTTCGCCATTGTATATATAATGGTACCTTTTTTATGTGTAAATTATGTTATTTTATTAAAATGTATAGCATTCCACATAATTAAAAATTATCCGCCCACGGCAATGAACCAGCGATCCTACACATTAAAGCATCTTTTATACAAAACAAACACAATAAAAGAGGCAAAAAGAAGAGAAAGAAACGAAACAAAACGAAAAAGAAAATATTTAAGATAAAACGCATTTTGTTTGTTTAGCTCACGTACCCACACAAAAAAGACGATTATAATCCATTAGAATACTTTTCATTAATACATTTTTAGTATAGCTGGTTTTTATCTATTATTCATTGACAGTAAAACAGAAAGACGAAACTTTGTAGCTTGCAGAAACTAACAGCAGCAAGAAAAGCTTTGAAATCGGAAAAACCTTTCCTCTGTGCCCTAACACGTTTGCTAATTCACTGGAGAAAAAAATAAATAAATAAATAAATAAAAATATGAATAGTAATAATAAGTTGGAATAACAAAATCGCTATAAAGGATAACATTTCTTTAAAAGACCCCTTTGCAGTATGGAAAATGGTCCCGTAAATTACATGTCAAAGTAAGGAAATCAAAATAAAGCTATCGATCGCCTGTGAGCCGCAGAAAATACATTTTAATTCGTTTAAAAAAAAAAAAGAAATATCAACCCCCCCCCCCAAAAAAAATAAATAAATAAATAAATAAATTAATTAATTAAAAATCGTCTGCTCCTCAAAATGCTGAAAAGCTCAAGAGAGACATTTTAATCCGTTAAAAAAAATGGATCATAATCCAGTCGGCATGGTAAGAATTTAAATAAAATTAAAAGTTTAATTACCGTGAAAAAATAATTTCGAACTATAGAGAAAAACGCTTATAACTTCTTTTGTAGTTAATTTAGAGGTTTCCAATTTTTGCACGATGGACAAAACTCCTTCTATGACTTTTTTACAGGCTTTTCAATGGTATCAAGCTCGAAAGGATGCGATAATTTTTTCAGATAGGAAAAGACTATTTTATGAAATTTTCGGCTATAAATTGGAATAAAAAAGGAACAAATTCGAATTGCAGAAAAAACTCTCCGAGGTGCACACCCCCATGTTCCAAGCTAATTTCGTGCCAAATTTCATGAAAATCCGCCGGACGGTCTGGGCCCTACGCCGGGCACAGACACACAAACATACTTGCTGCTTTATTATTAGTAGAGAAGAAAACTTTATTCATAACATCTGTTTCTTAGTAATTTCTAAGTACTTTTTGTTACAAAGCATTTTTTATCGCCAATATAAACTTTGTGATTTTCTTTCATTGGCGCATTTATAATTTTTATTATTGAAAAAATATTTTCACAACTGTTAGGTCACAACTGTTTTTTTTTTTTTTTCATTCAACATTGGCGATATATCCCTGGCATAAGGTTTTAAATCTTTGGCGATAATCTTTGGCATGCCGTTACAAGAAAATACCATTGTTTCTTATGCCAAGTATTCAATTAAGTAGGATTCATCATATTAGTAAATTTAATTATTTGAAATAATTTAAAGGAACGGATTTTTATTTTTATTCGCCATTTCGTGTTCTTAAATTATATTGTTTAAAAGAATATGTATCACGAATTCTAAGTTATCTCACATTATAGTGTACAGTCTAGTTTCATGCGTCATAATAACAAATATAGAAACACACAAAATATCCTATGCTTGCAAAGTTAATGTTGAAATAAATTTATGATTCAAATTATTCGCTAACTAACGTTAGTGTTGACGACGCACATAAATAATTGTAGGTGCATTTAACAGAATTGTACTTAAAATATTCAGTGCATGTTGTGAATAAAAATCAAATCTGGACTTACTCTAGACGATTTTGTTGGTTTGAAGTATTTCCTTGGAATTAATAATTTCAGCCATCTATCCAACCGTGATGGTTTACTTGGAAACTTAAAAACGGACATCTTTTCATTTAAGCTGTAACTGAACTTGCATCCAGGAACGCAGTACATGAATGGCATTTTTGCGATTAAATTATGAAGTAGTTGCTGGTTACGCAGCTTTAATTACACACATAAAGAGTGAAATAATGCATTGGAATACATTAATCGCTTCAACAGCATCCTTATATTTACATATCAGCTTCCTTACGATATAGTTAAAAAGAATTGTTGCCATTTTTGACATTGACAGTTAATATTTGGCGATTAAAATAATTTTGGTTTGAATAATAAAATATTTCAAAGAGCTGTTATTGGCTGTTACCGTTCACCTACTTGTGATGACGTCACCATGAGATTACGCTTGAGACCTCAGGCCTTGTCTGTCGGTGGTGTTGGTTTGCCTCACTTTTATATTCGTACAAACCATTTCTATCTTGTTTTAGAACTAGTACCCTTTCAGCCGATTTCTACTGCCCACAGAGCTAATATCTCATGTTCGAAACGGAAATCTGAATCCCCTTCCCCTCATCCCGTTTAGTTGGGCTAACTGGGGTTGTAATGTCGATACTGTACGTAAAACTGAATGAGAAAAATGTTTAACATGTACCTCGACTACAGAGCTTTCAGCACTCATTAGACTTTCTTACCGTTTCATTGCAGCCTTATCCATAAACAAATATGGATTAGGCCTACTATTCAAATAAGGCTTCACATCTCTCCCAGCCTATCATTGAAATTCGTTCGGAAGATAAAAATGATACAAACACTTCGGCCCTTTAAAACCTTGGTGCATATTTTTATTAGAGATATGGAGCGTAGCATGAAGGAGGAGCGCATGGAACTGGAGCAACGAGATTTTGTTCGAAACTGGAGTCGGAGCAAAACAATTTGTTGTGCTCCATTACTCCATTTTTTAAAACTTTATTCAAAAAGGCAAAAATAAATAAAATAATCCCCCCCCCCCCGAGTTTGGGGGGTCATGTACTCCCTCCCCCAGCCCCCGGTTAACACAGATCATACCAAAAATAACATATTTATTAATAAATAAATAGTCGACAAGTAACTTTTTAAAAAGTTTTATCACATATATATTATTACTATTACTAAATTAACTAAATAAAAGTGATAAATAATATGGTTCCTATTAAAACTATTCAGAACACGGAGCGGAGCTAGAGCTGAGTTAGAGAAGAGATACTTTGGACTTACTTAGAAGTCGAAGCGGAGCAAAAAAGGAGCTGCTCCAGACCCCTGACTTTAATTACATGTAATGTATATTACCGTTCTTATTAATCTAAGTCACGATTGCGACAACAGATCCTGCAAGAAAATTACGAACGCAAAAGTGGAATCTTCACAAAATAAACAATGGCAAACAGGATAGTTTTAAAAAAGGCAGAAGGGTTCTTCAAAAACTCATCATTGCTTTCGAAAACGGCAACAAGGAGCTGTGCCCTGCCAAATAAAACTAAAGAAAATACGGTTTATTTATTTATTTCATTTTACTATTTTCTTCCCGGATTGTAATCGATCTTTAACCATGTACTTTTCAGTTATGCCCTAAACCAGCGGTTCCCAAATTGTGGTACGCGTACCACTAGTGGTACGCAAAGCCTCTCGAGGCGGGCAAAAAAAAAAAAACTATTCTGAGTATTATTCGATAAGAATTCCTTCGTGTCCTTCTTTTTCTAATACAATATTTATTAAAAATATAAGTATACCAAGAAAATAAATTTCGACCCAAATTTGAGATTAAAACAAACTTCTACTGAATCAGATATCACCTCGCTTGTGTCGCCCATGCAGCAACAACCTTCTCATTAATTTCGTTTTTTTTTTTTGTACTTAAAAATTTATTTCTAATGTGTTTTGGAAGTACGTATTAAAATAATATTTTACATATTTCATATATTTTATTTTATATGTACAGCTTTATTTTTAATAAACTCTTTTCTCTCCCTTAATAGCCATCAAAAATGGTGTAATTTATATTACCTACTCGACCTAGTATTGTTCTATAATCTATTAATATTCTTCTTTCTTTCTTTCAGATGGGGCTGCGTATGGTCATTAACCTTTGCAGACCTAGTGCGTACCCCAGTAATGGGCATCCATTTTTTCAAGTAGCACCACTGTCGGTGGTTCCATTGCCACTGAGAATTTGGACGCTCAGTTTCCCCTAGATGGCGAATTGCACTAGGTAGTATTTAATTTATCGCAGCCAAATGGATACTCAAGGGATATTTAACATGCCGCACAATCATGCGACATGGGCGCGGCCGATTTTCTGCATCTTGAAAATCCACCGACTTGGGCCAGGTTCGAACCTGGGATTTTGGGCGTACGAGACCTGCGCCTTACCACTACGCCACCCTGTCGACATTTATTAATATTCTATTGTATCTAATGAAGTTATATTCACAGTGGTACGCAAATGGTTTGCAAGGAAAAAGGGGGTACGCGAAAAAAAAAGATTGGGAAACACTGCCCTAAACAATGGTGCATGACTAACAACTGACTTTTGATCTGTACCAATGCTTGATAAAAGACAGACCTCTAAAAGTTGTGGATCTAGCACAGGAAGATCAGCTCCTGAGTGCTGCTACATTGGCACGGACTACAGGCTATTATGGGGGTACTAGGTCTTTAGATAGTAAAATATTTTCACATAGCACTTCGGATGAGAAAATATCTAACAGCATTCCTGGAGGCCACCCCTGGATACGATTTCCTGCTAGTATTTTTGCATTGAGTAGAAGAAAACCAAGAAATTCCAATCAAGTAAATTCTGATGACAACATTTTATGACAATCGCTTTCTCTCCTCGTTTTTCAAGACAATGATAAAATGTAATAATTTACAATTCAAGAGCTTTTGATTCCAAGCCGATTGATATACCCCGGATCCATAGTCGAATGATGTGTTGAATCTGCTGAATGGTCAAATCGGAATCAGCAAAAGCAATTTAGGATTTAATATTTTAAAATATTTATAAGTTCTGAAATAAAGTATGTACCTCCAAGTATGAGTAGAAGAGAGTAGAAAAGTAAACATTTTTCTCATTCAGTTACGAATTCATCACTCTTTGTACAGTTTTCTTTCAGGTAAAATTACTTTTTTAAGATTAGAGTTTTTCAAAATATATTTAGTATCTTTTATATCGCAGAGCGCACTTGCTTTCGCGATTTTTCCCGTGCAGTACACATGATTTGAAGTTGCAATTCATCATCCGTTAAAATTTCCGCGAGTTCAAACTGAGTAAACGCCCTCGACAAACTAAAGAAGAGTTGCAGAGAAAGACACCTAGTCAAATAATGGCGTCACTTTCTCTCTCTTTCTCTTTCACACTCTCAAAAATAGAATCCTCATTTTCGACAATTCTTCAATCCTAAGAAAATTTCGTCATTTAAAACGATTCTTTCCACCCGCAATCACGTGACTTAAAAAAGTTACTACACAAATTTCGGCAATTTGACGAAAGGTTTACTCGGAGCATTTTTCACGAAGCCAGTTCGTAAAATACGACGAAAGTTTCGTGAGATTTGAGCATGCATTTCTGAGAGTACACTTACAAATGCACCACACCAATAAAGTCTGAAAAAGAATAGATTTAAATCGCTTTATGTTTGATGAAATACCTATTCCAAGAGATGCCAACAGTTAGACCTTCATGCATTCTGTTTCAAATATGCACATTTTTTTACACATCCTTCTCTTTTAAAAGGGGTATTATAAAATGTGTCTTTTGTCCTTTTTATCTTTCTCTCACTTTTGTTAACTTGGATGTCCAGTAAAAGAGGTTACTCATTTCAACCCTCTAAAAATAATATAGCCTTTAAAATATGTTTTCGAAGTCATTAGAATCAGGTGGTGATTTATTTATTTGTTTATGTATTTATTTATTTTATTTCGCAGGCGGTGTTACGTATTTACTTTTTTTTTTAGCTGCAACTTTGATTAACACAATCGCAATTTTCGGCTAAAAAATAATCAACTCATTCATGCCAGCGACCTTAAATGTAGATCTGTTCGTTGTACGATTAATAAGTTCCTAACTTAAAGCAAGCAGAAGATGATGACACCTCTGTATACCAATTTTCGGCCAATTGGTTCAGCTGTTGATTCAATTAAATTAGGAAAATTCCACCTTGCAATTTTGAAACATTTTTTAATATTTTTAACTTACTTCTAAAAGGAGGACAGTTATCAATTCATACTGCATGTGTATTATATATATATATTAACCATCAATAATTTCTTACTCGATGAGCCCATTTTGATTATTCTTCTTTAATCGATCAAGGGTGGTCTCCAATAGGTGTTAAATTTATGCCGTAGTTCATATATGCAGCAGTTCAATTAAATTAATGTATGTATGAATCACTAACCCCATTTTTTTCAGGGAACCACAGCCCTCCAAATGATATTCTTCTAGCATAGGGGTATCAAGGAGGGCCAGGTACACACAGCAAGTGTTAGATAGGCTGCGCTGGCGCCCAGAAACCCTATCTCGAACCGATAATGAGCGTTCGTCGGACTGCACTTCCCCGTGCCCGGGGGAGGGCACCCCTTAAGCCACGTGCTAACAGGGGTGGGGGATGAAGTAGAAAGGTCTCCCATAGGTCCCGTACCCCGTTTGACTGTATTTGATAGTTAGATAAAAAGTTATGGGTGGATTTTTTTTTTTTGCTTTTTCATCCATAACTTTTGACTAAATGAACCGATCTTAACTTTTTTTTAAAATCGATAGAGGGTCGTCTAACTTTAATGTTGTACATCGATTTGACTTCAATTGTTTTTCGAAACAATGTTATGGGCGAAAAACAAGTATTTTTCCTTTAATTGAAAAGGTTTGGCTTGACATTTCTTTGTTGAGTAAATTATTCATTAATATGAAAATCATTGTTAAAAAGAGTTTGTTTCCATCAATCAGTAATATTAAAAGCAATTATAACAAGAGTTTCAGTGTTTCAGAGAAGGCTTCTTTGAAACAAAAATAAAATTCGTTCCGTTTTTTTTTTTTTTTTTTTTTTTTTTTTTTTTTTTTTTGTTCTAGTGACTTCTTTAAATCTACTTCAAATCAGAATTTGTCATGCAAATGATTAGTTTTTAATGCCAGTCACTCAAAGTGGTTATGTCCTTTGATTATTTTTTTTTTCCAAAATAGAGTATTCATGCATTTACACTAAAAAGAATAAATAAAAATAATTTGTTTAGTGAAGTAGAACCGACTTCAAATTGAAAATTGCGCTAAAAAGTAAAAAAACTAATTTATTCTTTAAACAACATCTGTACAGCTTTTAAAAATAGCTTTTGAAGTCAGTGCAAAACTGTGGCAAATAAATTTTTTTGTAATCATGAATCAGTTGCAAATATAAATGGCTCAGAGTTTGCAACAGTAACAATATAAAGTAACACATGGTGTAATGGTAATTAGACTCTCATAATTTTGCACCAACTTCTAAAATTATGTTTAAAAGTCTTGTCGATGTTGTTCAAAGAATGAATTTATTTTTTACTTTTTAGAGGAATTTGCAATTTGAAAGTATTTTTAGCATATAATATCTAAACTATTGTGGTTACGACACTGTTTGTTTTTTTACGTGAAACTATGAACCAACTCAACAATAAAAGCAGGTTTTACGAGGCTTAAAATATTAATTTAATATTTTTAATGAAATATGAAATTATTGTTTGGAAAATTTTGATTTTAATCGACTTTATATTTCAATGGAAAATTTAACCGGACAAGCATTTATATGAACAGCCAATGTTTCGGTTAAAAATATTCAATAGTTTTTCTGGATGTGCTTAAAAATACATTTTTCTGCCGTTTTAGGCGACGTGCGCCAATGTTGAATAGATAAAATTCTACTTCTTTGGTAAAATTAGGAAATCTTAACAAAACCACAGTATTTCATAAGCAGTTACTTAAAAATTATGTGTTATAACGAATAATATATTTCTTATGTCTTTAAAACACTTTAACACATGTTTTCATGTCGTCATGGAGCGACCTGTTGAAAATAATGATGATTTGTATCATTCTGAAACTGATAAAATCTACGTCATATGGACTTCGTTTGAAAATTCTAGAATAAATAGTACGTGAATTATTTCTCAGATTCTTATTTCTACCAACGAGAATTATGCCAAATGAAAATTGAGATATTGGGTAGAATGAATTTCAATAATTTACTATTGTAAAAATGAGCCCGTGAGTTTTAATTTAAACTTAACTGTTACCAGTTTCATTTTGCTTAAGGGAAGTCAGCACCCAAAAATGTTTAAAAAAACGAAATTTTTTTCATTGCCTTAGATAGTAAAATAAATGTTCAAAAATGTTCCCTGAAAGTTTCAGAAAAATTGAAGCAATGTTCATTGATTTATCATTGATTTTATTCGGTACAATTTGCTACCTTTTCATCCCGAAACCGAAAATGTGCTGAATAGAAGCCACATATTTATTTTTGAAAATAAAATAAGTGAGAAGAAGCAAATTCATCTTGACTGTAATTGAAAAACGAAGTTCCTTACTTGAAATTTTGATAAAGATATTGCAAGCCGAATACTTAAAATGCTGTTTTCTGTCGCTTTGTTTTTTTGTGTATTTCATCTGAATTAAAATGTAAAGGCTTTGTTAAATTTGTATCTATAATGGGGATTTTTTCCCCACATGGCTCATGAAACTATGAATAACAAATTTATGCATTACTTTTATGATAACTTAAGTACTTTTTTTGTTAAAAATTCTTTTTGTGGGTTTTTTTAATTTTTCGTTGTTTTTTCTGCGTTACTTCAGTTTTTATTTTTTTTTTCTCAAAAAGTATTTGACTTATAGAAAACTCAATGCATAAAAGTTTTGCTTTATGAGTAATGAATCAATAAAAAATTTTTTGAGACTTTACGCCGATCTTTGAAAAAGAAGATGCACTTTAAAAAATTGCTAAATTTTTTTCAAAATAATTTATTTTTTCAAATTATATTTTAAAAATCCATTTTTGTTTTAAGATTAAATTTCTCATGAAGTGATACAGCATGACTGGAGACAAAAGTTGTAAATAAAAACACCATAGAGAAATAAAAATGGTCTCATGGTGCCGACTCCCCTTAAGATATATGGGGCTGATAGACTTTCTCAATTTATTACTATTACAGCGAGCAACTTTGCTACTTAAGTATGTATGTCAGCATTAGTTCATGCTCCTGTCAATGACCAATAACCTTACGAGACGACCATTACACTAAACTTCCCCGTTTATCTGAAAAATCGATTAACCTGAAATTGTTGTTAAGAGCCTTTACGAAATTTAATTTTTGAAATTTAATTTTCATTTCTTGCCTCTGACTCAACGCATCAGACAGAGCAATTACAACGCGCATAGTTAGTTACACTGCGGCTTTCGCAAGTCGTTGTACAATGTACAGTGTACCTTTAACGCACGATGCAAAGATAGGCAATCTTCCTTCAGAAATTGTGCAGTGTTGTATTCTAATTAAAAATATTACGCATTAAATTCTAATTAAAAATATTACTGTGCAATTTATAGAAACGTTTTGCTAATTGTACATGTACATACATAGCGCACAAAAGAATGAGTAAGTTATCTTGTAAGGTGTAAATTTTCCAGTTAATCTGAAATTTCTGCATTCGGAACAACGAACGATCTCGATTAGTTCGGATTAGCGAGAATCTCGTGGAGGTTAAAATTCATTAATGGCTGTCTGAGAGGTTTTACTGCACTTATACTTTACAAATTAGTTTGCTGTTTAAAACCTATCACGATTACCTGGGGTCCATGCGGACCCCAGAACTTCCAACTGGTAATCAAAAGCAGAAGTGTACCTCGGAAAACAACAGGGCTCTGTTGGTTGAAATTAATAAAATTGACCAGGAACACTCCGGAATAAGCAATGATTACTTTCAATACAATTAAAAGAATGCAGAATTAAATTTTAAATGATTAATGCAAATTAATATTGCAAATCGTAGCATGGGGTCCGTGTGGACCCCTGGTCACAACAGGGTATGTTTCGATAAGACATAGTAATAGGGTTCTTCGTGCAAAATATACGAAAGAAAGAAAACTTCAACAAGCTAAACACATTGCTAAACTTACCACAAACAAAAAAAGTATTTTGAAAAACGGGAACAGCAAACAAGTCAAGGGTAATATGAATAGGTACATCCTAAAGGACTGTTGAAAAAATTACTTATAAATATTTTAACATTTTCAAACATATTTCTGTAATAATTAAGAAAGTGTTTTGTGTATTTCTCCTTTTGAAGAAATCTAATTTTGATGTCAACATAAATTCGGGAGTTCGTTCATAGTTGAAAGGTAAATATTTTAAACTAACATGAAAATTTAGATGTAAATGTAATTAAATACCACTAATATTTATTCATAAAAATAACTGCTGGTATGTTTAACTAGGTTTATAAGCGCATGATCCTACACAAGCCACAAATTAAAATTTATTAGCAAACATGGAATTCTTAAAATGATATTTAGTTCTTTACCGTCCTTTAAAGAAGAATTATCTTCCTGGGAAATACTTTTCTAAGAGTTTATTTTTAGAATGAACTTGTTTTGCCTTCCGTGGTTTCAAATACACCATCTCAACATTTCATGTTATTTAGTTGCTTACGGTTTGTTAAATGCAGTATTTATTCTATGTAAAATATGTTTTACGTATTGTGAAACCAAAAACTGGGGGAAAAGATGATGTAATTATTTGCAAACTGTTTCCCAAATATTGCATGCACGGGCACAAGAAACTATTTTGTTTAACTGCTGGGGAAGGGGAGACTAACATATCATTTCAGGTTTTTGCTGAAAATCACTTGTAAATTTTGTGGAGAGTCACTTTTTAATGCATAAATTTTCTGTGGAAATTGTAGATTTGTGTTTCATTGGACTAGCGTCTTGGCGGAAGGAAGCTACATTATAAGCGTTTATATTTTAAAATAAATATTTCTGAATTTTTTAAAAGATTACTGTTTTGCAATTTTTGCTCAAGTTCGATTGTTTTCTTTTCAAAAAACTTTAATCCCCCCCCCCCGTTTTTTTTTGCCAAGTTCGGTGAAGGAAAATTTACTTCGAAAGCGCAAAACAAGGAAAACAAAAAAAGGGAGAAGAAGCATCTAAAGATACAGTTGTGTGTGGTGGACTTGTGTTATAACTAGGGATGTAACGAATAGTGATTTGGCCGAATAGCCGAATACCGAATATTCGTCCATTTCTTCCAGGCCGAAGCCGAATATTCGGCTAGGCCGAATACCAAATATTCGGCGACCGAATATTAAAATTTCTAGAAAATCGCTGTAATCGAAAGTATTTGTCAAATTTAAAATTATTCACAAAGTCAAACACCAATTACACACAATCTATGATGTATGATTTAATTCTGTTTGTTAAGAATTTAGAACGATTTAAAATTAATCTATTTTCACTATTGTTTTGAATGTACTAAAACTAAGAATTTCACCCACAAGCTAAATAGAAATGACAGATTTTACGGTAGTAAACATTAGCATTATTTTGCTATTTATTTAATTGCAATGAAAGAACTACTATTGCTTAGTGAACTTTTACCTTTCTCAAAACTGTTTTATGAAGTCATTTTAAAAGTTATAAAAGTTAATATTTTTATTTTATGGGGTTTTTTACATACCTATTTTTAAAAGATCTATTAAAACGTAATGCACATAACTGGAATATGTTTTTATTTGCAAAAGCCCCAATAACTTATGCTAGTTAAATATTCATGATATATTCTGGGCTTTTCAGATTTATCTCTAACCCAATATTCACAATAAATCAGTCTGCCCGAAGTCTGGATTCCACTTTGTTAATGATAACAAAATGAATTAATCATATTATCTATTATAATTAACTATTGGCAGCTTTTGGGAGCAAATGCTAAATATAAAATACAATATTACAACTTTAAAATGTGTTTTTGCTCAGTCGAGCCTAAAACAAGATTAAAAAAAGTAGGTTATTCTAAATTATTTTTATTTCTTAAAACTATAGTGGATTAATGTATACTTTTGCAATAATTATTACAATTTTAAATGTTTAAGATCTACTAATTTCTTAATTTTTTTACTTTTTTACTGCAGCAGAGCTGTTCGGCCGAATAGTCCATCAATATTCGGCCAGGCCGAATTTGACCTTACCCAGTATTCGGCCAGGCCGAATATTCGGCTGGGTGATGAAATGACTATTTGGCCAGGCCGAATCCTCGGCCAAAGGGCCGAATACCAAATAGTGGCCGAATATTCGTTACATCCCTAGTTTAACGACCATGTGTTGAAACAACTTTTGAAGAAGAGCCGATTGACTTCCGTTTGATCTTTAAAGTTATTTTATTTCACATCCGATATAGCGTCGAGTGGAACAACCTCTCCCGACACTGCACGTGACAAGATTTTTTCTTTAAATGAATGAAGTACATTCTTTTATACAAGATTCACGTGAATTGTCCATATATTTACTTTTTTTAAAATTCAGTTTATTTAGTTTATTTGGAATTTGTTTCATCAAATTTAAAGAAAAGAAAAATAATAATGAAATTTCTAATCTTTCCATTATTTTCAGATAATTTCAATTTAAACTCTTATTTGATGTTTAGAATTCCATGCATTTTATATGTTATGGCCATTTGAAAGTAATGTTTCAATCAAATTCAATGAAAGGGGAGTTATTTGAATATTGTAATTTCTTTATTTGATACAGCGACCATATGATATAACAACCCAAATAGTGGATTACAAAGGAAATTTGTTATAACGAGAGTCAATTGTATTTTCATAGCGCACCTCTTGTTTTGGTACAGTTAAAAAAAGCAGCGTTCAGCGCTCATTTCATGTCTTTCCTAGAACTACAACACGAGGTTCATTTGTATTTTCACGAAAGAGACATGCACACATGGACTTCAGTATATTTGAAAAGCAGGCTTTTGTTAATAGTCCTAATAGCAATGAAATAGGTAAAAACTTTTGTATGATGCTAGAATTGAAACTTGCAAAACTTGTCCATTTTCCAGCCACAACACTGGGACATGCAAAACAGTTCGCTCGTTCTAGAAGAGAAATTTTAAAAGTGATTGTTTTTATTACAAACAATTGTTTAAAAATTCCATCTAATCAGATGGTATCACATTTTGGGGCTGCATGCTTTACTGCGTGAAAAATAGGCTGAGGTTCTGAACCAGATTAAAAAGTTTAAGTCATACTCCTTAGTAAACTGAGAAGATTACACAAATTCTATGATAAATGTAGTACAAAATCACAATCCGGACGCAGGGATTTAGGAAATTTCCAAAATAGACGTTTTACTAACCAGCTTTTGAAAAGTGTATCGATATATATATATATATAGATATATATATATATTGCAAAAAAGTACATGACTATATTTTCTATGTTGGTTTTATACTATTTCCCAACATTATGTACCATCTGCTTTCACTTCTTAATCTCTTGTTTTACTTCGGATTCTCCAAATGCACTTTTATTTTATTTATTTTTTTGTGAAAAGCTCTCGTGAAAAAAATTCGCTGGCTCGCTGAGTGATGCGATCAAAGCACATGATCAGCGGAACTTTGTTACGTTATAAGAACCGATGTTTGTATATAAAATGAGAAAATGTTATTTCCAAATTGCAGAAAATTCAACCTGATGTAGCAACGCAAAAGAACGGGTTTGCTCATTGTTACTACTTCAAAACCATGTGCATGCATCCTAAAGATTTGCTAATATATTTTTGCATTTAAATATATATATGCATATATATATATATAATATATGTATATATATATATATATATGTATATATATATATATATATATATATGTATATATATATATATATGTATATATACATATATGTGTGTGTATATATATATATGTATATATATATATATATATGTAAGAAATAGAGAATATATATATAAAAGAATTCGTGGGTATGTGAAAAAACAACAATTAAATATAAAAGGCTGAACGTGGGAAATCACAAATATAAACATTCAAAAATTGATTATTATATATATATATATATATATATATGCCTTTTTTAAAAATAATTCGAGCTAATGTATTTGCTTCTCCAATGTTTCAAACGTCCTCCAGATGCAAACGGTGAGCGAGCCGAGGGTAGATTAGGTTTTCTGGGAAAACAATAATAAAAATGCGATTGCTCTGAAATTCGAAAAAATTGGTGACGTCCGGATGATTCCGGGTTTGAAACTTTGTACTATAGTTTCAAGACATGCCGCTGAATGAAGCAGGAACTTCAAAAGTTCAACTTTACCCAAAATCTTTGGTTTTCTTATTAGGACAGCGTTTCCCAGCCTTTTAATATTGCGATCCCCTTAAAAACCATCCCTTTTCTTTCTTCTTCTTCTTCTTCTTTTTTTTTTTTCTTTGAAAAAGGAAAAACGCTTGTGACCGCCTGGCTGCAATGTTCTATTTCTTCAATGTTTATTTTTTAACACTTAGAACTAACTAAAAATACTTTTAAAAAGATGTTTCGTATAGTACCTATTACGTTTTTGAACAAATTACGAACCATCCCTTTTTTCCTGAACACGACCCCTCAGGATGAGAGACGGGTTTAGGTAGGAAAAGATTGTTAAGAAATTAAAGGGTACCAAAACCAATCCCGTAATTAATGTTTTCAACATGATATTTGAAGATTACTTTAGGAAATGCTAATTATCATTAATTCTGTACATGTTGCAAATGCCATAAAATGTCTTCCTACTAAAACAATTTAAACGGCAGGAATAATGTCCCCGATCAATAACTTTCAGTAAGAAAATCTCCTGCTGTCTTTTCTGCCATAGTGCATTTGGAGGAGTTATGTAGTTATGTTCAAAAAATAATGAGACAAATTTTATCAATTAATGGCAACCAAGAAACGACGTAAATCCGATTCATGCTATAAATAATACACTGAAAGAAAGTACCCCGAAAAAAGAGAAAAAACAACGAATAAATTTGACTTTTCCAGATGGTAAAAAAATGGAGGAAATATCTCACAGTTCGAATAAATTGAAGATAAATGAAGGGCACAACAGAAATTAATTAAAAGTAAGATATTTCCGATGTTTACGAATAAATTATGGAAATCCTTGACCGAGTCGATAATTTATTAAGAACTTATTTTTTACAGAGATGATACAATCCAGACTCTTCATTTACTATATGTTTCTGTTCTTAGAGTTATTGAAAGGCGTTAAGTGCCATTCAAGTTTCAAGTGCGTTATGAGATTTAAACTGGAGATGATAGTACATTTTCTATGAGTACGTTATACACATGGACTATACATTTTTCGAGTTGCTCTTAGGTTAAGGGGTTTTTAATCTGACCTAACAAGTAAAATATCATTTTATTAAATAAAGTGTCTTAATGAAATGTTACAAAATTCATCGTTAAACAGAGAAAAGATTGCAGCAAGGGGCTCGCAAGGCTTACATTCAAACCGTTGAGTAACGATGTCCTAGTCAACAAGGAGGAAGAATTATCACCATATTGGGGTTTCTCTTCCCCCCAAAACTAATTAGTCCTCGACTGGAACAAAAGATTTTTCTTCTATCTTTGAACGAAAAAAACGTCGTGTATATACAGATTCATACTTTTTTCGAGATGCGTTTTAAGAATATAGATGACATTTATAGATATTCATTAGAACATTCTTTATGTAACATTTTGCATACATTTCGATCCATACATTTGTTTTTGTTGTTTGTCACTCGAATTCAAAAACATGAAAACAATTTTGTGTATAGAATGCGATGGTACATGGTACATTATAGTGCTGAATTATAAAATTAATCGATAGAGTTTAAATAATAAACAGAAGAGGTACTTACATATACTAATCGATGTTTAACCACAGGTGAACTTTTGCACCAACAAAGAGCCAACATGTTGAATGTATGAGTCAGCAAATATCATGAATAAATTCCAGATGTTCCAACAGTTTTTATATTCGCAATATTATGTATCGCAGAGTGGCAACATTTCGCGCTCGATTGTAATATCATATGACTTGTTGAAAACTCATATAATAATTTCATATCAGTTTCAACTGCGTCACTTGGATCCGTTCCATTCAATTGGTGCTGCAATCGCACATCTGGCAAATCCAAACATCGGACGGAATGTAAACAAGCAAACACACATAAATTCTGAATAATAAAAAAAAGGCTCGCAGGTCACAACAATAGGAAAAATTCCTTTACGTAAAATCGCGGAGTATGCTCTTACTCGCAAATACACTTACTAGTTGACATTTTCCCTGATTTTTTTTTTCCTTTGCGGGAGGAATATAGTAATTTTTCAAGAGCAACTTTTTTTTCCCGCGGATATTGGGAGCGCTCACCGAATCACTCTTCCACCGCTCTCTCTCAGCTCGACGGAGTAGTAAAAGTTCTAGTGGCCGATAGCTCATTCATGTGCCGGCATTTTGACCCTTCAGTAAATCAGTGGAGAAGAGCACATTCAAGGGTTGCACTAAACTAAAATTGGCTCTTTATCGCCGTTTAAGTGTTCCAGATCATCGTTTTAAAAGCCAATACCTTAAAAAATAACCCCTCGGCCCTTGCTACGATATTTTATTTGTACAAGACTAAATTTTGCAACACTTAATAATAATTTCAAATACTTTATTCAATAAAAAAGTTTCGTTACAGGTTTTCCTTTTTTTTTTGGGCAGATTCCCTTTAGAATTGAACGCGACTTCTTAGGGGTCGTGAGTCGCGACTATCACGTTGAGAAAAGCTATTCCTGGCGATAGAGAAGATTTTATTCGTCTCTAGAGCACTTTTTTTTTTATCATTAGGGGGGTGGGAGAACAAAACAAAGTACCTAATTTTGATGAATGTGCCCGCCGACTAAGATAGATAGGCAGTGGCGTAACGGAGCAAATGCTGTCTGAAATTATTTGGAACGACAATGGCTCAACAGTAAAAAATTGAAAATTATTTAAAAAACGTTTTCCCAAAATTTATCATTTCACAAAGAAAGAACACAATTTGATTTTCATTTGTAAGCCCTGGGGAAAAAATCTTGATGAAAGGTAATTTCTTATGTAAAATTGAAACTAAAAATGTAAAATTTTGAAATTCAGTATGTATGTTTCAAGAATTTTTAACCTTCAGAATTGCAAAGGTGACATTTTTATTAAAAATTACTTGTTCGTAAGCAGGTATTTTTTTTTTCTTTTCAAGCGGGGGGGGGGGGGGGGCGGCAAATTTTATTTTCTCAAAAAGTTAGATTTGCTACGCATTTTTTTTTTTTGAAGCTGATCATTTATTAAATCGTAAATAATGAAGTTCAATAATTACTCATTTCTATATAGTTCTTTTCTTCAATCTTCGTATTTTTCAAGAAAATCAAGTCAAAAAGTCTGAACTTGGCCTCGCTTTTCGTCTCTGCAAATGCTAAAAAGATTCGTTTAGCATCGGTGTATGGAGAAAACTGTTAATCATACCATTTCTAATTATTTAACCAAAAAAAAAAAGGAAAAAAATCAAAAAATATTTATTTGGAAGTAATTGTAGTGTAAGAAGTCAAATTACCAGTCCCTGTGTCCCTTACATTCTTATTATACTTTATGTTTCAGTTATCAGTACGAATGCAAATGCCATCACTTAGTTATAAAATATATGTTGTTGTTTTTTTTTTCTGTTTTCAGTATGAAAATATAAAAGCTCATGACGGAGAATTATTTAATTTAAAATTACGATCACATTACAAAAGGCAATAAACCAGTTTATCTCACTGTTTAATAGTGGTTTATCAAGGTTATTTTTAAAGTTATTCACGCATAAAAAAACAATGTGTTAAAAATGTAAGCATGTTATGTTAAAAATGTAAACATTTTTAGCAATTTCCGTCTTCTTCCTATTTTATAGGTACTTATCACTGTATTTTGCTTATAAATTTCCTAGATCTACATTATTTAGTAAATACATTTGCATGCTTTTATGTATACTAAATGTTGTAGATTGATGTAAGAATGATGTAAACTTTCTTCGTGGACAATTTTTTAACGTTGAAAAAGGATTTTATTTTGTCAAAATTAAAATCTTACATTTTCCATGTATATTCCTATGGTGATTCTACATAATAGAGATTTTTTTTTTTTTTTTTGAAAAATCTAAATTTTCTAGAGTTTTAAATTATTTTTATTACTATTATCATTTACTTATTTATTTTATCACCATTATCATCATAATTATTACCATTGGTGTTATTGTTATTATTGCTATCATTTAAATTATTTGAAATCAATTATAAATTTTTATGTGTATTGTATTTTATTTTTAAATTCTTGTTTATATTTCAAATTTCTTCTAATTTTAGTTTTGATCATGTTGAAAAATTGATCAAGAAGAGACTTTATTAGAATTTTAATACGAATTTTGTATTTAAGTAAGTAAGTAGACTATGGCTTTTTATCATTACATCGTTCAAACAAAACTGATTTTCTAATGGAAGAAAATGACTTAAATTTCTACATGAAATTTATTCCTTGTTCTATACAGGACAATTCAGAACACACATGCTCCCCCCCCCCCCCGAGAGATACTAGATATATATATATATATAGATAGATAGACGGATAGACAGATATTAACTTCAGTATAATTATTATAATAACATATGGTTCATTTTTGTTGTTCGAAATATAAAGGAAGGAAATAAATAAAGAATTTTGGAAAAGTAACTTGAATAAAAAGAAACAGATATGTAAACTTTCTTATGAAAACATCCACGAAAGAATGACTTGAACAACAAAAACTTTACATAATAGAAACCATTTCAAATACGAAAAGAAAAAAGTGAATCTGACTGACGAAATATTTCGATTGCTCTTGTGTTGAGCAATAGAAGAAGTTTGCAAAAAAACATTGCCAAGGTTCTTGCACTGCTATTGTCTCCATTTCTTGAAATATCTAAATAAGGAAAATTTTAATACTTTTGAAAAATTGACTTTTAAAAGAAATTAGTCGGAAATAAAATTACACAATGCCGACATTAACAAAACATGTCAAAATAATTTGTCAAACATTTTGCAGTTTTCTTAATATGCAACAGATTTTTTTTTTTTTTTTTTTGAGTAATATTTTAAGCAAGAGTGTTTAACTTTAAAAACAAGGCTTCTAGAAAGACAAATGCGATTTGTCAATGATATATTTGAAGTCATTGTCTTTGTCCAAAATTGCTATATTTAAGGGAAAATTAAAGTCAATGAAGTAAGTTTTTAATTTATTTTTCTTCTCTTACATATTTATTTATTTCTTCTATTTGTTTCCTAGCAGATCTTGAATGTTGATCTCATAATTTATATCAATCTATATATATATGTATATATAGATAGATATATACATATATATATACATACATATAGTTTGCCTCTAGTCAGCTCACTATACTTATCACGAGAAAGACTAACAGAAAAGCGTTGAGTGCATTTGTAAATTGCATTTTTAAATGAAATGAATAGGAAAAAAAGCAAGAAATATTCGAAATGTTACAACGTTTATTGTCTCATTAAATTTATTAGTTTTCTTTTTAAAAATTTTTCAATTTTTGTTATGTTCTATTGTGATATTTTTTCATTTCTTTAATAAAAATTTTTAATTTTGTTTTTCTAACTCTTGTTACAGCAAAATCCACTTCAAATTTTCATTTTTTAAGGCGTTTTGTCAATACTACATCTAAAATTCCTTTCACTGCACAGCACATCTATTGTTTCGCAAAGTATAGCATAATCTGTCTTCCCTTTCACAATTAAAGCCCATGCAACATTTTTTCCCCCGGCAATTTCTGCTCTGATAAATTTTTATTTATTTAATTTCCTTAAAAATATTCCACTTTATATAAAGAAATTTCGCACGAAATAAAAATTATCCTCTCTCGCAAAATAGTAATTTTTATACATCAAGTTTAATTAAAGGAAATTTTCCAATTTTACAAAAACAAAAATTTTGATGTTTTTAATTTAAAGAAAAACTTATCAGAAATATCTATTTAAAAGCATTTTTTTCTGCATAAAATATCCTTGATGAACAATTAATGCATTTCATATAACCTTTTCGTGAACAACCACTTAAGAAATTTTATCTTGTACGACTTTTATTTCTTCTTGGACGATCCTTATAAAACAATTTAAAAATGAAAGCATACACAACAAAAAAATAATATTTTCGTTGACAACGATACTAATGCGATAACTGCAAAATATTCCCTGTTGAAAATATAGTGCTCTCTGTTTATAATCAAATCTGAACATTTTAGTTTTCAAAAAACGAACAAAACTACAAACCAGTTCGAAAATTATTTTAAATGTTAAACATTTTTAGTACTTTATACGGCTTGATTTTCAGAAAATTTCCCCATATTTAAGAAATATGGAACGAATAGTGATAATTTTGTGATGTAAGTATTACATGAAACGAATATTTAGACCTTGAATAAGATTTTGTTTTTTCTATGTGTGCATTTCAAACTTTTTTGAATTCCATAAAAAATAAAAATATTGAAAGTAAAGAAATTTATTTTAGAAACAAATGAATTCTATTTAAAAAAACGGAAAGTAAAATATCTTAACTTCATGAAAATCATAACTATCAACCTCTTGTCACCGAATTATCAGAAGATAAGAAAAAACATTTTTGTTATCCCTTGAGTATCTGTTTACATTGGATACTCTCGGCTACATTAAATTCCTAGTGCAATTTCGCATCATTTAGAGCCAGGTGCGGCCATGTTGGGGGAAACTGAGAGTCAAAATTCTCAAATGGTAATGGCATCCACCGTTAGTGGTGTTATTCGAAAGAAGGAATGTCGGTTTCCAGGAAATACACTAGGTCTGCAAAGGTTAGTGACCATACGCAGGCCCATTAGAAAGGAAAAAAACATTTAATGTGTATAAAATGTCACCACAAATCATCTGCCAAAAACTTTCTTTTCTTAAACTGTCCTTCGTGCTTTTTTATATTGTTTACAAGGTTATGATACTTTTGTGTTTTGTGAAGAAGTGGGTTGCTTGGTGTCGTGTCCACGCGCGAAGCGAGGAAGAATTGGTGCGCTGCTTCCGAGACAAACGGGGTCCTTATAGGCAGGAGTCCCTCCTTTAATGTGGTCATCCGTCCCTTTAATCTGGTCTCTTAATTTTTTGAACCAACTACCAGATGAGAGACCGTCACCTGGGTTTGGCACCCCCCCGAGGTATCATTTCACTTGGAGGACATTGGAGCCACGACAGATTTTTCGTGCACCAGCTCTCTCTAGCGTACACGGTCCACAGCAACCAGATTATCACCCGCGAGAGATTGTCACCCTCCCTAACACTGACCTCGGTCGGTGTTGCTTCACTTTCGGTGTTCTCTAGGAACAGAGCTTCCGCCGACTGATCCATCCACTGCGGGACTTGTGAAGAAGTATTTTCTATTTATAAATTTTGTTTTAACTCTTGCATGCTCCTTATATTTTTAGACTAATTTATAAGGGCCCATTAATAAATTCAATGAATTGCAAAATTTAAGATAAATACGCCACTAAGGACAAATCACTCTAAATTAATGAATCTTGTAGTCATTTTAGGGTTTTGTACGCGGTATACATGAACAAAAAAGAGTCACTAAGCAAAAAAAGGATACATTCTTGCAGTTTTGGGAAAATCAAAATATCGCTAGTTAAAGTAGGATACTCATATGAGAGTCAGAGGGCCGAAAGGATTAAACAAACTTTAAAACATTAAAAATATTTAAACTTGTCCTTATCTGTTTAGAAGGAATACTGTACTGCTGCATATTTTAACTGCTTCAGAAAGACAATTTTACTTAATAATTCTTCCTAGGTAACGTTTATTTACAGTTTTTAGCCTACTTTCCCGTAAAAGTAAAAAAAAATAATAATAAAGCATGAAAGAAGGCTTAATGTATCGTGAAAATATCGTTAAAAATCAAGAAAAGTCAAAAATAAGTGAAGTAATTAAATAAAGATTGAAAAATAAAAAATTTGAAAGTAGGGTATTGAGATGGGGAAAAAGTGTGTCTGTCGGTCTGTCGTCTGTCGGTCTGTCTGTCTGTCGGTCTGTCTGTCGGTCTGTCTGTCTGTCGGTCTGTCCCCCCCTAATAACTTTTGAACGAATTGTCCGATTCAAAAAATTCTTTTTGCATTCGAAAGATCTCGGCGAGGACATCTCATTTCTATATTTTACTTTTTGATTTGAACAATTTTTTGTTCAATTTTGAACAGTTCAAAAAATTTTAACATTAGCGCCTATGGACAAAATTGAAGCAAATTCTGTAAACTCTGGGCACAAGAGCCAAGTTCCTATTGCAAGCTTATTGAAAGGAGTTCTCGGCGTGAAATATTGATTTGAACAGTTTTTGTTCATTTTTGAACAGTTCAAAAAATTAACACAGAGCTTACGGGGAAATTTCAACCCTATATAAATCCTGATCTAACGGACCGATTTGCTTGGAACAAACTTTATCGGAAAGCTCTTATAACGTAGAACATGTAGAAATAGAAAGTTTATCCAGAACTTACGAGCCTATTTTGCTATGAAATTTTTTGATCAGGATTTTCAAGGATATTTCTCAGTGACTCAATGAGTGAAATAATGAAAGAATGAATGAATAAATGAAAGAGTGAAAGAATAAATCAATGAATAAATGAATGAGGAAAAGAATGAATGAATAAATTATTGAATAAATGAAAATATAAATAAATGAGTGAATAAATACATGAATGCGTAAATGAATGAATAAACACTTGAATGAGGTAACGAATGAATGAATAAATGCATGGCTGAATAAATGAAAGAATGAATGAGTGAGTGAATGAATATGTATTATCCGTTGAAAAAGGTATATTTTCAATAATTAGAACTAAAAATAAATAAGAAAGAGAGAGAAAGAGATAGCTAGATTATAAATTTGAATTTGGTGTATACGGGAAAGTAGGCTCGTATAGTTCTAGACGGAACTTCTTGTTATTTTCTTCAGCGTGAACTAATGAGATTGTTCTAGGTTAGGGGTATTAATGTCTAGTAACAACAACATTTTTTTTTTAAACATAATTATTAAAAGGTTTTTCCTCATTTACTGTTACTGATAATGTTATAGAAATCGTTACACAAATAAGATTCTCGTTAAAGGAGTACCATAAAAGTTTGTTTCCTTACTGATATGAATTTTAGTTTAATCTCCTCATGTTCTTTTTCTTATCCAAGAAAAATTCTTATTGCAATCTTCTCATATAGCCAATTATTTTTACTAACACGACACGATACTTAACGCTTGTTAAAGATATTTCAGAACAGCCTCTAAAACGTAAATAGTCATTACGAATCAAACAAAAAACAAATCTCGGGTTTTTTACAGTTAAGCTTTAAATAGCTCGGAACTGTCATAAAAATATTTTTTCATGTGTAAAAAATAATATTTATATTTCAAAAGTTGTTTTTAAAGCAAACAAATTTTCTGAAATCAGATAATCAGATGATAGGAATTTTAATTAGAATTTTATGGTACATGGCACCGTTTGAAACGAGTATTCATATTATAAACATGTTTTACTTTCTCTTTTATGTTAGTTTAATCTTAAGATAAAATTGTTAAATGTAATTCCATATTGTAATATTACTCCTTGGAGCAATTATTGTATGCAACATTTAACATTTGCGTGTTGCATTTTCAGCAACAACACTCACTCAGATAAATGAACTCATTTTTAGAACAGCAATGGCAAGGCATACATTTTAAGAATTACATTCAAAACTCATAAGCTTCATTTGGCTTCTTTCTCTTCTACTCACGGAGCAAACTGGAATCGAAACAATCAAAATTTTCGAGTACACATTAATTGTCATTTTATATTTGCGATGGAAACGATTTAGTAAAGTGGAAAGGAGAACTGGATCACGAGCGAATGAATTTGTGATCTTTCCGAAATGATGGATCATGACCTCTAGTTTAAGAGACTCAAATCTGGTGGATATCTGTCGAAACAGGTATAGCGGAAGAGTTCGTAGAAACACGAAACCTTTGGATAAATGGTGTTGGTCCTGGGCGTTCGAGCATTTTTGAATGATCGAAAACCTTGAGAGTATAGGGGAGGGGGGGCATGTGCTCTTCTATGGCCACCCTCAGTAACAGGTCATCGCACCCTACGCAATTTAGCGAACCTCAGCAGAGCAATTGAGTAGCCGCGCCCATCTCCCAAAAATCCGTTCGCCATTCTATAAGTCGCTTTCATTTTGTTTGTTTTTTTCCTCCCTTCCAAAGTTTAACAGACTGGTCCACAACAAGGTGCTATTCAGAAGAAAGTAGACACTTCAGGTGTGGTTCGGTGGGTGCTAGTTTGGCATTCCAAATTGGTTCTTTTCTTCCTTTTATTTGTACAATATAGTTGTTTTACGGCGCTACTGAATTCTTGGAATTTTTTTAAACGTTCGATTCAGGCTTTGTGATACGAAACATATAAAAATATATATGTCTCACTGCAACTGATTTCTCTTTTATTCTTGTCCTAATCTCATGATAATAAAAACAATATATATAATATATATATATATATATATATATATATATAATACATAGTTTACATTGATACCAACTTGGTGACTGAATTTTACTTTTTTTTCTTGTTAGTATTCTCGCTTATTCTGGATTTAAACATCATTCGCAATTAACAGAAGCCTTGTAATTAATTAGAGCAAAATCATGCGTTTGGATACGCTTGTTACAGCCACTGCATAATAGGACATTGTGTTACAGTTTGGCATTTGATATGATTTAATAAAGGATATTGTCCTGTTACGCTCAAATTTGAGCTATAAGTGAACCTGACACAAAATTTGAACAGAAAGCGTTTCCTTTTTTGTATGTGTCAATTTATACCGCAAAAGTATTTCTGTACTTAAACCAAAATCTAAATAAAAATCAAAATTTGGAATTCGATGACGGAAGCGAAGTTTTTTTTCTCTGGTTTTTAATCAGTTTTTCAGTTTGAGGTGACGACAACGCATCACTGGGGTAGCAAGCACTCCACTTTGCTATATGCTCAATGTGTAAAATTGATTCTTGAAAATTGTTGGTGAGTAAATGTAACTTTTTCAAGAAGAGTAACAACGAAAGTAAAGGAGGTAGTTACGGAAGTTAATTACTAAGAGAATATACAATGATCAATGAAAACTCCTAAGAGGAGGGATAATTTCTGAAACTATGAGATGATGCTTTGTTTCTTAAGTGGGCTAATGACAAAAATTAAGCTTCTGAACAAGAAATTCGCCCAGAGCTAAATAAGCCTCTTTTTTCCGTGTGCTAACACGTTTTTTTTTTTTTTTTTTTTTTTTTTTTTTTTTGCCGGCATTGTGGCCTAGTGGCTTCGTAACGCCCAAGTTCGCAGGATTAAACCTGGCCGAAGTCGGTAGATTTTCAAGATGCAGAAAATTGACAAGCGCCAATGTCGTATGATTATGCGGCATGTTAAAGTGTTAAAGACCCCTCGAGCATCTGTTTGGCTTGGATACTTAGGGCTAAATTAAATTCCTTGTGCAGTTTCGTATCATTTAGAGCTCCGGTGCCGCCATCTAGGGGAACTGAGCGTCAAAATTCTCTAGTGATAACGGCATCCACCGATAGTGGTGCTACTTGACAGAATGGAGGCCGGTTTCCGGGGAATGCACTAGGTCTGCAAAGGCTAGTGACCATACGCAGCACCATTAGAAAGAAAACACAACATATCCATTTTTTTCAAAACAATTACCTAAAACAAATCTTTGACTCAATATTATTTCATATGTTCCTTTTCTCGTCGGTTAAAACAGTCATTTAAACTGTAAGAGAACATTCATATTTAGAAGAATGAAAAAGAACTATTATCCATTGGAAGACGGATACTTGAATTAAATTCACAGTTTCAATCTTTTGGGCGTCATGTTTCAGTGAACACCAAGAATTAAAGTTTTTTTAATAAGAAAATCTAATTTTCAGACACAATATTTCACTATGCATACGCATAAACAGAGAAAAAGAAAGTAAAAATACTAAATTGCAACAAAAATGCCTTAAATAGAAATTTTAAAAGGTACATTTAAAAAGAAAATGGAGGGAAAATAATTAGTAAAATATATAATAAATAATGGAGGACGAAACGTATCTGAGAAGGACAGCAGTTATAATATTCGATTTCTAAAGAGCGTTTAGTTTTTAAAGACAGCATTCGACTTTTAAAAGTAGCAACCACAAAATTGAATTCCGACTGCTATTAGAAATATGTCTATATTTTGCAAAAGGAAAAATAAAAAAGCTCTGCGTTTTGTAGTTGAAATTCACTTAATCCTAAGCATTCAATCCCACACTTCGTCTTTCATGTGTACTTTGACCTACGCAGAATAACAATGTTTAATGGCGGACTCGATTATATATTTAAAATTAGCAATAATCATAACAATAGTTTAAATTAAACGATACATAATAATCATAATAATATTTACTCATTAAAAATAAATGACATGAAATGGCAAAGACTGAATACCTAAAATACAATAATCTATGCCAATAAACAGCTCTACTAAATTATACGCTTAAGTTTTTTTCACCAAGAAACAAATATGGTTATATTACCATTTACGTTTGCTATTTTTTTTTCATTCTAGAAAAATGACGACAAATTTGAAATATTAGAAATCCATTTATCTATGAAAGAAACAATCCTCTTAACTATTATTTAAACTTCATACACAAGACCGTTTTCAGAGAATTCAATTGCACTCAAATGTAAAATATTTATATTCTCAAACGCACTTCATTTAAAATATGTTTTGTTTAAACAAACTATTAATAAGCAGTCAACTTCATTAGCACGCAAACACGCAAAATAAGACAATTATGTAAGCAGATGTAACTGAAACTCCCCAACTTTAGTTCACGTAGCTTTACCATTCGTTCTGTCCCATCACGCATTTGCCCCGTACAAATGAATCGTGATTGCGTCGCTTTTAAACCGTTTTGCCTAATGAGTTTGCTCACTTCTTCGCTTTTGTTACAAACCACAATCATAATTATTTTGTATCGTTTAGTTCTGCGTTTTCTCTATTCGGCCTCGACCGTGTAAATACGCCGTCCCCTCCTTTTCTTTCTTCTTCTTTTTTTTTTGCTTATTTACTTTTTTAATCCTTTTCTTTGGGAGTTCATTTCGTAGGCAAGACTTCAAAGGGTTTAATTATGCATTGTTATAATCTTGAAACTGCCCCGGATGTTGCAAGAGTTGAAGGAAACTGGCTTTTAACTTCGCTTCATTACATGTTTTGATGTTTTCTTTTCTTCTTTATTTATTTACTTTGGCAGAATCATTAAAGAATATTTAATAGTGGTAAAAACTGTCATCTTAATCATAAATTTGCACTTTAATACGGTGAAATTTTCAATTCGAATGTTTTTTAAGGTGCTTGGTTCTCAAAATCTTTAAGGGGTCTTAAAACCAAAAAGCTGCACCAAAAAACCCCTGCACCAAAAAGAAGTTTTGCGAACAAAATTGATATTTTTTTTATTTTATATTTAAAAAGAATATGTATTTAAGATTTCAAAAATGTTTGGTTCTTGTTTCTACGATACATAGAAACGAAGTTACACGCAATTAAGTTATCCAGAAGTCGCATCGCGAGCACATAAAAGTGGAATTTAAAATGCGTTTTCTGAAGAACTACTTTTTTCGATATCTTTGTTCACGGCAGATCTCATAACTCGAAAAGTTTTATACCCTTTGCTGTGATTTTTTAAAAGTATTGTTCACACATTGCTATCTGTGTTTTGAACTAAAAGCTAAGCTCTATGTCAGTATTTAAAAAAATTACAGGCATTTATTTGTGAAATATTGTGTTTTTTTCGGTGAAAAACGTATGAATTTCAACAAAACTGCTATATTTTTCTCAATTTTGGACCTATTATAAAACTTTTAGTTCAGAACACAGTTAAGTAATATAGAAACATATATTATTAAGGATTTTAAAATATATCGAGTTAAAGTGAGTATAGAGTGTTTGGCGTAAACTAAAATTCGCCTATTTTTTGCTAAAATTTCCCAATTTTTCAAAATTTTATAAAAATATAGCTATTATTTTGTTTGCTTTCTTAATTTTAATTACTTTTTAACTTAAAAAAATATGCATTTAGTAATTATTTCATTGTTTTGAAAAAAAAGCCTCCGAACGTAGGCAGACCCCTTAAGGATTGTTTGAAATGTGGTTATGAAATATTCTGAAAGTTTGGCTTCTCCCAAGATAATAGCAGTAATGCTCAACAACAACAATATTAATGATGTTGACAGAAATAGTAAATTAATTATAAGAGAAACAAAACGGAGAAAAAGGTTTCTTTTTTCGTATAGGAAATGGAAAAGCAATTACTAAAATATATAAATGTCCAAAAGAAAAAGATAATAGAAAAGAAAATTATTTTGTTTAGCAATAATAATAATAAGAAGAAAGAAATAATAATGATGATGATGTAGAAAGATACAACAAATAAACGCAAGAAGATACCTGTTTCAACATTAACGTGATTAGTCGATAGCCCTAAAAATTGCCAGTTTTAAAATATCAGTGATGAAGGTTACAAACTCAAGATAGAATGTCTAGAAACCATGCCGAATGAGAAAATGCAATGAATGGGATTTTTCTATAGATATGATAGGTATTCTTACAAAAACCATGCCGAAAGAGTAAAATCTATAAAAGCCTGTTTGAAAAATTTATGGAACAGAAATGGTGAATTTCTTTCTTATAGGATTTTGGACATTTTAATTGAGAATGAATATCTACTTCGTATATCTTCACTAACAATAAAATCATAGCAATTTCTGTTTATCTGTGTTTTGAACAGGTTCCAGACAATTTGACCTATTTCCTTGAAAATTTGCTCTAAAATATTTCAAGACATAATGAAGTTCACTTTGAAGATATTTTTATCCAAATTTAGATTTTGTGTTTACTTTTACCTAAATTTTTAAACAAGGAAATATTGAATTTTATTAGAAGTTAAATTCGAAAAGTTTTTATAGTTTCAATTAATATAAGACTCATTTTACTATTTTAGTACCTCTTTTTAGCCTACTTTCCCGTAAAAGTAAAAAAAAATAATAATAAAGCATGAAAGAAGGCTTAATGTATCGTGAAAATATCGTTAAAAATCAAGAAAAGTCAAAAATAAGTGAAGTAATTAAATAAAGATTGAAAAATAAAAAAATTGAAAGTAGGGTATTGAGATGGGGAAAAAGTGTGTCTGTCGGTCTGTCGGTCTGTCTGTCTGTCGGTCTGTCTGTCGGTCTGTCTGTCGGTCGGTCTGTCGGTCTGTCTGTCGGTCTGTCTGTCTGTCGGTCTGTCGGTCTGTCCCCCCCTAATAACTTTTGAACGAATTGTCCGATTGGAAAAATTCTTTTTGCATTCGAAAGATCTCGGCGAGGACATCTCATTTCTATATTTCACTTTTTGATTTGAAGTTTTGCTTTCAACATTTTATTTGAACACCACAAGTTAAAGTGAAAACACTCATTATCTAAATAACAAAAACAAATTTCATTTTATAGTAAAAGTAGTAAAAATATTTCTTTATTTCTTGCATACAAAAAATTAATGCTTTTATACTTATCAAATAAACTAGCCCTTTTTTCTTTTTTTTTTTTAGCCTACTTTCCCGTAAAAGTAAAAAAAAATAATAATAAAGCATGAAAGAAGGCTTAATGTATCGTGAAAATATCGTTAAAAATCAAGAAAAGTCAAAAATAAGTGAAGTAATTAAATAAAGATTGAAAAATAAAAAATTTGAAAGTAGGGTATTGAGATGGGGAAAAAGTGTGTCTGTCGGTCTGTCGGTCTGTCTGTCTGTCGGTCTGTCTGTCTGTCGGTCTGTCCCCCCCTAATAACTTTTGAACGAATTGTCCGATTCAAAAAATTCTTTTTGCATTCGAAAGATCTCGACGAGGACATCTCATTTCTATATTTTACTTTTTGATTTGAACAATTTTTTGTTCAATTTTGAACAGTTCAAAAAATTTTAACATTAGCGCCTATGGACAAAATTGAAGCAAATTCTGTAAACTCTGGGCACAAGAGCCAAGTTCCTATTGAAAGCTTATTGAAAGGAGTTCTCGGCGTGAAATATTGATTTGAACAGTTTTTGTTCATTTTTGAACAGTTCAAAAAATTAACACAGAGCTTACGGGGAAATTTCAACCCTATATAAATCCTGATCTAACGGACCGATTTGCTTGGAACAAACTTTATCGGAAAGCTCTTATAACGTAGAACATGTAGAAATAGAAAGTTTATCCAGAACGTACGAGCCTATTTTGCTATGAAATTTTTTGATCGGGATTTTCAAGGATATTTCTCAGTGACTCAATGAGTGAAATAATGAATGAATGAATAAATGAAAGAGTGAAAGAATAAATCAATGAATAAATGAATGAGGAAAAGAATGAATGAATAAATTATTGACTAAATGAAAATATAAATAAATGAGTGAATAAATACATGAATGCGTAAATGAATGAATAAACACTTGAATGAGGTAACGAATGAATGAATAAATGCATGGCTGAATAAATGAAAGAATGAATGAGTGAGTGAATGAATATGTATTATCCGTTGAAAAAGGTATATTTTCAATAATTAGAACTAAAGATAAATAATAAAGAGAGAGAAAGAGATAGCTAGATTATAAATTTGAATTTGGTGTATACGGGAAAGTAGGCTCGTATAGTTCTAGACGGAACTTCTTGTTTAAATATATATTCAGCAGTAATCTCTGTTTTTTTTATTGTGTATTTGGAAAAAGTCTCAACTTTAATTAAATCTTTCCTTAAAAAATATTTTTCTAGTTAGAAAATTCAAGTAACGTCATCTGAAACTAAAAAAGTCTGAACACATTTTTAAAAAGGAACCAAATTTTCCTGATTGGTAATTTTTACTTCTAAATTAAGAGAAGTAGCTGCAATTATTATTAAAATAATTTAATATTTGTGTTACCCTGAACCTTGAACTCTTATAAGTTTTCATGCCATTTATCATATTTCGTTTTTATTCTATCAGTACACAATTAAATGGTTAATTGATACTTACAATGCACTCGTAATTCTGCACGGTAATTTTTCATACAAGGGAAGGTAGTCATAAATGAAAAAGTAATTAATATTTTTCGGCAGCACCGTATACAGCTTTTAGCTCATACATAATTAAACATGTGCTGTAAATTTGGATTCAACTGTGTTAAAGTGATAATTACAGCAAATTAGCGGCACTTATATATGTTTCCTTGCGTAGACCTACAGAGGAGAAAGTTTACGAAAACTGATATATGGGCTCAGCATTATGTGACGAGAATTTAGGACGTCCTCTTATTTCAATCGACTATGGCTGAAGATTTTTATAATCACTTATCACTTAAATAATATCTGCTCTCTTCTTGAAAATAGACATCACTGCTTCCAATTTCAGAGTAATTAATGTTTTAGAAAGGTAAATTAGGTCGCTTCAGAAATTACGGAGTAAAGAAAAATTTTATTTAAGAATTTAACGGCTAATTTTTATTTTATTTATTTATTATTATTATTGTTTAAAGTTGCCTTAATTTACTGTTTTCATATTTATTTATGAAAGACGAAATTAATTAAAAAGTATATTTTTGAAGAGGAGGCTTTAAATAACGAGCACTGAAAGTGTCCTGTTGAAATTATACTATAGGCTCAGCCAGGCACCGATACAGGGATTTGATAAGGGGAGGAGCGCGTTCTTTGACATTTCATTTATCTCTTTTCTGTTCTAAGGGAGAAAAATTATAAGGTTTTATTATTTCGTTATTCATAGAATCTTTACTATACTGAACTCTCAGGGGGCGGATTGGCCCCATCGCCCCAATCCCTGTATCCGCGCCGGGAGTAGTAAACATTTACTGATGTCTGTCGCTTTTCATTTGTAATTCTAAAAAAAAAATCATCTAAAAAGAAAAGAGAAAAAGTTCAATTTTGATTTTGTAAACGAAAATACTCACAAATTTGACTTCTAGGTTCAAAGTGAACTACGTTAAGGCTTCTAACTTGTAGAATCAAATTATGTTTATGTTTTCGCAGTTGTTTTGTTAATTCATGTTATTTTTTTTTTCTAATCGTGCGTAACCTTTTATGGTAATCTACGCCAATATGTGATTTTTTTTGTATTAGTTAAAATTTTCAATTTAAATAAAAATCTTTTTTACAAGAATATTTTTTGGATTTGCATTAAATATATGTTGTTCTGTTCTATATGTATGTTATGTGTGTTAAATACACACAATATGAACGCTTCATTTTACGTTGTTAATCATTTTAAAACTAAATTACTTTTTATTTAGTTATTTTATTTTACTTAATTAATTATTTTATTTTATTTTATTTATTTATTTATTCATTTACTATGTATATATTTTTTGATCTGGTAAATTTCACTCGGTATTTTCTCGTAGATATTCTGTTAAACATGTTTTGGAAAAGTAATAGTATATCTTTTCACGACTCTTGTAACACAAGTGAATAATTAAACTGCAACAAGATAACTCTTTCCTTTTCACGCATTTTAAGTAAACTCTTTCAACGAAAAACTCGTAAAGTACGGCTTGATTTATTTTACACCCTAAATTCGTTGCAGTCAAAAAAACTTGTGGGCGAAAGTTGTCTCTTTAAGGAGTCATTCTTGTCTCGCAACGGGGGAACTTCGCAACACGCACGACTTATGGTCACAACTAACATTACTCCGCAAACCAAAAACGTGAAAAAATATTTTGTACCTACGCACAGGAAGTGTTTGTCGTTTAAATATACTTTATTCCAACTTCCAGCAAAAAGTCCAAAGCATGAATACATTGGACAATTCTCAGTTACTTAATAACTCTACTTAAATACTTCATATTTTCTCTTTGGCTTTAATGTTATAATGTAACACTTCAGCGCGAATATGTTTTTATTAATTTAAGTCCCAAATTAGTTTTAACGGTTGAAATAGTGATAAACCATACGTTGAGTTACTCTTAAATTTTCGAACGATAATTATACATTTGATTAGATATCATATATATATATATATATATATATAGTACAAAAAATATATTCATGCTAAAGTCATTACGGATCGTTAAAAATCGTCGCAAATTAGCTTTTAAAAGTTACGAAAATTGAGGAAATAGTACTTTTCTTTTAAGCATTGCATGTTTTATAAGTATTGGGGGAATCAAAAGATCATCTTTAAATAGAGAAATAAATTATTTTTCTTATGTGTACGCCGTAACGTTTCTGCCGGAAAGCATTTTTAAATTATCAGAGAAATACTTTTTAAAAGCTCGAGGAAATGGATTAAGATCTTAAT
The DNA here is from genome assembly GCA_038502835.1 of Octonoba sinensis. NCBI lineage: Eukaryota > Metazoa > Arthropoda > Arachnida > Araneae > Uloboridae > Octonoba > Octonoba sinensis. The sequence goes on from CM076599.1 coordinate 15,518,807, forward strand.
TTTTTTTTTTTGGATATTTAGGCTTGTTGCGAAATCAGAAGATATACGTAATTCGATTTTATTTGTTTTTTTTTTTTTTTTTTTTCAATTTTTTAAGTATTTACCAATTGCAACTTTTCCGCACAATAGCGTCTCGAAAATGAAAAAAAAAAAATGTTTTTTTCGCACCACCCTAACATACATACATACTAACATCCTCTTTCATATATATTACATTAATATGTGCAGTTATTTATTTATTTTCAATACGTAAGCGTAAATGCGTAGGAGAAATGAATTCTATAAACAAAAGCTTTTCCTAATATAAAATTTTGACATTGGATTATTAAATAAAAAGAAAAGAAAAGAAAGAAAGAAGCAAAATAAGAACAATCTTAATACAATACCCTTAATCTTAATACAATAATTAAACTAATCCATAAGAAAATTGTTTTAATTTTTAATTGTTATCAAAAAAAAAAAAACTTTCTCAGCAAATCATTTATGCCACGAATAAAATTGTTTACCACGAATTTTTCTTTTTTGGGTGAAAAATAAAGTCTTTCCAATTTAATTTATCAATCAATTAATCCCTTGCCTTCCGCTACAGATAAGTACATTTCGATTTTTTAAAAATAGATTTTCTTGCAACACAAAATAAATATATATCCGTAATGTTCTCGACATTTTTGGTGATGAAAAATAATTTTTCGTGTTAGTGCGTTTTTTAGATAAAAACATTTGAATTCCTCTTAAGGGCTAATGCTAAAAATATTTTCATTGTTCAGAACACCCTTCGTCAGAAAACACCCTTAATATAATCAAATCAAAAAGTTCTTTTCGCACATGTTCTATGTCATAAGCTCTTTCCGATGAAGTTATTTCGATGCAAACCCACAAGCTAGATCAGGATTTACAATCATATGAATAATTTCAAAATTATTAATACAAATACTATATGTAAAAGGGAAAAAAAGCATTTTTATTTAAAATACAACTAAAATTTTATTGGAAAGATAAAATTAAAAAAAATATATATTAAAATTGGATTTATAATTACAAGATGATCTTAGTTACAAATTACACATTCCTTGTGCCTTAAATCCATACACATTTTTCTTACATTTTAAATGGTAACAAGAAGTTCCGTCTAGAACTATACGAGCCTACTTTCCCGTATACACCAAATTCAAATTTATAATCTAGCTATCTCTTTCTTATTTATCTTTAGTTCTAATTATTGAAAATATACCTTTTTCAACGAATAATACATATTCATTCACTCACTCATTCATTCTTTCATTTATTCAGCCATGCATTTATTCATTCATTCGTTACCTCATTCAAGTGTTTATTCATTCATTTACGCATTCATGTATTTATTCACTCATTTATTTATATTTTCATTTATTCAATAATTTATTCATTCATTCTTTTCCTCATTCATTTATTCATTGATTTATTCTTTCACTCTTTCATTTATTCATTCATTCATTATTTCACTCATTGAGTCACTGAGAAATATCCTTGAAAATCCCGATCAAAAAATTTCATAGCAAAATAGGCTCGTAAGTTCTGGATAAACTTTCTATTTCTACATGTTCTACGTTATAAGAGCTTTCCGATAAAGTTTGTTCCAAGCAAATCGGTCCGTTAGATTAGGGTTTATATAGGGTTGAAATTTCCCCGTAAGCTCTGTGTTAATTTTTTGAACTGTTCAAAAATGAACAAAAACTGTTCAAATCAATATTTCACGCCGAGAACTCCTTTCAATAAGCTTGCAATAGGAACTTGGCTCTTGTGCCCAGAGTTTACAGAATTTGCTTCAATTTTGTCCATAGGCGCTAATGTTAAAATTTTTTGAACTGTTTAAAATTGAACAAAAAATTGTTCAAATCAAAAAGTAAAATATAGAAATGAGATGTCCTCGCCGAGATCTTTCGAATGCAAAAAGAATTTTTTGAATCGGACAATTCGTTCAAAAGTTATTAGGGGGGGACAGACCGACAGACAGACAGACCGACAGACAGACAGACCGACAGACCGACAGACACACTTTTTCCCCATCTCAATACCCTACTTTCAAATTTTTTATTTTTCAATCTTTATTTAATTACTTCACTTATTTTTGACTTTTCTTGATTTTTAACGATATTTTCACGATACATTAAGCCTTCTTTCATGCTTTATTATTATTTTTTTTTACTTTTACGGGAAAGTAGGCTAAAAAAAAAAAAAGAAAAAAGGGCTAGTTTATTTGATAAGTATAAAAGCATTAATTTTTTGTATGCAAGAAATAAAGAAATATTTTTACTACTTTTACTATAAAATGAAATTTGTTTTTGTTATTTAGATAATGAGTGTTTTCACTTTAACTTGTGGTGTTCAAATAAAATGTTGAAAGCAAAACTTCAAATAAAATGTATGAATGAATTACTTTGCTTGAAATTAAAAAAAAAAAAGAAAAAAGTTTTCTTTAGTTAATAATAATAATAATAAAAGACGCACTTACTTGTGACGCTAAATATAGAAAAATAAGCACAAAACTTATGAATGAAATTAGATTTCCTTCGCCTACATCTTTCGCAAATTAACAAATCTATTTTCACACACAAAGGCAGTACTTCACTACACAATTTTACTCACTTTCCACTGCACCACATAACTTTATTTTGCAAAAAAAAAAAAAAAAAAAAAAAGGCCCTAAATTTACAAAAGATTCTACGAACGCATATTTAATGTCTTCTGCGAGTAAGAATAGATGGTATATTACTTGGGCAAATTCATTGCGTCGCGCGAGACCGCAGATTATTATTCGCTTTGAAAGGAAATTAGTGCACTATAGATCATAATACTATTTATAGCTCCATGTGTCACGTTCAATCCCTTAAAATCGTTTATTTTACATTTTCTCTTTTGATGCAGAGAAAGTAGCAACACAGCTCACACAGAACTTAACATTGAAAATTTTAAGGGAAAATAGCATAAAATTTAACAATTTAAACCGATTTCTATCATAAAAATACTCCTCATACGAAAAAATAGAAATCAATTTTTCCAAAATATTTTCCTTTTTAAATGAAATAATTTATAAACTTTTTTAACTTCAAAGTAATGTTTGTAAAATGAAAAATAAAGTTTTCGCCCCAATGTTCTGTCTTTAAAAAGCCTTTTTATCTGGAAGAAATATAACCTTATTTTGTTAGTGCCTTTTAAAATGCAATGCACTAAAACCTCGATGCAACAATACTTGGGGGACGCTAAACAATTACCTTTATAGAGGGATACATCGTTATATCGAGATGCGATACATTTTTCTATTCAAAATAATTTATGGTTGATTCAATATGCGTATGACACTACACTGCTAAAAAAAACCCCTGAATTTTCGGATTATTTTTTGACTGATTTTAACGGAAGATTTCCGTAGTGCTTCAAAACATGGCTTTCCCTTCCCAAAACGGAAATATCACGTACCTCTTACCTCACGATCCTGAAAATACGAGAATGGAACTTTTCCGTTTTACGGTTGCTGTATTTAAAAGGATCAACGGAGAAAAAAGAAATGAAACTTCTGTCAAGTCTCGGGAAAATATTATCAGAAACGGAATGTTTCCTGAAACTTGCTGCCAGTACTTTTTCCATTATTTTGAGGAGATTTTTTTTTTTACCATGTATAATCTTTTTCAAAAAAGGATCAAACTAGAACAGGCGGAAACTGAGCATTAGATTGTAACTCACTCTTTACTACTTCCAGAAAGGAAACCTTGAGTTCAACATTATAAAAAGATTTGTCACAAAACGAAACCTTCCGACAGGAGGCGAAAAAAAAAGTTTTATTTCGTTGTAAATTTTAAATTGAACTATTGTTGCAAATGGATAGGAAATCGGTCTTGAGAAAAACGTAAATTTAGAGAGTTTTAAAACTGCGAAGAATATTGTAATATTGTATGTGGTTTACATTATATTTTTTTCAAATTCATGGTGATCTCAAAATATTATCTTTGTAGAAGGGTTTATCATTATATCGAATGTTGTTGCTGACAGGTTGCACTGTATTTATGAAACTTATTTTATCCTATTACAAAACTACGATGCTAAACTAAATGATGCAGTTTTCAGTGCTGTTTTTTGCCACAAAAAATGTTTTTTGTCCTCAAAAAATTAGAAACTAATTTTGCTAATGCTTCTTCAAGAGAAATACTTATGAAACTTATTCTATCTTACTTCAAAGCAACCTTTTTAAAATAAAGAATAAATTTTCAGAGCTATTTTCCCATAAGAAACCAGATAATAAACTGAAATACTAAAATCAAGATTTATAGCTCAAAAAAAAAAAAAAAAAAGGAAGAAAGAAAGAAAGTATTAATGCTTGCACAATGTTTAACTCAAAGTTTTAAATGAAGGTAGAGGAAGTGAACTTACAAAGAGAAGAAAGTCCTTCTTCTACCTTTGGAAAAATAGATTATCGGTGATTGGAATTCACCTTTAATTAGACTCAACACCTGTTCAACCAATAGTCACTGTGCAATAGGAACCATTATTGATTAGGCAAAGCTAGTTGCAAACTGAGTCGGAATAATATCCCACAATATAACTTTAAGGAATTTTTCTTCTCAGAACTCAAGTGGAGACCATTGCATTGTGACACAGTAATTATCCTATGTTTAAAGACCTATAAAACAAGCACTTTTAGCAGAATTCGGACTGAGGTCGTAAACCCAGTGTCACCTAATTCAACAGGTTGTGGAGACCTCCCAAGGTGGCAAACCCCTCCCCCCGGGCTTGCTTTGATGCTCAAAGGTCGCGGCCAAAGGTCGACACCATTCCATATAAAGCTTTACCTTCTTGTATAACAAGAGAATTCTTCGTAGGGTGCTAGACACCCCATCCGCAAGCATTGTTGTAAAAAAAGAATTCCGCTGATTCGTGTAAAGCGCGATTTTAGAATAAACCTTTTTCTCATCTTTTCAGTTGCTAAAAGAACTGCCTGGTGGGCAGCTTGGAGAGGAAGAATCACAAACACTCTTCTATACGGAATGAACGCATGATTATTCATAGATGTCGTCAAATTTATTCCATCAGAAATTGAATTATTTTAGTTACAGATATTTACATGCATACAACTACAAGTATTTACTTACATACAGCTAATTTATTTAATTGTATGGTTTGTGTTGAAGAAAAATCCTCAAATGAAAAATTAGAGACATTTAAACATCAGCATCTGTTTCGAGATGACTGAAAAATATATTTTTCGGTCCATAAAAAATTATATGTTCATTTAGCAGGACCATACACCTTTTGATGCACTCTGTTGACCTTTCGATGCACCCTGCAGCCGATATTCAAACGGTAATTTAAAAAAACCTCTATTCCTTCATTTCTTGTCGAAACAAAGACTTTCCGACACGGCGTTGCCTGCGATAAATGCCTATGTATGCGTAAGCCAAAACGTATTTCACAACAGCATTCTCCGAGATAAGAGTTTAAAAAGTATCCACTTCACCTCTCCCCCCCCCCCCCAAAAAAAAATGCACATTATATTGATTTAACTCAAATAATGTGTTCTCGCTACAGCGTTTCCCTTGATATATGTCTGTACACGCAGAAACTTATTCCTGCTTTGGCGCTCCTCGAGCTAAGAGTTTACAAAAAATAGCTTTGAGCGACCTTAATTTTAAATCATTCAAAAAATCCCTTTTATTTAAATAAACGTGAAAAGTATCGCGTAAAATACGCGATAAAAGTAAAATACGCGTGAAAAGTATCGCTAGAATAATAACAACAGTTTCTAAAATTCGCGTTACAATAAATACAAAAAAGGTTTCTAATTAACATTAGTATTCCTTCTACAGTATTAGTATTCCTTCTACAACATTGTCCCCGAAATGTATAGGAAAGAAAGTACTCAGTCCGAAAAGAAAATGATATTGAGCACTCCAGTAAGAATAAATCAAGTTAAGACTATGAATTGAACTGAGAAAGGCTGACGTAGAAACTGGGAGCAAACTTGATCTTTTTCAGCAAGAAAAAAGCTCTTTCGTATGATATATAATGTTGAGGTGGGCGAAAACCTTTTTTTTTTTTTTTTTTTTTTTGTTAGGCAACTTATGAGAAAATTCAGCTTTCGAAATGAATTTTAAAAAACTAACTCGAAACTTAAAAAAAAATCGCTTCGAGGCTGAGACCCTCAAGTTCCAAAGTATGTTTGTACCAATTTTCAAGACCATAAGGCTCTATAAGGCCATTTGAGTATCGCGGGCAAGTAGATACACAAACAAACGTCGTCTGTTATATATATATGGACTATACATACTATATACTCGTATACAGGGGTTCGCAAACTTTTCCAAGTCATGGCCCCCATGGAAGAATTTTAATTTAGCCATGACACACTAGTCAAATATTATTTATCCATGGTATACGTAATAGTTATGTATTTGCACGATTTTATAAAAAAAGATCAGTAAAGTTAAAACAGGCAAATAATGATCCTAACTCGGATTTTATTTAACTTTTACAAAAGTACTTTAATTGTAACAATCACAATTTTTTGTCGCTCAACAACAGAGAACATCATGGACATTTTGCACCATCCCTCATCTAGAGTGGTACCAGCATATCGCGGCACTCGGATTCGGAACCCCTGCTGCATAGTATACAGCAGATATCATGTAGGAGACATCCCATACGAAACGACGAAACAGCTGACTCTTTCTTACGTTTTGCGAGTTAGTTCTGTTATATTACTGCTGTCCCTTAACAGTTGTTTTGAATTTCGAAAATTCGGTCATTGATTTCGCTCTCTTCTAACGCACAGTAATTGAATTTAATTATGCTTCCTCAAATTTCAAAATAAACAACTTGTTAACAAGAAAGTTTTTTATTCCCTTTGCTTCGCTGACTTCCTGTGTTATTCAATTGACATTCTTCAACATTGAAAGAGGCATAAAGGCAGGCGTTGGAGCGTAACTCATTTAGTTTCTTGAAGGAGATAATAGCCAGTACGTGATAGAGAACATAAAATGTTTAAAATGCCAATGATAGTCACAGAATTGGCTAAGTGATAACATCATACCGTCTTTAGTCTAACCTCGTAATGTCAAATAATTATTTTTTTAAATTTTGAATGCGGAACAGATTTTTGTAACTGGAATCCATTTAATCATTCCAAGTGCATATACGGTGAGTAGGAGCCGTTCAAGGAATAAAAAATATCAAACAGAACTATTATTACTAGGTTGTGATTTTTTTACCAGCGATTTTAAAATTTGCATTCAGAAAAAATAAATTAAATTTAAAAAATCATCTTTCTTTAGTTCCGTCTACAACTCAACGAGCCTACTTCCCTGTGTACATACTTCGAATTTTTAAAACTAACTATGCATTATATTTATCTCGTTTGGCTTCAGTTCCGGTTTGTTTTAAATATACTTTATTTATATTTAAATTGTTATTTTTTTTTAAGATTAACATACTGAAATGAACACAAAATATTTCTTTTACTACAATATTTAAAATTGAAATAAAACTATTACATGGCATGTAAATGATATCAAATTCATTTTCTCAAACTACTGGATATTATATTGCTATAAACTCTAGCTATCAATGTTACTAATAAGAAAATTTTTAAATCAAGCTATTTCCCAATTTGTAGTAAAAAGCATAACTGAGTATCAAATAAGATCCTCCCCTTATAAAACTCACAAATAAATAAGTAAAATAAATTAATTAAAGTAAAAACAGCTTTTATGTGGTACTATAAAAAATCTCTTTAAACTTTCAATTTAACTTAATCTTCGACAAGTGCAGATAAGGCTTTAGTGTTTGGCACGGCAGGTGACTTCATTCGCCCTTTGTTTTCTTGATAGTGTAACTTTTGTTAAGTTTTTGAAGACCTGCTTAACTTTCTGAGACTAAATTTAAATCATGAAAGTAGCTCCGTAAAATATTGAAGCACAATTTTGGTTATAGATATTAGTTACGGAGAAAAGGCTGGAGACTTACGGATGACTTCCTGGCAGCGACATAATGAAAGTAGTGAAAAGCTATTTACAGGAAATTTTTCGTTATAAATAAATCGCAATACTTGGACGGAAGCAAACACTTTCACTTCACTTTAAACCAAATATTCGTATTGTTTTCAGACATTCTTGATGTTAGCCTGGGATGAATTGCTCATAGACGGATATTTGAAGTCACGCACTGGAAATTCAAATAGGATTATTTTGAGTCGTCTGATCAGCAATATGATAAGCCTATAAATTAAATTTAAATTAGTTTTACTGAGAAAAAAATTAAAGGACATAGTATATAAAAAATTTAAACTTTTTAGATTTAACCAAAAAATTCAGATAAGTGTCTCTATGCTGATTAGTGGGGAGAAAAAAAGAAGAAATCTGATTTATTTACACAATTTTAATCTTTTGCAGGGAAGAAAAAAATTCCTTGGCACAAGTTGAAACAGTTGTATTTAAAATTTCCTATGCTTTCTACGTTTTGTTATCACAACATTCAATGTCTGTATTTAATTTGAAAAATAGGATTTTCCATTTGATCTCAACAATGCTTCTGATTCCATTATGATTTTCTTGATTTCATTAAACCACACAATTTTCTAATTTTCTTGCTTGAATTTTTCAGAATCGTAATTTTTCTTAACATTTCTAGGTTCTTCTTTCACCTCTCAGAATATTTCCCAATTTGTATCATCTCACATGATCCAAGGAACAAACAAGAGAATTTTTATGCATTGTACCTTCTTTTAAGATAATAAACGCATTTGATAATTAGTCTCAACGTTTGAGGCAGTCCAAATACCAAAAAGAGTGTTCATTAAAAATGACTGTTTAATATTCATCCGTTTCTGCAAGTCATAAAATCTAAGTTCTCAGACTCATTAACAGCCCTGAGTAAAACTGCAACAATTCTTTCTGAAGCTATAAATTATACAACATGCGATCGTTTCCACAAGTAAATCATTCGAAGCTCACATCAAATAGGATCACGCTTCCTTGTGTAAACGACTTGGGTGTCGTCATTAAGCGAAAAGTATTCTTTTTCGCTCGCCAGATAAAAACAACAAATTAAATGAATAAAGTGTTATCGCGTGACTTTCCTGTAGTCACGTGATTTGAAAGGGAATGGGTATTTGTTATCGGTGATAGTACGTGAAGATATGATGGTTCGGTCGCACTATTATCATAAGGGAATTTAGGATTTCCCGTAATACGCCAAATTTCATGTCGCTCCAAAATACTAGTACAGTTCTACTATCAACCAAAGCGATCTGTCTGGCAGAGTTCCAAGAAGAATCCATTCCTGTCCAAGGGAGGAACTATTAGTGTAAGGAATGCGCCGTTTTTGTTAGCGTTCTAGTTCGTTTAACTTACTTTAATTTTTCCGAACTGATACTATCTGTCAGTTTATAAATTTAGTTGCTTTCAACAAATAGAGAAGCAAACATTTTGATTATCGTATTAAATAAACAACTGCAAAACGAACTTCCCTAAAACTTGAATGGGTTCATTCTTTTCTGCCATGCGCAGAAGCGTCCAAATGTCAAAATTCCGTTAGCGAACTGTACATTTAAACCAGTGGTTCCCAACTTTTTTCTCCTTGTGAAACCCCTTTAAATCCCAAAGATAGGTAGAACCCCCTCCCGCCTGTAGTCGTAAGTAACGGGGCGCGGAATCCTAGCACACCTGGGCCTAGCTACTCCCAGAACCTGTTGCTGGTTGTCACTTTTGTATTTTGAAATTATTTTCCATGTTGCACAATAGTTTATAGGAAGAAATATGATTCTTTAACATCGAAGTATAAATAAAACAAGAAACCAAATACTTTTTATAATTACTTTCTCATAAGTTATTCTTTTTCAATTATTAACAGGGAAGCTAGCATATGTATTCGCAAATGTATTCCTGATGTTGTAAAAAAATTGTGAAATGGCATGCGAAATATACGTACGAAAATTTGAATTATAATCAATAAATATCATTCGGTTCCGATTTTTCCTTTGAAATACACAAAATTCGCCAAAGTAATAAAAACTTACAGAAATTTTAAAATTTACATATTTTTAATTTCCTTGTTGTTATAAAACAGCTAAATTAAAAGAAAGTATGATTAATGTGAAGACAAAATTTGAAATTAATCAATAAATGTCTTTCGGTTCCATTTTGGGGTTTGCAGATGATAAATTGGCCGAAAATAATGCAAACTTTTACATTTTGTTAAATTTTCGTATTTCCCACTTTTTTTCTTTTTTTTGCCCTAAAGCGGAAAAAGTTGGAAATGATACGATAAACAATGCGTTCAAAATTAAAAATAAATCAATGAATATCTCCCGGTACCACTTTGAAACCCAAATTTTCGAAAGCAGGCAGATGTAGAAATAGGTGCATTTCAAATTTTGTACATATATGCATCCAATGCCGGGCCCAGGGGCGTACCTACCGGGAGGGCAGGGGGGGGGGGGCAATTGCCCCTCCAGGTGCGACAAGTTAACTCTGAAGGGGCGCCAAAATCAACGAAAGAAACCCAAATTTGAATGTAACAAAAAAAAAAAAATCTGTCTATATATATATTTTTTTAAATTTATTTATTGACTTAGTACAAATATCCGAATAACACATGTGGCAAAAATCTAGTGTTTCACCCAAAACCAAACTAAATAATGGATCATTAACCCCCCCCCCCCCCCCCCCCCATTTTTACTTTTTCTCGCCAATCAAAGATCGGCAGCATTTGAAATAAGATGCTCTTTTTTATATATAACGCTTCTGCTTGAAGTTAAGTCCTTTGCTGAAATGTAAGTTTTCTTTTAACCCTTTAGCAGGCGGTGGTAAATATCTTACCACCGAGGAATTGATTTTTCAGGAACAGGTGGTAATTTTCTTACCGCTGCCTTACAACAGAATCCGTGCTCCGGAACCCGAACTTCACTATTCGGCCAATAGATGGCACCAGGGGCTTCGTAAACCGCCAAAATTTCGCTTTCTGTCAGCTTTCAAGCAAAATGGAAAAGGTAAGCACGTGTTTTTTTCTATCTCATTGTATAATTACACATAAAAATACGTTTCAAACCAAATATTCATGTTTTGTGTATCTTAAGAATACAATAGATAAGTTTTGCTTGGTGTTTTGAAAAATATTGCAAAATATTAGAATTTTTACGATTTTATATTTGGTGGTAACATATTTACCATTGCCTGTTTGTCGATTTTAGGGGTGGTATATTATTTACCTCCGCCTTACTAAAACACAGTTTTACAGATACATTTGTTTTAGAAATAGCATTTTTTTTTTTTACATTTTTCTCTGTTCATTTGTACATGTTTATTCTTATACTTTTATTTTATTGCTTCAGTAATTATTTATAGAATAAAAATTATTCAAAATACTTTCTGCGTTTATTTAGGATTATTTTTATGATTAGAAATTATATAACTTGAAATAAAATGTTCTTTAGAAAAATTATTATAAATTTATACATTTGTTGGAATGTTTAGCAAATTTTAAAATAAAAACTACTATCTAAATGTAATGAATAATATTTTAGGTAAACACATTGAGTAAGAAGAAAAAATTGACCACAGAAGAGGCTGTTGCGCTTTATTTTGCCCTGCCTTCGGATCCTGAAGATTCCGAAAATGAAGGAGACGGCGAAGATGATTTCCAAAATACAGGTAATTTTTCGTATAAATTATACTAACAATAATATAACTAACCAAAAATACGTAAAAATATTCATTTGTGATGATTTTTTTAAAAGATTTCATGAACATTGGAAATAGTGATGATGCAGTGGATAATTCCAGTTTCTCTCCAAAAAACAATGAATTTGATTCACAGAACAATCTTAAAAATGCCGGTAATTTATTGTATAAATAATGAAATTAAATTGTGTCAAATGATATTTTTAAAAATATATAACGTAAAAAATATTTTTCTAGATTGCATAAACATTGCTGATGATAACGATGATACAGTAGATGATCCAGATTTTTTACCCCTAAATGTTGAATCCAATTCTGAAGATGAAGAAACTCAGGAAGATTCCATTATTCAAAATGAAAACCTAGACGATAGACAATACATATGGTCTTCAAACCAGCAGCCCAAAGTTATACCAAGCTTTGATATAAAGGGCAAGCCAACCCATCAAGGGTTCAACAGACTTTCTCAGCCAGTTGACTATTTTACTCGCTATTTCGATTCCACTATAGTTAAAAAAATTGTTGATGAAACAAATTTATATGCCCAACAAAAAAGGACAAAAATTGGACACTTCTCACTGAAGAAGAATTGCAGGCCTTTTTGGGAATTCTTATAATGATGGGCATCAATAAGTTGCCAGTTTTAGATTTGTATTGGTCATCTGACCCATTTTTTTATAATCAGGAAATTGCTTCAATTATGCCTGCAAAAAGATTAAAAAAAATTCTCTCCAATTTGCATAGTAACGCTAACCTAAAGGCTATCCCTAGAAATACGCCAGGATTTGATAAGTTGCACAAAGTACGTCCTTTGATCACTTACTTGGAAAAAATTTTTCAAGAAGAATATTCTAACTCCTCAATTCAATCAATTGATGAGATTATGGTGAAATTCAAAGGAAGGTCCACTATGAAACAATACATGCCAGGAAAGCCTGTAAAGAGAGGCTATAAGATCTGGGCCAGATGTGATGCTTCTAATGGGTATATATACCAATTTGAAGTGTATACGGGTAAAAAAGATGACGGTTCAGTTTCGGAAGGTTTAGGATATAGAGTTGTTACAAATCTAACTCATGATATGAAAAATACTTCTCCACTCTTGGTGGTTTTTGACAATTTTTTTACGTCAGTGCCACTGATGGAAACACTTTTTTCCAAAAACATCCATGCAATTGGTACCGTCAGAGTTGGGAGAAAACACCTCCCCGAATCCATGAAAAAGAATACAAAGTACACGAAAAATGAATCGCTCATGCTATCAAGCAATAATACTATTGCAGTGCTATGGAAGGACACCAAAGTGGTCACTCTTCTTTCAACTGCCCACAATATAAATGACATGACAGAAGTAAAGAGAACCCAGAAAGATGGTTCAAAAAAAACTAGTTGCATGTCCAAAAGCAATTGCTGACTACACGAAAAGTATGGGAGGAGTAGACAAATTCAACCATTTGAAGTCATCCTACAGTACTAGTAGAAGATCTAGGAAATGGTGGCATCGATTGTTTTATTTTCTGTTAGATGCTGCTCTAATAAATTCATACATTTTATACGTGGATATTCATAAACTGGCAAGAAATCCTCATCTTGATTTCAGGTTGAGAGTTGCTAGAGGGCTGATAGGAGGATTCTCTAGTAAAAAAAGGAAATTGTCATCAAACTGGGTCTCAACAACAAAGGAAATAGCTATTCCAAAAGAAATAAGAACAGCTAATGTTGGGGCACACATGCCAGAGAAAGGAGCAACTTACAGAAGATGCAAATATTGCAGCACGAAAGTGAACCAGAAACGAACTAAAGTTTTATGCACAACATGTGGTGTACCACTATGTGCAGCTCCATGTTTTGCATCATTTCATCAGAATAATTAGAAATGTAGTTGAAATTTTTCCCTATATTACATTTTTCAGTGATCAATATATTTTTATTTTAATCTAGAATAAAATGTTTTTAAAAAATGCATGTTAATTTGTGTTTTTGTGAGCAATTCATGTTTTTTCCTATGTTTAAATCAGTAAAATTTCATAGCTTGTATTGGGCGGTGGTAAATATGTTACCACCCCTATTATAAACAAAATTAAAATTTAAAAAATTCCAAAAATACTTTTTTTGATCATTAACAAGCTTCCTTTTTCTATTTATAGCATAAATTTTGAATTTTGGAAATATACGGCTTGGGCCTGTTAAAGGGTTAAATATATTTTCTAATTCTATAGTATTATTTAAAAGTGAGTTCCACGTCAAAGTTGTCTGGTGCGGCTTATAAGCGCAAGCGTGATCGTGAAATGGAAGAAAACAAAAAGATGGGGTATTCTTTAAGAAAGCTGCTTATTGTAAAATTACCAGAAAACAAAAACAAAGAAGAGACAGAACAGTTTGACGCAAATAGCAATATTGACAAAATACAACAGCTATCGAAAAAGAAACCGTTGAAGAGGAAAATGAACATTTAGTCATAGGAACCGAAACTCAGATATAAAGCAGTTCTTTTTCTGAAGATAATGATGTAGTAAATGCATTAGCGTCTTCTTCTCATGAAAATGAATCTCCAAAAAATAGTGAATTGAGCATATGGAATTCCGAAAACTTGACTATTTTCAATTTGACAACAGAAATGCCAGATCCAGCATGTTACATAAGCATTTCAAGATTGTTTTCAATAAACCGTAAGAGAAGACACAGTGAAATTTGGACCATGATAACCGAATTCTTCCTTATTTTTGTTTCCTAATACTAACGGAAGGCATTTTCCGACCAAATATTATACTAAAACTTTAGAAACAGGAGAGAGGATTGGACGAAAATGGTGAAATAACTCATCTAAGCTAGACAAAGTTTTTTGTTTTGCTTGCACGCTTTTTGCGAAAAGAAATGATCCAAATTTTGAAAACAATTTTAGTGATGAGTGAGTGGATGATTTTAAACACTTGGGGCAAAAAATAAAAAACATGAATTGTTTGTAATGCATTTAGATGCTCTGGCAGCCTGTAAGATGTGACAGTCAGGAAATAAAATTGATACCCAACTTTTTGCTGAAATTGCCAGAGAAAAAAATATTTTGCGGCAAATTTTTCATAGGCTTATTGATGTAGTTCTTTACTTAGCTGAACAAAATTTAGCTTTTCGGGGCTCATATGACAAGACCGTAAAATGCGAAAACGGCAATCTTTTAGCAACTAAAAAATTAATTTATTAGCAAAATATGACCCAGTTCTTAATGCCCATATGTTTAAAAACCATAAAAAAACCTTGCCATAAAAAAGTTACTCGAGTCCATTTGTATAAAATGAACTCATACATTTTTGTTCAGAAAAGGTTTTGAATTCCCTTAAGAGCGATATAAATAAAGCGAAATTTTTTCAATATTAGCCGACACAACTACTGATATTACGCATACAGATCAGTTATCAAATTGTTATTAGATACTTACACTATGATATAGAAAAGAAAGCGTATTCTATAAAGGGTTGTCTAGAGTATGGATATTCTCATTTTTTTATTTTAGACTTAAATTAATTATTTTAATAGAGTATATTACAGGGGTGGCCAACCTGCGGCTCGCGAGCCACATGCGGCTCTTTGAAGGATTATTTGTGGCCCTCGACTCAACGAGTATATAAAAAAGCTAGAAGGAATATTGACAGAATTCCAAAATAGATTTCAAGACTTGAAATATTTTAAATCGTCTCTTGATTTTTTCTAAATCGATTTGAAATTAACATAATTCAAGGTGAGTTTTCCATTTCCAATATAATTATGACCCAAAAAGCATCTGGACAATTAAAATTAATAGAAATGCAAGAAGATCAAGTTGTACAATTAAAATATAAGTCTACGTCGATTACTGAATTTTGGAAATTTGTACCAGAATCAAAGTATCCGGTATTGAAAAAGGCAGTTTGTCGAATTATTTCAATACTCGAAGCAACGTACTTATGTGAATCATTTTATTCCAATTTAAAATTCGTAAACTCCAAACACCGATCAGTATTAACTGACCAGTACCTCAAAGAATTACTGAGAAGTGCTGTCACCAATTATTCACCAAATTTTAAAGAATTATCAAGAGAAGTAAAATAAATGTGTTTAATTTTTAATAGTTAAATTGAATACACAATTTAATTCTGTAAAAAATATTTTTAATACCTTTTTTTGCATAACTTTTCAACACGTATTTAATAGCGGCTTGCGAAAAATTTCAAATTTTGAAAATGGCTCGGATTATCAAGGAGCTCGGCCACCCCTGGTATATTATATGGTCAATTTACATTTTTTAGTAGTTATTTAAAAAAAGAAAACACGTTTACATTTATAAGACACAACGTGAATTACGAGTTTTAAAATTTTTATTAAAATATTTTCCGACAAGTACGTTTTTAGTGAAAATCATCTAGTTTGTAGTTAATGACAATAAAATGCACAAAGTTATAAAAAGCATAAAGCAAAAGCGCGGAAAGTAATTAGTATTATAAAACCAGATCCTTTCGATACATAAGGGTAATTGCCTCGTTAAAAACCACTATATTTTCTTGCGTTTTATTGGTTAAAAGCGGACATAAAAAATATATCAGGAGGGCGCAAATATCAGACTGGCCCCCCTTGAAAATATTTCTTGGTACGGCCCTGGCCGGCCCACAACTTTTCTGCAGCATCTGGAAAACAATTTATAAAAAATCATTTTTACACTTTGTCCATATGTAATCCTACTGTATTATTTCGTTGTTTCTTTGGCGTTAGCAAATTATAAATTCCGCAATTAAAAACATTATCTACGCGAACCACCGGTTGGGAATCGCTGATCTACAGTAATGGTTCCAAAAGTGGTCCATATGGGCCCCCGGGGGTCTGTTTCGACCTGCAGAGGATCCATTTCAACAAAAGAAAAAAATGGCGGTGCATGAGATGGGGATCTACGAGAGTGGAACTCATCTAATAGGAGACTGGATCTTCCCTAATTTCAGCCCCAATGCACCAACACATATATTGCTAACGTACACACATAATACATTTACATAATAACTGCAAATTAGTTCATTTTGCCTTCATTAAATATGTTTCATAAATTGTGCAAGTAAGTTATGCCCTCTTTGTGCTTGTAACTTGTAAAAACGTGCACTTTGGTATTAATAGCAAGAACGTAAAGAGCGGGAGCCTCTTCACAAAATTTTGATAAATAAATGAACTTTTACATGACACAAAAATAATTAGTAAATTCCTTTTAAGTTTAATTTCGCAATTGTCACCTGACATTTACAAGCGTTTTGCTCTCTCTTGGCTGTTCTTCCCACTCTGTCTTGGAACATTCAAGTATAAATGTTGCACAAAAACTCCTAGAAAAGTCAGGACTCGAACCCCTCCTGATTCGTGTTTAAAATTTCTTCTCTATTATTGAATTTTATTAGTGGCGAAGCTTTATCATGTTTAAATAAAATTCGATGTATTATTTGTGTAATTCTACCAAATAAAACGAAGAGTGTATCGTGTTATTTTTTAGGTTATTAAATTTTATTTGAATAAAAAATTTCATTCATTTCTTATTGTTTGTTTACTGTGTGATTTGAAAGTAATATTTCAATCAAGTTTAACAAAACGGAAATTATCTGAATATTATTATCGATTTATTTGATATAACGATTCAAACAGTGAAGCCCGCATAAGGTCGCTATAACGAGAGTCGATTGTATATGCATGTTTGAAAAAAATATGTTTGCTTCCCTTTCTACAGTAATGTAATACAGATTATTTATAGCTCTTTATTACAATAATATCTTAGATAAGTTATGCATCTATTTAAATGTCACGACTTTACTTCGTGTGTTTTACCTTCAAGCACAACTTCAGGAAGTTATTATTAGTTATATTTTTCCATTTTTTATACGAGAATCTTTTTCCTTAATTTTTTATTTATACTTTTGTTGACCGCGGAAATTTACCCGCATAATATGTGCATTCAATTTTTTTGGTATCGTATGAAGTTCGCTTTCAGAAAGGAGGGATCAGTTTTGTAATTATTATTATTTACCTGCCTTTTTAATGACATGTTTACTTGGTGAATACTTCCAAATAGTACAGAAAGTTAAAGTAGTAAAAAGAAACATACGGAATTTTGGGATTATTACGTAATAAAAAGTAGTTTAAAGTTACTTACATTTTTAACCTCAATTATGCAAGAACTTCGAAGCTTGCATTATCTCTGTCTTCTTTTATTCTGCGTTGGAGAACCATATGGCATGCTAACCGGACACTGATTCGAAGTCAAAACTCTCATACTATAGATGGTGAAGGTCCGGCATCCATGTGACGCCAATGAGATTCAGTTGCTATGATACGGCGGGACTCCTGCTCAGTAGCGAATGAATTGCTTCCTTCTACTCCTTTTACTGTTTCAGGGATATTTATCTTTAAGAATGCTTAATTCATTTTATTCCTCCACTGATATTTATTTTTAGTATGCCTAAGCATTCTTACTCTTCCATGGATACTTACTCTTATAAATATGTCTAGTAAAGATGCGTTGCTGCAGTAAAATTTCAGAAGACGATGTTTTTTTTTTTTTTTCCTTTTCTTTTTTTTTTTTCAAGAACCCGGAGTATTCAGTAAATGAAATGATTTCAAACAGGCGGTTTCCTCTAAACGTAAAAATTGAGAAGAGCAAAGTTTTCAAACGAAGAGAAAGTGCTTTCAAACAAATAAATACATAACAGGCTGCAACAAGAAGCACATTAAAATCATAATCAACAACTCAAAAAAAATCGATATTTTCTAGCATTTAAAATTATTTTTTAAAGTTTCTTAGCTTCTTACAAAAAAAATAGATATAACCAACAAGGTTAACTTTTACCCAACAAATAATGAAACATTCCATCCTTCAATTCCATGTTGCTATTTTTCTAATGCAATACAATTTATTTGTAGAATTTCAAATCAATTGGACTTTCTTGTTGATTTATTTTAGCGAATTTGAAGATATTGCAACAGAATTATACTACCCCAAAAGCAGACATTTTTACATCAATCAGCAGCATCAATTTCACAAGACAAAATTAATCTGTGACCCCCAACAAATGAGCGATGCAGAGTCAAGCTTTCTACAATTAAAAAAAAATATTCAAAACGTGATTTTTCCCCAAAGCAATTTTTTGTTCTGTTTTTATGCAATTACGAATTATTTCGTACAATTTCTTCCGAGTAGATCTTTATAAGTAGATAAATTTTTTCTGCAAGCTTCAAAATAAATCTGCAGCGCTCGATACCGTGTCCTGGATACATTTCTGATTCGAAGAGCAATTTTTTAAATTATTACTCTTGATCTCTTGGAAAAATTGACCAAAACCAGCCTAGCCGGGCCGAGAGCCTGTTGCTGGTCGTCACCTTTGCATCAGCATTTTTACTGTACTTGTATAGGAAAACAAATTTAGAGCTGTAAAAGTGCTTGCGGATACCAAGCGGAGTGCTCGAGGTCACAAATACTAAGGGAGTTTCGTACTTTACTCTCTAAATATTAACCTTTGTATGAATACAACATAAATTAAAATGTTTAAATTTTAATTCGATTGGCCAACATGTAGTAACTCTATAGATGTGATTTGAAAAATATTTGATGTGATTTAAAAGGGGGGGGGGGGGCAGGATTGAAATTTCGTGATCAAACTTTTTTTTTTTCCATGGGTTGAAATGAATCAACAATTTATTTACTACAAGCATTCAAATGAATAGACGAGCTTGAGCTATCCTTTTCATACTTGATTGTATTTGAGAGGGAGCATTTTTTTTTTCTTTTTCTTCATCATCGCTTTCTACATTATGACACTAGAAACGAAATGGATAAACTCGTGAAACGATGGTAAATTAATAAAGAGATTGGCATTATTATTTTTCGTATCATGATTCATGATTGATGAACGAATTATAGTTATAAAATTTTAAGAGAAATCATTTCTTTTGATCGTACTTATTTCTGTTTTGAATATCTCAAGCACGAACTACGCTGAGCCAAATGAAGCTTTTATTTTGAATTCCTTTAGAGCATAGTACCTCGAGGGCTGCCTAGTGTGTCCTATGTGCGTATTAAGAAATTCAGTAAAATTCCCATCACATTTCCTCGTTTCACAAAGCAGGGATTGGAACCCAAGACCTTCTGGTTCAGAGTTCAGAGTCAAATGCGTTACTGCTGGATCATGAATCGAATAAACTTATTTAAGTATTTCAGTATTAAAGGAAAATAACAACTGAATATAGAAAATTTTTAAAAAAATGCGTTTTTAAAAGTTTTTTTTTTAAATATTTGTTGGCAATGCAACTCTTCGACATTAAAACAAATATAAATTTTTCGAAAAATATGACTATTGAGCGTTTTTTATTTTATTTTTTACATTTTATTTTTTTTTAAAAATAATTTAGTTCGGTTATGACGACACCACTTTTAAACACACATCGGTCATATTCAATAAATCGTTAGTTCCATCCCACATCGCTTTACCGACACCGTTTAAATGACCCGAGTTTTAATGTCATTTTCCCTGCACTTTCATTTTTGATCTTATCGTTTTGCAAGTAAGAAGAAAATTTTAATTTGACAGAAAGTTACAAGTGTGCTCTGGTCCCATCCCAATTATTATAGCAATGAAGAATTATTGGACTTGGCCATTAATCTATATCCCCATTGTCCGTTTTCTACATCTCAACAAATTAAGACCTTGAAATTATGAAATTCAATGGTGCAGCAAGATATAGGCGGAAGCGAAACGGCGGATGACATTTTGCGCCTAGTGAAGAAATAAAGGACTCGGAGATCGCAGTCACAAAATACAATCGTCATGACATCTCTACTTATAATAAAGCAGCAAGTATGTCTGTGTTATCTTTCTGTCTGAGCCCAGCGTACGGCCAAGATTGTTCGGCGGATTTTCATGAAATTTGCCACGAAATTAGTTTGGAACATGGGGATGTGCACCTAGGAAAGTTTTTTCTGAAATTCGAATTTGTTCTTTTTTTATTCGAACTTATAGCCCAAAGTTGCATAAAATGGTCCTTTTCTATAGGAAGAAATTATTACATCGTTTCAAGCTTGACACCATTGTAAAGCCCGTAAAAAACTGTTCCAGTAAGAGTTTTGCTCTTCGTGCTAAAATTCGAAGCCTCTAAATCTAAGAAAAAAAGAAGAAATAAGCGTTTTTCTCTGAAGTTCGAAATTATTTTTTCACAGTAATTAACTTTAATTTTATTTTCCCCAGACGATTGATAAAGCGCTTGATTTTTATTTTATTTGAATTGTTGTCATTGTCTTTTACTCAATAAAATCCTCTTCACAATGTTGTTATCATTTTGAGGCGCAGTCTATTTTTAATTTATCTTTTCTATTTTGATCTACTTTCCCATAAAATTAAAGAAAATAGTAATAAAGCATGAAAGAAGGCTTAATGTATCGTAAAAATAAAGTAAAGTAAAAAAAAAGGGAAGTAATTAAACAAAGATTGAAAGATAAAAAAATTAAAAGTAGGGTTTTGAGATGAGGAAAATGTGTCTGTCGATCTGTCTGCCCCCCCCCCCCCCCCTAATAACTTTCGAGCAAATTGTCCGATTCGAAAGATTTTTTTTTTTTTTTTTTTGTATTTGAAAGATCTTAGCAATCACATCTCTTTTCCATATTTTACTTTTTGATTTGAACAATTCTTTGTTCACTTTTTAACAGTTTAAAAAATCTTAACATTAGTGCCTATGGCCAAATTAACTCTGGGCGTAAGTTGAGCCACCACCTCACCTTTGTCACATGTCACGCTGTTGCATAAGCAGGGATGTCACTTCTTGTTGCCCCCTCCCCGCCCCTTGTCACACCTTCACGAACCCCCTTCCCCCTTGAAGCATGACATCATTTATGAATGATCCCTAATAAAGAAGGAGATTCTAATAACTATTACTACAGAAGCTTTGGCGCATTAAAAATAGTATATCATTTTTTAAAACCAGAGAAAGTTCTCTTCAGAGCTAGTAAAAATATTATTATATCGAAACTACTTTTAGGAAAGTATTTTAGTGTTCCAGATCAATTTAAACAGAAAAAAAAAAAACATTACCTTAAATCCCGTTTTATTAAGTTCATGCGAAGCATCTCAAACGAAGGTTTAATCTCTTATAGGTAACATGGTTTTTAATGTATTAGAATTATGTAACTTGCTTTTCAATCTTTAAAATCATACTTCTTCGGTTTAATATTCGTAAAATTCGTCTCTGGATGATAAGATTACCTTTTTACATTTTATCATAAAACGATTTAATTAAGTTAAAACATTATAAGTTCTACATAAATATTTTATAGTCAAAACATAAAAATTTGAGCTTACAATGGAAAAAAATATTTTAAATCCTTAAATTGAAAACTCCATGAGAAATGCATTTTTCTAAACATGAAAATGAATAAGATTTGAAAAAAATCTAACAACAATATATTTAAAATAAATAATTAAATTGAATATGGTGTCTAGAATAACACAAAAATGCACTGATACTCAATTTTCTCAATTAACTTTATTTACGAAAAGAAAACTATTTGTTGAAATGAAGCATTTTATGAGACAACATACTATGTTTCTGAGTAAATCTTTTTTGACAAATATCACAAATAAATGGACGAATTCCAGTATGTGTAAGTAAATGTCTTTTAAATGTTCCAGAATGCCCTGAAGCGTATGAACAAAAATCACAAATGTGAAGCTTAGATACATACTTGTTTGAAATACTATCAGAAGGCTCATTTTGGTAAATATAGGAGGCTGTAAAACAAAAATAAGTAACATTGAAATAAATGCATGTTTTCTCCAAAACTATACTTACAATGCAAATTTATTCTTTGTGCAAACAAGTTAATACAAAATTTAAAATAACATGCAAGAGCAGCTAATATGTTTCAAATTAAACTAGATTAAATTTTTCTTCCGAAATATTTCATTTTTTTTTAACTAAAATATCCCAACACACAAATTCAAATAACAAGCAAAATTTAAAAAAGGATAAAAACTAAGGAGCATTGAAGAATTTTTAACAATATATGTAATTCGTAATTCATACTGAAATCCCTAGAGGAAAAAATTTAAAGAAAGCAATCTTTCAATACTTTACACCTCATCTTGTTAAATAAAACGATAAATATTATCAGAAATTAAGATTATTTAAAAAAAAGTCAACTATTCATTGTCTTGAACTTTTTAATATACTTTCCTCTAGGAAAAAAAGTTTTAGTTTCATGAGTTCTTGATCTTCAGTGGGAACTGCTAAATTGACTAGGACGAGACCATCTGGGTCCAGGATGTTGCTCTTTGTTTCCTGTTGTATTTGTATAGATAGGAGTGTGAAAAAATAGCTCCATTTCTTTGTATTGCAGAACATATTGCTAGTCACCTGCATTTTTAAAAGCTTATATATGTATACCCGCAAGTCATTTTTTCTTCCTAAAACCATAATGTTTTTTAAGGTATTAAATATTTTGCTTATTCCAAAGTAGAAAGAAGAGCAAATATTATTTGCCTAAGAAATATTAACATTAATATATTAAAACAATTTCAAAAAACAAATTTTTTCTTTCATTTTTAAAAATCTTTCCTTTGTTTGAAATTGGCTAGCTATGCATATAAATAAATGAAATCTGAGCATACTCTGAGCTTTTATAAAACATAATGAATAAAAAAAAAAGGAAAGAAATGAAAAAGAAAGGAAAGCACTGCATTTCATTTTGAATATGCAACATCTTTACCCCCCCCCCCCCCCCAACAACAAAATGGCAACTTGTTACACTTAAACAATAAATTTAAATTTTAAAAGCAATAAATGTTATGCATTTTTCAATTTTATCTATGTAGCATATCAAACAATTTTTAGGAGGAAAAGATTTTACCGAAGGACAATACTTTAGTAAAATATTTTAAAATGTGTAAAAGCTGCATTTTGATTCTGTGAAGATATTAAAAATAAAAAAAGCAGTTTGTTTTTTCAATCAAAAATTTTGCATAAATGCAATTTTGCTTATGGATTAACTACACTGAAAAGCTGAAATAAAACTTTGGTACTCTGTTCTTTCTTTTATTATTTAACCTAAAATTTAGAACTAAATGTAAATTCTTTAATGTAGTTTCTTTAAAATAATTTTTTATGCAATGAAAGCATGCTTTAAATTCCAATCAGGAACTCATGTACTATCCAACAATTATTATCTGCAAAGTATTTGAAAATATTAAATTGTTTACTGTTAATGCATATTATTAGCTCATTTTTGAAATCTGAACAAAACCACTTTTATTGATTATAAGTACTACAAAGGTTTATGTTAACTAAGTAGCACCTATTAAATTTACAAGCGTTAATGTCGCACAAAATATTTTATATTATTGCCATAACAGATGAATGAATACGTATATTTTTGGATCAAATAACAAATTTGTATAATTGAAATCTTTAAACTTTGATAACTTTTCTTTCATTATCATCCTTTAAAAAGTAATAGAGTATATCTAATTTTATTATTAGATATTATTATGCAAAATATTTACATGTAAAAACAGACCTTAAAATTTAATATGAAAGAGAATTCTTTAATTGATAAAGAATAAACTATCATACATGCCTGTAAAATCCATCATGCAGATGACAAAAAAAAAAGTAAAACTATATTATATATTTTGTCATATTTTGAATTAAAAGTATATTAAAATATTTTTAATGGAACTTCTGCTAAAAAAAAAAAAAAAAATGTGAACAACAAAATTGCTAATTTCAATAAAAATAAACCTCATCAAAGATAAAATTCAGACAAAATCAAAAATGTCTGACCCTATTTCATTTTGCCTTAAAAAGAGCCGATCTTAATCGCTTTTAATGTTGTAAATTTGCTTCAAGTTTTTAAAAATGATATATTGATTGTTAAACACAGGAAACGTTCATTTTAAAAACCTTTCCTTTAAAAATAGCAAGTTTACAATGAAAAAAAAGACAAACTTCATATTTAAAACTTTATTATAAAAGATTCATTTTCAGTATGTAATATAATTCTAATAACATTTCAAACAATCTGCTTAAAATAGGTTCAAAGCATTGATTTACACAAAAACGTAGGCAGTATTTTTTACAAGTAACAACTTGTACACAAATACTAGATTTCGAAGATAAACATTCAAAAGGGGAAAAAGCAGGAAAATAGACCTGTCCTTTTTTGTAGTACAATATTATTCATCATTATTTTTTGCAAAATAATGTTCATAGTATATAATTGGTAAAAAAGATTAAATTGAGTTTTAAATTCTCATAAACTGACAATGAGTAAAATATAAAATATCAAACTTGTAGGTAGTATTGTGCCAAAGTAAATGACTATTAAAAGTTGCAACACTATGGAACTAATATGGAATACTATGGAACAGCAGTAATTTCTCAAAACAAAAATTGAAAAATATGAAATTACATCAATACCTTAATTTACATACGTTTCCTTAATCAAATACTTTTCCAAAATGTCTTAGAACAAAAATTTTGTCTTAAGACCAGAAATAGAAACATGGAGAAATATGAAAATGGAAATTTCTGAGAAAAATGAAAGAGAATTAGGCAAAACCCAAATAACATTATTTTCCTTTTTGCATATAGATGATCAAGGTGTTAAGAAATCATAGGCAAAAAAGAACTGACAGTGCACATAGTACAAAATGTCCTCTATCATAACAGCGTAAATGAAAGGTTTTAATAAGAAGAAAAAAATCCAAATATCAAAAACATTGAAACGAGAAATAAGTTTACAGAAGAAATACAACTAGAAAAATAATAAGACACAATGCTTACATGTAAGCATATAATTATTATGTTTAAAAGATATAAAATAAATAAAATAAAGGAATATGTAGCTTTTCCAGACATATTAACTTAGTTAAAAAAGATCTTAAAATTTTATTTTAAGATCGGAAATTTATTCAGTAGTTAAGGAATTTCAAACAAGAACTAAGCTTCCACTGAAACATACACAGTTCATAAAATATATCTATATTACTTTAGAGATTTTAATGAAAATATGCTTTATGGAGACAAAAATGAGCACAAATCACTTATAGCAACTGATTCTTCAAATGAGCATTAACAAAATGCGTTTTCAAGTGTCCTTTCTGGGAGAACCTTCTCCCACAAGTATGACAGACATATGGACGTTCTCCAGTATGTTTCCTTAAATGAATTGTCATCTTCGTTTTGTCATTAATACAATAAGAACAATAGCTGCATGTATAAATTCGAAAACTTTTTGTTCCAGATGTGCAGTTCTTTGATGTAAAATACTTTCCTGGAGTTGATGTCCAAAACTTAGATCCTAAAGAATATTAGATACATAAGTCAGTTGTAGGAAATTTTCAAACACGACAAAAAAATTCAGGAAAATTATCATTAGATGTTCTTATTAAGTATAAGGATTGGAAGGGAAAAAAATTGACTTGCATATTTTTGTATTTGACAACAGCCAAATAAAACGTGTCATTACAGTTAAATATATGTTATTTTATGAACTGAAATCTTTTCTTGCAATTTTAATCGTTTTATATTAAAAATATTATACTCATTTGTAAATATAATTAAGATTTTTTTCAAAGACCACTTTTGTTACTATAACAAAATCTGTGAAGAATTAACAAACTTTTACATTTTTAACACACATACATATCTTTACACAAAATGTTTGGCAATAACATATGAGCTTTAATTTTTCAATCAACATCACAGAAGATTTTGCAACATTTTCAAACATCTAGATTATACATAATTGTATAAATAAAATAAGCAAATGTTTTGATTTAAATCTTGATATTTTTTATAAATTGATATATTTACCATGCCAGTATATCTTTATATCTTTTTAAGCAAAACATTAAAAACCCTAGCTAGTAGAGCTGAGAAATTTTATGATAAGTATTATTTTAGTTAAAAGCATACAAGGATTTTTCCTAAAAAATGAATAAATCCTATAAAAAGATTGTACAAATCATGATATAGATGCCGAGCAAAAATAACCCATTATTTCTATTACTTGTATGGCCTTCAAAGACTACCTTGGTAAAAGCTGAATTATTTTAAGTTAATTAAATTCAGAAAAACTATAGAAATTCTAAATTTTAACGAAAGAATTCTCATACTTTTTAAATTTTATCAACAAAAAGTTAAAAATATGAAATTTTGATAGTTAAGTATTTTACAGCCTTGGCTAGAAAAAAACAACTTTGTCATTGTTCTAAAATAAACGTTATTTATTAAAGTTAGGATATCAACAATAACATAGAAAACACAAAGTTTCACTGATTTGCATGCTTTAATAAATGATTATTATATGCAGAAGATTTTTGAAATACTGCATGACATGTAAGGCAAACAAATTCTTTATCACTTGAATGAAGAAATCTATGCGATTGTAAACTGTGCTTCTGTGTAAAACCTTTGCCACAAGTTTCACAAACAAATGGCCGTTCTCCAGTATGAGTCCGAATATGTTTCTCCATGTGAGTTTTGTAGTATGATGTGTAAGTGCAATAAACACATGAGTGGATTCTCTTTCTTGTCTGAGCTCTTTTGTAGGGCAAAAATATGCTTGACTGTGCTTCACTTGGAAAGATTTCTCTAACTAAAAATATGCAAAAAAAAAAAAAAAATAATAATCAAAAAAACATACTTCAGCACCTATTTATGTAATAGGAAATCGAAAAAAAGGCATCAAATTTTTAGATTTTCTTTTTTTTTTTTTAAGAGCTTAAAAATAGATTTCAAATCAACAAACAAAATTTTTTAATTTTTATATTATATAAAAATTTACTATTTGCAGTCTAATAGGAATATGGGAAAATACGAATAAAGAACATTACAAATTAAATTCATTCAATGCTTTTCAGAAATTTGACATCCATAAAGATCATGAATGTCATTATGAAAAAACAGGTAAAAGAATAATGATACATATCACATTTGCTCACAAGAATTTAAAAAATTCCGAAATAACTCCACTCAAAATAACTTTTCATTTTCTTTATTACTTTCCATCAAACATTTAAACTTATAAACCTTTTACAATATTGGTTATAGTAATGTAATACTAATTGAAAAATATTACTTATACTCATTATAAAAGAAAACATTTATATATGCACCATGTTTAAACAAATCTATAGTTTATTCTAAAATATTTTTTCTTTTTATGAATAAAATGTTACAGATACATTTCAAAAATTTTCATTTTGATCAAATAAAGCATTTTAACTTTATCTCAATAGAATAATACAAATACAATACACTTCTACAAGAAATTAGGTAAAAGAATAATGATACATATCACATTTGCTCACAAGAATTTAAAAAATTCCGAAATAACTCCACTCAAAATAACTTTTCATTTTCTTTATTACTTTCCATCAAACATTTAAACTTATAAACCTTTTACAATATTGGTTATAGTAATGTAATACTAATTGAAAAATATTACTTATACTCATTATAAAAGAAAACATTTATATATGCACCATGTTTAAACAAATCTATAGTTTATTCTAAAAGTTTTTCTTTTTATGAATAAAATGTTACAGATACATTTCAAAAATTTTTATTTTGATCAAATAAAGCATTTTAACTTTATCTCAATAGAATAATACAAATACAATACACTTCTACAAGAAATTAATAACAAATTTGCTATTTCCAAGAAAAGTGAAAAATAATAAAAATTCTGGAGCAAACTAATAATTCACCTTGTATTTTGCATTTGTATTAATTTCAGAAGAGAAAAAAAAAAAAAACAATTGTAGAGTGATTAAACAAAATAAATATCGAATGCTGTTAATTTATATTTAAATATTATTTCAATAATGAAGCTGTTAACACATATGTAAAAAGTTATAATGAAAACAAATGTAACGACATTTCCCAGAACATGAAAATTATCCATTTAGTTCACATAGTGAACATATTTCTTGAAATGTTATGCATAACATGCCTAACATGTTACACATATGTGGACATAAACGTGTGCAAAGCTTGGCTGTTAGCGGTACAACTATACTAGCAGGATGCAAAAGGGTTAGAGGGTTGCATTGGGTAGCAAAGTTCCTGGATAACCCTCCCATGGCCCATAAATTTTATTGTTGGATCCATGTAAATTTTATAAATTCTTCAAACATTCCAATAGATCTCCAAATGGACTTTTAAAAAATATACATGATTTGATATGTATATTTAAAAGATGCTAATTTAATAAATTTCCAAAAACATATTTTTATCTGAGAGGGAATCTTAAGCCTGAGTCTCCTTTCTGGATATCTTGCTAGATATCATGCCATATAACTGGATTTTTTGGATAATAAAACTAAGCCAAAATACGTAGCCTGTAAGGCTATGTATTTTTGAGTTATGAGGTAATAATGGTCTCGCCTATGGATGAAGAAGGGGTTTTTTTAAATTGTAGTTGCATTGTTTATTTTCTCACTTTACAGGAGCTAAATCTGAAACTTTCAAATGGAGAGGAGACTCTTCTCCACGCTTTATGTATGAAGGGGAAGATAGAAAGGTTTTTCTTTTTTTACTTTGAAAACATCGGTAACTGTGTGTACAAGTGAGAAAAAGGGAATTTTTGCGTTTTCACTAACATTTTCCGAATCTTTACGGATAGGAGACGCTGGCCCGGTTTATTTTTAAAGAAGGGATACGAAAAATTTGGGCAGGAACCACCCCATCCCGTCTTGAATTTTAGCCTCTGCTTAAATTAATTAAATGTCCTTGTTTGTTTTGTTGTTTACTTTTACTTACCTTTTTTTCAATTTTTATGAAACCTTGTGTATATTTAATGATATATTTCATAGAGCTAATTTAAGCACCTAAAATATATTATTCTTAATTAATTGTTTACATGCAAAAATTCTACATATAGCCATTTCATACAATTTACAGTAGTAGAAAAATTAACTTTAATGCCTTTTCTTGAACTTGATCAGTGCAGAATAAAACAAAGAGGGATCTAAAAGACGTTAATCACAAAATGTTGAAGCATCTTGCAGTATTTCTTCCCCAATTTCATTTACATTTAATAAAATTATATCTGCATGCAGGTAATAAGAAGGCACACTGCTTATGAATTCTGTCATTATAAAAATGAGTAAAGATAACTACAACTTATAAACAAAAATATTTACAGTACTTGATCATTCATATGAGTTTTGAGAAAATGAGTTTTCAAATTTGATTTCTGAGAGAATCTTCTCCCACAAGCATGACAAGCAAATGGACGTTCTCCAGTATGTTTTCTTAAATGCCTTTCCATTT
This sequence comes from Octonoba sinensis, assembly GCA_038502835.1. Lineage (NCBI taxonomy): Eukaryota > Metazoa > Arthropoda > Arachnida > Araneae > Uloboridae > Octonoba > Octonoba sinensis. The sequence goes on from CM076599.1 coordinate 15,548,833, forward strand.
TGTATTTGCTATCAACAAAGTAGGGACAGCTGTTGCATGTATATACGCGTAAACCTTTTGTTCCAAAAGAGCTGTTAAATGTTGCAGGAAATTCTTCAGCATCTGATTTCCAAGCAGATCCTAGAGAACATAAGATACATTAGGACACAACACAGCATATGCAACACTTGCTTGAAAACAAGACATCAAAATGCTACTAAAACAAAAATGCTTTTTGCTTTACTGAACGCTGACTTGTCCACTTTTTTCAAAATGCAAAAAAAAAGGAGAGCTAACCTAAGTTTTAAATGCATGTTTAGCAAATGCTTAAATCTTGTTGGCAACCTAAACTGACTGAAGATCTACTTTCCAAGTTCGGCGAACACCAAGATCGACTCGGAGGACCGGAGGGGATGGGGTGGGGGGTTATACATTATTAATAGGGCATGTTGGGATTGCGCCTGTCTTCAAATTGTAGGTTAATTCTTGTCAGAACAAGTTCTGATGCTTATAAAACACCTACTTTAAAATTTCTAAAATAATGGTTTGCTAACACCGTTAACTCGCATCAAAACAATACAAATATATTATTTCTTTCGAATTTGATAAAAAGAAGTTAGTTTTTGTTTTGTTTTTTAACTAAAACACACATGTGAAATGTATAAATTCTTGGATTAACTCTCACCAAGAGCATAGTTAAAGTGACGACTGACAATTCATATTATTGGAAGTTTTTTTTAGGTCCGGTGAATGGTCTGACCAAGGCTGAACTTGATCTAGTTAGTTAACTGGAGTTCAGCCTTGGTCTGACAAACTAATAAACATCTTCTGAAGGAAAAAATTAAATAAACTCGCCATCCAATTAAAAAGTTATTTTTTTTTTTTTTTTAAACTGTCTAAAATGCTGTCGCGATCGAACGAAAATGGGCTTGCAATCGACCGGTCGATCGCGATCAACGGGTTGCCGACCACTGGTTTAAACCATCAAATTCAAAATAGGACTGTCAGTCTACTACTTCAAAAATTACGTATGCACAAAAATACTTTCCTTATAATGCAATAAGTGAGTCATAAAACATTTTAGGTAAATTATTGATGTTTTTTGTAATAAGCTATATTGTAATTGAGCAACAAATAAGTAAATACCTTATATGTACACCAATGAGCACCAATTTGTATAATTTTAAGCGAAGATACGAAAATTTGCCTATTTCTATGCTTAAATTACACATACACACATGTATATATCTGGCATTCCTAACATGGGTGTCACATGTCGTGGGAATTTGTGGTGTGTGTCCATCCTCTCTACCCCCTTCTCCCTCCCCAAAGAAAAGAGTTGTATTGTATAAATTTGTAATTTTGTAGTTATATTACCTTCAGTAGTGTGCAAAAAAACATCTTCAGAAATTCTATTTTATTTACTTGGTGTAACTACTTTCAGTAAACTACATTTATTTTCAGTTATAGATTGAAATAGCATCAATAAAATTGCATAATACAAGTATTATAGGTATTTTTCAAATCTTTCATCTCATTTTGGGTGTCACCTGAGGTGGACCGCCACATTGTAGTGAAGCACTACATACATATATATGTGAACAAACATTGGTATAAAAATGGACAGCCAGGTGCTGAACCGGTTCTGGAATTAGGTTTTGGGTACTAATCTAGAAAATTGTGCAGCACCCCTCGATTTTTTAAAGTATTAAAGGAGAAAGTTTCGTACTGGCCACAACATACTAGTGCTTCTTATAGCCTTCAAAAGGTTTTGTTATTATATCTGAAGTGAAAAAATCACTAAAAATTACATAAAGGAAGGTGTTGTACCTTGGGACAGTTGTATCTCAGGGAAAACTGCATGTTAATGCTGCGTGTTGTACAAGGGATGAACTAACACATCATGAGTATTCTCCTAGCCAGTAGGAGCTGCTATACAAAAAGTTACATGAGTGTTGTTATTGTTATTTGGATGAAACAAAAAATGTCTTAAGGAAAGTAAATATTTCTTGTTCTTGCTTTCATTTTTATATATTTTACTACTTTTGTTTCTATGGAATGTAAGAGGGAAATCATACTTCAAAATGTGCTTAATCTTGTTATAGTTCCAGTTTTATTCTTTAAGTGCCATAGAAGATAGTTATGCTCCCTGCTTTCCATATGAATCTCCTATGACGGTTATGATACTTTAGCGTCATGTGAAAATGGATACATGGTAATTACATCATTGAAATTAATATTGGTAACGGCACTTTGTACTTTAAAATTTTGTTTTATTCTTGTACACTCATTATATTTTTAAATAATTATTTGAAGGGCATATGGGAAAATTCTGTGAATTACAAAATTCAAAATAAATGTACAATTGACTGATTAATGACATATAGTTATAATCTAATGATTTTTGTAATCATTTTAAGTTCTATGCATTATACATGAATAAGAGATGTCACTGAGCAAAATGAAGAAAAAAAATTCAGTTTTTTAAAACCAAATATCACTATTCGAAAGAAGAGGCTCATATGAGGGTCAGAGTGCTTCAAGGAAAAAAAAAGTTTTAGCAGTCAGTTTTGCTACTCTCACACAAGCTTAAGTTTTTACACAACAATAATTTTTTTTTTAGCTTCAGCATGTTCGAATTTGTGCAACAGATTTCCATATAGAATACTTGCATCTGACTTTCACTATAAAAAATTGAAGAAAAAGTACATCTTTAGAACATAAATACAGTGTACACACAGAGATAGATAATATTCTGTCATACAGAAAGGAAAAAAAGATTACATTCAAATTAGTAAGTTTGTCACATATAAAGAAATAAATTGACATTTAAATTAACTTGCTGGAATGAAAAGAGAATGCTAGATAACTCATAACAAGAAAAAATACTAAAAGTAAAAAACAAAAACTAAAATAATTAATGCATAGAAAATAATTCAGATGAATAAAATTTTCCTGTCTTACAAAATGAAAGATAACAAGTAACGTAATTGATATAATTGAAGAGTTTTTTTTTTTTTTTTAAACATGAAAAGCTGAAACATGAAATATGGAAGAACAAGTTGTATGTTAAAATAAAAATGATTTATTACACTTTTTCTTCAAGTAATGATGTGATGAGCAGTATATGAATGATACTTTAATGTCTCTTTTTGAGAGAATCTTTTACCACAAATTTCACAAGGAAATGGACGTTCGCCAGTATGCTTTCTTAAATGCCTAGCCATTTTTGTCTTGTTATGACAGCAGTAAGAGCAAACATTGCATGAATACATACGAAAACCTTTGGCTCCAGTCACACAATTCATTGTGGCTGTTTCAGCGCCAGTTATCCAAAAGCCAGATCCTACAGAATATAAATGAATGTACATTTGAAGCAAAAAAAAAACTTTTACCAAATAAAGCATTTACTTGAACTTATTGTTTCACAATCCTTTTACAATAAACAAAGTGATGAAAAAAAAAGTCAAATGTAATGTGGAGTAGACATTGCATTGATTTTAAGGTAGTACTATATTTACAAGGGTCATATGGAAACAAAGGTCTGAATCGTTATAGTTAAATCAAATGTCTCGTGAACATTGAAACATGTATACATACCGACTACTAGCATGCCTTGCTGTGTGCAGTGTCAATTTAAAATGTTAAAGCACTTGATTAGCCCACCGACTGAGAAATATTATCAGTGATTTGATTTTTGACAACAAATAATGTTTCAGCAGTGGGAATTCTTCTACAGATAAGCGAGGTGTGTGGCCCCACTGAGATGAGTGACAGCAAAGTGTTCAAGGTTATGCCAACCAGAGATCGTGTTAACGCCTCTACAAGCGTATTTCACGCCTTAAAAATCGGTAATACGCATTGAAATTTAAAAAATGCGTATTTTCACTCTACAAAAACACTCTACTACTTTTAAACAACTTTTAGCTTGTTAAGTATTGCAAGATATTTTTTATTATATAAAAACTCGCAGTCGCCAGTCGCCTAATGCGACCAATTTACTTGTTTTGGTGACCATTGTTTTCATTGAAGTCGCCAATGTGGCTACCGTTTGCTAATGCTAAAACCCTTTCCCGACCTTTAATCTTGCACGTGACCTTTTCCCAAATTCTTCTGTCCACTAAAAATTAAATAGAGAAGAAAAAAATAGGAGTTAATTTTTGCGCCTCTCGGAAGCCAGTTTTTCCTCCGATTTTTACCGGAAATTGCTTACCGTATTTGAAATTTCAATCCTTTTCCATCCTGCAATTATTTCAATTATCTTGAAAGTTGTAAGATATTTTTTGCATGCACAACCTTAAATCTGCTTATTTGTAGTTTCATTTTAACAATTAAAAAAGAAAAAAAGTATCAAAATAGAAACAGCCAAAATCGTGCACGTGCTTCGCCGAAAATTGGATTCTAGGTTAGAGATTTTAATCCTTTTGCATCGGGTACAAATTTCAATTATTTTCTAAAGTAGAAGATATTTTTCACACATGCTGCCCTAAATCTGCTTATTTTGCATTTTATTCTAATAGTTTCTGGCTTTTTTCTTTTTTTTTTTTTTTGAACTGTGCCGATATTGAACACGTGTTTGTCGAAAATTGCGTTTATCGCTATTATTCACTATTATAGTTTCATTTATTTATTTATACCTCAAATTTGATTTTAATATGGACAGCTATTTAGTTTTTAGAAAATACTAAATTTTGGACTAATAAGAAATTTTTAGAAAATAGTTAATTTAGCTGCATGTATGCTACTCTCTGGGTCAAGGTCGCAGCAGAAGTGGTATTCACTCTGAACTCGGATATCTGTAAAGAGTGCTTATTATTATTTTATTTTCACTCTTCCAGATAATAAAATACTCCTCCAAAAACCTCCAAGGAGTATTTTCACTCTTTGACAAAAATTCCTAGCGCGACCTCTGATGGCAACTGTGTTTCAGGATAGACATGAATTCTTCTTAGCTAATAAGTGTATGCAGTACACATATATACAGTAAAATTGTTCAAAAAAAAGAGGAAAGCTTTTAATAAGAAAACATCTTAAATTAATTTTCAGGCACAGAAGCATTTTTTGTTTAGCACTAATTTTTTCAAAAAAATCAAAGGGGAATTATTTTAAAAATAACCAAAATAAAATTTGAGCCAATCTATAATTTTATTGGAGAAGGGAAGATGCTGAATCTTTTGAATGATTACAACTCATTATGAAACCATACAGTTTATGCTCTAAGAAGGTATATTTTAGACAATATTAATTTAACGCATTAATGCCTGACGTTTTTTTTTTAGGGACAGTCTGAAAAGTACGTCTGACGCACCCAAAAATAAACATTTCAACAAAAAAATTTTAAACGTAATTGTTAATCAGTTATTTTAAGGTTAGGAATACATTAAAACATTTTTTTGTTGAAATGTTTATTTTTGGGTGCTTCAGATGTACTTTTCAGACTGTCCCTAAAAAGGGACGGTAGGCATTAATTGGTTAAGAAATAATAGGCCTCTTTTTAAATTTCACAATAAATATGAAGTATGTGAACATGGTCATTTTAATTATTGAATGTAAAACTTTTTTCTCTAAATCAGAACAAAGCATTAAAAATATATATAAAAAACCAAGAACAGAGTTGTTTTTGACTTTGATTATTAAAGAAATGCAGTGTATATTTTGAAAAATTGTTAAACTATTTTAAAGAAGCCAGGAGATGACATGCATGGTATATGTTTGTTTAAAACATTTAAATTTTGATACTGTTAGACTTTGATGTAATGAAACAAATGCTTTACAATGATAATTGAATATTGCATCAAAATGCAGAATTGGAAAACATTTAAAATTTATCTTGCTCAATAGAAGCTTATATACTTCACTACTAAACAAAATTGATCAACAACAAATGAAACAAAATCAAAAACAAATTACAGCTTCATTTAAATTCAAATGTGCAAAATATTAAATTGTTAAAAATGTTAAAAACTAATTTCTTTGTATTAATAGTAGGAATGAACATAAAAAATGTTCTTATAATAAGCAATTTTCCAAGCACAATAGATGCTTGAATATAGGAACTATTCATTTAATGTACTTCAGTGCAAAGGTAAGACTAAAAGAGATCCAAGAAAGTGAAACAATAATATTTAATGTTAAAAACTGCATAATATACAGAATTGGCAATTCTGGCATTGGTGCACATGTTTCTAAAACGTGTACATACACATGCACTCACTGCAGCTACACCTGCTATGCTTACCAGCAATTAAAATAATTCACCTATGCCTATGAAAAACTGAACAACCGAGTCAAATAGCTATAAGCTGCATTTCCTGCATATACTTTTCTTGTTTTATTTTTGAGGTCAAGTTTTTAAAAAAATCTGCCCAATTTTACAACAATAAAAATTATCTTCCTTTCTAAGTCACATAAACTTGCTTTTATGCTCCGTTTGTGGGCTAGAACAATTTGGTAGAAAGTGGATGAAGAAACTCTTACACAATTTGATCCTGAAATATGGAGTAAGTTATGCCCTTCTTCCTTGCATGACATTTCTAATTTTATATTTCACCTCTTACATGAAAATCATTTCTTACATGAAAAAGATGACGATAACAAAGAGGAAATTAAAAAAGCAAGTTAATTATAGTTACCCAAGTTTTTGGTGTCTGAAAATGTTAGTTTACTGTTGGATTTTATCCATTCTAACATTCTACTAAATATTACTTACAAATCACTTCCAAATTAATAACTTTCTAATAGGAAAAGATGCAGCTATTTTTTGATGTGTGTCTCATACACTAGAAAATATGTATGGTGCATGTACATATATATATATATATATATTAAATCGTATTATCACATAGGTAATGAATTAAAATATAAGCTTTTACTTATCAACATAATAATCACCAGAGAAATTAAGCACTAATAGATTTTTATTAAAAATAATAATTTTCTTTATAATTCTATCATTATTTATTGTTGCAAAAAGAAATATTTTTCCAAAACTAATTTGATTTGTGTTTCTTTCATTTTTACTCTATACATTTGATGGTATACCTGCCATTCCTTTATCATTTTCTTGCTCTCTTAAATTGCTTGCTCACTTAAGCACACGTACTCCTTTATTTTTTTCATATCTCTATAATTTATTTTACTTCTTAGCTTCTCCTAAGGATTATTTTGAATTTTAAGTCAGTAACACAGACATCAATACTTTTGATAGTTTTCTTTCTCTCCCTCTCTCCCTTAATTAATATGTTTAATTGCTTCTAGAGAAAATTTCGCTAATAAACTCCCTCCTGTACACACTACATAGTATTTTACTTGCAACAAAATGAGGTTACTAACTTAAAATTTGTATGAGTTACTATTTTCATAATTTGAAATAAAGTAAAAAAGGGATAAACAATGGACAGCTTATCTGTATTCCCTCAAAAACTATGAGACTATCCCCCCTCCACACACACAAGAATAAAAGCCACAAGGCCGTGGTAGCCTAGTGGTTAGGAGATTGAACTTCCACGTGGAAGGTCGCGTGTTCGATACCAGCTGAAGACCCACCATGTGCACTTGGTGATATGTGCATGTAAAATTCGTCGACCCCAATACCCCACTCCCTCGAACCCAGGGAAGGGCATCCCTAAGGCCTAGTGCTAACAGGGAAGGAGGTTTTAGGAGGAGAAAAGAATAAAAGCCACCCCTTCCCCCAAAAAAAGATTCAGATCATGTATAAAACAATCCACAGGTTAAATTAAAGAACTTAGACCAAAGAAATCAGCATTAGTTAAGTCTGAATTTGAAGCTATAGATAGCTTCATCTTGGATACGTTACAGTTTTGTTAGTTTATGCCAAAATTTATCAATGAAAAGAATCGAAAACCATAGGTTCACTTACTTATATAAGATGCAGTGAGTAGAAGGGCGAAGTTGATGTGTAGTCCCCTTCTAATGATATGTTATGCAATGATAAATTTGAGGTAATATTGCTTTATATACACAAATAAGAGGTTAGCAGCTGCATTTTGTACTTTTGGTTACTTAATGCTTAAACTGTAAAACTTCAACACTTGTGCAGAACCAGAATACAAATGCAATACAAAATACAGCTTTAAAAAATTTCACTAGAAAATTAGACATTCAAAAAGGATCTTGGTACTTATGAGTTATATGCCCTACATTGGCGGTTTTAGAAATGTCGTCAACATGCTATTTAAATCTAATATGTATAACATTGCTTTATTCATTTGGCGATGTTTGGCAAGCAAAAAATGTAGGGCGTATAACCAATAAGTACCAGGATTTTTCTTTCTTGGACAGTTAGATATTAAAAAAATTTAAAATTTCAAAATTTCATTACTTTAGTTTCAGCTAGTATTCAACTATGGTAGTGCCGTATATCAATTTCAAGTTCTAATGATTACTGCCCTTCCAAAACTTATATCTAACCAAATTCCCAATTTGCAATTGATTCCAATCATTCCCGATTCCTTTGCAGCTGTAACATTTTCTAGTTTCAAATTACTTCTTTATAACATCAAATGATACCCCCCCCCCAAAAAAAAGAATAATAATTATGAATCAAAAGTTTTCAGCACAACACATTCATAAAAACCCATTTTATTAGAATCTTTGAATTTATAACCATTTTAGGTAATTTTATCATATATTTAAGCATTAATTTTAAAAATATAAATGTCATACACCACCAAATTGAAAGAAATTAAGAAAAACTAAATATTCATTTTAAAAACAGAAATTGTTTCTTATTCAGGAACTAAAGTGTGTCAGTTGATGGGACAATAATGAATGTTTTCGAGTATACCCTTTATGGCAAACATTACAAATGAAAGGGCGATTGTCACTATGAGTGAGCAAATGCCTTTTAAAAGTTCCAGAGTGACTTGAAGAATATGAGCATATGTTACATTCATGGAGCTTCATCGTTCCTCTATTCGAGAAAGGTTGAAGTAATTTATCGCGATATGAACAGGGACCTAGAAGAGAAAACACTAATTAGAATTCAAGTAACATTTTGTAATTTATCAATACAATTCGAAAAACATTTTCAAGATTTCTGGGACAAAGCAGTTGCAAAAAGTGCATACACTTTATATATATGTGTACTGTATTAAGAAGAATATGCACCATGAATATGTACACATACATACATCAAGAACTGAGTTTCAAAATGTGATTAATCCCTTTGAATCTTCAAGCTAAGCATATTGTACAAACATAATCATTATATTTTCAATATATAAATACCATATATTAAAAACAAGTTTTTATTACTATTACTTCTGAATAGTATAATTAAACTTTAACACTAATACCTCAACAGATGAAATAAAAAGTAAAATTTTTATACCAACATATCCAGAACTATACTTCATAATAGAAAAAAAAGCATTTTATCTTCCCTGAAATACACTTTATTTTGAAAATGGCTGCCTATGTAATAACATAAGGAATTCTTACATTTTCTTTTAGTAAAATATCTTTCAAATGAATTATTCAGTTTATCATTAGTATGAATAGTGATATTGCGACAGTACTAAAATTGGAGAGACACAGTTAAGGAGAAGAAACTAGTACATAAATCTGAGTTAGCTATAAACTATTAAAAAAGTAGTAAACAAACAAAAGCGACATCAGACAAGTTGTTGTGTCATATACACCACAAGCTTCAAAGTTATAGACTTATAAGTTTAACAAAAATTATATGTTTTTTAAAAATTATTCTTTGAGATGTGATTTATAAAATGATGGCAAAAATAAATGCCAAATAAATTACAATACATAAACAAGTATGTTACAGTTTTCATTACTGGTATTATAAAAGTACAATTCAATGATGTTATATCCATAAAAAAAAATATTATAGAAATAGAAGAGATAGTTTTGACAGAAAGATAGTCTTGTTAGCAACATTTCTAAAAATACAGCAAGAAAAAAAAACACTAAAAATCACTAGCGAATAAGATAAATGAGTTCAAAAATTCACTGATAAAATTCGCAAAACATGCATTCATAATATTTTTGCCAGTCAATTTGTGCATTAAATAAATTCCAAAATAATATCTTATCAAAGATCACACACATCATTTTCCAATTAAAGATCAGAAATTTTCTGAGCTTACACATGTTTGAGGTTTCAATGAAGAAAAGAAAGAGGGAATGTTTAAATACCTTCTTAATCAAGTTTAATATGCCACACATGCTACAACACGCCCCTCCCCCATATATTACATCTATATATATATATATACTTGTATATCAAGTAAAATATTATTTAAAAGTTCAATAATCAATCTACTACTCTTTCTGAATCTCTATCGAAAATCAACAGCATTTCAATTGTGTATGCAACCATTTCTATTCGGCAATTCATGCCTTCTATTTATATGTCCATTGTAGTCATAACATTTCCAAATTTCAAAGCTGCTTTCTATACCAGTAAACGCTGGCAAAAAAAAAAAAAAAAAAAGATATAAGAAAAAAGATAAATCAAAAGTTTTATGCATAGCACATTTATGAATCTGTTTTTATTAAAGCCTTCTAATAAGTAAGTACAATAGAACAGCAATTTTGAAAACTTTATTTCAAATAATATTTAACTATTGACCATGAAACTAAATGTAATGCACAGACAACTGAAAGGAGCCAAGAAAAATATATAATAATTGTATACATATTATAAAAAATTTGCCTCATAGAGGAAGAGTCCCACCAGCATGAGTTAACTGATGGTACATTAATGAATTCTTTTGAGTATATCCTTTGTGGCACACCTTACAAACAAAGGGGCGATTGTCACTATGAGTAAGTAAATGTCGTTTAAAAGTTCCAGTATGATTTGATGCATATGAACACACATAACATGTATGAAGTTTCAATGCCCCTTTAACATAGGATTTTTTAAATGATTTATTGCGATATAAGCAAGAACCTAGAAGAGAAAGTAGTAATTACTATTGATGTAAGACATTATGAAAAGAATTTATCAATATAACAAAAATTAAAGCACATCTAGTAATTTTTCAAACAAAAATAATAATAAATTTAGTAATAATAAAAAAGCCATTTCTTACACACACACATGCATATATATATATATATATATATATATATACACACATTAGAGTTCCATTACCAATTTAGGATAAAGTTTAATCCTGTAATAAGATCTAGTGACATAACATGTTAGAATAAATAAATAACAAAAAATCTAACTTTTTAAGCAGATTTTTATTACAAAGAACAAGGCTGAACAAAAGTTTTTTTATATTTTCAAACAAATACAATCAATTTTTGTGTCTGTTGTATAGAGAAACAGAAGAATACTAAAATTAGAGGTTGCCAAATTCAAAATTTCCACTACATCTTAGGTTTTGAGATGAATATTTATACTCATATTTATGACCATGTAAAACATTTCAATCATATAATCGAGAAGCAAAGTAACAAAGTGCAATTTCATAAATATGAAAACAGTGTTAACTTTTTCATACATTAATACATTTACAGAAACAAAAGGGTTAAAGTAAAGATTTTTCTCAACTTTCCATTTAATATAAAATAAGATAAACCATTTTTCTTAATTAAACAAATAGTAGAAATATCGTTTGTATAAGCGAAATTATAATTTTAGCACAAATTTGGAAGCAACATAACATATACTTCACTTTCAAGACAATAATTAAAAGGATAGCATCTCTGATCTCACCATTTGTGCACTCCTTCATAGAGTTTAAAAGCCAGGACAAGCAAATAATATACTAAAAACAAAACTTACATGTATTTAATTTCATCCAAAAGTTTTATTAAATCTAAAAGATCTTTCACAAATGCTTTTTCATGTGTGCATTATAAGTATGGTATTTTAAATTTTCTTTTTGAGAGAACCGTTTACCACAAACTTCACATACAAATGGACGCTCTCCAGTATGTTTCCTTACATGTCTAGCCATTTTTGTTTTATCATGAGTACAATATGAACAGAAATTACATGAATAAGATCGAAATGCTTTTGTTCCGGAAGCATAATTTCTTGTTGCTGAAAATGCACCAGACATCCAAATGTTAGATCCTGAAGGAAAACATAATTTATTAATGAAAAAATACCTATCCAAATTAGGTTAAATGCTTTACAAAATAATGTTTACAACTAGAACATTATTGAAACTTAAACAAAATTTTAAAAAGTCAAAAACAGAAATTTTTTATGCCTTTCATTCAGTAATTCAAAAAGGAATTGAAACAAAATAGGATTTTATTTCAAAAATCACATTTATTTATTAAAAAAAAAAAAAAAATACATTCATAAGCATCAATAAAAGAAACCAATGCAAAGATATACATATTTATGAATGAAAAAGTTTTTCTAGTTATCAGAAAAAAACAGAAAAAAATACAAACACTTACATATAAAAAAAGTTTCATAAATATATTGTTCCTCAGTAAAGATAATGAATATTACTTATTTTAGGAAAAATCACTCATCTTACATTAAACCAGAGATCTGATCAGAATAAAATTTAACTAATCATCTCGGTTAAAAGTAAAAAAAAAAGTCTTTAATGCTAGAGAACATAAAATCAACTAATACTGCTTGAAAAAAAAATCTGCAGACACTGGAGTTTCAAATAAATGCTTCAAAAAATCTAAGAAAGACAAAATAAAAAGGAACAAAAAAAAAAAAAAAAAAAAGGGTAGAAAAAAAAAATACATTTTGATGAACCAGGCAGGCCAAGCAGAATATATACATACATAGACCTGTAAGTAAAGAGTTTTCTATTTTTCAATAAAACAATTAAAATTAGTTGTATAATTAAATCATTTGAACTTTGGAAATTTACCAAATACATTTATATGCACACAACATTTAATGAACATTAATTTAAATCATAATTGAATCATTTCTGTAATACTGTTATTTATAGAACATTTCAAATTCTTAAAAATAAGGAAATTTTTCAGTCAAAATAAGGCATGAGGTAAAAAATTTAGTCTATCCAGAAACACTTGAAATTCAAAGAGTTTTGATGATCAAATAAAATAAACTTGACAATAAAAATTTAAAATAGAATTAAAAAACTAGAATCTCAGAATTTAAAATAATGCTTAAAGGTAAAAAGGGAGGGGGAAAGAAAAGGAAAGGAATAAATGAAATTGAAAAAAACTTAGAACACCATTTTGAAAACAAATTGAAGATAATTTACGAAATATAAGTTTTTTAAACTGACTTTCATATGAAATTAAGAACCAAATTTATCAAATGTTCATAAATGTTTATTCAAACAGGGAGGTGAACACTTAACAAAGTTTTGCATTTTTGAAAGTTTTTCTTTTTTGGGGGGGAATGTAAAGATTTTCAGAGCAAAAATAGTGATTAGTTGAATATTGTGATTTCATTTTGATAACATAAGTATTTCAACAATTATAAATATAAAAATCAAGCTCTTAAAGGTATAATTGTACGAGATTTCATGGAATGTTTTTGAGTAAATCTTTTTCCCCACATTTCACGTACAAAAGGACGCTCGACAGTATGCTTCCTTACATGTCGAGCCATCTTTGATTTATCTTGAATATAATAAGAACAACTGTTACAAGAATAAGATAAAAATGCTCTTGTTCCATTTTTATTTTTCACTAAGTAGCTCAAAACAAGAATAAAAATAAAATAAGAGTTTTATTTGACAAAATTGAAAATATCATTTATTGGCAAAGTGATACATTCATCAGAATCAAAGAAATAACCAATGAAAAAATACATATCATAATCAATGAAAACAGTTTTGTCTTATTGGATTAAAACAGAAAAAATTCCAAATGTATGTTTTTGTATATAATCTATGTTTTTACTTATATGAAAGTTCTTCTCCCCGCCCTTAGTAAAACAATTGAATATCACTCCTTTAAAAATCAAATTTGATGAAAAGAAAATTTTACTCATCATCATCTCAGTAAAATGTAAGTGAGAGAGTAATGTCTATATGGCAATTGAACGTTAAGTCATGCTGCCTAAAGCAATGAAAATTCTTCTTCAGACACTACAGTAAACACTGCGCCCAGAAAATATTTTCGGGAAGGGTCCCCTCAATGCCGTACCACGAAAATATTTTTCGAGGGGGAATTGTTTTGTTTATATACATGCACAAATCTCATTTCTTAAAAAAACTGACTGAGGCCTCTATATCTTGGTCTGGCTGGAAAACACCAAAATCTACCACAAATTTCTCCAAATGGCAAAGTAAACAATGGAAATGTTTTCTGAAGAGCTAAATACGTCCTTTTCGCCAGTTTGGTCTGCAAAGAATATAAAATATAAAGAAAAGAGAAAGAATAAAACTAAAGGAAATCTATCTGTTCTCTCTTTCCATATTATCAGACTGAAAAAAACTCAAAGTATAATTTTGGATGGTGTCGTGCAGGTACCTTCTGGGTACAGCCATAACAGCAGTGGTGTAGTCGAGGGGAGACGCGGGGGGACGACGTCCCCCTACCTTTTTATTTTAATGCAAGCGTCCCCCCAATTTTTTTTATATTTTAACATAAGCGCCAACCCCACTTTTGATTTCAATTGCTTAAGCGTCCCCCCCCCCCCCAACTTTTTTTTAAAGACTACACCACTGCATGACAGTAGCTCAATTACATAAATATATACTAAAGAGTAACAAAAGCAATACAATCAATATTTTACAGATACAAAGCATAATAAATCAGTAAATAAAATACTGAGTAAATTTTATATTTTTCAAAATACAAAACAATTGAAAGTTGTCTAAAATCAAGCCATTTGAATAAGAAAAATTTACTATAAATATTATATTATAAGGTTGAGGGGGTGGCATCTTAAATAAACCTATTTAAATCATAACTGGATCCTTTCCTACAATGATATTGTTAATAATAGTGCAGTTTTAATTTCTAAATAAGGCAAAATAGTCAAAATCTGGCATGTAGCTTAAAATTTAGTCTATAGAAGTATAAAATTTTAGAATAGTTTTTATGCTCTCTTAAAAAAAAGCAATAAAAATTTCAAAAGAAACAAAGTGGAAATTTATCTTTATCCAACTCAATGACTTTCAATGAGAGAGAGTGAGAGAGAAAGAGAAAATCATTGTCAAAACAATATATTGTATTTTTTTATTTTCTTTGGAAATGTAAAAAGTTACAAAGCAAAAATTAAGTTGAATTTCGAGGGATCATTTTTATTGCATATGTGATTCAAAGTTTAAAAATACGAGAATCAAGTTCTTAAGTGTAAAATCATATGAGATTGCAAAGAATGTTTCTGAGTAAATCCTTTCCGACATATTCCACAAATAAAGGGGCGCTCCCCAGTATGTTTTCGTAAATGTCTTCTAATGTCATTTTTGTAGACTGAGCTATAACCACAGATGCTGCAAGCATGGAATGTATTTAGATTTTTCATGTTTGTCTGATTTTGCACCATAACCATATCATAACCTGTTAAAAAAAAACAAAATAGCTTGCATTAAAAAGTTCCAAGACTCAAAAAGAGAATTAATAGGCTAAAATTATTCAAACACTGCAAAGGGGCCGTTCATAAATGATGTCACGCTTTCTTCCCATATATTTGACCCCCTCCCCCCCCTTTGTCACATGTTACGCTAAATGCATGTTGTCACACTACTTGTTACCCCCTCCCCTACCCTTGTCACAATTTCACGAACCCCCTCTCCCACCTCGAAGCGTGACATCATTTATAAATGATCCCAAAACATTACAACATTCATATTTAGAAATTTTCAAAGCATACTTCACTTAAAAACAAAAGCAAAGAATTAAGCATTTTGAGAAATTCTATCACAGAGCTAGGAAAAATCAGCACCGTTAAAACTAGATTGAATGCATTACTAAATTTATTGCTCAAGATTTTGAACACAATTATTACATACATATATGAAGAACAAGTAAAATTCACAGCTTGTACATTTCAAATTGTAAACAAAAATATATTTTACAAATGCAGAAAATTTAGATTTCTTACTTTTTTTTTTTTTTTTTCGAAAAAGTGAAACCATATTTACATAAGGCATGACAAGACATAAAATCATAACACACAGCATTACATAAGTCATCACACACAGCAAAATAATTGCACCATGCATAAAAGTATTAAAATAACGTTTTGCCCTTCAATGCAGAAACTAAACAATTATTAAAGAGGAATTTTAAAAGATATGACAGAAGATCATACAATGTAAATCAAGGAAGATAACATGTTTACCATAAGAAAGGCTATTATTATTATTATTCAGGGATGTCATTCAAGGAAGGAAAATGCTTTATAGTGGGAAACATGTCTGAAGATAAAAGCTCATGGTAGCCTAGTGGTAATGTTCGGCAACTACTCGTCAAAAAGTAGTTAACTACCAACTAGTCTAAACAAAACTAGCTGCAATTAGTAGTTAACTACTTTTAAGTATAATTCATTTAAATTTCCATTTTTAAGCTTGTTCTTAAATATTAAATCCTAATAATTCAGAACAATATTATTTTTAATCATTAAAATAATTTTAAAGAAATTCTTGTAAAACATTCGAAGATTGAATATTTCCAAATAACACTGAACAATTAATATATAAATAGAATATGAATAAATACAAAACCTTTTTCTCTAAATTTAATCTTTTATTTTAAGATATATATTTGTTTATTAAAGTTAATTCATGTTTTTAAGAAATAGCACTTTTTCAAATTTTTTGTCTCCCAACCTACATCTTGGAACAAGAATTTGTCCAGCAGCAGAAAATAACCGCTCTACGACTGCGCTACTTGGTAGAGTACATTTTAAAATAAAAAAACCTTTTTTTACAGACGGAAATTGATGAAGCATGGTGAAGGATGTGTCCTCATAATGCAAATATGAATCAATTTCCTCTGAAACTCCACTTTTTAACTGCTGAACAGCTGGTGAAGTGTCTCTTGCCGCTGATAAATAGCCGAACAGAGAGTTGTCTTGTTCTTGAGAGGCTG
Source organism: Octonoba sinensis (assembly GCA_038502835.1). NCBI lineage: Eukaryota > Metazoa > Arthropoda > Arachnida > Araneae > Uloboridae > Octonoba > Octonoba sinensis. The sequence continues at coordinate 15,565,804 of CM076599.1, forward strand.
CTATTATTTGTTCTGTAGCACATTGAATGTCCACAAATTTTTTAACTGCTACATACAGTTCTTGCTTTATAGCAGATAGGTTGCATTCCAATAAATCATAATGCTTATATTTTGGCAATAAAAGTGAAGCCAAGTGGCATTCCTTCGATGTCAGAACTTCCTGAATTCTGTTTTCGAGTGCAGCTAGAAGAGCCTTTATTAATGGGAGGCAGAGGGTCTTCTCTGTTTGAGATGATTTTCTCTTCAGGCACATTTTGACCCCCATGACCGTGGGAATAATCTCCTATGTAAGAGTCCTCTTCCTTCTCCAAAAGGTTCATGGCATCGTGAAGAGGCTTCATAACCCTCAAATAAGATGTTAGGAAAGAAGGATGAATAAGAAAAAACAAACTTTTTTGTTTTGCTATGGAAAGAGATGGGCGAAATTATATGTGCAGCCTGGATTTCATTCTATCTGTTCTGTTTGTTTGATTGTTTTGAAAATTTACAAAAGGAAATGATTTTTTAATAGCGAATTGATTGTGAAAATTAAGCAAAAAAATTTTATTTAAACAGATTATTCACAGGTGTGCATGCAAACTGATTTATGAAACATTACTATTTGGTTATTTCCGAGGCTTGAAGAAATAAATTTATTACGTTTCTATTTTTTTTTCCTTTGTTTGTTTATTTTTATGTAAAATAAAGGGGTTTACCCTTAATATCAATTTAAAATTCTCCCTCTGCCCAACCCCCATTCATTAACAAAATATCTTTGTAACACGCATGCTTTGGAGTTTACATGAGTAAATAACAAATTAAATACGTAAGAGTATCATTTATTTATTACAACCATGTTTGCAGTAATTAGTTTTACAAAATTAAAAATAATGATCCTGAAATAGCACAAAAATCTTCTTACTATCAAAGTTTGGCATGACTTTTTGACTCTATTCAGTATTTTTATCAGCCTTCTCTTGCAGTTTTTTTGTACAATGTGCTTGAAGCTTCTGTCAGTAATTGCCAACAACTAGTGTGTGACAATATGGCAAGAATAGTAAGGATTTTTTTTTTCCTTTATAGAACATATATGCAGTTGAAGAAATCAAAACTTCAAAATCTATCCAGAGGTAAACGAGAATCATCCGAATGTAATAACATTTTACACATGTTAGTTTGGGACCATTTAGCACCTTTCTAATCATGTACCCCCTAGTAAAGAAGAAAAAAATAAAGTGACCAAATGTACACTTTGGGATACATGCATGTAAAATCTATGGACCTTGAAGTCCCAAGGCAGTTACGAGGGTACCGGAGGCTGGAGAAAATTACCCTCCCCTTTAGTTTCAGGTCCAAAAGGGAGGTGGCATAGCTGTGGCGATGCCATCCAACTACTGTGTGTTAGGGTTAATGCTGGTTGCCTAACAGGTGATCCTTCACAAATGGCTAAGAATTTCTGTGTCTTTGAAAAAAGCAAATGCCAACAAGGCAAGTGCCTCCTCAAAAGTGCACTCTTAAAAAAATGTTTGCAAAATAATATGCACAGTAGAAATTGATTCAGACAGTCACACATTTTCATAATCTGACCTAAGTGTTTTTACTGCAATTGTTAAGTGGTTTAAATTACATGAGACTATTATTCTTCACTTAAAATAGTTTTACTTTTTGTAAACATTTGATAGTTTTTGTTACTAGAAGTCAATTTGCTTGAAATATTGATCTTTCTAATTTCAGTAATTACAATACTGCAGTTCATAAATTTATAAGGGTTGTTCCAATGAAAGTGGCACTACAGTTGGTTTGAAAAATGGTGTAATAATATTCATGCAAATTAGTATACAAAAGGAGTTATTACAGCAATGCCACTTTCATTTGAAGAACCCTTATACACTACTGGCTATTAAAATTGCTACACCAGGAAGAAATGCAGATAACAAAATGACATTTATTGGACACATATATTATGTTAGAAATAACAAATGGTAAAAAAAAATTTTCAAGAAATTTGGGTGAATAGATCCTGAGAAATTCATTTGCATATCACAGCATCTTCTTCCTGTCGTTTAAATTTCATGTCTGCAGCATGTTGCCTTCTTGGTGTAGCAATTTTAATGGCCAGTAGTGTATATGAATCCTCACATTAATACAGCAGCACACTATACTCAAAATGGAAAACTTATTTGTCTATATACTCTGAATAAGTCTGCGTACCATGAAGTTTTAATTATAATCATGAGATTTAAAATAGTGTAGAATATTATAAAAATTTTAATGTGCAACTTGGGATTCTTTTATGTTTAAATTGCTAAGTTTAAGTTGCAAAATAGTAACAGAAGTTAACATTCAATTCTCTTGAACACATTCAAAAATCTGGGTAAAATAACAAGGCATTTTGTAATTTATATAATGCAGAAAATATTTAAAAACACTAGAAAATTATTTCTTTAATTTTTTTTGGTCAAATAAACTGGAGGAAAAAAGAAAATAATGATTAAAGTTTGTAATCCCCCCCCCCCCCCCAACATTTGCAAATTAGCACAAAATAAATGAATATTTGCACAATATAGTATCAAAATAAACAAAACCTTACAGAATGATGACTAAAAAATTTATTGAATGAACTTCCCAAAGAAAAAATATGATGCAATGATACTCACATGAACTTCTTTTAAATTCAAAAGAGAAATCATAATTAAGTATTTATTTTTCATATTTAGATATACATCTAGGACTAAAACTTAATGCAGACAAATCAACTTTAAAGCACTTGCTATAACGAAAAAATAATTAATACCTCCAATACATGCATACTTCCTGCATAAAATTGTTTATGCCTTGGAAACAAAGCAAAGTGTTAAGACTTAAAAATATAAGTAAATAAGTGCAATAATGACCTTTCATTAAAAAAATTCACAAGAAAAAAAATCAATAAAAATACAAAGGCATACCACAAAATTCTTCAAGAAACTTGGAAACACAAGTAAAAGTGAATTAAAATTTGATTATAATGTTACATTAGTAGCAGTGATATGCACCACACATGTAGTTACTTAAATTATGACACACCTTTAAAAAAAAGGAAGCTTTTCTACCTACATCAAATTTTCAAAATACTACTAAATTCTTTTTGGTGTTGCAAGAGGATTGCAAATTATGAACAAAATTTTAAAATTACAATCAGTACTAAGATCAATTACTATTTAAAATCAACAATATAAGAAATTTTAGGTTCATTTTAAGATAGAATTTTTAAGGTAGATTTTCCAATTATATAGGCATTTAAACTGTTCAAAAATTATGTTTTGTCCCAAGAAAAAAAGTATAATCTACTAGAAAACTGGAAATGAAAGTAGCAAGGAAAAAATAAATATGAATTTTGCAAGAAAAATTACCTACATTCATAAATCCAAATAAAAATTTTTAAAAAATTAAGCCCCTCAAAGATGCAAGACATTGTATTGTGAAAATGAAACAAATGCAATGTAACTTTTTTAGCCCCCTCCCCTTCCCACCTAAGTATCTTCTGATTATAAGGGTGGGAGAGAAGCACTAACAGTCAGAGGAAGGGGCCAAGGGAGAAACAGACAGCCACTGATTAAAGGACAGTTCCGTCTAAAAATAATACTCCTGCATTCGATGAAAAAAGAAATGCATAACCTATTTGCAATATAAAACAATGAAGCATTTTATAAAGAATTTCAAGCTAAATTTAAATTTACAGAATTACAAAACATATTGAAACAATTCAATGCCTAGAATATAAAACCATATGCAACTGCAATGTATGTTTGTGAGCAAAGGCTTTCCCACAAGCACAGCAGGTATAAGGCTGCTCTCCAGTATGTTTGCGTACATGACTCCTGATATCAGTTTTGTAAACAGAAGAGTAAGAGCATATAACACAATAATGTTGACCGTTTGCTTTTCTTACATGCAGTTTACCTTCTGAAAGATCTGTTCCTAATGAAAGAATATTTAAGCCTACAAAAAGAAAACAAATACATGAGAATTTATCTTAAAATATAAGAATAATGCTTCATTAAAATGAAGCACACACAAACACAAGAAAAGAAAAGAAAGCAAGAAAGAACAAAGCACCCACAAGATGGATAAAACTGAAGACGAGTATTCAATTTTTAAGTTATATTCTACTCAAATTTAATTACACCAAAGTTGCAATGAAATTGAATCTTTGCATTCAAAACATTTTCTAGACATAGAATTCTATTTTTTAAACATCATACAATAAACTAAAATAGTGAAATTCCAAAAAATTTTCAGATTTGTGAAAATATCAACTTGTTACAACAGTTTACAGGAAAAAAGGAAAGTATAACAGTCGGTCAAAAAGTACGGAATTTTTTAAAACTATTATTAGATCCTTTTATTTGAAATTTTCAATCATTCAAACACATGAACTTTACACTAAAAATGACTAACTAAATAAATAAATATATAAATAAAAATAATTTTAAAAAACCAAAAGAAAAAATCTTATTCTTCTTACACTTTCTCTAAAGCTGATATTACCTGAAAAACTCCATTAAAGTTTCTACATTACAAAATTTTCAATATGTAATTACAAGCTATTTAATTCCAAAACATTTTAGCTCAGGATGACAAAACTAATGAATTAACCAGACATTAATAAAGTTATATTTTATTTTTTAATTTTTTGTACAACTATTTTACATTTTATAAAATCCATACATTCTGGTTATTAATGCATATAAATACAAGTGAAAGAATTGTTAAACTTTTTCAAGCAATAGAATTTTAATTTGCTTAAACATTTAAACAGGTTTATTTATGAACAGAGGTTACACACAAAGAGCACAAATAAATAAGCTAGCAATACAAAGAGGCACCTCAAGAAGAAAAAAAGATATACATGTATTTATTTATTTATCTTTTAGAGTAATAATAAAAGAACCCTCAAAGTACTGTCCATTGCACTCAATAAGTGACTCTTGGAATCATTAAAACTTGGTTATTTTGATAGCTTCGTAACTAGTATGACCGAGCATTGAAATTTAGTAGTCTAAGATAACTTAGGTTATGATTTGGTAAGCTAAATATATACAAAGGTGGACAAAAGTAATAACATTAATAATAACAACGCACAAATAAAGCGGGTACTTTTTTACCTATAAGCTAAAAAAGCTTCCGCATGGTAGTTCCCACTTTGTTGGAAGCCCCCGAAATTCGTTTGAATTGTTTATCAGGTACTTAAGTCATGTTTTCTGATTTGAAAAGAACATGGCAAAGAACACCAACCTTAAAGTTTTAAGAATTTATGTTTTTTAAGGATGACCAAACCAAGTAAAAAAAAAAATTTATTTCAATAAATAATTTCAATTTTAAATGCCCCAGTAGAACGCATCTTTTCAAAATCGAGTTTAATCTTTTATCTTTCTCCATGAATTTTCTGCACCCCATTGGCGACAAACAGACACTTAAGCGGCTGATATATAAGAAGATATACAGTGAAACCCGTGTAAGTTGACCACTTGCGGTGCAGCACTTTAGTGGTCAACTTATAGAGGGTCGAGTTTGTTTTTTTGTTTTTTTGTTATTTCTTACACTATGCATTATTCATTTATAACTAGTAGTATATTATATCATTTATAACTAGTAAATATAGCTTCATGTAATGACGTTATTTTAAAATAGTCATTAGCTTTTTTTTTTTCACAATTATCTCAAATATCATTAAAGAAATTTAACCCTAATGACTTGCAATGTATCCTATACAAATTCAAAAGTAAAGTACTTAGTTAAAATTAAGATAAATATCATATTAATTATGTGAGTTACGTATATGATGATAAAGATTTCCGAAAAATATATTTTTTTCAAAATGGCTATAGCAGATCAAAGAAAAAGAAGAAACTCATTTAAAGAATAAAAGAGTGCTCATAGTAGTTTTCCCATTTGGTTAACTTACAAAGAGGTTTAGGCAAACTTTATATTGATGCTTCATTCATCCAGACAAATACTGGTCTAACATTATAGCATACGAAATATCCTGGAGAAGCTATTTTAGTTTTTTCTTACCTTTTCAAAAATAGATAAACAAATAAATATAGTAATAATTAGGCGGTAAACTTACAAAGGGTTTGTTTTTTATAACACTTCCACCCAAATTTGCCATACCAAAGTGGTCAACATAGACAGGAGGTCAAGTTACAAAGGTTTCTCTACATTATATAATATAGGGCTCATTCCGTTCCTGACAAAAGTGGTCAACTTAGACAGGTGGTCAGCTTACAAAGGTGGTTAACTTTACAGGTCTTACTGTCAGGGGTGATTGCGACACAAAGTAAAAAACCCTGAAAAAAATTTATGCAAAAAGTTGGTATCACATTTTATGCACCATAAATTATACAACAGCTTTTATACACCTATAGTTACAATGGCATGTTTAAAATAACTTTTGAAATTAAAATTTATATTTTACTTACCTATTTCTAACTAATAAGAAAAATTTTATTTATTTATTTTTTGCAAATAAATTGCAATTTAGAGTAAAACATAATGACTAGAAATTTCCCATTACTATATTTTTTGCCGAATTTTTGCAGTGAAATACTTTTTCTATTTAGTTATTATTTTTCCATTTATTTGTCAAATATCTGTAACCTTTTAAACAAAAGTTGAGAAAATAACTCGAAGTCCAGCGAAGATTTCAGGAAAAGGACGTAAAAATGCGTTATTATGCAAAAAATGAAGTTCAGAAAATGAGTTCAACTTCTTGCGATGTTTATCGGAAAAATAACTAAATGAAAAAAACTCCAAGTTTTTTATCATTCTTTTAAAAATAAAAATAAAGTCCGGAAAAAAAATGTACCACTTTTGGCGATGTTTACATCGAGAATATAAACATCGCCAACCCCAGGGTTTGGCGTTGGAAAAAAATTCCAAAATGGCGCCAACGCCCAGTTATCCGTAACAACGAAAGCATCTGGGACGTGGTATCTTTCGTGTTCAGAACAAAGATGGGTTGGTGCGGTTACAACCTTTGCTGCTCAAAGGGTTGCTACAAAGGGAATGTTTATAGTATTTTCTTGTTTCCATCCGCTAAATTTTCAATTTTCACTAAAAACTCCGACTTTTAAAACACGGAAGGAGGATATGAAAAACCTGGATTTCCGGGGTACACCCGGAATACAATCACCACTGTACTGTACAGTGAAACCAGTGGTGTAGTCGAGGGGAGGCCCAGGAAGACAGCATCGCCCTACTATTTTATTTTAATACAAGCGTCCCCCCAAATTTTTTATTTTAACTCAAGGTTCCCACTCTCATCTCTGAGTCAAATTTAAGGCCTTTTTAGGGCCTTTTCAAGGCCACATGTAACATTTCTAGGGCCACATTACATATAACATTTAGAATGACTTTTCTTTGAATAAATAAGAATGATATCGTATTTTGTGTGAATATAGTCAAATGTTCAACACTGAAATTAACTTTAAAAAATAATAAGAAGAATTTTGGAAATAATAGGGCTCGACCGATGGCACTTTTTGGCCGATGGGCCGATGCCGATTGTTGGCCGATTGTTCCGAGGTCGGCCGATGGCCGATTGCCGATTATTTTCCTCTTCCATCGGCCGATGGCCGATGCCGATGGCCGATGGAAAAAAAGCGCTTTTAACCATTATGCTTATCAAAAATGTCATATATATCATTTATTTATTTTAATGTTTATAAAAACATAAATGCATTATTCAAGCACCATAAAACTGTTACTGTTTGGAGGAAGTTTACATAATAATTAAAACTAAAAGAATCACTCGCGGTTCTAGTAAAATAAACTATTAGGTGGTAAAAAAATAGCTATATCAGAGGAGTTTTAATTATTTTTTCTTATAATTTCAAAAGTAGTCAACTACTATTGGATCGGATCGGGTCTCCTTCCCTTTCCTCCAACATTTTCTTTTTGTAGCACCTGCACTGCAAATGACAAGTGCAGCTGCCTTTATTTTCTTATTTTTGTTTTCATGGGGAGGAATGTAGATGTTATAATACAGGCTAACATATAATGTGGGTTTGTATCTAACAAAATTGTCAACACCCCTCGGATTTTTTTCTTAATTTTTCTCCCGTTTTTGAAAGAAAAGCGGGAACGATTCTGTTTATTTTTTATTATAAAAATTATTTTAACTAAAAATAGCTCTTTTTATAAATAAAAATAAAATATAAAAAAGTTTCGCTCGCAGTACGCAGTAACCCTCCCCCCCCCCCATGTTCATAACCAAGAAATACTGAATATTACTTCAAGAACAGACGTGAGATTTTTTTTGTCATTACCAATGAATGAAGGGGCCGGCCGTCTTAAGAACCAATCTTATTAGCTTTTTTTCTTGTGAGTTTAAAATTACACTAAAATACCCGACATATTCTTTATATTTTTATGAGCACAATGTAAGGTCACCGAAATAAACCAATATTTTGTAACGTGAAAAATATATTGAGTACCAGCAGTTTTCTGTTGACAAATAACCTTCTGAAAAAACACGTGATCAATTATAAAAATTTAGATGTATTTTGAAAAAAAAAAAAATATATATATATATATGCGTTGTCAATTTTTGAAAATAAAGAAATTATAGCATTTTTATTAAGATATTATTCCACCCTGTCTCGCGAACTCGTTTTTTAAGAATTACGTTTTTAAAATTGCAAGTCGAACTTGAACCACATAAAATTTTGATTAATAAACATTTATACTGAAGAATTGATTCATATTTTTTATTAATATGTTTGTTCTATGTTGTAAAGTAATTATAAAAGAACAAGAAATATTCGAAACTGAAATCAGATACAACGAGATTGTTGTAAAATAGCAGAAAAACTGTCAACTATCGTAGCACGTGGCATCGAAGCAAAAAAAAAAAAAAAATATATATATATATATATATACTAGCTGATTCTCCGCAGAACATCTGCGGGCTATTAACCATTTTAAAACAAGAAGTTCCGTCTAGAACTATACGAGCCTACTTTCCCGTATACACCAAATTCAAATTTATAATCTAGCTATCTCTTTCTCTCTCTTTCTTATTTATCTTTAGTTCTGATTATTGAAAATATACCTTTTTCAACGGATAATACATATTCATTCACTCACTCATTCATTCTTTCATTTATTCAGCCATGCATTTATTCATTCATTCGTTACCTCATTCAAGTGTTTATTCATTCATTTACGCATTCATGTATTTATTCACTCATTTATTTATATTTTCATTTATTCAATAATTTATTCATTCATTCTTTTCCTCATTCATTTATTCATTTATTCTTTCACTCTTTCATTTATTCATTCATTCATTATTTCACTCATTGAGTCACTGAGAAATATCCTTGAAAATCCCGATCAAAAAATTTCATAGCAAAATAGGCTCGTAAGTTCTGGATAAATTTTCTATTTCTACATGTTCTACGTTATAAGAGCTTTCCGATAAAGTTTGTTCCAAGCAAATCGGTCCGTTAGATCAGGATTTATATAGGGTTGAAATTTCCCCGTAAGCGCTATGTTAATTTTTTGAACTGTTCAAAAATGAACAAAAATTGTTCAAATTGATATTTCACGCCAAGAGATTCTTCCAGTAAGCTTGTTCATTGGAACATGGATCTTGTACCCAGAGTTTACATAATTTGACTCATTTTCGCCCATAGGCGCTAATGTTAAATTTTTTTGAACTGTTCAAAATTGAACAAAAAAATGTTCAAATCAAAAAGTAAAATATAGAAATGAGATGTCCTCGACGAGATCTTTCGAATGCAAAAAGAATTTTTCCAATCGGACAATTCGTTCAAAAGTTATTAGGGGGGGACAGACCGACAGACAGACAGACAGACCGACAGACCGACAGACACACTTTTTCCCCATCTCAATACCCTACTTTCAAATTTTTTATTTTTCAATCTTTATTTAATTACTTCACTTATTTTTGACTTTTCTTGATTTTTAACGATATTTTCACGATACATTAAGCCTTCTTTCATGCTTTATTATTATTTTTTTTTTTTACTTTTACGGGAAAGTAGGCTAAAAATGGAAGTTCACACGGGGAAAAATTAAAATAACTATCGTATAAAAAATTAAGATGTATTTTGAAAAAAATATGCATTGATCAATCTTTGAAAATAAAGAAATGCTAGCATTTTCATTAAGATATTATTAAATCCTGTCGCGCGAACTCGCATTTTGAGAATTCAATTTTCGAAAATTGCAAGTCGAACCTTGACACATAAAATTTCAATCAATAAACATTCATACTGGAAAATCGTTTCTTATTTTTGATCATTTTTTTTTTTTCTATGTTGTAAACTAAAAATAAAATAATGAGAATAACCGCACACTAAAAGCAGATGCAACGAGATTGCTGCACAATTGCGAAAAAAAAACGGCTAAGAGAAAAAAGTTTAAGCGGGTAAAATTATTATCGTACTTTCATTGAGTTGACTTTGTATTGTTTACAATTTCGGAATAATAAGAAACAGGACAAACGGAAAGCAGATGGTATAAGATTATTGCACAATGACATCTAATGCACTAAGTCATTACTGAGCGAAAAACGGACAAAATGAGGCAACTAACCTAGTGCGAATAACAAATAGCATTCATAAGACGCCTCTACTACTTTTACTTTAAGGGGGGAAATACGTGTAAAAGTCTCAAAAAATTTCAAAGCAAAATTCCAAGTCGTTTAAAAGTTATAAGCATTTGAGCGAGCGCCCCTTTTGGAGCAGTTGAGCAGGGAGTCCCTCATGAATGACCTGAAGGATATTAGAGAGCTTTAGCAGATGTCCTTTTATTGTTTTTTAACAATGGAGACCTTGGATAGAAATTTCTATAAATATTAGTATCTATAAGTACAAAATAATTGATTCATTACTGCCTTAAATTTACCTTCAATACCTCTCTTCTCTTCAAACGTGTTTTTCTCGAAACTACTTTTTCTAATTTGCGTATACTCTAGCTGCCAGAGTTTTTGATCAATCCTTATCAAATTTAGCACACATTTTCCTTATATATATGTGCTTTAGTTGAATTGGAATCATAAACATCTCTTTATTTTTACTTTTTTTGTTGTAAGAAAAGAACAAAAAATTAAAAAAATAAAAAACGGTTAAAAATCGTATTTAATTTTCCCATTCTAAAAAAATATAGAAGTTTTCGGGGTTTATTTTTTGTGATGATTTTAGTTCAACTAGAAGAGACACTGATAAAAAAAGTTGATTTAAAAAAAATTGATTTCAGATAAAAATTGTGCCCTTCAGGATGTACGCAAACTGCCGACCCGGGTGGCGACTTACAGTGTGCAGCAGCCGATATCTCCCGGATTTTTCAAGAAAAATGTTTGAAAATTTCAGTAAATGTTCCTCAATATATCTATAAAATAACCTCAAAATCTCAATAAAATATATTTATTCTTTATACGTTAAAAAAAATCATAAAAATTGCTCTTAATACGCCGTTTTACACGTATTTCCCCCTTTAACATATTCTATTTCGCTAGCATTCTGTTCAAAGAGAAATAATTTCAATAATGAAGGTTTTCGGGCAGCGATCGATTAAACTATTTTTCCGAATATTTTATCAAATACACTTTGTAGAATGACATTTTTTAACTGATGTTCTGCCTGTTATTGTCTGGAAATAGAAATTTATCTATGGAGGAAAAAAGTAAGTTTAAGACAGAGAATGTTTTCTGGAAAGTTGTCCCTGCGAAAAACCATCGGCCTTGCATCGGCTTTTAGATGTTTTTTAAGGCCGATGGGCCGATGTTTTTATAAAGTTAACATCGGCTGCCGATGCCGATGGCCGATGGCAACTTTGTTGAACAATCGGCGCCGATGCATCGGCGAGGCCGATGCATCGGTCGAGCCTTAGGAAATAACATTAAAACTTTGCTATCACAACTAAGGAACTTTTTTTTTTCTCCAATGGATTTTAATGTACGTTTAATGCCTCTTTATGCACGATCAATTCATTGTTATGAATAAGTGCTTTCCTCAGAATGATGATGAAGCAGCAACATGAACATCTCACTGAATTAAATCTTTTACATAGGTCAACTTTTTCAAATTTTATCTTAAATTTAAAGATTCATGCCTTTAATAGTTATACTTCCTTCAGAGTTATAAATATTATGTTTAGCTAACTTTTCAATCTATAAAACACAACCAGATTTTATTTTGCCTCCAACAACATTTCCCAGCACATAATCTGCAGTGCCGCAATGTATTATCCAAATAATATGATATGTCTTATGATTATGCCTTTTATACATGTAAATCCATGCAACTAAAAATTTTGAAAGAGTAAAAACAACATACGCAAATTTTGTAAAAGATTTTGAGGCTGCAATGAACCCCTTTTTCAATGCAGAAGAAGTGCACTTCTAGGTAAAAGCATCCAACTGAAGATGTATCCTTTTCTTGCCTTAAATCACACTTTATCTGCTCAGAAGCATGACTTAAAATAAATGCGTCTTTTTCCTCATAAAAATGAGCGTTTAAAGCATTATAAAGCAAGCAATAGCAATGTCTTGAATCAATGTTCTTTCTGAAGGCAGATTATTTAAAAAATAATTTAAGCATTGCATTTTAATAAGGCTACAATAATGAATACTAATAATTATCAACATGATTGTCGAAAGTTTTGGTTAAGTTAAAGATAAGGGAAAAAATGCTGACTGTAGGTAATGTTTCTTCACATTCTTTTTTATTTTCCCCATAACATAAGATTTCTCAAGCAATTTCATGGTATCCTTGATTTCTCTGCGACCACTTAGCTTCTGAGATAATTTGTAAAATTCCAGAACGATCGTAACATCGAATGAAAATTCACTTAGAATAGAAAATCCATACAATTTTTCCACTGTGCAGATGTAAAAATATACATATATGTATATATCAATACATGTAGGTTTTCATCCCATTTACCAGTTTTGAAAAATCCATGTTATGAATGAATCATTGGTGTTCCATGACTATGACTTCTGAGCTGGAAAAGGAGGAGGGGAAATAAATTTACGGAGTCAAAAATAAAAATTCGGGCCTTTTGAGAGTTTTTGGAAGAAGATAATGCCTTTTAGGGGCCCCTAAAGCAATTTCCAAATTTAAGGTCTTTTTAGGGACTTTTTAAGGTCGTGGGAACCCTGTAACATAAACGTCCCCCCACTTTTGATTTCAATTGCTTATCTTCGTATGCAAATGCGGCCCCCGAACTTTTTTCCCAGGCCTACACCACTGAGTGAAACTTCCATAAGTTGACCCACTTGCGGTGCAGCCCTTTAGTGGTCCACTTAGACAAGAAATCAACTTATAGAGGGTGAGTAAGAGGGTGAAGGGCTAATTCCGTTCCTGACGAGAGTGGTCAACTTTACAGGTTTTACTATATTTAAATAATGGCATACTAAATATTTTATTCTTCCACCTTGTCACACAGTGCAGCAAAAAAAGCAAATAAGAAGAAAAACTAGTTGTCAGAATCCATAGATAAATAGGCCAAGACAAACCATTTTCTCCATTATTTTTTAACTGATTTTCTTACTTTTTTTTAAAGTAGCTATTGACGATTTTTAGTGTTATCAATTAAAAAATTTTAGAAACAGTTTATTATTAGTTATTTATTTCCCCAGACCACCTTGTCTTTTGCCAGACAAATGAAAAATGAGAATAGTGAATGGAAGCAAGCATTTAAGTTTTATTCGACTGCCACTGAACTTAGTACGAAATCAGCAGAAGTACAAGCAGCTACATTTATGAGCGCAATTGGTCCTGTGGCGACAATGATTTACAAAATGTTTGCTTTAAGTGAGGATGGTCAAAAATAAAATCGCCAAATTTGATGAACAATACTTATAAAATTCTATAAATAGCATAATGTTTTCAATGCTGAATTTAATTATTACGGTCAAATTTCGACTGATGGGTGAACTTTAGTCATTATCTAAGAGGGGAAAAGAGAGAGAAACTACTATCCAAAACAATCACCAAATAAGCAAGAATTCTTATTTTCTAACATTGCCATTGTAGCCTCTTACAATACATGAGCTATTAGAATACTGGATGTAGTATAGCCTACCACAACTCTACCCCTATAAAACTCTGGAATACTAAAAACACCAATGAATTGATGCAAAATTGTAACAATAAGGTGCTATTCAGCTGCATTGAATAGTAAAGTTCATTACTAACCACTTTTTTGAGCTGCATTGAACAAGGAAGTTCATTACCATGCCACATTTTTGCGTGAATTAACTAGGGATGTAAAATTTCCTGAAATTTTTTCTGTTCTTTTCTGGAAAAATTAATTTTTTACACGTGAAAGTGGATTTTTTTATATAGTTTTTGGGTTTGGGGGTGTTTCTATTGAGAAAAAGTGTGTAAATATTTTTTTCATTATATCTTTGTAACTGTAAGCAACATTTTTTTATTGATTTATTATTATTTTTAATGTAAAAGTAATTAACTCAGACCAGAAATAATGGTTATAAAGCAAGTAGATTTTAGCATATGTAACTTTTGTAAAGCATCAAATAAATTTTTTTACAGAAAGTTGCTTAGTTTTTTTTGTTTTTTTACAAAGTTTGTTACATGCATTTATACGCATGTATATATACAGGGTGCAAAGCAAAGTCCTTAGGAAGCTTTTATCTCCGCAACCGTTGGTCACAAACATATACTTCCAGCTATAAAAATGTTTTAAAATTGTAAGCATTTATGATAATAGCATTTTTAAATTTAAAAAATCAATTTTGTGAAAATTACAGAAACTAACTTTTTATACAACCCCCCTTAAAAATATTTAAAAACACAAAATATTTAAAGAAAAAACATTGGAATGTAACTATTATAAATTTCTGAATGTAATATTTTATAGTTGAAATTTCAAAATTTTCAATTTTGAAAAAAATATAAACATAAAAGGGGGTGGAAATAAACCCCTTTGGAGAAAAAAACGAAAAAAAAAAAAACGGTTTTTTCCCACAATATTTCTGTTTTTTTCCCAACCATTCCCATCTCTAGAATTAACTGTTCTAATAATACCAAAGCCAGGGGTCGATCCAGCATTTTTTAACAGGATCATTTTAAAGAGATTTTTGTGAAATATCAAATAATTTTGTGAAAACTAAAAAGTTGAACATATAGTGATGAAAAATTTTATTATTATTTGCTATTTCTAAAATAAATAATACTGTAAAAAAAGAATGCTGTTGGAAGCTTGGAATTTTGTGAAGGGCCCATTTTGATTGATTTGAATTTTGTGAAGAGTGTTTTGATGAATTGGAATTTCGTGAAGGGTCCAAAAACAAACCCGAATTCCCTCTGACGTGACTCCTGAAAGCAGTTTGCCCCAAAACTTGACACTTATTATGGTAAAGTAAAGCTAAATTATTGACCATCTAGCATTTTAGAAGGAATTTTGCAAAAAGAACCATACGCAAATTTAAGGATTCAATTACTAGGAAATAGTGCAACTTTTTATGTTTAAGTAGCAGTTTGAACAATTATGACATGTTTGTATAATCCTTAAAAAATTCTTCTACTGATCGATAACATTTAACAATATACAAGATTCAAAATTTCAGGTTTTGGGTTAAAATTCCGGGATAACTTTCAAGACGTAGAAGTGTTGGTTGAGAAAAAAAATGATTTTTTAGGAAAAATGCCTGTCAATGAGTTTTGAGTATTTTTAGCCAACTTTCATGTCTAAGTAAAAAATAAATAAATAAAAGTAAAGTATCAAAGAAGGCTTTAATGTACTGTAAAAATATCATTAAAAATAAAGAAAAGTCAAAAATAAGTGAAGTAATTAAATAAAAATTAAAAAAATTTGAAAGTAGGGTTTTCAGATGGGGAAAATGTGTGTCTGTTTGCCCTCCCGGCATGATAACTTTTGAGAGAATTGCTTGTTTTGAAAGATTTTTTTTTTCATTCAAAAAATCACAGGGAAAACAACTCAATTCCATATTTTATTTGTTTATTTCAGAAATTCTTTGTTCACAAAATCTCAACATTAGCAGTGTTGGGAAAATATGAAGCAAATTTTATAAACCCTGGACATGAAATCCAAGTTCCTTTGAACTAGCTTATTTAAATGGCCTCTCGATGTGAACTATTTTTTTTTGCATTGAACAATTTTTATTCACTTTTGAACAGTTAAAAAAAAAAAAAAAAAAACATTAGTGCATACAGGGAAATTTTAGCCCTATATAAATCCTGATCTAATAGACAGATTTGCTTGAAACAAGCTTTATCAGAAGGATCTTATGGCGTCCAAAGGTGCAAAAAAGCCGGCTTTTTAAAGAAAAGACTAGAGTTAATTAATATGTATTAACTGTTGAAAAAATTATATTTGAAGTAATAAGAACTAAAGAGATAGGCAAAGAGAGAGGTAGCTAGATTATACATTTGAAGCTGGTGTATACGGGAAAGGAGGCTCGTAGTTCTAGACGGAACTTCTTGGTTAAATTGACACAACCTTATTGCTCAAGACTAAATTAGATTCCCTTTTAGGGTTCACTAAAAAGAACATACTGTCTGTTGTTAGTTTACGTGTGGATAAAAGTTTAAGAAATCAGGCACAGGGAATAAATTTCCCTTTGCTTGTTCTTCCCTTTACAAAAAGGAAAAATATTTGCATAAAAAATGTATTAAAAACACAAAAAATCTGGGGAAACTTTAGTGCTTTTGAAAGATTAGTAAAGAATATTTCATCTCTTATCATCAAAAAAAATTATATATAAACCCAAAATGAAAATAAAATTACTGAACTGCAAAAATTTCCTCGAAGCTTTTGTCAATTTCACCATTTGGAATAAAAATAATTAAAGGAAAGACAGAGTAAGATTTTAAGCACTTTACAATAGATGAGAAATTATATACAACACTAAAAAGCATAAATAAATTGGAAATTTTCAGCATATCAAGGAAAGAAAAGTTTTCGTTCAAGCATATAAATAAATGCTTGCTCTTAAAATTTTGATCAGTGGTTCCCAACCTTTTTTTTCTTACAAACCCCTTCTAAAATCGAAAGAAAGTGGCGAAGGTAGTCGGTAGTAACAGGAAAGAAAACTATAAAAGTTCCTAGCACATATATTTCCCAAGTACTTCATAACAAGAAATGAAAACACAATTGCAAAACATCCAAGTCCAAATAAAAACTAAAATAGCAACAGAAAATTATTAAAAAATTTTTACTTATTACTTTTTTATAATTTGTTCTTTTTTAATTATTAAGAAAGCAACAAAAATACGTATTCGGAAAAACTATTTTTAATAATTATTTTCCTGATCGTGTGAAAAAGTTGTGGATGGTATGAAAAATATAAGTACGATCAATCAAATAAATTCCAGTTCCACTTCTGGATTAAAGCATGAAAATGAACAAAAAATATGAATATTTACAGAAATATTAAAGTTCACATATTTTCAAATTTCTCATTGGGAAAAGTTGAAATAAAGTATTATAAACGTAAGTCTAAAATTTGAAATGAAATACCTTCCAATTATATTTTGGAAGAAGAATAGAAATTAGAAATTTTGGGAAATAAGCTGAAAATAATGAAAAATTTTACATTTTAGTAAATTTGCATAATTTTGACTCTTTCCCCCCCCCCCCCCCCGCAAGCACGGAAATAGGTGAGAAATGGTACAAGGAACATATCTTCAAAATTTACAATAATACTATGAATATCTTTGGATCAATGAATCACTTCCAAATATCCAAATTTTTAAAATTAAGCAAAAGCAGGGTTTGCAAGTTTTTGGCATAGGCGGAAAAAAACATGGAAAACATCTGGTATAAACCATCCTGGAAAAAATAGGCTTTAGCCACCCAAGTGGCAAAAATAGCAAGCATTTACCGAGTGTTTTTTTTTTTTTTTTTGGCCAGCTAAATAAAAACATCAGATAAAAGAGATTTTAGTTTCAAATCAATGCTAAATAGCATTAATTTGAAACTAAAATCTCTTAATTTAATAAAATAATCTCGTAATTTAATAAACTAAAATCTCTTATTTTAATAAAATAATACTTAATTTAAGCACTAAGTTAGTTAGGCCCATTTGACAATGCCATTGGTAAACAAGATTTGAATAGAAACACACATAGGGTTGCCAGGCGCCCGGATAAAGCCGGACATAGTTAGGCTTTTTGATTCTGTGCCCGGCCAAAATAAACGGTGTCCGGCTTGTCCACTGTTGTTAGGCTTTTTACATTTTGCAAACGAGCTAGCGCCGAGCGTGCCCGAGCACAGGCAAGTCGACTGTCAGTAATGCTCATTCGCGCTCTGTCAGTAATGATCATTCCTCTAAAATATTGGTTGTAGAATTTAATTTAAAACATTTGACGTGTAAGGATTTTTACAACTGCATTTGAAAGAAACTGAGTTTTTAAAGCAATTTCTGCCAACCAAAAATATGAATAATTATATATATATTTTTTTAACTTAAAGAGAAGAAGTTTTGTTTTGTTTAGATTGTTTTTCTTATTTTGTTTTGCTTTGGGAAGTAATAGCAGGTAAATAAGACCTATTTGTGCAATTGCATTTCATTAGAATTTAAGAATTTAAAAATGTTTATATAGAATTAAATTTTAACAGAAATCTTTATTCAACTGATTAATAATAAAGTACTTAGACTGATTTGGCATTTGATTTTATTTATATTTCATTAGAATTTAACAAGATTTATGGTAATAATAAAAAAAATTTCATTTTACATACAATTTTTTTGTCGTACCTATTAATACTGAGACACAAAATCCTAAATAATGTAGGGTGTCCGGCCTTTTAACCCAAATGGCCCGCCAAACTGCCCGGTTTGTCCAGCTATTAGGTTTGGCGACCTGGCAGCTCTAAACACACAGAAAGGTAAAATTACTGAAAGTGATGAAAGTAACTATTTGTTCTTTTTTCAAAAAGCAAAAAGGGAGAAAATAAATTAGCTTGCCTTAGTAAGACATAACAGAAGTTTTTTCATTGCATAATTTTGAGTAACTTTTAAGTACTTTTATTTTCTGAATTTGTAACTTAAATTTTCAATAAATAATTGCTTTAATTGTAATATATATTAATTAAGAAAACAAAGGTATTCAATAAAACGCAGTAATTATTTTAATTATTTAGGCTCTTATTAAATTATAGACTTTACTGCACATTACTTAAGAAGAATAAGTATTTTTACCCTGAATTTTTCCAGTTTTTGCCACCATCCTTGCAAAAATACCAACTCTGCAAAAGCATAAATAAGTGAATTTCAAACTTTATAAATATTTTTCCTGTGCTAATTCCCAACTTTTTCCTATTATTTGGAAAACAATCTATTTAAAAAATCAATTTTACATCCCGACCTTAGCATGTACAAAAATTTATAATTTCATTTTTTCTTTCACGTTAGTAGTTAAAAATTCCGCCATTACGATATTATTTTCAGACCCCCTAGGGGTCCATGAACCACTGGTTGGGAAACATTGATTTAGATAATAAAATTTATTCTCTAAAACTTACCACTCTCACATATTCTCATAGTGAACTTTGAAGAAATGCATTTTAAGGTTTTCATTTCGAGTGAATCCTTTGCCACATTTTGTGCAAACAAATGGGCGTTCGCCAGTATGTTTTCTTAAATGTCTATTCATTGCTGCTCTGTCATGGGAGGGATATGAACAAAACTCACAGATGTATGCCCGAAAACCTCTCTTGTTCTCAATCTTTGAAGAAACTGAACATTTGAAACCAGGTGGAGAATTAGCAACAATACCTAAAAAAATTGTTTTTCAAACTTAACAATATGTTTTTTAAAACATATTGTTAAGTTTTATTAATATGAATTATAAAATTTCTGACTGGAAAAACAAACTGATAAATTTAAATTTTATGTGAAAACTGAATTTAAAAAAAGTTACTTTTAAACCAAAAGTAAGTATTTCAAAACAAAAAGTTGATGTCTGATATGAGATAGATTTAACTTTATTTCAAAATAAATGAATTTAATAACCATTTTTAATATCTAAACTCTTATTTCACTTGCTTAAAAAAAATACTTTTTTATGCAATATTTAATGTATATCAATAGATTTTCAGTTGCAGAAGTAAAAATAAAAGGCACTATTTAAATGTATAAATATTATTAAAATGTTTCTTCAACAGTTTTTCTGAAACGTTAAGAAAACTTGATTTTGTTTGGTTTAAGGAAGACAAAAAACATGTCAAACACATGGAATGCAATTATTTTCTCTCACTCATAAAAATAAATTTGGAATTTCCCAAAATCCTAGTAACTTTGCTTGTTTGGCAATTCCAACATTAACTTTGCAATGCGCAGTATTCCTTTAAGTAAAATGTTGTCTTTTCATTTAATTCTTATGCATTTTAACGAGTAAATTTTGAAAATTCCAAATTATTTAGCTCCACAGTTATTTATAAAACAATCACTTTTACATAAAATTTGCTTCATGCTTTTTATGTATGATTTCAGGTAAATGCACTAGTGGGCCGCATAAGGATATTTCCTCAGTTATCATCTAAAAGACATTTTTGATACTCTATATATTTTGGGTTTTGCTAATCTCTATACATTTTTTTTTTTTTTTTTGTGGTTGTCTAAACTCTTAAATAACAATCATTTCAAACATTGAAATAATCAGAATGCAATTTTTAAAACTCTTAATAACTTAGCTCAGATGAATGGTCCAGAAGTGAGCATGAGCATAGCAAACTTTTGATGTACCAGTAGTGGGTCACCCTGATTAATCAAAAGTGTCAAAAAGGAAGACTAAAATCATCATATATAGTAAGAATAACAATGTATTAACAATATACACTCTGAAAATGCAATAAAAATAGCTTGATAGAAATCAAATCTTTTATTTAAAGATTCTAGTCACATGAGATCCATTTTTTGTCTTACAGGCAATTCTTTGACAAAAATATATGCTAACTGTCAAAATCTTTCATTTTAAGGCAATATGGATATTAGACCTCATTTAGTTATTGTGATATTTCTCTTTATACCGACAACTCCCTTCGACTCAAAATAACACATCTTCACTTACCATGAATACAAGACATTTATTTACATAAAATATTTATATACAAATGAACATACAGACTGAGACACAACACATTTCTACCTCTGCTCTTCTCAAGAGCACAAACCCCACTCTCTCTTCACTATCAGTTCCCCCAATTGCCTCATGTGACGATACGCTGACATCATTGTCCTACAACTCTGCCGTCACAGTTATGTTGAATAAATCATTTCCAACAATTACAATGTTCTTTTTTTTCAGTTCTTGGCCCTTTAGCCTACTTCTCAAGCATTTTGTAAAACATTGACCCAAAATTGGGCTACCATTTATTATCCATTAATTATTAATGTTTTTAATTTAATGATAGTTAATAGTGAATTTAGTACCTAATCAAATAATATCAATATTTTTTGTATTAAGAACTGATAGAACATATACTCAAGTGTGGAATAAAAACTTACCTCATAAAAAAATGGCTAAGAATTGGCCTCAAATGCTTCCTACAGAGATCAACATTAGAAACAAAGTTTCTAGCTCCTGACTAAACATGAATTGAGGCTGTGTCTTTGATATTTAGAACTATGAGGTACAGCCTCATGAAGGTCTATTATCTCATTGGAATGCTGGAATTTCTGGTTTATTAACTTTAAAACTCAAACAAGAGGCTCACTGCCAATACTGGCTCACTACTGATGGAACTATCTTAAATTGATATGTTTTCGAGCCTGCCATTGTCTGTACACGCACATAACATATCCATATGAAAGAATTTCATAAAATGGTATGTCACACTTGGACATTGCGCAAAGAAGCAAAGCATTTCCAGCCGCAAAGCATAATTTCAAAGTTATGGGGATTGATAACAAACAGAGAGTACTTGCAAATAAAATTTCATTAATAATAACTCACTAATTTATTAGACACAAAAGAAATAAAGAGTGCATTGATAACTCAAGAAATTGATGAAAAGTATAATCTACGAAAGGATAAAATAGCAACTCAATATATATATATATATATTTTTTAATTAAAAAAAACCCAGAAACTAAGAAAATTTGCTAGAAGTTACAATACATACCAGCTCTAAATATGTTTACAAACAAAATTTACACATGCTTGTAATCTTTCTTGTAAAGATCATTTCCACTTTAATAAGATTATTATAAAATCATAACTGTGATAGAATCAATTGTCTTTCTTAGGATAACAATGTGTAAATTATTCTTTTAAAGTAAATATCACTTTTTGCACAGCTCATTAAAATACATATATTATAGCTCCTAACAGGGACATATGAAATTGCTCCTAATAATAACATATAAGCCATGAAAGCTTGATTTAAACAAAAAAATTCAAGAGCAGAGCAGATTCTTAAGCTCCTTAATGTTAGAAATAACATTAGCAAAATCAAAATACTAATACTGCCACCCGAGGATGAAAAACAGAAATTTAGGACGTAAAAAAAAAAATCATGCACAAAATATATGCATAGCAGTTTTTTTTTTAAAAAAACTAATTAGGGATTAAAATGTGAAGAAAGAATGCAACTTCTCCTATGAAAATTTCTTTTTAAAATATAAGATTAAGCAAAGTCTACTAGATTAATTTAAATTATGATTACAAACAGATATGATGCATACAATTGTTGAAAAATACTCAGGAAAAGTATCAGCTTATATGTACTTTAAAACAAATGGTAAATGGTTGAATCACATAATATTTGTGAATTAAACTGGAAAAAAAAACATAAAATAACAAAAATATAAAAACTACATATGAAATTTAAGAATTCAACATAGGTGTAACTGAAACATTTAAATGATTCAAATTCAAGTATAATTGTTGAAAGTTTATCCTTCAAACTATCTATGATAAATAGGCTTGTATTCCAGTCACTGGGAAGCTGTGATGAGAAGGAATATAGATAACAATACTAAAGGTCTTTATAGACCTACAATACTAATTTTTTAAACTTACAACATGCAGAGAGCATTTGAATAGTTCCTCAATCTAGTTCTATAACAAACCTTTGTCGCTGTCCAAGAAATTTATTAAGTATAAATTTATAAGTACAGCCAGACCTCGATATAAGGTCACCCACACCTAAGGTCAACCCGCATATAAAGTCACTTTTCTGTAGTCCCGGCTCATCGAGTATCAAATATGTATGAATTAGTTTTTAGGTTACACCACTCATAAGGGCATTTTTGTGAAGTTCCGAGGGGTGACCTTATATCGAGGTCTGACTGCAATAGTTTTCTATTACTTATAAGTGTACTACTAATAAAAATTTCAATTGGTACATTTTGTTTGTTTCCCTATGTTAAAATTAACAAATTTTCACAATAATATCTACTAAATTTTACCTGTATATGTAATTAGCATTCAAATCATTCTAAAACAGCAGTTTTATTTTAACATATTTGAGATATCAGTACATTTAGGAAATCAACAATTAAAAATGATAAAATATCAATTACGTTTTAATATTTACAATTACCAATATCAGGGTTTGCGCCAGAGGAAATTTGGGTCCCTTTTTGGACCCTTTACAAAATTAAATAATCAAAACGGACCCTTCACAATATTACAATTAATCAACACGGACCCTTCACAACATCCCAAGCTTCCAAATCATACTTTTCACACCATCGTTTACTATAAAGTAACAAATAATAATAAAAATTTTCATCACTACTTGTTTAAATATTCAATTTTTACAAAATTATTTGATTTTTCACAAAAATCTCTTTAAAATTCACAAAAAACACACTTAAAAAATGCTTGATCGACCCCTGGATATTAATAAGAAAATATGAGAATAAGATTTATATATTAAGTTCTTATGACAACATAAATGCAAATTTAAGTTTAAAATCTAAATATTCATAAATAAACATAATGATACAGAAAAAGTAAGGTGAAACTGGATGAATTTATATTTGAAATCCATGATTAATAGCAGAAAAGAAAAAATTTAATATGATAAAAATAAAGCACTATTTACCCTTATAAAATCTTTCAGAATAACAGCATTCTAATACATTTCTTGATAAAAATAAAAAAAAGATTTGTAGTTTTCTTTTAAAAATATAGGTTTTGATTTGTTTTATAACTATGTTTTAACATATGTATCTTCAGATTATCATTTCTAGAGAATTGTTTTCCACAGGTAGAGCAAATAAATGGTCGTTCACCAGTATGAGTGCGCACATGTCTACGAATATTAGTGTTTTCTTGAGTCCGATAAGGACATTTATTGCATGAATATGAGCGGACAGTCTTGTTCACATCTGGCATGTTGATAATACTAACAGAATAAAAATCTGAGTAATTGCTCCAAGTCCCTAAAGACAAAGAATGACTTAGTTTGAGATTGCAACAAAAATTAAGTTTCAGGTAGAACTTGCATTATATATTATTACTAAAAGCAAGATAGATGCTGAAATTAAAAAAGAGTAAAACAATTACTAATCACATGACATGGAAAAATGAAATCTCTTTGTTTTTTTCTTTTTCTTTTTTGAGCAGTAACAGAAAACTATCCTAAAAAGACAAACTAATAAACAAAATGAAAGTACAAGATTTAAAAAAAAGAGTAGTAGGATATATTAAAATATGTGCAGAACAATATAAAACTAAAAGTGCCAAAAGAGCAAAATCACGAAAGGGCATCTTATTAAACAATCATACAACCACTTATTTATATCAATGAAAAAAGTAGGCACAATTTACCTAAATACTATATATTCAACCATTAAACTAATTCAGATACCTAAATGCTGTTATTCAAATGTTGAAAAAAAACTTCAAATAAAAGTAAATACACATTTTAACATAAAATAGGGAGTTGATGCAAACTTTACATTATTTTTATTGATAGAAATAGAAAACACAGGTTGGCAACACAATTTTGGGATATAAAATTGCATACACATCAGTTTTTCCTCTTATTTTGCTGAAAGTTTAACACATATTAGTCAATTTTAAGATTTTTCTCCATAATTGAGAAACTTGTTACCCAACTTAAAACTGAAATCCCGAATATTTTTTAAGCTGTTTTGTCACGCAACTTTCTTAGTTACATTTTTCATTATTAAAGGCATAAACTCTTTTATTTCATTACAAGCTCTTTTCATTTAATGATATATGTTTGATTATGTTCATTGATAAGTAGACAAACAAAATCAAACATATCTCACTAAATGTAAAACAACTTTTTAATCTCAGGATTCAGTTGATGAAGTTAAAATTAATTTTGTGAATTTTCCTTATAGTGAAAAATTAAATAGATAACGAAATATACACTCACAAATTTGGAGGAAATCTTAGCCTAGTCAAAATGCGTAAATGAAAGTGATGCAGTAAGGGAATTCGCATCTTAAGATTGCTTTTATGCAAAAATATGTTATCATGAAGCCAAGCTCTCCAAAATATGGGAATAACGTTAAATTTTCCTTTATATTGGTTACTAAAATAACAAATACAGTAGAGACTCAATAACCCGGCTGTCTGAATAACTCGGCCGCACTCTATCACGACAAAGAAACCGATCGCAGATATTAGACATTTTTTTATTTTAAAAAAGTAGCCAGTTTTTGCACAGTTGGGTAGTTAATTTTCATTAAAGATCGCTTCACTCCGTCATAAAATATTTTCCTGAAGTTTATTTTATAATGTAAATTACTCCATACTGTACATTCATTAATTTTGATTTATATGCAGTAAATACTGTATGACTTCATAAAGTGTACTTTTCCACTGATTAAGAGTATTTATGCAGTTTATTCTCTGTTGTGTTCTCAAGCAAACAGTAATATATTTTCTGCAGAAAAACTTGTACTTATTCCTTTTTAGCCCCATTCCTGATAACCCAAAAATTTCACAAACTAGGCCACCATTTGATCCACATTAGGCGAAGTTTTCGGACCTGTAGATAGCCAATATTTCAAATTATCAGCAGTCTTCAAATTAAGTGAAATTTATCACCAAACAGCATCAATAACACAAAAAGGCTGTCTTCAATTAAATGGTCCCTATAACCAATATGTACCTAAGAAAAAAAACAATGCTCATTTAAAATCATTAACATGCGATACAAATCTCAATGAATAAATAAAGTTAAACTATAAAAAGAATAGCAATTCTACTTATTTTACATTTTTAAAATTTTATTCAGATGATCTATTTACAGAAAACTATGACAAAATTGAGAAACTTGCTTCTCTGATCTATTAAGACTTAAGTACTTTATAGAAATATCGATAGTCCATGCTAAACCTTTTTGAAAACTTAATATAAGTCAGTGAAATGTTTAACAAAAAGTTTTATAACATATTTACATAAAATTCCTTCTTCATAAATTTTTCAAATAAGTGGCTCTTCCTTAGAATGAGAAATCACATGAGACCGCAAATTATGTTTCTGCGTAAATTTCTTCCCACAAATTTCACATGCAAATGGACGTTCTCCTGTATGAGTTCGCACATGTTTTACGACGTCCGACTTTTTGTAAGAGACATAAGAGCAATAAATACATTTGTGTAGCTGGTAACATCCCTTGCGACCTTTCAAAGATGCTTCAGCAGTAAATGAAAGGATTGGATCACAATTAAGCTCTAACCCTGAAAAATAGAAATTATAAAAATATGGAAATCATAAAGACATAGCAGAAAATATCTGTAATATGAGCTTTTTAAAATTTTGATGTCAGAAATATATTTTTCAATAAAAAGGTCACACATAACACTTTGAAAAAGTAACATGAAATAAATATCTGAATTCTTACTAAATGCAAAGCATAAAAAAAAGTTACATTTAAAGATATGGCTAGCCTCCTCCCCCTTCTCGATGGAATAACACTCAACTTTTTTTAATGAATCTTCTTTTGAGGAGTGAAGTACAAAGAAATAGCAGTAAGCACTTCAGCAACCAATGTGAAGAAAAAGAAAGATTTTCAACACTGAGGAAGACAATGCATTATTTTGAATTTTAACTCTTATCAGGTTAAGCTTTGAAATATTTGAAGTGAAACTTTTCTTAACGGTAGTCAGTTTTCCTCTCAGACCCAACCAGTTACCATAAAAATAATAATATTAACCTAAATGCCTGTACAAGACCAACAAACAATGGCAAACAAACACTGGATAGCCATAGATTAATGAATGATGGCCAAATCCATTGAACAAAATCAGCTATTACTCCATTCTAAAAAAGCAATTTTTCACATAAATTACTCCAAACTGGGGGGGGGGGGGGGGCACCCAGTCTAGGAGAAATGAGATGTGCCGAGAAGCACTCATGAGCACAAACCTAATTTGCACCTAAGGCAGATATTATATGACTAGGGTGCCATGAGAAAATTCCAATTTGTCCAAGGGTGCCACGACTTGGAAAAGTTTGGGAACCCTTGGTCTAGAGTATTAAATATTTATTAAGAAACATTTCACAGTAATAGAGCAAGTTGATATTAATGACAAAAAGGAGATATTAAAAAAAGGAAATAACATAAATCATTAATAAAATATTGGATGGTGACAAAGTCTTTCACTTGTTGTAAGAATTTATTGTACAAAACTAGTGTGATTAGGCCATATGGTTGTTTTTACATACTGAGAAGGAATTTATAAAGTTTCTAACAAAAATGACTTGAACATTGTACAGAGCTTGTAGAATGTCAAGGTATTTCAATTCTCCCATATCTGTTGTTCAACATTTGGGCTCTCTACCACTCAATATTACTCCCTTAGAATTTTTCTGTGGAGATTACATAAAGGACAGAGTAGTGTCTTAGTTAAATATATTGAAACAATCAAAAAATCATAGATTCTGCATCTAGTGTGACAGCTTAAATAGCAAACAATACATGGTGAAAACTGGAATGTCACCTTGACATTCTTCAGTTCCATAGGAAACACAATGAAAATTTCTGACCCAAGTAGTTTTTTAAAGTTTCATAAACAACTTTACAGTATATTGAAACAACGATACACCTAATCAGTTTTTGTAATAAATTCTTATAATCAGTGAGGAACCTTATGAACATTTTTAAAACAGCAATTTTTTTAAACTTTATTGGAAAACACAATCCCAGCTTTTTTTTTTTTTTTTAGTTTTAAGGAGCGCAATATGCACTGAAAAGAGGGCTTAAGTCTTCCAAGTATAAATCTGCGTTGATTTTTGGAAACACACATCTTAAAAGATGTTTTTCAAGAACCCCCTTCTTGAAAAAGAACAAAGCTCACTAAAAAAGAGCAACTTTTTTAATCAGTAGAGCCAGTTTCTGAAGCAATTTTTAGTATGACTGAACAACTTGTTTAAGGTATTTTGGTTTTAACAATCAATTTTAATAATAGATGGATTCTCCAATTATATTTACTAAGAAACTAAATTAATCTCATAATATTTATAATCTTTTATATGTTTAAGCAAGCATAAGTCACACATTAGATTTGAAGCAGAAAAATTTACAAATCTACATTACTTTTCCACTGTAAACCTCCTTCCCTGTTAGCAATCAGCCTTAGGGATGTCCCCCCTCGGTGCGAGGTAGTGGGACCCAGCTTTTACATGCTCTAATCCGCAAGTGTACATGGTGGGTCTTCAGCGGGTCGGATATCAAACACCCGACCTTCCCATTGGAAGTCCAACATCCTAACCACCAGGTTATAATGGCCCAAATATACATTACTGGTATAAAAGCCAATTTTTTTCAGAATTTTTATCAGTTGACCTTAGTCTTACCATATAGATTCTGAGAAAAGAGGGTTATGGATGAAAAAAAAACGATGCAAGATTTGATTCACATCTTTAAAAATTAAAGGCTAGAACAGAAGTTTCTTAACATTTCAGAAAAAAAAGAATTTTTTTTTTATTTTGCAATCATTGTTCAGTTGAAGTTGAAGCTAAATTGGACTTTTTTCAACATCAAAAATAGAGAAGATTATTTAAGCACACTCAAACACTTTATTTCAAAATATTTATTCATTGACATTTAGTTAAATGAGAAACTGAAATAAAACTGAATTAACCATTTTAAAGTGATGCAGCACACAGTTTGGGAACTGGTTTACAGACAGCATTGCTTTGGTGGAAATTCCTATAGAAATCACATCGCTTCTCCAATCATTACTTAATGAACCATTTAAAGAAAACACAATTTTGCTATTTGCTGCAAGTGATTTAAAAATTACTTCAGCAACATAATGAATTTAAGTGAATGCCTACAAGAGACACACAAAACTAATTGAAAATGAGCAGAAATATTATTTTAAAATTATGGCGCAACTTTACAGTATACATACATACATATGGCATTTGTATATGCTATATTCTAATAAAAACATTTAGAAATACACTTAAATACAAGAAACACATCAGATCAAGCATAATGTTGCAATGATCTTTGAACTTTTAAAAACAAATTCAAATTTATTACCTATTTTTACAATGACTTATTTATTTTTGAAAAGTACTTGATTTTAAGTTTTAACAACTTTTCAATTAAGGAATTCAATATAAGTATTCACACATTGAGCTTTGAAGAACAGAAATTATAAAATTAAAAAATTTCAATGCATGCAATTTTAGAAAAGTTACTTTACAATCAGAAATTATTTCAAAAATTATTTATATGCATTTTTGAAACATGCAATTGTAAATTATGTTTCCTTGAAAACGACTGATGACAAATGTCACATATAAATGGACGTTCCCCAGTATGCTTTCGGGAATGTCTTTCCATGTAAGATTTGTTGGGTGAACAATAAGAGCAGTAAGAACATGAATAAACTTGCATTCTTTTCTTTCCACTTGCTTCTGAAGAAACAACAAACTTGCCACTATAAAATAAGTTGCATCCTAAAAATAGACAAAACAATGAGAAATACATGATTAAAATGAAATACAGTGAAAAGGTAAAGGGATAAAGCTTAAACGTCAGATAAAATATAGCAAAAGAACACATGTACTCTTCAGATATTTTCAGAGAGGATGTTGCTCTCCTCAGAGTGAAATGAGTTCAAAAATATCTGTTACTTTATTGGATTTACATTTCTTTACTCAAAAAATTGCTAAAAAAATTTTTGAGAAGACCACAATTTTTTAAATGAGCCTTTCAAAAATATCTCATTTTCATATCAAAAGGAAAAATCAATAGTAATCAGGTTAAGGTAAATGTTTTCTTGGCACCCTCCATTTTCTCACTATACACTGGACAAGTTCTACACTTTTATGCAGAATAAAAAGAAAGCATTTTACAAATGACAAAAAACATCACAAATGTATACAAAAGAAGCAATCATCCTGGTTCTTTAGGTACTCTAAATTATACAGTCAAGCTCATTTATAATGAATTTAAGCTTATAAAGAAATAATTTCAATTCTCTCTTGTTTTACCGCGTCCAACTATTTGTTATTTCTTATCACACAATTATGGTAATAACAAAATTTCCATTGGGACCTTTCAATTTCATAATACGTAGGCATGATCAAATGTGAACAATCATAAACTATACCAATTGAGGTTGTGGGTAAGGATGTAACAAATAATGGTTTGCCAATAGTGGAATATTTGTCCATTTCTCCCAGGCAAAAAATGAATATTTGGACATTTGTTTTTCGCCGAAGCCAAATGTTAGACTTTCGGCTGAATATTGAATATTTGGAGGTCGAAAAATAAAAATTCCCAAAATTCAATGTACACTGAGTGGCCAAAATAAAGTCGCAGGCACTAATATTTAGTAGGACAACCTTTGGCATGAATAACAGCTTGCATTCGTTTTGGCATTGATTGCACCAAATCGTGCAACTTCTGGACACTTATTTTTGGCCACAATAACATCAATTTTTTGTCGCGATCGTCCAGTGAAGAAGGAAGAGTCGAGTTACTTCTCAATGACATCTCATATTCTCAATGGGATTGAGGTCAGGGCTTTGGGGAGGCCAGTTCAAGCGCTTGAATGAATCATCGTGCTCTTGGAACCAGTTATTGACAATGCGAGCTCGATGAATCACGGGCATTGTCATCCAGAAAAACGCCATCACCTTCTGAAAAAAAGTAATGCATTGAATTGATAAGATGGTCACTCAGTAAGCTCAGATAATCTGTAGACTTCATTTTATTACTGCACAATGTTGCTGAACCTAGCCCAGAATAGCAGAAGCATCCCCAGGTCATAACACTTCCCCCAGAGGCTTGAACAGTGGGTACGGTACATGATGGGTCCAATGCTTCATGCACTTCCCTTCTAACTCTGATGCGACCATCATGGGAATAGAGTAAATCGGCTTTCATCGGACCACACAATCTTCCGCCATTGCTTAGGAGTCCAATTTTTATGCTCCCTTTCAAATTGGAGTCTCTTTTTCTGATTAGTCTCAGTAACTAAAGGCTTTCTTGTTGCAACACAACTGTTTAGGCACATTCCTCGGAGTTCTCGTCTCATTGTACGGGTGGAAATGATTTTGCTTGCTGTATTGAAGCCTTTTGTAAGTTGTAGGGTTGTTTTTTTACGATTACATTTCACTAATAATGTTAGTGATTTTCGGTCACGATTGTTGAGGATTGTTTTTTGACCACACATTTTCCGTTAGGATGTTTCTTCACCCAGCTCTTTCCACGGTTTAATAATACGCTGGACAGTTTGCAATCCGACGCCGGTAATTTCAGCAATCTCCTTGCAGGATTTCAGCCCTTGGCGCAGCCCAATGATTTGGCCCTTCTTGAACTCCTAAACGCCTTTTCCGCGACCGCATGTAACTTCTCTAGACATGATTGCTTTCAAATGATTCATTGCACACTGCTTCTTCACTATTTAAAGGTAGTTGTGAGCGCTAACATATGCAAATTTTATGAATACGTCATATTCAGAGATGCCGAACGCTACTTATTCTTCGTAGTATCTAAGGAAAAATACAAAAATTTGAAGTTGACTACGGACTACGGAAAGCGCTTTTTTTTTCTACGGAAAATAAAATATTTTAGCCGAGTTCAACTTTTCGCGCATATAAAAAAAAGATTCACCCACAGTCGCCAAAACGAGCGCTTACTGACGATTCGTGGTAGTTCAGAGCTGCGAACAATAGAAGATTGGCGACGGTAGAAAGCTCAGAATTCCAGTTCTAACCGGAATTTCTCCCAGCGTGGAGCAATATTTACAGCAACCCTGTTCTTCGGCGAGAGAGTTCAGGCAAAGTTCGGATTTTTTTGCTTACTTGCACGACACGTGCTTTTAGCCTTTTAGCAATAGCAGTTGCTTATTGCATTCTTCGTTGCGTACATCGTTTGCTCGTTTGGTTATTACTATTTGGTCCTAAATTAATTAACGGATTCAGTTAGAAATTAAATTTGTATTTTATATTGAAACATAATCTTATTGGGTGGAAACATAACCGGGAAATCAGGGAATCCTCAGGGAAGTTTTATGTTTTGAAAAATATCAGGGGATATTTAAATTTTCTCCAAATATTCCGTCCGGAGTCTCGTCGGCGAAATTTCCTTTCGTTGCGCTTGGTCAGCTCGATTGCCGATTTCCCATTGGTTGAAAGTGCTCTTTCTCTGATTAAGCAATAAAAAAGGTCACTGTTTTTGTGTTTGAGAAGCAGGCATTGCAATCTTACGTAAAAGAACGCGTGTCAGCGTTTGTTTCCGAGAATCCGCCATTTTTGGTCGTGCAAAATTCGGCCTAAGACCGTTCTCCAGCGTGCCGAATTTGGGGTTTGGCTCTGTGCATTATTCTGTCAGGGCGCATAGAGCCATGCTCCCCCCCCCCCCCCCCCCCCCCGCGTGATGATTTGGAATTTTTAAAACTTTTCTTTACTCAATAAATACAGGAACAATATGCATCTTGAGAAAATAAAGTAATATAAGTATAAAATAATGATGGGGGGGGGGGGGGAGATGATCTTCATTTAAAAAAAAAAACTTTAGATATAAAACTTTCAGCAGTTGTTACTTAGATTATATTACTTAGAAAATTAAGTTATTTTCTCCTCCAGGGGTGGTAGAGTTCTGGAAAATCGGAAATTTCAGGAATTTTTTTTGCTGAAGTTCCGGAAATTTTATTTTGCTTCTTGACCCTAAATTTTCCGCCCTCATTTTGTTTCCTTTTTGCTTTTAATTGAAGCAATACATATTTCTTAATTGATTTGTTCAATTCTTTAAATTATCGTGGGCCTTTCCACGTGCACGCAAGAAAACGTATGCGTTCTTTTCTTTACGCGATCTTTCTGCATCCTGTACATGAATCGTGTTTTTTCCATTTTAACCATTTTAAAAATTTAATTATAAAGTAAGTAAATAAAATTCCTTTTTATTTTTATCAATATCTTACCGTATATACTTGCGTGTAAGTCGAATCGCATGTAAGCAGAACCCCCAACTTTCAGAAAAATAAACAGAAACCCGCGTGTAAGTCGACCTTTCAAAGATAAATCGGGAACGTTTTTGCCGCGAATTTTTAGACATAAATGTTTTTAAAAGGGGGATGAATTGTAATTCCAATTGGAAATTTCTAACTATGATGTGGAGTTTCATTTTTGCGATCGCGATTTTCGTAAAGGGTTCGTGTTTGCTGTTAGATTGTTAATTGTTGCTTTTATTCTGAATCAATAAAAAAAGAGCTTTTGGGTTTTAATTTCTTGCAGTCTTATTAAATGCAATAAATAATTTTCGTAATGTTTCCTTCATCATTTTGATGATTTTTTAGAGGAATATTTCTTTTAATAATCCACACATTTATTAAAATAGTTTCCCCTCTTTGTACAATTTTGCTGTTGTCCTATATTTTATAGATTTTCCATTGCGACCCATGTTAAAATAAGTACTTTTTTCCATTTCTGGTCTGAATCAAGTAGTTTTCATAAATTTTAACTAGATAAATTACATTTCATCTTATATGCCAGAAAATACAGTTCCTATGAAAAAAATTCGAGGTTCAGGAAATTGTTTTGAAAGTTCAGAAAATGCAAATCCTTACTAGTATCACCCCTGAGCCTTCACTGAAAAAAAAGGGAATTGCATAAAGTCCAGTTGGAAAAGTAGTGTCGCCCTCCCTAAATATTTTTTCTGGTTTCACCACTGTGAAACTGTCATTACACATGGCAATGACGCTGTGTAACTCACAATTTAATTATAACATCAGGGAAATTTTTGGATCCCAATCAGGGGATTTTTTTTCTTGGATTCTGTTGCCACCATGGTTCAGCTGAGGCAAATATTTTGCTTTTAGGTTGAATATTGAGTAGTTTTTGCATCCACGTTTCTCCGGTATTATAAACTACTGAAAATCATTCAGGTTACTACTGAAAACTTTAAGACTAGAGTGGCATCTCTGCATATTTTTTCCTCAAATAACATATTTGAATATGTTATTTGACGTCGCAACTTTTTTTTTTTTGGCCACTCAGTGTAGTTGAAAATATATGTTATTGCATTTTTTCTATGTTTTAACAAGATTTGTTTAAAAATATTTAAAATTAATGTATTCTCTGTATTGCTTTGAATGCAGTAAACTGGTAATTTCACCCATAAGTGCAAATGACATACCTACAGTTTAATATGAGTATTTGCATCATTTAAATAAATATTTAATTCAAATGAAAAAAATGCCATTATTTACGGGAACTTTTATCTTGGTTAAAATATTTTTGAACATAAAAAATAATAAAAATAATTTAACTTTGTGCAAGTAAACAATAATAATAAAATTACACGTTAATTTAAAGCACAAATGAGCAAAAAAATGCAGACATATGTTTCGGGATTGCTTGGAATCCCTTTTTCAATGCGACAGGGAGCTTCTAGATGCAAAACATCCAAATGAAGCAGACAGAACAAGAAAAACAAATCTTATATAGCCTAAGAATTATCTGTAAACCAATGAGAATAAAGGCAGCGTGAAGTGGAAGTAGAAGTAGCAGGAAGACACCAATAAGAGAGCAACAAACGAATCCAGTTGAAAGTACAGGAAGTAAAAAGGAATAACAATAAAAATAAAGCAAAAAAGACGACAGCATGCATAAAAATTGCAAAAATAATAAAATAAAATACAAAGAATAAAATTGAAATTAAAATAAGTACAGAAACTACCAAAACAAAATGCAAAACAAAGTACACATGTAAAGGAGGGGGAGGGGAGGGAGGGGGGAAGGAGAAAAATAGACACAAAAAAGGAAAACAACAAGAAAACCTAGAAAGAACAACAAATTAAAGAAATTTATGCCAGACCTGTGAAAAATAAGGAGTTGAAGAAGAATCATTAACCAAATTAGAACTATTCCTGTTAATATGATAAGCTTCCCAAAAGTCAAGCTCTAAAGGGGAAGAACATTTTTGAATAATTTTACCAGAATTGAAGTCAAAAGAGTGGTTGGAATTCCAACAATGTTGAGCAATGCTAGACTTATTTAACTCTTGCTTTCGTACATAACCTTTATGCTCATTTAAGCGAATTTTCAGAGCACGTTTTGTCTGCCCAATGTAAGAAAGGCCGCAACGGCAACTAATTTGGTAAATACCCCAAGTGTTAAGTTGATCGACAGGATCCTTAAGAGAAGAGAAGGAAAGTTTGTTACTAGGAGCAAAAACGACTTGAAATTGAAACCTTTTTAGGATTTTAGCAATACGGAAACTGACAGAATGAAAGAATGGTAACACAACCAAATTCTTTCTAGAAACTACATTATTGGGACCAGAAGTTTTCTTAGAAAGTTTGTTATGAATAGAATCAATTAAAGAGTGAGAAAATCCTCTATCAACAGCTACAGCTTTCAGATAGTTGAGTTCAATCTTGAGAAGCTCAGGAGAAGAGCAAATATTAATAGCACGATGGACCAGAGCATTAAAAGCCGAATATTTTTGGTTGGGAGGATGAGACGACAGTCTGTGAGGAGGTAAAGAAACAGCGAAAGGTTTACGATAGACAGAAGTAGTGAAACCAGACTCACTCTTAGAAATAAAGACATCAAGAAACGCGAGGCTACTATTAAGTTCTTTCTCACAAGAAAACTGGATATTAGGATCAATGGAGTTCATAATAGAAAGAGCATCATCAATACCTAACAAGTTACTGTCCGTTAGGACAAAACAATCATCCACATAACGAACATAAAATTGAAATTGCAATTTCTGGAACAGTTTTTCCTCAAAATAATGCATATAGAAATCACTTAAAATAGGACTAAGAGGACTTCCCATAGCCAGGCCATCTACCATAGCATAGAATTTACCATTAAATACAAAAGTGCTCTGTTGCAAGCACACACGAGTAAGGAAAACTAATTCCTCAATTTCCACAGAAGTAAAATGGAATTCAGAAAGCCTTTTCCTGAGGCAAGTCAAAGCGCCATCAACAGGAACATTAGTAAACAAGGAATTAACATCAAAAGAGGCCATAACTGAATTATTCGGAACGAAGTTATGAAGTTTCTTAACAAAATCGGTGGAATTTTTAACAGTGAAAACATTCTGACTCCTAAGTGGAGAAAACACAGAAACTAAATACTTGGAAAGTTTATATGAAGCAGTGCCAATATTGGAAACAATTGGTCTGAAAGGAATACCTGCCTTGTGTACCTTTGGTAAAGCATAAAAACGTGCACAATTAGCAACAGAAGGAATCACAGACCGTTTAGCAATCAAAGGAATAGAATGAACAGACTTAACAGCAGAAGAAATAGCTTTTAACTCTTTGTCACTAGGATCTTTATAAATTTCAGAATAAGGACCAGAAGCAATTAAGTCATCAGTTTTTTCAACATAAGATGATTTATTAAGAACAACAATCTGACCACCCTTGTCTGCTTTGGTAATGACCAAATCAGAATTGGAAACTAAATTATTGACACATCGTTTCACAGAATGGGTAAAACCAGTATTAGGAACTTTTGAATTGAAATCAACATTGGAAGCAATAAGATGCCGAACCGACTTTTTTAGTGCCTTAACTTCCACTCAAAAAGAGTCGGTTCGGCATCTTATTGCTTCCAATGTTGATTTCAATTCAAAAGTTCCTAATACTGGTTTTACCCATTCTGTGAAACGATGTGTCAATAATTTAGTTTCCAATTCTGATTTGGTCATTACCAAAGCAGACAAGGGTGGTCAGATTGTTGTTCTTAATAAATCATCTTATGTTGAAAAAACTGATGACTTAATTGCTTCTGGTCCTTATTCTGAAATTTATAAAGATCCTAGTGACAAAGAGTTAAAAGCTATTTCTTCTGCTGTTAAGTCTGTTCATTCTATTCCTTTGATTGCTAAACGGTCTGTGATTCCTTCTGTTGCTAATTGTGCACGTTTTTATGCTTTACCAAAGGTACACAAGGCAGGTATTCCTTTCAGACCAATTGTTTCCAATATTGGCACTGCTTCATATAAACTTTCCAAGTATTTAGTTTCTGTGTTTTCTCCACTTAGGAGTCAGAATGTTTTCACTGTTAAAAATTCCACCGATTTTGTTAAGAAACTTCATAACTTCGTTCCGAATAATTCAGTTATGGCCTCTTTTGATGTTAATTCCTTGTTTACTAATGTTCCTGTTGATGGCGCTTTGACTTGCCTCAGGAAAAGGCTTTCTGAATTCCATTTTACTTCTGTGGAAATTGAGGAATTAGTTTTCCTTACTCGTGTGTGCTTGCAACAGAGCACTTTTGTATTTAATGGTAAATTCTATGCTATGGTAGATGGCCTAGCTATGGGAAGTCCTCTTAGTCCTATTTTAAGTGATTTCTATATGCATTATTTTGAGGAAAAACTGTTCCAGAAATTGCAATTTCAATTTTATGTTCGTTATGTGGATGATTGTTTTGTCCTAACGGACAGTAACTTGTTAGGTATTGATGATGCTCTTTCTATTATGAACTCCATTGATCCTAATATCCAGTTTTCTTGTGAGAAAGAACTTAATAGTAGCCTCGCGTTTCTTGATGTCTTTATTTCTAAGAGTGAGTCTGGTTTCACTACTTCTGTCTATCGTAAACCTTTCGCTGTTTCTTTACCTCCTCACAGACTGTCGTCTCATCCTCCCAACCAAAAATATTCGGCTTTTAATGCTCTGGTCCATCGTGCTATTAATATTTGCTCTTCTCCTGAGCTTCTCAAGATTGAACTCAACTATCTGAAAGCTGTAGCTGTTGATAGAGGATTTTCTCACTCTTTAATTGATTCTATTCATAACAAACTTTCTAAGAAAACTTCTGGTCCCAATAATGTAGTTTCTAGAAAGAATTTGGTTGTGTTACCATTCTTTCATTCTGTCAGTTTCCGTATTGCTAAAATCCTAAAAAGGTTTCAATTTCAAGTCGTTTTTGCTCCTAGTAACAAACTTTCCTTCTCTTCTCTTAAGGATCCTGTCGATCAACTTAACACTTGGGGTATTTACCAAATTAGTTGCCGTTGCGGCCTTTCTTACATTGGGCAGACAAAACGTGCTCTGAAAATTCGCTTAAATGAGCATAAAGGTTATGTACGAAAGCAAGAGTTAAATAAGTCTAGCATTGCTCAACATTGTTGGAATTCCAACCACTCTTTTGACTTCAATTCTGGTAAAATTATTCAAAAATGTTCTTCCCCTTTAGAGCTTGACTTTTGGGAAGCTTATCATATTAACAGGAATAGTTCTAATTTGGTTAATGATTCTTCTTCAACTCCTTATTTTTCACAGGTCTGGCATAAATTTCTTTAATTTGTTGTTCTTTCTAGGTTTTCTTGTTGTTTTCCTTTTTTGTGTCTATTTTTCTCCTTCCCCCCTCCCTCCCCTCCCCCTCCTTTACATGTGTACTTTGTTTTGCATTTTGTTTTGGTAGTTTCTGTACTTATTTTTATTTCAATTTTATTCTTTGTATTTTATTTTATTATTTTTGCAATTTTTATGCATGCTGTCGTCTTTTTTGCTTTATTTTTATTGTTATTCCTTTTTACTTCCTGTACTTTCAACTGGATTCGTTTGTTGCTCTCTTATTGGTGTCTTCCTGCTACTTCTACTTCCACTTCACGCTGCCTTTATTCTCATTGGTTTACAGATAATTCTTAGGCTATATAAGATTTGTTTTTCTTGTTCTGTCTGCTTCATTTGGATGTTTTGCATCTAGAAGCTCCCTGTCGCATTGAAAAAGGGATTCCAAGCAATCCCGAAACATATGTCTGCATTTTTTTGCTCATTTGTGCTTTAAATTAACGTGTAATTTTATTATTATAAAAAATAATATTTTTATTTAATGAGTTTTTTAAAAAATATTTATGTATTTAAACTGCTCTATTATTTAAATTTAATGCATTTAACCCTAATAATTTATGTTAGCTTATTCATAATATGCTCTTGGCTTTTCAAATTTCTTTCTTACCTAATATTCACTATAAACCAATTCATTTCCGCAAAGTCTGACATCCCATTTGTTAACAATAACAGAAAAATAAAAAAACATCATTTTGTCCATTATAGTAAGCAGTTGCTGTTAAAAGTAGGGATGTAATGAATATTCTGACAGTAAGAGTTAGTTAGGCTGGGCCGACGGGGTTATACCCATAAAGCTCAGCAAACCTACCTCGGCGCGAAAATGGGCCAACCGTAGACGATCAACGGCACCAGTTCCGCGGTTCGGCTAACAGGTGGGAGTCTGGTGGAGATATAAGATAAGTATTTGGTATTCAGCTTGGCCGACTAGTCATTTCATGAGCTGGCCAAATATTGATGGACAATTTGGCTGAATGGTTCTACTATAGTCGAAATGTGAACAAATAAAGAAATTAGTCGATTTAATACACTTAAAATTGTATTATAGTTATT
Source organism: Octonoba sinensis (assembly GCA_038502835.1). Taxonomy (NCBI): domain Eukaryota; kingdom Metazoa; phylum Arthropoda; class Arachnida; order Araneae; family Uloboridae; genus Octonoba; species Octonoba sinensis. The sequence continues at coordinate 15,605,621 of CM076599.1, forward strand.
GCAAAAGAACAGTACATAGTTTTATGTATAGTTTTAATAAATAAAAATGAAAAACTATATACATTAGTACTAAAACAATATACATTAGCATATAGTTTTAATAAATAAAAATAATTTAGAAATAAACTACATTTTTTAAACGTTTTTAGGTTTGTGTGAACAAGAACAGATTTTAAAGTTATAATATCATATTTTATACTTAGCACTTGTTCCCAAAAGTTGGCAATGGAGAATAAGTGACTTTTATTTTGGTATTATTAACAAAGTGGAAGTAGACCAATTTATTGTGAATATTTGGTAAGAGAGAAATGTGAAAAGCCAAGAATATATTACGAATATTAAGACAGCTTAAGTTTTTGGGGGTTATGAAAATAATTACATGCATTAAATTTTAATAAACCTTTTAAAAATATGTATGTAAAATAACCCACAAAAGAAAAATATTAGCTTTTAAGATATCTTCATAAACCATTTTGAGTAAGGTAAAAACTTGCTAAGCAATAGTACCTATCCCTTTAATTTGAATTAAATAATTAGTAAAATAATGCTAATACATACATTAAAGCCTGTCATTTTTATTCCACTTATGGGTGAAATTCTGTTTTATTGCATTTAAAACAATTCAGAAAATACACTACTAATTTTAGATTCTTAACAAACATAATTAAATCATACATCATAGATTGATGTGTGGAATGGGTGTTTGACTTTGAATGCTTTCAAATTTCATAAATACTTTCTATTACAATGAGTTTCCAGAAATTTTAATATTCGGGAGCCGAATATTCAATATTCAGCCTAAGACTTTGGCCAAATATTTGGTATTTGGCCCAAATCACTATTCGTTACATCCTTACTTACAAGTCGACAACATTCTTGAAAAGCATTTAAAATAATTTTGGAAGAAAAAATAATTTATATCCGAATAATTGCATAAACATTAAATGAACTTTTGTTTGCAAATTATATCAGTTTATGAAGTGTTCGGTTATGATAACTGTAATCAGGAGTCAATCCAGCATTTTTTAACAGGTCTGTTTTCAGTGAATTTTAAAGAGATTTATGTGAAAAGTCAAATCATTTTGTGAAAAATTGAAAATTTTAACAAAACGTAATGAAAAATTTTGTTATGATTTGCCGCTATAATGGTGTAGAAAACACAATTTAGAACCTTTGAATTTTGTGAAGGGTCCACTTTGATTGATTTGAATTTTGTGAAGGATCCGTTTTGATTAATTGGAATTTTGTTAAGGGTCTCAAAAACGGATCCAAATTTACTCTGGCGCGACCCCAGGTAATGCAAGTTAAAACCAACAAATTCTGTATTTGAACTCATTGTTTCTGTAGAATCTAGAATAAACATTCAGCCAAATAGCTGATCAATATTTAGCCAAGCCAAATATGATCTTGCCAACTATTTGGCCAGGTCAAGGCCGAAAAAAAAAATTAAAAAAATAGAAGCAAGCATAAACTTTTAATAAGTGATCAATAAAATAACACAACAGATATTATCCCAGAGGAAATTTGTAAAAATTGTTATTTAAATGACAGCAAAAGGTGTTGGGAAGAAAAATAAATAAATACATTAACAACAGCGAGACAATTCACTAAATCAATGTAAGATTCAAGCACATGCAGCTGAATTTCAATGTTTTTTTTTTTGTATAGAACTTAAGAAACAAAACAATTAGCATAATATTTATGACATTACATTAGAGACTCGATCAACGGAGTCCCACTTAGTCGAGTTCAGCTTTAACAGAACTTCAGGAAAAAATACCTCTGCTCTTGACAAGAAAATTCGAGGTCTGAAAGAAAATTTTTACAATTTCTCCTCCACTATTGTCCACTTCTCTGCCTAACTGAAGTACATTATGAATGCAAAAATAGCCTGCCTCTGCAATTGAATCGTTTATTTTAAAAAGGTAACAGATCCATTTTGAAAAAGGAACACCAGTTTTAATTTACAAATTTTCATTTAAAAATTAAAAGTGTTGCTGAAATACATTTTTTCTTTTATGTTTTTAGGTTCAGCATCATTTCTTTAAACATTATTTAAAAATCACTAAAGGTATATGAATACTTGTTAATCCAGCAAATCAGGGTAACTTAGAATGTAATAAAAAATAATTCATTTGGATGTTTTGCACCTAGAAGCGCCCTATCGCATTGAGAAAGGGATTCCAAGCAATCCCGAAACATATGTCTGCATTTTAATGCTTATTGTGCTTTCTCAACGTGAAATTTTTTTTATTAGTTTACTTAGCACAAAGTTAATTTATTATTTTTCTTTAAATGTTTCAAACAGCATGCTTTAGCGCAATGAATAAAGTGGGGACCTTGTAAAACAACGCACGCATAAATAAATAAAGCCGACAGGGAAAGGGAGGAAATCTTTACCTTCTCACCCAATATTGCTATGAATAAGACATAAATAAACTAAATATTTTACTTTCACTACCCATCAAAACGATGCAAAATATTTGTCAAGTAAAAATGATTTGAGAAGGAAAGAACAACAGTAGATATTTTGAACATCATTTCAACTCGTATTTCCGTGCAGTTAGATGGATATAAGTGCTCATTTTATAATATAATATTTTCTGAGGATGTACGCCGACACAGATCAAATAAATACTCAATTTTTAAGTCCTAATTTAACATTATTGAACATTTTTATCCAACTCCCAAACCCAAACACACAATATACACGTTTAACAATCACCGTCAACAAACAAACAACAAGAACAAACAATGGACGTGGCTATTCAGCCTGGGCCAGGCTGATTAGACCCCACATCTATTCAGCCTGGGAATTTCCAGGCTGAATAGCTCCGGAGCTATTCAGCCAGGGAATTTCCAGTGTATATAGCCTGTGGACTATACCAGAGCTATTCGGAAAAAAAAAAAAAAAAAAAAAAAAAAAAAAAAAAAAAAAAAAAAAAAAAAAAAAAAAAAAAAAAAAAAAAAAAAAAAAAAAAAAAAAAAAAAAAAAAAAAAAAAAAAAAAAAAAAAAAAAAAAAAAAAAAAAAAAAAAAAAAAAAAAAAAAAAAAAAAAAAAAAAAAAAAAAAAAAAAAAAAAAAAAAAAAAAAAAAAAAAAAAAAAAAAAAAAAAAAAAAAAAAAAAAAAAAAAAAAAAAAAAAAAAAAAAAAAAAAAAAAAAAAAAAAAAAAAAAAAAAAAAAAAAAAAAAAAAAAAAAAAAAAAAAAAAAAAAAAAAAAAAAAAAAAAAAAAAAAAAAAAAAAAAAAAAAAAAAAAAAAAAAAAAAAAAAAAAAAAAAAAAAAAAAAAAAAAAAAAAAAAAAAAAAAAAAAAAATTGGCTTGAGAATTATAACGTATTGATGTGTTTGCGAATGTATTTTGCTGATTTTTAAAAGCTATATACCTTGGCTGGCTTCCTACCCTTAGACTCCCCCCTGTAAAAATGTGGCACTTCGAAGCAAAGGAGTGTAAGTGACAAAATTGAAAATTTGGAGATAACCAGTGGAAATGATAGGGATAGCACTATTCTATATTGTGGCAAGAGTTATATAACTGTCATGTTAGTGATATTTCTAGCAGGCGCTCCGTAACAACCTGATTTAGAAAAAAATGAACATTAAAGGTCCCATAAGATCTAACCTAAACCGTCTGCGCAACATGGGGAGGGATATAATTTGCTGTAATAAAAAGCAAGGCATTTTGTTATTACTCTTTTCCATTTTAATTCTATAGCCTTTGAATGTGCATTCTTCATCACAAAACGAAAAGCTTTTAAAGCAGTAACTTTTTTTTTACAAGGGCTTTTTTTGCTGGTCGTCACTTTTGTATTTGTATTTGTATGTTTCTTAAGTAAAATACTAAAAAATATATTTAAAAAGCAAAGAAAAAAATCAGCGGATAGCAAAAGATCAGGCCCGTAAAGTTTTCCAGCTTTTCATAAGACATTTTTTTCTATCTCCTTAAAAAACTTTGTTTTTAAGAGTTGTTCCTTTTCGAAATAAACGATTGAAATATAGGCGTACCAAGGAATGGATTTAAGCCCCCAAAAAGTTCAACATCTAATAGAAGCCATTGTACACACTGCATGCATTAGCACGAGAGGTATTGCTTTTATTCCTAAGCAATGCCACCCCTCGAATCCAGAAATAACTGCTAGATTTGCTACTGGTGTAGCTGCTTCGACAGCGAGTATCGAATGAAGGTTGCAAATTATGATGACTCCATATAGTTTAACTTAAAGGCTTTATTGCGTTTTATACATATTTAATTGAAGATAGGTTAAAGAACATTGAACAGTTACACATGCACAAGCATTGTTTTCGAACTCTCATCTCGCTACTAGCTGTAGTACTCATCTCTTCAATCCACGCATGCGCTAAATCCGATCTTGCGCAGAGATGCGCTGGATCGTTGCCAGATCCCCACACCATCTCCCCTCCTGAAAAAATGAAAAGTTAATTTTTATCAAAATACACAGTTTCAGCATATTTTTTGGGGAAATGGACATGCCGTCCGGAACGGGTTGTGACGACTGGTCTTGCCTCAGAGTCCACAAGACTTGTAGGGAGACGAGAAGGTGGTTTAGTTCCAGTGTCAGAAGATGGTGCACTCAGTTCTGGGGGTTTAAGCTCTGTAGCTTTCAGCGGTTCATCTTGAGTGAGATGCGCCGGCTTTAATCTGTCTATTGAAACTGAGTTGGTTTTCCCATTTATCCGGATGGAAAATGTCTTTCCACTCCTGGTAACTACTTCATATGGGCCGGTGTACGGAGTGTGTAAAGAAGGCTTTACTGCATCCACTCGCAAGAACACATGTGAGCAAGTGTTCAGGTCTTTAAAAACAAAAATTTTTTGCTTGTTATGTTGAGCCGTTGATTTAGAAAGAGACTGTTGAAAATGTTCATTAAGTTTTTTTACAAAGTCACTATGTACATTAGGAATGTCCTTTTCACTAAAGAACTGTCCAGGCAGGCGTAGGTTTTGGCCGTATACCAATTCTGCTGCTGAGCAATTGAGGTCTTTCTTGAAAACGGTGCGTAAACCTAGCAAAACAGCAGGTAACGCCAATGTCCACTGGATGGATGTATGACACATTATGGCTTGTTTTAATGTCCGGTGCCACCGTTCGATTATTCCGTTTGCTTGCGGGTGGTAGGCGGACGTGTGGGACAGTTTGATGCCAAAATTTTTCGATAGGACGTTAAACAGTTCACTCCTGAATTGACTACCTTGGTCAGTTGTTATGCGTTCTGGTATGCCAAATCTGGCGAACCAGTGAGTGTACAAGGCTTGAGCTACAGTTTCAGCTTTTATATCCGGCAAGGGGATTGCTTCCGGCCACCTAGTACATCGGTCAATACACGTGAGGCAGTACGTAAATCCTTGTGATGATGGTAAAGGTCCAACGAGATCGATATTTATATGACTGAATCTCACACTGGGGACTTTAAATTCAGCAAAGGGTGAAAACACATGTCTTGAAACCTTTGCTTTTTGGCACGGTATACATGTTTTTGCTAGTAAAGCAACATCTTTTTTTATGTTCGGCCACACAAATCTATCAGTGAGAAGTTTAACCGTGGGCTTCACCCCAGGATGCGCTAGACCATGAATAGCATTAAAAACAGCTTTTCGGAATTCCATTGGAATATATGGTCGGACATTCCTAGTTGAAGTGTCGCAATACATATGCAAATTGTCATTGACAAGTAATTTTTGAAGTTTAAGGCTCGAATTTTTTTCTTCGAGGAGTTGCTTTAGTTCTAAATCACTATCCTGAGCTTTTGCGATTTCTGCAAAATCAATCGCTTCGGGGTACTTGACACTGCACAGGCGCGAAAACGTGTCAGCAACCACATTTTCCTGACCGCTCACATGGCGTATGTCAGTCGTAAATTGTGCGATAAAATTTAATTGATTGATTTGTCTAGGAGAGAGTGTATCATATTTTCTTATCAAAGCTTTAGTTAAGGGTTTATGATCTGTAAAAATTATGAAATTTCTCCCTTCCACCAGAAATCGGAAGTATTTAATTGCGGCAAATATTGAAAGGAGTTCGCGGTCATATGTGCTGTATTTAATTTCTGAACTGCTCAATTTCCGTGAAAAAAATCCCAAGGGTTCCCAGCCTTTTTCTGTACGTTGCTGTATGCAAGCTCCAATTGCCTTATCAGAAGCATCGCACATAAGGGCAATGGTTTTGGTTAAATCTGGGTGAGCTAGGTTTGTTATTTCAGTTAACATTTTTTTACATTTCTCAAATTCTCTGTCTGCCGTCTCAGACCAAGACAGAGGAGTTTTGTCATTTTTTTTACTGGTCCCCAACATTGCATACAAATTTAATTGGTTTTCAGCGGCATGATTTAGGAATCTTCTATAGAAATTTAAAATTCCCAAAAATTGGCGTAATTCGTTGACAGTGTTTGGTTTGGGAAAATTTCGAATGGCCTCAACTTTATCAGGTAAGGGTGATATGCCCAATTTGTCTATGAGGTGTCCCAAAAATTTAACTTTTTCAGCAGCAAATGTGCATTTTGGCAAATTAACTGTCAAATTGTTTTCTTTTAAGCGTTGGAGAACAACATCCAAATGGTGTACATGCTCGTCAATGGAGGAAGATGCAATTAGAACATCATCAATGTACACGAAACAGTAATCTAAATCAGAAAGAATTTGATCCATGTATCTTTGCATAGTTTGGGCTGCGTTGCGCAAGCCAAAAGTCATATAATTAAATTCGTATAAACCAAAGGGGGTAATGATTGCTGTTTTAGGAATATCATCTTTATTCATGGGAATTTGATGATAAGCCTTTTTTAAATCTAAAGTAGAAAATATTATTTTTCCATTTAAGTTAGCTGTAAAATCATGAATGTGTCTAATCGGGTAATTATCGGGAATAGTAATGGCATTAAGTGCACGGTAATCGCCACATGGGCGCCATGATCCGTCAGGTTTTTTAACCAAATGCAAGGGGCTACTCCAACAGCTTTTTGATGGGCCGCAAATCCCTTTCTGCACTAAATATGCAAATTCAGCTTTGACTGCAGCTAACTTGTCTTGAGCTAGGCGTCTAGCCCTAGCAGCCACGGGAGCACCTTTTGTTTCAATCACATGTGATACATTAGATTGCGAATTTATAGGCAATTTAATTCCGTCCTCAAACAAAGAAGTATGCTTTTTTAACACATTTTCGAAATTTTGAGAATGATGTAAAAATGTTATTTTTGGAATAGGTTCGGAATGTATCTTACCCTGGGAGGAGACATTGGTTAAATTATCTATGAGTTTTTTAGATTTTAAATCTACCATAATCCCATAATAATGTAAAAAGTCTGCACCCAAAATTGGTCGTGACACATCCGCGACTGTGAATGTCCACGGAAAAATTCTACGTAAGCCTAAGTCTAAATTTATGGAGCGTTTTCCATAGACATCAATATTGGTACCATTAGCAGCAACCAATTTAAAAAGTGAAACTGGTTTCGAACGTTCTTCAGATGTCGGTGGTATGACCGATAAGTCAGCCCCTGTATCAATAAGTAGGGATATTCCTAAAGTTCTTTCAGAAACAACAAGGCGACAATTAGGCTGGTCAAACGCGGTCGTCGCCGCCCACGCTTGGCCAGTTAGTTTTCCTGCACCACATTTTCCTGTGAATTTTTAGTTTTGTAATAACATGGTTTAACACATTTCGTTGATTTGTCACCAAATTTTGAATGATACCAACATATTGTTTCACGAGATGGAGAGCGAGATTGTGCATTTCGATTCCGAGAAAATGATTTGTTGCGACTTTGCATTTTGAACAATTTATCAATTTTTCTGTTAATTTCAAAAATTTGTTCTTGCAACTCATGCACACTTATATTTACATTATTCGAACTACCGGCATTTATTTCAGTTGCATTCACTGCATACGGATTTGCGAAATCGATCATTTTATCTGCCATCACGGCTAATTTAGAAATATCTACATCGGAAATAGCCAACAATGCAGGTTGCATTTGTGAAGGCAAACGCTGGAGCCATAGCGATTTAAGAAAGTCATCACTAACTCTACTTCCAGCCAAATCTTGCATTTGACGAAATAATGCTGAGGGACGTTTATCCCCTAAATCCAGCTCTTGCAGCAATTTTTTTATTTTCCGTTCTTAAGAGTCCGCAAAAACACTAATAAGTCTTTCTTTCAACACTTTATAAGCATTTTCGGCAGGAGGAGAAATAATAATGTCGCTTACCTGTGACAAAATTTCCGTTTCAATGTTACCCACCACCGTGTGATACTTGGTTTTATCCACTCTAATTCCAGCATTTTCGAATTGACTTTCCAATTGAGTAAACCAAATTTGAGGATTATTTTTCCAAAACGGTGGAACTTTCACGCTCACTCTGCTAACGGCAGGCTTTTCGTCTGGAGATTGTTCTGACAAAGACATGGCAGCAATTTAAACGTTTCGGTTTCGATACTCAAATTCGAATTCCATATCTACCGTTCAAGCGGGTCACCATCTGTAGCTGCTTCGACAGCGAGTATCGAATGAAGGTTGCAAATTATGATGACTCCATATAGTTTAACTTAAAGGCTTTATTGCGTTTTATACATATTTAATTGAAGATAGGTTAAAGAACATTGAACAGTTACACATGCACAAGCATTGTTTTCGAACTCTCATCTCGCTACTAGCTGTAGTACTCATCTCTTCAATCCACGCATGCGCTAAATCCGATCTTGCGCAGAGATGCGCTGGATCGTTGCCAGATCCCCACACCGGCTCCAAATGCATCCTTAAGCATGGTGGGGAAGGGGGGGGGGGAGCACAGAAAATGCAGCGAACATAAAATGTTTTCCTTTGGGACAGGTTAAAGAACTCAATATATAACAACGTAAAAATGCAACCGTAATACGAAATTTCATGGATATGAATGCTTTCTATTGGAAAAAAAAACAATTATTTTTAAAAGCCTTTAAGGCAATCTTTGACTACATTAAAATAAATCCGAAATTTTACATGAAAATACAGTTACTTATCGCTCGGTAATTATTATTTGCAAAAGTTTCAAAAAAAAAAAAAAATTACAAACTCTATTCATTCAAAGCAACCAACGACACGACATATTCGATTTGTTTTAACAGAAGATGACCCCCGTATAATCACTTCGACTCTTTTGGTTCGCAGACACTATAATTGGCTAAAAATCATTGGCGGAGTAAAATAAATATCAGCAAATCCGCCAAGAAACAAGAACTGAGGCCGCGTCTGAAAACTCTCGACCGGTCGAATCGGTTCGACCGCGGCAGCCCGCGATTGTCTGAAAACTATTTTCGGGATGATCGGTCGCCACGCAAGTCTGTCTGAAAAGTCATTTTGACAGTCGACCGGTCTAGACCAGAGCACCCGGAGTTTTGCGTCGGGCGATTGTATCACGTGACCGATCGATTTCGTATTTTCAGAAATTCTAAAATTCTATTGGTTGCGGCTGTACGAAGTCGTCTGCTATCTTCAAAATTAATACCGTTCATCCGAATTTGTATATAATAAAGCTTTTTATGGCGTAAAACTTTTGTATTTTAAACAGATGTTCCACATCAATAATCCAGAAAACTTAGTGATATTGCTGAACTACCTTTTAAAATTTGAAATGCACATTGATACATATGTTATAAAAATTTGTTGCAGACGTATACGCTTGTATTATGCAGATTTGATCGCAATGAGAACAGCAATTTTCGTAAAATTCATTAAATAATAATAATTGAAACGTGCTAGTTTCGAGTTAAAAAATATTTCAATAACGTTGGTTATTTTTAAGATCGTACGTTTCAGATTTATGTATTAATATGTTACTTTTTGCACTATCGGTTTTTATCTCTTCATTCTAAGTAGGTTTTCAATAAATTAAATTGAAAATATTTTGAACCAGATTGAAATTTAATTATTCAAATGTAATGTATCAACAAAAATTTCATTTCACTTAGCGTAAACCTAAAAAAACTGTTTTTAACCTAATCCATCAGCGTCCCTTATGCATTTTTTTTTGACAACAGAAATATTTATGTTTCCTTCCATTTTAAGAATACTACTTAGTATTAAAAATCAACATTTTAGAGAAAAATCAGCATTTAGCCCCATTATGATTACACGATTCATCAAAAATAGTTCAGTGGCAAAACTTATCCAGCACAAAATTTGACTGCCAAAAATAAATAAATAATCAGCAGCTATAAATAAGCGAGCATATTTTTGCTAATTGAATAAAATCTAGCATAAGACAAGAGAATAAAAAATACTATTAACCTGTGCAAGAAATATGTGACAGCAAAAGAGCATTTCTTTATGGAATTCATTTCCATTTTGACATGCAAAATCCAGGTTTCACTAATACAATGCTGCTTATTTTTCTGATTTGCACCTTCAAAATATATCTGCTAATAACTTACCATACTAAATCAATAAAAGAAATTAAAACTTGATAACTTACAATTTGTAGCACTTCAGAGCTATATGTTTTACAGCAAAAAAAAAAAAAATGTTATGCTATTTATGCAACTTAATAATTTCTTAAAATACATACCATGTTCTGTCAATTATATGTTTTTTGGGCTAACAAAAAGATTTTAAAAAATAAAATTGCATATATTTTTTGTTTAGATTACTAATTTAATCAATTTTATAAAGCATACAAATAGTGGAGTTTCTTTTCTTTCATAAAAGTTGTATTTTCTAGGGATTATGTTTCATTTTATTTGAAGAAGTTTAAAGCAAATGGAGTTTCAGGAGCTCATAACATTTATCCAAAAATTTCAGTATGTGCAGAGGAATTAGTGGATGTTATCTAACTATTTTAATTTGTAGTCCTAATTTTTGAACCAATATGTAAAGTACAGGCATAAAATAATTAAATAATGCATATCAACAAGAATCCAAAGAGGTTTTTATTTTTGTTAATCCAGGGGTAGCTTGAAAGGTCAAGTACGCTTACTGGTGGATAAGAACCGGAACTTAATTCCAAAATGATGGGAAAATAGCTAATACTCCAAATAATTTTTTCCCCAGCATATTTAGCAGAAACTGAATTTGAACAGCTAACATAACTGATACGCCAGCAAACATTTAGCTTGAGGATTTTGTATTTTCAAGGGAGGATGTTTTATTTTAGTTGAAAAAGATTAAAGCAAATAAGGCTTCAGGAACTCATAATATTTATCTAAAAATTTTAGTAGAATGTGTAGAGGAATTAGTGGATGATATCTTAAAAATTTCAATCTCTATTCTTTTAACTTGGGGATTGTGCCAGGGGATTATAAGCTGTGTAACATAACACCACTCTTCAAGAAAAAGGGGTCTGAAGCTAAGGCAAGAAATTAAGTAAGCCCTGTAAGCCTAACTTCAGTGGTTTTTAAAATTTTTGAAATTCTGATAAAAACCCAGTTTATGAATTTTCTGCAGACAAATAGTGGTCTGTTGAATGGTTTGCAGTATCATTTTAGGAAGAGTAGGTCCTGTAGAATATGACAAGGTTATCATGGCTTTAGATAACAAAAAGTGTGTACATGTTTATATTGATTTTCAAAAAGCATTCAATAACATATTTCTCTATTAGCAAACAAGCTTATGTTCAAATTGGTAGAAAAACAAGTCCATTATTTGGTCAATAAGCCATTATTTGTACAATTGCCCCCTTCCTGATTCTCAAAAATACAATGTATTTATGCATGTGCTTCTGTATATTGTTATTTTTTTACCTATAATATGCATTAATTATGTACACATCTCTACCCCCCCCCCCCAAAAAAAAAATATATATGATGGGCCTATAAAAAAACTAATTTGGATTAAAAACTGGCTTCCATCATGATGGCCGGGCATTGAGCTATACCACAAATATGCCATAAGGACTTTTGACATTTATCAGTGACCACTAATAAACATAACAGGAGTTTGAAACGTCAACGCATAAAAACAGTATCTGTAATGCATAAAGCCTATATCTAAGGGTGCCTTCACACCAAAGGCGACAAAGACAAAACGCCTGTCTTTTCCCATCTGTGCAAATGCAGAGCATATTTTTGAAGGCAAAAATATGCCCCGCGCTTGAGCAGCTAAGAAAAGACGGGAATATTATCTTTGTCACTTTTGGTGTGAAGGTACCCAATGCAGGAACTACTATGACCATGACAGTACATTAAAGCACGAATATGAGTTATCATTGTTCAACAATGACAGAAAAAAAAACGTTCCATTGTTCCACAAATCATAAAAAGTTTTTTTTAATAAATATTGTAATAAAGTATTAAATTTTTCAATGAATTTTTTAGAAATTTATTTTTAAAAAATGCTTTGCCTAATTGAAATGATGCAGCAAGAAGCAAAGGAATGCAAAGAAATGATTTTGAGTAAAATGAGTAAAAATTCAAAAAATATAGGCACTTTTATTCATACATGCTAAGTTTACTTGATAGCTGCATCCAGCATAACATGTTTTGCCACAAAATACATCCTATCATTTGCATCTTCAAGTTTTCATTTTTGTTATTGTCACCCCTTTTTGGTTTTAGATATCTCAACAATGATAATTTATATGCTTTATAAAATAATGCAAAAAAGTACATTCTTTAAATCACTTTTTATTATAATTCATTAAAACATAAGTTCTAAGCAGGATTATGAATGATGACTTTAAATATAGTATTTACTCAAACATAAAGATCATTAATATTTTTCATCATTTTGTAACTTTTAAATTGAATCATGGATCATTGTTTTAAGCAAATCTAATTCAGGCTAATCTTGAAAATAAGGAAGTTTCTATGTCAGTAGATTTGTAGATATTAGTAATAGTTTTCCCCCAAGCACTTATTATAAACTGACAAGCACAACCTCCTCCCTCCTTGGTCCTAGAAACTTGATTTCTTTTGTATTTCTATCAATCTGGTTGTAAGAATATATTTTTTCAATTTCTGTAAAATTTAACAGTTATCTAGGGCTCAAGTGCTCAGTTAGAAAGACAAAATGCAGTTGTAATATAAACATGTTTTCATCAATCATAATAGAAAAGCTAAAGTGGAAATAAATATATAATTCCAGAACCTATGAAGAAAGATTTATTCATTTAAAATTGAAAGCTGGAGAAAATACATTGTACTACTAATTGCTTGTTACAAGTTACTCTTAAATGAACCATAAAGTTTCTGACTGATGCCTAACAAGTATTATTCACTTCCTGTTACATAGAAGTGAATATTAGTTGATATTATACATAAAACAGCTATACTTTACCTTTTTTTTACAATAGCCAAATCGGTAGTCTTTTAAATAGCACACAAATGCTACCCCCCACCTCTTGAAAATAATTTCTGTAAATATTTACAGCATAATTATAGTAAAATATTTCAGAAATGAACATGTGCGACAAATACAAATAATTTGCAGTAAAATTCTGTTTTAACAGGAAATGTTGATGGCTGCGGTGCAGCCAGGAGAAAAAAAAAATCGGGGAACGCTTACTATTGCAAAAGCAAAAAACAGAAAAACATTGAGGGCACTTGTGTTGTTATATACTAGCTTAAAACCTAGTAACAGCCAGTAGCGTAGTCAAGGGGGGATGGCGTCCCTCTCCATTTTGCTTTTAACACAAGCGCCCCCTAACTTGTTTTAAAATTACAACAAAGCATCCCCGCACTCCTACCAATAATGAAAAGAAACATAATCACTAATCATCAGGCTCTAAAGTTTGTCAATTATTTTACTATTGTAGAGTAGAGGTCAGACTAGAATTGAGAATCCAGGTGGATCCGGCTACTGATGACAGGTCATCCAGTCCTCCCCTCCTCTTTCTTTGTCCAGAAATTTATAATTGAAAAAAAAAATTAGCATTACTACCCTAGAATTGTATTATGCAAGCTGAAGTGGAGGGAGAGGGTCTGCAATATTTTCGAAATTGAAGTTTCATGCCATCTTTATTCAAAATCAGGGGGAGGGGGTGTCATAACCCGTATGACTATACCTCATTTTATTCCCACTGAACTAAATCACAACGGTACAATTTGCCAAAAATGCATCAGTTATTTGCCTATCAGGGTAGCCCTGCCCCTGCAGTAACACTAACCACTATCTATGAAAAACATTACATAATTTGTTAAGAAAGGCTTCCATATCATTTTATTAGGCTAAAAACTTTTAAAATTAAAAATTGGGATGAACCATTTAAAATATTAGCTTACCCCATCTTTACAATGGGTAAAGGGGTTATGGCACAGGTTGTGTTATTGAAATTTTTAGGAGTGTACTTTCAGAATGTTTTAGCCTTTTTTGGGGGACGGGGTCATTGTTCTTTGGGGGCTCTGGCTTTTTTGAAAGAAGAATGTGCACCATTGCATAGAAAATATATTTTATTTGTCTCATGCCATAGAAAATATATTTTACTTGTGTCATGCCATTTACATGTTCGTATAAAAAAAAACCTCTGCCAATTCATTTCAGGGGGGGGGGGAGAACCCCCTCTTGGCTCCTCCCGTAAATCGTACTATTAATAGATCGAATGTATTTGAAAAATTGCAAAAGATTTATTTACCATTTTTATCTTGCAAAATACAAGCTTTAAAAAAGTTTACTTCATTTTCTTTCATAATGTACAAAGAATACGTTATGATAATTTCTATCACCTGCTTGTTATTTGTCATCATATGAACGTTTTTCGTTTATAAATGTATCAATGCGGTAATAATATCCATAAGAAGATTAATAGTTAACACATTAAATAAAATTACTGTTTTTGAAGCTTTTCCCAAAATTTGTTTTCTGTAAAACATATTCACTTATAACGAAAAGCTGTGTGCTTAATACTTCCGAATTTTTTAAAATATATACTTTTTTTTTTTTTGGTAGCTTTATGTAAAATCACAACATCATTCATAAATACGTACGACGATGCAGAATAATAATTTTCATTGCGGCCTCTCTTCGGTTATTCAAAATCAAAATAAGCAACGATCTGTATATGTGTGTTTCGTTTTGTTTCTTTTTCTTCTTCTTCTTCAAAAAAACTTAATTCCAGTAATACATCGCTCTTAAATCTGATTTAAATGCCGCAATTTCTACATAAGAATTTCACTTCCTTTTGAAAACAAAAACTGACCGCATCGACCGCGAGTGTGTCTGAAAATTCTGGTCGTTTTCGAATCGACCAGAGAAATATCGTGACGTCACGTTCTCGACCGGTCGACCGGGTGCTCGGAGTTTTCAGATGCACCCTGAGTGTCGAAGTTGCCAAGCGAGCTTTCGTCGTCGCCAAAACGCATCGCAGAAAATTAAAATGGATTATTTATTGTTATTGAATTCGCCAGAAAAATTGAAACTTGGGAAACTGCAACAAAGTTTATTTTTGGATTTGGTTGGGAGGCAAAACCTTTAGGCTCAAAAAATTCCCTTCATTCAATAGAAAAATAATAATTACTCTTTAGTTCAAACAAATTTTCAGTTAAGGAGGTTTAGAATTTGTTTTTCCTGAAAAACGTATATTTTGAAAAATGATTAATTTTAGTATTGTATTCTGACTCGAATAAAAACATAGTTGTAAAATATGTTTATTGATTTGAGGAGAAATGAAAACAAAATGAAGTCAAAAGATTTTTAAAATTTTCTTTGGGAATAAGAATTTGTTTAAAATACTGTAGCACATTTATGCAAATAACTCATAATATCAATGAAATCAGTGTCCTACAAAAGATGAGAGGACTTGCATGTGTCAATGAAACATAAAATCAGAAAAAAAACAAAAGATACTACCATAGGTAAACTTTTCTTGCATCTGTTTTCTTGTGAGCTGATAATTTTTATTCCTGGTTTATGTTACACTTGGTTTCTGAAATTCATCACTGGAAGATCTTGTTATAGAAATCTTCACCTCTAGTGTCCTGACTGAAACCATCAATGTAATGTTACTTGAACTTATGCTTTGTTCACTTTACTTAACTCAAAGTTATATCAGGATGACAGATGAACTTTGAATAGGATATATTGGTGTTTGGGCACAGCTCTCCTTGTTCTACTTATTATTATTAATTCTTTTTTTGTAAAAATGAAGTCACCAAGATTGAATATGTGACCTTCACAATGAACTTTTTCTTTTTGTGAAATAGTTTCATTCATCTGAAATCAATCATGTGACAAGAATGAATCTCCCTTGACTGAGAAATAGTGTAACAAGCATGAAATGCTTTCCATCTAGAACGCCTCATTCAAATCAGAAAGCTAAATAATTCTTTGTTCAAACAGAAGTGAAATTTAGATTTACAGAAGAAACTTGTATGTGTCAACATTTGATGAGTTGCTACACCAATGTTTAACAATAAACCATATTATAACAACAGTACAAAATTCAAATGAATTATTAAGCAGGTTGTGTTTCGATATTGTTAGATAATTCAAAGAAATTAAAACACGCATCCAAATAGTGGAGACCAGGGTATTTAGGTAGACATGAAATTCAAAAATCTTCATGCAATGAACCGAAAAGTACCAACAGAGATTGGCGACTTTGAATAAGAAAGCCAATCTTCTTGTCAGTACCATTCAGTATTAATCTTTATTTTTATTCTTGCTTCTCCTCACAGCTCTGCTAGGATATCAAAGATAAAAATTTCAAAACTTCAATGTCTAGAGCAGCATGAAAAACACATTAATGTTAAGACATTTTTATACAATATAAAACTCAAATGAATTGTTAAGAGGTTGTCTTTAGATAAGTTGCATGCATTCCAAATTAAAAAATACATCAGGGTTCAAGTAGAAATGAATTTCAGAATCTTCATGCTATGAATGAATAAGTACTGAGAGAAATTGTGGCTGAAGAAATCCTATGCACTTTTAGGTCTTTATATTTTTTTAAAAAAGAGCATACATAACGCTAATAACAATACATATTATTGAGATCACTTATGCAAATGCAATATACTTACTATTAGAGTAGCAATGAAAATGCCATTCTACCTAGAAATTTTATTCACTAAACTAAAAGCACACACACAACCTGTTTAATGCAGTTTTTTTTACTATAGTGGTCAATGTTTTGGAGTGATAATACTATTGTACCTGAAAATTTCATTCCTAACAATAATTTAATAAGTATTACACGAAATGCTTTAAATTTGCAGAATATAAAAACTTACTAAAATAAAAGCATACACAATTTATCAATTAATGTATGAATTGAACAGTCGGTAATCAAATGACAAGGAGAATGCATTTTACTTGGAAAATTCATCCATAACAATATATTAATAAATTTTGCAAGAAATGCTTTTAACTTGCAGAACATAAAAACTTATTCACTAAAATAAAAGCACACACACAACTTATTGTATAATATACACTAGATTGGTTAGTATTTGAATGATAATGAGAATACTATTGTACCTGGAAATTTCAGTCTTAACAATAAATGAATAACTATTATACCAAATGATTTAAACTTGTAGAGCATAAAAACTTGCTCACTAAAATAAATGCACACATTATCGCCTAATAATGCATTGAACAGTCAGTAATCAAAT
The DNA here is from genome assembly GCA_038502835.1 of Octonoba sinensis. Classification (NCBI taxonomy): domain Eukaryota; kingdom Metazoa; phylum Arthropoda; class Arachnida; order Araneae; family Uloboridae; genus Octonoba; species Octonoba sinensis. The sequence continues at coordinate 15,623,156 of CM076599.1, forward strand.
GCCGAGAATGCTATTCAACCTGAAAAATTTATCCATAACAATAAATTAGTATCACAATAAATGTTTCAAATTTATATAAAATAAAAGCCTGCACAATTATCATATTATATAAAAACGGATTAGTTCATACTAAAGCGATTTAGCGCATGAACGCTATCGTGCCTGGAAATTCTAAGAAGCTATTAATTTACAAGAAGTACTTACTTTGCTTTAACTTCTAGTTTTTTAAACATGTAGAAAATAAAACTTGAGTATTAGAGCACATAAGTTTTTAGTTATAAATAAATAAAAAAATTGCTTACTCAATATTCAAGTGACGACAAGAATGCTAGCTGGAAATTCTTTAAATTAAAGTAGCCTATTTTCTTGGATTTGATTCCAGTTTTTACCATATCTTTAGTTAATAACTCTAAAGAGCATTAACCTTTCATTTATAAGATTTCACTAAAAAGTAAGGAACATACCTGAAGAAATTTTGACCACGAAACAGAAAACCGTTCTTATCACAGACATTTTGAAAATGGCTCGCCGCTGTAAACTAACGCTGGGGGGAAAATGGGGGCAAGAATAAAGAAAGACCGATGATTGGCTATGAGCCTCCCAGGCTGAATAGATGTGGGGTCTAATCAGCCTTAAAAATCCAGGCTGAATAGCCACTTCGACAAACAATATTTGACAGTCACAGTGACAGTTAAGCTGAGACGTCTTTCCGCGGAGGATATTGAGGAGGGGCCATGAACAGGCAGGACTGCGGAGTTTGAGTCGGGCTGATTTTGGGATAAAGGAGTCGGAGTTTAGAGTCATTTAAAAAGGAGTCCGATTTCAACTCCATGGGGATTTTTTTTGGAAAAAAAAGAATTGAATTAAACAATTTTTTTGTCGATATGTTTGTTGATTAAGACTTTTTATCAAGGATATGGAGCAGCCACTTTTTTGAGTTGCTCCGATCCGACTTTTAAATGCATGCTCCGGCTCTGATCCATGTCTGAATATGTTTTTTAATGGTAAAAGATTTCAAAATGCAAAAAAAAAAATTCGAAGCAGGGGCAATTTTTTTTGTTCCAGCCCCGCTTTAGTTTTGAGCAAAATCGCATATCTCCACTGATTCGAGCGCCTGCTATCCACAATGAAGAAAACAGAAAATTAAAGAGAGGAAAATTTGTAGTAGGTTTTAAAGTTTTCAATTGCTCCAAATAGTGTTAGTCGACATATGTAAGGAAAAAGGAAGGACATTTTAAAATTTTAACTTCATTTTAAAGACATATTGTCAACACCTTTGGGAATCATTTTAAGATGTTAACAATATGCTAAATAGCACCAGGCCCAGGAGAGTGGACGAATAGGACACATTCCCCCCTCACTCCACATTTCCGGTAAAAATCCGACTGTTAAATATACGGAATATGATCTACCCACTTAACGAAAGGTCTTGTTAATACAGCAAGTAAAATTTGATTCTTAAATTTTAATTTGAACGTTTTGCAAATATATGTAAATTTATTTGGTAGCTGTGGGACACTTTTTTAAAATATAAATAGAATTTTCAGTTTCAAACATCAGAGCCAGATATCCAGCATAGAGCAGCTTCAGAAAAGGGACTTTGACATTCATCAAAAATGAACAGTGCATCCCCAATTCTGACCTTGGTTCCACTCAAAAGCAAACTCTTGGGTGCACCCCACTCCAATAATTAAATTTGACGTGCCGGATGGGATAACATGACCTTTCATGAAGTGGCCAGATTGGATTCAGTATATTTAAAAATGACGGCTATCTGATGTCTTCTGGAGGGGAGGGACAGTCCCATTGTTCCGCCCTCATCGGTGTGTCCATCTGACTGAAATACAAAATTACGTAAAGTTGTTAAAAACTATGTTTCTTTATTTTTTTTCATTGCTAAACACAAGCACTTTGTATCCAAAGAGTTATCCCTATATTCGCCTGGACAAATATATGGCTAAATTATTAAATCAATTCAGTTAAGCCTAATCTAAAGGGCCGAAAATTCGTTACATCCCTAATATACAGTAGGACATGTTCAACAAAGTCGCAAAATACAGCAAAAAGGCTAGTTAAATGGAGCGTAAAATAAGAGTTTTACATTTTATTTTTTATAAAGGAGATGGAGACAGTTTAAAAATTCCTGGAATCGGATTTGGTTGTTTTACCAACCAACTCCACAACTCAGGCCATGACTGAAGCCATAAAAACTGGACTTTTATAAAGAACATCCTTGATTCAAAAAATGTTTAACGTGACCAAAAATTGCAAAAAAATTCGCTTTTCGATTTTCAATTTCGATAGATTTTCCATAAGAGAGCCCCCAGCCCAAAAGGACAAAGATTTTCCTACCTCATTGTTCAAGGAAGGCCACAGCGCAACGAAGATTCATATTTCCTCTCTCTCTTTTATTTTTTTGAGTGTAAGAAATGAAGAAATTATGTTAAGGTGTATTTTCTAATGGGAATGAATGCACAAAGTAAATCAAGTCTGGAATATGTTTTCGTAATAGAGGGTACGGCAACATCTCCTTTTTCAAAACGCAAAATGACACTTAATTTATGAATCAGAATTTTTTAATACTGTTTCAGTACATATATAAAGTTTTGTTTCACAGTTTTGAAAATCAAATCAGATCCCCCCCCCCCCCCCCATTGTCCATGCACTGACAGCCTAACTTTGTTGTTTGTCACGATCATCCTTACCAGCATAGTAGCAGGTATGTTGCCAATTTCAGCTTGGATGTTGATTTTTAGGTGTTTTAGGATCCTTGAACTGTTGATATAAATGCTGGATTTAAAATAAAACCAAAAGAAAAAATCCAATTGGTCTGAATTGGGAGAGCGGACTGACCACTCCAAATCCCCAAACATTCATTCCAAAAGTAGGCCTTGACAGAAAATGCACGCTTCTCAGTTTTCATGATCTCAACTGACCAGTGTGAACAAAACTTTAGAACTGTGTGCCTCTCGAACGAGATCACTAGCGGCCCACAACAAGAACCTGAATGGTGCGCATTTCAAAAAGACAGTTATGCTGCCGCACCCTGTATGAACCTAATAAATTTACTTTAATTGATTAAATTTTTAAATTAATTAAATTGTAAAAATTACCCCTTCTTCTGATTTAGTGAAATTTTATTTTTGGATTTCATACATATTTATTGAATTTTCGCACAAAGTTTACTCCCTCCCCCCCAAACTTGAGTTCTAAATACAACATTGTAAGTTGTTATATACTTGTAAAATATGAAATAAACATTATCTTAAACAGAAGATAATCGGTTTATTTTCAAAATTCGTTATAATTATGTATATTGGGTCGTTATAAGAACATGAGTCAAGTGTACGAAATACTATACATTCTGTACTTTTTATTTTCAAATACAAAAATCTTTATCAATAGTACTCAATATTTTGACCTTTGAGTTTGGAAATAGTAAGTAAAGTACTTTCAAGGCTTTCTTGTGAGAAATGGTGGTGTAATGGCTGGAGGGCGTTGTGCCTAGATTTAGTAGCACCTGTAAAACATAAGAATATGTGTAAAGCAGTGGTGTCGCTTAGAAAGGATCGCCTCCACCCATTTTTTGATTTTTACACAAACATCCCCTCTGTTTTTAAAACTTCAACACAAGTATCCCATGTTTTCCCCCAGGTTTCTGCATTTTTAACAGCTTAACAACAATGGTATAAAGATATTAAAAAAGGCAAAGCCAATCAAAGCAAAGAGGATAGCCAGCACTATGTTAGACTGCGATCCCATAGAGGCCTCAATTACACATCCTCATAAAAATTCTTCAAAGCCAGAAAACTCATGTGAAATTGTTTACAATTTGTACTGGCTCAATGGTGGAAATACCTACTTCAATAAATATTCTGAACTGATGTTTTCCTTAATTTATGCATAGCCTGACATAGTGTGTAACTCATATATTTCTTTAGAATATCTAGTTTTTTTTTATAAATTTATTATTGTTAAATGGAATATTCCTTTTGATGAATAAGACAGTAAATAAACAAAATATTTGTATTATCTTAATTTTAAAATTTCTAATACAAAAAAATAAACATTGAAACACAACAAAGGATTTAGGATTATTTAAAAATAAATTCAAATTAGGTGTATATATGCACAATGCTGTTTGGAACTAATTTCCAATTAAAATTATAGTGTCAAACAGTAGTGGATTTGCCTTATATAATTACTGGAAGGAGCTTTTCTTGGTCATGGCAAGTTAATGCTTTTGGAGCCATATTGATACTTGCTTTATTATATTGTCTCATTAAATTTCTATGTTTTGAAATATTAAATTATAAAATGAGATGTGTGGTGGGGGGAGTCTCAAATAATTTTATGATCTTTCATTTATTTTGTAACTTCTTTTTTCTTCATTTTTTGAACCCAAGTACAAGGACAACAACAAGGACTTTTTTAAGGACAGGGGGCACTTTTTAAGTATCTTACATTCAATAATTTCTGCTTGGATGAAACGAATGGACACTCATGTCCAAATTTCACTTGCGATTAGAAATATTTCTCTCAAAAATTAATTAATTCACAAAAATACAATATGAATAGAAACTAAACTCATAAAAATTCAACATGTAAAAACAATTATATTTTGATAACAAAATATAACATTACAACACCTGAAAGACAAATATATTGCACTTTTTACAATGTTTAAAAAACAGGCTATAAGAAAAATTCTGATTAGATTAATATAATAAAATATAATTCAAAAAGTCATTTTTCTACTTTTAAAAAATTAAAACATTTTTCTTCTTATGTTGACTGTCTCTGTGTTTCTTCAGATTTGCCATACTGCGGAAATTTCGACTACAAGTCTCACACTTGAAAGGTTTTGAATTAGAGTGTATCAGCAAATGAGTTTTGAGGACATGTTTTTGAGTGAATGTCTTTTTGCAAACAAAACAACTGAAAGGCCTCTCTCCTGTGTGTGTTCGCATATGTCTCTTATAATTGCTAATACAAGGAGTGTGATAGTTACAATGCGGGCAGGCATGCACTGTTTCTGCTATTTGAGATGTTACAGAAAACATAGTAATAGTTGAAATGTCCCTTTCCAAGGGTGTAGCATCTAAAACAAAGATAAATTTTAAAAATTTGCAAAATTTAAAGAAATAATTCAAAAAAAGGAAAAAACATTTAAGAAAAATTTAATATGTTCCAGATATATATGAGCTGTTCAGAAAACAAAGTGTAAGTCCACTTTCATTGATGTTGAGATATTTAAGGTTTTGAATAAATAACTGCAATAAATTATTATTATAACTCTAGATTGTTATTTCATATAATTATGTAAACACTGAAATTATAAAAGGTTCAAAAGCTAGCATATAGACCAATGCCAGAATTAAAAAAAAAAATTCCAATTTAATTACTGACTTACACTGTGTGACTTCTGAAAAGCTCATATTTTACGTTTTTATACATCTAAGATGAGGATACAACCTTCAATAATGATGAAAAGTGATTCTGATTTTTACAAAAATGAATTCTAACATTTTCACCAATATTAATAACAAAAAAAATATCATCTCTTACCATAAAAGAAGACAAATCTTTCACATAAGAATGTTTTTATTAAATTTTGTCCATAGTAATAGCATAATTACATAGGGATCATTCATAAATGATGTCACGCTTCAAGGGGGGAGGGGGGTTCGTGAAATTGTGACCCCCCCCCCAAAGGGATGGGAGGGGTAACAAGAAGTGTAACATCCCTGCTTATGCAACATAGCGTGATACCTGACAAAGGGGGGGGGGGGGGGTCCACTGAAGTGTGACATATTGTGACAAAGGGGGGAGGGCGGGTCAAATATATGGGGGAAAAGCATGACATCATTTATGAACGGCCCCATACTGCATGTATGACAACAGTTAAATTTTATTATGGGGTTGTAAAATCAGATAATTTCCAGAATTGTCATTGCAGAAAGCAAGATTTTTATTGGCTTTTTAAACCAGTAGTCTTATAGAAATATCTAAACAAAACTTTTGGAATATCCTTAATGTATATAGCAGATTAGTATGGTTTATCCAATCGTCATCAAAAGTAAGCGGTAAGCTTTCAATGATAACATAAAAAAACCAGAAAACCAGTGAGACTTAGCTTTTGGGAGAAAACTTATTATTTTGTAATTTAAATTCTAGTTGACTGCCTTTATGAATACTTTCTGCTGCTAAGTATCCCCCCCCCCCTTTATATTAGTGTATGATTATAAAACTTAGGGGGGGGGGGACATCAATTTTCCAAAATATTATACAACTTCAGCAATCAAAGTAGATTGTTATGCTGTATTACAGTATTTGTAATTAAAAAAAAATCAAAATATGAACCCTCTTTCAAAACTTCCAACAAAATTGTAAATTAATTAAATAGCTATTTCAACAAAAAATATTTTAAAATTTCTTAATTAAACTTATCTATTTAATCATTGACTAAAGTAAAACATATTTACAAAGCTGTGAATCAAAATAAAAGCATGTACAGTGCTTTGTGTAACTAATAATGTATAAAAGAAGCACTAAAATTAAACAAATATCAAATAGGCAACAGCAGACTTTGGGTGCAACTAGGTGGGCTGATAATAAAGATCAAGTGCCCTCTTGAAATTATTCACCCCACAAGAAATAACAACACCTTCTGACCGAACTATTCTTATTACCTACAATAACACTACAGCACTATTAGTTTTTCTTAATTTCAATATTTAGCTTGAATTTTCATCATTTTCTTTTTTATTCAATTAGTGAAAATATGTACCTTACAGAGATTTGATAATTTCAAATTCATTATAGAAATGACCATTTTTAAAACCAATCACTTCAAAAAGAAAAAGAATTTTTTTTTAAATTGAGGTTTCTATAAAATTTCCTTTTTTACAATGACAGACAATTAAATTTCAGAAAAAAGAAATAATATGCAGTAAAACTCGGTTATGAAAAATGGGCAAGCAACTGATAAAATTTGCATGTTAAACATGAGTGCTCATAGCAACCAGGCTTACTATAAATGCAAATATTATTTCATAAAAATCAATCTATTAGCAGAACTGATAGTTCAGAAAAAAATTCCTTTCATTTTTCATAAATTATTGCACAAGGGGGGAAAAACGTCTGTGGTTTTTACTTTTTTCCAGTGTTTCGGCAAGCATTGAAACAATGGATGAAAATAAGACATACTTTCTGAAAATTTCAAGTTGTTATACCAATATTTCATCAAAATTTTAATAAAACCTCGTGAAACTTGTCTCAAAAAAAAAAAAAAAATATTTGAAAACTTAAACACGGGGAAAAAAATCTCTAAATCTGAGTAATGCTTGTAGTAACCATGTCTTATGAAAGACTTTTATCATTAAATTAACCATTTACTTCAACTTCCTTCTTTAAATCTTGGTTATCATTAAATCGAGTCTCACAATATCAGACTTCAACTGCATTATGAAAGTTGACGACATTCTTTGATAGCATAATTGTATATCCTCACCAAGGCTAATCAGGGTGGTAGGTAGGTAGGTTCTCCCCTTCCCCTCTAAAAAAATAATAAGGATTCCTTTAAGTTCAAATTTAAAATAATAAGGGTTGTCCCCCTTTTTTCATTACAATTCCATGTTGGTATTTTTTTTTTAAAACATAAAATGGATATTCTCCATGGTTGCTCTGTCAAGATGAAAATCATGACAGTTTAGGAAATTGGGATGTAGAACAGCTTGCAGAAATGTTTGGGAAGGGGGCGGGGAAAAGGCAGAACCCTCCCCCAAGAAATTATTTCTGGCAACAACGTTAATCCTAATTTTAATTTTATAATTTCTAAAACAACAACTAATGTAAATAAAATATAACATTTTGTAAGTGTACCACATAAACATAAATGTTTGCAACACATCATAAAATATATAAAAATCTGTGAAGAAGGAAGTTTATGTCTGCTTTTAAATTCTCTTACAGATTAGAACTAAAAAAAAAAAAAAAAAAAAAAACTTTTTATTCAATGGTTCAATATTTAGTTTTGTTTTGTTATGTAGCAAATATTTCAAGCAAAAAAAAGGTAGGTAATTTCAAAAAATAAGAACAAATTTTGTGCTCTAAAGTTCTAAAGATGCTTCACTTAGTGTATGCAAATATGTTACAAAGTACAGCCAGCAAGAAACCAGCAACTCAAAAGGAAACTTTAATGTACCAGTGTGACATTACAATGTAAGACATTTCACGACACTTTGTTTAATTCAAAGATGGTGAACATGACTATGGAGTTTGTACATGCACTGTCATATGCATTAGTAAATTAGATTTTTGAATGAAATCTCTACTACAAATTGAGCATTTATATGGGCGAAGTCCTGTATGAATTCTCATATGTCGTTTCAAATTTTGGCTCTGAGAGAAGGCTCTATTACAAATTGGACATAAATAAGGTTTTTCCCCAGTGTGTGTTAATGTGTGCACTGTAACATTAAACTTGTTACTAGATGAATAATCACAATAACAACAGGAATACACAGAATTTTTTACTCCTTTCCTGTTTTGATCATCACATTTCTTCCATAACAAAAGAGGCTCATTATAAGTACCTAAAAAAAGATGAGCAAGCATTAGTCAACTACACGTATACAAGAGATTAAAAATTTATATGCACAAAAATATATTAAAGAGGTATTACTGGTACATAAGAATTTAGAAAAACAATGCTCCAGAGAAATTTTGCATCAGATGTTAAAATTCATTTTATCTTTAAAAAAAATTAAAGAATGAAAATAGGAAAAAAGCCTCTGTCAGGAAATCCCCAGAGTTTTCTGGAAAAGACCATGTTAGATATATGATGGTATAGTACAACAGAGAGCTTTCTTTATGCTGTAAGTGTTTGTAGCATTTTTCAATCCATTTTTAATTTTTGTAATATATTAATATAATTAAGTTCTTAATTTTTGATAATTGTATGTTATGTAGTAATGCATAGAAATAGCATTGTTTTATAGAGAAAGAAAATTTTAATAAGTATATCAGTTAAGAAAATACAATTATTTATTATAATGAACAAAGGATACACACAAGATAAATGTGCAAAAAAAGCTGTTGAACAAATACCTAAAACTGTCAATTTCTTAGCAATTACATAGACAGGATTGAAATTTCGCATTTTTCTGTGTGTGTGTGTGGGGGGGGGGGGGGGGGGGGGAGTATAGGCATGTCGTCCAAATTTGATGGACCACAGTACAACACAAAATAGATATAAGAATATTAATTAACTAGTAGAATATTTATTACTCATTTTTGGCAAAACATATTAAATTATTTATTTAAAACCAAGGCATACATTCAGAATTTGCAATTCTGTCAATGACTTTTGAAATCAGATACTGCGACATTAATGCAGATGTACTGTTTACAAAATGTTTATAAAAATTTAGATTATACATTGTGACATTGACTGCTTTTAACAACTTTCTAACGGATTTACGGCCACGTGGTGCACCCAGAGGTCGTGCTAGGAATTTTTGTCAAAGAATGAAAATACTCCTTGGAGGTTTTTGGAGGAGTATTTTACTTTCTGGAAGAGTGAAAATAAAATAATAATAAACACTCTTTACAGATATCCGAGTTCAGAGTGAATGCCACTTCTGCTGCGACCTTGACACAGAGAGTAGCATACATGCAGCTAAATTAACTATTTTCTAAAAATTTCTTATTAATTCAAAATTTAGTATTTTCTAAAAAGTAAATAGCTGTCCATATTAAAATCAAATTTGAGGTATAAATAAATAAATGAAACTATAATAGTGAATAATAGCGATAAACGCAATTTTCGATAAACACATGTTCAATATCGGCACAGTTCAAAAAAAAAAAAAAGCTAGAAATTATTAAAATAAAATGCAAAATAAGCAGATTTAGGGCATCATGTGTAAATTGCGTTTGTGCTCGCGTTTTTTTCCCTCTTCTTTTAAAGGATGAAATGTTCTACAGAGATCGAGTTTGTTCTGCGACGTACGTCGCACTTTTAAGCACTTTCTGCTCCCGGGGGTCACACTGGAATACGTGAACTGCTTTAATAGATCACCACGGCTACTACAACACTTCAAGCTGGTTAGGCATGTTTCAATCAAATAATGAAGATATTCGGAAAGAGTTGCTACAGAATTTACGAGAAGCAATTAGTGACAAGTAGAATGTATTATCAGCCTGTATAGTCAAAGGTATTCCCCACCCCTTCAAGAGCTAACAATCTTGAACAAGTAGGGCATGTCCAGAATGTAAGGTTTCAGCCTTAACGTCTGGAAAAGGTTAGTGAAAGTGAAGAACTGGTATTTTAAAGTCCAAGATATATTGAACTTATTATGAATTTACATCTTAATGCAAAAATTCAGGAAAGATTTAAAACAAGTGTATATATATTCATTATAGAAAGATTGATATAGGATATTGTAATATGTCATAAAAATACAAGTATGTAATACATAATGTACATAGATAAAAATTTTAATTAAAAAAGAATTAACATTTATGTATTTAATCAAAAATAACACAATCACTAAAATGTAAAGCAATTTATGTTGATTCCTTCTATGCAACTTGAAATTACCTCTACTGCAAAACATTCAACTACATGTTTCACATTTCAAAGGCTTTGAATAAGAATACATTAACAAATGACTTTTAAGAGCATATGCATTTGTGTAAAACTTTTCTCACAAAAACTTGGACAGAAACTGGACAACTGTAAGGCTTTGATCTTGCATGTGTTTGCACATATGTTTTGTGATTACTAACACATTGTGTGCTTTTATTACAATATGGACAAGGAAAATCTAGCTTCTAATATTCGAGCTGTTGAGGAAAGCATTGGAAAAAAGTTGCTAAATCTCTTTCTCCAGTCAATGTATCTAAAGGGGAAAAAAAGTAATAACAGTAAAAATAACAGCTTTGATAAATCTATAATAAGTTTTCACATCATACAAAAAGAACATTGAAAAAAATAAACAAAAATAATATGTATACGTTAAAGTCATATTTAGAAAGAAGAAAAATATGCACAAATGTTGAAATAGGAAGTTTGCTGTTGATGATAAATTGGAAGACAGATAATGAAGGTTCCACTGTATATATAGTAGGGATCATAATCATTTTTAAATGATGAATGAGTGCAAAATGAACTAAAATGGACTGCTTTTTACAATCTTGCAGCTTTTAGAAATATTTTAATTCCTAATTTCAAGAAATTAAATCGCTAAACTAACATTCCTTCTGAAACATTTAAATAAAAAACAGGGATTATTATTATTTTTTAAAATAAAGTTGGAGCTTAGAAAATTTTAACCCAAAAAGAAAATGAAGGAAAAAAAAAGTTATTTACAAAAGCTGCTTTTTTAAATTTAAATTTCATGAACGAAAGTGCTTTGCAATTAATTCTAGTCTTTTTTTTTTCTTTGGTGAAATTTGAATTTTTAACTTCGGTAATATACTTCATTAAAAAAAACCTTAGCTGTGTGAGTTTTAGGCAAGTCATTTACTACGTTTGAACTATCAAACAGTTAAATAAACCATGGTAATATATTACAAAAACACCCAAACCCTAAATAAGGTACACACATGCTTATATTTATAGTTAAAATAACTGAACTGTTATTATATCTCAGTGTTATCAGATTTATAAAAGTAGAAAGTAGTACTAAACTGAAAAATGTCAACACAAAATTAGTATGATAAAAAAAGATTGAGCTAGAGTGTATCATGAAATTCAGAATTGAACATTCGCAAATAACAATATTTTGATACCCCTTCATAATGCTTAAGCTCTATTTTGACTTTATAAGAAAACTAGGGATACTTTTAGTAATTTAAATATAAACGACGACAGACATTCCTGCGGTATGGAAAAATGCAATCGAGATCTGTCAAAACATCTCAATGGTCAAAACAGTTTAAAATGTACTAACTGTAATCGTGAAAATTCACAAACACAGTTAAAACAGAAGTGCGGCCTTTATATAAAAATAAATAAATAAATAAATAAGGACCAAAAGTGAGTTTTTGTTATTATAAATTATTACAACTCACCTAAATTTGAAAACTATTTGCATAGATAAATCAATAAATTGGTAAAGTTGAGTAAAACGTGCCCCTCCACCACCCAACACTGACAGAAACAATTGAGGCGTTAGGCACTAGGCATTTTCGGATGGTTACCACAAAATGCCTAGTGCATTGGCGATAACTAATGCTGCCAAAGTATATTGGCGATGTTTCTCTTTTTTCAGCACTCGGCGTCCGTCTGGCGAGAAGGAAGCATCACTTTCACTTGTTTGCGCGGGAAAAATTGCAGATCAGATATCACATCAGTGATTTATTCTTTATACTTGACTAGAGTAAATTAAACTCTTTATGTGTTTTCCACAGATTTAATTTGTTAATATCAGGTAAGTATTTTTATTAAAATTTAGTTCTCAATCAATGCTAAAGATGTTCTTATTTTCAGGTAAAAAGGTTGATCGTTCTTATAACTTGGTGATGTTGAAATCTTAAGTCGTTTATGACAACAGTGCTGTTATCGACAGGATACGCATTTTATCTTTATTTTTTTAAGAAACTTTTGAAGGTTTATATCCGAAATCCTTGTCTACGCAGTAAGAACCGTTATACAGTATTTTTCTGTATTATACTGTATATCTGTATTCTGTATTATTTTCTGTAAATTTCCACGGCTGCTCAAAACTGCGCCAAAACGATTTTTCTGCTACGTGCTGCTGCTGCTACAAAAGGCGTTTTTTCGCAAACTTTGCGCCAAATAGCGACTTTTGGAAAAAAATCGAAAACATTTTAAATATTATATTTTTTTAACCTTAAAATCGACATCATTCGATACATTTTTCCTTTAGTCAACTAATTTTTTACCTTTGAAGCAGTTTATTAATGAATATTAGCTCTACCCTCTCTTAAGAACATCAAATATGGATGAGAAACTTGAGTAGAATGAGTGATGTATCCCACGCTTGTAGAAGAAACAGTGATACGATTTCTAATATTTTGTAGTATTATAGAGAGAAAAATCATTCCTCTTATCATTATTTATGTTTAACATTTTATTTGGTAAGTTTTTCTTGAAATAGATAAAAAAGTTTAATTTCATTTAACGTGAAAAAAATAAACTTAGCTTTTTTCCTCAGTGCACTTTGTTTTCTAATTTTTAGGAAATACTAATCAATGTTAAAAATCAATAACAAAACAGATGTTAAAAAGATTGCTGCTCCATTATACCAATTTTTTCAAATTCTTTAAGCCTACTTTCCACGTGCAAGCAAAGAAGCGCATACGTTCTACAATCTTTTTGCATCCTCTACAAAAATCGGATTTTTTTCATTTCAACTATTTATAATGTTTCTTCTCAAGGTAAATAAATAAAATGCAACGGCGGATCTAAGGGGGGGGGGGGGTGATGGGGCGATCCCCCCCCCCCCCTTGGGCTGATTCAAGTGGATACTACAACGACACTCCTAAGTGAGTTTTTACTCTTTGTGCCCCGGGACCAGCCATTTTTTTTATGTTCTTGGAATCCCAGCCTAATAGCCCTTCAAGTTCTATGCTTTCCCCCTGTCCCTTTGTCCTTTAGTATTGCTGAGTTGCTAATCCTCGGAGTAATGGGAAAGAGATTCCCTGCTCTTTTCTTCTACCCATCAAACTGGTGACAGCTAGCCAACCCTTAGCACGTGGTGTAAATTCCTGCAGCATTTACGCTACAACCTCGAGTCTGAGACATTTCATTGAACATTCATAATTACAGATGTTTAAATAAATTGCACATACTCGTTGATGGTTTTTTTAGTACATATTTAGTATTACATTTTGAAAATTTTAGAAAATATATTACTAATAATTGCTATTATTTTGTAATTTAGACATATCAATTTAAATTTAGAAAATGTATTTACAGGCCTACATTTTTCTTAAGAAAGCTTGAAGGAAATCCTAACTCGGTTAAAACTTGGCTAAGAAGCAGAATGAGTGATGATAGACTCACTGCATTAGCGTTATTGCATATCCATAAAGATATTACATTGGACGTTGAAAAAAATATAGACAGAATTGCGAAAGCAAAAAAACGTCAGCTTGTGTTCCTTTTATAAGGGCTCTGAATAAACGTATATGCATTGAAAAAATGTGCTAGTAAAATTTTAAATATCACTACACTAGCATTTTTTTTGTTGTTCCTGCTGTTTGAAAAAAAAAGGGGGGGGGGGGGGGCAGAGGGACTGTTGAAAAGGAATGAAGAATCTCCTCCATCCATCCTTATATTGAGCCCCGAGATTTCCAAAATCGCCCCCCCCCCCCTTGAAGATTTTCTAGATCCGCCCTTGATAAAATGTATATTTATTTTAAATAAAAACATTGTTTGAAAATATTATTTGTCCCTGAAAGTGTTTAGAGGTAGACTTTCAAACGCTGTAAAATTAAATATTGAATTTCAGCTTTTTTTCTTTTCTCATTACTCTTTAAGCTCTGTAATCTATATCATATAGCCACAATTAAAAAACATAAAACGTAAATATAAAGAACAAAATAAGTAAAAAAATTAGTTAAGTTAGAAAATCATTAAAAAAGCATGTATATCTTAATGAATTGATGATCTTTAGCAAATATGTTAAGCAAAATTATTAGAAGAAATAGAAATTTTGTTGTGGATGAACGACCTCATAAAAGTACGCTTGCTTAAAGTTTCAATTTTTTAACTAGATTTGAAAGTTATGAAATTATCACGCATTTCGTCTTTCTTTTAATTCAATTTAGTTTCTTTCAGCATCCAATTGCTGTAACCCTAGGATTCTTGAAATTTAATTGTAACTATTACACAATTTTTGAAAGATGTAAAGATAAATTGTTGGAAAAAAATAAATAAATCATTAGACATTTAATTATCAACATATAATAAGAAATACATTTTGTCTTTCTATTATAGTACTGAAAAATATAATTTGGTTCTTGAATTTTCTTGCTGAAAAATTATGAGACTCGGCAATTTACTTTTAGTGCTATTAATTACTTCCAAATTAGCTAAGTGAGAATTTAGAATTGAAATTTAAAGGAATATTTTTTAATCAGACAAATAATAAATATTACTGCAGGTAGAAAATAGGATTCGACTTCAAATATATTTTTTGATAAAATATGAAATTATATTTAATTCATTCAAAATTTTACTGTTACTATAATCACAGTGATTATACCTAAATAAGTACCATTTAAAAAACAAATTTTAATTAATGATATATAGTTTAAAATAGTTGAACCTTTCATATTAGTTTTTGCTTATTTTCTTGAAAGAATAGTGTTTTAGCTATTAAACAAAAAAGAGAGAATGCAATGATTTTTGAAAAGAAGAAAATGTTAAGCTTTCTTCCAGCTATTCTTAACTATTAGAAGAAAAAAACTTCAAAACATTTTAAAAAATAATCTGTTTCTTGAGAAAAGGGATCATTCATAAATGATGTCACGCTTCGAGAGGGGGGTGGGGGGTTCGTGAAATTGTGACAAAGGGGGGGGGGGGTCAAATACATGGGAAAAAAGCATGACGTCATTTATGATTGGCCCCAAAGTATTGAAAAACACCCTTATAAGGGTTATAGGCTTTATTAGTCTTACTTTTTGAATAGGTTATAAATAATTCCTTAAGAAATATAAAAATAATCCCGTTTTTGAAGGATGACTGACGTTTACATTTCCTATCATTTTGAAGACTTGAAACTGCTCTTACCCTTCATGTATGAAAATGACATTGCTTTAAAACAGCCAATATTACAAAAATAAAGAAAAAAATCCTCCAAAAATGGTACAAAGTTGATATTTTCGGCTCCTAAATTGATACAAAAGTCGATTTCTTCTGCTCCAAACTGATACAAAAGTTAAAATTCTTCAGCTCCAAACTGATACAAAAAGGACATTTAACCTGCTCCGAAAGATACTACAAATTCTGTTAAGGAGGTGGGAGCCTTGCTAACCTCAATGCGCTTCGTGATGGAATTTGTCGCGTACGATGCTGATATATAGTTGGCTGTCCAACAGGTAAGAATTTCAAATGCTCCCAGGTATTTTTCTGGTCGTATTCATACATATTTGTCTGAAAACCGTTGATCACATTGTGTGGTGAACGACCCACATTCTCGCGTCTAACATCGTGTACGATACAGTAACAGGCAAGTATTATATAAGATAATTCCTAAAGATGCTTCACGATGTTTTTTTTTCCGGTGAACTGACTTTGTTTCGAGGGAGAACTATTTCTCCCTATTGCTTTGTACAACATTTATGTGCGGTAGCTATTAAACAAGTAAGCAATTCATTATTTGGGATATTGGGTTCTGCAAGCACATTTCCCAGACAAACTGAACAGGAAAGGTCAGCATATATCATATCTGTTTTTGGCACCTTATGTAAATTCTAGCTCTTTTATCGAGTATATTATATCAGTAATATTTTGCAGCTGCTCTAGCATGCATTTTTATGTGGAGTACTGCAAAATGAGGGTTTTTATGTGCATTAACTAACAGGCAAAACTAGTAAACCCAGTGGCATCGTTTAGTGGGGGCCACTGCTAAAGCTCTACTACTATTCATTTCCCCATTTACCAATGCAGAGTGACCACACATTAATCCTGGTAGTTTGTCCTGTAGCAGTGCACTCGTGAATTTCCCATATGTTTCTCTATGATTTATTAACCAGTGCTTACTTATCCATATTTTTAATATCTGGAAATAATTATTATTGTGTGTGCAGGGAAAATAATCACGAGAAAGCCCCTAGTTAAAACACAAAATATAATATGAATGACCATCATTACATTGAAATTCCTAATGTTCACCTGGAACATCCCACTTGCATTTCTATTAAAATAATTTCAAACCTCCCCTTCCCTTCACTACTTGTAATTTACTTTTTTGTCTCTAAAATAAGTGATGAAATCAGGCACAGATCCAGGATTTTTTGAGGAGAGAGAGATTCCTATGATTTCACCTTTCATCAAGAAAAGTTATTCAGGTTTAGTTTGTTTTTCATATAATATTTAATAATTCTTGATGTCCTGTTATCTGCACCTGAACAGAAATTCCCTGTTTAAAAGTGCCAATTGCAGCAATTAAGGTTTTAAAAAGAGCAGGCTAATTATATAAGAGTATGAATGTTTCGTAATATCAAATGTTTTTACTTTCTTTGCAGGAACTCTTGACAAAAGCTTTGTTTTAAACAACAGGACTATTTTTGGAGAGTTATGTGTAACACTGCCCGGTGAAGCAGCTTCAAAGATTGTCCATATTTTGAAAAAGTATGGCTCTCTTTTGGAAGCGTTTTTCCAGGCAAAACCAAGTTGTGGTCTGTTCTCCCTGGATGAGAGATCCTGCAAATTTTTTAACTTGCATGAGAATCTACTCCACAATTTTGTTACCTGTCTATATACGCCTAGATGCATATTTCTTTACCTTTAAAAAAATGCTTAAAGCTTATCTTTCCGATCAGATGATGGACCGTTCCTTATGTTCGCAATTATAAAACCCTTTTTTTTTAATCATTGATAATTATTGGCATAAAAACCAATATATCTTTGAAATGTAATTGTTTTCACCTTATGTATTGAATATGTTAGCATACTGAGTGATGCAAAATGCTTTATAAAATATCTTGGGTATGGAAAAACATCTGTTTATCCTGCTTCAAACATATTAAAAAGCTTTTTACTGTTGATTTTGTTTTCTCTTCTATAGCATTCAAACTCTATTTGCATGCCTGATAGTCTGTATATTTCATTGAATACTAACAATTCCATTATATTTGGCCATTATATTATTATAAAGGGTTAAAAACTTATTTATAGGCATTATGTAATTGATTTTATGATCATATAATGATTAAAAATATTTTGTTAATGCAGGATTTTAATAAAATTCCCTGAAGTAAATTTGTGAGCATAATTTTTCAAAAAGTTGACGCTGAAATCCATTCTAAGAAAATGAAATGTTTTTTTTTTCTTTAGTTTAAAAAGTGGCATTCTTTGACGTAGATTAAATTGTCCTTTTCCACCCTCCCCTAAAGGATAATCTATTATGACTTCTATAACAAAGAACACCAAAACTTATTTGAAAATAGAGCCTAATTTGTAACTTAACTTAAGAAATTTCATTTGAACACATTCAGTAAGATTCAATAGACACTGAAATAATAGGAAGAAACACCTTACTACCAAAATGGATTATGTATGCCTATTCTGTTTCTAGATGAGGGGGAAGGATTTCCAACACCCATTGTGCTTTATTTCAGGTTAAATTAAATCATTGAAGTACTTAATTAAAAAAGTAGAAACATTTGCACACACCTAATTAAAACTTAATAATTAAGATGAGTACTGATTTGTTTTATTTACTAGCAGCAGTATCTAGTTGTGCTAAATTGATTTAGTTGGTATGTAAAGTAATTATAGAGTAGCAGTTAAACATTCTCTGGCAGACATTTTTTTAAAATCTACTTTAATTCTATCTTTGCTTTACTAATCTTTAAAAAAAAAATTGATACTTCCTGCTCAATTACATTTTATTTGCCAATATGATGAATGAATTATGTATATTTTAATAGAATTTAATTTAATAATTTTATTTGAAGTTGATTTTTTTTTGTGAATTTTTTTATTAAGTTTAAAAGTTGCTGTAATTAATTTTAAAAATGTATATGATGGTTGTTGTTACATCAGGTATTTTAAAAAGAAGAAAAATACATGATTAAATAGTAAGTGGAGTGGAAAGACTAATAATAAGATGGAAGATTTGTACATTTTTCTTTTTCACTTTTGTAATAAAGTTTTTTCTGGATTTGCTTTTAATGACAATTATTAAAGAATGATTCCACCAGTATTTACTCCAATGTTAAGATTATTTTCAGTTAAAAATTTAATATTTCTTTTGCAAGAAGTATTCAGTTTCAGTATAAATGAGTATTTGAAATGAAGACTGCTTTAACTACATTCTGATTAATACTTTTGGAGATAAAATACAGCTCAAATGAAATTTTTCTTTAAAAAAAAGGGCCTAGTGCCACAAGGCCAGAATTACACCAACATCTTAAAAAGAAAAAATATGGTACATTTTTGGTCTTTAAATGATGAAAAATGTTTTTCTTCAAATTTCATACTTTTTGACAAGAATTAGTGTTGAGATTACTTTCTATTGCATTCATAGCACCCCCTCCCCCTCCTGCACTTGGCTTGTTACGCTGATGAACTAGACGTTTTTCAGAAAAGGAAGACCCGAATTCTGCCTACTTTGAATTTTGTGAAAGCTACTTTAGTGTTTGACCGAGATTCTTAATTCCCAGAGCATAAGTTAGGCACTTGCAGGGTTGCCACAGGCGACTAAAAAGCAACTATTTTCAACATCAGGAGACTATGGCAACTATTTTCTTCGAAATCGGGCGAAAAAGCAACTAATTTTTCCCAGAGGGAACTATTAGGCAACTTTTTTTTTTTTTGCCTCTCTTGGAATTCTTTTATTCAAATGTACCAAAAAATATTTTTGAGAAAAAAATTTTCTTTTATTTCACGGAAAATCGTGCCATAATTTTTCAAACTTCCATCTTGGCCCAAGCGACTGCCTACACTTCATGTTGACCTTGAAGCAATTGCCAATGAAGCTGACACTGCTGCCAATGAAAGGGGTTAGTTTGCTTTTTTCATGGGTGATTTGGTAGTCAACACAGAAGCTGCGCCATGTGCACGCGATATGCATTTCAATATCGCGATATGCGCCTTTTCTCTTTATTTTTCTGTAACCCTTACCTTTTCTCTCGAACACTGGCAACCAACGGCAGTGTTGCTTGACCACAATATCCACGGTGTTGCACGGCGAAGGATTGCAACGATATGTCCGAAACACCCAATCATCACATAGACAGACATGTTTTTTCCGTATTTTTGGAAAGTAAGAATTTCGTTTCCACGAAAATCCCTTCTTTCTTTTCAATGAAAAGTTTTGAAAGTAACCTAGACTGCCAACTTTTACAAACTACGAGTAAAATTTACGCATTTTTTCTGTTTTTAGCTCTTTAAAGGCTTGGTCTTGATTTTTTACGCATTTCGAATTTCGATTGCATCGGCTTCGGAAAAACTTTCTAGTGCTCATTTACTATCAGATTCTGCATCTTGGAGCTCAATAACTTTGAACTTACCATAATTTTTAATCTTTGTTACATTTCAACTTCTGTAGTACAAACTTGCACGGGCGTCATTTTGTCACGCCCACTTGAAAAATTCCGCCGAAAATAAAATAATTTCTGTTAAAATTCTTGTAAGTTTATGATCATATAAGTTAATTACAAGAATTAAATATTTCAGCCTTGTTAATAATCTAGTTTTAAAAAATATTTCTTCCAAAAAATATTTTATATATATATATATATATATATATATTTTGCCATGTAATTTCAAATTGATTTTTTTAAAGTTTTGATTATCTCTAGCAATTGTCTATTGGGTGATTTTTCCAATATTATAAAATAATTGTTAAATTTGTGAAAAAAAGTAAACTTAATGTTTTTGATATTGTCTCCTCTTGAAAGCCTCGCAAGTGGCTTGCTTAGAATTTCATTAAACAAGTAGCTCAATATTATACACGTATCTAAATAAGAGATCAGCCATTGCGTGTTTAAATCTCAAGTATGTTTATTTTCTATTAATAACCTTGCTCTTCTCTCTCGTATTGCAATCTTTTTTTTTTTACTTCACTCCTTATTCATTGATATTTTTAATCTTTGGTAGATATGAAATACTTATTTCAGTTTAAAAAGTTAATGCTCGGAAACGTGTTTATTTCATATAAAAATGCAATTGCTTTTTTATAAATTACACTGTATTCATAGCAACTCTTTATGTAGAAATATAAGATCCGAATGTAATAAGTAAGTACCCATCACTGAACAAGTTAATTAAGACTTGTTTGTCATTGAGCCGTGGCTACTATTTAGGCTACTATTTTCGTGCTTTTATGCTACTAAAGCAACTATTTTTATTCCATTTCTTCTGTGGCAACCCTGCACTTGAAACCAAAGGGGTGTAAGTGATAAAATTGAAAATTTGGAGATAACTAATGCAAATAATAGAGAAAGCATTATTTTATATTGTGGCAAGAGAGTTAGTGATAGCTGTAACTGTTGCATGGTGCTCCACCCCAACGTGATTTAGAAAAAAATGACATTAAATTTCCCCTAAGATCTAAACTTTAAACGCGTTTTACTCAGAATCATTTTTAGTCACTTACATCCCTTTGCTTTCCACTGCCTCAATTCGCCTACAGGGTCCTTAATAAAAGTAGGGCCTTAGCGTCAACTTTTACCCACGTTAACATAGCACACCTAACATCTAATTCGAAACAAAGACACTCACGCGTAGGCGAGAAGTCGGACGCTAAAATGTTTAGAAATACGAAGAATGAAGCGAAAACGTACGCTGATTGCTCCCGATACAATCTATTAAAAAAGTACAATAGTACTATTGCTTTTTGGTGCCAACTCCCCAGACCCGTCATTTCAAAAATTTTTAGCGGGAAGGGGGCAAAGGGTATATTTTCGATGTTTATTATAGGTAAAAAGCAACAAAATACATAAAAAACATGTATAACTTCAATGTACAATGAAACCTGTGCAATTTGACCACTTTTGTGGTTCAATATATATATACAGATATGTGATTTCAGGCCGATTTGGTAAAATGGAACGGGACATTTGGCTAACAACCAAGCCAGTTTAGAAAGACTGTGCTGACATAATCAATCTTACTTCAGAAAGCGCGTACATGTATGATGTCAAAAAACAGCCACGTGAATAACGAAGTGATACAGTCGTCTCATGTTTTCAGACTCAGATGAGTCATATATGTTTGTTGGTTTCTCGAACGGTGGTAACCGCGTAAGAAATCTGTTGATGACTGCAATGATTCTATAGGTGTTCTATCATCACATCAGCAATTGCTAAATAAGAGCACTACATCACGCGGGACACAAATGCTCTGTGTCATATGATTTGGGGCGCCTTTGCTGGCGAGGCCATCGCTATAGGGTCCTTTTATATATTCTGTCAATGAAGTCCCATCAAACCATATGGGATCATTCCTAAATGATGTCACGCTTCGAGGGTGGAGGGGTTCGTGAAATCGACAAATATATGGAAAAAGAGCGTGACATCATTTATGAACGGCCCCTATGCTGCATTGCGGTGACACAACCCTTCCCTTCAGGAGTTACCTATTGCCGTTCACGTCACCAGCCGAAAAACAGTTGCCCCCATACATACACGAAACATACAATAGCAAAATCATGCCTAAAATCTCACAGCACTAAACATTGTTGTTGTTGCTTATGCCACTTGGAAATCCAAGCTCCCCTTCGCAGAGCGACTAGGAATTAAGGCAGTAATGAGCGCCTTCCGTTTCAACATGATCACCAATGGTGGAAGTACGACTTGGCTCATAATGTACTTGGATGACACCAGATGGCGCCACCTTCCTTTTTAGACCTGTGGGTGAAGCAGTGGCGGATCCAGAAAAAAATTCTGGGGGGGGGGGGCACAATGTGGCTGATGTGCGTGGTTTCCACTTAAAAACAAAATAGAGGGGGGGGGGGACACAACTAAAGAAACTGTGATCCGTTTTAATTTCCAAATATAATTTAATCAATTATTTAATTAAACTTAATTGATTTATTAAATTTAAATTATCAATAAAATTTTAATTAATTATTCCCTAATTAAATACAAAAAAACCCCTTTTTTTTTTTTTTAAACTGGACATATATAATAAAGGAATATATACTGTGAAAGCACTTATTTTCTTGAGCACTTTTTTTTAACTTTTGGTTTTGTTCATATATAATTCGCGAAATTTTCAGCTCGCAAAATCACCAATAACTTCTTTTTCGCGAAAATTTAGGGAGGGGGGGGGGGGGTCAAATGGAGTCTTCTGCTTCGTACTTTTTAATTTAACATTATTAGCATTCCGTCTTTTAAAAATTTTAATACATTAAAAAGCAGTGAGGTGTGTCACATCTCACAGAAAATAAATTTCCCGGAAGTCTTATTGAAAGAGTTCGACATGAAAGGGGGGGGGGGAGAAAGTTATTATACACAAATACATTACCCAGGGGGGACATCGATTTTGGGAGATTCCTTAATTTGCAGGGGGTGTATCATCGTTCTGAGAGGGGGCGGCAACCTTGCAATATCCATTTAGTCTATCCTTACATTTCTGAGATCACATGTCAAAATTTTAACTATTTGGGTCACATATTCCAACCTCATATGCGTCTAAACTCTGATATCGAAGTTCCTTAACAAATTAATCGTGCACCCTATGACCTCCGAGAACAAAGAAGCGACCAAGGTTACACGAACGATAGCTATCATTGTCAATAAATTGGAATTTGTTATGAATTAAAATATATTTAAAGGATTTACCTCCGGTTAAAGCAGTCCAATCACACACATATAATTTACAAAGAGAGGGGGGGGGGGATAGGGTCCGATCAATATCCCTGCGTTTATCAAAAGTACAGTTCATTATATAAGACTGCAACATGAATAAGAAAGCTATAGAATGGTATTTAAAAGGGGGGGGGGGGTTAAAATGTAAAGTGGCTTTGCGGCAGCAACCCTACCACGAATAAGACAGGGGGCCCCACCAGGGTTTGAACGTTTTAGGGGAATTTTTTTTTTTGGGGGGGGGGGAGGTGGCTTTGCCTATTTGAGTGGTTCTAATAATAATTTTAGATTATTATTATAATTATTTATCAATGATGAGATCAACTATTTTCCTTGAAGTTCAGTTTCCCAAATAAGCAGGAGATATACAATATAATACATATATGTATGCGCTTTTTCTTTGTATAATATTTCGAGTAAATTGCCTTTGAAAAATTATTTCAAATAATGTCTCTTCTAGTCAGCTTTACTACATCCGAATATTCGATCTGCTATTCCCAGACAAATCAAACATGCTTCAAAATTTCAGTAGAATAACAAATAGCCATTGCATCTGTAGTTGATATTTTGAAATTATCCTTCATCGGTTTGGGGGAGGTTCCGAGCTTTTTAGGGTTTGCGCCATTGCCCTAAAGGGGGGGGGGGCATCCCTGCTAGCGATATTTCCCATCAACAAATACTTAACGAACATGCAAGACAGAAATAGTTTTTAAATTTAATCTTCGACCCGTCTCCTTCCCCAGTATTTTCGTAGGTTGAGTGCCCCACCCACACACGGGTTTTCAAAGCTCGGAACCTCAAGCCTCCTGATGCGTTGGAAAAAATTCATCACATTGAAAGCCTTCATCCACGGGTGGATTATTGATCATGCGCTTTTAAATGGAAACTTAATAAAAACATCCACAGTATAAAAAAATAGATAAAAACCTATTTTAACTGACATCCCTCAAATGCAGACATTTCTCTCAAATAAAAAAAATTTTTTTTTTTTTTTGGTACCTCTGTTTGCGGACACCATTTCTTGATCATAAAATCATAATTTGAGACTTAATTTTATTAAATATCGGGTTTCCGTGGCGGACTAGTCCTTGCGAGGAAATGGGTAAAATATTTTTCCAGGATTACCTAGACCCCCATATCCCCCCCCCTTAACTTATTCTTAATTACAAGTCAATAAAATGAGTCGGCGCGGGGCCCCGCCTGCCGATCACCCGGATCCGCCCCTGCTGAATGAAATTATTTCGTTCTGCTCAAAGATCGTTGTTTTTGTCGTTAAGTTGCTAACGTACTATTTTGCTCCATGTTTGATTGAATTGTATTGTTTAGTGGAAAAATCGTGCCTTTTTCGTCGCTTTATTAGTTGACGTTTTTGGCCGTTAATCATGATGAAGGACCAAAGCTTTGTAAAACACATTTTATATACACTAATCTAAACTACTACACGATTACATAAAACTATATCTACACAATACAATCATTGTGCGCGATTCTGCGCAGAGAATCGGATGCATTGCTTTCAGGCTGAGAGTTCCGGCTCGACTGTCTCTGGGCTCATAGAGCCGTGTGATGGCGCTGAAGTCGCGCTCGCCATAACGTTACATTTTTCTCTTTACATTGATTTATTTCATTTCAGTATTTGGTCCGTTTCATTACCGATTGATAATTTTATTTAAAATTTCAAATGTTTAAAAGCTTTATCCTACGCTAGATGTATGTTTTAATTTACTAAATAAAGGGTCAATCCATATAATTTCATGGGATTATAAAGAAACGTGCTGTTCGACCATGTTTTTTTCTCTTGATACCCCCGTCCCTGATAGCTACATACGTACAAAGGATGTTAAGAACAATTTTCATTTTTTTCTTTACTTATGACCTTGGAATTTATAGAGGTCATCAAAAATCGTTCTCGTGGGTAAAATTGGGATTATTGGACTTTTTACAATTTGTCCCAAATCTATATGAAGTGAATTTATGGCTGCTAATTTTGCAGATTGGTATTAAAGTATATTAGGTAATAGAGTTGCAGGACAAATTCGACTGCTGTAAGTTAACTATTTAAATAATGACAACAGGGGTCAAAGTTTAAGGCCAATATCAAATTTTTGCTAACTTCCAAAGGGGACAAAAATACAGAATGAAGTACCACAAAAATTAATCACAAGAATCACACTAAGGAGCACTAATCACATACAGATGCACTAAGTGTAATTGTGACCCCTTTACAGCGTACAGTCACTCAAAATGTTGGAAAAAGAACAAAAATGACTATTTGGGGCCCCTATAAAATAAGAGTTGATGAAATTTAAAAAAAAATATGCATGTGTGTATTGCTTTGTGGTTTTGATAGCTGTAATGAGTTATCAAAGGTTCATGTTAGACAGAAGTCATTTAAAAATTATTTTCCAGTCACAGAATTTTTGCTATATAACCTTAGCATTAAAACAACTGTAATAGTTAAAGTAAGTAAAGGTAAAAAAAGAAATGCAGAGTTTCTGTGAATAAGAAACCATACACATTTCATATTGCTTGAGCTTATGTAATACATTTTATCTCATAGGTTTTAAATAAAATATATTTTAAGGATTTATACATCTGGAGAGAGAGAAATAATAAAATATTACAAACAAATATGTGCTTTTTATTCAAA
This sequence comes from Octonoba sinensis, assembly GCA_038502835.1. Taxonomy (NCBI): domain Eukaryota; kingdom Metazoa; phylum Arthropoda; class Arachnida; order Araneae; family Uloboridae; genus Octonoba; species Octonoba sinensis. The sequence goes on from CM076599.1 coordinate 15,649,323, forward strand.
ATAAACCATACAAGGGGGCCTCGGTGGCCGAGCGGTCTTAGTACCAGTTTCCGCCCGCTGCTTGCGCGCAGTAACGAGGTCGCGGGTTCGATTCCCACCTTGCCCTGGGTGTATTTCTGTTATTTCCTTTCTTTGTGATGTAATAAAATCTTTCATGTATTGTCTTGTGCTATCTGTCATATTGGACGACAGTTCATAAGCGAGTCCCGAGACTAAGCACACGAACTGGAAAATAAATGTACTTCAATTAAAATTAAATTAAACCATACAATCTATAAATTCATGAGTATTTTCATTATTTTATCAAAAATCTACAACCAATTGCTTTGTGATGCCTTGAGCAAAGCCTACAGCATTTTCTTCTTGTGCCTGGAAATATCACCTCACAGAATGCCACTATTTTTAAAACTGTGGACAATTCATTGAAGATGAATTACCGGGCAATTTTTAGTATAGAAATGCTGCCAATTACTTACTTAAAAGATATTCATCTCAGAGCATTTTCATTAAAACTGTCTTACATGTAACTTCTGATATTTATACTCTTGGTGAACTGATTTAATGCTTAGAGAATTAATCAAATATGAAAAGGACACAATAAAGAAAAAAGAAGAAGAATTTTATGGAAGTTTAAAATAATTGTTTCTAACTTCTTTTGAAACATATAAATTTAATTATACACTATAGAAAACTACTTAATATAAATGTAGAAATGTATGTGCAGGAAGTATATCATGAAAACAATTGCCTCAACATAGCATTAGTTAAATTTACTTCTTTTCTTGCAGCAACCTCATGATAAAAATATGCAATAAAAGAATAGGTTAAAAATACGATATCAATACAAATCAGCTTAAAATAAATAGATTGAGCATAAACTACTTGATAGTCTATTATACAAATATAGCAAATTTGTTTTTTGCAGACTTAACTTTGTATGGAGTTAATTTTAGTTTTAGGGATCATTCACTTAAGTATCTCCAAGAAATTTCTTCATAAACAATTAATAAATAATTAAAAAGGTAAAGCAAAATAAAAGACACACAGAATATGTATTTTATACCTGAAATTGATAATTGAAGTATATTTTCATCTTTCTTATGAATTGAGCATGAATTGATCATTTTCAATGTGTACTCAAGACAGTACTCACCAAAAATGATCTGATGAATTTCAATATTTTTCATAACACTCTTTTCCCACAATTAATAGATATCTAATGCAACAGATGATTTTTTTTACACATAAGAGAAACTTAATCATTTTTTTAAAGCATAAAATAAGATTTCTGTTTATTTTGCTTGTTCAAAACATTTTCCATTTGAAGCAGTTAAACTAGCTAGACAACCATCAAATTTCTCAGATGCATCAAGATCTGGACATAAATACATAAATATGAAGTAAAACACTTATAAAAATTATGATAGAGCATTAAGAATTTTAGATTATTATTATAATTATTTATCAATGATGAGATCAACTATTTTCCTTGAAGTTCAGTTTCCCAAATAAGCAGGAGGGCTGTGAGATATACAATATAATACACATATATGTATGCGCTTTTTCTTTGTATAATATTTCGAGTGCATTGCCTTTGAAAAATTATTCAAATGATGTCTCTTCTAGTCAGCTTTACTACATTCGTATATTTGATCTGCTATTCCCAGACAAATCAAACATTCTTCAAATTTCAGTAGAATAACAAATAGCCATTGCATCTCTAGTTGATATTTTGAAATTATCATTAATGGTTCTAAAAGATAGGTTTACATTCATACTTAACTTTACAATGAAACACGAAGATGTAACAAATTTAATTCATTAAGAAGTGAAAATTTGACAAAAACTAGTTTGGAGTTAAAAAATTTTTTAGCATATCCACTACTTTATAAACTTACCGTAAACAACGTATTTATAATGAATACCAAGTTAAATTCGAAAAAAAACATCTTACTACACAATAATTTAAATACCAATTAGCGAATTATGCGCAACAAAAAATACCGTATACATAACATTCATGATTTTCACCATTATCCGTCAATGCTTAGTGAAGTCAACCGTTTCAAAACATTTTTCTTTCGAGCACTAGGCACTCGGGAATTCCCTGTGTTATTCTTCGCATAAAAATTTAAGTTGAAGCGATAACAGTTCAAACTAGGCAACCCCTTTTCAATAACAAATAACTTCTTAAACCGTACCACGTGATACGAACTAGCCAATCGGATATGTTATTTCAGAATGCCTAGTGAAGTCTAACGTCTCGTCAGAAACAATTTAAAATCGTTTGGATACATCTAAACCCAAGAATTTAAAACTCATGGAACTTGTTTTGTTCATGTTCACGGTAAACAGGCTATGTTTAAAATGACTTTAGATTTACAACATTGGTATTTTGAAATTTTCGTGTTTAAAAATTGTTTTTTGAACCTAATTTTCCTCTTTCAAAAGTCGTTGTTTTCTCGACATTAATTGATTATGGTGGTTTCTATAGTTACGAACATAAATCCAGTTCTAGTAAAGATATGAAATTATTAATTTCAAATTAATGATTACACCGTGTTTTTAAAATCAAATGCAGTTATTTTATGTAACTGAAATTTGAAAGAATAATAAAGTTAATGCAATCTTGATCTAGGAAAAAGGAAAGCTGAAGAGTCGAAGGAGTCGCTTTTAAAAAAAAGCACCTTATTATGGAATAGTTAGTAGTTATTTTGTAGACATTAAATAATCTTTTTTAAACATGTCAGCGTGTATTACTTAACTAGCTGATATACCCATAGCCGCATGGATTCCCAAAGCAACATGTCAATCAATGAAGAGAGGAACGCAATACAGACCTAAAACAGCCATACTCGACTTTTTTTTCATGGCACTTTTTTGCGGTATTTCACATGCACAACATCAAACTGAATGAAAATTAATATGCTTCATAAGCATAGCATTCTCTTCAAATGTTGCTGAAACTGTCTAACAAACTATTCTTTTCAGGAGTAATCAAATCTAATTCCTTGTGAAAAGGAAAAAATGCTTTTTTAGGGGGTAGCTTTATTAAAGTAAGAGCGAGGTTTTCAATAATTGAGAGTCTTGCCAATTTAAATTGTTTTTTTTTTTTGATGCCAAAGACCAGATGCTGATGTTTTAAGCCTTGCCAATGTTGCTGAAATGGAACATTTGCTGCCCAATGCTTGTCAAACTTGCCAAGTCTGAATTATCAAAATTTCCCCAAAATAGGATATGTATTACGGAATGTAATATCCTCTGGCTGCCTTTACCGACTATGACCGCCCGGTAAACCAAATAGGACAGAAAAACCCATTGATCATTCTCGTCAAATGAACACCAAACTAGGCAATATTTCACCAATAATATGAATAGCCTTGTTTCAAACCCACGTGAATTTGTGTAACCCTGAGAAAACATTTTAGTTATAATTTAATTACTCTGCTGTCAATTCGACAAACTTTTGTCGAACTTCTTTTGTTTGATGGAAGTTTCCATAAGTAACACCAAATGTGGCCCATGCTGGTCTTACCATTAAGCAGTTTTTCACATGTTCAATTTCTGCTTTATAAAAGCTAAAAAGTGATTTAAAATTTAAAAAATTGATCTGCATGAAATCAGGGTCCACCACTGGGCAAAGGTGCCAAAATTCATTAAAAGAGGAAATCACAAATAATAGATTCAATTGGCCAATTGTGTATTGCCAAGATGATGGTATATTTCCATGATAGAATATCAGGCAAATTATGACAATGAAGTTATACAGTACCTATAAATTGTACGTCTTTTACCAATTAAGTTTTTTTTACATATTTTAACATGTAAAAAAACCGAACACAGTTTAAAAACTGTGTTCGGTTTCATGATTGTAATTATTCAATCACACATCATATTTTTTAAGATATGATGTGTGAGTGAATCATTACATCGTGAGCCTGGAGAAGATTGCTGACTGCTGTTGGAGTAATCCTAAGGTTGCCAAGCATCTCGGATATTTATAAATTTAATACAGTAGCTTCAAGTTATTCAAAGAAGAATAATCCTTGTTAAAAAATGAAAATGAATTTTTACTTTTTTTGAAAAAAGACTTCAATAGGATTTTACAGATACCATTTTTTTATTATTTACTGTACCTACAGTTCCATTAAAACTGAGAAAACAAAAGCAGATAACTTTTATTTAAGTGAAAATATTTTAATTTTATTCTTTTTTGACATTGATTATTTTCCATGCTGATTATATGCAGAGGATGAAAACCCAACCTGCAAAAAATCAAGCTGAACCTTCATTTCCGTTCTTTTCTAGTAGAAAAGTAAATTCAAAGTGTTCGAACTGCTGATAGGTTTCAAACAAGCCCCCAGGTGCAGTTTTTTTACGTGCTTTCCTATGGTTATCAAATTGGAGACGCCATGGTAATTCCTTCACATAGATCTGAGCAATGTTATATAGTTTTAAATTAAAATTAGAGCAGTTTTAAACTTTTTCGATTTAAACAAAAAATGTATGACAATCTCTGGGCATTAAAGTACCTCTGTGCCAAATTTGGTGAGATTGATTGTAAACTGCAGATTTATATAATATGGAATGTGTACATGCATGCTCTTTGTTTTACTTATATAATACTATTTCCTTTTGCAAACTACAGGAAGTATCGCATTCATAAAAATTTCCTACTCAAGCCCTATTTACTTACACTTAAATCAATTTTTACAAGTATCTTCTTAATGTCTGGTATATGTGCATATGTATGGGAATCCAAAGTATCCATTTTGACTGTCTTCAACTCAATTTTGACAAGTTCTATCAAATAAAAATGCGAGATTTAATTCTGAACTTAACATCTTCATCCACTGATAAAGAGGTTCCTTGTAACTCAAAACATGTGAAAACATTATAGTGATGCACTTTATTTTGCATTTTTGTGCATCTTTATAATGTTTTCAAATATTTGGGAAATGGTTACAGATTTGTGTCAATTGATTTGCTAAAATGTGTCATGATTAACTTGTGTTAAAATTGAATAATCCAATAAACCTTTTCATTCTCCACAGTATGCATTCTTACTGAGAGGTAATTTCAAGCATGGTCGCAGGAGAGACCAGCCCTGTGGCATCTGGCAGTGAAAGTGCTGATCCATCTACAAGCGGGAAAAGTTTGCTGCAATTTTATCAAAAGAAGTTTGATGAAAATCAGAAACAGGATGACAAGTACAAGCAGAAAATCGATAAGCATCTGAGTGATCTAATAGCTGATAGAGTAAGTAATCTTGTTTTAATTTAAACTTCAGAATGTAATCATAATGATGAATGTAATTGCATAGTATAATTTTCAGCTTTCCAAATTCTTCTATAATTTTCCATCAATACCTTTTGGTATATATAATATATAGTGTAGTAACTTTTTAACCGACTTCATAAAGGAAGGAGGTTATACATTCATATTGTATGTATGCCGTTTTTTTTGTCCACTCATAACTTCTCACAAGGGTGATTGTCAGATTCCGACAAAAACGCGAAAATCTTAGGAGCCAGGGAATATTTTTAGGAGCCAGCTTTTCATTTGCGAACTAGTCGTCACCTGCAAAACTAGTCGCCAAGGCATTTTTTTAGTCGACCGGGTGCCCGGGATTTGTCGGACCCTGGTGATTGTATTCAGGGTGTACCCCGAAAATCCGGGTTTTTTATATCCTCCTTCGGTGTTTTAAAAATCGGAGTTTTTCGTCTTCAAAATTGAAAATTTAGAGGATGGGAACAAAAAATATGCCGAAAAGCACTAAACATTCCCTTTGTAGCAACCTTTTATGCAGCAAGGGTTGTAACGATGCCAACCATCTTTGTTCGGAACATGAACGATACCATGTCCCACGTGCTTTCTTTGTTACTGATAACTGAGCGTTGGCGTCATTATGGATTTGTTTTCGGCGCCAAACCCCGGTTTTAGCGATGTTTACATTCCCGATGTAAACATCGTCAAAAGTGGTAATTTTTTTCCGGACTTTATTTGTATTTTTAAAAGACTGATCTAGTAGATAGTAAGCAACCAATAAAGGTGCACACCAGATGATCAACATTTTTCCTCATAAGAGCAACTTGAGTGGGCACGCGATCAAAGGCCCCTTCAATATCCAGGAAGGCAGCAAATGCCAATTCTTTACCGTTTACAGCTCCATCTAGAATTGTAGTTAATTCATAGAGAGCAGTGTCAGTTGATCTGCCAGGTTGATAGGCATGTTGTTGCCTGGAGAGTGGGTTGGCTTTCAGCACATCGTCTCTGATGTGCCTGTCAATCAACTTCTCTAGGGTTTTGAGAAAAAAAAAACATAAGGCTAATAGGCCTAAATGCTTTGGCTTCATTGTAGTTAGGTTTACCCGGCTTAGGTATAAAAACAACCCTGCAGGTGCGCCAAGCGGTAGGTACATAACCATATACCAGACAGGACTTAAATACCCTGCTCAAGTAAGGTATAATGATGTCCTTTTTGTAGTAAGATAGGTATTATTCCATCTACTCCAGGAGTTTTAAAAGGCAAGAACGAGTTGATCGCCTAAGCAGGGGTAGAAGTTGTCCTATATGTCCTATATTTCCTATATATTTTTAAAAATCGTAAAAAAACGTCCTATATTTCCTATATTTTTTGCAACTGTCCTATATTTCCTATATTCTCTTTTACCCCATATCTTTTAGTAGGACATTTTAAAGAAAAAATATAGGACAACTTTTTCCATGAGAAAAGAACAATATATATAACTTATACTACCTAAGGATATTATTGCACCTATTACTGTTAATGCTTTTATTCAACATATTTTGCACAGTTAAACTTACCTTTACAAGAAATTTTTGTTTGTGAAAGAATAACTTTTGAAAAAAAAAATAGATCAAGATTGTTGTACTTATGTGAAATACTCTCAAACAAAATTGAACAAATTGACTTTTATTTACATTTGATGTAGCAATTTACAATTATTGAACAATTTTTTTTAACAACTTTTGTTTCTTTTTTCTCTGTTTCAAGTTTTGCTTGCTTAAGTTTGACATTGCAAGCATCAATGAGAGTTTGTGCAGTTTCTATTTCTTGTATGCACTTACATTTAAGTCCATTTTTTAGTCTTTCATTGCCTTCATCAATCACGGATTGAGCAGAATCAATTTTTTTCCTTAACTTCAAGCGTTTTATCTTTTTTTGGAGGGGCAGGAACATTTTCTTTCACCTGTGATTTTTTAGTATGCGTTTGAGATTTCTGTTTTTCTTTATGAATTTTGTACTTTGAGTATGCATCTTTATAAAATTCAATCATTTCCTTCGTAATACATGTGTTTGTAGCTTTCCCAATCACAGCACCTTTAATTAATCTCAAACCTGTTATTGTGTCAATGCTTAAAGAGGATCTTTCTGATGTTAACATCCTTTTGTTTATGGAAAAACCTCTTCCTACAGATGCCTGACCATGTGAAAATGTTAAAATGGCTTTTACTAAAAATCCAAAGTGTTTATATTTGGGAAGCTGATCTCTATTTGAGATAACATTTTTCCAATATGAATCAATTGGTTTCCAAGTACCATCAAAGCTCCATTCCTCGGGGTTTCAGTATCATTTACATAAAGATTCCACTCATCTGTTAATTTGACGACAAAATTATCTGCTATTATTTGAGACAATAGGGTAGCAAGAGATCTTATAGATGGTAAAGTAGATTTGGAAGGTTCCCTCCTAACAAGAGGATGCAAAATTTTAAATTCTTTAAAAGTATATTTTTCAAAGGTAAATTTTGTTGTAAATATGTGGTTACATTAATGTAGAATTCTTTAGAATTTGCGAGAAATTCTGATTTTAAATCTGGAGCAAATTTATTCATCAGTTTTCTGGCTTTATGACCTACATTTAGATCTTTCAAATGGACCGCTTCCTTTCTTAAATCAATGGAGACTAAATCTTCTCCATATTTATTTGTTAATGCTGATTCATTAATAAAGCTTCTCATAAGTTTTATCAGTAATTTCGATAGCTCGTCATATAAAGTATGAATTAATGTTGCTTTCTCTTGAAACAATTTCAAAACATCTTCAAAGACATATCCTACACTTATAATAAAATTTATATAAACTGGTGTCAGCGAAGATTCCAAAACTTTTCTAATGCACAGGGCAGGCACACATACCTGTCATTGAAAAGTGCATTAGAAAAGTTTTGGTATCTTCGCTGAATGTACAAAGTGTGTTGAATGAAAGCATTAACTGTAATAGGTGCAATAATATCCTTAGGTAGTATAAGTTACATGTATTGTTCTTTTCTCATGGAAAAAGTTGTCCTATATTTTTACTTTAAAATGTCCTATAGGTTACAAATTGATCACTTCTACCCCTGCTAGTGGTGACTGCTTTGCAGTTATTTTGATATGCTTGAAGTATGGATCGTTACACAAAGTCAACGACCATCTCAATGTCAATCAAAGAATTAAGATTAAAAAGATTACCTGTGAGGAGAAGTCCCAAGTCTTCTCAGTAGGAATCCCAATTGGTGAATTTTAATTGGAAAGGCATGACTTGATTTTTCTTTGTTGGGAAACCTGTTAATAAATATAACTCATTGTTAAAAAAGATTTTGTTGCCATTGTGCTATAATAATAGATGCACTTACAGCAAGATTTTGACTGAAGGCTTCTCTGAGGCAAAAATTAAATCCAATCAGTTTGTTTGCTAAAATCGTCTTCGAAACGGAATTTTTCATACAAATGATTAGTTTTTAGTGTCATTCATTCAAAGAAGGTTTGCCCTTTGATATGGATTTTTTAAAAATAGTTTTATATAAAAAATGTATTTACATACACCAAAAAAAATAAAAAATAATAATTTTTATAAAAAAACAGAACCGACTTCAAATTATAAATTGCGCTAAAAAGTGAAAAATAAATTAATTCTTTAAACAACATTGATGTGACTTTTAAACATAGTTTTAGAAATCGGTGAAAATTATGATCCTAATTATCATTAAATCATGTGCTACTTCATATTGGAACTGTTGCTAATTCTGGGCCATTTATATTTGTAATCGATTCATGATTACAAAAGATTTTATCTATCCTAATTTTGCACCGACTTCTAAAACTATGTTTAAAAGTCACATCGATGTTGTTTAAAGAATTAATTTATTTTTCACTTTTAGTACAATTTATAATTTGAAGTCTGTTCTATTTTTTTCCAAAAATTGTTTTATCTGTAGTAGTTTTGTATGTAGGAACTTTTTACACTTCTGGCTATATTTAGTTTATTTTTATATTGCTATTTGTTTCATTTTTCAGCATGAACTTGAAGCAGAGGTTTTGCGAAGGGGTGAGAAAATATCCGACTTGCAAAAAGCACTTGTTGATCTCCAGCTTAGTTGCTTTGAGGAAAGGGAACGGTTTTTAAGAGTTTCTGCTGAGAATGAAGAATTAAAAGTAATCCTGCTGTTTCATGTACTTTTCCTATTATTGATGTAATTTCAAACTATTAACTTAATTTCTGATAATTTTGTTTGTAACATCATGATAGATGAAATGTTGTGTTTTTTATCGGATGTAATTTCAAATTATTAACTTAATTCCTGACAATTTTGTTTGTAACATTATGATAGATGAGATGTTGTGTTTTAAATCTCTTATGATTCACATTTACTGTGCATTTGAACATAGTCAAGGCCTATATCAGGCATGGGGAAAAAAAGGATTAAATATACTTTTTCTTTCAATACGAAACAAATTTGTTTTGAAGAAATTGAATTTTTTATTACAATGTAAAAAGTTTCACATGTCTTCAAATTTATGTTAAAGTCAGTTTTGTTACAATTAGAGCAATATAACTTAAATTAATATATATTTTTTACTTCTAATGGGCTGCTGTTGGCTTCTGCCTAGTTGTAGATCTGGTGCGTTCCCCAGATTGGTACCATCGCTTTCAGCGGCACCACAATGGGTGTGGTACCATCGCCGCATGAGAATTTTGACGTCCAGTTTCTTCACCTGAAAAAGCAAGCACCCGGATTCTATTGATGCGAAATTGCGCTAAGAGTTTAATTTAGCCGAGAGCATCCAAGCCAAATGTCTGCTCAAAGGACCTTTTACATGCCGCATAATTACATACAACATGGGTGCAGACAATTTTCTACATTTTGAAAAGCCTCCGACACTGCCAGACTCGATCCTCTGACCTGAGGCGTAACCAGTTCCGTGCCTTACCATGATGCCGCTGTGCCAGAGGATCATCTAATGTGCTTAAATATGATGAAGCACTTTATACATCTTAGCTAATTTCCTTTTTAATAATTTGCATTTTCATTGAATTTTGAAATTTGAATAACTACATTTTTATTAAATAGTATACTCAAATTCAAATTTAAAATGCTTTAATTTAAATAAATGCAAATGCTTTTTTGAATTTGAATATAAAAATATCAACGTTCTATGTATGTCAATCAAAACGGACCCTTCACAAAATTACGGTCCATCAAAACGGAACCTTCACGAAATTCCAAGTTACCAAATCATAGTTTTCATAGAATTATTAAATTAAGTGGCAAAAAATAATAAATTTCTTTATCACTATGTGTTTAAATTTTGAATTTTCACAAAATTTTTTGATTTTTCACTAAAATCTTTTCAGACCTTCCCCCAGGATTGAAAAAGGGCAGGGTGCTATTGTAAAAAAAGGGCACTTTTCCAAATTTACGACATCTTACTGAAATAAAGGGCACATGTAATTTGAAGTAGGGACCGTGCATAAATGATGTCGCACATTTTTCCATATTGGACCGCCCTCCCCCCTTTGTCGCATGTTATGCTATGTTGCACTAGCAGAATGTCACACTTCCTGTTACCCCTCCCCTCCCCTTGTCATAATTTCAGAAACCCCCACTTCCCTGGAGAAGCGTGACATCATTTATGAATCATCCCGTAGTAATACTTTATTATTGCCATAATTTAGTCAAACATCAACATCATCACAGTGAAACTGAACATTGAAAAATATATATAAAATAATTTGACAATATTCATTTTTAAGATCGTTTTCAATTTTTGAAATAAAGCATCAAAAAATTCTGCTTGTATATTCAAGGCAACATCAACCAATAATGGTTTTAAATTCAATAAAATATCTAGCAAGGATTTTCTGAGTTATACATTTTTACTAATTTATAAAAGTATTTCTGTTCATTCCAGTACTTCTGAAGATCTGATCACCTCTGAGGAATCATAAGAAAATAAGAATATATCTTTTCTTAATGCAATAAAGCTTCAGTAATAATAATTAGAGCCCAGATTTTGATGACCTAAACGATCACTGAAAACGCACTTTAAAATCTTTAACATGTCCTAAAAACAAAAATTACAAAAAATGCCATTATAATTAATCAAAAATACCAATTGAAAGCAATGGTTTAGCTTAAAATGACAATAGTACTATATTTTAAAAAATTTAAAAGAAGCAAAATTAATACAATACATTTTTATTAAAGATTAAAATAAATGTTTATTAAAATAAGGAGAGAAAAAGAAAATGTAATATATGAATTCCCCACACGTTGCCATCTTTTCCCCCACAAGTTTTATTATATTTTGACATTTTTCTTTCTTGAAGTAACTAGAAAGCACCATTAGATTGGGATTATTAAAAATGCTTTTTCATATTTTGAATAGTAAATAGTTACTTGTTTGAAAGAGCATTCTGATATTTTGGTTAGTTTTCTCAACGTCTACAGATGTAATAAATGCATATTTGACAAAAATGGGTCCCTTATAAAGATGAAAAAAAGAATTTTCTTATTAGACTTTGGGAACCTACTGTTCTAAATTTTGTGAGATAGAGAGTTTTTATGAGTTGCAATATAATCAAGCACAGAATCATTGGAAGAGTTTCAGGCTGCACACAAAAAATAACCCAAAGCCAAAAAAGAGGCTTAAAATTATGTGAAATAAAGAAGACACAAAAGTGCTCGAAAAATCTTGCAACTGTCGGCCCTAAAAGAGATCATTACTACCATTATTTTGTAAAATGTTTAAACTAAAAAAAAAAAATTCCTTATTTATTTTATGATTTGATAATGCTACTTTTTTTCAATGATTGTTTATTTAGCAAAGTTTTCAATATTTGTTTATTGTTTCTTAAAGAAGTTGGATCCAGGTAAATTAACGATTTTCTAAAAATTTCTTATTTATCCAAAATTTAGTATTTTCTAAAAAGTAAGTATCTGACAATGCTAAAATCAAATTTGAAGTAAATAAATAAATGAAACAATAATAATGATTTAATAATGGTGAATAATAGTGATAAACGCATTTTTCAATAAACGCGTGTTCAATATCGGCACAGTTCAAAAAAAAAAGCCAGAAATTATTAAAATAAAATGCAAAATAAGCAGGTCTACGGAAGCATGTGTGAAAAAATCTTCTAATTTAGAAAATAATTGAAATTTATACCCGATGCAAGAGGATTGAAATCTCTAACGTAGAATCCAATTTTTGGCGAAGCACGTGCACGATTTTGGCTGTTTCTATATTTATACTTTTTTCTTTTTTAATTGTTAAAATGAAACGACAAATAAGCAGATTGCCGGTTGTGCATGCAAAAAATATCTTACAACTTTCAAGATAATTGAAATAATTCCAGGATGGAAAAGGATTGAAATTTCAAATGGTAGCCACATTGGCAACTTCAATGGGAACGATGGTCGCCAAAACGTGAAAATTGGTCGCATTTGGCGACTGGCGATCGCGAGTTTTGAGCTCTACAAGAAGCAGTACCGGATCTTGGAGTTTTCCGAGACGGGGCAAAACTTACAAATGCCGCCCCCCCCCCCTTCATCCAATCATTGCTGATATTTCATATAATTTTAATGCGTTGGCCTTTTTTTTTCTTTTTCTTTTTGAGGATTTATTCTTTTAGGGTTACTGATAAACTTTCATTAATGTTCTCACAACATCTCCCTTTTAGCTCAACATTAGGGGGGTAGAGCCATATGAAGGGTCCCCCCTTAACTGTAGATATGAAATACTGACCGTTGAAAGGAGGTCCGGGAGATTTTCCCTCTGTAAAAGTTTGAAAATTATATGCAAATTGGTGCATTTTGAGGCCTGAAAAGATGCATTTGGGACTGCAAAATTATTAGGGGAAAAAAGGAAATTTCTTTTTTAAAATTTAAACGCTTTTACTCATAAAAATGCCGAAGAAAATTGGCATTTTTTTTTTAAATCCACGGGACAGGAGGAGGTCCCCTTCTTCTTACTAACGCCCACATAGAAGAACCACTGCCTTCTCAAACGTCAGTTACAAGCTCCCACCTCTTAATAAAAAAGGCCCTGTAATTTGAAATTTGTAAACGAAAATATATTGTATTGTCTGAGCATAGCATGATTTATACGTATTTCACAATTACAAGGGGAAAAACTTTGACTTTTTTAAATTTAAATTTTTAAATTTTGACATTGCGAAATTTGCCGCTTCCTAACTTCAATTTTATATTTTCCCACCAGTTTATACAAATAAATAATTCAATTAATCGGTTTTAATCGTTAGAGAAATAGCTGATCATTGACCAAATCGGAGCACCGAACTAGGATTTTAATTCTCTTCCAAAAGTTAAATTTTCTTAATTAAACATTCTTTCTTTTCTTCTTTTCCTTCTTCTTCTTCTTCATTTCTTTTTCTTTTGTGCATCACAGTTGAATTTGCCGCCCCCCCCCCCAGAAGTGCCGTCCGGGGCATGGGCCCCGGCTTGCCCCACCCTAGATCCGGCACTGACAAGAAGGGCGCAGTTTCACTAACAAAAGGGCAAGATGGGCGCGTTTCCCGAATCCAAGGGCGGGCAGGGCGCGGCGCCCTCCCGCCCATGCCTGGGGGAAGCACTGTCTTTTTAAAATTCAGAAAAACGGACCCTGTTGAAAATGCTGGATCAACCTCTGAAAGTATGAATATCCTGTGCAGAGACAAAGCTTTGAAAACAGATAACGCAAGCAAAACTTTGTCAGACTGAAATATAAGTTGTTATATGCAGATAGAACCTTGATACATTAGTAACTCATTTGATTACCAGTAGAATGCAAATACAATTGATTTGTATATAGAGCTAGCCAAGGCCGTAGCCAGAAATTTTTTTCGGGGGGGGGCCCTAACTTTGAAACACTTATGTTGAGGAAAGTTTCAGGGAGGAATATACATGCTACATTGCGAAAAATTGCGGGGGGGGGGGGGGGGGGCCTCCCCCTCTGGATACGGCCTTTTGTAAACCATATTTCGTTTGATTTAAAAAATTTATGACGTCACAGTATATGATAGATTTTTGATACCATGTACAGTAGGTGCATTTTAGATTATCTTTGGTGAAGTTAGGGCAGTGTTTTTTGGGGGCTTCGGCTTCTTATCTTAAATTTTTGAAACTGATCTTACAACCATAACGTTTTGACTATCTCTGAAAGGGGGGTCCGTGGGTTCTCCCCCGGAATTTTTCCGCAATTTAGCTCCTGAGAATGCAATTTTATGCCCTTTCGGGACGTTAGAGGAAGGAGTTTCAGAAGTTCTCGCCAAAGAAAATTTTCGAAACTGCAGTCTTAAAAATGAAGTTTCAGTCTATCTTTGTCAATGTTACTGGAAGCATAGACTGGATCGAGGGCTCTACCCAGGAAACTTTTTGAAAACTGCCTAACAATGCAATTTCGAGATTCTTTAGTAATTTTAGAGGAAGCAGAAGGGAGTTTGGTTTGTCTTCCCCCGCAAATTCTTCAAAATAAATTCTTATATTTTGGGCTCCTTTTGGTGTCGCTAGTGACAGTGTTCGATGTCACCTAGTTCGATGTCTTAAAAGTGTAATCTCTCTTTACTTTCATTTTTTAAAAAATCTGTGATCTGAATTTTTTTCTCTGGGGGGGGGGGGGGCAGTTGGTTATCTCTGAGGGGGCAGAGCCCCCCCCCTCCCCGGAGAGATGCCTGAAAGAAACACTGGTTGCATGTTGCATGATGAGATTATATTTTCAATTTCGCCCACAGAAGTATTACTTCAAAAAAAAAAAAAAAAAAAAAGATGAGAGAGAGTTAACAGAAAACATACGTTGTTTTGAGAATTAATTACTCCCTATTCCATTCTTGTTTTGACAATTTAAGCAATTCATACTTATTCTCAAGTTTCAAGCCTTCCATATTTTGTCATAACTAAATGTAAATAATTAAAAACTGGATGTTTTCTTTTTCCTTAACCTAAATGCTGCAAACTCCTTTTTTTTTTTTTAAGTTTGAAGTAAAAAAAAGCTGTATAACTTTGATTTGCAGTCGTGGACAATTATAAAGCACTTCCAAAATTATACATATCGCTCATGGGCTGCAATTACGGCACAGCTCAAAAAATCATGTTTTGAGATAAGTGGGTTTAAACTTTTCATTGCTAAGGAAAAAAACATAAAAGAAATGCTTTAGTTATTATTAAATCTTAAGGCCTAATATTGAATTATGAGTTATGCTAGTATTGCTGCTGAAAAAAATGTGTATTTTATATTTACAATCTGTTCTTAGTCCGAAACGCGAGTTTTTTTGAGTTGTGCCACTATTGCAGCCCATGAGCCATATAATAAGAAGAACCAATCAAGATCTTTTTTGTTCAATGTAAATTTATGACTAGGCTAAGTAAAAGTATACGAGTAATTTTGTCGCGGTACTTTTCGCCTTCGCAATGTTATTGTAAACGCTCTATGGGACCATTCATAAACAGTGTCACACTTTCTTTCAATGTATTTGATCCCCCTACCCCCTTTGTCACAAGATATCACTCTTTCCCAAAACGCCCTACCCCCTTTGTCACATATCACGCTATATTACAGGAGCACATGTACTTGCAGTGTTGCAGTTCAGAAATAAGGTACTTACGTTAAAGAATCAAATTTTTAATTTTATTTTTTAACTTTTAATGACATTTGTGAGCATAACAATAATAATGATTACACGTGGGCTTAATTGGTATAAAATGAGATTAAGGTTAAAATAGAAAAAAAGATAATTAGTGCATAATAGCAAAAAAAAAATAATTAATTGAATTCTAAAAAAACACCCGCACTTATTTATCTTAAAAGTAAATACCTAAGACTTTCTTTTAAAATTTTAACTAGAAGTAAGTTCAAACCTTAATAAGCAGCGGTATTTTCAATATAAAATGAAATCAATGAAACTTTAAAATCAAATTATGAAAATAAAAAAACTTCAAAAATAAGTTTAATCAGCTGATTTTTTACATGTTTTTATAGAAATCAAAATGTGTAATGTCACACTTCTTGTCAAAATTGCTCGAACCCCTCTCCCCCCCCCCCCTCCCTCGAAGTAGTGTGACATCATCCCCTATGAAGTTAAAAAACGAAAAAAGAAAGATTAATATGCAGTTTCTCAGCATGTGAGGAAGAAAATACAAAGTTGAAACTAAAATTGCAAAAAAAAAAAAAAAAGAGGGGCAGCTAAAATATTATTTTGAAAAATACATAAAAATAATCATACCTTTTCTGCTACATTTCTACAGGGTTTCTTCCCAAAATAAGACAAAATACTTTACCTTTTCTTTTACTCATAATCAAAATTTGTACGTAGGCAAGCAAAGAAGACTTTTGCAAGAGCACACGAGCCCACTAAATGCCCAACTGCCTATGTCTGCAAGGCAAGGTCAAGGCATCCGCAAAGGGGCAAGAGCCCTCTCCTCGCCCCCCCCCCCCCCCCCCTCTTGTCGGAAGCGTTTCGATGTTGATTCGATTTTACGAATTGCTAGTTTAAAAAAGAAAAGACAAAAAATAAAGATTTGTCCCAGCAATAACAGCACAAACATCCACATCCGGCAATCGTAGTAGTAGACGAGGGGGTCCATTTAGGCATTAGCTCTGAAAGTTCCTTTATCTTCTACTTCCACAATGTGGGTAGTTTTAAAAGAGTCGCCATTTCCACGAATGTAACCTTCAGGCAAGGATGGACAAAGCACCTAACTGTTGTACATATATTTATGGCAGATGTGGTGGCTTGCATTTTGCCAAAAAGGGATCAGTACATTTGCCGTTCTTGTTGTGTGGTCGGGTGATTAGAACCATATGTAGCCCTTAGGCAAGGAATCAATCCGTTATCTGTTGATGACACGACACGGGGGACATACCGTCTTTAGAATTGAGGGAAAACATCTTATTTTGAGTTCTGGTTTATAGACCCTGGATTTTTGAAGCGCCGTCTTGTCGTTTCCCCATTTGTAAAACAGAGAACCTACCCCCCCCCCCCCCCCCCCCCGCACGCTCCCGAACAGATTGGTTTGAGGAACAAAAATTTTTTTTTTTTTGTTACATTTTTTTGTTTTTCAGACAAGTTAAAAATTTCGAAAGTATTTCGGGGGGGGGCTCGGGCCCGTCGGGCCCCCCCCCTGCCTACGGCCTTGGAGCTAGCTTATTGTAATAGGATAGCCTCCCCATAATCTCATTTTAGTAATAATGTTGCTCCCATGTCAAACCAAGGAAGCAATGTGTTGAAATTATTTTAATTATTATTATTATTATTATTTTAGAAAAATGAAAAGAAATTGCATGAAAATATTAGACAGGTCCTGAATGTTACACAAGAAAAAGATTTGCGTGATAAAATAATTTATGTTCTTAAAGATCCACAAGTGGAAATTGGCTACAGAAGTGAAGACTGTGGTAATTATTTTTTGTTATTCTGTGTTTATTCCAATCATAATCATGCATTAGTTTTTGCAATATTTATGTAGTAAACACTTTACAGCAGTAAGGAGAAAAAAATTAGAGTGAAACTCCGTCATAACATGAGTTAATGGCTCGGAATATTTAGGAGGAAGTAACTTTATAAGCTATCTTCACTATTGTTAATGGATGAATGAATGAATGAATAAAATAGAATTTCATGATACTATAACAGATTTGTGACTATACACACTGTTACTATAACCAAGTTCAACTGTACTCTAATGTCTGCAAGAAATCCTGATTTGTCCTCATAAATATTTTTTAGATATTTTTCTGAAAGAAATATAGTATGTCTTGACAGCCAAAGGATTATATGAATCGTAGATTGGACATCTTAATGTATTTAATTAAGTGAATCATGGATACAAATATGAATCTGTGAAAAGAGTAAATCTGGGAAGCAAAATAAACCCACCAATTCTTAAAAAAATGAGCTCACATGCGAAAAAAGAAAGAAAAAGCAAATATCCTTTAAAAAACTGCCAAAACTGCTTTACTACATAATGCAATATTTGCGGTAAAATGTTAAATGTACTGAACTTGAGCTGCTTTATCCAGAAAAGTAGGGCTTGTTTCCTGGCTTTCGCTGATGGGGGTAGAGCACGTAGGGGGAGGCAATTTGCTTAAAGGCACAAGGGTGCACAACATTTTAAATATGGGCTTGAAGGCGCTCATCAGGTGCATTACTGACTGATTTTGGAGAGGTTGGAGGCAAACTGGCATACAGATGAGATTTTGAAGGTTCATTTCTTCACAGTTCTCCAACTCTCAGCCCCATGATTCAAGATCATGAGCAAATTTGTATTTTATTAAGCTGAATAACTGAATGATGAACCCTGGAACATGGATTTTGCCCCATTGCTTCCGCTATAAAATGCGATTTAAATTCCATTAAAGTATCCAATTCCAGGTTTAAATAAAGCTTTTTATTGTCTGAATTTTTTAAAAGTGAAACTCTTTAATCCGTACATGGCAATGTTTTCACTGTTTAATGACAAAAGTATTGTTCAAAAATGATTAAACTAATAGAGATTGCTCATATATGGCAAATACATTTTCTTCCCATAGACTACTTTTACCTAAAATTCTCATAACTTCTATACCGTTTGACATCTGCCACAAGAATTCCACATTTACTTTATTCAGATTGTATAGTTAAGAACCCTATATACCATGTTCAGGTTTAATGTTTACTAAATTTCTATGCCTGTGCAAATGAACAGCTTTCTTTGATGGTTTAGAAATGTTTTTCAACATTTTACATTTGTGTACTGGAAAAAAATAGAAAATATACTATGGGCAAAAATCAAAAACAATTTATAAATACGGATTTTATTAATTAAATCTAATATTATGACTTGCCCTGTAGCGACCGCATCGAGACTTCACTATTTGTGTCGTTATATCAAATGGTCACTATCAAAGGATTTGCTAATGATATTCAAATTGTTGTTTGGTTGAATGCATTTTGGTTAACGCATTACTTTCAAATGGCGTAGTGAATATACAATATGAAATGAATGAAAGGGGTTTAATAGTCTTAAGATTGGTATTAAATTTTTTTGCACCTGCAGCTAAGTCTTGTGAACTGGTATCCGTCCATAGACCAGTGGTTTGAAAACACTGATTTAGAACATCTTATGAGCTTTGATTTAGGAATTGGAAGAACTTGTCAGCTTTTTTCTGCTCTGTATCATAGATGAGAAAATATTAAAGTTTCTAACAATATTATGATGCAAAAAAATTGCAAAAATGTACCACTTACATGCATTTTAAGGTTACAGATAACTCCTTTATTATTGCGAAAAATTGAGCTAGTAAGTAATACTAATGAATGAGATGTTTGCTATTATCAAGGGGTTCCTTATAGGCACCAAACACATATATGCATGATATTTTACAATTTTTGTCCATCATAACATTGTTCTCACTCATTCGCTTCTACACAGATAAATGCTTATTGCTTAATGCTGTTGGGTGCAATACATTTAATTCGTAAAATAGTATTATGAACTTGCAATAACCTATTTAATAATTTTCATTGTTTTTTTCCAGCTATGCATTTTTGCAATATATTTATCACAATGTTTATTTTCAGCTTCTGAAACTGCTTTGCCTTCAGGATCTGAGCTATCTGCAAATAAATATTTAAAAGAGCAGGTAGTATTGAATTGTATTGTAAATTTTTAAAAATTTCAGCTCCTAAAATTTATAGTATATCCTTCAGAGCATATAATAATTAGGGTTGCATTGTATAGCGATTTTGCCAAATATTGGATGCATCCCTTGTCTACCAGATTCGGATATTCACTATTAACCAGATAATATACTACTGGTAATATATAATAAAACTTGCTTTCAGTTATTTTATGTGTTTATTTATTAAACTATAATGCATTCTCATGACAACATTTTAAATATATTAGAACAGGTGTTCCCAAATTTTCCAAGCCGTGGCACCCTTCTAAACATTAAAATTTTCGCACAGCACCGTAGTTAGCTAATATCTTTCTATGGTATATATATATGTATATATATAGAGAGAAATGCAAACGTAAGTGGTAAGAACAGAAAATTAAAGAATACAACTCATATTTAACATTCACGTATGTAATTTAATTAAAACCGTCACACTCTTTTTTGTTTGCGTAAGGGATGATGATGGTTTGGTTTTAATATCATGAGTATCATTCAAATTGCCAAACTGAAGTTGGTACGTTTTCTTGAATATACTTTAATTTTTAAGTAACTTCAAAAGAGCAGGAGATTATCAGTTTATAGTGTTTAACTTTGGTTTGTTTGTCCTCCCATAACTGTTCATTGAGCTGTCCAATTTGGCTGATTCTATCTTAAGTGATTGCCAACTCCCAAGCCTGTTTCATTTTTCTTTAATTACATATGCTCAGAAAATACCAATTCATGAAGTTTTCAAAAAAAAATTTCTCAAATAAAACTTTAAGCCCGAGTTTCTTTTTTGGATATCTGGCTTGACATACTATTTGGCCAAATGTTTAGTTCAGTGGCTGTATCGCATACCAGATATTTTTTGCAGCTCCGAATATTTAAAAATGAGCGGGATAGTGAATAATTGTAAGATATCCAATGGAGGGGGGCATCCCTAATATTAAATAGCCTAAAGAATGGGCTCATGTATTTTTATGTCATGTGTTTAAAACAAATTGGCATGTCATTCATTCTCTTATAATAAATAAATTGAAGAAAAAAAATGACTAAACTAGTCTTTTATTTTTATTTGCACACATGTAAAAAGATATATAGGGAAGAAAAAGTACACAGACAGCATTATTGAATTGTTAGTTTTGTGTTTCTTAGTTAAAATAAGGAAATGCTTCTTTACTTTTTGCCTTAAAATATTCTTTATGACTTTACACAGTACTTATTTAAAATGTACTGCTAATTTTGCATAAATTATATTTTAATCCATAATTGTCTCTCATATAAGTAATCTTTGACTATCTTGTTGTTTTTTAATGTTTAGCTTTATTTTGTATAAATATTCGTAAATTCTAAACATAAATCAGGGATGATTATAGACCATGCTAATAATTTAAACTTTTATTCAACATACTTCTTTTTATGAAGTTATAAAACTTCACAATGAAATATAAATTCTGTACCCGAGAGGTAAAAAGCGTTATGTCACAAAAACAAAACTTTCCAGGAGAAGTATCTGAATTTTTTTAAAATGATTATTTATTCACTTGATGGATCAGCTATGAGGCTTTTAAAATGAAAAAATTTTTACAATAATCTTTGGACTTTTGATTTCTAACATTTTATGATAACAGTTTTAAAAAATACTTATGAATGGGTAATATGTCCTTTTTTTCTTTTTTTCAAAATGGACGTAATGTCCTTTTCCCTCTCATTTACAGAATGAAATTATTAAACATTTAAATATTATAACTAGGTCGAAATTTTTTCTTTTTCTTTTTTTTTTGAAACCTTTGACAGTAGTTATGCACGTTTCTTTCTTGCTCATCTTAAATTACATGATATTATTTATAACATGAATATTTAAATCAGGAAGATAAATTATATTGTTCTTATAAAACATTTAGGGAAATGTCTTCCTTGAAATGTCAACAGTAACTTTTTTATTTACATAGCATAAATTTTTGACTCATGCTTTTTTAAACATTGGAATTTACTATTGCATTTTTTTTTTTTGTATAGTATATATTGTTTGGACATGTGTTCATGAATTTACATATTTGTGCTTTTTTTACCTGAATTTGTTTTATCTCGTTACAGGTTAAATCTTTGCAGTCTCAGCTTGATGAGTATCTTAAACTTTCAAAAACCAAAGCAGATGTTGTTGTTGAGGATTGTAAGCGTGCATTAGAAAGCTCTAGAGAAAAAATCAAACAAGATGAAGAAGAAATCAGGAAACTTCAATACAAGTATGTAGTTTGAAAAGTTTTTTTAATTTAATCTTCTTATCAGTATAAACTGTTTAAATGTAAAAGTTTTTTTTTTTTAAATGATATATGTGTTCCTTTATATGATATGTGTACTTATTGATGTAGAAAAAAGTGCATAATATAAATATCATCAGCAGTATCAATCCACAACTGGATAACAATCTTTTCACTTTTCTCATATGTTGCAATCTCCTATACTTGGATGTCTTTCAATTAGTTCGAGCAAATTACTTAATTTGTCTAATGGTTGAGATTGCAAATGTTTAATTACTAAAGGATACTGTTTGAGGTTGTAGAAATTTGCATATCCCCCTCTCTAAGCTAACTAAACAGTACAATCCCTTTAAAAATATGTAATGCATTATATTATATCTTATTCAAACATAGGTTGAAAATGGAATCATAACAACTGGCAAAAAATGGGTATTGACTATATATTTAAGTGTTGTTCTTTGAGATAAAAGTGCAATGCTTATATTATGTAATTTGTTGCAGAGTGCAAAAGCTTCAGACTGAAATTCTCGAAAATCAACGAAACTTGGTCAAGAAAAAAGATAAAGAAGAAAATGGTATCGAGAGTAATGGTCAGAAAGAACCCTCGAGTTCTCGATCTTCAAGAGGTAAATCTTCTGGAAGCACTGAATCTGTCACAGATGTTGTAACATGCTTCAAAGAAATGCATTTAACCTTAATTTTGCTCTCAAAAATTCTTTTAAAACTCAAATCTATCTTGTATAATATTCAGAATACTAAAATATTTATGAAAACACTAGATAGTTCTCAAGTTCCACCTTCTAGTTTTCCAGATTATGCAGAAAGTACTGATATTGTACAACTTGAGACATATGCAAGACAATGCACTCGTTTGACTTTTGATGTCAACTGCATGCAAAAAACATTGATGAGTAAATACTCTTCCAAACAATCTAGAGGAACTGAAACATTAGAGTCCATTCTGTCTAATCTGCAGCTTGACAATTTAGAAGATGTTTTAAGAGATCTTGCAACTAATACAGCCGAAGCTGATTTATTAGTTTTGGACTTGAATCGATCTAAGTTTTTTGAACATTTGCAATATGCTCCGGGAAAGAAAAGAAAAGATGACAATCCCAATCGAGGTTTAAAGTATGCATCTGAGTTTAAGAAACTTATTAACTCTTACAAACACATTGGTGGTTCAATTTCTAGAGCCATTAATCTTACTGAAAAGGCTCTGTCCAAATGTGAGGTGAATGACTTTGTTGAGGTTATAGATGTGCCAGGAACATCTTATACTGTTGACAAAAGGAAAACTGAACCAAAAATTATTAGAAATTTAAGTTCCGAATGGGTTGATAAAGAAGAAATGCCACTTAAATCTTTTGAAGTCATGAAAGACAAAAAAGTTCCTAAGCTGCTACAAAATGCTGGAAGACATTTAGATAAAGGAGAGTTACGTTCCAAATCAGCTAATTTTTCAAATACTCATGCTCAGGCAAAAAGAGATAAAGAATCTAGAAATTCAACTCCAGAATGTTTCGAGCTGGGGGAAGAATCTGTGAAAACTGCGTCTGAATATCAAAGGCAAAATGTTAAAGGAATTTGTACAAACTTGCCTTCTGAACATTGTTCTCATCTCAAATCCCAGGCCTTTCCTGCAACTCAGCTAAGGGTAGAAGATAAAGAATTCAAGCGCTCAAAAACATGTGGAGAAAAGGTGACTATTCAATTTTTTTATTATTTTAAAATGTTTTCTGTACTTGTTTTAGTATTAATGAGAAATGAAATTAGTTTTCTTTTTGAAACATGATTTTCCACCAGGTCACTATTTGAACTGTGAGTTACTTTAAAAATATCTCTCTTTTAAAATATAGTGACTGAAATAACTTTTTTCCAAAGTTATTTATCTTAAATATCTTTAAAAAATAGCTTCCTTCAATTTTCTTGATTGCTTTGAACTTTTTTTTTTAGCCATCTGAAAACATACAATAGGAAAATAATTTACTTTATATTGAATTGCTTCTTTCAAGTTCTCTTTTGAAAATGCAAAAAAGAAAAACTAGCAATAACACTCAGATTATGGAAAAAATATCAGTAATATTTGATACTTTAGCTCTTATTATTTATCATTTTCAGCTTCATTTAAGAATTCAAACTGTTGATTTTATGAAAACAAAAAGTTTGCATGCAAACTAGTTTTCATATTGAGTACAAATATGAACCCTTTTTGTAATAAATTACCTAACATGCAAAAACGATGACTGGTTCTTTTGAAAAAAACCAGTTCTCCCCTTTTGTGTGCTAAGGTCTTTCCATCGTAATTTACGCAAAATTTTCAATAATAAGAGGTAGTTCACACTGAGAGTTGCCCACTAAAGTATTTGTGACTTATATAATAAGGTATTAAGTCCAGTAATCAAAAAAAAAAAAAAAAAAAAAAAAAATCTGTAACAACTGTTAATTGATTTTATTTGAAATTAAGGCATGTGAGTAATGTAACTTAGAGTTTGAAAAAAATTTTCTGTTAGTCACATTCCTTAGATTAATAAAAGTCACTTTAAAATAATTTAAGAAATTAATCTTAAAGTTTTTTTCCCTTTGATTTTTAGGCCTAATACAATATTATAAAAGTTACAATACCTTCTAGTGTTTAGTTCTCACTGTAGAAACTATAAAAATAACTGCCTTTCATGGTGGAAAATGTAACATTAACTATGATAGAATGATCTGCTAATTTTCTAACTGAACACAAATATAAATACTTTGTGTCGGTGGAGCTGCGTTTTAAAAATCAGTGGGAGGTGCTAAAGTATAAATAAGGGGAGGGGTGCCATTAAGATGACTAAATTTTAAAATCTATTCCAATGAAAATTTGCTTTAGACCTATCCTTTTAACAGAAATGCTTGATAAAAGTCTCAATATTTGCAGATTTAGTATTTTTGCTGAAATAATGAATTATTGCACAATAATAAGAAATAATAATAAAAAAATTAAATTAAATGCATATGGAAAACAATATTATGTAGGAGTTCAAGCACTGCAGAGCCCCTGGGGTTAATAGTGTCCCTGGTTTGTGTAGTAAATTAGCAAGCATGCAAAAGAGCTGATTGGTTTTTCTGAAAATAGTGCATCTGATGAAAAATTTTGTAAACCACAGAAAAGAATAGTCGAAGTAATTAATAATTTTCCTAAACTAGTAGTTTCAACCAATGATTTTCCTAAACCAATTTTTAAGCAGTTCCAATAGCTGCACAAAAATATTGGTTTTCTTCTAAGTAAATTTATTTCTGGAGCGATAAATTAACTTTTATGTAAGCAACATGTAAAAAGTACTGATGGATGTAATTCATTATTTTATTATACCACACAATTAAAGAGCCATACTTTACATGCTGAATTTGTTATATGCTTTCGGACCACCAAAGAGGTTTGCAAAATTTTCCTGTTCCTATTATGATTATCATATTTTTCACTTGCATTTTGTTGGCATAGCTCATGTACAGAATGATTAATATAGAGTGGGAGCAGGGTTTTAACTTTGAGATAGACAGACAATCATTATGCAGTTAGTTCTTCACGAATGATGAATGTATCTCTCCTGTTCTTAAAAATAATTTTATGTTCTATATTCCTTTATTTTGTATTGATTGCACTCCATTACAGGAAATTGTGTATGTCGTTTATGAATTAGGGGGTTTAAATTCTTGGAATTGTTGTTTTTCAATCTTCACTGTAAAGTACGAGTAACATATATTGTTATTTGATTTTAAATTTAGGCTAAATCTGAAGATTTGGAGAAATTAATTAAAATTTATAAAAATGCAATTAGTGAGGCAGAAGACCTTGGATTAGGAAGCAAGTCAGAAATAAAGTCCCTTTCTAGCAAGTAAGACTTTCTTTTAAAGTTTGACTTATGAACTTATTTTGAATATTCTCATTATGTTTATCAATTTAAAATGAATCCCTACTCCTTTTACCTGTACTTTTCATGTTTTAATTTTAAAAAGGATTTTTTTGCCTTGTATTTATTGGACGTGTTGCTGAATTTTCTCTAAAAAAAAGGATAAACTTGATGTTATTAATATGCTAAACAGTCCTTATGTTTCTACCTAGTGTACTGTAAATGTAAAAATTACAATGTATAACTTCTTTTACCTTCATTAAAAATGTTCTGTTTTATTGTTTTTCTCGGAATTTTTTTTTAGTGAAATTAAAAAAGCTGTTAACGGTGAAAATAGGACTAAACTTTTGAAACAATTAGTTGGTACGACCTGGGGTTCTGCTCAGGATGTCCTTTGCACCTCTTATGAGTAATATGTAAGACCTGCAATCAAATATGGTGGTGATGCACTTTTGACAATCTCTGAAACAAATTCCAAAATATTCTATGTTTTCCGAAACCGTATCTTGAGACTTATTACTGGTGGTATAAAATCCACTCCTATTTCTGCTATGGAGCTACAATCTGGTTTGGAACCCTTGTGTGACTGCAGATGGAAAATGGCTTTGAACCTAACCAAAAAAATATTAAGAGAATTTTCTGTGTCATTTCTGGCCAGCTGATGAGATGTTGAAGACACAACGAACTTACCTAACTTGTATGAAAGAACTACATGATGCCCTTGATTTTCCTTTTTCAGAATGAGTTCCTTTTCTAAATCCTTGGTGTCCACTGAAAAATTTTAAACTTGCTGAGGGTCATCTGAACATTGTTTCTGATATTAGCAAGAAATTCTCTCTTGAATCTGAATTGAAATGTATCGCCTTGGCTACTTTTATGAATGTTATCCTGATAATTGTTGGCTCCATGTTTACACTGATGGTTCAGCTGTAGGGGCCATTAGAAATGCTGGAGCTGGGGCCTACTCTACAGACTTTATCTTGTCCTTTCCTGCTGGAAAACACTTTGATAATTTTGATGGCGAAATAGCAGCTGTTTCCTTAGCACTAGATAAAATAGAACAATGTTGAAAAGAAAATATCGTCTTTTTTGTGGATTCCAAGGCTGCTATTACATCTATAACAACTAACAGTCCTTGTGATTGTGAGATCACTAGGATCTGCAAGGAGAAAATTGATAAATTATTGAGAGTCAAGAACTCCATTGTTCTTTAATGGATTCCAAGCCATTGTGAGATATATGGAAATGAACAAGCTGATATGTTTGCTAAAGATAGTTCTCAAATGATACAGCCAGATCCTCCCTTGCCATTGAGACATATAAATCAACACATTTCCTTCTCTATTAGGTCTATCCGTGCCAGCTTGCATAGAGAAATGGCTTCAGAGAAAAAGTGGATTTCCCTGTTAGATAAGTCGGCAAAAATTCCTAGCACCTTGCCTAGAGCTGTCAGAGTGGCTTGCTTTAGATTTGCTACAGGCCATGATTAACTGCAGTATCATCTTTTTAGACTGAAAATGACGAACTCTAATATCTGCCTACTTTGTGACGATCATGACACGCCCATGACTGGAGATCGTTTCAGCATATGCCCTGCCCTTTTTAATTGTTGTACTTCTTTTAATATTTATAATGTTTCAAATGATAATTTTAATGATTTTTTTCATCATTCCTCTTTGTACTGGGCTGCTCGTCGACTTATGACTGAGAGGTCAATTACGGGCATAGGTTAAAAAAAAAAAGAAGCATTGTTTTTCTTCTGGGCTTATAAATTATTATTTTTCATGTTTGTTTCTGAAATTATGCTGAATTTTTCACTCATGTTATTAAAAAATTCCTTGAAATATACATACTAAAATTATTCTGCATTGCTTTATTCAGTTGAATAAAGCTAGAGCTTCGGATAAATATGAACAATTTAGCCTTTTAGTGTTAGTTTTCCTATTTATGCAAAGTATCATCTTGAAACCTTTAATGAAATATTATTGATACTGTAATCAAGCATACGTTGCTTTTTGTATACCATTCTTTTATTTTTAATTATGCTGTTAGAAATTTCAAATGTTTTGTATTTTCAGTGCATAAACATGGGGGCATATGCATGCCCCTATGTTTAGAAAGATTTCTGAAAGCTTGCCCCTGGCAGCAATAACAAAATAAAAAATTAGGGTAAAATTTGAAAATCAAAGAATTTCAA
Organism: Octonoba sinensis; assembly: GCA_038502835.1. Classification (NCBI taxonomy): domain Eukaryota; kingdom Metazoa; phylum Arthropoda; class Arachnida; order Araneae; family Uloboridae; genus Octonoba; species Octonoba sinensis. The sequence goes on from CM076599.1 coordinate 15,677,591, forward strand.
AAAGATATTAAGAGCGTCACTACAGTTGAAGGAAATTTTTCCAAATTATTGATAGTTTATCTGTGTTATTTGAAGAAACATTTGTTTATTTGTTTAAAGTATCACATTTTTCATGATCCAACTGACTTCCATTTTCCTTACTGTTGAGTTTGTGGCAATCTTTTATCAAGTGCAAGTTCACAGAATACGTTATGGTTTATAATATTCTCAACGTATTCACATTAGTGAAACACAGTCATATCTTATTTTATTTATCGATAAAGCTTTCTATATTTTTCACATAACCTTTGTATAACTTACATTCTATTGTTTTTGCATTCTTTTGCAACTTATTCTTTATTGTTTTAGGCTAAAACTAACTGAAGAGTTACTTCAGTTGGAGCAAGTAGAAGAGAGTAAAGAACTTGAGGATAAAAATGCTTCTTCCAAACAGACTCAAAGTGAACCTACTGTTCCTTCATCTTCAGATAATATAATTAGGTCGATAAACAGGACTCTTGCAAAGGTGAAACAAGTTGAAAGTAAAGAATGTCTACAAGGTGATGAATTCTGCAAGCGTCTGGAAGGGAAAATTAATGGCTTAGCTAAAAAGTTAAAAGAACTTACAGAAGAGCACAGTGTAAGAATTAATAATTGTTTGTAATATTTGTTTAACTATTTCTTTTAAAGGAATAAGATTCATGATATTTTAAAATATATTAATTTGTTTTTAATTTTACAAAATTGCTTTTATTTTTATTATTAGGATCCAAAATATTAGGTGTACTGGTTCTAAAGTTTTAAATTTTGTTTCTTGATAAACAAAAAAAAAATATTTGTAATAGTATTGTTAATTTTAGTTCAATTCTCCTCTCCCCCCCCCCCCCCCCCGAGACAAAAGCATTTGTGTGAGGTCTTCTAATGTTTTGTATTTTTCTCACTGTGACACATAATCAGTCAAGAATTATGGCATTGAGTAGTGCTGGGCGACTATTGCCAATACAGCAGTAAAATGCTCACAAAAATTTATAATTAACAATATTTTAAACAATCTTTGGTAATTTGTTCTTGTTTTAATTATCTTTTCCCTCTTACAGATTAAAAACATGCAAGAGCAGTTCTCTGACTACTCATCTGTAACAATGAATAAATTAGAAACTTTGGCAAAACAGACTAGAGATTCTGTTAGTGCTGCAGAAGCTCAAATAGGTGCTTATAAAGCAAATGTAAAACTTCTATCTCAAAAGTACGTTTCAATATTATTTACCTTAGGAAGAATAAAAAATACTGAAATCACTGAAATTATGATCATTCCAGAATGGTCTCTACTTAAAGGACTTAAATGGTCTTGATCAGATTCATATAATGTTTGAAGTTAAATTTTTGTCAAAAACAGCTAATTTCTTTTATTGTTATTAGTACAGGGGCAAAATATAGCAACTTTCTATGGAAATATTCCCATTTTGCATTTAAGTCTAAATGTAATTATAAATGCATGAAAGCTTAGAAATATATATAAAATTGCATATACTAATTGCTCTGCATATAATAAAATAGTTAAAAAAAGGAAAAAAAAGTGTTTTTGGTTTTTTATTTGGTTGTCTCATAAATGATGTTTTTATACATGACTAAATGAAGAGCCGATTAACGGCAGAAATTTTTTTATTGGTCTAAAATGAGTCATTTTTATGCTCTTTGTTAGAAACCAGGTATCTTTGACAAATTCTGTTCATTTTCAAAATTTCTCTGACAAATTGTTTAAGGAAAATTAATAATTTTTGCTTCTTTTTTGCCTTTTTTTTCCATAAGCATTTGTAGCCTATCAATGCACCCCCAATTGAAGAAGACCATAATTCAGAAAAGTGAAAAATGGCAGTAAATTTAGATTTAAGTACATTAACATTCTACTGCTTTCTTTTTTGTGTACTATTGGCATGTTTTTAGTTGCATTTCTTTTAAAGTTATTTGAGGTAATTGAATTTTTTAGTATTAAAATTAATAGTTTGGTCAATGATTTTATTTTGATTATTTTAAGCTCATTCAAACAATTAACTAATGCTTGGTTGTGAGACATCTCATTGCTACTGAACATATCTTTACATTTAAAGTATACATACCCTACAGTTCATGACAATATATCTCGTACATTTAACACGTAACTCTGAGACTGTCCAACCACAAGGCATAACTTTTCATCTCATATTGCTACAAAAGTTGATTTTTTCTAGTTTTTTTTAGTCTATAATTTTGTTAAATTACAAGATGCACTTAAAAGTGAAAAAAATAGCAGTAGCATCACTAGAGGGGGGGGGGGGGCAACAAATTTCTGCACCAGTTGGCATCCATGCTGGGAACACCACTGAAAATAGCAATTAGTTATTTTATGCAAACCAATGGAACTAAAATATAAAATACTGAAGCAATTTTACAAAATTTGTTTTTCTACACTCTGTTTTTACTGTAGTAGGGTTAACAGATTTTATAAATACAGTAAACTTTAATGGTAATTGTGATTTTTTTTTTTTAAACCTGACATCGACACATTTATGTTGAGGAAAGTTTCAGGGAGAAACATATGCTACACAGCAAAAAATTTCGGGGAGGGGCGTGCCACCCCTCTGGATACAGTTTTGTTTTTATCCAGTTTCTACTGACCAATTTTAAAGTGGACTGGAATGCTTGGGGTTGGGGGGAGGGGGCATTTTACTTTTATATTGATATCATGACTTAGATATTTGTCACTGTTATTGATGAATTTCAGAATTTTAATAGAAAAGACACAGGAAAAATGAAATGGCTGAAAGAGAAGAAAATAACTATTTGCTCTTTTTTTACAAAAGCAAAAGGAGGAAAATAAATAAAGTTGTCTTAGAAGACATAACAGAATTTTTTTTCATTGTATAATTTTGAGTTACTTTTAATTAGTTCTAAATTTAACTTACTTTTAATTAAATAGTTGTTTTAGTTATAATATATATTAACAAAATTAAGATGTTATATAATAGCCGAAAATTAATTAAATTATTTCTACAATTTAAAACTTATTAAATAGTAGAGCTTACTGCATAATATTTAAGAACAATAAGTATTTGTGATTTTTTTTTTTCATTTTTTCCTTAGTTTTTTCAATTTTTGCCACCGTCCCGCAAAAATACCAATCCTGTCAATAATCTTAATTGCATAAAGTACAACATTTATGCTGCAATTTCGCGCATTACTAAATAACGTTTTTTTGCAATGCATTTTAAAACCTTCCAGCCTCTTTTAAATTTCAGCATCAATTTTAATGATTTTCCTTAATTTTAGGCTGAAAGATACTGAAGAACTTCTTCGAGAGAGTGTAAATGAATGTTTGTCTTTGAAACAAAAGTTAAGGTCAGAAGAAGAGAAAAGAGAGAAACAAAAGATTGTATTTTATTCTGACCTCAAAGAAAAAGTGTCGCAAGTTACTGAGGTTGAAGAACTTGAGAAAGTACTTGAGGATGTTATGTCTTCTGAGTCATTAGCTTTCAAAGACAAAAGGAGACCATCTGGTCCTTATGAATGCATGTACTGCAAGCAGGGACCTGGCCATAAAATGTGTGAAGAAAAAATTAAAGAAATGAGAGCTAATAATCGAAAATTGAACACAGAAATAAAAGTAAATATTAATGTATAGAAATTTTTATTTAATACTTTTATCTAACTTCTTATCCTCAAAATTTCTTAGACAAGAAGAAAAGAAAAATAAAATGTGTAGGGATATTTCTAAATACTTTTAACTTTGAATACGAAATGGCAGAATCTAATCCTGCGTAGGGTTTTTCAGTGAGCTACATACACCTAAGAAGACATGTAATGTTACTTGTGATCATTAAATTAAAGTAAATGATTGCAAGAATATTAATCTTTGATTCTTTATTTCTTTTACCTTTCTTTTCATATCATTTAGCTTTTATTCTTTTGCTCTAAACTGTTTCAGAACCTTCCCCAATAAAGAAAGATTTTAAGAAGAGAAAATAAAGAAACTTTTTTCACTTTAATTCAAAAAGTAATTTAAAATTGTAAAGAAAAATAAGTGAAATTGAGTTGCAATGAGGCTTATTGGAAATGAGTTCTTGTCTCTCTGATCCTCATGTCCAGTTAATCCTCATACCAATTTGTCAGCGTTAAAATGAATAGATTTTCAGCATCAAGAAGAGAAATAGAGACAACAACAATGTAAATCATCTATGCAGGATTGATTATTGTAATACATTAGCCAAAAACATTCATGTTCCCAGAAGCAGTGATTTTTTGAAAAAATATAACAATGTACATATGCATTAAAATCTGACAAATGTTCTCATGAGAGAAGGGCATTACTTTGCCAGTGTCTGGGCTTATTAATATGTTTCTAAATTTTTTAATACTGCTAAAAAAGTAAAAATATTTAGGAAAAATAAAAAGTTCCCTGTTTTTGCTTACTAACTTGTATTAAGTCCTCTAACTTCATACAATCTAATGGTTGGTATCACAAAATACCGACTTTAAACAAACAGCAACTCCATTAAACTGATGGTAAGAACTGAAATATTGAAAACATTGCTGTTGAATGCTGGTGCAATTTTAATTTTGTAATAATTTTAGTTAGCTGACTCCAAGGGGGCTTCAATCCTCAAGAACCCTTCAAAACATTAATGGGAGTGCTAAGCAGTGGGCACAACGGCACGTCAGCAGGTGGAAAGAAAAGAGAAGACCAAAGGGGCAAATCCTATTTTTTTTCTTGTTATTTCTGAAATAATGGAAGAAATCTATATTTTTATCAAGTTTAGGGGAAGAATATCGAGTTTGATTTCAATGGACTTTGCAAGGGTTAAAAATGTAAAATCAAAAGTAACAAAAAATTCTATGTTTATTCTCAACAAAAACCATAATTTCCCTCAATGCGCAAATAATAAACTATATGTTTCTGTAACATAGGAATCCCTCACATTTTCACGATTTATGCATTGTTTTATGTAGATCTGTTATTTTCATTCATTCCTTATTGGGAAAAAAAATAGCAATAGTTGATATTCCCTCCCCCCTTCATCAAGTATTTCTCACAAAATAAAATACTGTCATAACATTTTGATGAGGACAAATATATTACCCCTCTGCCCCTATTTTTAACTCCGTTCTTGAGCTCCCGTACTGGTTATCAAAACTCTGTTCAACTGGTTTTAGTGATACTGATAAGGTGTGAAAAAGAGTGCAAGTTTTAATTGAGTAATTTCATGTAATGCTAAGGTTTTTTTCTTTTGCTTCTTTTGAAGTAGAAGATTCATGTATATTATATGGAACATATGCACTACAATATTAAAACTTTGTTTTATTTTTGGCAATGAAGCAAGCATTTTTTGAGTTCCTATTGATTCACTTCAATTTAAAACTAAGTATAATTATTCAATTGAAACAATCGTCTCAAAAATATAAATACTTTCATGTAAAAAATTATTATTTTTTGATATTAATTAATTATTATTTCTTGCATTTATTAATTTTATGTAGTTAATTTTCATTTGCATTTATTTTTAAAGAAATATATGTATGTATATTTTTGTAGTTGGCACAACAAGAGTTGAAGGAAGAAAAAATGTCTGCCAGATTTGGACTGAAACAAGCAGAGAAAGCAATAAGTGACTTAACTGCTGAGAGAAACACTTTGAAAGATTCAGTTCAATCCTTAGAGGTATAATCAATTATTGTACAATCCATTACTTACTTTCGGTTTTATTATAAGAAACTCATTATATTATTAATTTTCAGATTTTTCAAAAATGGAGAAAAATTTGAATCTGTTTTTGAGAGATTGAACATTTTGTAATCATAGTTTAGTTGCTAGGAGAGAATTTATTTCCCTATATTAAAACATGAAAAATGACTCTGTTTTAGGATAATTAAAGTTTGCTAAAATTCATTAGCTCTTTTCCAGAAGTGATAATGCATATAAAGAAGTTCTTTCCTTGTGAAAGAGAAACTATTTAATTGTATTCTCTTTCATAATACCACATACAACAAGTATCCTAAAACCAGCAAATGTAAAGTGACCCAGAAAAGATCCTTTTGTTTGAAAACAAAATTGTGCTAAACATCTGCACATGTTTAAAAATAAATGGATTGATGTGCACATTTGTCCAAACAAAGATCTATTGATTAATTTTGTTAAAGGGACAAAAGTATGTCATATAACCATTATTCCATAGGTCAGGGTTGCCACAGGCGACTAAAAAGCAACTATTTGCAACTATTTTCAGCATCAGGCGACTATGGCAACTATTTTCTTCGAAATCGGGCAAAAAAGCAACTAATTTTTTCAAGAGGCAACTATTAGGCGACTTTTTTTTTTGCCTCTTTTGAAATTCTTTTATTCAAATGCACCAAAAAATATTTTTGAGAAAAAAATTTTCTTTTATTTCACGTAAAATTGTGCCATAATTTTTCAAACTTCCATCTTGGCCCAAGCGACTGCCTACACTTCATATTGACCTTGAAGCAATTGCCAATGAAGCTGACACTGCTGCCAATGAAAGGGGTTAGTTTACTTTTTTCATGGGTGATTTGGTAGTCAACACATAAGCTGTGCCGTGTGCATGCGATATGCATTTCAATATCGCGATATGCGCCTTTTCTCTTTATTTTTCTGTAACCCTTACCTTTTCTCTCGAACACTGGCAACCAATGGCAGTGGTGCTCAACCACAATATCCACGGTGTTGCACGGCGAAGGATTGCAACGATATGTCCGAAACACCCAATCATCACATAGACAGACATAGTTTTTTCTGTATTTTTGGAAAGTAAGAATTTCGTTTCCACTACAATCCCTTCTTTCTTTTCAATGAAAAGTTTTGGAAGTAGCCTACCCTGCCAACTTTTACAAACTTCGAGTAAAATTTACGCATTTTTTCTGTTTTTCGCTCTTTAAAGGCTTGGTCTTGATTTTTTACGCATTTCGAATTATGATTACATAGGTTTCAGAAAAACTTTCTAGTGCTCATTTACTATCAGATTCTGCATCTTGGAGCTCAATAACTTTGAACTTACCATAATTTTTAATCTTTGTTACATTTCAACTTCTGTAGTACAAACTTGCACGGGTGTCATTTTGTCACGCCCACTTGAAAAATTCGGCCGAGAATAATATAATTTGTGTCAAAATTCTTGTAAGTTTTAGTGATCATACAAGTTAATTACAAGAATTAAATATTTCAGACTAGTTAATAATCTAGTTTTAAAAAATATTTTTTCCAAAAATTATTTTATATATATATATATATATATTATATATATATATATATATATATATTTTCTTTGGCATGTAATTTCAAATTGATTTTTTAAAATTTTTGATTATCTCTAGCAATTGTCGCAATTGGGTGATTTTTGCAATATTATAAAATAATTGTTAAATTTGAAAAAAAAGTAAACTTAATGTTTTTGATATTGTCTCCTCTTGGTCTTAGAATTTCATTAATCAAGTAGCTCAATATTATACACGTATCTAAATAAGAGATCAGCTATTGTGTGTTTAAATCTCAAGTATGTTTATTTTCTATTAATAACCTTGCTCTTCTCTCTCATATTGCAATCCTTTTTTTTATTTCACTCCTTATTCATTTATATTTTTAATCTTTGGTAGATATGAAATACTTATTTCAGTTTAAGAAGTCAATGCTCGGAAACGTGTTTATTTCATATAAAAATGCAATTGCTTTTTTATAAATTACACTGTATTCATAGCAACTCTTTATGTAGAAATATAAGATCCGAATGTAATAAGTAAGTACCCATCACTGAACAAGTTAATTAAGACTTGCTTGTCATTGAGCCGTGGCTACTATTTTCGTGCTTTTATGCTACTAAAGCAACTATTTTTATTCCATTTCTTCTGTGGCAACCCTGATAGGTGCTTTAAGATCATGGTCTAAGGCTAGCAGTCATGCCATGTGTTACGAAGATGAGAAAAATAGTTGATTTCATTTTATTAGAGCTCCTTTCATTTTAGCGCAACTCATTTTGTACATTTTGAATACAAAGCAGAAGTAATTGGAAACTCGATTCTTAACATTCTGTAATCCTGTAAAGTTTCTTTGGTCACATTTCCAGTGCAATAGAGTGCCTCCCCAAAGGTTACATTTTCAATAACTGATTTCTTGTTTCCTGACACGTGTCAGGAATTTTTTTTTTCAAATCTCAAACTATCGGAAAAGTCAGCATAACACCAAGTGCACCAGAACATCAAACTCTGGATTTAAAATAATAACCAGTTCTTTGGATGAAATCGAAGGGTAAGGGACCTAAGTGAGCAGAAAGGACTTCTACATTTTGTACACTGATTAATAGGAATTTTCAAAATGGGAATTATATATCTTTTTGAGCTATCAGAGTATGGAACTAATTGCATTTTGCTGCAAATTATATATGTATATATACAGAGGCCCCTTGTTACAATGAACTGCAAAAGTCCTGGAAAATATTTTGTTGTATGTAACGGAATGTGCAATATAATAAAATATGCGTTATCTTAATGGAATTTAAAACTTAACTGAATATAAGTACAAAGATAAAACAACATTAAAAAAGCACAAATTCAGAATAAAAAGATTTTTTATTCTGAATTTGCTTTTTTACGTTGTTTTATCTTTGTACTTACATTTTAGCACAAAACATTTTGATCATTTGTCTTATAATTGAATATCCATTTTGTTATAACTAATATTTCACTCTATTGGTTTTTCTGTAACAAGATTTCCCTGTATATATAATCGTGTTATTTGTATTTCTGATCATGTAGCCAGTAATAAATGCATGTGAAAAATCTTTTTTAGTTCACTTTATCTTATAATGCTTTTTCTGTTTTGTAGTCAAAATGCACTTCACTTACTGATCAATTGAAAGTCGAGCGGAATAAAACAAGAAACATGGAAAGGTATCGTAAACTTGAAATTGAAGGATTCCAAACAGATATAAAAAACCTCAAAAGCAAGATCAGAGACTTGGAAAAACAGTTAATGAAGGTAAACATTACGTTGGTCATTATATTTTCTTTACAGTTTGGTCGGCGTAAGCAAAATTCTAATTTTGTATTGCAATACTTAGAAACCATAACATGCATAAATATATATTTTTTAATCTTATATGATTGGTATCAATATTGCTGATTAATTTTTTAATGCCTTTTATTTTTAATTAATTAATTTTATTTTTAATCAGCAGGCACTTTTATTTGCAAGCTTTTGTCACTGGAATTTTAAATTTTGTTGCGCGTTTCAGAAATTAAATGCGTCAGTTGTTAGAACTTTTGTGTGGCCATTGCAGTTTATCTCAAAATTGTTATTTGCTGTAAAAATTATTCCATATTATTGAAAAATAGTTACTGGTTTCTTTTTTTTTTTTAATGTTCCCTATTGAAATCATTGCTCAAACAGGTTTTTGTTATCATTTTGGCCATTAGAAATAACATCTGTCAAAGCAACTTATCATTTCAACAACTATAAATTTTTCCTTACTCTTAGAAGCAGTTATAATCAGGTCAGTTATTTTACTAATTGTGTGGTAATTCTCTTCTTTCCTTAGCTTTTCTTAGTGTCATGTATGATATAGTCATACATGACACTAAGAATTATTTCACATTAACTGCTGAAAGGTTAGCAAGCCCAGGATTTATTCTTATGTGGCATTTGTAGTGTTTTCTAACCTTTACCATAAACTTAAAATGGATTTAACATTTTCTTTTCTGTTGGTCTAACATAAAGTTGTTTCGATTTGGTGAACACGGCCAATTAGTGTTTTCTAAATGTGTTTAAATTTTCTGGAATGCTTCTAATTTATATCAGTTGGTATTTGTTTGGCTTGTTGAAAGTTTTTTTCCGTTTGATCGATTTAGGGAACAGTGATTCTGATCTAAAATTTCCAAAAATTTTTCAATTTATTAATATTGATTTTTTTGACAAATAATATCTGTTTTTTTTCCTACCTTGAAACAAGCAAAATATGTAGTACAGTGAAACCTGTGTATGTTGACCACTTGCGGTGCAGCACTTTAGTGGTCAACTTAGACAGGTGGTCACCTTATAGAGGGTGGAGATTTTTTTTTGACATTTCTTACACTATGTGTTTATTCATTTGTAACTAATTAAAATAAAACTTCATCTATTTACATTACTTTAAAATTAGTAATTAACTGTTCTTTTCACAATTGTCTAAAATATCATTGGATAAATTTAACCTGATTGATTTACAGTTTATCCTATACAACTCTAAAACTAAAGCACTTAGCTAAAATAAAGATAAATATCTTATTAATTATGTAAGTTATTATTGGATGGTAAAGATAAAATTTCTAAAAATACATATTTTAAAAAATGGCTATAACAATTAGAAGAAAAATGAATAAACTCATTTAAAGAATAAAAGAGTGCTCACAGTAGATTTTCCATATGGTTAACTTACAAAGAGGTTTAGGCGAACTTTGTATTGATGTTTCATACATCTAGACAAATATTGGTTTAACATTATAGCATATTAAATATCCTGTAGCAATAATTAGGTGGTCAACTTACAAAGGGTTTTTTTCAATTCTCCCAGCCAAACTTGGCATACATAAGTGGTCAATATAGACAGGTGGTCAACTTAGGTAGTCAAATGACAAAGGTTTCCCTACATTATATAGTATAGGGCTAGTTCCGTTCCTGGCAAAAGTGGTCAACTTAGACAAGTGGCTAACTTACAAAGGTGGTCAACTTTACAGGTTTTACTGTACTTCAAAAAATTATATTAATATTTCTGGAAAAAATTGACTTCTGATATTAATATTATAGAACTTTCATTCGTCCACTTGCTTTCTTCAAACTTATATATATATATATCTATATAAACACACATATACATGTACATGTGTTGGGGGGGGGGGAGATCACCTAATTATATTATTTTTGTAAATTCATGATGCATACTTTTTCTGAAATTTTTACGTGAAGTTCAGATTTTTTTCTTTTACTGAGAATCACCAATGGACTTAGATTGAGCAATTTTAGTGAGTATTTGTTTTAAGTAGACTTGCTGTAGAAACAAATTCACAAAAGTAAAAATAAAACTGAAACACGGACTTAAAAATGTCTTAGAAGTTGATGCCTGACATATGTTTTTTTTTTTAATGATTTCAAATGTAATTGGAACAATATATAATTATTTGCTTTGGTTCCCATCGTTCCTTATGAATTATTGTTTTCAAATGTAGTTTCTTTTGTTTACTTTTTACAAAAAAGAAACCCCAACAACTTTCTTGTAGTTGCCTGAAATAGTAGTGTTAAAATACTGTAGAAACTCTTATAATAATGCTTTGATAAAATCATGACAAACACAAAACTACTTTATTTACAATACATTCATGTACAGATTATATACAACATATACATGCAGCGCAACTCCTGCATTTGTACTTTGAAGAAGAGCAAAAGGAAATGTAATTACAAGTGATGAAAAAAAGTTGTAGTATTAAAAATACTAGAAGTTAATTACGGTTCTGGGCTATATTTTCCTTTTATATATTTATTTACTTCGCTGCCTATTTACATGGTATCTACATTATGTACATTAGTTCAGGTTCCACATCATTTATCACAAACTCCAATGTCATAAAGTTCGTCTCTGTTTCCCTACGGGCACAAGCTCTCCCGCACAATGTTCTGTCTGGATGGGCGCAACTCTTCCCTGTCCAGCATCCGAAGATCTCTTTCTCGTTCGACCGCAACCTCTTAGGCAAGCGAAAGGCAATCTCCTCTCCCCCGCTTTTGAGGGCAGCTTATATAGGGGGTTCCTGACCTTAGGCAGACATTGCGGGCAACTGGACACACATGCACTATTTCCTGTTCTGTAGGACCCTTCCTCCTGTCACGTAGGCCCCGTAGGTTTGCTGGCTTAGGCCTAACCTGACAAAATTCAAGTAATATTTTAAATATTAAGAACTGGAGACAATAATTAAGAAAAAAATTATTAAATAAATATGAAATATAATTAAGATAAGTGAAACATATAACACTTATGAAGTATTTTTCCCAATGCAGTTTCTTTTGTTCACTTTCTACAAAAAAAAACGGGCAGAATAGCAACCATACCTTTATTTGGCCAAGGATGTTTCAGTGGCCTATTACAAATTCCAACCAAACTAAACCTAATTTAAAAATAATGATTTCTTTTACCATAAAAAAACATTTTGAATATTTCCATGTGTTTAACTGGTTTGGTCCTGACGTCCTACTATTAGAACACCTCCTTACATCACTCTATATTCCTCATTTTTTAAAAATTTAAACTCAAAACCTGGTTAAATCCTACTAATGATCCATGCAAGAATACCAATATGCCATCTTTTTTTTCCCAGTAGATCGTAGTTTGTTCCCAGCTGAGCAAATAATGGAAGCATCTAGCCATTTGCCACTAAAAGGCATTTGCATCTTTTATTAGTTCTCAAAACATTGTTATATGAAATTCCCTGCATCTTTAAAAAACTCCATATTACAGATTAGACTTTTTAATCACAATTCAATACTTTTAACTAAAAAAAATAATTAATGGCATTGAAAATTTAAATTTAATTAGTGCACCAGGTGCCTATTAGAGAAAAACTTATTCTGTTGTATGTATAATTTGGATATTTTAAGGTATTTGTTAACGAAGGCTTCTACGAAAGTTATTGGGTAATGCAAGAAACATGGAGCAAAAGAAATACCACCTTTATTGATGAAACTAGGACTGATATTGTGAGGTTCTATACTAAAAACATGGGAGGAATGGCTGAAACAAACATGACTTTTAATGCAGTTACACCAGACCTCTATAAAGAGCAGAAAATAGTCACTCTTCATTACCATTCATTACTTCTAATTCATTACTTCAATATGGCTATTATAAACTTTTGATTCAAGTACAAAGATGCAATTTTAGGAATTCCACTGAAAACTCAGATGGATTTACTGGACTTTAGTTTTGATATTGCAGAAACTTGATCCTTTTAAAAGCAATCAACTGTTCCTACCAAATGCAGACTTTATCAGGCAAGCAGGTGATAACCTTATTTTCTCACCCTTACAGAAAAAAAAAAAAATCCAGCCATTAGGGCTTGCAAAGATGAAAGGTGTGATGGTATATAATATGCAAGGTTTTTTTTTTTTTTTTTTTTAAATATGTATCTATTTTTATATTTTTATACAAAAAAATTGTTTCAAAACGTTTCATACTAGATAATTGTAAAACTGTACCTAAAATTTTTTTCACTTTTTGCTTAGCCTCGTGTAGTACTATTAGAACATTTTTTAATTAGTTTGGTAGTTGACAGAATGTTGTAATATTTCATATTTAAAATACTGGCATAAATTGTAGCATATCTAACAACTCATTAATTTTTATTTTCCCAATTAAAAATTCAGGGCCTAAGCGGTCAATGTAACTAAAACTTACTATTTGAAGATTTAAATCTACAAAATATCACAGGTCATGAAGTTTCATAGTGTTTTTAAATGAAATCACTAATTGCTTTTTAAAAGTAGCTAAATATTTTTGTTGACCCCAACCATATCCTCAAAAAAAAAAGGCTTTTAAGAACCTGAAAGGATGGCTACTTGGCTTAAGTTTGCTTTGAATTCATTACCCATTTTGAAAGTAATACTGCTCTGTAGTTATTGCATAGAGATAATCATGTCTTTAGTTTTACTCAATGTGAATAATGAAAGTAAACAATTCTGAAGCTCTCGAAATTACTATACATATTTTAAACTAAAGGTATTAAAATTTACATTCTGATGCATTTCTTTTGCAGGCTGTTTTGGTATTTGAACAGGACAATAAAGACCTGGAGCTATTGAAAACTGTTCATTCAACTGCACAACGTTCAAGGCAAGCTGTGGCAAACATTAAAAGGTTAAAAGCAAAACTTTATGAACTAGAAACTGATATTAAAAATCTCTGATTCTATTAGCTTTAAGCATTTTAGAATAATACTTCAAGATTTGAATTGATATTCCAATCATGTTCTTTTGAAAAATGTGCTCTAATAGCTTTATAATGTAGAATTTTTCTGAAAATCTAAGGTATTAATTTATTTATTCCCCTATACTCTATTTTAAACTTTTCTTCTATTTAACTTTTAATTTAAACTTTGACCATAAATTATGTTACATACTGTGTCATAATTTAAATTTTTGTTGATTGTGATATTCATGTAAACAAATTTGTAAATATTAAGTATGTACATTTTACTCTTAACAGAATTATATTTTGTATAGATACTTTTAAAGAAATGTTATGCTTATATTTTATTCTTGGAAGCTGTGATATGTATCTTTATGACAATCAATTTAAACTCTTGCAATATATTTACAAATAAATATCTCTTACATATTTTAAAGATGAATTATTTGGTTTTACGTATTTGTATGTTGTGAACTTTTATCGCATCAATAATTAATTAATTATTCATTTTTAAATTTCATGAATTTGTCTCATTTATTTATAATTTAATTTTATTGCTTTCACATATCTTTATTTTCATTAATTGACAAACTCATTTTAAAATGTTTTAGTAAAAATAAGTATATATATATATATATATATATATATATATACAGCGTTCAAAATCCTTGGTGGTTTGCTGGTTTGAGACGACTTAAAACTGATTTGAACTACCATGAAATGAAACCCATTCGTCCACAGGACCAGTGGCTGACCGCTGTCAATTAACGGTAGACCAGTCACACAAATTATCTAAAGACCAGGACATATTCATACTTACTGGCCGAAGGATTAGTAATTTTTTAAAAAGGTTTTGACCACTGTATATGTATATATACATCATTGAAGGCTAAAAGTTAAAGATTTAATGTAAGAGGGGCATGAATTTGGTTGGACAAAGTTGCATGTATGAATATGTACATACATGTAGCTTAATGTTTAAGTGGTGAAACGCCAATTGTGTGTGTGTCAAAAGTGTTCTGGTTTGAATTAACCACTGTATAATTAATTAAATACTCTATTATGAATTCTCCCCAAATGGCCACTTTTGTCAAATGACTACATTTACCAGAGACCAATAGAATGGAGCTTTCCATCAGATTCATTACTAGCTTGTCTTCCATTAACTGTCTTTACATAGCTCCTCCATCACGAAATGACAATGTTTTTTTTCCTGGCCAAAAATATTTCCTTTACTTTTATCCTTCATGATCACTTATTTATCTAGTTGAATAAATAACAAAGGCAATTAAAAAAGGCAATCAAAATTATTGTTAATATTTTTACACTGCTTTAGAAATCCTGACTTTTAGCATGTTTAGCAATTCTTTATACTATTATATATATCTAACTCTTATTTTCTAGCTCCCTGTTATTACAAATTAAGGCTTAAATTATTGCTCTTTACAAAATCTAAAGTTAGTTTTACTGAAGTTTTAAGTGCAATATATATAAAACTATTGTAATGTATTGGTATTTTCATTCAGAATTTAAATATGTTACTGGTTTTGATGGGACCTCCATTAAATGACTACATGCCTTAATACAGTTGTTTCCAACCTTCATTTCATGTATTCTCACTCCACCTCATAAAAAGAAAAAGAGAAACAATATCCTCCTCTTTCTCAATTTCTGTGACATTAAAATTTTATAAAAAGTTTTTATGTACAATTTATTTAATAGATTAGGATATAGTATTTACTGTCTATACTGTCCTTGTGCCCCAAAAATTAGTGCAATAATATTGATATTAATGTCTACATATTTTACAAATTTTACATAAATACAAAAATAATACCTATAAATAATGCAACATAGTATTTTATTTAATGTGATTGTTGGCCTTTTTTAGGACAATGTTTCTCAAACCATAATAGTGCATCCTAGCGGAGCATGTTGGTAACATTGTATCACGTGCATTATAACATATGTTCCCCGTAAACCGGAAAGCACTGCCTTAATCGCTGATTTTTGATGTAAAAAAAAGTAGCCATTTTGGAGAGATTTCTCCAGTTTTACATGTCAAAAAGTATATTTATGCTCCCAAAACTATTTGACAGCACTTTTCTTTGGAAATTTTTTTTCCATGTAATTATTTCCCACTTTCAAATTTCAATCACACATTTATGACAAACAGTTGTAGTAGTATGCTGTTTCCTATTGTTTTGATGAAAAGTCTAATAAATTTTAATTTATTAGTTACTAGGAAAAAACTAAAAACTATTAAGAAACACCACTAGAAAAACATTAAGTGTATATTTAGTGTATTATAATCCTAAATGCGATGTATTCTTAAATTTTGACTTTTTCCCTTCATTTTAAGTTGAGCTTCAATCCATAATTTTGAGTTCATAATTTACTAGCTAAAAATTGTTACTATTTTTCGCATTTTTAAAAATGATGTATTGGTGATTTATGGTTTAATGAATCATGGGCCAACGCCTTAGAATATTATACAGAAAGGTGATTATGGGGGGGGGGGGGGGTGAATGGTCCTTATGTCTGCCACTTTCACTTAAGTCTGATTAATCCAGCTATGGGTGTTTACCATATAAATAACTGATTTAAGGTTTAGTGTAAGAATATATGTTTTGCATTAAAGTAACGTTATGTATGCTACACTTGATAATGTCGTAAAAACGAGCATGAAATGCCATGTACATATATGTATATGCTTTTTATGAAACATAACATTACCCATCTTAAGCAAATTTTTTGTATTTAGTTTTTTAGCCTACTTTCCCGTAAAAGTTAAAAAAATAATAATAAAGCATGAAAGAAGGCTTAATGTATCGTGAAAATATCGTTAGAAATCAAGAAAAGTCAAAAATAAGTTAAGTAATTAAAGATTGAAAAATAAAAAATTTGAAAGTATTGTTTTGAGATGGGGAAAAAGTGTGTATGTCGGTCTGTCCCCCCTCCCCCTAATAACTTTTGAACGATTTGTCTGATTCGAAAAATTCTTTTTGCATTCGAAAGATCTCGGCGAGGACATCTCATTTCCATATTTTATTTTTTGGTTTGAACAATTTTGAACAGTTCAAAAAAATTTAACATTAGCGCCTAAGGGCGAAAATGAAGCAAATTATGTAAACTCTGAGTACAAGACCCAAGTTCCAATGAACAAGCTCACTGGAAGAAGTTCTTGGTGTGAAATATTGATATAAGCAGTTTTGTTCATTTTTGAACAGTTCAAAAAGAAATTAACATACCGCCTACGGGAAATTTCGATCTTATATAAATCCTGATCTAACGGACCGATTTGCTTGAAACAAACTTTATCGGAAAGCTCTTATGATGTAGAACATGTACAAATAGAAAGTTCATGTAGAACTAACGAGCCTATTTTCCTATGAAATTTTTTGATCAGGATTTTCAAGAATATTTTTGAATGAATGAATGATTAAATGAATATGCGAAAGAATGAATGAATAAATGAGTGAGTAAATACATGAATGACTGAATAAATGAATGATTGAATGGATTTGTATTAATCGTTGAAAAAGGTATTTTTGAAGCAATTAAGAACTAAAGCTAAACGAGAAAGGCAGAGAAAGAGGGATAGCTAGATTATAAATTTGAAGCTGGTGTATACGGGAAAGTAGGCTCTTATAGTTCTTGACGGAACTTCTTGTTATCTTACTGATGAGTTTTTTAGAAGTTTATTTGCTGTGATAATTTATGAATATTTGTAAAAAAAACATTTTTGTTAATTTATTTTTCTGAAAAATTTTAAAAGTTTGTCTGTTCCATCACAAAATATTCTAGACAAGAATATTACTTGAAATGTTGTGTAGACATGTTATATTGACTTAAGTCTTTACAATCAATTTTTTATTGCATCTATATATTGACCAAAACAGACTGAAATATTCTTATGATATTTTGAAGTTCCATAAGATTATGAAAGGTACTAAAATGTTGCTGTTTTTGCTCAATTTAGCTGTTATCAAGAATTTTATATTTTATGAGAATGTATGATTATGTGTTTTACCTCTGGAAAACTGTAAATAAATTATAGCATTATGCAGTTGCTCAAAAATATTAATTTTTAAATTTGTTATTAAGGGGATTTCTTTGTGTGGGTCATGAGTACGTTAGTTTTAATAATAGCTAGAAATTATCAGTTTATTCAATTCTAACAGTGCTAAATAAGAATTTTTGATGTAGTTATTGGGATGGTTCTTTTAAATGGATTTAGATTATTAAATATAATGGGATTTAATTCATATTTTGTGAAATTGAAGTAACATTATGTTCATACGCAATGTGAAGCATATAAATAGTGCATATTCTGGTAAAAGATTGGACTACCAATTTACATTTATATTTTTAAATGTCATAAATGAAATATTTGTAACATATTGTAGAAAAATGTTAAATAAATGATACTGATAGTACTATTTTTTGATTTTATGTATTTATTTAATTTTCATTGGAATTAGCAATAGTATAAACAGGGGTGCCCCCTCAGAGCTATGGCACGCCCCCCCCCCCCAAAAAAAAATGCAGCACCCCTAATTCGGGAAACAAGTGCACCAAGCCCCTGAAACGATCCACCCCCTGGTGAGCACCCCTGATATAAAATCTTCAATAACAATCTTTTTATCCAACTTCAAAAAGGAAGAGGTTATCAAACCACTTTTACCTTCCCTTCCCTTTTTTTTCTTCATAAATTATAACTAGATATACTGATTTGGATTATTCTTTTTGAATCTATAGGGTGTGATCCATCATAGGTCCTGTACCTTTGCTTGACCTTATTTCTTCTTTAGAAAAGAAGTTATGGCTGAAAACTCAGTAATTTTCATTTCAATTGGTAAGAATTACCCTGGTATTTTCTTACTAAATAAAGAATTTATTAAATACTAGCTGACATTCCCAGCATTGCACGACTGCCTCGAACATTGTATCATCCCCTGGCAGAGAAGAGAAGAGAAGTACAGTTACATGACACGTATACAATATTCTGATGTAAATAAATAGGGATAAACTTATTTAAATCCAGATTATAATATAGACAACAGTCCTTAAAAGTTCCCATTTAAGTAAGAAAACTCCTTAAAAAAACCCACTAGGTTAAGAGCAGAAAGAAGTCCTTAAAAATTCTCCATTAGATTAAGGGCAGGAGTCCCTAAAGATTCTTATTGAAATGATAACACATTTCATTAAAATATGGTCAACAGTACATCTAAACATTCCCACAGAAATAGAACAACAGTGCATCAGGATGTAAAACTGGTCAGTAAAGGTCAGTATTTTTTGGCCTGGTCAGCATTCGTCAGTATTTTATAAATTTTGGTCTGTAAACTACGTATTTTAAACCTTCTAACCACCCTGTGCCTAAATGAGGACAAAAGTCTCTTGAAATCTTCAGAATAAAGACAACAGTACTTCCCATCTAAACCAGGACAGCAGCTTAAAAAAAAAACGTCAACAAACCCTAAAAAATCACGAGTAATAGACGACACCACTCACTTAATTGAATGAGGAAAACATTCTCTAAGAATTCGCATTATATTGAAGAGATGAATCCCTAAAAATCTCCATTAGAATAAGGATATCAGTACCAATAAATCTGTTAGAATAAGCACGTTAATCCTTAAAAATCCCCATAGTATTTAAACAGCATTTGTCCCTCTGAAAATCCGCATCAGGATGCGGACAAAAATTTCGAAAAACGCCAAAATAGTATGATGAAAAAGATCAGAGACTTCCTAAAAATGCTTATAAAATAGCGCTTTTATTGAGAGTTAAATATTAATATCTGCGTCGCCCCGCGTTTGCACGCGGCATCGCAAATTTTAAAAGCCTTTTAGAAAATTATGGTCTTAAGGCCTATCCCGTCGCCACCCGACATATCACAGGAAAGTCACTACAAATAAACATTACAATATCGTCTGCGCTTCAAATTTATCAGGAATAATATTTAGCCTCTCTCGAGATTTCTTTGGTTAGACCATAGACCAAGGCTGAACTTGATCCAGTTAGTTAACTGTTACGGATCAGTTAAATTATTAGTATAACAGTTAAACAGTTAACGATCAAGTTCAGCCTTGGTTAGACATATACACACGCTAATATTTTCGCAGAAGAAAAATTGAATGCTACTTGCGATCAAGGGCGTAACCAGGGGGGGGGGGGGGGTTTTGGGGGGTTTAAACCCACCCCCCCATTGGGTATTTAGTTATTTATTCATTTTTGTTCCTCGACTTGGTGGAAATTATGTCAAGTTAATCGGGTTGTGGGCTTGGAATTTTTTTTTACTTCGTGTGAACAACATAGGAGACAAGCTGTAGAATTCCCCTCATCTCTTTCCTCGGACAAAATCGTGGAGATGGACGTTGAAGGAGAAGAACGGGCAAGACTCTCGGGGCCTGGAGCACGGTCCACCACTAGTTCACATTCGTGAGAAACTGAAACTGAACCGGAGAGTCACGTGATAAGGGGGGATGCATCTGTCAATCGTCATTTAGGGGCGAGTCTGCACTTGTAGCCAAAGTTGAACTGGAGTTTCTCGGAATTGGTGGAGGGGTTGCTATTTCTTTTGGTTCTAAAATTCCGAGAGAACCGAGGGATGTAAACTTGTTGGGAAGGGGGGGGGGGGGTTAAGACGCAACGTTATAGCCTTTTGTATCGTCTATAGCTTGAAAGAAAATCGCAAAATAGTTACAGATGTGCAATGTCTTTCTTTTCTTTTTTACCATTGTGCTGTGAGAGCCATGTGCTTCAGTTTCTGCAGTTGAAAAATTCAGATTCATGCATCACTCATTTAGTATCAAAATGCGTAGCATTTTCCTTCAATAACTTACCTTTTCAGTTTAATAACAGTAATATTAAAGGATTATAAACATAATTTTAAGTGACTTCTGCCATAGGCGTAACCAGGGGAGGGTTTTGGGGATTAAACCCCCCCCCCCCCTATTTTGTATTTAGTTATTTAGGCACATTTATTAGGCACACAAAAAAAATTCTGGCTACGCCTTGCAAAGCACATATCTGTTTTTTCCCTAAGAAAAATAAACACATATGCATATGATTTTATTTCCTCTTTCTGAAGGGTGATCATGACCAAAGTACGTAGCTCATATTACAGAGGACTTTTCATCTGGTTATAATCAACCCCCTTATCACCTTTAGGAATTTTACAGCGAAAGGTGTCTTCAATCACCGTACCACACAGAGACAGACAGCAGAGATCCTTTCAATCACTCCAGATGGTTTCCTTACCTTCTTGATGTCTTTTTTACCCAAAGGCAGCAATTTGGGAACACAATCGCACCAGTTTCCTGGAAAATATTCTCCTCTTTGATGGAGGTTTGTTTTCTGATAAACTGGTGTTGTAGGCAAAGCCGTAAGCAAGGGGGGGCAATGGACCCGAGCCCCCTCCCCCGAAATACTTTCGAAATTTTTAACCTGTCTGAAAAAAAAAATTTGAACAAAAAAAAAATAATGATTAGATTTTGTTCTTTGAACCAACCTGTTTGGGAGCGGGAGGGGGGGGGGGGGTCCTCTGTTTTACAAATGGGGAAATGACAAGACGGCGCTTCAAACATCTAGGGCCTACAAACCAGAACTCAAAAAAAGACCCTTTTTTCTCTCAATTCTCCAGAGGATAGGTCCCGCGTGTCATCAACAGATAACGGATTGATTCCTTGCCTAAGGACTGCATATGGTTCTAATCACCCGACCACACAAAAACAGGAAATATAGTGATCCTTTTTTCGCAAAATGCGAGCCTCATGGAACCACATCTGCCATAAATATACGTACAACAGTTTGGTGCTTTGTCCATCCTTGCCCGAAGGTTACATTCGTGGAAATGGCGACACTCTAACTACCCATATTGTGGAAGTAAGCTAATGCCTAATGGACCCCTGCTTCTACGATTGCGGGATATGGATGTTTGTGCTGTTATTGCTGGAACAAATCTTAGTTCTTTTATTTTCTTTTTTAAACTAGCAATTCGTAAAATCAAATCAACATAGAAACGCTTCCGACAAGGGGGGCGGGGGAAGGGCTCTTGCCCCTTTGCGGATGCCTCTCCTCGAATCATATTCTCTTTTTTTCCCAACCATTTTGCACAATAAAACAGAGACCTTGATTGACCTTGGCAGTTGGGAATTTAGTGGGTTCTTGTGGTCTTGCAAAAGTCTCCTTTGCTCGCCTGCGCACAAATTTTGATTATGAGTAAAAGAAAAGGTGAAAGTATTTTGTCCTATTTTGGGAAGAAACCCTGAAGCAGGAGAGGTATGGTTGTTTTTATGTAATTTTTTCGAAATAATATTTTAGCTGCCCCCTCCTCTTTTTTTTTTTTTTGCAATTTTAGTTTCAACTTTTTATTTCTTCCTCCCATGCTGAGAAACTGCTTATTAATCCTCCTTTTTTCGTTTTTTAACTTCATAGGGGATGATGTCACACTACTTCGGGTGGGGCGGGGGGGGGAGGGGTCGAGAGATTGTGACAAGGGGGGATAACAAGAAGTGTGACATTATACATTTTGATTTCTATAAAAACGTGTAAAAAACCAGCAGATAAACTTTTCATAATTTTTTATTTTCATAATTTGATTTTAAAGTTTCATTGATTTCATTTTATATTGAAAATACGGATGCTTATCAAGGCTTGAAGTCACTTCTAGTTAAAATTTTAAAAGAAACTCTTCTTCGGTATTTTACTTTTAAAATAAATAAGTGCGGGTCATTTTTCAGAAGTCAATTAATTATTTTTCACTATTATGCACTAATTATCTTTTTTCTATTTTAACCTTAATCTAATTTTATGCTATTTAAGTCCACGTATAATCATTATCATTTATTGTTATGCCCACAAATGTCGTTAAAAGTTAAAAAATAAAACTAAAAATGTGATTCTTTAACGTAAGTACTTTATTTCTGAACTGCAACACTGCAAGTACGTTGCACACACTGCAAGTGTTCATGTAATATAGCGTGACACGTGGCAAAGGGGATAGGGGTGTGTTGGAGAGTGTGATTTTGTGACAAAGGGGGGGGGGGAGGGGGCTCAAATATATTGAAAGAAAGTGTGACACTGTTTATGAATGGTCCCATAGAGCGTTTATAATAACATTGCGAAGGTGAAAAATACCGTGAGAAAATTACACTTTTACTTAGCCTAATCATAAATGTACATTGAACAAAAAAGATCTGAATTGATTGGTTCTCATGGGCTGCAATAGTGGCACAACTCAAAAAAACACGCGTTTCGGACTAAGAACAGATTGTAAATATGAAAATACACATTCTTTTCAGCAGCAATACTAGCACAACTCATAATTCAATATTAGGCCTTAAGATGTCTTAAAAGCGTAATTTCTCTTTTCTTTCTTTTTTTTAAAAATTGTGATCTGATTTTTTTCGCCGATGGGGGGGGGGGGAGTTGACTTGCTCCGAGGGGGTAGCCCCCCCCCCCCCCGAGAGATATGCCTGAAATAAACACGGAGTATATCTGTAATGACAAGTATTGATGACTAGTAAATTTTGAACTCTTGTGCACTGCTTATTGGTGTTTAGTCTGTACATTTTTAGGGTGACCCCCCCCCCCTTTCCCCAACAGTAGTTACGCCTATGCTTACGATGCCTCAAAATTCACGCACATTAAAAAAAGGGCAAATACAGTGATGCCTCAAAATGCTAGAAACGTTGATTAGAATTTCATTTGTTAAAAGGCAATAATGCAGATAAAATAAAGCGGCGCTTTAAAAATTATTGAGTTTTTAAATTAATGTCTTTACTAATTAAGGTCCCACAACGATGAGATTGGACAAGCAATCTTGTTTGGAAACTTTCGAATTTTTTGATACCTCAACTTGACCCTCAACTCCCAGCCGTTCGTGAGAAGATAGTGCGACATAGATAGATACGTTTGTTTACTCACGGATTTTAATATATAAGATGTAAAAAAAAAGGAGAAATAAAAGTAATGTGTTGATCCAATTAGGCTGAACTTGATCCAGTTGGTTGCGATCAAGTTCAGCCTTGATTGTTCAAAGGAAAATTGAGATATACATTTAAGAAAATATCCACGTTATCGGTATTAAAATGCAAAATATAGTTTCAAAGAAAAGAGGTAGCTCATGTCAAAAGTATTTCGCAGCACAAATGAAGCCAGATGGATATTTATGATGGCAAAAAAAAAAAAAAAAATTAATTGAAGCGAGAATTCGCCAAATAGACATTTTTTGGCATAAAATTAAGTAAGAGTTACAAAATGTATAATAAGTAAAATAAATTAATCTGAACCAGGGGTGGATCTAGGAATAAATTCTGGAGGGGGCCCAAGGAAGTAAAAAGTGGATCTCCCTCCTAAATATTTTCACAATAAATTTGCCTTCAGATCTTTTAATTATGTGGTTTAGGTTCCTTAAAACCCAATTAATCTACATTGTAAAAATTATTTAATGGAATAAGTATAAATTTCTTTTATTCCTTTTGAAGGGGGCACATGTCCCCTGTGTCCTCCTAAAATCCGTTATTGGTCTAAACAGCCACATGAAGTATTAAAGTAAAAGCGGAAGGTCGTCAAATTGTACGTATTATGTTATGCAACCAGAATAGCATTGAAAAATGCGCGAACTAAATAACAAAGTATTTTTCGAAACAGTAGCTAAAAATTTATTTGCCATGCCATAAACTTACTAAATTTTTAATG
Source organism: Octonoba sinensis (assembly GCA_038502835.1). Classification (NCBI taxonomy): domain Eukaryota; kingdom Metazoa; phylum Arthropoda; class Arachnida; order Araneae; family Uloboridae; genus Octonoba; species Octonoba sinensis. Next base: position 15,702,250 of record CM076599.1, read on the forward strand.
TTTGAGAAAAGAATTTTGTACTTGTGAGTCATAGTATCTTTTAAGTCCATTTTTCGGGTTTGTGCGATTAGATTATCTTAACTCTAGATTAGGTGGTCACTTTAAAGACAAACTATCCATTTTCATCTAACATTACTGTACAATGATTTACTAAAACGAAAACTATCTTATGTCATATCCTACTCATTTTGTGAGTCCAACTACCTTATGTCGACTGTCTACTTAAGATCTAGTCTTACTTTATTCTATTGTTGTTGTCATATCCTCGCGTGAAGCGAGGAAGAATGGGTGCGCTGCTCCTGAGTCAACGGGGCCCTTATAGGCAGGAGTCCGACTTCCACCCCTTTATATGTGGTCACTTAATTTTTTGAACCAGCTCCCAGATGAGAAACCGTCACCTGGGGTTGGCACCCCCAGAGGTATCGTTTCACTTGGAGGACATTGGAGCCACGACCTGTTTAACGTGCAACAGCTTCCTTTAGCGTACACAGGAACCAGCCGCCGAGAGGTTGTCACCCTCCCAAACACTGACCTAAGTCGATGTGTCTTTACTTTCGGTGTTCTGCGGGAACCGAGCTTCTGCAGACTGGTCCACTGCGGGACACTTCATTCTATTCTAAAAAGCAATTAACGAAGTTTTAAGCATTATAGCATAAAAATTTCAGTTTAGCGTTTAAAAAAAACACGCACACTCAACTCGAATAATCTCGCACCTTACTGATAATTAGTCAAAAAGCAGATATAGAACCTTTCTAAATTCAAAGTATAAGAGGTTGTGCATTCGGTTGATTTTATAATTGATCCTAATTATGTCTCATCTGAAATGTTTGATAGCTGCTCCAATTCTAATCCTGAGACTCGCTTAGATAAGAAGTGTTTGTTGTTCGCAAATGACTATACTAAATCATCAGTGTCGCACACAACAGTTTTCAGTAATAAAAACATGATACCTCGGTTGGTCCCTTACTCTGATTCTGATAACGAATTACGAGTAAATACTTCTAGTTATCTAGTCATCAAGATAAGAAAAGTAAAAATAGAAAAAAGAAAAACATAATCTGGAAAAAAAGAAAGAAAAAGTTTTAGGACTGGGAAAATAGTACCTGGCCGTTCTATGGGGCGTGAGTGCAAAGATAATTACTGCATGAAGTAATTATCTTATTTAAGTCACATAATATAGGTGTAAGTAAGTGTGTCCTTCTCTATACTTATTACTTTTCAATAAATGAATATAGGTACTCAAATCATTCCTATCAGCAGTCTGAAGTAAGACTTTATTTTACTTTAAAGCCGTTTTACTTATTTTAAAGTACTGCAAGTCAATATTTTTGTAGCCTAAGCTAAACTTTATGTTTATGACTGAAAATTCATTGTTTTTTAAAGTCAAGGTATATATAAGAAGAAACCCTGCACCCTTTTTTCTCCTATGTGCTCACATCTTTAATTGCACTTCCATATGTACTCTTTTGGTTGTTCTCAGGATACCTAATATTGCTTCTCGGACCAATCGGTAGTCCTTGGTAACTTCAGTCCGCCCTGAAGTTACACGTTCTTCTCTAGCGCACCTGTTCCAAACATCGTAACAACATCTAGAGCATGCACATGTGACGTCAAGGCGAGTTTTCCTGTGGCGTAGAGATTGAGCGTGATGCTCTCTTAAAGACCAAGCCTTTAGTTTTTGCAACAATAGCGGTAAAAAGAAAGTTTTGAACTATTCCTTATTGGGGGGCTTTTATTATCGATAGTGTGGTTTTTTTTTTCTTTTTGCTCAGTGTGTTGAACATGCTTAATTTCTTTTATTTCATTCCATTACAATTAGGTTTTTCCTTTCCTTTTTCTTTTTGGTACCATACACCAATTTTTGCTTTCTACTGAGGCTGAGGGTGCGCGCCATGTTCCATTTGTTTGCTTCAACTGTAGCAGGTGCGTTATAGCATCAACAGAGAAAAGAAAGAAAAAAAAAGTCTTCACACTTTAAATTTTTGGCTGCCATATTCTTTAAATTGCGACTCCCTACGCAATTTATGTATTTAATGGAGGATGAAAGTTTTAAATTAGGGCCATTTGATACCGACACTTTGAATGTTAACCAGAGAAAATGTTTTTCTTTCCATTCACACGAAGATTATTTTGTTCTTTGCTTTTCATCGAAATTAACCTGCAAATGAATTGATTTATTTTATTGACGCTTTGAAGATTGAAAAAACGAAATTGTTCAGTCAGCAGTGTCAATTAAGGTATTGGAAAATGGAAACGGCTAGAATATAACAATTTTGTGTGACACTGACAACATGCTAGAACAAATTCGTAACTATGCATATGCACAGATATAGTGTTAATTGGCAATAATTGTAAATGATTGCTTTTGCTGCGACTGAAATTGAACACAGAAAGTTTTAAAAAAAACTAATTTTCGAAGAAATTTTGCTTCGAAGTTACGGAGCCTTTTTCTTCAGCGGGAAACTGGAGAAAGCACAATCCACAAATGTGTTTGTTCCAAATGAAAATACCTAGTGACGAAACTTACGGATAAAAACATACAGAAAAAAATATTTATTTAATTTTTATTTTGTAAATTTTTATCAACCCTTTTGTTTTATAAAAATCCATATTTACAGAAAAAACCATATTTACTTAAAATAAATTCCTGGAGTTTAGTTTTGATATTTTTGTGGTATGCTTCCGGTTCCTCACACTTCAGAAAAGAGGATTCCTTCTAACTCCGAAACATGCGTATGCAATTTTCTTTAAAAAATTCAATTAGATGTAGCTAAATTTAAAGAGAAGGAATACGTTGGAATATAAGTCGAACTCATAATGAGTTAACCGAAATGTCGTTAATAAAAATGAACTTTTAATTAAAATAAAAAAAAAATAGGTGCGTGAACTCTGTAGATTTTTTTCTCTTTTTAAAATTGTCTTTTAAAATCGTGAACATCGGGGATTTGGCATGTACATTTTGTAACTCCTGTTTTTATAGACCCTTCTTTTTCAACTCTCAAATTTTGTATTCGACTTGTACACGAATGTATACGGTAAGCGATATGAAACTAGGTAACAGCAATTATAATTCAAAAGAAGAAAAAATACTTAGAAACCGTTATACATACAAAACGAAGAAATAATGAAGTGAAAATTTCAAAACTTTGTATTATTAAACTACTAAATGGTTACTAGAAACAGATTGCCAAAAGCGAAGTACATAATTTATCTTGGTCTTTCTCTCGGAAAAATATTATCAAAAACCTCTCTCAATTTCGAATGAAACAATTTCTCTCGCCAAAGCGCTCACGAGCCAGAAAATCTTCCTAGCAACGGAGCAAATCTCATTTACGGCAACCCTAACGACCAATCTATTTCTCGAGACCATCGGTGTTCTACACACACGGTCAGAGTTACTCTCAGAACAGGAACCGTGTGTCTAGTTTGCTGTTGCAATTTTATTTTATAAATATCTCCTATTTTAGTAATCGAAATATAAAAGAAAGAAGAAGACAAAGCGATGCATGATAAAATCGTCCTCATTGTTTGTTAGAGCTATCGTTTAAAATAATCATTCAAAATGTTTTTCCTCCATCAGAGGAAAAAGGAGCTGGAGATATTCTGGTGGCTTCTGTGCCTGCTCTTGAAGCTTTGCAGTGCAGACGAATTACCGACTTGTTTGCCGGTAAGTGTTACTTCTCCTAACATCTGCACAACTATTATCATTACTTTTTGCAAATTTAATTCGGTGCCACATTAATTTAGTTGTGATGTCGATGTCTGGTTGCTTATCTATTTCACTTTTCCTATTAATTCATACTCTGCTAATTAAACATACTGAAAGTTAACAGTTTACTCTTTGAGTTGACGTTTAAAATTTCGACTGTCTGTAAATATCAGAGTAGTTTTATGGCGTAGCAGTTTTTATAGTATTCCAACAAAATTTCCTGTAAACCCTTCCCCCCTTTTATACAACACTTTGAAATGTAATACAAATTTATAAATGCGTTTGAAATTTTATTCCGCAACCATCAAACAATTGTCTATAAACGCGCAATTTTTCTGTTAGTTAGATTTTTTTTCAACATTACGCATTTGTCAAATTTGTTTCGACAAAGGTAATATTTTTAACGTATGCTGTGCAGAAACTAAAATATGCTGCAGTTGCACAACTAAATATATATCAAAATCAAAACAGATACATAGGATTAATATAGAAATTATATAAATACATAAATTTATTTGATGCAATTTTTAATAATTTTTACCAAATTTTATTTTCAAATAATGTGCTGAGCACATTATTTAAAAATAAATTTAGTGATAATTAAACTGTAAATTACGCAGTTATAACAAAAAAAGTGTCATGTTGCGGACTCTACATTTTTAGAAAGTGCTGTGAAATGGCCCTTCATAAAAATATGCATAAATTTACCAATATGATTTGCAGTTAAATTTAATTATTCACATTCATTACTAAGGAGCTTTTTTATTTTTATTTATTTATTTTTCATTCAAATATGAACTGTTAGTTATTCATCATCAATTTACTTCGCTAAGTCCCCCCCCCCCCTCTTTGCTCTTATAGAACTTATTTTTACCCGCTACTTCTTGTTAGCTTCAAAATCGACTTAAATTTTACAGTAACTTTTCAGTCCTTCCACAGGTATTCTTGTGTGGCTTGTATTTCAAGCCAGACATTTTGAATATCTATGCGTTCACATGAAATTATTGGTTTTCGTTGGCAGATATTTTTTATTTATATATGGCAAAATGTTTTGGAGTTAGAAATTAGGGTTGAACTGGAATACAGAGCAGAGAAATATTTTTTTTGTAGTCTGACTTTCTTCTCCCATTTTCATGTCTTGAAATATTTTGGAAAAAAAATTAAATCCTTAAAGTTTTACATTGAAGTAGAGAGTGAAAATAACATACTTATATCAAGCTTTAAGAGAGCAGACTGTTTTGAAGCTAAATTCCTTTTGGGTCTTGTAGGTAAAGTTTCAAAATAAAACGTAATAACTGTATGCCAACGATGATTTTCTGAATTGTTGCCAACATGAATTTTTAATGTAATGAAGTACGCACCACCTTTTAAATTCAATTAAACTGCCTTGCTATAAAGACTTGCTATAATTGCCTTGTTTTTTTTTTTTTTTTTTTTTTTTTTTACATTTGATTTGGCGATGTAAACTTTTCTTAGCGAGCTTTGTTTTTTGCAATGAATACCAAAAAAGGAAATGCCAAATATTTGTCAGTTTGAGGATATTGGCGATATTTGTCGGTTTTCACATAGAACCTCATGCCAACCATTGTCGAGACTTCTATCGACAATCAATCGCTGTAAAATTCCTTTTTCCGTGTCTTTTCGCAGCACCACAGGAGTCGCACTCCATAGGTATTTCACTCTTAACAAAAGTTATTTGTATCCAACATAAGAGATAATTAATGGGTCTCACAAAGTATTTGTATTTAAATTGTAATTTACAGCAATGTAATGTTTTATTTTATTACTCTTTCAAGTTTTTCGAAATTATTTGTTGGAAGTTTGCTAATACCGTATTAGCAGCATACATGATATGGATGGTCTGTTTACATTTCGAACTGATAGCGCTACGCTGGGCTCTTAATTCATCAGAATTGCTCTAACCAATATCAAAAATTTCTTTAAAAAAATAGGAATTTTTGAATCATAATTTCTTATACGCATACATGATTTCACGCACTCATTTTCCTTTTATAGGACCCTTTACATTTTCCTTCTACATTAAAAATAAATAAACAAAATTATAATAATAACAAAAAAAAAAAATCATTGGCTGGATTGAAAATAAATTGTTTTATGAATATAAAAATACACGAGATTGCCCTCAGCATACAACAGCGTTAATCGAAAAAACTGCCTAAAATTGAATATTCCAGCGCTGTGTATGATTTATTAATCTGTTTTTTCTCCTCCACTTTTCAGCACCTGACATATGAGCGAGAAAGCCACACGAATTGATAAACAGACAGACGAGATCACCTGCCTTTTTCTCGTACACATTTCAAGCCACACCCTTTGGCACATTAAGATATATGATTTTTTTCCCCAGTATTTAGCTTTAGTAGTAACTTTTCTGTTGCCCATCAAAGTTTTAGAAAACTGTTATGACGAATTTCGTTTCCTGGAAAGGAACCTGAGATAATCATAATAAGAGATGCTGCAGCTTTTTTTTTATTTTGAAAACTTTTAATATTATTAAAAAAAAAAAGGAGGGCTGAGTGTGCTGATGTAAGCATGTAAAATGTTAAAATTTTAAAACTGATATTCTTTTTTCATGAATTTTTAATTTGGATGACTTTTTGGTTTAAATAAGTGAATTTTCAACGTTAAGGAAGGGGGGGGGGGGAAGGGGATGCGCGCAATGTACAACACCATGGACTTTGTTTCTAACTAGAGTTTCAGAGATGTTCAGTGATAAGATGCAAGAAAATGTTTTGAGAAACACAACTAGCACCCACAATCTCTTTAAGCGTCAGAAAAGGGTTTTTAGAGAGTAAACATAAAATTTTGCTTTTTTAACAAACATTTTGACTTTTAGTAATTGTAAGTAAATACCTTTATTGAAACAGGATTGAAATATATTAAAAGCTCACCTCAAGAGTGATTAAATGAACAATTTTGAGTACATATATTCTCTAATTTAAAAGTGTAGTTCAAAAAGATAAAAATGTTTATTACTATAAGACTAGACTTTTCCGTGCGACCCTTAGAATAAAGAGGTTGGATGGGTCCTAAGCTCAGAACCCTCATGTAGGTTAGTGGCTTTGTTGTTGGTACTCTGTGTGTCTATTAATTGTAAACTCGAAAAAAAAAAAAAAAAAAAAAAACGAAAAATGGATTTAGATACTATGGCTCTCAGGTACAGAGTTAATTTAAATGCTTATTATATAAGTAAAAATGAAGCAAGTACGAAGTTGGTGTTAGGTGCATTATGGGGTTTATTAGTCACTATTTTTATGTGACGTTGTGACATTTTTAACTGCAATGTAACATTTGTATTTAATTGGACTCTTATTTGGGGATGTGATGTTTTAATTATATACGTTAATATAATTTTTGCATCTCCAATGCAAAAAGGGCCGTCCATTACTGAAAAAAAAGTGAAAAGGGCAGTAAATGCAGAATTATTATTATGTATTTTACCGAGTTCTTCGAATTCTAATGGTATGTCTATAATTTGAATTCGTTTTTTAAGTTATTCGAGATAATTCAAATTATAGGTGGATGAAATATTTATTAGAGCGGATATGCAATATTTAATGAGTGGAAAAATGAAATTTTCTTCTGTTTAAATGAAATATCAAATTCTTATCGCTAGAGATTTAAAATTTGTTTCGTGCAATTTAAAGCTTTCGGATGTGCAAAATAATGAAATATTCATCTCATCAATATTTTCAACTTAATTTTTCTATTGATAACTTTAGGTTTTTATGTGTTCAAAAGTTATTATGATTGAGGAATTATAAAGCGTTTTGAATGAGTCGTCAGTTTTTGTATGTCTGCCGAAAGACAATAAGTTAGATGAATTTTTCATTTTAACACTAAAAAATTCTAGTTCAACCTTTCACCAAAAAAATGGAAAAAAAAAAAAAAAATGGTGAAATTTAGCGGCAATCACCTTTTTGCATCTAGAAGCTCCACTATCGCATTGAAAAAGGGATTCCAAGCAATCCCGAAACATATGTATGCATTTTAATGCTCATTTGTGCTTTCTTAACTTGAAAACCTTTTTGCAAGTTGGTACTACAGTCGAACCATTATAATGGTTCATAGTTTCACATTCATGGTGAAACTTCACCATTATAATGGTTCAACTTAGTACCAAATGTCGGTTGCAGCTAAATTTCAATATTTCCTTATTTTGTTTGGTGAAATGTTGAACTAGAATTTTTTACAGTGAAGTCTCCATTCGCTCATAGATGCCTAATAAGGCTATCACTATAATGCTTTCTTCACGACCGAACGAACCGATTCCGGAAGCTCAAACTTTTCTGCTCATATATAAACCAATAATGTTTTTATATAGTTTACATGAAGTTTCATTGCTGCAAATGAGGAAAGAGGTTTTCGAACCGAAATTTTGACGTATGTTTTTATGTGTCCTGATACATGTTTGCACTGTCAGCAGCTGTATAAGTCGCGGAAGTTACGACTTCAGCGACACATGCAGAGAAAAACTCTTGTCTGCTTGCACAGCTGTTTGTTCCAATTTATCTTCCACTGCAACGGGTGCTTTATCAGTTTCTGAAAGAGACGGGGGTGTGTTTTTGTCCCCAAACGATCAGTTAATGATTGGTAACTACAGGTGGTATAGAGATAGAAAAATTAATGAGTTGTTTATTGTTGAACTGCGGGCGTTTTTGTTATGAGGGTGATCTAGGAAGGCATGTTTTAGGGAAAACACATGCTAGGAATTAGGGGCACCTTACAAAACCACCGTTTACAGGAAATGATTAACAACAGATAGGGTGTTAGCCAACATGGTGTTTTGCTTTCGACCTTTGTAAAAGCGTTAATATTTACATTTTAACAAAACACGGAAGAGTGGTGCTCAGCCGTTACTTTAGAATTATTTTCATTCTAAAAATAAATGCGCTGCGAATTTAAAGATTTTCTTTACAATTCATCAAAAATATTTCATCAAAAATATTGCATATGCTCTGCATGATATTCAAAACCCTAGTATTAGTTTCTTCTCTGTGCATTATTGCATAATCCGTAGAGATTCAGTCATTCTTTGCTGATGGAGAACAACGATCTTGCATGCTTTCTGCAATATGTAAAAATTTTAATTTCAAAAACAATCTCTCGTACTATCAAAAAGCTCCAGAGTGCTCAGTTTTAGGTGTCTACGGAAATCTTTACATATATATGAATAAATTAACTCATATTCTTTGCTTATGGAAAGCAATAGTGCACATACGTTTTGCAAGAAATGTTTTCCGTTGTGCATCATATGTTTTAGTGCATTATATATTTTACAAGTAGACAGATGGTCATTTCGAGTTGCTTGGTCATTTCGAGAAACATATATGTATATCAGGGATCGAAATTTATATTGCCCGACTTGCCCGGGAAATGTCAAAATTCCTATCGGACATGAGTTTTCAATCTTTACATGCCCGGTAGGTAATTTTTAAGCAAATGTTTCTTTCTAAAACTTTATTACTTCGTATTTTATTAAAAAGTTACGGCATCCTCACCGGAGCTCAAAATTGACATTTTGACGGACGTGCGCGTCAACAGTAGAATTGGTAATACAATTTTAAATTTTGCAAAAATTTTGACTTGTAACGACTTATTACGTAATATGTATTTGTCATGTAATTTTCTAATGATTTGATCAACGTTAAAATAATTCTTGATTTAGATTCAAAACTGTTAATTTAATATTTTGTCCTATTAATGCTATACGACAAATTCAAATGGTTTTTATTAATATGCAATAAAACAACTTCGGGGCATGTAAAAATTTTGTTCGGGCATGTATATTTCAGACAAACATGTTCGGCAGGGCATATAAAATTTTAAAGGTTTTTCGAGGCCCGATGTGTATGTGCTTTCACTACGTCCTTCGTGCGTCATCTTAATTCCCATTGATGTATTTTTGAATCCTGAATGTTTTTCTTTTTTTAGAGATACAGGAAGTTTGTTAACATTTCAGATTTGACTAATCCAACTTTTATCTATCGGTTCACGAATTTGTTCATGTTTCTCTTTAATTGGTAAAGAGCTATTTAAAAAATAATTAATTTATAAATAAAATAAAATTTAAAGTGATTTTTAAAAAATTATTACTAATATGGTGAGGCCATTTTACACGCAAATTTACGGAAATAAATAAATAATGTGGATGAATAAATAATATTGAAAAAAAAACTACTTTTGATATCTTACAGATTTATTTATTGGTATAGCAATATTAAAAGAAAACTTTTAAATGAGTTTAAAAGTAACCAAAATGATGTTATTTTTATTTAACAAAATTTAAGAGTTTTATTAATGAGCTAAAGAGTTTTGTTTATTTAAGAATTTTATAAAAATTTGAAGTAAATCGTGTCGTGATATCTTTCAATAGTTTGATAGTTAATTCTAGAAAAAATGTGATAAAATAAGACAAGTTATCTCTTTGCTCTTACAAAAGGTTTTTAAACTCTGAAACTTAATTAGAACACGTTAAAAACATTAAAAACTCCTCCTAGAGACCCCTTGTGGTTGCATTGGTCTTGTGCTCGTAAGGACAGCCCAACTTCTGAATTTGTGAATTAATTTAAAAAATAAATCTTATAATGGGTACTTTAGTTTTCCTTTTCTTCTTAGTCTTCAATTTTGCTTTTTTTAATGATAAAGTTTTTTACTTTGCTTTAAAACTAAACCTATATCTTCGTGTGGTTGCTTCTAATGCCACTGTTTCTAAGAACATAAAGTTGTTATTGCTAGTTTTACTTGGAAGTGCATTTATTATTAAGCCCAAAAGAAAAGTGAAGTGATAATTTGTCCTTCACTGTCTAGTGGCACCCACATCTTTTAATTATAATGACCGAAGTCTTTCTTCTGTTTCCAACTTTCGATGTATGTTCTCGATAGCTTTTGCGTTTTCAATGCTTATTAATACATATAAATAAATAAATGGAAAGAAAAAGTAGTTATACGGGTTTCATGCCATTCAAAGTTATCTGATCTTTTATTATGATATATACTTGGTGAAGAGAAAAGTCATGCATCTCCTTAATCAAATACATTTTCGCAGTTAAAACCTTCAGTTTCGATATCGAAGACCACAGTATCGAACCCACAGATATTCTGGAATGGAACAAATACTCCAAATTTTAAGAAAATAACGAAATTGAATGAAGAATAGCCAGTTCCAAGAAATATATATATAAATAAATAAATAAAATAAACAATAAAAACGAATAAATAATAATAATAATAAATTTAAAATAAAATTAAAAAATAATACAAATAAATAAATGAAAAATTAAATAATTTTTTTTAATAATTTTTAGTAACACGTAACACAAATTTGACTCTGAAAATATTCTTATGTGTTTCGAAGTTAAAGATTTCCTTCTTGTATGAATGTAGCAGTGTAAACAAAAAAGAGCCATTCTTCTGAGGAGCAAAATGGCTTTTTTTTTCATTCAAAGATTTATTTTGCTTTAAGAAACATTTTTACAAAAAATTGTACCTCAACACACACACTTAAATACTTAAATAGTTTTATCTTATGTATGGTATTTCCTGAATTTAGAAAAATGTTTAGAAATGTTCATTCAAATGGAACATCATTATGGAAAATAAAATAGAAACTTATTAAAAGGCTTTAAAATTCAGGTAAGGTAAGAAGGCGAATTAATGTTAGTAGGAAAATAAACGGTTACAGTGTGAACTATATTTTAAGACCAAGACCAGGGATTGAAATTATGGTTTTAGTCATGAAAGATTAATTCATCTTCTCCAGCTACAGTTCCGAACCGTGAAATGAGAAAACGAAAGAAAAAGAAAAACAATAACTTGTTCCTGTTTCCTCAACGAAGGTTTCCTTATCAGCATCACAGCAGACGACTATTTTCCTCAGGAAATAGCTGAAAGAGAGGGGAAAAAATTCGGGTGCTGACTACCGTTGAAATTTACTTCTAAGAAGCAGGGTAGGGGGGGGGGGGGGAGGCTGCTCTCGACGCTTCATTTGTACACCTGTTAAAATTTAAATTTATCGATTTTTTTAGGCTTTTTTCCCTTTTAGAAGTACACGGAGAAATAAGTTTTTCATTTCAAGAGAAATTTTTAACTAGCATTAAAATAATCAATGAAAATTGAGCTTATGTTTCAGTTTACGTTGTAATTAGTTCAACTTGATCCTAGCGCAAGACAATCCTTTGTGCAAAAATGATGCTACTTTTTTCATATTCTGTTACATACAAATCATAATAATAGTACTAAATGCTTTTAAGAAAAAGTAGTTGTTTATTGATTTTTCGGTTTAATTCAAGTGTCAAGTTAAAAGAATTCTTGATAGCTTTTTCTTCGTTCGTAGAGGTGTGATAACTACACTCTTAAAATTTCATGAATGCAGTAAAAGAGTTAAATTTTATTCCAACAGAAATTCTGACATTGCATCTTGTTACATGTATATGGGAACAGAATAACCGAAGGAATATAGAGCCAGGGAACCTATCAGCCGAATTAATATGCTGATCCGATACGATTTCAGGAATATGAATTTAGCAGCATTAGAATTATTGTTGCGTATCTAACTCGAATTCAGAAACTAGAATGCACCAGGAACAACAAATGAGCAAATTTCAATCATATTTCTTTAAAACCATTTTGTCAAGCTCTGCAAGGGCATATTTAACAGGGAGCCATGAAAACCCGGACCTCACCAGGAAGAAAAAATCAAATCTGCCCGAAAAAGATTTTATTATTTTGGAAATTAAATTTGGAAAGTTATCTGGCTGTCTTGGGCCCCACCCGAAATACAATCCTGTAATACGTCCCTGATTGTAAGACATTTCACGTCTTAAGTTTACCCTGGAGCCTGGTTTTGCCACTTTTGCTTAGCCGTTTGCTTTTTCTCTACTCCGTTTCCTTTCTTTTTCTCTCACTCTCTTTCTTTCTTTTTTCTGTCAATTTTTAAATTTTTCGAAAAAAAATTTCACTACCAACTTTAATTTTTTTTTGAGATCCCGTCGTTTTGTAGCGATTTTACATTGTGCTAACTGATTTCAACATGTAATAATGTTTTTTCTTTTAAGTTATGCAAATAATGGGATTGTGTAAGTTTAATTTAAATCAAATTTTTACTTACACTTAATCGACAAAAATAGGGTTTAATTTGGCCGCAAAAACTGCGAAGAATGTCCAGAGACTTCGAAGTAATTTATTTGCATGTAGTAGTTAAACATTAAAATTAGTAGCCAGTAATATTAAAGTTAATTATAAAATAATTTTTGTTATACGGAGATTTAATACCGTCAGGAAAATAGAGACTGGTACGGAAACTCTTGTTCTCTCTCTCTTTTTTTTCTTGCCTGAACGTTTAGAAAACGAAAAGATCCATAAAAATAATTGATGTTCATCATAATTTATGAGCAAACTGTGGACGTAGCGATATCAGAAGAAGAAAGCGTCTACCACTTTTAGCAGAGCTACGGTTGTAAACATTCAAGATAAAAGTTCCTCCTCTTTAATACAAGGCTTTTTCCGAATCAAAACGTCTCTGCAATAAATAGTGAGATAAGCCATTGGATAAGCGGAAAAACGCAGTTTGTAAAGAGTAAGGTAAATTAAGTTATAAACAGAAGGGAAAGCTTCTGATATTTCTAGCTTCTAGCTTTGTTTGCCCAAGTACCTGTGTAACAAAGTAGGACTAAGAGCAACGAGCAAATGTTTATTATGCTTTATTTTTCACGCTTTTGGCATCCAACTTCGTATTCATTTAGATGGATGATAGGGGTTCAGAAAATAGCATATTTAAGCACCCACATTTCGTGTTATTATTAACAGGGCCAGAAACATGTTTGCTATCTTTCGTTTTTGTGACACGCAGAGAAATAAGTTTACAGAAAACAACTAGTTTAGTGTTCTTTTCTTCATGCGACGGATTGATTAAAGCCGTTAAAGTACTAACAGCTTTGTGTATTTCATGAAGAACAATTTATTAAAAGAGCAAATTCGCAATGGAAAATTCAGGAAATTTTCGCGACTAGTTTGTTATTTACTTTTTTTCCATTCTGTTTGAAAAAAATCTATCTTTATGAACTGAAGAAATCGTTTTCAATACCAAAATAGAAGCCAGTATTTCAGTACGTATTTCTATCACTCTACTTCATCCTTCATGAAATCTGTAGACGGCGCGTAGATTTCCTAAATTTGTTTCTCCTTCCTAATCTTTAGACTTCCTAAGTTTGTTTTATGTAAGTTGAGGCTTAAAGAAAGGCTTTGCAGTGCCCAGTGAATTTTAGAATCCATATTTTCTGCCATACCGTGGGCGCCGAGTCCGGGGGTTGAGTATCTCCTAGAATAATTGCATTTTTCTCTTACATTTTCACGATTATTACTATATGTGCGTATTTTCTTGAAAAACACCTAATTTAAGAATTATTTGATATATTTTCTGGACATCTCACAAAAAAAAAAAAAAAACATACCGGAACGACATTTTTAGAAGGGTTAAATTAAGAACATTTAACCCTCTTTGCAGAATCCACTACTAGTGGATTTACCCTTCTTCTGAAAAATTTTACAGTAATCATTAAAAGCTTACAGAAAAGTTTTGACATTTGTCAAAACTTTTCTGAAAACGACTTTCTTCTGTTCTTTCTTCTATTCGTAAAGAAAGCAATATTTGATTCAAAGAATGTCTTGAAGTCTTTTTTCAGTTACTACTATTAGTTTACACTCCTATATCTTGTTCAAATCTTGAAATTCAACTTTCAGATACTTCCAGATGCCCAAATTCTTTGAAATTGTATACACGTCTCAAGAGCCGATGAAAATGCAACCCGGCGGTCTGCATTTTTTAAAATTTGATTTTGTTCTTTTCTTCCAATTTGAAGCGAAATTTTCGAATTCCCAACATGGAGGCGAAAAAACTTGCACACATTAGAATTGTATATCAATCGAAAGCTCGTATTTTTCTTCACACGATGAAACTTTTTCGAAGTTTCTAAGTTAGTTACAACGCGAGCTGTACATTTTTAGTTAGATTCCGCAAGGCTTTTCTTAACGCAAACAATTATTCAACTCTCTCTCAACTCTAAAGCTTGAAAACTGCATTAATAAAATTATCTTTGTCACACGTGGATTCTTTTTCTAAGGCTTTCCTCAGCACTAATTTACAACAATGCACTAATTTGCGATTTTTACTTTCTTGTACGAAGAAAACGAAGTATTGTACTAGCGAAAGATTTCCCACTCAAATATCAACCGAATTTCCATTTTAATCACCCATGAATGCTGACATTTTATATGCAGTATCTGTACGAGGTCTATTTATCGACCTCTTTTCATGATTGCTATCTGGAGTGCGAAAATGAGTTGTTGTTTGCTTTCCGAGAGGTGTTTTTTCTTTTTTTTCCCTGTCAAGCGACAATTCGTTTAGCTGAAAGTAAGGTAAAAGCGACTTTTGTAATCCTTTCATTTAGCAGACACGTTTTTTCACCTAAGTAGGAATTGACTTAAAAAAAACTATATTACTTGTTTTTTAATATTTTAATTAATTATCATACGTCATAATATTTTAGATTCATAAAAGCCGCGGTTTAATCACAATTTTCTAGTTAACTTGCAACTAAAAGAACTAAGGGGGTTTTTTAAGATGAAAGCATAACGAATCTGACTATTGTTCTGCTTGTTGAAGTGATAAAATTTTGGGTGATTTGCAATGTTCCTTACATTTGTTGCCATAAAATGTCGAGGAACATGATTCGTCTCAACAAATTTTTGATTTCCACCATTCAAAGCAATTAAATAGTTTTTGTCACCTATTCCTATACTAAATCCTATGAATATAATCTAGATTTCAGCTGTTGTCCGCTCGAAAAACTATTAAACTTTCAAAGCAACAGCTCTTGCGGATTTCGAAGACAGAAAAAGTTTTTTGATGGAAAATTTGCTTACCGAAAGAAAAAATGTCTATAGATGTTTTCCAACTATATCGGGATTTAAGCTTCTAACCTAAACAAAATCACATTTTGGGTCACTGTTAACGATCTAACTTTGAATTTTTCTGAACTTATTCCAAATAAGTTATCTACAATGTCACACTCGTCATCTTCTCTTATTTACTTACCGATAAAGGTCACGCGGTGTTATGGTAGGTATGAATTTATCCTTCTGGAAGCTTCCTGGATATAGTAACTGCATAGCGTTTTGTGTGTGAAAACGCACAATAGTGACCTTATGTATTCTTATCCATACCTAGGTTTCTTCAGCTCGGTGCATTCATATCTTCATATCAACAGACGTTTGTTGAGCCACATGTGCTTTTTATTACATTACTATACACATGGAGGGAGGATATTTAGATGCACTAATGTATACATTTTAAATAGTCGCATTGAAGGAGACGTTTTAGCAACAAAGGTGGTTTTTTCTCTTGGAGTGGGTGGTTCTTTTTTTTTTTTTTAAAGGGAACGTCAATAGACAGCTACAACAAAGTTAAGCTGCCGAATTTTGTCTTCAAGTCTACTTTGCTTGCTTTAGGTATGTGACGTTTTAGATTTTACATGTACTTTGAAGGTTCTAGCTATGATATAATGATATAAAATGTAAAGATTTGAAACAACCAGAAATACATTCAGTAAAGAGAAGTAGCTCATTGTTCTTAAGTCCTCCATGCACTCTATTCGGCATATACAAGTCTGAGTTGGAGATACAAAATGAACTATAATTATATAAACAAGTTTACTATTCTTCACGTGTTTGTAACCAGGATCTAAAACTACAAAGGAGTAGAATTATAACTGTGTCTCCAAGTTATAGACTTATGACTAATAGAGTAATTGATATTCATCTTGGAGCTTTTATTTTTTGAAATTATCAATTTGAAAATTTTTAAATCCTAAAGCCAAGACTGGCCCATGCTGCTTTACGTTTTTCTAAGCACTACTATCCTGAGGAAAATCTAATAATTATTAGGTTATTAATTCAATAATTATTTATGTTAGTCAGTTACAGCGTTAGCAAATATTCAGACAGAAGAAAGTACTAAAACACTATTTTTGTATGACTTTGGTGCTCAAAGCCATGAATGACTCCCCCAACTATTTATGCTAATATGTACCTAGTGTCAAGTAGTATTCATGTTGAGAAAATTTGTCATGGTTCACTCATGGCTTTAGAAGTAAAAGGACCACATAATTTAGACGCGCATTCGCTTTGAATTCTGCCCTCTATTCAAAGACAAAAAATATAAAATTTAAGAGGGAGAAACTTTCACTTTTTCTTATTACAGTTCCATTAACATATCCTGAAAGTTTTAGGAAAATTGAAAATAATCAACTATCACACCCCTCTTCACTTAGTAGAATATTTTAAAAAATGGATCTGAAGTGAAAAACTAAAAAACAGCGTATATTACGCCCAAATTTTTCTAAAGATTGCTGACACATGTTTCGAGGCGTCGAGGAACCTCTTTTTCAGTGCAGAAATGTGAGTTCTATGTCTAAAACATCCAACTGAAGCTTGTTTTTCACCTAGACAGAAGATTATTTCTCCTGCATTGGAAAAAGGGCTTCTATCGGGCTCAAAACACGTATTCGTAATCTGTTGTAACATTTATGCGTACTATACGCTGTTTTTTACTTTTTGATTTGTAGCACAACTTTTTTCTTGGCTCTTAAGAACTTTTTTTTTTTTGAAATTTTTGATAAATTAGTGCAATATTAAATAGTTGCGGGAGTAAATAGAGAATTACGGTATGCCCTCAAAGATTTGAAATTATGATAAAAGAACAAATTAGTCGAAACTTGATGAAATCTGTGTCTGAAAATGAAAAAATAAAAGTCGGGAAAGTTTCGGTCAAACGAAAGAATATCTTGTACCTGGGCAAATAGACTCCGTTGCTGCGGCATATCGATTTTGGCAGGACCATACATTTTTACGGATTGTTGAACATAGCGCGTTTCTTTTTTTCTCTTTTTCCTATTTTAAGCCGCCATGTCTGAGCTGGTGCGATAAAACATCAAGTGCCAATAGATTGTTGAACCAATAATTTTTCAGTTTTAAATTAATATTTCAGCGAAAAGTCCAAACGTTTCCATTGCTATTTCCTACGAACGAAACATTATTAATAAAGCTTTTGCTATAAAAGCTTCATGTGGAGTATACTTCAAATAGATGTCCATTTGTATTACTAAAGACAAAATTAAAAAAAGAAAGAAATAAATAAATAAAATAGAATGAAAATAAAAATTGTAAAGCTTTCAGCGAAGTTCGATTTTTTAAAAATATTTATATTAATACATGTTGAAAAAATAAATATGCAAGCAAATAAATTAATAAAAACGAAAATAAAAATAAATAAATACATAAAAGGTAAAAATATAAAAATAAAATAAAAAGTTAATAATAATAATGATGATATGAATAAATAAATGCCTTTGTTACCCATTTTTAGCCTACTTTCCCGTAAAAGTAAAAAAAAAATAGTAATAAAGCATGAAAGAAGGCTTAATGTATCGTGAAAATATCGTTAAAAATCAAGAAAAGTCAAAAATAAGTGAAGTAATTAAATAAAGATTGAAAAATAAAAAATTTGAAAGTAGGGTATTGAGATGGGGAAAAAGTGTGTCTGTCGGTCTGTCGGTCTGTCTGTCTGTCGGTCTGTCTGTCGGTCTGTCGGTCTGTCCCCCCCCCCCCTAATAACTTTTGAACGAATTGTCCGATTGGAAAAATTCTTTTTGCATTCGAAAGATCTCGGCGAGGACATCTCATTTCTATAGTTTACTTTTTGATTTGAACAATTTTTTGTTCAATTTTGAACAGTTCAAAAAATTTTAACATTAGCGCCTATGGACAAAATTGAAGCAAATTCTGTAAACTCTGGGCACAAGAGTCAAGTTCCTATTGCAAGCTTATTGAAAGGAGTTCTCGGCGTGAAATATTGATTTGAACAGTTTTTGTTCATTTTTGAACAGTTCAAAAAATTAACACAGGGCTTACGGGGAAATTTCAACCCTATATAAATCCTGATCTAACGGACCGATTTGCTTGGAACAAACTTTATCGGAAAGCTCTTATAACGTAGAACATGTAGAAATAGAAAGTTTATCCAGAACTTACGAGCCTATTTTGCTATGAAATTTTTTGATCGGGATTTTCATGGATATTTCTCAGTGACTCAATGAGTGAAATAATGAATGAATGAATAAATGAAAGAGTGAAAGAATAAATCAATGAATAAATGAATGAGGAAAAGAATGAATGAATAAATTATTGAATAAATGAAAATATAAATAAATGAGTGAATAAATACATGAATGCGTAAATGAATGAATAAACACTTGAATGAGGTAATGAATGAATGAATAAATGCATGGCTGAATAAATGAAAGAATGAATGAGTGAGTGAATGAATATGTATTATCCGTTGAAAAAGGTATATTTTCAATAATTAGAACTAAAGATAAATAAGAAAGAGAGAGAAAGAGATAGCTAGATTATAAATTTGAATTTGGTGTGTACGGGAAAGTAGGCTCGTATAGTTCTAGATGGAACTTCTTGTTATTGAGTTGGAATTTGTCAAACTGAACTTATTTAGCGTTATAAGCACAGGAATTTTTTGAACTATAAAGAGATTATTTTGAAAAATACCATCTACTGCTACTACTAAACCAAAATTTTCTGTTAATGAAATTGTAAAAATTAAAAATCATTAGTTAAACTTTATTGATTTTTATGAGAAAGTTTACGTGGAAAAAGTAACTGGTGCGCCTTCGGTGGTTAGCAGAATCTCAGTGTGTGACAACAATTGCCTACTTGTGATAGCGAATGGACCTCCGCTAGATTCTAAGGGAAATTTCATATCATCCAGTCAAAGGCAAACTGAAGAATAATAATAATACTTTGGAAGAATGAATAGAATTCTACAGGGAACGATTTTTTTAATTTAGAAAATATGCATTGCTTTGTACATCGTCAAATAAATGGAAATCATTCTTAATTTTAATTATAGTGTTAGAAATGCAGAATATACAAGGGAACGCCATAGCAATGAAAAATAAGGTAATGATAAGGTTAAACAAAATATAAATCTGTTTAAAATATAAGTCAATTATTTTCAATAAAATGGATGTATATTTTCTTTTATCTCAATTCAAAATAGTACTTATAAGTAAGTGCATTCAATTTTTCTCCCCTGAACATCCACCAAAAAATTCGGTTCAAAATCCAAATTTAACAGTCCGTTCTTAATTTGCATGGGAGGTCACAAGAGCTCAGCTCCTGCGTTTTTTTTTTTTTTTCCAATTTGATGCGAATAAATAAGAAAGTTGAATCAAGCCTTGGTTAAACACGAGCTTGTAAAATCGGAATGCAAAGCGACGACCATTGTTTTTATTTCGAATGTCATTAGTAAACAGTAAACAGTTGTCGATGGCTGTCTGACTCACATCCTTAACGCACGTTCCACAAATATTCTTGTTTCCCATTGGAACCATTTAAGGTCCTCTCCCTTTTGAAAGGGTTTTCCAACAAGGTATTGGCCGTTTGAACTGTTGTTGACCTCTTCAGATTCTTCTGAAAACGTGCGACAAGTGGACCAGCGGTTTGAGAATGTTCAAAACATTCCACTTGAAGTTTGTTGAGAACCTGTAAGGGGGTGATTCTAGGTGAATAAAATGTTTTGTATTTCGATACAACTCGATTTTTTGATTGGTGGCACGAGGTGTAAGAGAGCCTCCTCATTCATAATAAAGATTTTAATACCACACGCACCATACACACCAAAAAAAAAAAAGAAGAAAAGACAAAAGAAGAACGAAACATTTCTCATTTTTAAAATTACACCAGCGGTATGAAAATGTCTCCCAGCAAAAAATTTTCCGATTTTCAGATCACTGTTAGATCGCCTGCGACAGTGGCGTAGCTGGACCCGGATTTTGGAGGGGGTTTCTTCGGGAAAAGTGAGCTAATTTCATTGTTTTAGAAGAAAAATTGGTCAAATTCTATACAATCTTTACCATTTCAGGGGGGGGGGGGGCGGTTATCCCCAAAACTATAGCCATCTACGCCAGTGGCCCACGATCAGATCAGTCTACAATCTGAAAAACTTAAAACAATGATACAAATACATCTCATGCGTCATACATTTTTTTTCCGTCTGCGTTCTTGTCAAAGTTATCAAGTCCATAACTCCAGTTTTGACATATTGTATATTTGAACTTCCAAACCGTTAGGAAAAATAGTAAAACGTATTTTTTCATTTTACAGTCCCCTAACTTTTATAGTAGATTTACTTCTGTAACTTTTAAGTTGTGTAATTGCCTCATGCCATGAAATAAATAATCGAACAATTTAATTGTACTGCAGTCGTGTGTTTTTATAAATTTGTGATTTTTTTACCAGAAGGCCAACGGTATGTATAATGAAATAAAAAGAGAAAATAAGTAACAATAGTCTACACAAGTTTATTTAGAGATTAGTGTTAGCAATAATCGTAAACTTTAATACTTATTTATTTATTCAATTTGAAAATACATTCTAATGAAGAGTTTAACCTATCTCAAAAGTGTGTTCTACGCATGAAACAAAAACATAGGATTCATTCTGTAATTTCTAATTCTTTTGTGTCATGGTATTTCTGAGAGGGCACCATAGCCAAGTCGTCTCTTCGTTTACCTCATAAGAAACTCAAATTAATAGTGAATATAAAAACTACGTTATGGCTAGTAATAGCGACCAAAAGAAAAAAAAAGAAGAAGAAGAAACCGGTAGTTCCGTTTTGATAAATTAATTTTTCAGCAAAAAAAAAAAAACCACATTAAAAAAAATAATAAGAAATTCAAAATGAAGTAAAATTTTTGTAAGCTAAATACTTTGCAGAAATATTTCATAAGTGAAACTTATTCTTGTTTTTTCACATTACTCAAATGACCTTCTCATTCTCATTCAAATGTTTATGCACTAAAACAGAAAGACTAACCAATATTTTATACAGGATTTGCTTGGAAAAGCAGAGGCTTTGAAGAGAATTTGAGAAATAAAAGATACAGCGTAAAATTTTTATCGATTCATAGCTGAAAGATGCCCTTGAAACTGACACATGTGAAAGTTAAATTACATTAATTTTTATTATACTTTTGGTTGGAACATTTGAAAATCGACGTACAACTATAAGGGAAGTATAAAAGAGATGAAGGATAAGTGAGAGATTGCTGTATTAACGAATATAAAATTATAAACTGTGTGTATAGTATTTTTTTGAAATCATTTATTGCAAATATTATAAGCAGTGTCTTCCTGTCAAGGGAAAAAATACAGTCGAGTAACATCTTAAAATATTTTGAAGCTCTGGTTTTTTCTTCATTTCTGTGTGTGATTGAAAAGAGGCATCTTTATGTTTAAATTTAGAAAATTCACAGGAACAAGTCCCCTATATCCCCCCCCCCTGTTTTCCTGCATCCTCACCTGCGAAGAAAGCAGGCCCACAGGTAACCCCAGCTCTACCAGAGGTCACCAGGGCAGAAACTATCGCTTCTAAAAACTTTACAGGAAGCAGGACCTTTTAGGTGGCGGTTTCCGTTCCTGACTTCTTCCCCCCATTTGAAGGGAAAAACGGAAGTTCTCTCAGCTAAAGGAAAAGGCTCCTCCGGTGCGCCGAGATGCTATTTCTTGGCGCGAGTCATTCAGCTTGGCGAAATTTCACTGAGATCTTGCCCATTGAGAGTTGGCGGGGTTGCGCATTGAAATCGATTTATTAGTTTGTGACCAAATGGTTTTCTAGCATGGCTGATACATAGCGAGGGGTGGCTGAAGCTGTTGGAGGGGAGGAGTGGCGCTCCCTTTTGACTATTGAAGTAAGTGATGTTGATTTTTCGCTGAACGTATCATTTGCTCGAAAGCTATCAGCAGGTTGCTTTATTTTGATTGAGCTCTGCCCGCTGTGCTGGCAATGACTTTAACATTTGCTTTGATTTTTTATTTCTGTTCTGAGAATGTTTTTATTTGTCATTCCATTTACACATGAAACAAATTTAATAATTAATAATTTTTAACAAAAAAATAGATTTTTCTTTGTTTTAATAAGACATTCAAGCATAAAATAGTGTCCGATCTGTAAAAGCTTAAATTTCTCAAAAGTGATAAATTGTCAAAAATATTTTTGATAATTCAAAAATTCTAAATTATTTCTAACTTTCCTGAGAGAGAGAGAGAGAGAGAGAGAGAGAGAGAGGGGGGGGGGGGGGAGAAAACACTTTCATTTTGTTCGAAGGTCTTTTTACGTTTCTTCGCTTGTCGAGAATTCTACATAAAAACTGCAATGCTTTAATGTAAGTTTCGACGAAGAAAAAATTGTCAATTTTAAAACATGCTCAGATTTTTTAATACTTTTTCATTGCTTACATTAAAAAAAAAAAAAAAAAAAAAAAATTAAAATAAAAAAAAAAAATTACCAACCAAAGCAGTTTTACAAGTTATAAAATGTTGGCATATCTGTAATATCATTTCGTTTTTTTCTTGAGTAATTTTTTTAGTTTTAAGAAGAAAAGATATGTATGCTTCCTTCGAAGTTAATGACACCACGCACTTTTTTTATACAACACATGAAATATTTAACAATCATTTATGTATACAATATCTAAAATTATATTGTACATGTAAATGAAAATTGAATTAATTATTTATAGCATAATATAGCTGTTTTCTGCCGCATATCTGTTAACATACGAAATAACTGTGGGAAAAACGTGCAAAAATACTGTGTACCATAAGTAAAAGCAAAATGATACTTTTTAAAAATAATTCCATAATTATTTCCAACACAGTATCTTAACTTGAATAGTATTTTAGGCGAATTCAATGTTATTTTCTTTCATGTTACTGCAAGGATTTTTAGAAAGGAACCATTAAACTGAAAATGTTTTAATATTAAAAAATCGTCTTTTTTCCATTCCGAAATATTAAAAAAATAAAAAGAAAAAATGTTTCTGAACCATGCTTCTGATCTTTCAAGGAGTGCGCAATAATTCTCGAAACTTAAAACTTAATTTCTCCCGGCATCTAGCTTTTTTTCAAACACCTTGTTCAAACGGTAATTTTTTTTCAGCTTTCATTCATTCATTTTCTTCCTTACAGCGTGACTACCATTATGAATTCACAGAATGTGATGAAAGTGGCGGAAGGTGGCGTGTCTCGGTGCCTAAGCCCCTGACTTGCGTGGGAGGAGCTCCCAACCCCCCGACCAGAGTCAACGATTGTCGTAAGTAACGATTTTCATTAAACAAATGTTTTTCACACTATCAATATTGACAAAATAAAATATTTCGACGGATTGACAGGATCGACGACGGTCACCTAAAATAGCAGGCCGGATAACTGATTGATCACGTGACTCATTCCGTTTTTAACGTAAACTAGCAGAAAAAGCAGTAGAAACTGGTTCCATGTAATGGATCAAGTCAGGTGATCACAGCGTTATCCGGCCTTTAACTTCAACTTGCCCGTGGACCGGCTCTAATAGATCTGCTGCCCCATGAAGCATTTACAAGAGCTGCCTTTTCTCCTCCTCACTCTTGTCATACATTATTAGTAACTTAAGTAAAAGGATTAAATTTTTATTCACTTTTATTATTGAAATTTTCATCCACTTTTGTAACTTGTCTGATTTAGGGAACACGCTGCATTGTACCTTGGGAAGCGCAATTTTTTTTCGTTGCTCTTGTCTTAGCTGATTTTCTTCATCACACGTTTTTAAAATTAAACTTTTTTTCCACCTAATATGAAGTGAATTTTTTTAGCACTCTATCACGGCTCTTTATTACAAAGCATAGAAATTAATTCTTGTCAGTTTTCCCTTTTTCGTGCTAAACACAGCCCTCTTTTGCACTTTCTTAGAAATTAAAGTTTTTAAAACATTTCATCCTAAAGTAAAATATGCCATTGTTATTTTCAGAACTGCATTGATTATTGTTCTTTTTCTAAAATAAAATTTGACTGAATTCACTTTAAATACTCACTCAGTTCAGCAAAATCGTCAACATTTTAAGAAACGATATTTTCAGTCATCATCGCCATTCATAAAGATCATAAAATGTTTGTTGAATATATGAATCATAAAAGTACTTTAATTATCAAGGCTTTTTCATTTTATTTGTTTTTAGTTTTAAAACATGAAAATGTTAACATATTTTATTTATATAAAGAAAATGAGGAAGTTCACACTTTATTGCTGAAGGTTTTAATGGTTAGAGTGTGCAAATCGTAACGGAAAAAGTAGGGCTATTAATGTAAATTTTATTGTATACCTTATTACTCGTAATACCGCTTTTTCTTGCAAATCACCTTTTTTCTTTTTATTCTGTCTTCTTATCACCTTCTATCGTTCCCTTGATAACCGCATTACTGAAAGTACTTTCTTCCTTCAGGAATATCCTGTGATGCGGGTACCTATTTCAACCGTTCCACCCTGGAGTGTGTGTCATGTCCTCCAGGGACTTATTCCTTGGGTGGAGGCGTCAAGTTCGATACTTGGGACCGCTTGCCTCTCGGATTCCATGTCAGCCTCGAATCCTTCGAGAGCAGCTTTCGATTGCTCCATAATTACGTCACGGAAGCAGGTGCCAACTGCTCTGAGTGAGTAGAGTTTATTTAATCTTTTATTGGACGGGGTTTTGTATATATTTACTATTTATTTATGATGGATCAAGACAATTTAGTTAGAAACGAGGCCGCAAGGCGAGCGGATGCATCAAGCATTTTAGACCCTATTTTTCATTGTTGGAAAGCGTTGCCATTATCTCAAATTACGAAATATTGCCAAATTAGTGACATTTCAAGTGCTAGAGAGAATGAAACATCGCCAGGGGGCGATACATGCCAAAAAGGACAACCACGCAACGTACAGGCTCTGATCCAAAATCTCGAACGCTTCAGCTTGTCTATATAGAGCAATGGAGTAGCTAGATCCGGATTTGGGGGGGGGGGGATTTCTTCTGGAGAAGTGAGGCTAATTTCATTGTTTTACAAGAAAAATTGGTCAAAATCTAGACAACCTTTTCCGTTTCAGGGATGGTTTTATCCCCAAAACTACCCCCTTATCTACGCCAGTGATATAGGGGCCTTAGTTGGAAGTATATATTGCAGTGTCAGGAAATAAGAGAAGCATTTGTAAAATTTTTCAACAGATGTATGAGTTATTACGTTCAGAAGTAAAGAAGGGAACTGAACCGACCACACTTATAAGGCCAAAGTAATTCTAAATTTTGAAGATTTTCTTATGTTGCTCTTCCCGGTATAATTTGCTAACAATTTACTCGTAGTACTACATGAATTTAAAAAATAAACTATTTAAATAATAAAACGTAGAAATTAACAAAAATAAAATCCTTTAAAAAAAAAAAAAGAAAGAAAGAAAGAAGCCGACTACATCCTAATCGCATTGAGTAATTACACTCCTGATGGTTTTCCACGGCTCCATTTTCAGTTCCTGTTCATCAGATTCCAAAACTTTTTCTTCTGGGCCTCACTTCTTCAACGCTTGATAAATTTGTGCTGTCTCGAAATTTTTATAGACAACTATTAAGAACAACAAAATAGTAAAAACTTCTTGGATTCCTCAGCTTGACGTGGAGAAAGCAAAATCCTCTAAGAAATTACCTTTTTCTGAACTTAATATGGAGTTACACTGACAATCATTCGTTCACGCTTTTCGTAGCTCTAAACTTGTGTTTTCAGAGAATGAGTAAGGAGTATCTATTAGAACTTTTCACATAAGCCACCCAGTGAAAAAGGTTAATTTTTACAAAGCAAAAGGGGTAATTTGGTGTTAATATGGCCAATGCTTACCCCATGCTGTGGTACTGGAGAAGATTTATTCATGACAGGACGGGAATAATTTTGTCCTTTTTTTTCGATTACATTAACTAAACAAATTATAAAAGAAATATTATTCAAATAGGACCCATGAAATAAATAAATCAAAAATTCTCTGCAAAAAGCGGTCACTGCAGAAATATTTGTCACTACTTATATGTAGTTGTGATAAAGTATAGTATTTCTCATGTTCGATCAAATTTTAGCTTACCATTGGGGAATAAGGGCATTCTATTTATAATGAAGCTTTCATTGAACGTGTATCTAGAATGTATTACTGACAATGCCACTTGGCTCCGACGGCTTTTATAAACCATTTTTACTTCCATTACAACCATTTAAGCATGTTTAAGAACGGGAATCTTTTCTTTAGGTATGGCTGGAAGTCGCAAAAGTCTTTCATTTCGTCCCGCGGAGGTCCTTGTGCAGCAACTTTGACATACTCAGTCAAGTTAGTCAAACCTGGAGTTCTCTCTTACACTTACCAATATACGGATCCGTCTATTTTATTCAACTTTGAGGTAAGAGAAAATTTTGTTTGCGGGGAAAAATTGAACCCCACATTCTTAATCTTTTGTGTTGTAATAATTTGTCTTAAAAATTCAAAATTTGTCTGCAAAAATTCAAACTTAAGTCAATTCGTAAGTTTTGTTTTTATGAAATAATTTCTACACAGTATATACGATCTTTTCTGTACGTCACCAGGAGAATAAAAAAAAGAACGATTTTTTTATTGTGTATACATTTTCATTTCTCATAGACTGATGTTATCACTGAACTTTGAAACAAAAACTATTCGTGTGTTTATTCAAATTTAATCGTAATGTTTTGGGCATTTTCTCTAAATACAGCGTTCTTTCTTAGAAAGTTGTTAAGAATTGCGTTTGTAACCTCTATTATATATACAGCTGTACTTTCTTTAGCAGTTCTCTTCCTAAAAAGGAACACCTGTATTTAAGGGACATTTTGGGAATTCCCTTTAAATAGGAGCTCAATGTTCAACCTCTGATTAAAGAACACTCTGATAAGTCACAGAGAAAAAATACAAAAATTAATGTCATAAACAAATGAGTAATATATTTACTGGAATACAAGATTCACTTTTGTCTAACATTAAACTGGTGAAGATGATATGAGTCTCCGAAGCACATACAAAGAAGCAAGTAAAGAATACAAAATGCTTACCCAATCTCTATGGGAATACTTTCTCCTCTCAAGCATTCGTGTGGGTTCACCACCGGTGCATGGCGGAAACCCAGGACAAGCTTTGTATAGACAATTTGAAACGTGTAAGCTAATAGTAATCGTAGTATCTATGTCAAAAGTGCACATGGCGACCATGAACGATGAAAGAGAGAGATTCTAACTAAATGACATTACGAAGCACTTTAATGGAATCATTCAATTGTAGTCCCAAAATGGGAAGATATTTCAATAAATAATTAGATTACCATCCATTTTTTTTCCACAGCCATGTTTTGTCAATATAATATCAATAATTCAACACTAAAATATTATAACATCGTGTAACTTTTTTTTCAATAGGGAGTGTTCATATGTTCATTTTCAATTTTGTAAAGATAAAATACGTCAATGTTTTAGGAAAGTGGTGCTATAGAAATTATAAGTGTCCGCAACATTTCCCTTCATGCCTGTAATCAATCCACTACTCCATAGAACACTGTTGAAGGGACGTTCTAAACGTATGGGCTTTAGTCGCCAGAGAGCACAAATTTAAGTTTATTGAGGATATCCTTTATTGCGCTAACCTAAATGTTAAAAGCTCATATACTGGAGAATACACTTAGTGATACACATTTAGAGCTTTTTTATTTCCCATATTTGACTAAATGGTGACATTCTTTGAAAATGTATCAGTTTTAAGATGTATATAGAAGAAAATTTTTTATTGCGGGAAAAATTTGTTAAGGTGGTAAAACAAAGCTTTATTAAACAACAAGGTGTTTTTTTGAGAGATCTAAATAACATTTTAGCATACCTTTTGTTAGCAAATTCAACTATGAAAACAGCAGAACATTGTAAAATATTTTCAAAACGAGAAACGGTATTCAAAATTTAAAATTATAATGCACTAGCAACAATTTGCACGACTTTTGAGCATTGTGTTTTTTATATTTTCAATCATGAATTTCAAATGTTTTTCATTGTTGGTTTTTTTCTCTGCGAGCATTTTTAATTTTGCACATTTTTTCTTTCTTTTATGTGCTGAACTTATTTTACATTTAATTACTCTTTACAGAATGCATTAAACTGCATATTTAATTTTTCAAAAATATATATTTTTATATTTATATTTCAGATAAGATTCCAATAATTTGAAGCTCAAATGTTTTTTGTAAAATAGAAATAAATTTTTAAAAGAGCGTCTAAAAATGCTCTGTAAAAAAAAAGTTTTGAAGATGAAGTCGTTAATCTGTTAAAATGTGAACATTATAATAAGAGTAAGGATTATTTCTTTTCTAATACCATACAAAACTTTTTATTCAGGCTCAAAATGATCAATGCCAGTCCATCGAGGATGTGGAGAAGTACAAATGGCCAAGAACAACAGAAGAAGCCAAGTGGAGAACTTCGACGGTAATTAATAACATTGGTGCACAACTGTTTGTCTTAAAATTTTCACAATTGTGATCAATTTGTTACTATCTATTTGTTTGAATAACTTCTTTCCCTTTGGCTTTTAAAGTTGGTGTAAAAACATTTTTAAGATAGTTTAATTTAAACAATTAATTTTGGAATTTTTTGTCACTTTAACCCCTATATTTTATGACTTTTTATTGCCGGTTAGAAAGTTTCATTCTTAAATTGAGTGAAATTCTTGTATTTTAAAACCTAAAATTTATTCTTAATCCAAGTCTTAAATAATCAAATGAGCATCTGAATCTGTATATGATCATGATTATCAATTGCTTTGGAGTTTTGAGTGCAGATCTGTGGACTGTTATATCGTATTCGATTGTGCTATTGGGAATAGTAAGGCCACCGTACTATATGCAAGCAGACGCATCATGCATTTTAAATCAGATTTTTCATTGGGAAAAAGCTGGGGTTATCAGAGCAAAGTTTCTGGCATTAGGTCAAATTACCAAAAGTCGCCAAGATGCGGAAAGTTTAAATGAAAGAATGAAGCATCGCCAAACGTATGTATGTCGAAATAGACAACGCCGCAGAAGACGCGCTCTGATCCAAAATAGCGGATGAGTCTGCCTTTCTCTATAGGGGCTCTAAGGGATAAGAAACATTATGAAATAATACGTTTTAAAATTCATGGAACTCGAGACGAACAATTTATGGTTTCGTGAACACAGTCAACCATCGAAAAAAAGTGATAAAGGTTGAAATGTGTCACCTTTATAGGCAATTCGAACATTTATTGATGCTTCTAAAAATTATTTTTGTCTTTATTTTCTCTAAACAATGTTCATCATAGAAAAACTATCCCGATTTAATAATAATAGCAATATAAGTTCCTATTTTCGTGAATTTATTTTTGAAAGTAAAAATTTATATTCTCCGTCGAAAGTGGTGGAAGTGGTGGTCTGGTTTCACCAGAACTTTCTACATTTTGCAATACAGACTGATTAAAATTTTTCTTTGTGTATCGGGATCGTATAAGGGCAACCTTGTGAGACGGGTTGACCCTCAAGCTCAAAAGTAATACTAAACCTACAAGAGCGGTCAAATGACCACTTTTGAAACTTAAATCAAAATTGTTAAATTCCAGGTTTCCATTTTTCTTGCTTATTGTACGACTTTTCCTATAATATATAGCTATTTAATTGCTATACACTATTATAGAAAAGTCGTGCAGTAAGTTGAAGAAAAATGGAATGAATTTAACAATTTTGATTAAAGTCTGAAAAGCGGTGATTTGATCGCGTTGGTAGGTTTAGTAATGAAATTAAACCATAATATTTAGGGAAAATTCAAAACGAAATATTGATTTTGTTAAAAACTGAAGCTAAATAAAGTTAAAATTATCAATTAGCATAAATTATCGAAAATTGTGAAATGTCTCAAAAGAGTTTGCAAAACTCGAAAACGTGAACGGAGCGACCCAGAACTGTTACGTACTTGAAATAAATTTCAAAAATAATTAAATAAAGTGACTGAAAAATTGGTTAATTAACTGGCAAAACATTATAACAAACAATTCTTGTAACTCTTGCTTAGTTTGAAAATTCGGGGTTATTAATATTTATCTTCAATTATTAGTATGTAAAAATTGTTGTAACCTTTATTCTGCTGCTTTACGAAGAAGATACCTGATGTCGATTCCTCTCCCAGGCTTGTTTGATCGTAAATTTTTAAAAAACGCTAAAACGGATAAAGCACATCAATGTTTTCTGAATTTTTAAGGCAAACAACCGTAAATCGCTTCCATACGTGACTCTTATTTATCATAACCGTTTAAAATGTTCATATTGTATATAAAAATGTTTCTAACGGTTTCTGGAATAAAAAGTAGACACGTCCTAGTCGCTGCCGTCCTCCCTTTCGGCGAAGCACTTTTGCTATTGCGGAAAAAGCAGACTCCAGATTTAATTCTGTATTTATATTCATTTTCCGAGCAAAGAAGTATTTATGAAGTATATTTTATCTTTGTTGTATTCAATAACTGATTTCAGAAGAATTCAATCTGCACTGAAAGAGTGCAGATTGTGCTATGAATTTGATGATTAAGGTTTTCATAAAAATTTTCCTAGTACTTTTTAAGTAAGTCGTGCAGCCTATTGTCATACCTTCTGTATAAGCATGCAATATGTTATTTATTATAGGTTCAACTGAAAGCAGGTCTCAACGTTCTTTACTGGAAAACTGTTGGAATGAGTTTCTCGGACACGAAAGCTAGAAAATCAAAGCCAGTTCGCATCAAAAAAATTGAAATTAGTGGTAAATTTTATGTTCATTTTTTAATTTGCTGACGAAAGATTTTTTTTTGAGAGGCATAAATGCTCATGTATAAATGTTACAATACTTTAGTAAGAGTCATACTTCCGTGTTGTAATTACTCTATAATGAACAATGTCATTTTCTCCAAAACGTTAATTTTTGAAAGTTGAGCAGCAGCTCTGATGTGATGTTATATCAATTTCTTTGTCAATTGCGACAGTTTCACTCCAAAAATTGCAGTTCATACAGTTATGTGTTAAAAATTTGACCTATTGTTTCTTTATTTCAAATTTCTTTTCCCCATAGTTCATATAATGTATGTCCCAAGTTTCAATGACATGCATGCTTTAATTACTACAAAACCTACGTAGGTCTAAACAAGAAAACTTTTGTTATTATCACCTTACATATAAACGCTATTATTTATGCTCTCCGTGAGCATAGATTACTAGCCAAAAACTTCAACTTATAACGTCGTTATCGATGAACTGATCGATACTGATCGAAAAAGCAGAAGTAAGTTCGTCAAATGATGCTTTGTATCTCGATACATCTGGCTTTATCGATGCATTTAGTTATGAATTATTTATATGAAAAAAACCCCGGTAGTTTGGAGCATAGATTTTTTTAATGTTTTTTTGTGAAATATAGATTTATCCCGCATACGTTATTTACTCAGTAGATCGATCATATACATAATTTAAATAGTACTTTTGAGGTATTTTTACATTTTTGAGACTTAAAAAAAAAAGTATGAATATTAGTATTTCACTTCATGGATACTTTATTGTGAACTCCCCATGTCTACTAGTTGCTCTTCATGCATGTTTTAGTGAAGTTAAGAAATAAAAGGAAAATTGGTTTAACGGACCCTTATGCTAAATTTCCGTAGCTATTCATTCCCAAGATGGGCGAAATTCGCGGCATAAGTTACGATGGTCATTAAAATTATAATTCTTTTGAGCTCCAATTGGTTGTTACTCAAGAACTTAAAACACTTAGAATGATTATGAAAAAATATTTTATGTTATGTTATTGTGGAAAATCTTCACAGTAGAACTTGATCGTTCCCGTATCTTTCGTTTTCCGCATGTATTGCTGTTTTAACTTTCCAGTCGTGAATGCTCTCCAAGTATTGTTACTTTTATACGCTTTGGTTTGTTTCTTAGACTAGCATATACCTTATCTACTGTTAAAAACTCATATCCACCTCGGGAAAAAGGGACCGATTCAGCCCCCTGCTATCGTGCTTCAAAATTATGCATAAGTTGATGAAGTTGTTGCAATATGTGGCTTACTTTCTGTTCAAGGAATCGTATTATTTTGTAATTATTTTGCAGTAAGAGTTTTTTTCTTTCTGTCTCTCTTCAAATTCTATACACTTTACCAGTAAATTTTGACTGCTATGTTTTTTTTTCTGTAGGATTTGACTTTTTTCATACCACTTTCATCGTTTACCTTTACCTATCGCTCTAAATGAGATATCTGTTGAGAAAGAATCGAT
The DNA here is from genome assembly GCA_038502835.1 of Octonoba sinensis. Classification (NCBI taxonomy): domain Eukaryota; kingdom Metazoa; phylum Arthropoda; class Arachnida; order Araneae; family Uloboridae; genus Octonoba; species Octonoba sinensis. The sequence goes on from CM076599.1 coordinate 15,735,234, forward strand.
CAAAGTTATTTATTGGTACTATAGAACTGTAATACTTGGTTTAAAAGTAAAACTATAAACCGATTTAAAGGAACCGAGTTAAAGGCGTTTGACTAAGAAACTACTAAGAAAATAGTCTTATACTTTTCTCCACCAGACCCCAAACCTGTTAGGCCAGCCGAAGCGTGGAGCTGGTGGCATAACATCTTATACTGGCACATCATTGAGGTACCTCCACATTATAAGCTCGAAGAAAAAATGATTTAGTATTAAAATTTTTCAATGATATTAGTACTTGAATAATCCTTCCCATAAAAAATATCTTGCTACACAAGTGTGAAGTATATTTTATACAGCAATTAGAAAACGAAGTTTCACACTGCCATTTATGTGAAATGTGAACAATATTTTTATGATGATTCTTTTATTTTAGGTGTGGCCTACACTTCCGAATGTTCGCCGTGTGCTCCCGGATCGTACAGCAGCCTGGGTTCGAAGCTCTGCACTCCATGTCCCGAGAATACTTACTCGGAGAAAGGGGCCTCGGACTGCGCCCCTTGTGATCCCATCACCCAATACGCACGTAAGTTCAATAAATCAATCACAGATTCTTGACGTTAAAATGTAACATCATTAAAAAGAAAAAGAAAAAAAAACAACAATTAATTTTTATATTTTTTGCACAATTTCCTTGTGAAAATAATTATTAAAATAAGCCCATTGTAGTAACATTATGTTGTAGTAAGTGGTCTCTTCTCCGCCCCACAGTCGTGTTGCACCATACCATTCGCACCTAAACTGTACATAAAATCTCCCAGAAGTGTTTCGAAAAGCAATTAATATTATTTCTGCAAGCAGTTTTAAACATTCAAATTTGTTTAGGAACGATTCTGTTCTTGAACAAAGAATGTAAATGTTCATTGTTTCAATTCAGTTGTTCAAATCACTACTTTTGCTAATAAAAAAAATCTTAAAAACACAATACATTTAAAATTAAGGTAATTCTATAAAATGTAACATCGATCAAGTACTTTTTTTTTTATATATGTTTGAGTTTCTCTTTGTCATGAAATGTTAGTTGTCAACTGTTACCAAGTTTGTCGAAGGGAGGGGGACTTGAATGTTTGAAAAAGCTGTGAGTCGTTTGCCCGTAAATTTTATGCTTGATCTCTGCTTTTTGTAGTAAAAAAAAACTTAAACACTGCTTTTAAAAAAAAGATTATACTGCATTTAATTTTATGCTAATTCTGTAAAATGTAATATCTATTATTTTGACATTATTTATTCACATCCAAAATATGTAATCCAAATATGTTATGATGTTACTGAAACTAAACTTCCGTCAAATATTTTCCTTCGTGAGAATATTATCCAAAATATTATTTCCGAAAGCTTTACATCTCTAGTTAAAATGACATTTTTTCCAAAAAATGCATCCAGATCGTTGTATAGTTATTTTGTTTTATAAGCATAGATACACACACATTCGCACTAATTGTGCTGAAAATGATAATAACAATAATTCATTAATTAATTAAAAATAAATAGTAAAAACAAAGTTTTTCATACTCAAAATATTGTAAGATAATCAAAATAAAGCTTTGAATTAAATCCAAGGGCTGAGAGGAATGTCTATAAACATGTCAGTCAATTATCTCGTCTGCAGTAAATCCTGCAGACATTAACAACTTTGACAAGCGATTTGAAGTCAGTCTCATCGATTCTTATTAATGATGAAAAATGCGAGGGGTTAATGGATTAGTTTCAACACAATCGATACAGACAATTTCGCCCACCTGAAAAATCAGGTCAGGCCCATTAATGTTCACTTCTATAAGTCACGAAGTAGAGTCATCTTTCAGTGACTTGAAAATACATAACAACTTTTTGAACTTGTTTTCATTAAATTTTAAATGAAAGTCGTAAACTGTTCTGAAAAAATTTTGATCTATTTTTAGAAAAAGCTTTGAGTTACTGATTTTTCTAATAAGACTGGTTCTCACGCGCGAACAACTTTTACAAGCATACTAAAATGCAAATTTTTTTTCTGAATGTATATATAATATAGAGTGGAGGAATCCTAATTTTCTTTTCTTTAAACTTTTTTTGCGCCAAATCGTTCTATTTTTAATATTTTAATTGTAAGATTAATACATCTGCGGTTTTTAATGCAAAATTGTTACTTCAGTTACTATCAGTTATACAAGTTATATCAAATCAAGTTAATATTATTTTCTGCTTCGTATTGGTGGGTATAAACTTGAACAAAGGACAAAGGTTTGAAATGTTTTCGGAATATGTATTATTATGATGAGTCTTTTTTAGGAAAACTGTTTCAAGAACAAAGCTGAAGCATTTAAACTGCTGTGTTGAACGATGAATGGCAAAACGTGTGTCCTTAATTAAAGCAATGAAAGACAAAATATGTTTAAAACGCAATTCCTGTCGAAGAAACACAATTAATACTGGTAATTGTATTAAAGGACGTTACACTACACGTACTTGTATTAAAGAACGTTACACTACACGTACTTGTATTAAAGAACGTTACACTAAATTATTAAAGGCGTTACACTACATTATTATTACACTAAGCATTAAAGAACATCACACTAAAATATTTTTACCGCTTTCATCTAATAAGGTCAATCTAACAATCTTTTAACTTAACACTCAAGGGAACAAAATGTTTATAGCATTCAAAATTTCTATTACCATTGCACTTATATTGGACACATTTTAAATCGAGCAAACCAAGCCGAAAACTTGTTCAGATCATTGCCCGCGTAAATAACGTTGTTGTTTATCCGTGTTCGTGAAATATTCCCTATTAATAAATATATTAAATGAAATCCTATATGTGTGGCATATAAATTTACTGGGACTTAATTTGAATCTGACATCTGTTATAGAAAAGCTAAACAAATTATTGCTTTTACAGATACATCAATACACTCTTGGCAAACGTTTTGCAACATCAATAGATTTTACCGTGAAACAAAATCAAAAGAAATTCATGCGTGAAGTGAAATATGTTTTTGCCATGAATTTTTGAGATAGCGTATAAAGATACTAGAAACTAATATTTCAAATTTAACTTGTGCAGGAATATAAAAAGAAGTCATAAAATATCAATATTATTTACATCACTCTAGCAAAGTTTTTCAATGTTGTGAAACTATACGTTGGAAAGTTAAAGTGTTTGTTTCTTGTACCTGGTCTAAACTTTGATAATAATCAAGAGACTTTTTTCTTGATGAGGTACTGAAAAACTAGTATTAAAGCAATGACTTTATATGTCATTCATTCAGCAATATTACATTCAAAGTTCAATGTTGCTCATTCTGGATCTTGACACTTATTTAGCTCAATTCATCAGTGATACTAGTTCTTGAGCCAATAAGGTTCCATAAAATTTCTAATGTCTTTGAACTACTCCTTATCTGTAGTGCTTTTTGTTTGAATGCTTTGGTATTGCTTTCTGGTAATGTAAATCTCTTACAATTCCATTTTCCATGTTACAGCAAAGGGTTCAGCAAAATGCATGGAACGTCCTCCCTGCACCAAACAGGATTATTACGAGATGCGTACACCCTGCGACAGCATGAAACTTACTCAGATCATCTACAAGTGGATGGAACCGAAAATCTGCCGAGACGATGTTCCAGGTTCCGTGTCTCTGCCCATCTCGACGGACCGGACTCCGTGTCCTCCCTGCAATCCGGGAATGGAATATGCTAACGAATCTATGTGTGCTTTTTGTCAGAAAGATCACTTCTCCGACGGATCAGCACGTAAGTGTTGTTGCTTACCGATAATTTGAATGTTTGTCTGCCGACAAGCAGCAATAATCATCCGTGAGAGGAATATGATTATTTTGATCGAGTAGAAGTACAGCCTTTGGAATAATGTAAAAATACACATTTTAAAACAAGCTGACGTAATAGTAATGTAAATAACGATATCAAAAATTTTTGAAAAAACCAAATTTTCAAGAAGACAACAGGAGCTTTGCCCAGATCAAGAGCTTTGTTAGTTATGCATAAAAGAAAATAATAAACTGCATTTTTTTCCCTTTGTGACAGAATTATAGTTTAGAATGAGAGAGAGAGAGATTCGGATTTTACTAATGTGTTTTGGTAAATCGGTAATCCTGAAGTCGAAAATTTTGCTTATCAGGATCTTCATCGAATCATATATAAATCTTCTGGTTTTATCTAGCATATTCGTTCTAAACAGTTGTTTCGTGTGACCCGTGATTTTTACAGGAAAATATATCTTAAGATATAGAAGATAATTCTTGATTCAAAGATATTTGGTCACTGCCAGAAAACAACCTCTCAGTTGTTTTCCCCCTTCATTTTTAATTTACACATGCATGAGTTGACATTACTTTTAAACTCTAAGTATTAAAAAAAATATGTTAAGTTAAATAACTTTTGGTCGAAGTATAGTTTTTGCTCTGCTTATTGTTTTAAACGTTGAATTTTGTTTCTGCACTGAAAATTTTGGGTGATTTCAGTAATTTGTAGCAATAAATTCAGCTATGGCTACAAATTATTTATATGAATTTAATCGTAGATCAGTTACAATTGTGTCAGAAGTTTGCATTTCATTCTCATTTCACTCATGATGCATTTCTTTTTCTAGCTTGCAAGTCTTGTCCACCTTCAACTGCTCCAAATTACGGACTTTTCTTCAAATGGTGGCCGGAGATTCCACCTGGAATGTATTCTCGCTGCATGAGCTTAGAAGGTATAAAAAAAAGCAAATTTCATCAATAATGGTTATTTTCTTAATTTTTATTAGTAACTTCTTGTTTCACTAAATACTAATATTTTTTTGCAACAAACATAATTTGGATTAAATGAAAGAAGAAAAGGCTATTTGTTTATTTGCCAATGTTTTTGATATTTGGCAATGTGCAAAGCAATCTTTTATGAGTCCTGAACACAATTGTATATTTACTCTGCTCTGAATGAATTGCGAGACAGATTCGGAAGAATTTCTGTCTGCATACCTGCATAGGCACCCATTTGATTTATAGATTCGATAAATTCATTCTTTCTTCAACACTAGATAGTCCGAATGGACCATTTTGGCTTTTTTGATGCAACCGCCATTTTGGATCAGAGCGCACGTTGTTCCTTATGGCATTTATCGCCCATTCGCGTTTTTTCATTCCTTGTAGCATTTATACTTCCCCCATTTTGGCGAAATTTGGTAATTCGCCATAATGCCAGAAACTTCTCTCTGATAACACTAGCTTTTCAACAACGAAAAATCTTATCCAAAATGATTGAAGCGTCGACTCTTACGTACAGTAGCCTTAATCATACCCAGATAGTCCAACAACTCCAAATTGAACCTTGAACTCATTTTTATTTCATTTGATGCTTCTTACTTTTCATTCATTGATACATTAATCATTCCTCGTTAACAATATTCATCAATATTCCTTTATCACAATTTTCTTTGTACTGTGAAAGAAGCAGTACATCTAAATACCGAGATAGTCCAAGTAAGACCATACTGGCTCTTAAACCTATTTTTACTTAATTTTGACACCTTTTTATTTCCCATTTGTTGCAGACAATTGATACTATTAATAAATTTATTCATTAATAACACACATTAATACTCATTAATTACCATTTTGTTTGTGCCGTAAAACGAGCAATGCATCTTGTTATACATAGATAGCAAGGAAAACTGGTTCTTGGAATCATTTTTGTTTATCTCCTTTACATATAATAAATAAATTAATTAATCATTAATGACATTCATAAAATTTTATGTAAGCACATGTTTCAAGTATGTAAATGAATTATTGGTTTAGAAGAACAATTACATTAGAAACCTATTTGTAAATTCTGCATATTTGAGTGTTTGCTTCCGCGTTCGTCTCGTGCAGAGCTGTACTGAACGAACTGTATCCGTTCGCCGTTCATGAAAGTGGACTTGATAATGTGGGCTTTAATGTTAAACTAAAGTACACTCTGTCTTTGCAGAAGGTGGTTGTATGTCAAATTTGGTGTGGCAACCGGCCGGAGACCATATTCGGACCACATCCGGGCAGAGTTTGGACTCCTACCTTATTCTATCTTTGGAAGTTCCCGGATTCCGAACCAAAGAGAGACTCATCAATGGCCAAGCCGTGGAAATTGGAACAGTCAGCTTCACCTTCGAGCTTATATGCTCACAGGCTTGCGCATTTGTTTTTATGATGGTAAGCGGACATATCAATTTTTTTTTTCATAATAAAAGCCCAGTTTATCGTTTCAAAAATTATTCTTGGTTTGAAAAATAGGCAGGTAGTGAATAAAAAGTGATCATAGAGTAAAAACTTGCAATATCTCAAGGGATGAAATGCGTCGCATATTTTTGTACTAGTTCCCTAAATTGTCTAAAATGATCGTCATATTCTGTAATTTTGATCTGACTTAAACAAGATTATTTCCTCCACTTTGTTTTATTTATGTAGTTTTCAAACTTTTCTCGAAATTTGTGCGTCCTTGTACTATTTAAAAGAAGTAAAATTTTTGTAAGATTGTTTACAGAAATTTCGGTTATATTGTAATAAATTCATAGGAGGGAGAAAATTTTCTTTTGTACACTTATATTACATTTTTATTAAAACATAAGAAAGTTCTCACATTGTTTAAACAGTGATAAAACACACAAAAACGTTTTCATTTCTCACAACTTTTCTCTTGCTTCAGGGCTCAAATCGTAAACCTGTTACAGAAATTCAGAGCTGGTACGGAAGAACAGAGAAGCAACACTTTAGGTAAGGTGAAACTCATATCTTTTTTCTTGAAGCAAAATTGATTATTTTATCTTAATAGAAATTAAGTGATTAATTTTGTAGACTAAAAATAATCATATGTTCTGACATTCAACATACAGGGTAAACTCAGAACGAAGTGTCCGCAAAGAAAAATATGATTTTTGCTCTCTCTCATTAATTTATAACACTCATAGTGTTAATGGTCACACATTTTTAGAAGAATACAAATGTTTAACTGTTTACACTAAGAGATTTCTAAAAGCACTTTTGCACTCGTATCTAAATTATTAATGGTTGAATGATTTTTTTTCCTTACCAGGAAGGAAAGCGTTTTGAAAGAACGAGGGTAAGAATAAATAAATAAACAGAACATTTTTGCTGCATCAAAAATAATATAATTGCGCAATGAATATGATCTGCACCAGAAATAATGTAATTGCACAATGAATATGACTGAATTAACTCAAATAACTTAACTAATCTATTTTTCATATTTTTCCAAATGCATTAAGTTTTTATAACTAAAGCCGCTATAGAATGAATTATCAATTATTTTAACTAAAACCGTGCTCTTTCAGCTATGATGTGACTGTAGATGATGCGTACACATTCAACTGGGTGTTTCAAAAGCTCGCAATTGGAGATAATGTCACCAACCAGGCCATTCAAAATGACGTTGCAATGATCTACGACATTACCGTGTTGAACACTATTTCTGGAGGTGCGTCGGAATGTCAACCTTGTCCACAAGGCACTGAAACACAAGGGTAAACTAATAACATTACCTCTTCTCTTTCAAAACAATTACACGCTATATTTCATCCACAAAAATGGTTGTAAGTTTATGATTATGCATTTTTCTGACATTTGTTTTTAATTAAAAAATATTTGCAGGAACTGTTGTGCTAACAACGCAGCAGTTGAAAGCTGTATCATTATCGAATTTCTTCGTTTTTCACAAGAATATTTTTTATTATAATTTTCGAAGTCCAAAATTTGAAATATTGTTCAAAGTATATAGTGTAGTTATATTTTTGACATGTTAAACAAACTGAAGAAACGTTTTGCCCGAAAATACTTAAGAATCTACTTAAAATCATTTACCTGGAGTCTAACATAAAATAACAGAAAATTTAAAACAAGAAAGTCTTAACACTTCAAAAAAGGAAATTACAGAGAACAAAAAACATGACTTAGAGCGATCACTCTGTTTATTAGCAGCAATTAAGTGCCATAGACTCGGTACATTTTCAAAAAGAAAAAAAAGCCGCCTTAGTGGCTCTATATGTGAATTATCACTATATCTGGTACAAGAATTCGAAGATGGGTGGGTGCGATCTCCGATTAGGGGGTTTAGAACTGGACTCACTTCTCCGAGCCCGGGGCAGGGCACCCCAATTGCCTCGTGATCAAGGAAGGGGGACGGAGGAGAAAAGTGGGGTTAGAACTTGAGCCCACTGCAATTTAATTCAGGTGCTAGTAGTGGTATACTAAAATATATTTTGAATTTATTAGTTTCAAAAAAGAAATTCATATAAGTGTTTAGATAAAATTAGATTTTTATACCCCACCCTTTTTTTGGCCGAAGAATATGCTAAGCACACTGAAAAATTAATGCATTTGAGATGCATTAAAAGTACCACCCACAGTTTTTTAAAATTTGGTATTCAAAGATGGTTACTAAAAACATTAATTAATTGATTAATATACTAGAAAGTATACTTTAAAACTGCTAGAAAGTATACTAAGATATAAAGGCTATAAGGTATTTAAGGCCTTAGAAAGCGTTAAATGATTTTGCACTCTTGTTTTGATGCCGAATTCTTTAGTGCTAACTCTAACTACATAGGCACTGCCTTTTTTTCAGAAAAATAGATGAAAAGCCTGAATTACACGAATTTCATTATACATAATGGGCCCTGAAAGTTCAGATGGCGTTTATTTATGAGTCCTTCGCATTATATAAAAAAATTAAATTTCTTAAGTGATATTTAATCGATTCTTTCTTATTTATTTATTTTTTTCTATAGATTGTTGAACCGTTGTATTCCATGTCCCCCCGGTCATTACTTAAAGGATTCCGAAAATCTGGAATGTTTTCCTTGTCCTTATAACACTTACTTATGGAAGGCCGTGCCTCAAGGTCCGGAATCCTGCCGGTCCTGTGGACCTGGACTCAGAAGTGAAGATGGACAGCGTTGTTACAGCGATTGCAGGATTTATCTTTATGATGGAACATTTTTCGATCTCACAACACTTCCACCGTGAGTTTGTTTATTCATATTCATGTTCGAGTAAAAAAGAGTATCATTTAACACCAAAAAGTTGTAATTCTTTGAAAATTGATTATTTTAAGTAGTAACATTCAATTAATAAAATGCCAATATAAAGTATAGTTTACGTTCAAAGAAAAACTAAGAATTTCTCCTTCTCATTAGTTTATTTTTATTTGTTGCATTTATTTATGTATTTATTGTTAAATATTTAAAAACGAAATAAAATGATTTCGCAACTAATTTTTAGGTATACTGAAGTGAGAAGCAGTCCACTTTTTACAGCGAGCGGTACTCAATATTTTCATGTCTTTAATATCTCCTTGTGTGGACAGAATGGGAAACCAACGGCCATCTGTAAAAACAATGTTACCTATCACGTAAGTAACTTTTCTTGTTCAAAATACAGGTTTAATTACTTGAAATCGTATAGCTTAAAATGTTTTAGCAGCAAGACGTTAAATTGACATCATTAGTGGAACTTTTGTGGAAAGAATGATTTTAAATTAAAAAAAGATACATCAGGAGACAATACTTTTTTCTATCTTTTTCATCATTAGTAATGTTTGTTGTAAGAATATTCCCGACATTCTGATAATCTGTTACGCTGTAAAAAGGAGACTACATAAAAGGCCTAAACTACTTTGGAAAGAAATCACGAGATCGATAATGATTTTTATGGCCGCCGAGGTGGCTCGTGGTAAGGAGCGGGCTTTGTACGCCAAAGGTAACGGTTTCAATCCCGATCTTATCGGTGGATTTTCAAGATGCAGAAAATTGTCTGCGTCCATGTCGTACTATTGAAAAAGACCCGTAAAAGATCCCTCAAGTATCTATTTAGCTTTGATACTCTCGGCTAACTTAAATTCCTTGTGAACTTAGCATCAACAGAGCCCAGTTGTTTCTTTTTCAGTTAAAAAAAAACTAGGCGTCAAAACTTACATACGTTGATGGTACAACACCCATTGTGGTGCTGCTGATAGAGATAATACCAATCCTTAGGGAGCACACTGGGTCTGCAATGGTGGTAAGTCAAATGCAGCCCATTAGGAAAAAAAAATATATATATATATATATGTATATATGATTTTCTTTTTTTTACTGCAGTATTTTCTTTGGTTTGATTGCTATCTATCAGTTTTGCTTCTGAACTTAACACGTTTCCTGATTCAAAAAAAGTATATTATTCCAGTTTTAGTGGAAAAATTAAGGTTATAGTTTCAAATAATGCAGTGACACTTATCAAGGTTTAGAAATGCGTGTTTCATCACATCACATCTTGCTAACTACAAAATGTTTTTGTACGGGCCTTTATGTCAAATTTCTTATTTTTTCGAATTTTTACCCTCACCTTATTGGCATAATGTTAAGCTGTGCACCTCAATCGTTTCGACATAGTATTCTTCTAAAAGTTATGTACATTCTAAAAACATAGTAACTAATCTAAAACTTAACGTTACTTAGTGCAATACTGCCGTGCTAATCACAAAACTCGTATCTGAACTTTTCGTGAAATTGAATTATTGCCGCCAGGTGGTTCTCTGTCACTTTTCAAACCTAAATTCAATGTTTTGTGGTCATATGTGAATGGGGAACATTTCGGCCCAGCTGCAGATACGACATTTGTGCTTAGCACGGCATATTGCAATGTTTATTGCAATAATGTGATTGTTCATTTTTGAATAAAGCTTTTCCTTTTTTCCACTTTTAATTGTAAATGAACATGATTTGCTACAGATCTTGTTTTCGTTTGTCTTTCAGTCTTTGGATCCACAGACAGAAGAAATGGTGAGCTCGTTTGTCTGTAGAGCGACGATTGTTCCCTCCCAAAATGGAGCAGGCAGCGTGCCCCTCGTGACGCAATCAGTCAGGTAAAGTTATAAATAGTCTCACAGCATTTCAAAATGTAGTCAATGGTAGGGGATAACATGGAAATAATTCATAATTTTTATACTGCTTTTGAGATTTCTATTTGATTATATCATAGCAATCAATTTTCGATCGCTACTTTACAAACACTATATAATCCCTCATTACCGAGCGTTCAGAAGAAAATGTTAATTGATTTCGATATTCTAGCTTCTTATGTGGCTATAAATTAGATTAGTCTCTATAATATAAGGATCACTCACTATAATATGTGGCTGACAAATATTTTTAGTACCCGTTATGTGTATAAAGGATCCCTACTAACTTTCTCCTTGTTACTTTTTATATTATTTGATTATTGAAGTAATGGATGGAGGGATTCGACTATAGACTGCTATAAGTTGGAATAGTTTTATTTAAATTTAATGTAGTTTTTAAAATTGTATTCAACAATTTTTTTCATATAAAAATGACCGAATGAAATTTGTTTTAATTTTTACTAAAATGTTAACTTTTAATTACAGTTTAGGAGATAATTTGATTGGCATAACCACCAAGCATAAGTTGGACAAAATAAAAGTCGCTGAGGAGTTCATCAAAGGTAAGTTAATTGACAGTAAACAATTATAAATACATGTTTCGTTATAATAAAAATCATGAATGAGTCGCCAGTTTAAATTTAATTACATGCAATTGGTTTGAGATGCAAAAAATTTTCATTTGCACGCAGTGAAACCTATATCAAAGATTTAATGATATGATTTTTTATTTGCAACATACTGATAACATAATAATATGATTTGTAACTAATGTAACTGTCCATATCGCTTGACAAATCGTGTAGTTCTTTTACTTCATTCGAAACTGCTGAATGAAAAACTTCTTGAGATCTTTTAATCCTTGCATGAAACCTGATTTTCAATTTTTACTGTACGTACATCGCGTTTTATGCTGTTTGCAAGTGAATGATTTCATACTATGTAAGAAATGGGAATGCTAGCAAAAGACTTTTTTTTTTCTAGGAGATGATTTTTTTTTCTTTTGTCAACTTAATTATTTTCTGTGATCATTTTTTTGTCTTAGGGATCATTCACAAATGATGTCAAACTTCGAGGGGGGTCGAGAAATTGTGACAGCTTCTGACAAGGGTAGCAATATTTGTGACATCACCCACTTTGGTTAAACTAAAAACATTTAAAATCAAAAGATTAAACATTTTTATATTACTTACTTTTAACTGTATTTTTTTTTGTTCTTGTTGTTATAGTTTTGTGTTCTCATTGATTTCATTCTATATCGGAAACATCGATGCTGATTAAGGCTCAAATTTAACTTCTAATTAAAAGTTTAAATTTAAAGGGAAATATTGGGTATTTGCACTTTTTAGACAATTTTTGCAGGATTCAAACGATTAATATTTTTTACTATTATGAACTAGTTATGCTTTTTGTTGTAAACATTAATGTTATTTTATGTAAATAAGGTACACACATAATCATTATTATTGTTATGCTCATAAATATCATTAAAAGCTCAAAAATAAAATTGGAAATGTGATCTATAACGTACTGGCTTTGTTTCTGAGTATTACAGTGTGTGTTGCGAATATATCTCTCTCTTTTATTGTGTGAGATTCTCGTCTCTCACCCCTGAGATTAATATGAAAAGTGTCCGAGCGGTATATTTGATTCTGCTGGGTGCGTTTCCATACTGGGATGGTTCCCCGGCTCGATGTAAAATTGATGAAACGATATTCAGTCCCAGACATTTATTAAACACATACTGATGATGGGACACAATACAACTATCTACATAATATACATATATAACAAGTATTTTTACAACATCTTGGATCAGAGCAAGGTTTTTCGCGTCCGCTCTCCGGACAATCTCCGTCGCAAGTCCCCCTTTTTGCTTCTTCTCTTCCCACGCCTCTCCCCGCCCCCTCCAAGACCCCTTCGGCCGAGGTCGGAGGTCAAGCGGGGGATATTTCAGATGCGTGGGACAGTTCCGGTTCACGACACGCCCCACCCAAGAGGGAAAATTAGCCTCTTTTTATAGGGGCTTAATTTCACTTTCTAAACAATACCCGTGAACCACACTTAATTCCACTTCCTGAACAACACACGTGAACACACACTTAATTTCACTTCTAAACAGCACATGTGAACACACAAGGCAAGATGGCAATTGCTTCCAAAAATTAAAATAACACACTTAAGTTGCTATCTGCAGGGATATTTAATTAACAAAAAAAAAAAAAAAACATTTATGCACAGAAAACAAAATACAAAGCATAACCCACTAGAATACCTAGTAGCATTATAAATCATGCCCTAAAGATAATTTCTACATCCCTCTACAATTTGCACATCTTTTTACTTTAATTTCCCAAATATCAAATCATTTTCAAACTTTACCTTTAAACAATGACATAAATTTTTCCTAAAATAGCCCACAAACAAAAAAAAATCCATTAAGAGCATTGATCCTTTACAAAATTCTTAAATTTTTATGCACATAACTTTTCCAAATCTTAGAACTTTTTCAAATCTTAGTTTAAAATTTTACACTCTTAAAAATTTTGACATACGGCAACTCATGCACATAATTACCGTATTTCAAGCACAGCACAAATACAAGCCATTAAATTCGTTTTTTCCAAAAAATCTTTATCGATATACTAATAAATTCATCAGCATTTTGTCCGCCCTATTTCCCTTATTATTAATTCTAACTAATCATAACTATCATGATAAAATAGTTGACCTATCTCATCGATACCGGTACTCTCAAATCTTAGATTTGACAACCGTAAGGCATCACCTACTCCTAAAACAATCCTTACTTTAAACCCTAACAGTTTCATATCACCCATGAATACTACGATTTGCTTGCAACGATCATTAACCAGAAAATTTCCACACATTTTTCCTTTCCTTTCCCTCCGTATCCGATTTCTCGATTCATTTTCCTCCTTCCCACCAAAACTTCGTTTACTCTTCCCCGTGGAGAAACTATTCTCCCCTTTATTTCCATCATGGAACTCCCCTCTTTCCGCGCTCGAAATTTGAACCAAGCGAGGAAGAAATTCTTCCTCTCTATTTTTCGGAATGACCGCTGTCCTCTGTCTATTAGAGATTCCATTTCTTTCGCCCTCTACTATCGCAAACTTGGGTCCTTTTACACCCCCGTATCCGAAACACTTCCGAAACTCATTAACGGTTCCCGCGCTGCCCAGCTGTATCTGTGGGACAGCAAGAACACTGCTTCCTATCTCCCTTCCATCGTCCAACATTTGACTATCATCACAGTGAACCATATACACTGGAGCAGTGACGACCCTCCTATTCTTCATCTCCTTTCTCCTCGTCTTACTATCCTTGCGGCGTTTTCGTCTTCTGACTCTGCAATGCCCAAGATTTTTATTATCCAGCGGTTCTTCCTTTTCTTTCGGAAGAACTGGACCCCTTTCATTTCCCCCTTTTCGGACAGCTGTGCGTGGAATCTCTTTTTCTCTTTCGTTACTCGGAAGGAAACAAACTACTCCCGTTACCTCATTAAAACAAAATTTTAACTGAAAATGAAAGTCCATATTCTCAAAAAATATTTTCCCACTTCCATATTCTTCCAGTCTCAAAAATCTAAGATCCATTTGTAAGTTTATCTCAGGATTACTTAAATTTTCCATAGCTCCCAAGCATTTATCCGGCCCAATTAATTTCAGCAATTCCTTTCTACCTGTCACCTCCCACCGGAATTTGGCTCTACCTAAGACCTTCTGTGATTTCCTTTGAAAACCCCATCTACCTCCTATTAAATCAGATTCCCTAATCTTTTTTTCCATAGCTCCCAAGCATTTATCCGGCCCAATTAATTTCAGCAATTCCTTTCTACCTGTCACCTCCCACCGGAATTTGGCTCTACCTAAGACCTTCTGTGATTTCCTTTGAAAACCCCATCTACCTCCTATTAAATCAGATTCCCTAATCTTTCCAGAAAATTTTCCAGATCCCATCTGACTTCGAAACTTAAGAGTTTTTCTCCCGTGGTCTTCTATGTCCTGGACTTTTCGTTGTCCTACCTTGTGAGCCTTTAACCACTCCTTATCCCCGGATTCCTTGTCTTTAACCGGACCCACCAGTGGTGCTTTCCCCTGGCAATTTCCTCGGTCTGTCAGCTGCATCCTGCCCTGATATTTTGACCGATCATCCCTCGCCGTTCTTAGCTTAACTAACTGATCGCCCAGCGGCATTACGCCCTTATGCATCAGTTTGTCCTTTTCCAGATTTATCAGCTGCCTTTTGCCCTGATATCTAATCTGACCTTCCAGCGGCCCTTCGCCCTGGAAACCTCCGGAACCTCCCTTCCGGCCCCCGAACGGCACTTTGTCCTGACACTTTTTCCGGTTGATAATTCGACCCACCAGCGACATATTTCCCTCGTCTTTACTCCTACCTTCATGAGTTAAATCTGATCCAAATATAGGCAAACACGTTTCACTCAAATCTATTTCACCATAATCCAGATTTTCCCTTCTGAAATTATCCTTCTTATTTTCCATAAGACCCTTTGAGCCTTCAGCGCATTTCTCCTTTATCATTTTTAACTTTTCTGCTCTTCCCACTACAGTAACCTTTCTCGGTTCTTCCCCTAATAAAACTTCTGATGACCCTTCTTGGGCCCTGTCCGTAGCCTGCGCCTCTTCTCGCTCCATGATTCCCGTATTATCTTCTCGGCCCCTTTCTTTCTGAGAAACAGCCACCGTCTGCTCTGATAATTCCTTCTTTTCCTCTGGACTTTTCCCTGTATCGGAATTCCTCCCGTCCCCAACCTTGATCATTTGTTGGTTGATTTTTGCGCTTTCAATCCGCTGTTTCATTTCTTTCCTTGCCTTTTCAATCCGCTGTTCTATTTCTTTCCTTGCTTTTTCTAATATCTCATTTAGATCGCGATCGCGAGCCTCCAATCGTTCTTTTCGCTCGCGCTCCTCCCTTTCTGATTGTTCTTTCTCCTTTCGATCCTCAACTATAACTCCCAGGATATTTTTCACCCTCTCCTCATCTTCTTTAAAATAGTCACATTCAGAAATAAGCTTTACTAGCTCCCTGACTGTAATCTTAGATGCAACCTGTAAACACAATTCTTCTGCCAAACTAATCAGATCTACCTTTCTGCTTTTTTCAAGGAAGGACATTTTTACTCTTTTTTTTGACATAAATCAAAACGTATCGCAAGCAGAGCTTTAAAGCAACCACTATCTTAAAAGCATTTACCAGCAAAATTTCAAAATAATTTATGAATATAAGTGGTAATCCTATTCTGATTACCAATTTTCCAACTCATAAGTGACAATTCACAAAATTAAACAATAATTTATTTGCATCTTTAAATTAAAATTTTTTCAAACAAATAGTACCAATTTTTAACCATACTAATTTAATCGGCCATGCATAAAACATTACTTGTCTATCAATCAGATCAAAATTAATCATGCTAACCTTCTAAGGAAACATTAACCTCTATATCAATAATATCAAGAAAAACTAATATTTTGAAAGATAGCAACATATTTAAACAAAATTTTATCCCTGCAAAATACAAACCAGAAGCAAATGCCACTCACCCCTGACGATTGCAGGACACAGCACAGCGGATAATCTTGAACACATCAGATTTCTTGGGGCACAATTCACACACTAGGACGGCGCACTTTCAGCAGTCGGCGTTCTCTGCGGACATCGGCGTTGCACGTTCACTGGGCGTCGGTTCCAGCGGCAGCGGTTCCCTGGGCAGCATTCCACTTTTCCTTTCGGACGGTGCTCCTCTTTCAATGGGTAAAGATGGGCTTCCTTAATAGACCAAAGTTCTCATGGTCTGCATACGGGCATTCTTTCTTCGTCGGCTGGTACTTCTCCTTACAATGGGCGACATTCTTCTCAACAGAGAAAATCAATTTCCCCTTCAGCTATACTTGCAGCAAAACATCTACGTCGGCCAAACCAATCCACACCGCAGCCACCAATGTTGCGAATATATCTCTCTCTTTTATTGTGTGAGATTCTCGTCTCTCACCCCTGAGATTAATATGAAAAGTGTCCGAGCGGTATATTTGATTCTGCTGGGTGCGTTTCCATACTGGGATGGTTCCCCGGCTCGATGTAAAATTGATGAAACGATATTCAGTCCCAGACATTTATTAAACACATACTGATGATGGGACACAATACAACTATCTACATAATATACATATATAACAAGTATTTTTACAACATCTTGGATCAGAGCAAGGTTTTTCGCGTCCGCTCTCCGGACAATCTCCGTCGCAAGTCCCCCTTTTTGCTTCTTCTCTTCCCACGCCTCTCCCCGCCCCCTCCAAGACCCCTTCGGCCGAGGTCGGAGGTCAAGCGGGGGATATTTCAGATGCGTGGGACAGTTCCGGTTCACGACAGTGTGAATTTGGAATATTGCTCATGTAATATAGCGTGACATGTGACAAGGAGGAGGGGGTGACATTATTTGTGAATGGTCCCTTATTTTGGCTATAGACAACGACCAATGCATTTATTTATTAATTTCCAGCGATTTATTCATTTTAGGTACACAATTTTTGTCTGTTTCATTAATGAAATTAATTTTCTTTCAGACGAAGGGCAGTCTGATATTCACTTCTTTTACACGTCTTCTGAGTAAGTTATGTCTCCTGCTTCAAAACCTTTTGCATTTTGTCAGAAAATGTTTCCTTTTACTTTATATAAAATGTGAATATTAATTAATAGCAAACCTACCACCGTGTACTTTTTACCGGTTCAACGTAAAAGAAAAAAATCTTCAAAACAGCATACCCACTGTGATAAACTTATTGTTATGAGGCCTAAATTTGTAAAGGAAATTGCAGTGTATTAGCTTATAATGTTATAATTGGTCAAATGCGCAGTCAGAGTAACTACAAGTGTTTGCAACTCAATTCATTGCTTTTAAGTTGGATTTTCTTCCTAATTTATAACTTCATCATTGAGTAATTGATTAGAAACACATAAAACCAATTACCTTTATTTTATGATATCGCGTTTGCAATAAAATACGCGTATTCAACTGCACGGAAACTCAAGTTTTTCAAAGGTCAATGAGGTCCTACGAACTTGAAGAACTCTGTATAAGGTTAACACGTTTTTACTGAGTAAATATTTTAAAGTAAAATATTTTTTTATTTGCTGCGCTCGGAGGTAACGTAAATGGTCTTTCGATTCCGAGGTAGAGTAAACTACTATGATATTTTGAGAATGTTTGAATATCCTTACAAGATGTTTTTTCAGGAAAAAGGATCAGAATAAACGCAGACAAGCAATTTTTTGAAAAATATGTGTATGGCTGAAAATATTTTACTTCTTTTTTAGCCTACTTTCCCGTAAAAGTAAAAAAAAATAATAATAAAGCATGAAAGAAGGCTTAATGTATCGTGAAAATATCGTTAGAAATCAAGAAAAGTAAAAAATAAATTAAGTAATTAAATAAAGATTGAAAAATAAAAATTTGAAAGTAGGGTTTTGAGATGGGGAAAAAGTGTGTCTGTCGGTCTGTGGGTCTGTCGGTCTGTCCTCCCCTAATAACTTTTGAACGAATAGTCCGATTCGAAAAATTCTTTCTGCATTCGAAAGATCTCAGTGAGGACATCTAATTTCCATATTTAACTTTTTGATTTGAACAATTTTTTGTTCAATTTTGAACAGTTCAAAAATTTTTAACATTAGCGCCTATGGGCGAAAATGAAGCAAATTATGTAAACTCTGGGTACAAGATCCAAGTTCCAATGAACAAGTTCACTGGAAGAAGTTCTTGGCGTGAAATATTGATTTGAACAATTTTTGTTCATTTTTGAACAGTTCAAAAAGAAAAAATTAACATAGTGCCTACGGGGAAATTTCAATCCTATATAAATCCTGATCTAACGGGCCAATTTGCTTGGAACAAACTTTATCAGAAAGCTTTTATGACGTAGAACATGTACAGATAAAAAGTTCATCCAGAACTAACGAGCCTATTTTCTTATGAAATTTTTTGATCGGGATTTTAAAGAATATTTTTGAATTAATGAAAGATTAAATGAATAAACAAAATAATGAATGAATAAATGAGTGAATAAATACATGAATGACTGAATAAATGAATGATTGAACGAATCTGTATTAACCGTTGAAAAAGGCATATGAAGCAATTAAGAACTAAAGCTAAACGAGAAAGAGAGAGAGATAGCTAGATTATAAATTTGAAGCTGGTGTATACGGGAAAGTAGGCTCGTATAGTTCTAGACGGAACTTCTTGTTATATTGTTCACATTGTCTAACAGTCGAGGTGATATTTATGAAATTTGAATTTTGTTTTCTAATCTAGAAAAACTCAAGCCTGCAGTGAAGGTCGCAGCGCTACACTAACCCTCCGATGTGATAGCAACCTGGAAGGAAATGGAATCATATCACCTCCATCCTCCTGTTCTGATGGAACTTGTGACGGGTGCAACTTTCATTTTCTCTGGAGGACTCGCCTAGCTTGTCGAGTTTGCACCGAGAGCGACTACCAGGTGAAAAGTCAAGCCTTTTCTTAAATATATATGTATTAAAAACATATATCATATATATGCTCAGTTGTTCATGTATACGTTGTACTGTAGGATCAAACTTCTTGACAAAAGTTGAGAGAAAAAAATATCTATAAACAGTACTAGGTTAAAATTTCTCCAGTCATACAAACGAGGAAATGAGGGATGAATTTCCTATATCCAATCGCGATTTAAGGTTTTGTTGTATTAAGATTATTTTTATGCTTTTTTACTTTAAGAATGAAAATATTCATGTATTGTCCTCTATTTTTATTGGAAGGTTGTTCGCGGGGAATGTAAACATGGTCAGCAGATTGTGCATTACATCTCACCTCAAGGTTGCATCTTGCCAGACGGATCGTCTGAAGGAACATTTCGCCGCACCGTTGCCTGCACGGTCCTTCCCAGAGAGTTGCAACTGGTGATCGGAGCTGGGTTCGGGCTCGGTCTGCTGCTCTTTGTGCTAGTTCTGTACTTCTGGAAAAAGAATAGGAAGTGAGTACAAGTATTCATTGTAAATATTTAAACAACGTTCATAAACTTCTCTATGAGGCTATTTAAGAGAGATCGAGAGTAGTCCAATAATATATCAAGATCATCCAGAGGAGAAAATAACAATATGAAAGGGATGGGGCAGTCATGCGCGTATTCTTACATCCACTGAAAATACATTTGAAAAGTTTTAGGTGCCATTTTTATTTTAAAATATTATAGTACAGTTGACGCTGCGAACAATTTGGGATCACGAAAAATATTCGTAAGATTTAGAGTTCGTTAAAACGAAACGTATTTTTCCGGTGAGTTGATGAGTTTCTGGGGCTGATGAACTATTCGTAAAATCACTAGTGTTCGTAAATCAGTGGTTCGTAAAATCGAGCTTCCACTGCATTTCGTTTTATAATATGTTCTTGGAACTATACTCTGAACGGCTGTGAAGTTTAAACTACTGGAAATAACGGTTTCACATCATATGTATTCAACAAAAGAGCTTAACTTTCATTTTAGATCAAATAACAAAAAATAATCATTAAAACAGGTTCACCCAGTGATAAGTTATTGATGGTCAAAAAAAAAAAAAAAACCATACAGACGGTATGAATTGATAACCGTAATCCTGTTGGGAATCGGTTGAAAAAATGTAACTAAAATGTTCGATTATTGTATCAAAAGTTGAACAGTTTAAAATTTGTAGACGAAGAGTTTTGTCTAGATGTTTCCACTGCACTTTGAAATTAAGATTAAATTAATCCTGAATTTCGAAAATGCACCTTAATGTTCTTTTTTATCTTGATTTTTTATAGATTAGAGTTCAAATACATGAAGTTGGTGCAGTCAAGCTCTTCCAAAGATTGTGAGTTACCAGCAGCGGAAAGCTGCGCCATTGATGAAGATGAGGAGGAACACTTCGACAGCGTTGCTTTTAGCGACAAGAAGAAAGGCATTCTTGGAAAGTTCAGGACGATACGAGTCGGTAATAACAAGGTGAGAACAGACTGCCCACGTTACTATTGAACTAAATGTGACAAAACGCTACATTTTTTAGGTCTGTACGCACTAAAGGTCTATGGCAACGGTCTGAAAGGCGGTCCACACTAAACGTTAGCGATAATCGACCAAAGTGCGATCCACTCTAAGCAACGACGATAATCGACCAAAGCGCGATCCACACTGAGCATCGGCGATAATCGACTAAAGGCCGATCCACACTAAACATCAGCGATAATCGCCCAAAATGCGGTATACATTTCAGTAGAAATTTTCTAAATTTTACGATTATGTTCATCAAAACTTGACTGTTAGTAATGCAAAAAGAGAAGGTTTTTCTGCATGATGAATTTTTGAGCTTGAGAAAATGTTAATTTTTGTTCCCGGTGCCTGCTATAAGCAGTCTCCCAAAATTGCACCCAAACCTTAGATGAGTGATAGTTTTTAAATATTCGGACTCCTTATTCACTAAACTTCGAATTAAACCACAATATCGGGAAAGAAGGTTTGTCGCTCGATGATTAAACTAAGTCTGATAGTAAGTCCTTATCTAAAAACTTAATAAACATTTAGTAAAATGGCGCTCATCGCGCACATTTATTAAGCAATATTTAAGCAATTCGGCATTTGTGTTCATAAAAATAAAACTAAAGAAACGGCCAAAGGAAAAGAAAAGAAAAACCTGATGTTTTTAATTAAATGTTGTTAAAAAGGAAACGATTTTCTTATGCTTGTATCTACTGCCATTTAATTTTTCAAAATAATTTACCAGCAAATTTTATTTCCAATTTGCTTTAAACCTGAGAAAAAATGTTTGATTCTTGAGTTTTCATCCACTTCTTTCAATCATTATACAATTATCAGTTGCTAAATACTTTGAGTATGATATCTGATATCTGCTCAAGAAACATAGATTAAATTAGAAAACATTTTAATCAACGTGATGACTTATATTACAAATTTCAGTCTGTGAACTTTCTTCCAATGGGAAGAGATGCTTAATTTGACTTAGATTTCCAAAACGTTGCAGAGACAATTTTAGATTTGAGAGTGAAATCAAAGTGGGATTTTAATTCGAAATTTTTTAAAAAGAGATTCATACAGTGTATTGTGAATGCCAAGATTTAAATGCAATATTGCGCTAGTAGTAGTTTTTCTTTTATGCTTAATGAACCACGGTGTTTTGCGAAAAAAATCTGGAAATACTTGGATTTATTGCGCAGAAAACTCATATTTGAGCATGAATACATTAGGAATAGTCTTCAGCATCATGCATCATGTCTCAAAAAAGTATTAATTTTTTTTCAAGTTTTTAAATTGGTACATTGTTTAATGCTTAATTTTTTGGGAATATTACTGTGCGCACGGTAGCCTTCCAGTGTGTCAGTTCACAAAAATCTAAACACGTTAACCACACATATTGGCAGTAGCAATTAATCTTTTTTCTTAAATTATACATTTTTAAAAACAGATAATACATTTTAATGATTCTTGTATTCACTACTATTGCATCGTCCTGTTGAGTAATAATTATTCGATGTGCGCTAAATTGCAACCAATCGTAACAATGCTTCCAATAATTCCATTCTTTTAGTTATTATTTCGAAAGTGCCGTCTTTTTCTAAAATGATTATTAAACACTTGCATTTGTTATTTCGAATATTATTTTGATCTAATATGTTTGCTGGATTTTGTGCTGTGTTGAGTTTCTGATTGGCTGATGTGTCCCAGGTATATAAGTGGGAATCTGAAACGGAGGCACTCGAAGGATCTTGGACCCCTGCCAACTGAAGACGATGTTAGGGTCACCCCTGAATTGCCGTCCATTGCTGAGGTACTTGATCATCAGACCTTATCAAGCTTCTTATTCTCTTTCACTTCACTTCTCGTCCGGCCTTTTCTTCTTCCACTCTAATAAAATATTAAAAAAAAAATAGTCGAAGATTATCAAAATTGGATCAATTCGGGAAATTTCTAACAAAAGATTTATTAAGGGTCGGAGTAAACAAGAAAAATCCTTGTTTTGGAAACACAGATAAATGGGCAGATTGATTGTAAACTAGACTTCTGCATATAAATAGACAACTTGAGGAATAGGCAATCGGCTGAAAATATTTATTGGTACACAGAAAAATACATGAGTATACATAATGAATTTACACGAATTACGAGATGGGCATAAAGAAATATGAGGGTATAGAGAAATAAGTGGAGAGCTACATAGCAGAATTAATTGAACGAGAGATAAAAACACATGTGTATAGATGAAATCATACCAGTCAATAATAACTCGGTAAATAGTCTTAAAACGTATGTTAAAATGCAGAAACAGATAGAGAAAAGTAAAAGTTTGTACGAGAAATTAAAGTTTACACGTAGGTAAATTAATATACATATATTGGGGAAGATAAATAAACCAGGAAAGTAAATAAATCAAAAAAGAGTAAATTATGGAAAATGAAGTCTTTGAAGTACAGATAAATAGATATATGACTAAATGTATTGACGCTTTAGACGTGTGAAAGTGATTAATTAAAATCATTAAAATGGATGCAAATATGTATAAATAAGTAGGTAATTATATGATAAAGTAAATTTGTAGATGAAATAATATTCTTAAAATACATCAATTGTGTAGAAATGTACGCATCAGACTAACTGAAACATAAATTGAGGAAAAAAAGTATATTTTTAAAGAGCATGTATACTAAATTAAATACAAAGATAAATAGAACCAGAAGTTCCGTCTAGAACTATACGAGCCTACTTTCCGGTATACACCAAATTCAAATTTATAATCTAGGTATCTCTTTCTCTCTCTTTCTTATTTATTTTTAGTTCTAATTATTGAAAATATACCTTTTTCAACGGATAATACATATTCATTCACTCACTCATTCATTCTTTCATTTATTCAGCTATGCATATTTATTCATTCATTCGTTACCTCATTCAAGTGTTTATTCATTCATTTACGCATTCATGTATTTATTCACTCATTTATTTATATTTTCATTTATTCAATAATTTATTCATTCATTCTTTTCCTCATTCATTTATTCATTGATTTGTTCTTTCACTCTTTCATTTATTCATTCATTCATTATTTCACTCATTGAGTCACTGAGAAATATCCTTGAAAATCCCGATCAAAAAATTTCATAGCAAAATAGGCTCGTAAGTTCTGGATAAACTTTCTATTTCTACATGTTCTACGTTATAAGAGCTTTCCGATAAAGTTTGTTCCAAGCAAATCGGTCCGTTAGATCAGGATTTATGTAGGGTTGAAATTTCCCCGTAAGCTCTGTGTTAATTTTTTGAACTGTTCAAAAATGAACAAAAACTGTTCAAATCAATATTTCACGCCGAGAACTCCTTTCAATAAGCTTTCAATAGGGACTTGGCTCTTGTGCCCAGAGTTTACAGAATTTGCTTCAATTTTGTCCATAGGCGCTAATGTTAAAATTTTTTGAACTGTTCAAAATTGAACAAAAAATTGTTCAAATCAAAAAGTAAAATATAGAAATGAGATGTCCTCGCCGAGATCTTTCGAATGCAAAAAAAATTTTTCCAATCGGACAATTCGTTCAAAAGTTATTAGGGGGGGACAGACCGACAGACCGACAGACAGACAGACCGACAGACCGACAGACACACTTTTTCCCCATCTCAATACCCTACTTTCAAATTTTTTATTTTTCAATCTTTATTTAATTACTTCACTTATTTTTGACTTTTCTTGATTTTTAACGATATTTTCACGGTACATTAAGCCTTCTTTCATGCTTTATTATTATTTTTTTTACTTTTACGGGAAAGTAGGCTAAAAATGAATAGGTGAACGACACAAAAGAAGTCAAATTTGATTGCTAAAGAATGCTAAGTACGTGCTAAGAATGCTGAGGTTTCCTGCTCTTTAGCATGTATGGGTCTGATATATTTTCTGAATAATATTATTGTAACAGGGAGGGGAGATTCGCCGGGCATTTTGCTAGTGATACATAAATACTCAAAAAAATGGGCAGTGGTAAATGTTGGTAGGATTCAAAGTAGAGAGATAAATACATCGAACGTAGACATATGAAGAGGTGATGAAAGATAGTTAGAAAGGCAAACATATATAGATGCACAAACAAATAGATAAGAGAAAGATAAAATAATGGATGGATAAAAAAGACGATTAAAAATATAAATGAGAAATAAATAAGCAAAGGAAAATAATAAAACAAGCAAAATACATAAATAGAGAAATATTCTCCTTAATATGCATTTATTTTGTGTAGGAGAAATTTCTGCAGCAGTTTAAAAATACATATTACAAGAAATGAGGAGCTTTAACAGTTAAAAATTGCAATAAAGTTTAAAATTCCAATCCTTTCAAATTGCTAGTCGTGGAAAATGTCTACCATTATTGGACCGGTCACCTTACCCCAAACCTGTATGCTTTAATCAAAATAGGTTACTTTTTTTCTTCAAAAAGTCCTTTATTGAAATTTCTTTATTTTATTGTAATTCCTTTGCATTTTTTGGTTTTTTTCCTGTTTGTATAAAGAGCAACACGATTTCCATCGATGAAAGAAATATTGGTTTATTGCTTTTTTCTCTTCCTAAAAATATTTAGTTAAATTTCAAGCGTATTTTCATCGCGGAATGCCTCAGTATGTAAACAACACAAGATAGTAGCATATACAGACGTAAGGCTTCCTGGAAAAACTGTTACTTAGTTCTAGTAGACTTCAGTTTCATTCTTCGATTAATTCACTTGGTTATTTTCATATCTTTTCTTCTAATTATTTCTTTTCCATCAAGTTTGAAAATTTTCGAAACAAGCTGAATTTATGTACCCTTTCAGAAGAGTTTTTTTAAATTTGTTTTCCACAGCGGCGGAGTTGATGAGCAGTGTACAAGGCATCTCGTGACGGAATACGTCCGTATGCTTGTGATTATGATACTCTGCAAGATTTCTATAAAAAAATACTGGCCAGACACATATGTGTTCTCTTATATGTTATATTTTAACATAAAACGCGTTTCATGACGATGCTTTTATTCAAATTTTAGCCAGTGTGTCTCAACCACCTACGGACATGCATTACACATGGATGTCCGTAACTTGCCAACTCGTCACAAAGAGGAGCATTTAATTTCCTCTAAAAAGTATGCAACATGATTCCGCAAACAAAAGAAATCAATGTAAGGAAACATTGGATAATTACTTTTAAGAAATGATTTTTCCTTTTTTTAATAACTTTGAAGTTAAATATAAATTTAATTAAGCCAGTCATTTAGCTTCTGCTTTGAAAAATATGATAGATCCCCTTCACCCTGATTTAACACTAATAAAATATCTAGTATCATTAAAGTAACAATGTTAAACGAAAAAAAGAAAGAAAAATAACAATAATAATAATAATTTTGTATTTTTATTGAATGATTCGCTTAGGTATGTTCAACTGCAGGTTTTTGAACTGTACATCATAATATCTCTTTGCTTTAATTCCGATCTTCCGACGTGTTTTAATTTTCATATCAGTTTTTCCCTAATATCAGTTATTTATTTTTATTTTTTTCTGTTATTTATTTTCATTTTATTTTTTTTTCTTTCTGTTATTTATTTTTATTTTTCATCCCAGTTTTTATCTCTTTCATTCATCTGTGTGTTATATTACCTTTTCTGTTACTATTCTTCTTTCTTCAAGAATCGCATTATTGCTCCTTTGATTACATTGTCTTTTATCGAGTAACTTTCTTTAAATTGCATGTATACCAGATTGAATTTTTGAGCATGTTTTTTATTTATATCTTCTTGAATATATCGTCGGCTTTCTGGTAAAAATGACTAAGCCCACCCCTCCCAGCACGGAAAAAAAGGACGCTTTATTGTAGTGAATTAGAGTTTGCAATTAGTTATTTCATGGTACCTATTACACAATTTTCATATGTAAACCTCAATATATTTGTATAGTTAGGGTTCTGAACAAAAATTTAATTTCTATTTTTCAATACAATTTCAAAGTTTAAAGTGACAATGTCTCAAACCTGGAATTATGGACTTAGTGACATTTACAAAAAAGCCAACGATATTTCCTGTACAAAAATTGCATTTTCGCTAAAAAGTGGAAGTTTCTTTGCTTTTTTGCAGGAAAAACATTACAGGACTGTATACTTAGAAGAAGGTCATATGGAAAACGAGACCTGAATAAGAACCAATGTTATTCTTGCAGAAAGAATTATTTTTTGCAGTTTATATGAATTGTGATCTGGACTTTAAAGAATAATTGTAAAAAAAAAGAAGTTATTTTACTTAATGGTTCTGTTCAAGAAGACTATAATATACTTAATGCCATAGAAAGAGTAAGTTATTTTTAATCAGGAACAAAACAAAATCAACGTTATTGTCCCAAAATATATTGCTTCATTCCCCTAAATACAAACACAAGGATGTTTTTTCATTATTGATGTCTTAGTGAATTAGAAATTTAATATGAATTTTAGCTATTAACATGTAATTATAGCGTTTAATTTATAATATCTGCTCGTTGGTTTTCATCATGTTTTGCTTCAAAATTGAAGACATATCTTTTCACTTTATAATTATTTACTATGAGATGATAATTTAATAACTCATATTTAATTTTGCTGTTTGTTACAATGAATTGTGGTTAAAATTTTATCAGATTTGCCGTAATTGCTTCCACTTGATTTTAAATTGATATGATGTATGTGAATCAACTAAATATAAATACTTCTTTTTGTAATTTAGTTTTTCAAAGAATCACTGTTGTTACTACATGATTTTGAATTGATGTACATTACTTTACTATCTGTAACTTACTTTCTACCATTTGCTTCCATTAATACACATGTTTATAATATCATGAACTGTCATTTTTGTATTGTTTCTGTATTTTTTTTTTCATATCCGTAAGTGTTATATTATATTTTTGATAAAAGGAGATGATAACAAATATGATCACACAAACTCCAAGAATTGCTTATTTTAAAATGTAATGCATCTCAAATTAATTCAATTTTTATTATTTTTTACTCAGGTAATTTTATTATTACATTTGATTTTCTTGTGAAATTAAACGTAAAGTTAAACAAATATAAAGTTAGTTTCACCATTATTTGAAAGTTATTTCTGAGATGCGTGAGGAATATGCTTCACTATATATAACGTTTGCCTTATATTAAAACATAAATGCGTCGACCTACTATAAACAATACACACATGCACAGACATTTATATATATAAATTTATATATTCGAAACGCTTTGACACTTGAAGTGCGTCGAAAATAAAATAGTTAACTGAGTAAATAAAATAATTAAATGGATAAATAAAAAAGTAGTTAAAGTATAAAAGCGAAATAAATAATTAAAAATATAAAAAAAAGTTATTGAGCTCGTAATTTTATCAAAGTTCGTACTGGAATTGCTATAGAGGAAATAAATAAATAAATTAAAAACATATTTGTTGAGTGTACAATTTTATTTTTGAAAATTAAAGTTGTAGCATCAATAAATTATGATGATGAAAAATCTCCAAAAATTTTCAATTTGCCATTATTAATCGCAGTTAATCGATAGTTTCTAAATTGTGGCAAGTTGATTAATAATTTCTTTTCACAATGGAAGTTTGACTTTCTGAGGATAAATTGCTTTCATGGAGTCTTTTTAAGAATAGCTGCTTTGCAGGGAAAAAAGGAATTTCGAATAGCCATGGTATTCTAAATTCTTTTCAGATATATCAGGACAACGCGTTATGTTACAGCAGTTACTTCGACTTTAATCATCCAAAAAGATAAGGCCGCTATCGTTCAGCCACGACCAGAGGAGAAATTTTTTTATTATAGGATTTTTCGAATTAATTCTGTGACTATTTTCTTTTCCATTTAAAGTAAAATACTGAAAGAACCATAGTAACTGAATATCATTTAACGCTGCCACATTCGTGGTTGTAAATGTTTTCAAGTTTATTGAATAACTTTTGTCGGTATGAAGCAAAGAAAAGAGCTTTTATTCTAAAGATAAGATAACGCGTTACAGGTACTCATAATAACAGCTGAGCAAATAAGCAACTTCAGATGCTGAATAGTGTTATAGATTCGATTAAAAAAAACTGATAAATAAAATGCATCAAAAGAAACGAATTCTATAAAGATTATGTGACACACAGCTTCAATTGTAGATTGAAAATATTTTGCAAAATCTGTTTGAAATTAAAATGATTATACTGATAAAAAATTAGAGTGAATTCATTCTAAAGAAACCTTTAATTTGGAATGCTTTTATTTGAATAGATAGTTCGAATCAATTTATAGAATCTTCTAATTACTATTTATTGTTTTATATTATAGTTATTCGAAAAAAAGAAAACTTTCTTTAATTATTGGAATAATAGTTTACTCCAATAATAATTTTCTATGTTTGAGAAAAGAGGCTGAAATTAAGTCATTAAATTACTTATAATAATCGTTTAATTTCAATAACTTTGATATTTTAATCACAATAATATTAATATGCATAAATTTATCTGCGTTGCATGAATTCAGATTTTATTACAAGTTTTATCCAATTTTAAGAAGTTTATAAAATGTTTTAAATGGGATGAATGGCTGGAGCAATGTTATGTTTTTAGTAAATAGGCACAAAATACTGAATGAAACGATTTTTTTAATTTCTAGTTCATTCTAACTATAAAATACGTAATAAGATTGTAACGCGCTATAAAAATAACTTTCTCCTTAACTTTGCATTGAAAAAAAGATTGTGATAAATTATTTTCAAAGCAAAAGTGGGGAAATATTAACTACAAAATTATCATCGGAGTGACTGAGAACTGCATTATATCCTTAGTGCTCCTTCAGAACGACATTAATAAGCATATCTTATTAAAAAGTAAAAAATGTAAAACTGTCAAAGTATAGGTGTAGAATCAAACTAAAATTATTCTTTTGAAAATTAAAAAAACTAGCTGATATCCCACAGAACATATACGGGTTACAAGTTCAACAATCAAACTTGAGAATTATCGCTCGAAATAAAGAAACTAAGTTGTTGCCGCTCCAAATAATCATAAATTAAAAATTGAGTTATGAATGGACATACTTTTTAAGAAATAGAAATAAATTTGTTAATGACCGTTAAGTTACGATTATAAATACAAATATTATGTTACTTTTCTATGCTAATCATTAAACGAATTTTTAAATATCATTTCACCATAGTTTTTTTGCATGATGTCGGGATCGTATCGTTCCACAAAATTCAATCGTGACTGGTCCTCGTTAAGTGAAATTTTAAAATCACAAAAAACACTTTAAAACTCGAAAGGCTTAAGAAAAGATCGCTAGATATAAACATAAGAATGATCGCTTGGTATAAAAAAATTAAGGTGTTGCCACTCAAAAGAATCGGAAATTAAAAATTGAGTTATGAATGGAAATACATCGTATCGTACTTCAAACTTTAATCGTAACTGGTCCACGTTAAGTGAAATATATATACCATATAGATACAAAAACTAAATTTAATAAAAATTGAATTATTATTATTATTTTTATTTGTTATACTATTATATCGATTAATACAAGCTACTGTAATTTTTATAAACCAACAAAAGATGTGTCGGGATTTTTCATAGGAAAAGCAGAACTTATTATTTGATTTTCCGCAAAATGAAATGCAGAATATGACGCTTATTTATAGTTTCGCTTACAAGCACGAAATAAATGAAAAATATAACACCTAAAGCATCTACAAAAAAAAAAAAAAAAAAACTACTTAAGCTAACGAATTTCTGAAAGTAATTTACTGTCAAATTCAAATTGATAAGTGCATAACTATAATCACAATCAAAGCTTCTGATGAAGGTATCCTTTTTGAAATTTTTACAAAATGTGTACTTTTAACAGCACTCATCACAACCGATATTACATAATTGTATTGAAAATGAATTATGGATTTCAGGTGTGCGTGCTTTTTGTTTATATTCACAAACGTAGTATTGTTTGATGTTCTAGAACTTTCTTCCAAATTTTATTGATGTGTAATCATGTAGATCGACGATTTAATTAAGTAGAAAGCATCACTATTGTCTTAAATATTCAAATTTAAATACGAAAGAGTATTGATCCACTTCTGCATCGCCAAAGTTTCAAAATGATATTCAAGAAATTCTCTTTTTGTTTCAAATGTTCTCGTGGAAGATTTGTCTTAATTTTGAGTTGGAATATACATTGTGTGTCGGATGTCTACATTTAATGATATTGGACACAATATAAGAACACTTTCTAAGATTATTTTGTTTCTTTATTGGTGCTCTGTTAAAATATATAAATGTCTGGAAGTTTTAAAACTGAAGATCCATGTTTCGTTCGTTGCCGTTTATGTTTTCACTTCAATTCACATTACATACCTATGTGGTTTTTCAATCTCTAATAACGAATGGCATGTTTCAAGCCATTCTGCTATCGGTATCTATCATGTGTCTTTTTCTTTTTGTACATTAGAATGTAAATGACAAACAAAATTTAATTTTTTATTTTGATTAAAATAAATAATTGAATAAATTGAAATAAAATATTTACGTTGTTTATTCATTCATTAAATTTCTTTTTGTTAAGAAACGGAGTTCTCATTTTCACTCAAAAATATGCTTAAAATCTTTACAACCCATAAAATTCGCTCACGCAATATTTGGAAATACCAACACAATTATATATGCAAATAAAAACTATGAAAATACTTATAGGCGTTTTAAGTCTCAATTACATTCATATTGAGTACATTTTTATGTATTATAAAGGAAGTTATGCTGAAATGTACGAGCAAGGAATATTTGCATATGTATATTATTTCGTTTAAATTATGTTATGACTGTTTTGTACATAATGTTGTTGTATATTTGTAAAAAGCGCTTGAAAGCTTTTACTAGGGTGAGTGGCTCTAGTCAGTACAAGTAATTTCTTCGTTTACGTAGTTTATTTTTGTATTATATTTTGGTCATTAATTTTAGATGCAAATGCTGCTACTTTTTTTTTCGTATTTGCCTTGTATTTTTTTTCTATTATTATTATTTTGCATTCCTTAATAAATTTTCCATATGGTTATTGGTTTATTCTTACTTTGTGTTATAAAAATGGCATTCTGGTACGAAAATGATAGCGGCAACATTGTTGTTTTAGGCAACACCGTTGTTTCCTTAATATTTACATCTTATGATTTGCAATGTTCTTAATGATTATTTTATGTATGCAATCTAAATGTACAAGAAAAGTAATAAAATAATTCTTCATACAATGTTGCAGTTAGAAATATTTAGTTATGAAAAGTATTTTTAATTAATTATAATCATAGATGTATTTTTAATTAAATTACAGTGCTTACATTTCCCACAGGACTCTAGTAATTGGAGGTATATATACTATGGATGAAAGTTAATAATGAAAGTAGTTAATATAATAAATTTTTGTATTCACTTTTATAGACCGCAAAACAAAATTTTTAAGAAAAAAAATATTATTGTTCGAAAACCTTTCAAACTTTTAATGACTAGTTTATCTGTCATAAAGGCTAATTCAATTATTCTCAACCTTTTTCCTCTTTGCCCTTGGGCAGCTTACACGTGGCTACTATTTTTTATGGGCCGCGAAATAAAAATTAATGTGCGTTTCTTTAATAATTTCTAAAAATTATTTCTAAAACGGGTACTTTTTAGAACCGAATTAACCTGGAATTGCTTTCAAAAAGGAAAAAAGTGCCTTTTTAGGGTATACTTCTTTAAAAAAAATAAGTTTATATCATGGAGTTTGTGAAGTTTTTGACTGCTTTTAGTGGGCCACTCACAAAAGCTCGACGGGCTATAGGTTGAGTATCGTTGTGCTAGCTGGTTTGTTTCGCAAACGGAGTGAAAAAATAAATAAGTAAATAAACATTTAAGGAAATATCAAAGATTGAATCGATTTTTCAACTGATGAGGGGAACAAGTTGCAAAACCAGTAAAAGAAAAAATAAGCTAAATG
Organism: Octonoba sinensis; assembly: GCA_038502835.1. Lineage (NCBI taxonomy): Eukaryota > Metazoa > Arthropoda > Arachnida > Araneae > Uloboridae > Octonoba > Octonoba sinensis. Next base: position 15,768,255 of record CM076599.1, read on the forward strand.
TTTCAAATTGGTTTTTTTTTTTTTTTTTAATGAAAATTAAAAACTGGCAAGTTTAACGTACATTTTAATATTATATTACATAGTTATTTTAACAACAAATATGGAATTCAGGTTTAGAACACTCATGTCAGCTTTTCTTTTGAACATTTTGAAATTAATGCAACTGTTGAAGTTATTGCTAAATTGAAAATAAAGTTCTAAATAAGTAAGTTTAAATCATATGTAGTAACTTAAGCACATTGCGGAAAGAAAAGTAAATGATTTTATTTTTAAATCCTTGTTCTTGGTAATATTTTTCTGATGAAAAATTATGCCTTTCTGATTGCTAAAAGAGTAATTATTAGATCAATAACCTTATAAAATACAAAAGAGTGCTGAGGCTTAAAAAAATATAGTTCGCAAGATATCTAAAAATGCTACTGTAATTGTACTCGTACAACTTAATTAACACTAAATACTAAAACTAAACTTCATATTATAAAATATATAATTATTAATTATTTCAATGAATTGTGTCCAACTACCTTTTAAAAGTCATATTTTGAATATCATTTTAATAAAATGGTGGATACAGACTGTGTGCATTTAATCAACTGCATACTTTCTGTATCCAAATCTATACTTTGGGTGACTGTTAATTTTGATCTTCGTTAAAAAGCATGCAGTTGTGAAATAGCATTAACATGCACTCAGTGACGTAACATGTTTGCTGGGTTAAAAATGGGATGCATTTTAAAAACTAAAGAAACTCCTGTAACTGTAGACTTAATTTTTGGAAGTGTGCTGTTTTTCCTATCATCTCAGATGTTTATTTACAAGTTTTTGCGAGCTGATTATTAAGAATGTAATAATTGCACTGTTTAATGACTACAATTAATTAGTTCGAGTGATTAGCAAAATACGAAAATAAATCCATCTTCAGATCATGTATTAGTTAATATGAATGAGTAAATTAGCATTTAATTTGATTAGTGTTTAAATAGCATATTTAATTTTGATACGTCTCCCCCCACAAAAAATAAGTTCGAATAATAATTTTTATTTTTTAAAGTTTATTCCTTGTTGTTTACTAAATTTCATTTTGCATCATATCACAGATTACTCGTTCCCCGGAATGCAATGAAACGAAATATTTAAAAACTACACCTCTACTTTTTAAAGCAAAAATAAGAAAAAAATTGTTCATCTGTTCGTTTTTTTTTTTTAATTATATACACAAACAATAAAATAAAACAACTGAAATAATATTCAAGACAAAATGTAATGTTTCTAGGGAAAAAACAGTAATTTACTGAATTTAATTGTCGTTTGTCACAGTTTGTGAATATAATTTTCACGTGGTAAATTGGAGGATTTTATGCTTAAATTTTACTCTTAGCATTGTAATGAGCTATGCAGCGATTCAAAAACCTTTTGGGCTTAAGCGATTCAGAAGTTTTTTGAATTAGTTAACTCTTTTAAGTTCTGAAAGAGTAATATAGTTTATGCATTTTAGGCTAGCTGGAACAAAGTAAATGAAAGACGTGTTCGTGTTTATCGTGAGATATGCAAGAATTTTCATTCTTTTAATTTTTTTGCAATAGATGGCGCTGTAAGTATGGATCACGGAGCTGTGCCTAAGGGCAAGGGTTCTCAATTTTTTTTTTTGAGTTGTGGCGCTCTTATGAGCACGAAATTCCTTCGTCGTCCCTCTCGTGTGTACACAAAACACACACTTAAAAAAGGATAAAAACTTATATGTTACTTTTAGAACAAGCAATATCCAAAAAAAAAAAAAACTCTTGAGGCAAGCACCTCTCCCTGATCTTCTCATAGTCCAATTTTCAAATTTTTCGTTTTAAAACATTTATGTACTTCTATTTTTTACGGGATATTTATATTTTTTTTCATGTCCCTATTTATTGTTATCTTTTCCTAAAATAAGTTTACAGTGTATGCTAAAGAAAGGACCATACTGCTTTGAAATTCAAAAACTGTACCACCACAAAGTTCAAAATAAAATTATTATGAAAAACTTTTAAAAAATACTACAATAGCATGATCATAACGTAATGTCTTGAAAAAAAAGAAAAAAAAAAAACGCTACTACTTAAAGCCTAAGTACTAACACTTCAATCGTTTTACCCATGAAAATACGAATCATATAATAAGTATTTTGTAATAATAAATACAAATACAAAAGGGACGACCAGCAACAGGAACAGGGACCACCCAGGCTGGGCTTAGTCAATTTAACAGTCCCCAATGAACATCAAGAGCTTTCTTAAAAGTTTTTACCCCACTGCAAGTAACAGTCGCTTCCGGTAAACTATTCCAACTGCCTTCAACCCTATTGAAGTAGTCATTTTTCCTAATTTCAAGATTAGCCTGAGGTTTGAAAAGCTTAAAACAATGACCTCTGGTTCTACCTTCAGCACATAACTGTAGCCCATCAACATTTCGCCTTTTAATGAATCTAAATAACTGAATCAATCCTTATTTATGAGTTCATTTTTGAAAATGTATTTCCTGACATTAACAAGCAAATGCCCGGGATAGCTCTTTCAAAAGGTGTTTAAAAATTTGTTCTTTGAGAGAGAGGTAAAAGAAAACACATGTAAGAGTGTATTTAACTAATGCAAGTACTATGCTATGTGTTGATGTCTTTTTTTTTTTTTTTTTTTGTAAAGTAGAATACACAATGTTTTGTTATTTATACACCTAATAAGACACTTGGTAGAACTAATATGCACTATTTTATCTTTATGTGTGAAAGATATTAGTAATTTGAAAAAATTCAGCTATTGCCCCCCTCCCACAAACAATTCATGGCTCCCCTTTTTTCATACTTCTTGCTGTAGCCCCCTAGATTTTTTCCGTGTCCCAGTTTGAGAATCCCTGCTGTAGGGGGTCATTCATAAATGAGGTCACGCTTCAATGGGGGGGGGGGGGTCGAGAAATAGTGACAATATGTGACTAGGGGAGGGGTAACAAGAAGTGTGTCAGAACACATTTTGGCTTCTGAAAAAACATTTAAAATCAGCAAATTAATTGTATTTTTAAAGTTTTTGATTTTCAACATTTAATTTTACAGCTTCATTCATTTCATTTGGTATCGAAAACACCAATGTTGATTAAGGCTTAAATGTACTTCCTTTTAGAAGTATAAAATGACATTTTCTTAGACATTTACACTTTTAAGATAAAATTGAGTGAGTCATTTTTTTTTTCAGCATTCGGACAATAAATATTTTTTACTATTCCACCATATTTTCTCGGATTTATAAAACGCTATTATAATTTTTTTCTTTATCATAAAAACTAATCAGACTACAAATAATTATGAAGTGAATAGATAGAAATTATGTGATGATAGAAATTCAGTTTACTGTTCAAATCTTACTGAAATTAGTAATGAAAAAATAAAGTTGCAATCTTCTGAGAATCACTCAGTAGTGATGAAATTTAACTTCTGGAATAAAAGTTGCACAATGCCACTGTGGACTGTGAGTTCATTATAGGATATGAAGGACTACTAAAACTCACTGGTGGTCATAAAATGAATAAAAAAATATGAATAATATTAAAACAATTGAGACTGGACAAGCGTGTCTATAGAGACCTAGGCCCTAGGTCAAACGAGCCTCAACTCCCCCTACGCATTTTTTCAGCAACCACTATCAAAATCTGGGAAAATATCTACACAGTGACAGAATAAATCTTAACATTTAAGGCGAGCTGTGATGTAGGTCACGGGACGCATTTAAAATGCCAGACGATAAATTTTTCAATCTCTGATTTGGCATTGTATCAAAATTTGCCTCTAACTGCGACCGGCTGCTAAAATCGAGTTTCTGCACGGTGCTTTTCCATGGCATGGTAAAAGCAAGATTTTTAGTATCTTTCTTTACAGAAAAGTATATTTGAGTTTTAAAAATTAAACTGGTAGTTCAACACGAATAATTATGACGCATTTGATAACCTAATTTAATAACTTCAGTTTTTCTCCATCATAGTAACATTGAATCAGCAATAACTATATACATTTTTCTTTTACTAAATACATTTAAAGAGTCATAATTATAGAAATATATTGCTCTAAATAAAACTACAACTTATTAATTTCAGGCGATTCTGCGCAACGCAGAAAAGTACGAATTTATTGAAGATTTAGGAAAATTCGTTTTGCAGGTACAGTAAAACCTGTAAAGTTGATCACCTGTCAAAGTTGACCCCCTGTCAAAGTTGACCACTTTTTTCAGGAACGAAATTAGTCCTATATTATATAATGTACGGAAACCTTTGTAACTTGACCACCTGTCCACATTGACCACATATGTATGTGAAATTCGGGTAGAATTACTATAAAAAACCCTTTGTAAGTTGATCACCTAATTATTACCATATTTATTTGTTTATCTATTTTTGCAAAGATAAAAAAAAACTAAAATAACTTCTCCAGGATATTCTTTATCCTGTAATGTTAGACTACTAGGTCTGGATGGGATGGATGAAACGTCAATATAAAGTCTGCCTCAACCTCCTTTTTGTAAGTTAACCATATGGGAAAACTACTATGAACATTCTTTATTCTTTAAAAAAGTTTCTTTTTTCTCTTCTATCTGATATAGCCATTTTCGTATTTTCAGGAAATCTTTTCTATCAAATAAATAACTTACATAATTAATAAGATGTTTATCTTTATTTCAACTAAGAACTTTAATTTTAAAATTCTATAGGATACATAGTAAGTCATTCAGGTTAAATTTCTCTAACGATATTTTAGTTAATAGTGAAAAAAAAAAACAGCTCATTACTATTTCAAAGTAACCTTAATACATAAAGCTATATGCTAATTAGTTATAAATGAAGAAATGCACAATGAAAAAAAAAAAAAAAATAGTTAAAAAAATAATCTCCATCCTCTATAGGTTGAGCACTAAAGCGCTGCACCGCAAGTGATCAACTTGCACAGGTTTCACGGTACGTGTATTAGCACGCGAATCAGAATGTTTGTTTCTCTGTATATTGAAAGCTACCAAATTTTTAAATTGGCAGAAGTATCGGAAGAAATCAAATATGCTAAACGAACTAAAACGAGAGCAGAATATGGCGCATTACTTATACCAGAATGTTTTACCCTTGAACATGAATGGATTCTTCTTGGCAATCTGCCAATCAGAGGTCTTTCTTTTTAGCAAAAATTTGGGTTAGAACCTTGTCAAACCAAGAAAGCGATCTATAGATTTAACTATAATTTTTTTATTGGTGGAAGGGCAAAAATGTGCAAAGCGGCTTGTTATAGTATTTCAATATCAAACATGCTCTACTTACTTTGGACTCTTGAGAGGTGTGTAGAGGCGACAGAACGGCCGGTTTCGATCTGAAGAGCTAGGTCGTGAGACAGCAGCATTCTTTACCGTTTTGTGAAAAGGCTAGGGAGAAAGTTGGCTATTTAAGGCACAACGCTATATAGCGCCCCTTATTTAGAAGGCAATTTGGCTATTTAAGGCACAGACTCACAACGCTATATAGCGCCCCTTATTTAGAAGGCAAGTTGGCTATTTAAGGCATTCGCACACCACTACATTTGCAATGTTTTTACTGTCGTGGTGTCCAAAAAAAAAAAAAAAAAGTAAAGGCTTTTCCCCCCAGGAGACAAGAGAAAAAGCGCGATAAATCCGAACAGTGCATTTTATTATTGTTTTTTTTTTTATTTTTTAAATAACGTATTGAGTTTTATTTTAAAAAAATTCTCATTGATAATTTTTTAATGAAATCACCAGGTATTTGTTTAATTGTTTCTTTATTTTAAGGAAGAAGATATATGCTTTTTAGGAGTTTCGAACTTGGTGTTGCATCATGAAGAAATAACTGATAAATGAAAATTAAGTGTACAATTTGATCGAACATATTACATCCTTCAAAGACACATATTACAACAAACTTGTATGAACTGATTAATTGGAAATATTACTGAAATTCAAATTACCAAATTTAAAATATTTTTCAAACAGAAAAATTAACGCCAAATTACTGTTTCATGACAGTCGCAGCAGTCTAGTAACGATTAAATTTAACAATATTATTTTTTAAAATAAATTTGTTATAATCAATATTTACTTCCATACTTTACCTCTGAGGTTTGTTTCTTTTTCTTTCTCAAGTACTCTCCTTCTTTTCTTTCTCAAGTACCTGATGCGTTATTTGTTTGTTTGACTTTACTTAGGTAGGTCAGGGATAGAAAGTGATACAAATCAGAAACAGGCAGTACGCTTGATGTTTTTAAAACTAGTGAAAATAGGAAAATAATAATCAAAAATTACATTAATTTACGGTAGAACAGCGTAGTATTTGCATATCCGTCTCAAAGGTTTGTTAAATGAATATTTAGCGTATGTTTGCAAACCCGACATATTTTATTCTGTTAATCTAATCGAGAGCTTTTTAATTTAACTGAACACTGACTGAAAAGTCAACTGAAATCTTAGCGTTCAATTTCGAGTGGCTCCAGTCTGGTATTTCTTTTGACTATTGCTTCAAATTATAGAAGTTTTGAAAATATTTTCATGAGAAAGATTTCATCTTAATGAAACTTACAACAACTCTTTATTAAATTTGGTTTGTAGCTGAAAGTCTAGTTTTTGAGAACATTTTAATTTTGTTATAACGTGTAAAAACATTTTTGGGGTTTTTCATCTCCTGAACAATAGAAAACTTGGAATATAATCTTATGGAAACATTTTGCTATCAGCAACGGTGTTAGGCAATTTTCAGCTACTTTTTAAATTTAATCTTTTAATTATTTTTAACATCAACGTTTAGTACTAATTGTATTTCATTTTGTAAGTAAATAAAATCGTAATAGCGATTTAAAATTTAATTTTTTGAATTTTATTATTATTTTTTCGGTGCGAAATAATTTTCTTGGGGTTTTTGTGGTTAAAAGATACGCAAAAGATGCCGGTTTAAAAAAAAATTTGGGTGACCCTCGAAGTAGACTAAATAATTCTAAAACATATTTAGAATATAAATATTACATTAGATATAAGAAATAAGACATATGAAACCGGTCATATAATTGCAATATTTCTGTGATATTTCCTACCGTTGTCTGCGATTCTGTAAAGCTTATCCCAATAGTAGTAGAAACATATCCACTTTTCAAATTCCGTCTCAATTCCGGATACAGTCTCTAATTTAATAAGTTAATGTTTCCTTCAAGCCGAGTTTTATTTCATTAAAATAGTCTAACAGACTGGATCGATGGATGATTAGGTATTCGTTATGTTTTATCTCTTTGATTAGATTCCAACAGAAAACTTGTGCCTGAAAGTGTAATTGTGCATACTCTCAAAAGAACCTTTTCAAATCTTCCGCACTTCAGTTATTCTGATTTAAAAATCCTCTTTGTGATGTCTTTGTGGGTCCGGTGTTGTGAACAACTCTGATGGAAATGAAACAACATTATTATTTTGATGAATATATTGATTTTAAATTTAATTTTTGACAGAATCATGTTTACTGATTGATTAGAATATTGGTGGTGGTAAAGTCATATTCGGCCCCACACGACTTTAGCTTTTCGTTGAAATTCTAAAACAAAAAAACAGTTGAAAATCTACAAAATATTAAAAAACAAATATACTCATTTAAAAAAGCCTTTTATTTTCCTCTCTTTTTCTTTCTTTTTCTTTTCTTTTCTTTTTTATTTTTGGAAAAAGAGTTAAAGCAACAAATACAGTGAATAGAGTTTAAAGAAAAAAAATGGTAGAAATTATAATGAACATAAGTTTAAATCAATATACACAGTCTAGACACGAACTGGAAAAGAAATAAAATTCTGACGGAAAACACACATAGACAGTAATTTAAATTCGGAAATCGATCTCATGAATGAAGGATATAGATAATGGCGTAGTACGTCTCGACAATTTTGCCGCAGACGAATGGATAAGATGAAAAGAAAACCACTCGAATAGATGAGTTGTATTATTGTTAAGGATGCCTCGAATGATCAAAATGAAATTTTCGAATTTTATGTAGGAGCTCGTTTGGTGCGTAGGAGAGGTAAATGAATGAATTCCCCTGCTTTGGTTCAAACTAAAGGGCACTAAACCATCAGCACTAAACATCACGTTACTTACCGAACGGAAGAGAAATTGAAATCTTGGAGTCATTCAAAAATGATGTCACACTTGGAGGGGGGAGCTGGTTCGAGAAATTGTGACAGTTTGTGACAAAGGAGGGGAGGGGGAAACAAGAAGTGTAACATCACACGTTTTGGTTTCCATAAAAGGATTTGAAATCAGCAAATTAAATTTATTTAAAAGTTTTATTGGTGGTTATAATTTGATTTTAAAGTTTCATTGATTTCATTTTGTCCATAAAATAAGCTTGATCTATAATTGAATCGTTTATTTTGAAAAGGTAACAACTCTTAAAACTAAAAGTTTTTTCAGGAGATGGAAAAAAATAGCTTATGAAAAGTTGGAAAACTTTACGGGTCTGATCTTTTACTATTTTATTTTAGTAGGTAATAGCAATGCAATATTGGTAAATTAAAACGATTTTTGATTAATTATGCTATAAAAATTAATAAATTAATGCTGAGAGTTCTTTAAAAAAAAAACGGAGATGTTACCTTTTCAAAGAATGGCAAAGAAGTTTTTGCATTTTTTTTTCAAGAATAGATAACCCCAAAACTTTAAGTCCAAAAATTTGTAAATTTCGGTTTTTGCCCTCTTATGTAGGTAGAGCATGTAAACGAAGCACTTTATAAATCATTTAAAAATATTTTTCTTTCGCTTGATTTTTGATAAGGAATGAATGACATTAGCAATGATGACCTTTATCGAAAGAAAGATGTATGAAATTAGATTTTTTTTTTTTTTTTGCAGTTAAAAAGAATTGTTTGATTTTGTTGTCAGTTTTCTGTAATTGAATAAACAAATTAATATTTTAAAACAGCGGAAATAAAAAATACGGATTAAGCAAATATACAGTTTCATATTATGAAATACCGGTTCAAAGTATTGTTATATTAATAAATTCAGCAGTGAAAAGCGTTTTTTCTATATGTTCCCGCTTTTATTGACTTGTCGATAAAATTTGGTATTTGCGTACTTACACAAAATTATACATATACCTACCTCACAAATGAGCATTAAAATGCAGACATAAGTTTCGGGATTGCTTGGAATCCCTTTTTCAATGCAATAATGGAGCTTCCGGATGCAAAAACATTCAAATGAAGGCTTCATTTTTGTGCTCAAGGAAAAAAAAAAGACCTTGCTGCCAAGTTCCGCCCAACTTTTCCCTACAAATTCTGGTGACATGTTCTTTCCTGGTGCTATCTTCTACTTATTACATATATCAGTAATAAGTAGAAGATAGGTTTTGCAGGTGTTAGATAAAATCAAGGTTATTAAAATGTACTTCATACTATCTCCACCTTTATGCTACATTTTCCAATCCCTCTTACAATTTAATACTTGAAAATGTAAAAATTAAAAAATTTACTCATGTTAGTTTTCTTCTGATGTATTATTCTTGACCTATGCTTTCTTATGTGCACATAAAAACTGCTTCTATTCTGTCTTATGGTAATTTTTGTCAAATTTGATGCATGAGTAAATTTGAAATATTCACTTTAGAAAACAAGATTAAGAAAAAGCTCATTTCATTTAATTTTCGGGACAATATTTTATATACTTATGCCAAAAAAATTTGTTGTCCCTAATCCATTTGTTCCATCTGTCGAATTCGAAGAAGGCTAATGATAGCAAATATTCTTCAAGTCGTGCGAGCAGGAGGCATCAGAGCATGCGCAGCGGCATACGACAACTATCAATCGTAATGAGTTTTTGTTTCTCTTCTCTCAGAAGGAAGAAGGGCGTCCTTTTGTTATTCAAGAAGCAATTTGCCACGCTCTCTGGACATTTACGGTACAGAGCCCTTTTGACAGATGACATTTGTTTGTTTGCTCCTGCGATGTTTAGGAACCTGGCGTTTTGTCGCCGATAATATGTCACAAGAAAAGATGATTTACTTGTCGAAGATTTTCGTGTAACAGTAAGCGATTCTGTAATTACTCGAGGGATACTATCACAAAACTAACACCTTAGCCGAAAACAATGAAGGAACTACGAATGTATTTAAAAGCTGAGTTACCTATAAACATAAATCGGGACAGTGATATTAAATATGAACCAATAAAATATAAGATCTGCAGTGCTGTTTAATTAATAAGTGAACTGTAACAAACGGTTCATTATCGTACAAAAAAGTGAAGTACGTATATAAATAAAATCCGCAGCTTATCAGAACCTCCAATGATATAAAAATGACACATTGAATCATTCTTTTAAAAATATTTTCCCCTACCATAGGTGCCTAATTAATCATAGGATGTTATTTGCGCCTAATACTAGGAAGTGGTCAATACGGACTGTATCTAATTTCTTTTGTCTTTTCCCCCTTCTTGTTTTTTCGGGCCAATAACAACGTAGGAACAGTTATGTGCTTTTGATTTAAACATACCAGCTCTACTGAAAGAGAACCCCTCATAAACCTTTTGCGAAACGTTCATCACTTGCAAACATAATAAACAAAATTCTCCACAGTTAAAATGGAAAAAGTTTCTTCTACTTGAAAAAAACTTTTTAACTTGGAAATTTACCAAAACCTTATTTTACCAATTAATGTTCCTACGAAGCAAAAACTAAATAAAACTGAAAATAAAACTGCTTTGGGCTCAACTAACTTTAGACGTCTTGTAAGAATGATTAATAAATAATATGTGCAAAGTAAAATCCTTTCATTAAATAATCTTAATATTTGACCGATTATTACACTGATTCAGCATTTAAAATCATTAACTGCTTCACTGTATTTAATTGAGATCTTGAACAGCAAATAACGGTTGCTGTGTAACTGAAAACAAAAGTCTCATGTATGTTCTGTGCTGTTAATATGTACGCTATAGCAAAGCGTATTTTTTTAATTGACAAACTATTTGCCTTTGAAGAAAGCTCATTGTGAAGAGGCAATTTGTGGTGTTTCGGCGTGCATACCTATAGTGAATGGATATATTATGAAAATACTTTATATACGTGAAAAAAATAACAAAAATATATCCTTGGGAGAGAATTTTATCATCTGCAACTATCAACCGGAAACATTGAAAAAAATTTAAAACTAAAATTCTTGTTTAAAAAAAAGCTTGAAAAGTTCTGAAAACCGTACTTGCAACATATACGAGTATATGCATATACAACATCATAGGAAATATCAGAAATAAAATTACCTGCATGAAATCACTAACTAATGTATTAATTAACTCAGATGTGTACTTTATACTGCTTAGGCATCAGTTATATTATTTTATCATGGTGGCGAGTTGTGAGCTGACTTTCACCGAGAGAGCGTGTGTCGAATGCTCTATAAAGTTTAAGGGTTTAATTTGTGTTCATACATTTATATTCATGGACGTGGTTAATCAAGAATGATGCTTTAAACATTCATAAGATTATTTTTCTTGAACAAATAAAAGAAATATGCACTTTTGATTGTTTTAAATCAAATTTCAGAGCCGATGATTTTAGAAGTTTTAGCAGTGACTATATGTATTTTTTATGGGTAAACTCTTATTGTAAAAGTAATGGTTAATGTATATATATATATATATATTAATTTATAAATTATCGAGGAATAAGTATAGATGCTTACCAGTTTCGCCGGAGTTCAAACAACCAATTCTTCTGATTAAAATAAACATTTGTTAATTAAAAACATCAAAAAATTGGAGAAATCCAAGATAACTTTCTTCGTAAAATATTCAGATTAAAACCAGACAAGGCAATTTAAAAACAAAGGCAACCTTCACATCTCACTGCTTGTTGACCGCGGAGTACAACATGACATCTCCCCCCTCTCGCCGTTAAAATGTTCAACCAGCAGTTCGTACCTTAACAAGTTGGTATTTGAATCATCTGTTCTTAAAGTCTTCTTCCACTATGAAGGAATTCCTTTTTCTTCCTTGAACATAGAAAATGTACATCGAAGAACCATACTAATTCCACAATTTCATACATTTTAAACTATACTATTTAAAATCTTTTTTCAAGTCGGGTTGCAGACATTATTCCAGCGCAAGAGTTCCTCACGCCTACATTTAAAAATGGCGCTTCAACCCAAAAGACTCCGCCGAAACCGGCAGCTATCAGGTTTTTAAAGAACTTCCTACGTAAGTTAACGTAGTTGTTCCTTTAGGTTATAAATTGTTACGCTTCGTGTTACACTTATAAGCAATACACGTACTGCTTTCTATCATTATTGTTGTTTCAAACGCCATTATGGAAATATAAGATGCCATTACAGCGCGACCAGGATTTAAGGCAAAAAGCTGATGGCTCCTGAAAAAAGAAGCACCGTAAAGGCAGGGGACCGAACTAGCCGAGACAACACACGACGGATGTAAGCACAATCTATTACAATTTCAAGATCCAGAATAGAAGCCGAGGAATTCATATTCTAGTACCATAGAGGCATTGTCATGGGAATTTGGAAGACATTGAGAGCAAAGCAGGTTTCACATGCACTGGTCCCCATTCGCATGCGAGGAGAGGCTTCGGCAGCTCAGTATCGAACCCGCGATCAGTATCGAACGGTGCCTAACAAATTGAGCTATCTCGATCTTATTTCTTGCCTTTCTAGTATCAAGAACGATCCAGTGACAAGTATTGTTTTCCTCTTTTGTTGTTGTTTGTTGCCAAATGATCCTTTATGGGATTTTTTTCCTAAAAACCTTAACGTGTCGTGTTATCAAACAACAAGTATTCATTTTATTTGATTGAGCAATATAGAGGCCTTTATTATAAAACTAGAACGATTAACGAACTCATTAAACTTAATTGAACCGGCAAACTTTAAAGATAAGCCGGTCACACTTTTATAAAAGGAAATTTGGAATGGGTACCTTAGTAAACTGCCGTCCAATCCAATCCAATAGATTAACATTTAATATTTTATAAGATAAGCATAGTTATCTTAGAATCATTGCAAGCATAGCTGCTTGAAAATAGAAAGAAAGAGTTAATGCTCTTCGCGTGAACGTGATTTTCGAACATTCCTTGCAAAAATGAAAGTTATGCTTCAGAAAAAAAATTTAGGAAAGGAGAAAAAATATCGAAACACATCAAACTTATTGAAAGAGAAAGAATAAAATGTTCTTTTGGAACTTTTCTTTTTCTACAAATGAGAACAGTGAGCTGCTCTCAGATGTTCTGATTAAAACTTTTTCAACGATAATGCGCTCTAAAAGTATCTAGGGTTATGTTTCAGAAAGATTTGAATTTCACAGTTGCGTATAGATTTATTGATTTTGTCTCTTTTTTTGATACACTGATGTTTTTTTTTTTGAAACTGTAGTTTTATTCGTTTGGGGAAAACAGGAAGGGGAAGTTAGTCCAATTTTCATACCCGTAACCGTTAAAGGGAAGACTTCATTGTGAGCAATATCTAAAACGCAAATACAACTTAGATTCTATTTACAGTTCGACCATGGAATTTTCACATTTGGACGCTTCTGCGCATGGCAGAAAAGAACAAATCCGTTCGAGTTTTAGGGAAGTTTTGCAGGTGCGCTTGTTTAGTACGCGAATCAGAATGTTTGCTTCTCTGTTTGTTGAAAGGAACTAAACGTATAAACTGGCATATAGCATCACACTGTTAAAAAAATTTCCGTAGGAAAATAGTAAAAGAACCATTTATTTGATTGTTATTTTACCATATTTAATTACAACAGTTGAATAACCATTAAAAAGATGGTACTCAAACCGCTGATTGCGAAAAAAATCGTTTATTCTCTGTTTATCCAAAAGAACGTTTAACCAATTGGTTTAACTAACCGTAATTTTCAAGCGCTCAATAAGAATCGGGCGTCCATCTTGGTTGCGAAACCTTACCGGTCGTACGTTGTTTTAAAATAGGAATACGGATTTATCAGTTAAAATCTGCATGTGTAGGCTTAAGTGGCTTAAGCAGTGGATACTAAATAGAAACACATACACACGTAAATCAAAAATTGGAGACATCGGATTCCCAAACTGTTTGCGAATGAGCGAACCCATAATTTGAGCTGCTGAAGCTTGTTTGAAGCTTGTTTGTATTTTAATTTTTGCAGCAAATAAAATGATTTTCGTCAATATACAGTAAATTTAGACCAAAAATAAATTTCAATCCAATCAAAAACTGAAATCTCAATTTCAAGGCTGTTTGCCTGTTGGAAAAGAAGATTGATTGATAAATAAACGTCCGCTTTACGTGATGACGGTGGCCGAGTGGATAGAGAGCAAGACTAGTACACCACGCATTCGGGGCTCGAGTCCTGCAAACTTCGTTTATGGTTTCTACGCCTCAAAGATTCTACGCCTCGAAATGGTTCAAAAACGGTGAAAAATTTGTTTTTAAATCATTTTTAAATGGTTATAAAACCGCAAACTTTTGCATTTACGGCTTTTTAACCAAGTTAATTGGAAATGGTTAGGTCCCGTAAAGATAGAAAAATGTTCCAACACAGACTGCGGCCGGTCATTTAACCATAATTTCATGATGAAATTTCTAACGGTGCAGTTCGGAAGAAGTCAAGTATGCTAAACGAACTAGAACGAGAATAAACATGGCACATTTCTTACACCAGATGTTCTTGCCTAGAACATGAATTGGTTCTTCTTGGTACTCTGCCAAGCAGATCGCTTTGGTTGCTGGTAGAACTGTACCCATTCTTTTGGATTTTCATTATTCTTGACCGCTCATCTTTCAGAATCTTGATTTTACAAGTACGTTTCTTTATATTTCCTAAGCTTTCTTTAGTCCTTTCAATATTATTCTATCATGCCACACGCAAAAGTGTGGCAATGATGGGAATTCTCCCAGCTTTTGACACTATGAAGATGTTTACCTAACTAAGGAAATAATGTAGCAAGTTGAAAATAAATGAAATTAAATTGATCCAGAGAGATTACTGTTGATTTCATTACTTTAAAAATAAGGAATAACTTAACGAGGTTAATTTTTTTCTTAAATCGGAGAACTGGAGCAAGAACATTTTTGAGTTATTCCGCTCCGACTTATAAATACTTGTACGCATACGATTTTTGAGAGAAAAAAAAAAACTAAATGACTTCTTTATAATGAAATATTGTTTCACATTTGGTATAACAACCGTGCAGGAGCAGCTTTGATACAAAAATAAATTACAAGTCACATAGAAACTCCCCATTCTTCAGTAATCGAAAAGTTGTACTAATCTGACACTGAGAAAACGAAAAATGTTGACCTTCAATGAAACGAAATAAAGACTTCCCTTCAGAAAGGAATTCCAGACAACAAAAATCTGTTTTTGCCACATAAAAGTAAGTGCGCGATAAAATTGATCTCCATATCTCTTTCAAATATTTTTTTTTCTACATAAGGGAGAAAAATCCTCGTTTTAAATATTAAAATTAATAAAATAAAAATAAATAAATAAGAAATAAATGAATAAATATTTCCACGGATTACTGGCAACCGAAACAATCATGGTATTTTTCCAATGTGTACTTCAATAGAGTTGATTTTTCTCATTTGTAAGAAAAATGAAAAATTATTAAAACATTGTTGTTAAATTATCAGGGGCAAAAATAGGTTTTAGTTTTTATGAATGAACGATACTAACTTTCATGTAATCTAAAAACAATAATCACATTTAAACGTAAAGTGAAATGATTTGTAATGTCCCTATTGGACAGCTCATGTCCCTTCTTCAGTAAAATTGCTTTCCAGCCTTTTAAAGTTTTATAATTTTTCATTTGAACTTCCGTTCAGTGTATTTTAAAGATTTGTATATTGTGTTTTTTATTTTTCATTGCATTTTTATGTTTGGCGAGTTGTCTTATTTGAATGGGTAAAATTACAGATAACCATAAGAAGCGTAACAGATATAGAACTGATTTCTAAATTTCTCACAATTCTTTCCTTTATCAAACACGTGTCTTAAAACATAATCAGGAAAGAACATTTCTTAAAAATATTTTCAGAAAGCATCGAAAACTTGCCTTTTTTAAGTAGGTCTATTATGCGTGGAAGCGACACGTACAATTTTTTTTTCGAACTCTTTCATGCCCTCACATCTCACAAAATGAGTAAAATTTCGTTCACTCAATTCTATACATTTTTTCCCCAGTCATACAAACCCCGTATGACAGGTTTCACGTCGGGTTCTATCGATCAACCTATCAAACAGCTCCGGCCACTCGAAAACATCTAAATCTTTTTTCGCCTTTTTAGAAGGTTTCCGTCCATGGGAAGAATAGAGATTTTCAAATACGACGAGGGTGACAGATGAAAATACTGAGTAAAACCTGCTGACATATTTGGATGAAAACATTGTCACATGCGTCGTAGTGACTGCGAGTCGTGTTATTCAGTGTAGAATACCTTTTTTTAAGATATAATGTTAGTGTTCAGTAAAATTTAAATTCCTTTATTAAAAATAACATATGAAAAATAACAAGATTATGTTTGAAAAAAACTCATATTTGGAGGAAAAAAATACATATATGTTAAGAGGTTGTTGTGACACGTTGTCATCCTCATCGCGTTGCCTGATAAGAATTTTACCATTTCTTCAGGACATCGCCATTCTTTTTAGAAACCCCCCAAATACTATGCATCGGCCCCTCCTTACTAGATATTATACAATATAGAAAAAGAACTAGATAGTGCAAGTAGGCGAGTAGATGTCACACAAACCAGAACGTGCTGCTAAAGCTCCGGCATCTCTTTCTTTCCTCAGTTGTAGTGCATAGAAAAGATAGTGTGTCGACCGTGGCAAAAAAACGAGGGATAGAAAAAGTGAATCCGATATAGATTGCGCTCATCTGTTTGTTCCCCAATCCATAGTTAGTGTGTAAAAGTCAAACAAAATGATGTTTCAGTCGCAATATTCATGAGTTTAAAGTGATATAGTTTAACGTATCAATTTTTAAAAGCAAACTAAAATAGTTAAAGATTAAAAAACATTTTATTTTCCCTTATGTATTCAGAAAATAAAATAGTTTAATTTTCGTTTTTATCCTTTTTTATTAACTGATTGATGCTTAACCCAGCTATTACGATATATAAAAATAGATTTTTGAGTGCTTAGCGTATATGCATATTTCTGCACATATGTACTTCTGTGTACGTTTGTACCCGCTTGCACATGCGTACATGAAGTGTGTACTATTCCGTACATTTGCATATATGTGCACACTATGTGTATTTGCGAACCGTTGTACACGTGTATACTCTGTACCCTGTGTACCTATGTGTACATAAACATACGCCTATACAAATGTACACACGCACTCTCAAAAGTAAAATCCTCATTTTTGACGATTCTTGAATCGTCAAGAAAATTTCGTCATTTACAACGATTCTTTGCTCTCGCGACTTAAAAAAGTTACTACACAAATTTCGGCAATTTGACGAAAGATTTACTCGAAGCATTTTCACGAAGCTATTTCGTCAAATACGACTCAAGTTTCGTGTGATGTGAGCATGCGTTTCTGAGAGTGTGTGTATAAATGTGTACAAAATTTGTATATGTATAGCTGTGCACTCGAGTGCTCTTGTGTACCACAGTATACGTGCATACACTATTGAGTATGTGTGTACATTTGTACACCTGCGTACAACTGTATCTACGCGTGTGTATCTGGTGCACTGCACTGAACATGCACAGTATGCTTATTTCATGTACTGGTGCACATATGTGTACATATGTATCCGTAAATTTATATTTTATATTCATCTGTATTTGTACATTTGTTTATATGTGTACTCCTGTGTGCATGTGTGCGTACATGGTCTATAAATTGCAAAAATTTGTACAAGTTTGAGGGCATAATTAATAATAACAGTTTTAAAAGACGTAATACCTGCGAGGTTTTTGCAAACATCCTTTAAATTTGAGGACAATTTTCCAAAATTTCAAAAATATATGTTTTAAATATTATAAATTTTCTTTTAGGCAAATTAAAACACCTTAGAGACCAAGAAGGGGTAGTTAAAAGGATAATTAATACGGAATCACAAGCTTATCAATGCTCCGGGCAGAACCGCAGCGCCCTCTGCTGATTCATAGTTTGTTGTCTAATTTTTCGCTATTGAAACACACACGGTCGACACTTTATCTCTTCCTAGGTATTATAAACCCAGTCAATTGCTCGAAGCTGAAGAGTCGATTTTTCACGTGATTTACTGTTCCTCTGCCATATGTGAGAAAGTACTTCTTTGCGGTAGCTTCGTCTATATATTAAAGGTCTATGTTATACATCGAAAGAATCACAAAATGGACTTCGTTTGAAGAATATAACTCGTTGAAAAAATACCTAATTCTATCTTACAGTAGTAGTTTTGTTAGGAACTATTTCAAATAAGTGCTTCAGCTTTGTTTATAAATAAGATATTCACATTCAAAACGGTAAACCTCTACTTCTATAAAACATAGTTATAGTCTGGGAAACTTTCTGCCTTGCTTCAAGGGCTGTAAATCGATCTAAATCTTCTATAAAATGTGGGAAACTATCCGATATCGATATGTTTTAAAGTGCTTCAAATCCAATGCATTACGGTATTCTTTCTCTATCCGTATATTGGAGCAGAGGAAGGGAAATTTCATAATCCTAATTCGAAAATGAATTAAATTTACTGCTCAACACGTCTCTTTAATCTTTTTCAAGTGTTTTATTTACCATTTTTTAATTTTACTTACTTTTATATCCGAAAAATATTTTTAAAAAGTTCTGGATTGGTGAAAATTTTCGAATTTGGACTAATTCATATGCTTTTAGGGATGCTGAATTAATTTTGACCATTTTTGGAAAATGTTTTTCTGTGTGTCTATATCTGTCTGTATGTCGTCATTTTTCTGTTGACACTCTATAACTCAAAATTCATGACATCGAACGAAATTTGGTACACACATGGACTGATGGGAAGTGGTGTTGATTAGTTTTTTGGCTCGAATCCCCACAAGAGGAATGAGGAATCGAACGTTGTTCTCGTTTGGCGTGAATGCGATGTCTGAAGAAGTAATGGGAAAATTCGAACAAAATTGGTTACAGGTGGACCTCTATGAGCAGACGCTAATCTAATTTTGACGTCATTCGCTCCACATAGGGTCGAGCAATCTAGGGGTGCTCCACAGCGGGGGATACTGGCGCAATCTGTGCCATTGAAATTTTGTTTTGAAGGGGGGGAGGGGTTTGGTCGACTGCTTTGTCAATTTATGTGGAGGTTCCTCGTATTTAGGGGGTTCCGTAGTCCTTTAGGGGGGTGCGCCATAGCTCTGAGGGGAGGGGGCACCCCTGGAGCAAGCCAACGTTTTCTGTCGTTAACCCTAACTGTTATAACTCAAGAAGTAATGCAAGGGTTAGAGCAAAAATTGGTATACAGGTGGACATCAAATGAAACAGGTTCTGGTTTGTTTTTAGCACCAATCCATGTTTTTTAAAATAGCATTTTAGTGCTTTTTAATTAATTAGTACATTTTAATAGGTATATTTCAACTTTGACTTGTTAAAGGCATCAAAGAAAGTTGACGTACAAGTTTCAATCAAAAAAAATCTGGAAGCAAAATAATAATATCATTCTACTAATATCTCAAAATTTCTGAAATAGCTACATTGCGGAGTTCAATGAATGTTCAGAATTTCTTATCCACTAGACGTGAAATGATACCGTGAGCGATTGGTATAAAGAAAGTAGCTGTACAATTTCAAAATCTTCGTAGATAAAAACGTCACGGATGAAAATTAAAAGTGATCTTATCCAGATTCGCGTAAAAACGTGCCTGATATGAAAATCGATGGGTGGGGGGAAGAAAAGTTTCAACAATCAAGAAAAAGTGAGGATCTGAAATAGAGGAGATATGCTAATAGCTAAGAACTGCTGTTTTTATCTTCTTCCTTCGTTTCTCGTCTCTCCAGATTATCTGCTCGAACTGAAGTGAAGAACCGTGATTTTTTTTCTCTCCACTAAACATAACTTATACTTCATATGATGATAGAGCTTTGGTTAAAATTTCGGGACGAAGAATGTTCCGTGTGTGAGCAAAAGCGGAAAGAAAATCAGGAGTACCTTCCTTGGAGTTATGAGGTGGGGAAAGGTCATCTTTCCTGTGAGTGAGACTTGTGGGGTCGTGACTAGAAATGAAGATAAGTCGTCAGATAGAAGAGGATGGTTACAGGGCGATGTGGGGGAGCGGAGCTGCACTCGGAAAAGAAATAATAGTAATTCTCTATTGCAGGTGGTCAAAGATTTCTTCTAAGAAGATGATAAACCAGCAGTGGAAATAAAGGTAATGAAGCATGGACTGAATTCCTAATTTTTTTAGATAGTGGATACACAAGAGATAACCTTTTGAATGCACTGCTTGATACATTCTTATGTAATATGTAATACGCAAATATTTGCTATATCCTTACCGTAGAATTTCAATATAAATATGCTCCAGAAGGGAAAAATAAATCTTCGTTAAATATTATGCTTTTAAACTTTTGTAGAAAACAGAAAATTTTAAATTGCTGCTCAAGCATCGCAGCAACAACAACAACAAAAAAAAAAAAATCTCTGGAAGTTAAAGTACACTTAAGTAAAATGGCACGAAGAAGTTGAGAGAGATAATACTTAAAAGTTAAAATGTGATGATGGAAGTTTGGTTTCTGATAGAGGCGCAGTAAAAACATAATATTATTTCAAATTGGACGATGAAAGGTTTATTTAAAAAAAAAAAGATCGTTTGAAAAGAGATCGATCAAATTGGAACCTAGAACGGTACAATGGAAATTTAGCTTCAGAAGATAGTAATAATAATAATAATAATAATAATGCTGGTGAGGATGATGATTATGATAATGATGATAATGATAATAATGATAATAATAATAATGATAATAACAATAACAATGATAATAATAATGATGATGATCCTGATGATAATTTGTTCTGCCTGAACCGGTAAAAAAAATGTCTCCAAGATAGGTAATGATCTATATTTTAATCTGAAAGGGACGATAAAAATTTAGTTCTTAAAGCTGAGGTAAGGAATTTTCGGAGAGATGAGAAGATTAAATAAAAGTAAGTTTAAACTGTTCAAAAACAAAGTAGAGAAGAATGAAAGAAATCTGGACCATACTCTAAGTTTTTTAGTCTAAAATTAATTATTTTTTGTATATTACCACATAGCTCTTATGTTACATTACATTAAAACATTTTTTGGCATTCATATTTTTGGGGAAAAACACGTTCAAACATAAACAATTATTATAGAAATTCACACACACGCACACAGAATGCCTTCATTCGATAATTGGTAAAGAATTTCATGCAAGGTAGAAAAAAGTCGAATGTAATATAATTTTGATGCTTTTGATTATACTAACACTACCTTATTTTCTTGGAAAATTTTGTTTCTCTATTTCAATAATACCCTTTTAGGTTTTCTTCCTTATTTCAAGGTGTTATTACTTTTGCTCGCTTAACTTTCAAAACATGTTACGCACATTTTAAATCTCTCTCTCTCTTTTTTTCTTCTTTGACTTCTTTAGTGATATTATGGATAGAATTATATGAACGACCTCTTCACAGAACGAAATTTCTCGCTCAAGGTTACACTAATATTTTCAAGCGTAAACGTAATTATAAATAAAATATGAATTTTATTTCATTTCATTTACTTATTTTTTAATACTAGAGAAGAAAGCTTTTCTTATTGCTCGTATTAAAATACTTGGAACTTGCCATTTGATTTAGGATTCAAGATACAGATTAAGCTTAATGCAAGACTAATAAATGCCACAGGGTGGCGTGGTGGTAAGGCACTGGCTTCGTCCGCACAAGTTCGCAGGATCAAACCTGGCTCAAGTCGGTGGATTTACAAGATGCAGAAAATCGTCAACGCCCATGTCGTATAATTATGCGGCATGTTAAAGAACCCCTGAGTATTTGTTTGGCTTGGATACTCTCGGCTAAATTAAATTCTCAGTGCAGTTTCACATCATTTAGAGCTCAGGTTTCTCCATCTAGGGGGAAACTGAGTGTCAGAATTCTCAAGAGGTAATGGCATCCCCGATAGTGGTGCTACTTGAAAGAATGGATGCCGGTTTCCGGGAAAGGCACTTGGTCTGCGAAGGCTAGTGACCATACACATACATTATAAATAAGACTAATAAGTAGCTCAAATGCAATGCACAAACTTTGACGTTAAAACGATTATTCCATAGTATTAATGTGTGCAATTTACTCGTTCATTAACTTAATAAACAAATAATATCTATTAACAGCATTAAATAATAATTCATTTACAGGTGGCCAATTAGTAATAAGCTTTCTAGTATCTGCCACTTCGCAAAAAACCCGTGATATTTTTAGTGTAAAACTCTTTCTAAAGAACTGGCCAGATAACCTACATGACCTTTCTTTCCGTTTTTCTAGTTTCAGAGTCTTTCCGTAACGTCCTTTCTTGGCGGGCAAAAAAGAAACGACCATGCATTTACTCAATTCAGCAAGTTCTGAATCTATTCATGTTGCGAAGATTTTGCATACTTTACTCCAAACCCGAGACGTGATGGGAAATTCTATCCAGGACTATGAAAAGATTTCTTACAATCTTTGGCACTGATAAAATAGATCTTTTTTTACGAAATGACCGAATTTTTTGAGGTTTAGTTCGTGCAACCTAATCCATACTTAGAAGACTCTATTTAAGAAAAAGTTCTCGATAACTTGTCATACTTTTGTACTTTACCAAACATTTTACTTATTTATTTATTTTTAAATTTAGAACTTGCTCAGTTAAGTTTTAAGGAACAGGTAAGAACGTTTATTTTCTAAATAATAAAAATGTAACCGACTTCAACTAGTGCTTAATGAGATATAATACTCAAAATTAAAATGGGATTCTGGAAGTTTAGTTTTTTGATTGCAGCACAGTATAAATAAATTACTTAAAATTGGAGGATGAAATTTGTTTACTAAAAGAGATCGCTTGAAAAGTTATCGATCAAATTGGTAGCTAGAACGGTACAATGGAAATTTAGCCTCAGAAGATAATAATAATAATAAAGATAATAATTATTGTTTTGCAACATTTTAAACGGATTGCTTAAATTAGCTCGTTCACTGTTACGATATTTTAAGGGAGTGGAGCCTTTTATAATGAAAGACATAGAAAAAAGTTTCGTTAAGGCCTAATCAGAGAGCTACGCTTGGAGATTCCCCCCCCCCCCCTATTTTACATACTAGATGCGAATGTCAATTTATTTATAATGTAGTTCGATATAGTTGTTTTATTTTACCATTTATGCATAATTCTTTTAAATACTTTTCGTGAACATTTTTTACCGTTCTGCTGAAAATTATGCGTCGATTAAACATTAATACAATAAAATTTGGTCAGAAGTATTATATCATACATTTATATGATTATATTATGCACTTATATTTCATAGTTTAATAATTAAGACGATTATTATTTACACCCTTCAAATTTAAAAAAAGTCAAAAGTATAAAAAAAGACTTAATCGCAATAGCTTTTGAGTATTTCGTAGATCGGAATGTTTAGTTGCGTGGGCACTTAGAGGACACATACATTAAATCAACAGATAACTTCACCATGAAATAGGCATTTTTAAAAGTTTAGTTTTCTTTTATTACCTTACATAACAATGCGCTGTAATATTAAGAAATTCATTGAAAAGTATTTTAGTTATTTACTCAACTTCATTACATGCGTTCGATTCTGTTATGTGCCTTATTTTTATGCAATTTTGGAAATTTTTATTGCAAAATAAAAAAGTTTCACAGATTACAAACATACATTTTTGGAAAACGTATGAAATTTTATCCCTGCAATGTATATCTTTATTTTCTCATAAGAAAATTCTATGTGATTCTAAGAACTGCATGAGTAACTTGAAGAATATTAAAAGCAATCCCAATTCATTTTTTGTCCATATTTTAAGAAGAATTTATAATATGTCAAAAGGTAAATTTTGAAATAAACAACATAAAAAGTAAGATTCGAGCTATTCCAAATGGTCCCATGGAAAAACATGTTTATTTTTAGAACCAATCTGAAGGAGTACCTCGCTTTTGTGCGGCTTCTCTTTGTAACCGTTCCGCCAAAGTACGGCTTTTGTCTCTCTCTCAATATGTTCTACTTAAAAGCTAATCATAGAACAAAAAAATTATGGGCATTTGGGTGAACTTTTTTCCTAAATGTGAATATAAAGCTTACCTTTAGAGTATTTTTTGCTTATTACTATGATCAATTCTTTTTAAGTATAAAATATAAAAATGCCTATATAATGCACATTACTGGGTTAGTTAATTATTCTCCTTCTTCTTCTTCTTTTTTGGTTCTCAGAGCATATCTGCTTTCTAAAAATTTATTACTCTTAAAGTTAATAACATCATTAAGATGCATATGTAAATTGGCCACATTTTTGATAAAATAAACACACATGGTAGTTTCAAGCTATGATAAATAAATAAATAAATAACTAAATCAAGATAAAATAAATTTTAAATCTATACAGGATATCAATCATTTTCAGATTAAACGAAAATCTCAAAAAGAATTAACTCCATTAATTAATCGTCCTCCATTGGATAAATCACTTCATTATTGAAAGCGAATTGTTCATTTTCCGGAATTAGGAAAAACACTGAGTCATTTTTATTAACGATCTCAAGAGGTTTCCAAGTGATGATTAATTTAATCGCAAGTTGATTTTTTTGAAGTAAATGGAATCTGATTTACGTATCTAATATCTTTTTCTGTTTTCTTGCAAACAACTTTTACTTCAAACGGTATACCACGCTTTATTTTATTTATTTATTTGTTATACTGTTACTTGCAGAAAGTGAGAAAACTTTAACGTATATTTAAAAAGATTGGAAAGACATGTTAGAGCAACGGTCCGCTACCTAAATTGACTGAAGATCTACTTTCCAAGTTTTACGAGCACCAAGATCTACTGGGGGGGGGGGGGGGGCTGCAAAACAATAATTCAGATACTGATATATTATTTCTTTTAAATTTGATGAAATACTGTTAGTTTAAAAAAAATGAAATACACGTGTGAAATGCCATTACATACTTCAATTAACTCTCACCGAGCATAGTTAATGTGACGGCTGTGACATTCCATATTATTGGTAAGTTTTTTTAGATCCTTTGAATAGGCTGGGAAATTAATAAACATTTTCTGAAAAAAAAAATAGGTTCGTTTTCTAATTCAAAAGTCATTTGATTTTTTAAAATTATAATATAAACTGTCAAAAATGCTGCCGCGATCGACTAAAAAGGGGTTCGCGATTGACGGGTTGCCGACCACTGTGTTAGAGCATCAAAGATCTAATTTTATGTAAGAAATACTTTAAGGTTTATAACAAGAAACGTAACTAGCATGCAATAGTAAAAAATATTAATTGTTTGCATTCTGCAAAAATGACCCACACTATTATGAGTTAAAAGTGTAAATGCCCAAGAATATCTTCTTTTAAATTTAAACTTTTAGCTAGAAGTTATAATTCACACTTTAACCGGCATCGATGTTTTCGATACAAAACGAAAAAAAATAAGAAAAATAAAATAAAAACTTTTAGCTTCTGATTTTTAAATGTTTTTATTTTAATCAAATGTGTGATGTCATCTTTTTTTCTACCCCCAACCCTCCAGTTGTCACATACTGTCACAATTTCTCCAAGCGTGACATCATTTATAAATGACCCCTAATTATGGCCAGTAATAATTTCTTTTGGTCAGTAAACTATTCTAGTGGATTTTCCTTTAAATTTACAATGAAAAGTGGAAGCACATTACTAACATTGTGCAATCAAGAGATGGGAAGAATTTGTTGCTTTAATCTTATCGTATTTCCGGATGTTCAAGCAGAAAAGGTAAGTAAAACATCTTATTTTTTGCTATATTTGAATAATTTTTCTTTTGTCTTTGAGCTTAGGCACACGCTGAGGCATACATTTTCTAAAAGTTAGGTTCTTTAATACTATTTTTCACTCATATTTCGAATGCCCCAAACTCTTAGGAATGTTTTTTTTTCCTTGCAATATTTCAATAATAATAATAATAATAATAATAATAATAATAATAATAATAATAATTTGAGTTTATTTTTTTTTAAATTAAGTCCTTTTTTTTCAATTTTTTGGCCTTTTATTTATCATTATTTCCAGATACTTTCTCAAATAGATTTATCTGAACAATAAGCAACTTTTTAATAACTGTTGTACTGCCTAGCTGCTGCTTTTTGGGGGACGAATTATGCTTAATAAACTGCTTACTTTATATAAAAGCTTTTTAAATATTTTTTTTTTTTTTTTGAGAAACAGAATAATGGACTAAAGTTTCAATAAAATTTGTTTTTTACTTGTTTTTCTAAAAACTCAATAACAAAGTAAAAAGCGATCAAATACAGTCAACTATCACAATTTTGAAATCGAAGGAAAGCAATAATAAACCTAGGAATTGAAAATATGAATTATCAAATCTCCATCCAAAACTATTTCGACAAATGTAAGCAGTACTATCATCATACAAGACGTACATACATCATATAAAAATTAATACAATATATAAATATAATATCAATCCTGAATAACGTGTTCCTTTTCTTTTGGCATCAGTTGTTTTCCAAATGTGGAATGGTTTGAAATTTTTTTGCAAGAAATCGAGAATAAGAAAGAAAACATTTAGAATTGCATTTTTAACGCTGGTTTTCAGTTTTCAATAGGTTACTTTGAACAAGTAATGCTTAAAATGTGAAAAACATTTTAATTTTACTTGTTTAACTGTTACATGAACCCCTCCTTATACAACCCCTTTTTCTTTGTACAAATGCAGATGTGTTGAAAGCACGTCAATTTATTTTTACTCTCTCTCTCTCAAGTCTACACATTTATTGCATTTAATTTCTTTATGCGTCCATTTTGTACATTACATTAGTCCACAAAACCCATTGTTTATCCCCCCCCCCCTATTTTTTTTGATTAAACAGCAATTTTAGTTTTCTGTTAGTATGAAACTGATTCGATATTGACTTTGATTTGCAACTGATTCAACCTTGTCAATATGTACCTGATTTAGATATGTCAATGTGTTACTGATTCAGTCTTGTCAGTATACTACTGATTCAGTATTGTGAGTTTTATTTATATTTTGACACTCAAGCAGATGAATGTGCCACGCAAATTGTACTGTTTGGTACAAAATTATGTACTGTTTTGCTATCATTTGGAAAAAAAAAAAAAAAAAAAACCACTCACATGCAAGAAACGAAAATGCTTTATTTATTATAAAAAGCCAAACTAGGAAAGCCTTTTTTCTTTCTTTTTTTGAAAGAAGACACTTGGTGCATTCCAACTTCATTCTTTAGAAAACACTATTTTATTGCCAAAGAGTACATCTGCATAGAATATGTTTGAATGCAATATCATTAAAAGCAATGAACCATCTTTCAAATATGAGGGGTCAACCATCAGAAATAGGACTCCCTTAAGGAATACGCAGCACAGTTTGCGTGCCTTCCACAAAGTTTCACTCTGAAACTCAAAAAATAAACACTAGAAATATAAAATTATAGATGATAATCGTTCAATACATTGTTGAATATTTGCTAAAGAAGCACACGGCATTGAATTCATTTGCATCTTATCAATTGAAAACTTCCTCTTTTTTTCCGCTGGTAATTATCTTAAATCATTGAAATCAAAAATGCTGATTTCTCTTCAAGATAAGTAAATTAAGTACCCTCATCCGTATAATGAAGATGCTGCCATTATTAACATAATAAATTTAATTTGTTTATTCACGCAATAAATTCTTTCATTTGTAAGCTCTTAATGAAATCAGATTCGCGCTCCCCCACGAGATCGAACGCTCCCTCGAGGGGTTTACATAAAAAAAGAATTTTGAAAGTAAAAAGATGAATTAGAAGCCACCCAGTCTCCTTGGGGGAGATTTCCAACTCTCCTCTCAGCCACAACAGTAGCTACCAGAAATGCAGTTCATCGCTGTATTTGGCAACATGTTTCAACTTTCTATTTCTTTCGTTTCCTATTTCTCAGGGCCGAATTTGGTGAGACAAATTTTGCTGTTTGCACGTTTTTTCCCTACTACCTTTGAAAACAAAACATCAGTGAATTTTTATTTTCTTTTACGAGAAATTATAGAAAATATAACATATCGTTATTTTTATAACGATACATTTTTATTTCCAATAAACTACTTTAATTTTTATCCATTATATAAAAAATGGACAGGTTTCACAAATTGTCTAAGGTGTTTATTAACTTGCCTTAAACTGGCATTTGTCCCGTCATCACAGCAAATAAACTGTGATGATTCTATGAGTGCCTTTTCTAAATTCTGTTTGATTGATTTGTTTTACTTTTTGGTCTTTTAACGCATCAATTTTTTCACTTTCCAAGAAACGACCCTTGAATGGTTTGCGATAGTGAGTTCCCCTGAAGACTAGGATATCACATTCCATTCATTTCTTCTTCTTAATTTATTCATCTCTATCTAAATTTGTTTTTTGTATCGTTTGTTATATTGGGTTTATATTTTAATTTGATGTTACATTTTAAAGTTTTACCTCTTCAATTTATTAATATTATATATATATATATATATATATATGTCTAACACTTCTTTTACAGGTATTTATTAATTAATTTTTTAAGGCAGGAGGAGGCAGATTTTAGGTCAGCGTACGGGCGGCATGAGCTAAATTTGGCCCAACCTTTTCTCATTTTTTCTTTCTTTTCTGTTTTCTTTATTTTTTTCGCTTGTTCTAAGAAAGTAATGTTTTGTAAAATTTTATGCATTCTTTTGTATTGCAAATGACGACTTGCAAATGATGACTTACACTGTTTATTGAAACTCCTAAATTTATTTGACGAACGGAAAACATATTCTAGCAGTATTTTTTAGAGAAATTATGTACCATATCTTTAATTAATATCTTCTTTTCTCGTAAACCTTGGCAAATTAACTCTTCTTAACAAAAGTAGAGAAATGAGATAAAGTTGCTCTCCACCAGGGCAACAACCAATAGAAATAAACGAAAAACGGTTTTAATAAGAATAAAAACTTTAAACGAGATAAATGCTTGACTCTAATAAAGGAATATGAATGAAAATTTCCACGATTGACCAATGCCAGATTTAAATAAAAATTTATTCTTTGTGAAGAAATGAAGATGAAATACAAAAAAATATATTGAGCCGTCAACTTGGAAAGAGCAGATGTGATATAGTACTGTATTATCTCCATGGTCAAGAGCGAAAAGAAAGAAGTAAAAACCAGCTTCAATAAGAAGAAAAACATCATGGGTTATAAGTATTTTATGTAATAAAAGTTGACTCTACATTTTCTTTCAAGCTGCAGCGTAAATCTAAAGTGTTGCCTAACAAATTTCTGTCCTCCCCTCCCCCCTTATTTTTTTAAATTTTGAGCATTTGGAATTCAGACCCTAAATTTACTAAATATATTATCTTGAATTTTCGTGTACCTCTTAACCTTTCCTTTCTTTTATTTCAAACAATGACGTTAATTATGCAATTGAGGATGAATGAAAGGCTGAAAAAAAGGTTAGTAACTGGCATTAATTAGTATAGTTTATCAGATTTAACAAAGTTCTAGAAAAAATAAGTGCATAACTGACTGAAAATTATAAAATACTTGAAAGAGTCTGGAAAAATCATGATTTTCGACAATTTATATTATTTCTTAATGATCATATTTTTTTTCAAAAATAGTCAGAGCAGATTATTATTATTATTATTATTATTAAAAAAATCAATTTCCATTGATCTATAAGTAAGTAAATGAATAGTGATAGGAATACTACTTTTAATTAAAATTGTCGACATCTGTTCGGTTGTTTGTGCCCTACCTGTCGAAATCTGTCCCTGTTCATGTATGTATTTATAGGTTTGAGCAAGTTTGATGGTTTTATAGAAAAAATTCTTCACGGCCAGGGGTTCCCGGTCCAATCCTCAGATGGGGTTCGAGGCACTTTTCATGGGGTTGCCAAATAATTTCAAATAAAAAGACTTTATCGCATAGACATAATGACTTTTACTTCTATGAAATATTATTTTGAAATACTTTGTGCTAAACTTAAGGGCATAAATAACAACAAAATTGTCTGGTGAAGTGACAAATTTCGTCATTGACCAGAACAAAATTCATCAAAAATATTTAAAAGAAAGAAAGTACGAAAAGTATTCAAATAATATAGAGAAATGTTCAAGTTGCATAGAAAATATTCAAGTAACATAGAAAATATTCAAGTAAAATAGAGAAATATACAAATAATGTAGAGAAAAATTCAAATAACATTGAGAAATATACAAATAATGTAGAGAAATATTCAAATAACATTGAGAAATATTAAAATAATATAGAGAAACATTTAAATAACAGAGAGAAATATTCAAATAATTTAGAGAAATATTCAAACAAATACGAAAAATATACAAATGATGTACGGAATTTAAATAATCATTTAAATAAATTTACAGAAATATTCACATAAAAGCAGTGTCTCTTTTTTTTATGACGACAAGCCATTTTTGGTTAATCCTCCCATTATTTTTTGAGAGCAGTTACGCGTAACGAGGAAAACATTCAATTGAGCTATTCCTCTTGACGGGATTACCGCCAAAAACTAATCAGCACTACTTCCCATTAGGCTCCATGTGTGTAGCAAATTTAGTTCCATTTCAAGTATTATATTTTCAGTTAAAGTGGACACAGAAAAATGATGAAATCGCTCAGTCCAACTCCACAGTAATTTTGTTTATTTTGCAATCTTTGGACATCATAAAATGAACACATTTATAGTGGGGTTGAATTAAAAACAGCTTGGAATCTAAAGCATTGTTTTTGTGCCAAAAGACTTGTGTGAAAGTGTTTGGGTCTACATATATTGGGTAGCGGGTTGCTTATTTGTTAAAATTGAGCTCGCGAGGTGGAAAAGGTTGGGAACCACTGCTCTATGCTTTAGTTAAGTTTTGAAATCAGTAAAGAATCGGGAGAGGGCGGGGGGGACTCTGTTTTTTTTTAGAACGGGTATGGAAGAAGCTGAGCTTAATTTTTTTTATTAATGTGCTATTTTTTCATATGGTTATAAATGAACTGAAAAATATTTTTGTTTTCAGTCAAGCTTCGAGTAAAAACATATAATTACAAAATATTAAAGAAAAAATAAGAGAGAAAGAAGGCAAAATTGACGCAATAACTATCAATTTTTTTTAAAAAATGAAAGGGATTCAACTAAAATTGAGTAAAACGCTATTACGAACTTCTACAGAAGTAGAAAATATACATAGAGATATATGCGAAGCAAATTATGGACCAGCCATTAAATTAATTGATCTATTAAATTCAAATGTTAAAATTTGGTTTAAGTGTGGCGAAAGAAGATTTCTCAGTACTAGTCGTTATCTATATTTAAAGGAAAAAAAGGGGACTTTGCTTCATCAAAGAAACCTGACAAGATTATGACGTTTGCCCCAAAAATATAATGCCATGATGCCTTAAAAATGATTTTTCGGACGACATCAAGTGTTGAATAACAAACACATGAAACCTCCTCCTCAATTTCTATAAATTCAAGTGATACAAAATCTAATACTTTTGAAACTTAAACTTTTATGTGTCAAGAAACATTTTCTATAAAGGTTGAACGTGATCACTTAGTGTTATGAGCACTTTTATTGCTCAAGAAATGCATTCGTTGCAGAAAGATTTTCATCTGTCTACACTTTTAAACAGAAAGCAATAAAAAGTTTCCAAAGCGAGAGCTGCAAAGCTGCGTGTGCTACTGACAGACTTTTTTGACCTTAGTTTTTTTAACTATATATGATTTAAGCATTTTAACTATATCGGAAATCTATTGACATTATTTTTGTTCATGAAATCTCTTTTTTTCATCAGGATCTTGTATATTACCAATAAATTGCTTGACAGGTACAGTCGTAGTTCATCCACATGAATAAATTCAATCGTCCACGACAAGCTCTTAATCTCTGAAAGTTAGAAACAATCAAACCTGAAAAGATTTATCTCTATATTCTCAACGTATCCAGTTAAAAATATAAAGTGAAAATTGCCTTCAATCGTTTGAATTGCAGCTAGGAACCTTTTATTTCCGCGCATTGAAGAAGGGATGCTTTGTGACTCTAAAACAAGGGCATTTAGGTTCATTGCAGATTTATACCAGAATACATTCTTCACTCAAATTTTGGTTTTTCTTCAGTCTATTCACGAATGCCTCTCGCCACTGATTCGCTTCGGGACGGTAATGGGAGCTGGTGAACGTAAAATTAGTCGTGGCTTCAAATGTCCTCCAAGTTTGAAGTAATACCTCTGGGGGTGCTAACCTAGGTGACGGTCTCTCATCTGGGAGATGGTTCAAAATTAGGGGATCCAACAGAGACAAGAAGTAACGTACGCAGAGCTCTTAATATGAAGGTAGAAGCATCTAGAATAGAAATAGAAGAGAAATTCACGAATGCAAGAGCATATCTTGTAAAAGTGAACTTGAAAAATATTAAAGACGGTATTAATGTCAGGCAAGCAGCATTATATTTCCCAGAATATAATCCATGAGCTAGCGAATGCGTTATATGTAGTACATCATATGATCAAGCCTTTGTAGCAGGTTCTCAAGAATGGTCATATTCATTGCTTCCAGTGAGTTAACAAACATCGGTTAAATGAACTCGTATAAAGTGTCAACCTAATCCAAATTTTCTGATTTTTTTTACCATGAAACTATTATAATCGTGTACTCTCACACTATAATTAACTATAATGGGAAACAATTTGAAAATTTTTTCTTACAGGCCCTCACAAGGGCTAACCTAACGCTTATTTTGATGGTAATCGTTCAACCCTTTTTGATCCTATTAGTAAGCGTTTGTTCTCAGTATTGTTAGTTTACCGATTGTTTTCTGCCCGCATTTACCTTTATAAGACAATTCTAAGTTCAACTATTCAGCAACAGTGATGGTCAAAGTCTTTCATATTTGAGTTCCGTTATTTCATTTTATCAAGAACATTTTTAGCATAATTTGAGTAATTTCAGTTTTTGATAATGCTTTACAGACAGCACTGAAGTTTTGAAGGCCGAATAAAAGTAAATTATAAGACATTCTCTAATGCAACACAAATTTACAAACAAAATATTTACAAAAAAAAAAAAAGAAAGAAAAAGAAAATGGGATATACTTTTAAAAAAAGCCTATCTACCCTTTTCAAACATTTCGGTTGACTTAGGTTTTGAAGGCTATTAATCCCTTTCCTCTCGCTTCCGTCAAAATCACGGGATGAAGTTACGCTTTTTATTTCTCGTGCACGTGAAATTTCCGGGCTGGAAGGTTCAAAAGTAGTGAGTGCACCACGAAGTTAAAAGTGATCCAGTTCTTATTGTTGAAAGAAACCTTATTCCTTATTTTACATACCAGTACCAAGTTATTTATAATGTAATTCGAGATATCTGGTTTATTTTACAATTTACACATAATAATTTTACAATTTCCGGGTATAAAAATTAGGCACTTTTGTACTTTTGTTACTATTTTCTTGAAAGGGGTTAAAAAAAAGTTGCGTTTTATTTTTTTTCTTTATTAGATAAAGAACAGTTAGATAAAGGCATTTCAATGTTTTAATTAAAGAGTTAAATTTTGTACATACATTTTTCCAAAATCATCACAGAGAACAAAATTGGATTTAAAGGGGGAAATTCAAGTCCATAAAGTATTATTCACTTTATAGTCTTGAAATGACCAGTGAAAAGCTCTCAATTTTATAATGACCATTAGTAAGTTGAAAGTATTCTAGACTGAATATTATTCAAAAAAAGTCATTCGCCACTGACATTCTCAGCGCACAGTAAGAAGCTGTGCGCTTTCGGTTCCCCACTCTAGTCCAGGTTGTAATTTTCTTCTCTGTGTTGAAAATTCTATTTTAATCTGTAGTATTACACGAGAGTTTACAGACATAGGTCCTATAACTTGGTTTTAACTTGAAATGAATATATTTTTAGAATTTTGCGTTCCAATATTTTAGATTAATAAAGAATAATTACATTGCAAAATAAATATGAAATCAAAGCAACAAACTCAAAAATGGATGTGATCTGCAATAGTCTGTAATCTATATAAATAAAACCGAAAGTTTGTGTGTGTGTGTGTGTGTGTCTCTGTCTGTCTGTCTGTCGATCGCCTCCTGGCGAGATGGAACGGTCCAGAAGTACGAAATTTTGTTTACAGGTACCTTGGGACAGGTCCTCATGCACCTCGAAGAGTTTTTCCGAAAATTCGAATTTGTTCTTCTCTTATTCCAATTTAAGCAAAACTGTTAATTTTAGGAATATTTCATCGAAGAAACGTCACACCTTTTCGATTTTTGCAGCATATTGATGCCCGTAAAAAACTGCACAAAATGATTTCTTTCTGAAGTTTGTAGAACAAACAGAACACGCGCAATATTCATTTAAAATAGTTTTCGAACTTTAAAGCAAGGCTTACCTCTCAATTTATCTGCTCAATTTGCGTGTTTTCGCCAAAATAAATAAAACTTTTGTCGCCAACTAGATGATTTCTGTTTTAACGTTTGATTGAAAAAATGCTATTTTATCTTTATTCAGGTTGTTTTATGAGCGAAACAATTTCTAAAAATTCAATTCATTTTTATAAATATTTTGTGGAACTGCAGACGATTTTTAATTTCTTTATCTTGACGTTGATTCTTCTTTCAATTTTGGCGATTTAATATTATGGTGCCAGTTCAACAATTTAATGAAACATCGCATTTCTTATGGTAGAACGTCCGTTTTATCAACGAAACAAATTCTAAAAATTTACTTCATTTTTATGCATATTTTGTATACTATAGGATAATGCCTCTTTTGCGTTATACTTCCATTACTATAGTACAATTTCGCGATCTTCGGCTTCATTTTAACTTTACGTAGCGGTTTTAATTGATTCCATATTTTACTCAAGTGATTTATTTTCTAACATTTATTTAATTTTTTAAATGTCTGTTTGGCGCTATTTGGACAGAATTTAGTTATTTCTTTCTCTCGACTTAAATTTCATACGTCAGAATTGCTTCAGTACTGAACATTTTCTCACTTAAATGTGCATTGACTTTTGGAAATAATACTCTTTTTTTTCCGTTTTTATCCGAATTTGATAAAAGTGCTATTTAATTGAGTTTTCAGGAAATGTTTTGACGATTTTGCAAGCGGGATTTTTAGGAACGGTTGTCTTCTTTTTGAGGGGGAATTTAAGATGTATTGTTGGGGCCATTCTAGGAACAGCAGCGTTTAAAGTCTGTAGTCTAATACGTTTTTAGTCACTGACATCTTTATTCTAATCTAGATTTTTGGGTCTAATTTCTTTACTATATTAGGTAAGTTTCGGAATAGATGTAATTATTAAAATGTGGATCTTTAAGAAATATTTCTTTATTGCAGCAGAAATATTCAGGAACCGTTGTCCTTCATCTGATGGGCATTTTTAAAAAGAATACTGCTCTTCTTCTGATGGGAATTTTTAGATGTGGTGTGGTCTATATTGTTATTGCGATTTTTACGGACTCTTAATATCGTTTTGGAACAATTATCCTAATGCATATGTGCATTTTAGTTACAGTTGCTCTTAGTCTAATGGCCATTTTTATGAACTGTTGTTGGTATTTTAATGTGGATTTTAATGGACTTATTTTTGGTCTAAAAGAAATTTGTCGAGGCTGCTATTTTTAATGCAATTGTGATTTTTATTGAGTTTTACTGTTTAAATGGGATTTTTAAGGACTGTTGCCCCTCTTCTACTTGGATTTTTTAAAAAAAATTCCTTATATATTTACAACCGAATTTTGGAAATGTGTTACTTGGCCTGCGAATGATGCAATATCATCCCGCGCAAAGCCGGGCATTTCAGCTAGTGATGAATACATAACAAATAACAATAAAGTCAACCACATAAAGAAAAAAGTGTTCCCTTAACTGTTGACTGAAAGAAAACATTACTAATACAATCTGTGATTAATACTCACTGTAAAGCAAATTTACATCAGTATCAGTATTTCTTTTTTTTAAAAATTCGAACGTAGAAGGAGAATGGCATTTAAAAGGAAGAACGGGTTAGAAAAAAAGAATAAAGAAAAAACCACCTGCTTAACTCTTTTCATTTTTTCTTAGCTTTCATCTTGATGTAAATATTGTCGTATGATAAAAGATAAGAGAATGGAAATGAAATGCTTGGCGAAGAGAAAAGTTGTTTCTGGCGAGCGTTCGAATTTCGAACGACAACCCTATACCATACCAACACAAGCTCGCAAACATCGACGGACCGTTTGTTGGCAGTATGGCGTCCGCCATCCCGGTGTTCGAGCGAACTTCGCTTGATCGAAACAGTTGCTCGCTCGTGGCTATGAGTGCTCTGATGTGATGTTCGATTCTGTGTTTTGTTCCATTTCCGAGTAGTCACGCTGATCCACGAAAATAATCACCATGGCTGAACCTAGCGACGATTTCAAACGGATAATCGAAGAAAAGGATAAGTTAATCAAGCGGCAGTTCATAAAAATTGAAGAATTGGAAAGTGAACTGGCCGTTTTGAAGGAGGAGCGCGATGCACTCTTGTGTGACGTTAACAAACTTCGTTTCGAGTTGGAAATGAGTGAGCTAAAACGACTCAAAGATGTCAGGTAAGGGGAATTCTTCGTCCTCATTTTTTTTAGCACGACTATTACTTTCATGTGTTTCCGCAGAAATTATTCGCATCCTTCCCG
Organism: Octonoba sinensis; assembly: GCA_038502835.1. Taxonomy (NCBI): domain Eukaryota; kingdom Metazoa; phylum Arthropoda; class Arachnida; order Araneae; family Uloboridae; genus Octonoba; species Octonoba sinensis. The sequence goes on from CM076599.1 coordinate 15,805,160, forward strand.
ATCATCAGAAATGGCCGGTCAATATTGACATGCATAATCGAATTGATTTGGCGCATTATTAAATTTTATTCTGCCTTCCCAGTTCCTCTCCTGAATAGCGTCTCGAAATTGATGACATTCTTTTATTTTGAAATGTCATGTACAGATCACAACTCATGATTTAGTTGATAAAAAGTTTTTCAGTTGTTGAAGCAACTATTACAAAACAATCATGTGCTCGTGGGAAATATTAAGAAATAAATAAAGAAAAAAAGAAAGAAATGGGATTGCTTAATTTAAAACTCATCTTTGATTATGTTACAATATTCTCGTATTTTTTCACTTGCTTCAAATAGTTTGAAAAGAATAAATGAAGTTCATTAGGAAGATATAAATTAAAGAATTAATTAATTATCTTTTTAGAGAAACATAAAATAAGTTATTGCATGTGATACTAAAAGAAGTTTTTGAAGGACATCGAAATAATTAAAAATACCACTTCCCCATTTAAAAATTTCTTTGAAGAGTAAGTCTGTTTTTTTAATGATGTGTGATACAATTTTAAAACGTGATATCATTTTCAAAAAAAAAAAATAAATAAAGAAAATATATATATAAATAAAATATAGAAAATATTCCTTGTTTATATTTAGGTTGTTAGTTTTGTATTCAATCCATTTTTGTTCCATCAAATACGCGTTGGCCGATGAAAAAACTGAAAATAGTACCATATTTGTTACTGTACTAAACATGACAAGCATAAACTATTGCATCAGATGTATTGACCTATTTTCTAAAATCATTTCAATTCATTTGAAAGTTTATTTTTGATGTGATGGATATGCAATTGTAATTACAAAATTCACCGTTGTTTAACAATGAGAATTTATTGGCTCGTTGTTTTTTCATTTATTTGATATTACTTTGAGTGCAATAATTTAATATGTAATTTATCTGTTAAGAGGTTATTTTCAAAAACTTTAGAATTCTTTATTTTCGAAAACTTATTTTAAGAAATAAAGACTTAAATTATATTCAAATTTAAGGTTTTTTTTAAAGAAAATTTTCTTTTTTGGTCGGATTGCGACCATCCCCTTCGCGACGCCCAAGTTAAAAAAAATTAATGAATTGAAATCATATCTATCGGAGGTTTATGAATACAAATATTATTAAAAAAATGTTATGGATTTCACTTGTTTTGTTATTCATGTGCATTCTAATTTTTAAAAATCTTTCACAGTATGTGTATAAAAATATTAATATTTTGTGTGTAGAATTTGGTACATGTTACTATATTGCTTTTTTTTGTCAATGCATGTTGGTATTAAGAAACAATTTACCTAGTCATAGAGGTTCATAAATATTTATATGTAATTTGTCCATGTCAAAAGTATGCCATTTAATGATGAAGAATTTGCAGTTATTTAAAATGTACTTAATGTAAAACGTTCCATTATTTGCGCTAAAAGAATTTGTAAACAATGTAATATATTTATTTTTTATTAAAATCTAAAGTATTCTAACGTAAAATTCTAAAATCTATATTGATTTCAAGTTAATATCAGCACCAGTGTCTGCAGATTGGTATTATAGAAGCATCAGAAAATTTAGAAGTTTCGAGAGCTGAAATGCATTAAAATAATAAAGAATAATAGGGATGTAAATTAGTAATTCGCTTTCTTAGATCCTTGTACGATAATTTATGTGAATAATAATTGTCTTAAAGTATGTGGGGTGAAGAAAACTCGTGTGTTTCATTGAATTCAAGGAAAAACATGAATGCTTCATACTCAAGCATTTATGCCTAGACTACCTAATTACGTTAAATTTTAATCACGAAGAGTTAGTGCAGAGTAATTTGAAACTTACCCCGTTTGGATATTTTAATCACCATAAATTGTCTTCAGAGCCAAATTTTTCCCCCCTGTGCACGTGATAATTAACTTCGTTAGCATACTAATTAACATCTAAAATGAGCGAAGACCTTACCGGTCACCGTTCCCAATATATGGAGTGCCCATTAACGCATGAAATTCCTTATTGCTCATTTATTTTAAGTATACACTGTTTTATCATTTTATTAATTGACGGTCGAATGTGTAGTACGGAATTTAATCCGTAAATTCAAGCCCAACGTAACCTGAAATTATTTTTCATGCATTTATTCGGGATTTTTGTTTGCTGTTTGTAAAATTTTTACCAAGTCCGTTTTGCGTTTGATTGAGTTTTCCTAAAACAGCATTGAAAAATCTTTTAGTCCAACATTTTTGAAAAATATTACGTCTGTCAGAGATTATAGGTAATTCATATTGAAACTTTCAGAAAAATGAATTCAGCTGTGGTTGTAGGTAGGAAAATAAAAACTCGATAAAGTTGGGCCGCCAAAAGTTGTTGTGCAAATTCCCAGCTGCCACCTTCCTTTTATGACCTGGCTGGCTTACTGCAGTAGGAAGTAAAATCCCTGCTGCTTCTGGATGGGACAAAATGCAGCCGTCATTTGTTAGGAGGGGAACAATTCAGACTTGGTTATTAAAATAACAAACACACACACACCAAAAGGTTTAGCTCTTTCTTTTCATACTTATTATTGTAAATAAAGGTGTTATTTTTTTAATTTGCTAATTACTGTTTCATTACCTTTTCCCTTATTTAAAAGAATATTTTGACATATAACAATTTCGTTATTCAGTGGTATAGAAGTTTTGGTACAATAATTTCCATAATCTATGGCAGTTAACAGTATGATCCATCCGAAAGTGTGATGTAAAATAGTTCGAGAAGTATTTCTACTAGATTGTAATATAGTTTATAGTTTTTTGATGTAGTTCGTAGATGAACGTAATATTAAGTCCATTGCCAAAATGGTCGAGATTTTGTTATCTTTTAGTTTTAGTAAATATTTACTAAAAAAAAAAAAAAAAACCTGCGGCGTCGTCTGTCTTTTAGGAAATACCAAGTTTTTATCTTTCACGTTTGGTATATGTTTAATAATTTTTAGGAAAAGTTTCGGCATCATCCCTCTTTCAGGACATCAAATTTGTCCTTTTTGAGGTATTAAGTTTTCTTATTCCTGTTCTTCAGAAGTGAAGAGTCTCAATTGCGTTTTTTTCGGAACAAATTCTTTCAAAGAAATATTTTTTGATCTTATGTTCATTTTTGTGAACCTCTAAATATCATAAAATTTACTAACTATTTGCAGTGAGGCGGAATAAAGCGTTTTTAAATTCTTGTAAGTATTCTAAAACTTATTACTCGTTAAGTGAATCTTAGTGTTGAAAATCATTCAGAATCTGTTAACTCTGCTGGATTTATTCGTTTCATTTCTCAACTTTTGTTAAATAGAAAATTGAACGTTAACGCAAAAAGAAAAAAAAAAACTTCTTACATTGAATTTTTAAGATTGCAGCCAAAAAATAGTTTTCCTTATATTACAACATAACGCGCTCCACTTCTCCGATTTTTTTAAACTTTTTAAATTTCTTATAATATATAAATGAAATAAATTAACTAAACAAAAGAAATAAATAGTATAATCTATTTAAATTATTCGGAGTATGGAGCGGAACTGGAGAATGAAAGAAGGACACACACTTTAAAAATTTAATGTGAACTTAGGGCCCTTAGTGGCACCGTTTCTGTACTACTCATGGAAAACGAATGAAGAGACATCATACAAGAAACAAAATACTAGAAAGAAATGGAAATGAATGCAATAGCGCACGAAATCATTATAAATGAAATTAAAATAAAAGAAAACATTCCCTTTGAACTGTAGACTTTTCTCAAAATATGTGTATTAACTATCAATAAAGCTAAAATAAGTAAATACAATTTAAAACTATGAAATTACGGTAGAATTATTAAAAAATGAGGTTACAATGTTTGAAGCAAATGATACACAATTAACGTACTAAAGGAAAAGCGCAAAAAGCTTCAAATTAAATATATTTTATCAGCATTGTTGAATAATGATATGTAAAAGGCTTCTTTGAATTAAAAATAATAAAATTAATTAATTAATAGAATCGAATTTTAAATTTTAAATGTTCTTTTGTCTTCGTAACCAAAGGGTCGCACTCACAGTAATCACGTTTATTCAGATTTGCACGATGTACTTGCAGTTTCCCAAAAAATAAATGGACGAGAAAAGAGATCACAAAGTATATATTTTTTTGGCAGGCCCTTTTTGGGGACCCATTACAAAGAAACTTTAATCCATTAAAGATTACGTTACAAAACCCCCAGTGAATTGAAATTTTTACCCCCAAATCACGAAAATTTTTTAACCTTTTGGCCTTACCCGAAGAATTACGATTACGGGGAAACGGGTTACAGTCGTTTGGGAAACTGAAACGGGGTTACGATTATCAATTTTCCCAATACGATTTTTGATACGATTAGATTATAATAAAAGTCATCCAATATTATACATTTTGCAACTCATTATCTGCAATTTAAAGGTCACAAATCAAAAAGTAATGCTATTAATTAAATTTTTTTTATAAAGAGATAAAGAAATGATGATGAAGAAAATGAAATAATTTAAATCAGTTCTTTGGGGAATTTATTTTACGGAGTTGCAGAAAGCGGAAATGGTAAAATTATATAATATATTATTATATATATAAAATCTCAGAGGAACATTCCGAATTTAAAATCGCAAAGTGAGGGTAACACCCTTGAAATTTCCGGGATTTTGGGATAGAAAATTTTAAATCGGAAGCACGAAATTTTAAAAAATTAAGCAAAAAGGTTGGAAAATTTACCTTTTGGGTCATTTTTTTAAAAATTTTGGTTTTTTGCATTTCAAAAAACCCAAAAAATTTTAGCTTTGCCGGGGAATTTATTAAAAAATTTTTTTAGTTAAAAATTTCTTCTTGTTTATTTTTATTTTTTTTAAAAAATTTAAAATTTGCAATTTATTTCACATAACACCAATTAATTTACTGTTTAAATTAATAATTTTGTATATTTCTGTTAAAAGAAATAAACAAATAAGGGGGTGTATGGATGAGCACGAAAATTAAACACGAATCTTTCCCGATAGGGTGTAAGAGATAAAAAATCCTTTGAAAATAATGGGGCATTTGGAGGACCTAATTTTGGAAAAAATTTGAAACCCCTGAACAATTTTAAAGAAACTTTTTTTAAAAAAATTAAAAGTTTTAAAAATAGTTTTAAGTTTTTAGTTTATAATTTTAAATGACTTAAAATTTTTAACATGATTTTTGTGGGAAAATTTTTTTTTTCAATGTAAAAGAAATGAAAAAAAAAAATAAAGGGATAAGGTAATTTTACAAAAAATTTTTTAAAAACTACAAAAGATTTAAAAAAATGAAAAATACCAAAAAAAATTTAAGGGTTAAGTTTATCTTCTAAAGGTTAGGGGAAAATGATTTTATTAACTTTTTTTAAAGGGAATTCTATGGTAAAAAAAAATATGAGTGTTTTTTTTTTCCAAATTCTTTTTAAATTTGGTTTTGTTGCCTATTTTAAATTAAAAAGGGATATTTCATTAAAACATAAATAAATTTCCAATTTTTAAAAGATTTTTTTTTCTTTTAAAATTCGAAAAACTTTTAAAAAAAACAATTTTTTAATTTTTAATCAAACTTTTCCCCCGGTTAAGATTTCATACATAAGCATAGAGCATCATATAACACCTACTCCTAAATTGCTGAAGTGTAAATGTGATATTCTTTGGAAAAATTCTTCACTTCCGCCGTTAAAGAAAGGAGAAAAACGCCAAAAGGCATTTCGTGACATTCTCTTTCCACTAGATTTTCGGGGGGCAGTCTGCTTCGAATATTGAAAGGGAAAATGGGGCGTCCATTTCATGCCGGCTCCAGACTCTCGCCTATTGCTCAACCGTTTGCATATGTTTTGAAGGGGTAATTTGTGCTTCCCCTTTCTTATCTACCCCGAAATCTTTTTGACTTGCGGACAGATTACCGCTCTTTTAACCGAAACTGGACGACGCGAGGAGACCCCCTTGAGAGCCCCAAAGCGATGCGAATGACATATCCAGAAGTCCTGTATCTAGACCCTTTTTTCTCGGGCTCTCCAGCAGCCATTCCCCGGGGAGAGTGGAGCCGCAATTAAGAATTCTGAGAAACCGCAACAAGCAGGACAAGAAGCGTTTCTGGCAGACTATATGGTCCTGCCATCAAGGGTCTGAGACCGCCACACAGAACCTTTTATATTATGATCGCCCGTAGGTTACAAACCACTTAGGATAGGATAGGTCGCCTCAGTACACAGCTTGAATCCTTTTTCTTGTAATCTTATCTCTTCTATTCAATGGTAGAACTAAAAATTTCAGCTTTCAGCAGGTCAAGATTACACGATTATAGGACCAGCAGATTACGGATTTTTTCCTTAAGATTACGATTAAAATTACGGGAGAAAAGGGATTACGGGATTACACAATTTCGATTATGATTATAAGAAGATGCCACTGTCAGATTACGATTATGATTACGATTTTGTCAAAATGTAATCGATTACAGCCGATTACGATTACGTAATCGCGATTACTCCAAGCCTGATATATGGGTTGTTCGTTGTTCTGGACCATCTCTTTTTCGGAGACCCATTGCAAGAGACAATTGGGTCTTTTATGGCCCGACTCCCATCCCGGTAATGATCTTCTGTTACGAATTACGCATCTGGGGCTCCGGCAGTGAATTGAAATGGGTTTTACCGCGACACTCACGCAATACTGTCTCTCCGGAGACACTTTGGTCGGCCTTGACCCCGAAGACTGTGACGCTTACGTTTGGAATCGGAAACAGAACTGCTGTTGTGCCGCAACTGATCGGAGCATTCACTATAATATCAATTTCGCAAAAGTTCTTCTGAAAGAAAGACGTTATAATAAAAGTCATCATCAATCATGTGTACGATTTCGCGACGTCATAATATCTGAATCAATTAATGGAATCATCAAAATTATGAAAACAAGGCTATTAACCCCTTGAAGCATGAGTTTTTTTCAGAAAAACTGATAAAAAATGATCGAGTTTTTTTTTTGACAGAAAATGAATGTATAGGTATAGTATAAATTGTTTTTGGGAAATTTCAGTTGTAGGAGGTGACTAGAGAGCGGGGATGGGGTAAAAGTTATATAAAAATTATTGTACAAAGTGCAAACGGATCTCAGAGGAACATTAGAAATAAAATAACGCGAGATGCTAGATCGCCCGTGTGAGACACGGGCATGTGCAAATTTGCCGGTATCTTTCGCCCGTGTCAGACACGGGCAATTGTGTTAAGTGGTTAAGCACGAAATTGTAAAAATATTGCAAGCAAATATTTCGGGGTTACAAGGAAATCCTGTCATCCTTTCGGATGAGCATCTTTGTAAAGTGAGAATTATTACTGGCATTTATTTCGAGGTTACAAAAAATTCCCAATACAGGGAAGTTTTAGCTTCAAGATAAGCAACTGTGTAAAGCAGGGTTCGGGATTTTTTTGATTAAAAAAGGTTTTTTTTTAAGTTAATAACTATTTTTTTTGTTTAAATCGGACTTTTTCGATTTTTTTTAAAACAGACTTTAAAGACTTTGGATATTTATTATGCTACATAAAAAAATAATATTACATGTTAAAGCTCGCGTCGAAGCTGTTGTTTGTATATTGTCAATGTCATCAAAATGAAAAAAAAAAAAAAGTAAACAAATGAAGTGAGGTTTTGGCAGTGAGTCAGCTGATAGTTAAGGAGTTTCACGAATGCTTGCTAACACAGATAGCGCTGCTGTAAGCTTAGTTCCAGCTCGAATCTTAAAAATTCTTTGACACAGATTTCCGGCGCGAGCTTTGGAGGTATCCCTCAATGTGAGTTGGAACAGGCATTCGAATCGTTGTTAAACCGCTGTAACAAATCTATTGAAGCCGAAGGAGCTTATTTTCAATAAAAATACTTTAAAAAATATTACTACTAGTTTTTAGTTTATTTTATAAACCTAGTCTTAGAAATTCTTTGACACACTGCATATTTTCGTGCAGCACTTCCTGAATAAGCTTGGCTTTCGTTTTAGATCAATAGATAAACGAAATGAAAAAAAAAAAAAAAGTTTTGTTAGATAAGTGCTGAGGGCATGTTTATCACAAAAGCATGTTTATACTAAACTAAACAAACAAATTGTAAAACAGATGTTAAACTAATACCAAACAAATACTAAATTGGTGAAATTAAGTTTACTCTTCTCGGGAATACGGTTTTAGGGACAGATGATTTTTGTTTGCTTCTTTTTAAGAACTTCTTTTTTTTTTTTGGTTGAATTAGAAAAAATATGTGTGTTTTTGTTTTCCAAAGTTCTTTTTAAATTTAAGGAATTATGTTGTCTTTTACTTGCGACATAAATGGGTTCTTTTCGTGTAAAACACTAAAGTAACTATTTCCAATCAAACGATTGTTTTCTTAAAACCAGATAACTTTCATAGAATAACAACTATTGCTAGGATCTTCATTATTTTTGAAGTACAAATCTTTTTTCCCCAGTTCCAACATAAACAAATTGCAGTTTCCTAAGCTCGATTTGTGTTACCGTTCTTTATAGCTAAAGATATAAACTACAAGCGATAGGTAGATTATAGGTGTTCGCCAGGAAATGGCCTCCTGTTCCGGAGAACATGGAGAGAATTCAATCTCTGAGAAGGAAAAACACACCCAGAGCCGATAGTGAAGTGCTCTTTCTAAAAAGAGAGCGGGCCTTTTTAAGGGTGGCTTTTCAATTGACTCCTCCCATTGGGAAGAGGAACTTGTGAGAAACCGGCTTCCTCTTTGTCAACTGAGGTCGAAGGAGGGAGCCGGGTCAAGGGTGATTAGGGTTTCCCCCCTCGTGGAGGGTGGAATTTGGATGGTTATATATATCTTTCCAACATTTTTCAGTGTTGATTTGAAGATGGTATCCCTTCAGGTGGAGTTATTGGGTGATGGGACTTCGTTTTTCTTTTCCTTAACAGATCTCTGATTTTTTTTCTTTCCCTTTTCAGCTGACAAGAATAAGATTGGTTTCGCAGCAGGGAATCGAGATATCACGAACATCATTTTCTTTTTAGCGTCTGGAGTTAAGAAACTTGTTGTTTTGTTGTGAATCCATTTTCATTGACCACAAATCGAAACTGCTACTGAACTTAACCGATGTTATACAGGGAACTAGAACAACAAGTTGAGTTGTTCCACTCCAGACCTTCTCCGACTTATAAATATTTGCTTCAACAGAGCTTCAGCTCCAAATAGTTTTAATAGGAGTCGTTTCTATCATCTATCATACTTATTTATTTTATTTAATAATTTTATTTATGTTGGGTGATAGGAAGTTAGTTATTTGTAGAAAATTTATTTTGCAGATGAAAAATAATCTTTCGTTTTTTATCGTTGTTTACTCACGAAATTAAATTCTGAAAAAAGGTCTTTTCTAAACTTTTAGTGAAATTATAATTTAAAAAAATGGGAGCATTGGCGAACGAAAAAATTCCGTGCTCCGGTTTTTCTTGCTGCAAGCAAAAACTTGTTCCTCTGCTCCGCAGTCTGAAACCTTGTTCTATGTTCCCAGTCACAACATTAAATTTAATCAAAACGGACCCTTCACAAAATTCCAAGCTCCCAAACCGTACTTTTCACACCTTTTTTTAGTATTAAAGCGGCAAATAATAATAAAAATTTTCATTACTATGTCTTCGAATTTTCAATTTTTACAAGATTGGATTTTTCACAAAAATCCCTAATTAATTTGGAAGTTAAACATTTTTTGTCATTTTCGATTCTGCATCTCTTTAATGTCCCCATAAAATTACCTATATGTAGTAAAGTTATACAATAGTAGTAGAGTTAAGCATACTACTTATATATATGAATAAAAGGAAGAAGATCCATTTTTCCGTTTAAAATTGAAGCAAAAATATTTTCCCGTATTAGTATTACTCCTGGGCGCTCATTCCAAACTTCGAAGCATCGATTCGAAGAGTTTTGCCGCTACAGAACCGGCCTAGACGTCATCTCTTCGAAAGCGTAGATTCCAAATCCTCCTTCGTTCAGAAGCGTAGGGGGAAAAGGGATTTCGTATCAAACTGGTGTAGCAGCCAATCAAAGCGTTTCTTTTTAGTTCTCAGCTCGGTATTGTTTTTAGTTTTTGTTACGCGTTCTTGAGGGATTTACACCTCATAATTTTAGAAAATAAGGGTCGCCAATTTCAGTTTATTGATGCAACGCAGACACATAAAAACTTTTGCATTCTTAACAAAGATAAAGAATGAGTAAATTAAAAAAAAATAGTAAAAAATAAAAAGTTTATTAGAAATAATAATTTTTATGTAAAACTGAAAAGTAAAACAAAAATTCCTAAAAGTTTTGGGGGAAAATATATCAATTTTCCAGTAACAGGAGGAGGGGAGAGAAACTAGGGAGGAAAGGCGAGGTTTATTTTTTTTTTTTGCGAAAACTCACATCAAATTCGGGGGGGGGGGGGTCATCCGGTTTCCTCCGTTAATATGCCCACGTCTAAGTCACACCTAATTTACGTTAAAAATTGATTTATTACTCCCCCCCTTCTTATATACTAATCTCATATACTTACTGAAATACCACTTCAATTTTGTTTCCTGAAAGGTTAAAAAAAATTTCCATTTGCATCTGTCATTTCCACAAGTATAATGGAAATTATTTTTTTAAATTATTTAAACTAAGCAATATTCTTTCGTGCAAACCCTAATTAAGGACTAACGTAAATAGGGGGAAGACAATTTTTCGCTTCCGCGTGATATGCATTGACAGGAGGCACATTTGCGTGATATGAATTGACAGGGCGCACATTTGCGTGATATACATTGACAGGGCGCAAATTTGCTTAATATACATTGACAGGGCAGGATGTCTACAGAACGCGCAATTTGTGACTTGTTCGGGACTTCCCGAACAAGTCACAAATTCGGAAATCGGTCACGAAATCTAAGAATAGATCACGAAAATTTTCCAACCAACGATACCGATCCCCACTGAAGGCATCGGATATCCGGTATTCGATAGATTTTTAAATATTCGGAATCCAATCCGGCCACTGCACGAAATATCCGGTTATCCAGGTTGTATAAATTTATTATTAAAATTAATGAACCTGTCATAAAATTTTTTTTGTAAATTACAAACTCAGAACAGTTTTTATGTCTATAGAATACATGTTGTATAGAATTTACTAGTTTCAAACATCGGGAATATCCGATCTCCGGCAAAACCAATATCCGATGTGTCACCGATCGGTCACGAAAAAGTGCGGAAAATGTCACGAAACTTCACTTTGAAAATATGTAGACACCCTGCAGGGGTGCCCCCAGGAAGGAGTTCATCGCGCAGACTGCACCATTGACATTTGGAAAGGGGGCGGTTCGTTTCAAGGGCTTTGGGGCCCTTGATCGACTTTTCGACCGACTTAGGGGGTCATAGTTTTAGGGGATGTGCTACCTCTCAGAGTGGGGGGATAGTTGGGCTCCCCTCACATTAACAGAATTTCTTAAAAAATATTTTCAAGGTTAAAACATTAGCATTTGGCCATACATTTATAGGGCTATTTTAAAATTTATTTAAAGTATTATAAGACTTTAACTATAATTAGAAAAAAATATTCATGGAAGGAATTAACGATGTTAGTTGCTTTTTTGACTCATAACCTAAGATTAAACAACAGTGCATAATTTATGGATGTACATAAAAATTATGCGTTAAAAAAGGATATCTTTTCTAAAAACAACCTACTTTTCGTTTAATTATGGAGTTTTCTTCCGTATGAATATGTAAATATATCTTCACGTTATTCATTAATATAATTCTTCAACTTCTTTTTTAGATTAAAAAATCTGACACATATAATTTAGTAATCTGGGGCTTTAAAGATATTTCTAAATTAAAAAACACCAAACATATGCATAAATTGAAACCATAATTAGTAATAACATATTCATAAAAGAATTAGTTTCTTAAATAGCTTTTGATTGATACACATTGATATGTAACTTTAATTTATGAAAAAAAAAAAAAAAAAGAAAACTTAATGTTTAAAAATATTTATTTAATTTATATTTATATTTTTGGGCAAACCAAAATTAATTTATTGATCAAAAATAATTCTCAATATGTATCAAAAACACCATCAAAGGAGGGCAAATACAACGTCCCTATACGTGTAAAATATTCCTTTTCATATTTCGGCGACTCGACGAACCAATACCCCAAAGTCCGAACGACTTCGATGGCACAAGAGCTGTCGAACTGCGCTTCGATGAAGAAAGCCGCAAAACAACGATACGAACCACATGGAATTAAAGCTTTCGTTGGTTTCCCTGCGGTCCTGTGAATTTTGCGTTTGCGCCATCTAGTGAGGGATTGGGAACTACGATCGAATCGATGTGCGCTCACTTGGAATGAGGGCCCAGAACGTTTTCCGCTCGTGTTTTCAATGCTATTCCTAAGATACTGTATCTAAATCCTCTTAGAAAAATCTCTATTTATGGCTCTCGATCGTTATACATTCCGATTCCTATACGTAGCTGTATTTCACAAAATGAAAAGAACATATTTTTCCCAGTGAACGGCGGTAACTTTCGAAGATTTGCAGGCGAAAATATAAAAATATTATGTGCTGAACAAGAAATTCGCTGCTCATAATTTTCTTAACTTCTTATCCCATTCAGCTATAATATTCTAAGCATTGACTATTGACCAAATCTTTTCGAAACAATTTTTTTTTTTTTGGGGGGGGGGGGGGGAAGATAATTTATTTTCCATACTGTAAATGCCTAATAGTATTTTTAGTAAGTTTTTAAAAGCTATTGTTATTTTATGTTTCCTTATGCAACATTTGAGACATTTAAATGTATGTACGTTAACGTGCTATGAAAACGCGGTTGAATTATAAAATCGTTTCCACGGTTTTCGGACCATATTTATTCAGTCTGAAGGAAAAATTTAATTATACAGCATTGCTCAAGAAAATTGCATATTTTACTTTATGACGCTTTCATAAAGTATGGTTAACAAAGTGCAAATGCTTGTCATTTGAGATATAGTGTACTTTTGTATTATGTATATGTCTGACGGGGGAAAAAAGAGTTACTATTTTGAAAATATTTTCATTGAGAAGTTTTGCACGTTAATGTTGACATATCAAATTGAAAATTCTTGTGCACTGCGGTGCCCATAAGTGCACGGGGTAAAATGAGTATTCATCTCAGAAACTTCGCATTGGTAAGGATTGATTTTGGTAAGGTTCTTCAGAACTCATCTCATAGTTCTTTGGATGCTTTAAATGATTTCGAAGTAAGGACCAATATTATTTTATTGTTAGGCAGTTCAAAAAATTGTGTTAGAATAAATTGGGGTCGTGGACAGCAATGCATTCAGGAATTCTTTTCGGGGGTGATATTGCTTAGGAGCCATTAATTAATAAGTGACATCTGTTAGACATTGGAATTTCGTAGTGAAATAATCTTTGTGTCCTCCTCCATGAATACGCCCATAGTCAATGGGGAGGGGCTGTGAAGGCACTAAGGTACATATTCGTGTTAAAGATAGTAAGGTCTCAAGCAGAAAGCTTTGTCGTGGTAGAGGATCCCAAATCTGTCATTCAATTCCTAAAACACCACACGTACTTTATGCCTAAAAACATCATGAACATTAACATTATTGGAGATTTTCACATTTTCATCTTTGTTTCCTCTTATCTGATTATCTGAGTGAACCTGATGAATTCCATCTGAAGTTTGGCAAGACCTGCCAGATGACGATGCTACTTTCTTTTTATTATTACTTTTTAATTAGTTACTTTTTTTAGCACAACACTTTCCCTATGTTCAAATTGTTAGCAACGATTAGGTGGTTACTTTGATAACGTCGCTTCAAAATTTATCAAAGTACCCCCTTACCTTGTTAATCACATAACAAACAAAGCCACCTAATCGTTACTTTGCTTTTGGCATGCAAAATTTGGTATATGTGTCGCGTTTTAACACAATCGATATTTTCATTTGTTCTTGATATTGGAGGGCCCCCAGATTGTTGCTTCTTCGTACTGCGTTCTCCCTGTCCTTAGTCTTGAACCTTAAAATTCTTCACTATTTCTAAATTTATTCCCACGAAAACGCATTTGTATTATAAAATTCTAATAATTTTTGTGGTTTTTGGACCAGATTTATTCAGTCTTGAAAGAAAATTCAATTACATAATGTTGTTCGAGAGATTTTTAAATGTTTCTGCTTTAAGGGGAGTCGGCACCATGAGACCATTTTTTTTCTCTATGGAGTTTTTATTAATTTTGTCATTGTATATCACTTCATAAGAAAGTTAATATTCTTAAATATAATTTGAAAATTTTAATTTTAAACCGAAATTTAGCAATTTTTAAAAATGCATCTTCCTTTTCAAAAAATGGCGTAAAGTTTCAAATTTTTTTTATTGATTCATTGCTCATAAAGCATAACTTTTATATATTGAATTTCTTATAAGTCAAATACTTTTTGAGAAAAAAAAAACTGAAGTAACGCAGAAAAACAGCGAAAAATTCAAAAAACCCTACAAAAAGAATTTTAAAAAAGTACTTAAGTTATAATAAAAATAAAGCATAAACTTGTTATGTATAGATTTAGGAACATGCGAGAAAAAAATCCACATTATAGATACAAATTTAAAAACGCCTTTGGATTTTAATTGAGATGAAATGCGCAAAAAACAAAGCGAAAGAAAACAGCATTTTAAGTTTTCGGCTCTCGCAAAAACTTGAATACTTTCTTTACCAAAATTTTAAGTAAACATTTTTTCAGTTACAGTCACGATGAAATTGCTTCTTCTCGCTTATTTTATTTAAAAAAATAAATATGTGGCTTATATTCAGCACAGTTTCGGTTTCGGAATGAAAAGGTGGCAAATCACACCGTCATTGATAAATTGACCGCAACGATAAATCAATAAATATTGCTTCAATTTATCTGAAACTTTCAAAGAACATTTTTAAAGGTTTATTTTACTACTTAAGCAAATAATTTTTTTTATTGGGGTGCTGGCTTCAGTTTTTTTTTTTTTTTTGGGGGGGGGGGGGGGCATAGTACCTCAAAATTGTTCAAAATATCGATTTTTTTTTTAGTTGCGTATTTTGAAAGATAAAACTGTTTTAAAGCCTCATGCAAAATTTTAAACTTATGTGAGCGAAACTTTAAAAGATATTCCGATTTTTGTAAATGACTTTAGCAGCTTTCTTTCTGCTTTTAAAATCTGTAAATGCATTTTTCTCTGCTTTGTACTCTTGACCAGTTAGTGACTCGTAGTACGCTTAACAACAATTAGTATGGGTTTGACTCTGAAGCTTGTAGTTTTTGTTAAATTTAATAATTGAAAGTGAATTCTTAATTTTTTGTGTGCATTTTTGAGTTTTTAACCAGAAAAGAAAAAAAAATTAAATTCCACTGAGTTTCAGATAGTTAATTCCCTGTTAACTTTGGGTTGAATGTTTGGGAAGTATTACTCAGACAAAATCTTTCGAAAAAAGATATAACGGAGAAAGTTACAAGAAATTTTAAAAATTTTAAAAAAGTTAATATTTTTGAAAATTTTAAACTAATGGTTGATCCTAATGAGGTTCAAATTTCATTTCTAATCGTAATTTTAATTAAATACATGCATTAGCTTTTAGCTAATAATTAAACGAAGAAAAATTTTAAAGCAGGTACGACTTTTACGAAGAATAGCCAACTTATCAAACAGTTTGTCAAAACTTATGTCAGAAAAAAATATTGGGAACTTTCGACTTACTCCGAGTTCGAAAGATTAACCTTGATTATTTTTGTTACTAAACATGTTTTTCCTTTATGCTAATTCATTGATTTTAATTTGTTTAAAACAATTACATCTCAGTTTTAAACTAACGTGTTTTAGCATAATATACTGAATTTTAAATCTCCTCTATTACTTACTACAATGGTAATTTTTAATTATTGTAATTTAACTAATAAGATTCTACTAGGGAAAAAAGAAAAAAATGCGGACTTAATTTCATATTTGGCTTTTGTTGTTAAAATTTAAGTATTAAGTCAATGGTTTTGTGCCAAGTTCCCACAGTTTTAAATCTCGCCAATTTGCTTTATCTTTTTTCCACATAAAAGATTTTCTTAACACTACTAAACGAACCATTCTATAATTAAACCGCTTAAAAACACTCTGAAAATATCTTAAATCATGATAATTTAAGAAAATCATCAGTAATACCACACTATTTATACGGCAATAAAATAAATTTCGTAAAAAATAGGCTCACAATCTATTCATATTTTCTTTTAGCGAAGTAACTTTTCGTCGCTGTCTCCATCGCTCAGCATTAAGCACATTGGAAGATTTTCTTTATTGGAAGAGGAAGATAATTGACATTGGTTTTATGTCGTTCATTGATAGAAATAAGAGATAGCGTCGAGATAGATGACTGAGTCTCTGAGAATAAAAGCTGATTGAGTGGTTTTCCGTCATGTTCTCGTTTGCTTTGAATCGTTCTTTCTCAGAACTCTTGCCTTCTCGGAAGTAAAATTTTGGGTTCAGTTCCAGTATACGATACGGGATGATTTGGTGAAATTTTGGGGACAATCAGTTTTCACTTTTCCCAGAAACTTCGGCGAACATTTATCAGTTTTAATTAATTTTCTTACTCATAGCTTACTTTACACAACTTTGAATAATTTCGTTACTTCGCACCACCTGTGCAAGAGGGCCACAGCTCATAATCGGTTATTTCCTCAGGTGAGGCGTTTGAAAATTTTAACCTTAATGTCCATATCTTAAAATTGATTTTCTTTTTTAATTCATTTCATCTGGGGCTAAATAATGTTTTGGAGTTTTATAATTTTCACTCACGATTATTACTTTGAAGCCTATGTACAATATAGACTGATTGTCGAACTATCTCCTAATTCAATATCCTGGTATAATTTCAGTTCTCGAATTACTTTAAAAGATTGCTCAAACAAAGACGTGCCATTAGTATACAGAAAAGGAGCCAAGTAAACATACTTAATGCTGAATTTACTTCCAATTACTCTTTTTTTTTTTGCAATATGGCCGCCTTGCATTTGAGGTGCGATTTGTTAGGTGCTTTATTAATCGCCAAAAACAAGTTGACGGACCACACCGTATAGTTCAATGATGGCGAACCCATGACCCGTGGGTCAGACACTGACCCACGCAAAATTTTCAACTGACCCACGATTGCTAGGCAGTCATTTCTTTGTTTACGCGGGTTTATTTTGATTTATTAATTTGTGTGGACAATTTATAATCTATTTGTATTTTTTCAAGCACTGCAAAAGCAATTTAAATGCTGTCTATAACATTTAGTTTGATCATTACAGTTCTGAAGCAAATGACGACAAATTCGTTTGTAGTATTTGAAATAAAGCGAAAGAGTTCACAAAATATCAAATAAAATGTATAATTTTACTTACATTTTGTTTGTTGAAAAAAAAATCGATAAACTAAAGCAAATAACCATATTTAAAGCTCTTTCTTCATTTATGCATGTAAGTTTCGTTCCTTGTTCATTCAAACACTTACTCCCATTTGCACCAAACACTTAAGAATTTTTATCCCACTAAACATTTTTAAATCGTCAGAACCACACCAATTTCTATCAGTTCAGCCAATTGAATTTTAAAGATATTTAGTTTTAAAAATACTCAGTTAAAAAATTTTTAAACTTAACTTATGGTGCAAATGGGCATTAGTGACCCACTAGCTAGTACTAAAAATATATGAACAAAATTTGACCCACTTCTCAAAAAGATTTACCATTCCTGATATAGGGAATAGGTGGCTGATCCCCACCCCCGCCTCCGAAATTACCGTCAAGGAAAGGACTGGGTTCGAACCGCACATAAAGCATGGATGCTATTAATCGGTGTAGTACATTCTTCGATCATGTCCTAGTGTGTTGTTAAGAGTTTTGGTTATGATAATTTATGGTGCGATTTTCAAAACTGTCCAAATTGGTGGTCGCCAGTTAGACATTTCTTGATGAAAACAACCAAAAATACTTCAGTTCGGGGAGATTCCAACTTTCTCCCAAAAACCCCATGATTGAAAGTCTTTCACAACTTCAAATTATTTTAGGTCCTCAGTTAATCGGGTTTACTGACTGCAGGGTTGGCAAGATTTTGCCATAGGCGGAAACTGATTAAAACTGTCGCGGCAAAAATAGGTTTTTGCCACCCAAGTAGCAAAAATGTTGTAAATAGCCTTCACGGTGTCAATTTAATTTTTTTTTTCTGACACCTGAAGCATCAGGTAAAAGAAATTCAAGTATCCAATTAATGTTATTCATACATATGTTATTCAGCTATACTAAAATATCAGATAAAGTAAACTTAAGATTCCAATTAATGTTATTCGTACTTAATTTTAGCACTGAGTCAATTGAGTACTCAATTTTATAACAAAATTAATCTATATAAAAATTTATATAGATCAGAAATGTATGTAGTTAACGTGACACTAAATAAATAAATAGCAAATTAAATGCTTATTATGTTCATTTTGTTTTTGTCCAGTTTCTACTCACCAATTTTAAAATGGGGTGCAATGCTTGGGCATTTTACTTTTATACCGATGTCACGCCTTATCTATTTGACAATGTCGTTGGCGACTTTCACAATTTTAACAGAAAAAAAAAAAGAAATGACTGTATAAGACATGAAAATAGCTATTTGCTCTTTTTTGCAAAAGCAAAAAGAACTAAATAAAGTTGCCTTATAAGACATAATTTTTTTTTATTGTATAATGTTGAGGTAATTTAAATTAGTTCTGAATTTATAACTTACTTGTAATTAAATAGATGTTTTAATTTTAATATTTATTCATTAATAAAATAAATATATTATGTTTCCCAAAAATTAATTCAAATATTTCTACAATTTAAAACTTATTAGATAGTAGAGCTTACTGCACTGTATTTAAGAACAATTAGTATTTTTCTCCATTTTTGCCCTGTTTTTTTCCGGTTTTTGCCACTGTCCTGGCAAAAATATCAACCCTGACTGACGGAGTAAATTGCTAACAGGCTTCTTGGATTACCAGACTTGGATTATTTTGTTTATCGTCAAGAAATTAGCCAATATTCCAAATGTCGTTTTGGTGAAAGTTGTCATGTCGCCAAATTTTTTGGCAATAAAATTCAAATCTGCTAGTTCATTTAGTGTGAAATCAAACGTTTAGTTTGGCAATTTTTGAAATAGCGTCAAGAAAACAACTTAGCATTTCCGTAAACTATTATTACTATTAAAAACGCAGCAAGAACGAATTTGGTGTTTATTTGTGCTGCTGTTTTAAGCAAGAATCACTCACACTATAAATATGGATTTACAAAAATAATCATTAAAAATCTTAAAAGTATCTAGTTAATTGCATTCAGCTTGTGCTGGTCATTTCAGTAAACAAAGCCACGGCTTTGCGGCCTTCGGATACTGCATGCGTTGCCACTTGTCCAGTCAGACGTCGGGAGACTGCACACTGGATGTCCCATTCTGACATTGTCCGCTTTCCTGTGAGCAACATGAGGTCTCTAGCTTCAGAAGCCACTTCGTGGAAGATATGAAATGCTATTGAATCAATAACAGACACAGCTTTGTCGGATATGCTCGATTGCGGATCCATTTTGTGCAGTACCTGGCGGACGTATTCTCGGAAAGCAGCATTCTTTAAATAATTAATCTGCTTTCTTTTGCGTTGTTCTCTTCTTTCTGCAATATTACCTGGCATGATGTAAGTTTACAATTAGTTTGCTTTTTCAATGAATTTCATTTGATTACTAAAGTTGCTATATTATCTTTTGCGAGATAACAGAAGTCTAGATCTTTTAAATAGTGTTGCCAATTAAAATAATTTTTCGGATTAATTTGCTTTTTGCTTCACTTGGTCTCAGAGCTCTGCTCAATCATAATAATCAACTAAAATTATGAAAACGCAAGAAATTCTGAAAATTTTTATGAGGACAGTTAGGACTACGGCAAAAGCATTATGATTTTGTGACCGGTTTCTAACTTCATAGGAGAAAACTAATGCATTTCTGTGAGAACTGAAGCCTTGGTGATGGGGAAATAAAACAAATGTTGAACGATAGTGCTCCAAGTGTTACAGGCACATATTAATTACTACTACGAATTGTGTTAAACCGCTACCTCTGTGATGTAGCTGTTAAGCCAGAGCCCCCTATACTAAATGCCCTCCGATATGAGAAAAAAAAGGCCTTGAAAAGTTCTCTGCTAGGTGGCGCAAATGACCCACTCTATCAACTTTAAATTTCTTTTAAGAACTAGTTAGATTTTAATCAAAACTATGATGCATTGCGTTTTGCCGTATTGTTCTACAGATTTAAGAACTGAAAAAATCGGCTTCCATCAATTCCCTTCCGACGAAGGATTGCGAACAAAGTGGCTAACAGCTTTTTCTAGACAAGGTAATTATTCTTTTTCGCACTCCAATGTATTTTATGAAACTTTAAATGTTTATTATTTTCAAATCTCTGCCGTTTTATTCTTTTAACATGCTTTATTTTCGATATCACAGATCATGTTTCGTTTTCGTATATTAGAAACGTTCATGTTTCTTAATTGCTTTAGCCAAAACTCAAAAATAGGATGGTTTATACAGATTCAAATAAACATTTAAGGGGATTTTTTTTGACGCCAAAATGTGACTAGCAAGATGTCCGCTGCCTAACCAGAAATAAAATTTTATCGCCAAATTAAGGGGTGCCCGATTCTACACCGAAACGCATTTTAAATTTATACCACTCTTTAATCTTTGATTTCTTGTCTAATTTAATTAATGCAACCAGTGCTGCTATTTACTATTTTAGAAGTGGATATATCATAAATGCTTTTATTCAAGATTAAGGATTCCAATATTTTATAATTTGAATTACTAAAAAAATATTTTATATGAGAAGTTAAGAATAACGTATTGTGCTGTCTTCTATAAATTCATTAAATTACAAGTCAAAGTTTGCTTTCTGGAAGATTTTGTTTGCTCATATGTTTAAAATTAAATAGTTTATGTAATTTAAACACTCAGTTCATTAATCTTTGCCATATGTATCTACTTATAAAAGCAGTATTATGAGCGAAGAACTAGCGCCCTCTATCTAAGAAACTGCGGCCAAAATTTGTATGGATTTAAAGCGCTATCGGAGGGCATTTAGTATAGGGGGCTCTGGTTAAGCATACCCGATTATGAAATAACTAACATTCCAAGAGCAAAAAGCGCGTGTTAATTATTTTAATTTGAGCCTAGACTTATTAATGTATTATTGTAGCCCACTTCCAAAAATTTGGAGTTAAAACTAATTACGTTTAAAAAGTAATTTTGATTAAAACTTTGGGTTGTAACCATCGAGGTATATCATTTGGCTGCTTATATCTGTCTTGGCGTGATAACTTTTTTTTCTTTCTGCAACTTAATATAATGTTATAAAATATTTTTAAGCAACACAGAAGTGATTGCTCTAATCATAGCGAAGTGCTGAAAACGTCCGAGAAAAAAAGTTTGCCAAGAATGAGACATGATTTGTAGAACCAGATCACGTCAGAACCCAGTAACAAAACATGGTTCTCTGGATGAAAGTAATTTTTAACTATGGGGGAATGAATGACAGCTAATCAGTACGCGCGTGGCTCTCGGTAGCACGGTAATTAATGATGTAGAACCGGTGATCTACGTCTGCTCGCATTTTTGTTTTTTACTCCTTGAGAGTAGGGGAAAAGGCATCCACTGCCCACGTGACTAACGACTAGTGTTCGGCAGTAGTTAACTAGAAGTAGTTAACTACTAGTTGTAACTACTTTTGTTTTGAAGTAGTTAACTACTGGTTAAACTTCTTTTTTCCCAACTACTACACTCTCAGAAACGCATGCTCAAATCTCATGAAACTTTCGTCGTATTTGACGAAATGACTTCGTGAAAAATGCTCCGAGTAAACCTTTCGTTAAATTGGCGAAATGTGGGTAATAACTTTTTTAAGTCACGTGGTCGCGCGAGGAAAGAATCGTTATAAATGACGAAATTTTCTTGACGATTTAATAATCGTCAAAAGTGAAAGCTCCATTTCTGAAAGTGTAGTTACAACTACTTTTAAAATTCCAACTACTTTCGAAAAAAAAAATTAATTAAATCTATTTTTTGAAAAAAATAACTTTTTTAAACATTAAATTATTTAAATTTTTAGCTTATGAATATTACTCACACAAATATACTTTTTATATTATGTTATATAATGAAAAAGTACTCATAAAAAAATCCTAATATTTATTGCAGTATTTACGCAAATTAGAAAAAGCTTTGTAATATAGTCAATAAATATCGCCCGCACCAGCACATGCACAATGATGTTCCTCCCCATTTAAAGACCAAATCTTCATTATGAGGAAGCTTTACCTCTACTCCAGTACCATGCATGCGTTTGGGATACCATAAAAGACAAAAAGGAAAAAAAAAAAAAAAAAACTGAATTTTAGGATTTTCTTAGAAGAAAATACTGATTTTTATGATTCTAGAAAAAAATACTGATTTTTATGATTTTCCTTTTTGAAAAAAAATACTGATTTTAATGATTTATTTTAGAAAAAAACTGATTTTTATGATTCTTTTTTAGAGAAAATATTGATTTTTATGGTTTAAAAAAAATTATATCGGTTTCTTCCAAATTAGTATTAAAATATAGATATTTTTTTATCATAAATTTTAATATATTCTGGGTTCAAGTAATTCATTAGAATTTTAACTCACTATAAGGTAGCCTGGTCACTCACTATATGCATCTGGTCCTCTAGGGAAAAGTGGAATAACTTCATTAAGGTGTCAAAGAATGATATTGTATCAGAGAACGTTAAGCTTTTGGACATGCTGACTACAGCAAAAGCATCAACAGACCTTTGGAAAGGATTTTTTCTATATTTGGAATAGTGCACTCAAAATTAAGAAACAGATTGGGGGTTGATAAGGCATCAAAACTGGTATTCTTGATGAAACATCTAAATAATAAAAATGGTTCTACATCTAAATAATAAGCTGCTGTAAATATTTTATGTGATATTTGCCATCTCTGTTAGGTATAATCCGTGTCGATTCAGGCAGGGGGGTACCTTCATAGTCTCAGAAGTTTTTGAATTTCACATATGTTAAAATATAGAACTTTGTGAGTTACAGGTATGTTTTTGTTTTGCTCAAAAAAATTCCTGGCCCGAGATACAGGCCGCCAAAGAGGACGCCTTCGACGCAATTTCTCACTTGCGATTTTCGACAAAAACTTTCAAGTGCTCTATTTCCTGAACGGTGCAAGATATTTTGATGCGGTTCTTTTTATTTGAAAGATAACTATATTCTGTTTAAGATAAGAGGCTAAATTTTAAAATATCTATTCAACTTTTTTTGCTGCAGCGTTTTGAAATTTTTTTGAAAAATCTTTTTTATTCTTTTTCTCAAAAAAGCCAATCTTAATTTTTTTTATTTTTTTACTGTTGGTTAATACCATTAAATACTACATTCCCTGAAAAGGAGAGCTTCCACTTTTGCGTTTAACGATTTTTACAAACAATTTAAGATTTTGCCATATTTTTCATCAGTTTTGTTAACAACATAGTCATATATTGGTCCCATTAAGTCAAAATTATATTAATTTAATTTTCTTTGACATGGCATTTAATTCTTAATAAATAATATTAGCTCGAAAAAATCATGACTTTTTTTTTTAATTAAAAAAAAGTTTTTTTTTTTTATTTTTTAAATTTAAAACCAGATTGCTTATCATAACCATAAACATAACTTAAGATTAATATTCTGAGTAAGATGCAATGAATATAATATTTATTTAAGTGGAAATAAGAATTTTACAATGAAAAGTGTGTATTTATGCTAAAAATTTAATAAAATAAATGCAATACACTGTACTTTCAACCCAATGCGCATGTTTAAGAACAATTAATTACTGCATATTCGCCAGGTTATTAGCAAGTAACGTAAATATATGTATAACAACCATTAAAATTAGTTATGTATATCATTTATTCATTATCACAACTTGATTAATAATTAAATTTATTTTTATATAACACATGCAGGTAGGTATTTTCTTGATTCTATTTGCCATCAAGTAAATTAAAAAAGAAAATAGGTTTGGCTGTCTTTTCTACCCCAAGGTTATTTTCTGAGCTTGTTGTGAACAAATCAAAATGTAGAAAGCTTTAGTTCAATTGCTGCTGAAATGAGCATCTGAATTATTTTTGGTTGTTTATTACCCATGAATTCTTTACAGCAGTTACAATTTCCGACACTCAAATGTTGACATAGACTGCAATTTTTTTTCCAAATAAAATTCCGCAAAAAGGAAGTGCACAAATTATGAACTTCAAGCCATTACTTCATAGTTCAGTGTTTTCTTTAACCAAATTTAATTGGCTCTTAAATTTCTTATTTTATATTTTGGGGTTAGAGATGGCTAAAAAAAAAAAGAAAGAAAGGTATCAATGCATGTTCATATTAAAAAAAAAAAAAAGATATTGTATAGTTACTTTATCTTGCTGATTTAAGTTACTTTCTAACTTTTTCTGAATACTTGCAATAGCTTCGGCGAATTTAGTTATCTTCTTCAAATTATTTAAAGCAGTTAAAATTGGTTCTTATTGATTAGGCAGATTCTCAACATTCTGTTCCCATTTAAAATTTTTTGATATTTATTTCTCTATTAAATTTCTACTTTTTTTTTAAATACCTGCATAAAAATTAGCCGATTGCTTGTGTAACTTTTTATGGAACGATATATTAAATTCCATTGTACCTCTGAAGGTAAGATGAATGCCATTTCGTTACTATCAGGACAACATAATTAATGAAATTATTTTTTCTTGTTTTGAATTTAGAAGATGTTTATTGTCCCCATACCTCACAACTCATAATGCTAACTCAAATTAGTAATAAATAGTTTAACATTTTGTTTGATTTGATTTTTGTAAAAACTATTGAGTAAAATCATTTTTTTTTTTTAAATTAGAAATATCTTTTCAAAAAAGAAAAAAAGGGAAAAAAAAAGAAAAAAACATTAAAATATTACAACCGAAAACATATTAAAGCTTAAGATATATGGATATGTTCCAAAACATACCATTTTCCAAAATTATGTCGTAAGTTATAGATAAAGCGATTAGTGGTGTTTCGTGCATGTGTTTTGTTTTTGTTAACTTCTTTATGAAAGGAAAGGAAGAAAAATGCAAAGTGATTGAATCCTAAATTGACCCCCCCCCCCCAGTAGTGTTCCGCATTTTTTTTCTTAACATCAATAGCAAGATATGAAAATCAACTATAAAAAGTTATGTTTTACTGATTAACACATGTATTAAAATTAACAACTAATAGATTTGAACTCTTGCTATGAAAAAATGAGAAACTGATATTTAAAAAAATGTATAGGAAATCAATAAATATTTTAAAGTAGCGGGCAATAAGATTGGGCAATGTATGTCTGTCTGCTTGTCTACTGGTAAATTTCTTTTGTGGGAAGGGGGGGGGGATAAGTTTCTAATATTTATTAAGAAAATTAAATTAATATAATTTTGATTTAATGAGACCAATATATAACTATGTTATTAACAAAACTGATGAAATATATGGCAAAATCTTAAATTGTTTGTAAAAACCGTTAAACGCAAAAGTGGAAGCTCTCCTTTTCAGGGAATGTAGTATTTAATGGTATTAACCAACAGTAAAAAAAATAAAAAATTTTGAGATTGGCTTTTTTGAGAAAAAGAATAAAAAATATATTTTTTTAAAAATTTCAAAAAGCTGCAGCAAAAAAAGATGAATAGATATTTTAAAATTTATCCTCTTATCTTAAACAAAATATAGTTATCTTTCAAATAAAATAATTTTTATAAAAAAACAGAACCGACTTCAAATTAAAAATTGCGCTAAAAAGTAAAAAATAAATTCATTCTTTAAACAACATCGATGTGACTTTTAAACAGTTTTAGAAGTCGGTGCAAAATTAGGATACATAAAATATTTTGTAATCATGAATCAATTACAAATAATATATTTCCACAGAATTAGCAACAGTTCCAATATGAAGTAGCAAATGGTATAATGGTAATTAGGCCCATAATTTTGCACCGACTTCTAAAACTATGTTTAAAAGTCACATCGATGTTGTTTAAAGAATGAATTTATTTTTTACTTTTTAGCGCAATTTTTAATTTGAAGTCGGTTCTGTTTTTTTTATAAAAATTATTTTATTTTATTCTTTTTAGTGTAAATACATTTTGTATATAAATACTCTATTTTTTAAAAAAA
Source organism: Octonoba sinensis (assembly GCA_038502835.1). Classification (NCBI taxonomy): domain Eukaryota; kingdom Metazoa; phylum Arthropoda; class Arachnida; order Araneae; family Uloboridae; genus Octonoba; species Octonoba sinensis. Next base: position 15,831,498 of record CM076599.1, read on the forward strand.
TCCATATCAAAGGGCAAAACTGCTTTAAATTAATGGCACTAAAAACTAATCATTTGCATGATAAATTCCCTTTTGAAGTCTATTTTAGCAAACAAACTGATTGGATTAATTTTTGCCACAGAGAAGCCTTCAGTCAAACTCTTGCTGTAATTTCTTTTAATATTATAGCCCATGACAACAAACATATTTTTAACAATGCTTTTATATTTATTAATAGATTTCCCAACAAAGAAAAATCAAGCCAAGCCTTTCCAATTAAAATAAAATACTTATTTTTCACTCGTAACGTTTTTTCTAAAAAACAAATGTAGGCAAATTGATTTGCAATATTTGAGTTAGACGACCCTCTATCGATTAAAGAAAAAATCATCAAAATCGGTTCATTTAGTCAAAAGTTATGGATGAAAAGACAAAAAAAAATACTACATTTCTGCCCATTACTTTTGTTTTAATTATCGAATATGGTCAAACGAAAGTATGGGACCTATGGGAAACCACACCTGATCGATTGAAAAAAAAAATCATGAAAATCGGTTCATCCGGTGCGAAGTTATGAGTGGACAAACAAAAAAAAAAAAAAACGACATACAATACGAATGTATAACCTTCTTCCTTTGTGAAGTCGGTTAAAAAACCGCATCAAGATATCTTACACCGTTCAGGATATAGAGCACTGTTTTTGTCGAAAATCACAAGTGAGAAATTGCGCCGAAGGCGCCTTCTTTGGCGTCTTGTACCTCGGGCCAGGATTTTTTTTGAGCAAAACAAAAACATACCTGTAACTCACAAAGTTACATATTTTAACATATGTGAAATTCAAAAACGTCTGAGACTATGAAGGTAAGATTTTATTTTTACCTGCCTGATTTGAAACGGACTATGCCGTTTATATATTCAAGAAATTTGTATATACTCAAAAAATTATAATAGTCCAGTCAACTTAGGGGAGAGTTGCCCAAAACGGGATAGGCGGGCAAAACGGGATATTGAGCCTCGGATCTTGACTGGTGGTGCTCTATCGCGGGAGAAAGGTTAAACTGGTTCCCGACCGCCATGACAGCATTCTCAGTTGATCTCTCAACGCTAGCCTCGTGTTTCGCAAAGAAATATTTTTTCAAAGTTTTCAAGTGAAATTTTTACTTACTTTGTACTTTTTTCGACTGCTGAACACCTATCCTTGTGCTTCTCCGTCTTTCGAAACAATACCGGCAAGTACTGTGTTTTGTTCATAGCTCTTTTAACAACAATTTCATGTATTTAAATATTGCTAGTGAGTGACGGTTCAGGGGTCAGCCATTTATGTTGTCAAAAGCATCACGGTCGGGTAAAACGGGACACTTTTGGGGTGCTCAAAACGGGATACAATTTTGATGTGTCCCGTTTTACCCGACCATTTCCATTAATGTTTCGGCAATGTGTTTAAGTTATTTTAATTGAAATAAGTAATGAATTAAAATATGTATAATCAATAACAACAATTTATTTTAATTTTAAATAATTATATTTTAGAAATAAAATAATTTACTTTACTTTTGGAGTACAAACAATTGGCCTGAGTTATGTACAAAATGTAGTTATAGGTCAAAACTGTAAGTCAGAAAAATGTTTTGACCAAAAATTCATTCATTGACGTCCCAACAACCATTAAATCTGCAACAAAACGAGGTCAGATCCGAAGGATCTTCAAGTTCAGTCATAGCATCCAAAAGTTTGAAGTCATCACATCCACTAGAGACAGTATTGATTGAATCACCTAGTGATTCACTCGATTGGTGGCACCGATAACACTAGCACAAACGCAGGACTTATGCAGCCGTCCACTTCGACAAGAAACAAAGGACGGGCTATACTGTCTTCCTTCACTGCCATTTTCTATATCACCCAAAGAAATTCTACCTCCCCCACGAGTGATTGGACCAAAACCTCAAAATAAATACGATAGGAGAAGAGGGAAAACAGCAATTATAACAGGAAGCCCATATAAACTTGAGTTGGAAGAAGAACGTAAAAAAAAAAAAAAAAAAAAAAAAAACGAAAAAGAACGAAAAAGCTGAAAAAAAAGGGCTGCCAAAACAAGTCTCTTTAATGTTCCGAAGAGAAAATAAACAAGGCGTAAAAGAAAACCAAGCGGAGATGCAAAACAGGCAGATAAAGTTAAAAAATGTTACTCTGAACCTGAAAGAAAACCACAATCATCATTTGCAAAAATCGAAGAAAATATACCAAACATAAGAAAACCTAAAAAAAAAAAAAAAAAAATCATCAGTTAGCCAAGGTTGGACGTCGTCGTCTTCAGAAGATGAAGCTGAAAAAGATGAAGCATGTATTTTCTGCAACGCTCTGTATCTTGAATCGAAATCTGAAGAAGGGTAGATACAATGCTCGAGCTGCCAGGGATGGGCCCACGAAGCCTGTTTCAGAGCAGAAGAAGAAGACGATACATTTTTATGCGATTTCAGTGTTATGTAATTTTTCAAATTTACAATTAAAAAGTTTCTTCCTATAAAAACGTAGCCTATTTTTGTTCTAAAATCTAAGTCAAAAGTAAAATCAGCAAAAACCTAATAACATAAAAATCCCTATTCCTTTTTACTTTTACTCTTGACTTTTGGGAAGCTTATCATATTAACAGGAATAGTTCTAATTTGGTTAATGATTCTTCCTCAACCCCTTATTTTTCACAGGTCTGGCATAAATTTCTTTAATTTGTTGTTCTTTCTAGGTTTTCTTGTTGTTTTCCTTTATTGTGTCTATTTTTCTCCTTCCCCCTCCCTCCCCTCCCCCTCCTTTACATGTGTACTTTGTTTTGCATTTTGTTTTGGTAGTTTCTGTACTTATTTTTATTTCAATTTTATTCTTTGTATTTTATTTTATTATTTTTGCAATTTTTATGCATGCTGTCGTCTTTTTTGCTTTATTTTTATTGATATTCCTTTTTACTTCCTGTACTTTCAACTGGATTCGTTTGTTGCTCTCTTATTGGTGTCTTCCTGCTACTTCTACTTCCACTTCACGCTGCCTTTATTCTCATTGGTTTACAGATAATTCTTAGGCTATATAAGCTTTGTTTTTGTTGTTCTGTCTGCTTCATTTGGATGTTTTGCATCTAGAAGCTCCCTGTCGCATTGAAAAAGGGATTCCAAGCAATCCCGAAACATATGTCTGCATTTTATTGCTCATTTGTGCTTTAAATTAACGTGTAATTTTATTATTATTGTTTACTTGCACAAAGTTAAATTATTTTTATCTAGTAATATATAATTATTTCAACTGAAATGTCTTAAAATTCTTTGAAGACATAAATAATTAACTGAATTTGTTACTGTATTTGTGTGCGCATACATATTTTGCTTAAAAAAATCCAAAAAATCTGATTTTAAATTTAAAAAATACTATTTTTTAAATTTTTTTTAAAAATAAAAAAAATCATCAACCCTGCTTTCACAATTTGAAAGCATATAATCTAAATTCTAAAGCATGCGCGTTACAAAGATATTTTGTTAGTGAATGGGGGTTGGACAGAGGAAGAATTTTAAATTGATATTAAGGGTAAACGCCTTCATTTTACAAAAACTGCTGAAGAATTCTTACTTCTTAAAAACATAAATTATTAACTTTATTAAACAAATACATATTAAAATAAAAGTTTAAATTTAGAGAAAAAGGTTTTGTCTTTATTCATATTCTCTTTATATGTTAATTCTTCATTGTGTTTGGAAATATTCAATCTTTGAATGTTTTACAGGAATTTCTTTAATTGCTTTAATGATTAAAAATAATATTGAGTTGAATTATTAGGATTCAATATTTAAGAACAAGCTTAAAAATGGAAATTCAAATGAATTATACTTAAAAGTAGTTAACTAGTAGTAACTACTTTTGGAGAACAGTTAACTACTAGTTACATCTACTCCCAGAAAAAAGTAGTTAACTACTAGTTGCAACTAGTTTTGTTTAGAGTAGTTAGTAGTTGGTAGTTAACTACTTTTTGACGAGTAGTTGCCGAACAATACTAACGACGGACACTACTATGTTTACCGTTGCGCAATTATATATGGATGGTTGTAACTATTATTATATATGGATGGAATATGACGATTATTCGGCCACTAATCGGTATTCGGCCTATTCTGCCCTTTGGCCGAATTTTCGCCACCTAGCCTAATATTCGGCTTGGCCGAACACTCAGAAAGATCAAATTCGGCCTGGCCGAATATTGATGGACTATTGGGCCGAATAGTTCCGCTACAGTAGAAATGTAAAAAAAAAAATGTAGAAATGTAAAAGAAGAAATTAGTAGATTTTAAACATTTAAAATTGTGTTATAGTTATTGCCAAAGAATACATTAGTATATAGTTTTAATAAATACAAATAATTTAGAACTTTAAAGTTATAATATTGTATTTTACGTTTAACATTTTCCCCCAAAAGTTGGCAATACTTAATTATGCTGAATATGATACTTTTATTTTGTTATTAGTACCTGGGAGCGACCGAGCCTAGCTCGGTGTTTTTTCTTTCATTTTTTAAAATATTTTCTTCTTTTTTTTTAAAGAAGATACTTTTTCATGGCAAAATGTTAACTAAATATAAATTTTTATCCCAGCCGTTAAAGACTTTCCCGAGATACGCGAGATATAGAAATACTAAATACATATATGAGGGATCTGGAGCGGTCAATTTTTGGAGTTGCTCCGTTCCGATCTCTAATTGCTTACTCCGGCTTCGCTCCGAGTAATTTTAATAGATTATGTTATAATGTTTTTTTCTTCTTCATTAATTGTTATTATTTTTTTCCTTTTTTTTGATAAAAAATTTAAAAAGTTTAAAAATGAATTAGAGCAGTGTAGCAGAACAAATTTTCTTGCTCCGGCTCCGCTCCAGTTTCGAGGAAAAGCTCTTTACATCACTGCTCTGCACTCGTGCACCTCGCTAGTACGCAGGGATCTGGAGCTATCTAACCCAGGGTACTTATCGGTTACGCCCTACCTTGACGACAGTTTTAGAAATGTCACCAACACATTATTTAAAGCTAATAAAATCTCGTGCTATTTAAATCCAATAATTTTGCTTTCTTTATATTTTGTTTCTCGAGCAAAAAAAGGTAGGACTTAAAATCGATAAGTACTCTATCTAGATATATGTTGTTTATCTAGGAACTGATAGTTTAAGTCTGGGTTAAAATCTTTTGCCAAGCCAAATGAGCACTTTTCGTGCTTATCTGGCCGAGCATCGAGTGCTGCGTGCTCCAGGAGGATTACAGCTTAGCGGAACTACGACATGATCGGTAGACGTGCTAATAGCGATCGAACATTGTTTGTTTTGGTAAGCTGTAGTGTTATCATACAAAATTGGAAACTATCCCAATCAAATAAAGTGGCAAATTTCGCTTCAATTGTAAAAGGCATGTTTATGTACTTCAAATATAATGCAATTCGTAGTATTAAATTTTAGCATTTCAATTATATATACACTGAAACTTGTGTAAGTTGACCAGTTACGGTGCAGCAATAGGGGGTCAACTGAGACAGTTGCCATGTAGCAGAAATCGCGCAGGACGGCAGCGAGCGCTGCAGATTTATCTTGAAGCTAATTGATCATTAGCCACCTTACAAAAATTTTGCTACTTCATATTCTCTTAGCTTGCTTAAATTGCATGTTCAATTTAAGGTTTTATTAATTTACTAGCGGTACCCGCTCGGCGTTGCCACCTACTGAATTAAAAGTCGCCTGCAGCACTGTCTTTGCTAAGAGTATAAAAAACGTCGCCTGCTGCCATGATAAGAATCTAAAAAACGTCGCATGCGGCGCTGTCCTTTCTAACAGTATAAAAAATTTCGTCCGCTGCATAAAGCCTATAGTGTTTGGAAAACGTCGTCTGTCCATTTGTCAAAAAAAAAAAAAAAAAACATTAGACATTGTCAACGCTTGAAAAGTAATATAACATATAAAAGAATCAGTGAAGAAAAGTTGGGAGCAATTTCCGTCAGACTTGTCACCCAAAGGGTAATTAAAACAGCCAAATTGTAGCACGGCGTCATTTGTTGCGTTATTTTTCACCTGGAAGGAGTCTTGGCGATGATCTTAAATTGATTGCAAAGAATGAAATTGCAATATCATACTAATTTTATTTTCCGACCATGTTGAACTGTTGTCTCGCTAACAGAAAAATAACTGGCGTTCTTCTTGACTTAGAAACTTCCAACAAATTTCCTCTTGTGCAGAAAAGGCAGCGCTTTCGATCGATATATTATAATAATATGTGCAAGGTTTTTTCACCCCCACATATAGGCATTTATTTGGAAATTTGCATAAAATTGGAATAAAAAAAGAACTACCTGTCGGATTTTTTTCCCTAACGGGTCTTATAAACCTTCCTCTTGATTCATTCTGTGTATTGATGAAAACCTCATTAAAATCCGTTGCTTAGTTTAAACGATCTAAGCATACAGACGGCGGGAAGCGACCTTGTTTTATACTCTTTTAAGATTTATAATTGAATAATTATATTTATTTATTTATTGTCTGCATGCATTATTATTTGTCAACTATTTTAAAATGCATAGTTTCCAATTTTATGATTGTAAATTTGGTTTCACATCATTTGGTGTCGCAGATAAATTTTGACTTCTGAAACTTGTGCTGCAGATTGATACAGAAAATCCTGCTACTGGGGACAGGTGGTCAATTTATAGAGAGTAGAGATTTTATTTTTTCATTTTTTACCATTTCTTACACTATGCATTTATTCATTTGTAACTAATTAAAATATAGCTTCATGTATTGACGTTATTTAAAAGTAGTAATTAGCTATATTTTCACAATTATCTAAAATATCATTAGATAAATATAACCTGAATGGCTTACAATGCATCCTATACAAAAGTACTGAAGTAAATTAAAATATTTAGTTGAAGCAAAGATAAATATCTTATTACTTATGTAAGTTACTTATTTGATTCTAAAGATTTACTAAAAACCATTTTTAAAAATGGCTATATCAGATAGAAGAAAAAAAGAAGAAACTTCTTTGAAAGAATAAAAGAGTTCTCTCATAGTAGTTTTCCCATATGGTTAAGTTACAAAGAGTTTTAGGAAAACTTTATATTGATGTTTCATCTGTCCAGACAAATACTGGTCTAACATTATAGCATAAAAAATATCATAGAGAAGTTATTTTAGTATTTTTTAATCTTTTCAAAAATAGATAAACAACTAAATATAGTAATAACTAGGCGGTCAACTTACAAAGGAATTTTTATAAAACGCCCACACAAATTTGGCGCAAAAAGGTGGTCAACTTAGATTTTCAAGTTACAAAGGTTTCTCTATATTATATAATATTGGGCGTTCCTGGCAAAAGTGGTCAACTTGGACAAGTGGTCAGTTTACAAAGATGGTCAACTTTACAGGTTTTACTGTATATATATATATATATCTTTATAAAAACATTATTGATGTACACAAATTCATCACAAAACTTCGCTACTCATAGAATTTCGTCCTAAAAAACTGAATAAGCCTTTTTGCCCGAAGCGAAATTGAAAAACAAACAAATAAAGGAGTAAAAATAAAGTGTTTTCAAAAAGCATCCGCCCCACTCACGTAACTGCAACCGAAATTAAATTAAAGATTCCACTTGTTGAATAATTTTCCCCTTCTCGGCGTGCACGATCGTCAGTCACACGAGAAACCCACGTGCCGCAGCCCCATCCCCACGCGTTATGGAAACTGGATCAACTAGGCACTACGGTCACAGTGAGTGCTTTGTTTTTTGTTCGTAAGTACTTATGTTTTTGCTTTTATTTTATTTCATAACTGTCATTTACGTATTCCTGATCCGCCCACTTTTATGTCTACTCACGCGTGCGATGTCGCTTCTCAGAAGACCATTGGCAAATGACTCATAAACGTTCTCCCGCAGCTCTTTCTCTAAGAAGATTTTTTCTACACTTCCCCCTTGTTTCATATTTTTTATGCGGAATTAAATGACTTATTAAGTGCATGGAAGGCAACTGGGGCATTAATTTTTTTTCGTTGTCAGGATTTGTTGAAATTAAATGATCCACACCAACGTCTCATTAAGAGCAGCTATGTCTCGAGTAGTACTTGCTGTGTACAATTATTTTTTTAATTTTACTGTGTTTGTTTTCATTAAATTACTTTTTCCCTTTACTTTTGATTTTATCTATGCAGAATAGAATGAACGTTTCTGACTGCATAATTTTGAAATGGGACCGCTTTCGGTTTTCATTCAATTCACTACATGTCGTTGTTCAAACAGACATATATGGATATTTTATATTTTCCAAACAAAAGGGATAGTTTAATAGAATGTATACGGGTCACGAAAGTCACGGATTTCGAGATCGATCACGAGAGAAACGGTAAAGTCGCGAAAGTTGAGAATAAGCTATGAACATTTTTTTGTCCTATACGAGACCTTCCCCCAGAAAACACCGAATATCCAGTATCCGACAGGTTTTTGGATATCCGGAATCTGTTTTGCACGATATACCCGGTTATTCGTCGTGTCAAATTTGATTTTTTAAATGTAATTAATTTAATTGTCTTGAAATAAATGTGAATTACAAACTTACTACATATTTGGAAGTTGTGTGATGTTTTAAAACATGTATAGAATTCAAACATTTAAAACACCAGAGCCGGATATCCGGTACGTGTACGTCATACCAGGGACACCGGATATGAGACATCTGGCAAATTCGATATACTGTGTGTCATCGAAGGGTCACGAAATTTCCCTTTTGAAAATCTAAAGACTGTCTAAAATCGGTTTACATCCAATTTGCAGTTGGATTTTCGATCAGTTTCTTCATTGTTTGCAATTGACACCTTTAAATAAATACATACGCTAAAGTTTGAAGTAACTGTGTCAATATCTGTTTTAGTGTTGCTAGTAGCATTAAAATGCACGCTCATTTTCAAGTGAAACGTATTATCAGTGACTCACGAATTCATTTGGTTGACACTGCAAGTTAAAACATCATAAAAATAATGCGCATATTCCACCCGCCCCCCGGATAAAAAAAGCAGATTTTGAAATTATTTAATGACAATTACGAATACTTTTTTTTTCTCTTCTTGAATAAAATGTTTAAAGCGTTTTTATTTTTATGAGTTAAAGGAAAAAAAACAGCTTTTGTTTCTTGTTATTTTTGAATTTTTCAGAATTGCTTCAAATAGTCTTCAAAATTATGGAAGGAGTGAAATTCTTAGTATAATTTTATGCATTTGGGATTTTGTGTGATGGTTGGCGCAATTGACGTTAGCTTTAAGAAATGTTGAAAAATTCTCATATAATTGATTGGGGATATTATTTGAAAAAGAACCTCCCCCTCTTCCCCAACCCCCGATCTCTTTCTGCCGAATGAAATATTAGAGATGCTGTTCTGTGACCTCTCTGGCGAAAGTTCTTTCCAACGGTTTGAACAAATTCGGACAGTGAGTGTATGTCGCCGATTAATCACTTCCTCCTCCGCTGTTTTAGAGGTTGCTGCATTTATATTTATTGATGAAGACCGATTAGTGCTCTGCCTAGTTCTTCCATTTATACATTAGGGCGGAAAATGTGGTGATGTATAGCGGCAATTTAGTTTGCTTTTAGAAGCTAAGGCTTGGCTTCAGTTGTTTTGACACGCGTTGTATTTTCCCCGAAATATTTATCTTTGTACTAGAGTTTTTTTTTACATTAGAAAAATATTAGCTTTTGTTTCAGTTTAAATCTGCAGCCCTATAGTTTTGTGTTGAACTAAGCGTTCAAGTGCGTTTGAAATATTTCATGCGAAGCTCTTACTGTTTGCTTTTGATTCGATGCCAATTCAAGGCGCCAAGTATTTTTCAGGTATCATATGCAGTTACGTTTTTATTTGCTAACTTAACATCAGAACAAAATGCACCCTAATAACTAGTGAAAGATAGTTAAAAATATTAGTCGTGTCGTTTAGGAGTGGTGTTTTATATTTTCATTAACAATACAAGCGTAGCGACATACGAGCGGAAAAAACTGCAGTAAGTGTAGTGCGAGCGAAAAAAACCGCAGTAAACACCGGTTTTTGCAGGGCGTCATTTTTTAAAGCACCCTGACACACGAGCCGGAAAGTTCGCAGCTTGCAGCTTTTTAAAATTATTCTTATTATTATTGTTCAGAAAATATAGAAGAACCGTGCGATTTTTCCCGCTTGTGTGTTACCTTTATCTGTTGGCAATGTTCTGATTCTCCGCTGGACGGTTTTTCTGGATCCTGCAGACGAGAAATTTCGCAGCCGCCGCGCCGGCGAGAAGTTCTCTTTTGCTTTTTCGCCGCGGCGAGATTGCGTGTCTCGTGTGTCAGTTCCATAACTTCCACATCTTCGCCAGACCGCGGCAAGAAATCTCAGGCTAGAAAAGCCGCCCTTTTGATACTACCCTAAATTGTAATTTTTGGTGAACTTTTTAACAATGCAAACCATAATTCGTTGTTGAACTTTTTATATTTTTACTGTTACTTTTTAAGTATTCTAATCTGCACTGCGTTCTTATATGACACACATTGCATTAATACGTTAAAATCTCTTACTAGCTTTTATTCTAAAATTATTTATAAACTAGCATATTACGGCCATCGTCTTCGTTGACGGAAATCTTGTACACATCCATCGAACAAAAGAAGCGAAACTTCAAATAGAATCACACATTATTTAAGTGAAAATGTAATCGTGCTCATAATTTTAAATTCATGCTCCCTCCCAGTCAATTTATCATGTCATGGACTTTTTTACCCAGTCATGGACTCTTTTACCAGATCATTTACCATTTCTTTCATGTATCGGAAATATTTTATTATCGGGGTTGGTTGACTTTAACAGTATTTTTTTAAAAATTAAGCTTAGGGATCATTCATAAATGATGTCACGCTTCGACAAGGGGAGATGGATTCGCGAAATTGTGACAAGGGGAGTGGGCAACAAGAAGTGTGACATCATTTATTATGCAACATGGCGTGACATGTGACAAAGAGGGGAGGGGGTGTCCGCTGAAGTGTGACACATTGTGACAAAGGGTGGAGGGGTGTCAAATATATGGGAAAAAAGCGTGACATCATTTATGAACGGCCCCTTATTAAGCCCATCATTATTTAAGCATCTTTATTAAAATGCATTTAATATAATTTTATCGTATTTGATAATATTAGCAACACATGCTCTTTATAATTTAAAAATGCGACAATTTCGGAAAAAAAACCTCTCCAACATAATCCTCTATATTCGATAAATACTGATATTGTTATAGCGTTAATTTGTATATGAAATTTGATTAACATATATTTGCCTATTGTTTGCCATAATGAAATTTATTGACTGACGATTGTAATAAAATAATTTTTATAAAAAAAAAAAAAAAAAAAATAGAACAGACTTCAAATTATAAATTGCGCTAAAAAGTGAAAAATAAATTCTTTAAACAACATCGATGTGAGTTTTAAACATAGTTTTAGAAGTTGGTGCAAAATTAGGATAGATAAAATCTTTTGTAATCATGAATCAATTACAAATATATATATTTTTGCAGAATTAGCAACAGTTCCAATATGAAGTAACAAATGGTGCAATGGTACTTAGACTCATAATTTTTTTTTAAGTCGGTTCTATTTTTTTTTTATGAAAATTATTTTATTTTTTCTTTTTAATGTAAATACATTTTTTATATAAATACTTTTTTTAAAAAATCCATGTCAAAGGGTAAATCTTCTTTGAATGAATGGCACTAAAAACTAATTATTTGTATGATAAATTCCGTTTTGAAGTCGATTTTAGCAAAACAAACTGATTGGATTAATTTTTGCCTCAGAGAAGACTTCAGTCAAACTCTTGCTGTAATTGCTTTTAATACTATAGCCCAATGGCAATAAACACTTTTTTTAACAATGACTTTTATATTTATTATTAGTTTTCCCAACAAAGAAAAATTAAGCTAAGCCTTTCCAATTAAAATAAAAAATACTTATTTTTTCCCACGTAACGTTTTTTCTAAAAAACAAATGTAGTCAAATTAATGTGCGATATCTCAGTTAGACGACCCTCTGTCGATTAAAGAAAAAATCATCAAAATCGGTTCATTTAGTCAAAAGTTATGAGTGAAAAAACAAAAAAATACTACATTTCCGTCCATAACGTTTTTTCTAATTATCGAATATGGTCAAACGAAAATACGGGACCTATGGGAAACCACCCTACCCTCGCTTGATTAAAAAAAAATCATGAAAATCGGTTCATCCAGCGAGAAGTTATAAGTGGACAAACAAACAAAAAAAAAAACGACATACATACAATATGAATGTATAACCTGCTTCCTTTGTGAAGTCGGTTAAAAATAGCTGAAATTTCAAAAGGTAGGAACGCAAAATGAGAAAGTGTAAACATTAAACGAGTCTGAGCCCCCTAATTTCAAGCAAACGTTTCAACGTGTGTTTGCTTTCACCGAAATGTTTCAGTATTAATGGAGTACAACTTGAGATTGGCCCCCTTTACGGAAAAATTAAAGTTAGATCATTTAACAATGAATAAAATTTAAACGCGAGGGAGAAAAATTATTGTTGTGCAAATGGTGATGACGTAATTTCATTTCAAAATTCCAAAAAATTTTATCTATATAGATAGAAATGAATGTATATGTGTTTGTCCTTTATGCATTAGAACACCATTCATCCGATCGCCATGAAACTTTGGGAAGTTGTTGAGTACACTCCTGCGAAGGTTTCTAGACCCGTTAGAAAAAAATCCGACAGGTAGTTCCCTTTTTATTCCAAATTTACTCAAATTTCTACATAAATTCTCCAATATGGGGGTGGTAAAAACCTTGCACATATCAATATAATATATCGATCGAAAGCTCTGATTTTTATGCACAAGATGAAATTTGTTCGAAGTTTCCAAGTCAATAAGAACGCCTGTTATAAGCTTTTTAGTTCGATTTCTTAAGGCTTACCTGGATCCAAAAATAATAATTAGCAGTTTCCTCAACTCTGAAATCTATTTTTATATTGAAATTTAACGATTTCCTTGACTTAGCAATATCATTTAAATAAATATCGCCAGAATAGGAATACGTTTGGTTTATACTAGATTTCAAATAACGTGGCGAATATGACACGCTACAATTTGACTTTTTAATGAGTCATTGGCGATAAATCGGAACACACTAACGAAATTGCGCATACATTTTTTAGGTACGGTTAAAATTCAGCACGAGCAGCCCCGTGCGGGTACCGCTAGGTTTCAATATGAAACTTATTTTTCAAAATAGTTCAGTTTAATAAAGACAAAGCAATAATAAAGCATATTTTCGATTTAAAGTTTTTCTCAAATTAGCAATAGTTTTTAAATTCGAGATTGAACTTGATAAAAGTTCCGTCTCCCCGATTTTACGATTTCCTTGATTTAGAAATAGCATTTAAATAAATATCGCCTCGAAAATTTTACGGACGTATAGTTTATTCTAGACTTCAAATAACGTGGCGAACGACGACACGCTTTAATTTGACTTTTTAAATTAGGCGTTGGTGATAAACCGGCGATAAAGAATTAACAAAATTGTGCATGCGTTTTTTAGGTATGGTGTACAGTATCATTTAACTATATAACTATTATTACCTACTATTTCATCTCTATGGTAGCGCTAGCGAAGCTTCATTTCATCATAAAACTTATCTTTCGGTTAGCAAAACAACAGTTCACCATGGCTGGGAAATAAAATAAATATGATACTGCAATTTCATTCTTACAATCAATCTAAGATCATCGCCAAGACTTAAGACTCATTCCAGATGAAAAGTAACGCAACAAATGACGCCGTGCTGCAGTTTGGCAGTTTTAATTACCCTCTGGTGACAAATCCGACCCTACTGATGGAATTGTTCCCAAGTTTTCTTAATTGATCCTTCTACATGTTATATTACTTTTTCAAGCATTGCACTAACAATGTCTAATGTTTTTTTGTTTGTTTTTTTTGACAACACACGATGTTTTTCAAACAATGTAGGCTTTATACCGCAGGAGATTTTTTTAATACTCTTAGCAAGAACAGCGCCGTAGGCGACGTTTTTAAAATTCAGCCCAGACAACGCCGTGCGGGCACCGCTAGTATTAAATAAATCTGAATTTCTTGACAGAATTTAAAACTTTTTGTGTCAGAAAATAGAGCTAAATTTCCACTGCACTTTAGGATATAATTCAGGTCTGTATCATAACATTTGCAGAAGTTATTCAATTGAAATTAAGAATGATGAAAATGGCTAAGATTGATTCGTGGTTGAGTGATTGGAAGCGGTCGACACATCATCACGAAAAACGTTTTTTAGTATATTATAAACCTGTCGGTGCTTTTCTTTACAAAGTTAATTTGGTCATCGAAATGTAACAGAATAAAATGAAAAATGTTTTGCTTTTTTGAAGTATTTTTGATACTCAATGCTTTTTTCTTTTTTTTCCCCGCAATTAAATAATGTATTCTCTAATCGCACGCCAATTTGCTCTTGATTCTATTATTAAAAATTACTCTCATATAACAGGCGTGTCCACCAGAGACCCACCTTGGCGCAGACTGCACCATAGATTCTTGGGAGGGGGGTTTAGTTGACTGTTTGGCCGTGTTTTTTTTTTTTTGGGGGGGGGGGGGTTCGTAGTTTTTAGGGAGTGCGCATCCCACTGGGAGGGGGGGGGGAGGGGAGCACCCCTGCATATAATAAACTAAAAAACGTTACGCGCGCCTTGTTTGGCGAAATATCGCTCATGATATATCTATCTTATTCACGCCATCTCTGCATTGAAATGTGTTATTGTTTTTCTTTCTCATAATGTTTAAAACCAAGTACTCAGGAAAAGCGGTAAATTTTTTAACGCTTTTGCTGCGTTTCCAGTGGTCTAGCGTTCTTCACACAGCCCTCAATTTGCACAACCTGCACTACGACATCATTATTTTAAAGATATTTATTGAAAATAAAACTAGCTTTTCGAAACTAGTCTCCCCCCCTCCACCTTCTTTTGGTCGCGCATACTTACGAATTAGCTGCTTTTGAAGTGTGGATTTTGAAAATCCGATGTAAAATTAAGAGTAGTGTAAGTAAAAGAAGGTGTGAAAGCTGCAAAATAACTGGTTTTCATTTAATTTCAGTCTTTAAAAATGCCTTAAGATCTCCATCCTTCCAAATCTTGGGTTGAATTTGTCTTGAAAAGCAGAAACAATAGCAAAGAATATTAACCTTGGAATTTTGATTGCATTTTGATCTTGTTAGAAATAAGTTTTTTTTTTCAAATTGGTCCTTTTGTGTTTTTTTAGTAGAAATTTATAATTAATCTGGAAAACCGCGTTGTCTTTTTTTCTTCACTACAAATAGGCCTTACTTTTGTCTTCTCTGAGGTTTCTAAAAATATTTTACTAATAGTTTATGTACTTAATTTTTTTTAAACGCAAAGGAAATAGTACTTTGTAAATTTTCCTTCCATTTAAAAAAATGACTGAAAGAAAATAATGAACTTCCAATTTTAAAGCAGCTTGTTATTATACACAACAACCAAAATTACACACGAATAAAAATCAATGCATTCTTAAAATCGAATTTCTGTA
Organism: Octonoba sinensis; assembly: GCA_038502835.1. Taxonomy (NCBI): domain Eukaryota; kingdom Metazoa; phylum Arthropoda; class Arachnida; order Araneae; family Uloboridae; genus Octonoba; species Octonoba sinensis. The sequence goes on from CM076599.1 coordinate 15,847,123, forward strand.
ATTACAAACTTAATAATTGTGTGGTGCTGCCGAAATGTTTACTGCTTTTATTTTGATAAGAAAAGTGGCTGTCATTTCATATTCCTAAAAAAAACCGCTTGTGAGATATTTTTGATTTTTTATTCCACTGGATGAGAAGCGGCTCTCAGTTGCAGTTGACAGTTTTCTAATGGTTGCGAAGACATTAATTGGTAAACAACTTATTTCTCCTTGTTTTCAAGTTTCTTGTTTACATTCATCCATAATCCACGTGACGGCAGGTGAAAATCTTTAATCTGATTTGTCATCTGTTTTCGATATCGTTTTCCCATACTGATTTTTTTCCCGATTCTGTTTGAGGTTCAATGCTCAACCTTTGTTACATTGACGGTAAATGCTTAGCTTTTTAAAAAAAATTTTCCCCCTGATAAAGCTGAAATTTGTCTATTTCCTGGTGGCGTTTCATGTGATAAGGAATATTTTGAAATTTTATTACCGATTTTACACTTCGTGTTTAACTTCTTTGTTTAGTTTCCTGACCTTCTTGCAGACTGTTCAAATACCAGGTAAACGTTTTGCGCAAAATTAAAATATGAAATAATCAAAGAAAATATTTTTTTATCGATCTGGTTGATTATTGCCTGTCGCTTAAAACAGCGGTCCTCAAGAGGAAATGGCAAGATAAAATGTAACTTTTAATGATAATAATGTTCTTGAAGGGGGGATGCGTCACTGTCCTTAATTACCAAAAGTGTACAAAAAAGAAGGGATGAAAAAATGTCGAGCTTCTTTTGCGACTCTAGTGTTACGTTTAGTTTTTATTAGGGGAAGATAACGAAATTTATTTCTGAAAAGGGGTAGATAGTGTTTTCGTTTTGAATGATCACATGACAAAAACTAAAGGTTGCGATCTATCGATCTTATTTCTCTTATTTAGAATTGTACACATATTGGTATACATTTTATCAATTTATATAACTTATATACGGGAACGAAGACCTCTTCTGTCGGGATGCCCCTCTCTTCGTCTACAAACACATGACATACACTGGCCCTTTGCTGTCTCATTTCAGAGAGAGTAAAGATTTACTTTTTTTTTTTTTTTTTTGGTAATTTAGATAGAATCTTTCTTTCTTTTTAATGATGAAAAAAATAAAAGTTAATTTTTTGGAAAGTTTTGAAAGTATTATAGTATGGTAAAAGGATTATCCTGAAACATTTAAATTCTTGGGAAAAAAATCCTGGCTGCTGAATCTATCTTTTTGTACTCTCTGCGTACGCCACTGCATGCCAGAAGACTGCCTCCAATGTCTTTATTAATCATAGTCATCGTTGAGCTGAAAGGACATAATTAGTAGATAATGATTAAGATTTAAGAAAAAGAAAATGGCGTTACGTCATTTACGCATCAAACCAAAGCTACCTAGCCTATTTTGCTTGTCGCAATGAATTCCCAAACATATGAGTACGATTCTGTTGAGTCATTACGTAATGCGAGCGTCGTCTTTTTCCTCAAAAAATGCCTTTGGAGCGCATAAATCAATAAATGTAATAAAATTTCCTTTTGAGTAGTATGTCTCTGAAGTAGAGATCGGTAGTACGCTTCCTGCTTGGTACTTGTTTTTAGATAATCGTAGAAGTTTTGTAAAAAGTAACATCACGTGGCTTGTGGTGCGAAAAAGCGAAGGAAGCTGATGGGAAAAATGAATCCCATATAAATTTGAAATATGTACGTATACCTGCTTTATCTTACTGATAGGGAAAAAACTTTTGGAACATTAAAGTCTTCGAAGTACTACACTTTAATGTTCCAAAAGTTTATTTTGTGGCAGACATCATTTCCCCAGTTTAATTCATATTGAGCATCAAAGTTTTGTAATTGGAAAATTTACTTTTCCGTATTTTACGAACAGTAATAATTTTTTTCTTTGAGAAATTGTCTCAAAAACTGAGGTGCATCTTTAAACAAATACTAAAATATCCATTTTTTAATCTAAAATTCTCACCATTCTTAAAAATGTCAGGAAGAAGGAGAGGACAGTTCAGACAAAGGATCTCATCGGGAGGAATTTCGGATCCTTCACAAAATTTCAAGCTTCCAAATCGTACTTTTCCCACCATTTTTTATTATTAAAGCAACAAATAATTATAGTTTTTTATCACTATATGTGGGTAGCCTAGTGGTTAGGATGTCGAACTTCGGATCGAAGGATCTCGGGTTCGATACCCCAGCCGCTGAAGACCCACCATGTACACTTGGGGATAGGTGCATGTAAATTCCGTACACCCTGAAGTCCCGAGGCAATTCCGAAGGTACCGGAGGGTGGAGAATTTCCCTTCCCTTCACTCTTTGGTCAAAAAGGGAAGGTGGTGTATTTGTGGTGGTTCCATCTGGTGTCATCCAACTACATTAGGGATCATTCACAAATGATGTCACGCTTCGAGTGGGGAGGCGGTTCGTGAAATAGTGACAAAGTGTGACAAGGGGGTAACAAGAAGTGGGACATCAGGCTTATACAACATAGCGTGACATGTGACAAAGGTAGGGAGGAGGGGGGGGGGGTCCGTTGTAGTGTGACATTTTGTGAGAAATTAGAGGCGGGGGGGGGGGGTCAAATATATCGAAAAAAAGCGTGACATCATTTATGAACGCTCCCTTGTGAGCTAAGTCGTACTTCCACCGTTGTGGTGCTCATCTATACGGAAGGCGCTCCTTACTGCTTTTATTCCTAGTAGCTCTGCGAAGGGGAGCTTGGATATTCAAGTGGCATTAGAAACAACAAACAATATCACTATCTGCTTAAATTTTCAATTTTCACAAAATTATTTGATTTTTCACAAAAATCCCTTTAAAATTCACAAAAATCGGACTCTGTTGAAAATTGCTGGATCGACCCCTGGTTCAGATGACGATATTCTAATCTCTATGTGTAGGTCTGGCTTTTCAAATGTTACAAGTGATATTTTTTAGAAAACATGCAGTGTGTCTTATAGTCCGTAAATATGGTAAGAAATCTATATGTTGCTTGAAGAAATAGATATGAAAGGAATTTTTCATTTTATGGAACATCTGAACGTTAGAACTAACCATTTCGTATCACTATCAGTAGGGCGTGGCTTGTAAAGTGAATGTGAATTGATTGACATGTTTTACAAATGTTTGAACTTGGACGTGTCGTTAAAAGCTCATTCCTAATGACTCCATCTGCAGTTTAATGCGTAAACGTTCCATTTGTTTTGACTTACGTAAAAATGTGATCTCCTGAACTTAAAGATAACCCAATGAGGGAGGGAGCCGAAATCGAAACAAACCTGGCAGAATTAATGATCTGAGCATCCATGCCACAATATAGCTCCTCAAACAAGCGACTATCAACCCGGGCTTGGATCAATACACCATCGGAAAACCATCATTTCCCGCCTTTTAACTGGCGCCCGTTATTTCCTTGATCACATTTTTCCCATAATCCACCTCGAAAGTGACATTTTCCGGGGCTCCACGGCAGCGTAACAATGTACCTCCCCCTCTTTATACGAAACCCTCGCTTTTTCCCCTTTATACGGAAGTTTATAATTGAGCTTTAAGGCACTAAGTAATTCCCGTGATTAGCGTCGTTGCTCCCTTTGTGCAAACGTGCCGCCATTACTGGGGATGGAGGCGATCTTCTTTAATTAAGAGCTTCTCTTGCGGACCTGTGTTATGGTATGGGCTCTTTTTTTTATTCTCTTAAACTTTATTCCATCACAGGGAACGGGAAATGTGATGATCTCCTTTAAAACTAATTGCCGAAAGTGAGTAAACTTGATTCGATAGTGTTTTATGTGTTTAGAAGCAGGATATTTAGAAAATGAAAGGAGACAGGGAGTCATTTTCTTGACAAGAAGAGGCTTTGGTTTTGAATTGTATGTTTTGCCACTTCCCCAGTTTGTTAATCTCTTCAATATTTCATCAATATAGTTGTTAAAAAAAACTTGGGATAAACACAATTACCAAAATCATAACATGCACAAATAAAAATAAATTCTTTTTAAACTAGAATTTTATTTGTTACTCTCCACGCTTGTGTGGATCTACAGTTCGAATGGAAAAAAGCAGCAACGATTTTTTTTTTCGTGTAGAATTTTTTTTCCTGGAGTCGGGTGTTCTTTTGAAGCCATTTTATTAATGTCTGACTTTTTATTGGTTACTTTAAGATTCTGAATTTACAGTTGAGGAAATATATATCTCGCTATCTCCGAATGGAGGAGTAAAGGAAGAGTATTCAAAATGTAGCCAGTTTTCATGTGTTTGTAATGAAAACAACTACCACTTATTATAATTTTGACTGGTTTTTTCCATTGCACCCCCGCTCCCCGATCTCATGTAATTCCAATTACGAATATTGTTGAACCGACTGTATTTTTCGTTTTTGCATCTAAAGAATTTACTATATAGGGGGTGCAATGAGCCTCTACGTTTATTAGAGGCCTTTCATTTTAAGGGCTATATACTTTACTATAGGCATTTAAGGGTTCAGTTACCAAGAATCGGGTGACCGAATCTTCTTACTTTGTTTCTTATTTGACTTACTCCATGAAGCATGATATTTGTGCCTCAGCGCCTTATTTCTAATGCCGCTTAAATAATTCATTTCGAAACGATATGTATTTGTTAAGTACAAGAACTAAAAAGTCGATGGTGGTTGTTCGTTCAAATGATATAAAAACTTTCTTCATAGTTAAATCACATGTTATCCACTCGGTGAGTAATTCAATCTACTGACGCTGATAAATCATAGTTCGGGTACCCCCGTCCTTATCCTCGAAACAAGATGCCCCCCCCCCCTCCTTTTCGCTTCCTTTCCTCTAATGAGCCATTGTCCTCCGTTGGAGGAACAAGAAGAAGAAAAAGAAGTCTAATAATCACCGATCTCCTCTTTCCTCCGTTTACCTTCGTAAGAAAAAGTCAATACTCTGGGACAACATGGAACTCGCACACATCGAGCCTTGCGGACGAAATAAGATAAACTAAGACACCGATTGTTTCCTGCCCACAGCTGATACAGAGGAAAGGTAGCTGCCTCCGACCAATACGATACAGGATTAGTTACCGCAGGATGGCATCAGAAATGAATTGAGTCAGCGACTGTCGGAGACTGGTAATCTGGTTTCGCTTCCATTAAAAATGGAAACGTTGAGGGGGAAGAGATATACGCAGTAAAAGCTTATTGCGCCAAGAAAAAATAAAGACTAGTTTTGGAATTTCGCAAGACATAATTTATTACCGAAAACACTACCATAATTAAAAAGATAATATTTCTTGTAAACTAGGGCACCTTCGACTTTAAAATGGTGTTTTCTTGTCCTCTGTTGGTATTGGCATTTAGTAATTTGCATTGAAAGTAATTTTTCTAATTTGTACTGAAAGAATACATTGCGGGTCAGTTGTTTTCTTCTTGATCTAATCGAAATTGTTGCCATGCTTTTCTGGTAAATATAATTTCAGTATGGTGTGTTCACGGAACTCACTCACCAGTATTGCTAATACTCGTCTGCTGCCGGATACTGGTGAGCGGGAGAGCAAATTCCTCTCACTTCTTTCTTTGCAGTTACTCCTCATGTGTCTTAATTCAATCTGCGCAGTGCTACATGCTGTAGATATGCATGTTAGATGCATTACATCAGTAAATTACTTTGTATATTTTCCGATGGCGCATAACGTTTAATGATTCTGATACAGAATATCGTTTAGTTTAATTTACCTTTTCAATTGCAGTGCCATTTGATTTCATTCCAACTCAATCACTGGATATGTGGATGTTGAACTTTGAATTGAGAAATGAGCCACATAACAAAAAAAGTATTTCAAAAATTGTGATTAATATATGTATACAAATTTGCCTATCCATTTTTTCCATGGAACAAAGATCAACGATGGGAAGACAATACATGACATGAAATAATTAAATATCTCTAAATAACGTGTATTTCATGCAAATGTTAAATTTTACTTGCGTAAAAAGAATGCTTAAAAATTGCTATCAGAATAAATTCTTCTCAAAATCAGAAGTTGTAAATAAGACAAAAAAAAAATAAAATATAGCAAATTTCTCCAAATCCCTCAATTTTATTCCAATTTTTGTACGAAATATCTCATTTTTAAAATTTTCTAATAATCGTCTTTGAGAATTATTTACTCCGTGCAAACAACAGTAAACTTTAACCCTTAAGTACCCCAGTTCTAAAAAACCTGTTTAGAAAGGGCTTTTGGCTTTTAATTTTGGCTTAAATAATGGGGAAAATGTTTAAAAAATCGAATTTTGATTTAAGTATAGTTTATGGCTTAAAAATTAATCTGTAGCATTGGGCTGTAGCTGAAAAAAAATATTTTGCAGTCAAATTTCCTTAAACATTGATATATATTGTAAGGATGCTTTGTGTTTTAAGTTGTAATTTTTTGCTCTTCATGGAAGCGCACAGAGTATTGCATTCTTACGCGTACAAAAAAAAAAAAAAAAAGAGAGAAACAAAATGTAAATGCCGCCGAAAGCTAAAAAGAAATCTTCATTTATTTTTACCAGCACTGGTGCTACTACCTAAAGTAAATTTATTTTATAGCATATACTTACCAACAACAACAGGCATTAGAGCTTTAATATTATTTTCATAAAAATAATTTAACTTTGTGCAAGTAAACAAAAATGTGCTCATTTGTGCTTTAAATTATTTTGCTCATTTGTTTGCTGCTCATTTATTGCTCATTTGTGCTTTAAATTAACGTGTAATTTTATTATTATTATTATTTTCATAGTATTTGAGAAGATTAAATTGGCCATGTGTACCACCAAATCGCATCATGAGGCATTTAGGGGTTAAGTTACCAAGAATCGGGTGACCGAAGTTTCTTTCTTTCTTATTTGACTTACTCCATTCTCCTCCTGGATGCGGAGACAGATCGTTGCCCCTTTTAGGATGACTTCTGAATCTCCCATCTAATTTCCTTCCTTCGCACTGCGGAAGTACAGGACCCGAAACCGTATTCTCGGCAGGAAATGTCAGACCACTCGACTCGCTGTACACCACCCCGATTACTTCTCGAAGCAGAGCCAAAACTTTTCTTCTATTTTGCCCATCTAGATCTAGTTGGTGTTTTTATTGGCTACTGAGATTATTCTAAGATGGTCAAGAAACCTTCTTAATATTGCATGCTGGCCACTTGGGAATTAACGGAAAACTACCTGCAGTAATCAGTTTTTTTTCTTGAAAGATGTAATAAATTAGTCATCATTTAGGGGGGGGGGGAATCATCGCTTAAGTGTAGAGCTGCAAAGTCGTTTCGAAACATAGTAAATTAAAAGTTCAGTTTTCAAACAATTAAGTAATGAGATTTTTCATCAATTTTTTTAGAAATTATGAATTCTTTTTTCAATTACAAGTTTTGTCTTTATTGCGTTATTTTCTGACTTTGAATGACCTACTTAAGAAGAAGGTGCTGCTTTTTTAATATTTGTTTCCAAAATAAATAGTTTAGTCACATAAATGAAAGTAATCGATACAAGAAAATTTAAAGCTATTATTATTATTAGTTTAATCTTTACACCATAAATCCTTTTAAGTCGTGTAAGCGGGTGCAAATGTCGGTGCTTCAGCAAGTAATCAATAAAATTAATCCCGAATCAGCAAGAGCACTTCGTGATGCAGTCAAAACAATAAATGTATTTTTTGCTCAATTAAAATAATAAATTTCATGAAAATGAGGAACTGAAGTTTTTTTAAATTCGTTTCATAAAGGGGCGTTTTTCTTTTCTTTTTCTCTTTTTTTTTTTGTGAACCTTTCGGTTTTTTTTCATGATCTATTTCATAGAGAAAGGAAAGTTCCCTGCTAAACAAAAAAATAGATGGGGTAATGTGTTTATTTTGACGATACAAAAACTTGCGCTGTCTTTCGGTAATAGTGCCTTGAATCTTTCGGCTGTACACAGTGCTTTTAGAAAAAATCTATAATCATACTTTTTGTTCGGGCCAGATTAAAGCGGGACTCAGGTAGCTTCCTACTTCTACCAGTCCCGAATCATCAGGGAACCACAACCCTCCAATGATACTCTTCAAGCATAGGGGTATCAAGGAGGGCCAGGTCCACACAGCAATGTAGGAAGGCTGGGCTGACGCCGAGCTAATCTACCTCCGGTCGGTCACGAACTGTCGTCGAACTTCCCTTACCCGTGCCCGGGGGAGGGCAGCCCTAAGGCCACGTGCTAACAGGGTAAAGGAGTGAAGCAAAAAAGTCCCGAATCATCAAAACTACTGATTTGTAAAGGTTAAATGAAAAAATTATAATTGAAAACTTTTAATAATAAAAATTATCTTTTTTTTTTGCGGTAGAAACTTTGTTTTTATGATTTGGCTTTTCAACTCTGTCCAATTTCTATGTAGATTGATCTTACATATAAAATAACAATGGGTAAAGATAGGGAAAAACTCGTTTATTAATGTAAATGCTGCATATTTTCTGGTACGAATAATTGTTTTTGGTTCGATGTGTGATTTTTATGTAATATGGCAGTAAGAAGGCAAGGGGTTTTTGCTTGTAGGCGTAAAACCAATCACATAAAAAACCTTATAACCGTTATTACTGTTATCTCGTCCCATTCATAACCACAAAGCTACCACTCTGAGACCTATCATTGCAAAAGCTGAAGCCTGTCTTCTTGTCCAGTTGGCAGTTCTGGATGCAATTACCGCAATGAATCTGCTTCATCTTCATCTCCTTAATTACAGAATACACAGCTTGCTGTTTCAGTAACTCTCCTCGACTCTAATTGGGAATCAATTGGCGGCTTCGAATAGTTTAACTCGAATAGTTCGAAAGCCTTTCCAGATAAGCGGTCTATGAAGGCATTGCAGATTATCGCATTCGTTTTCGCCAGATGAGCTCGTGCTGTCGGCGATACACTATTTCGCTTTCACCCTTGCTCTCCGATGAGTGGATTTCCTCACTTCCATCATTTTGGGGAGTTATTAACGGACAGGCCAAAGATGATGTAGTTGGTGTAGCAGTAGACTTGAAAGTTATAGCCTAAGTAAAAATGAATTAGGAAATAAAAACTAATTTTAATTTGAATGTGAAATACTATTCCGTATCATAAGCTTTTGCATATGAATAATTAATAATATTTAAAGCTTTTTGAAACAAATTTCCTTGCAATTTTTTTTACGCCATGTATTTATTTTATTTGCACTTATTCTTTCACGATGATTTCTGAGCACAGTCCTTTTCAACTCTTAAAAATGTTAATTAGCTTGTCAATTTTTACACTTCTATGTATGGGAAAAATGTTTATGCATTTATTTCTTTTGCGAAAGTGAAACAGTTTTCCAAAATTATTTCATTTCTTTTGTCAGACAGACGTTAAATTTGTTTACAAATGTTTTCTTCAAACAAACTTTGAAATAATGTTTTACACACATCCATTTGTTTACTATTTCATTCAAAATTAAAAATGTTCATGAAAAGAATATTTTTAGAAAAGAAAAATGAAAGAACTTTTTCAAAATTTGCATAAATATTATATTTAAATTTATTACTGTTATTATTTTAAATTTTCTAAATATGGAACTCGAATGCGTCTTTATGCTTGCTTATTGAGAAAACACAGAGTGTTTGCAATGATATTCTGATATTGTACGGCAAGAATAACTGTTGTTTGTGTAAAAGATTTTACACCAAAAAAAAAAAAAGTGGGAAAGAAACTATTGGCCATATTTTTCAAAACTACCCTCTTGGTTTTTAACTTTTTTTAAAAACATGATTCAAGTTAAAGTTTGAGGAAAAAGCTTTATATCACGCCAACTATGCCAAATAGTCCCTTTTCGGATTATTTCCCCTCGTACCTGGAATATTTTTAGTAATATGTGTACTTTCCTATAAAATTCGAAACTCTCGGGAAATGTAGTAAAAAAAAAAAAAAACATATTCTAAACATTCCGCACTTCAGAGGAAAGAACTTTGAGCATGTGTGCAGAGGAGATGGACTTAGTTTCTTTAGAGATTTTCTCCTAAAGCCCGACCACCCGCCCCCAGCGACTCTTACGCCGCCAGCGACGAACGCAGACATTCGAAAAGACCCCGTCAGAAGGACGAATATTGATTTTTTCGGCACCCTTTTCAGACGGCTTTCTATTACCGCAAATAGGCGAGGCACCCTTTTGTCTTCATCCCTTATTATTTTTTCTTTTTCCTCATCTTTTTCTTTCCTTCTCTGCTTATTATTTTCATTTTGGCCTTGGATCATACGAGGAATGGATACTGGCTCTGAAGCGGCGACATGTTCTTGGTCAGTTTTTCGTGATTCTCGACGCGATCTCTTTTATTACTCCCAATCATTATTCTTTCTTGGCGTTTCCGAATATCTAATCTTGTCTTTTTATTTTTGTTTCCGAAAGCAGTTCTTTCTCCCGATGAAGCTTTGTAATATGATAGGGTCGAAAGCGATTTTTTGTTCCTTTTAATCCACCGCAAAAGTTGAAGTTGATGGGAATAATTGAAGAAGAAACTTTGAAAAATGTTCAGATAATTTCTTCTTTCTATTTCTGTTCTGTTCAAATGAAGAGTTTAATACTTACTTCAGAGAACCTTGAATGTTTTAGTATTGAAACTGTATGCTAGAAACCCCATTCAAAGCTCGAATTATTTCGGATTTCCCTGTTTGTGTTTTTTTTCCTCCTCAACTCGATAAGTGCACTTCGAGTAATATATTTTACCCAGTGTTTTAGATGAATTGGTAAGAAAAACCTCAATGGGGCTAATATTGTCGTTTGTGCAGAAAAAAGTGATTTCAACGAAATTCTAATAAGAATACATTTTTGTATAATTTGTTCTATTCCGTAGAGGAGGAAGAACATAAAGTTGCTGTAGAGAAAGTACTTTTTGGATGCTACAAACAGGCTGCACAAATTATGATGCAGTAAAGCCTCGCTATAACAATATCCAATGCAGCGAGAAATCCCTCTTTAACGATAGTATTTTGAGGTTCCTATGAACCTGCATGCAACATAGTGTTAATCCCCTTCTAATGTTATGTTTTCTTTTGTAATTTTCACTTTTTGAACTCGATACACCTATAGGAAATGTAATGCGGTTTCAGTACATATTTCTACTGTTATATATTAGTTAATAGACATATTTGTGCTGTGTGTATTTTTGGTATTGGTAAACTTTTACTGGTAAAATTTCCTATGGTAAAAATCTTCTTTGCATATCATGTTTATACTAATAGGATGCTATTAGCATAAATATAGAACAGGCAAAAGCAGACATTTCTCTAGGTTAACTGTTGTGATAGGGTGAAACCTCTACAAAACGATGTTTTCACAATAACGATTGTTGCTATTCATTCAAGAAAATAATTTAGTTTCAACTACCTTCAAAAGGAAGAAAAATTGTTTTCAAAAAATTTTAGTATCGTAAAAATATTGAGACTCATTTTTGTAAATCCGCATCTCAATCAAGGATATAGTTTGCTCTTTCTTGACAGTCAGTTTTCAATTTCATTTTACACCATATTTGGTTCCTTATTTTTTTTGATAATCATAATTTTCAAGTCCCCTCTACTTAACTTAATTATGAAATATTGTAATAATATGAGTAATAATTTAAGGTAAAACCATTATACTTATCATGTCTTTTTTTTTTTTGAATTTATATGTTAATTTTAATTTCTACAATACTGAATATTTACTTCTTAACAACAAATTTATGCATTGATGTTAGTTTTATTCCAATTAACAACTACTTGATTTAATATCTGCACTTGATGCAACCGGAGGTGTCTGGAGTGCCTCGTAGCGTAAAGAGATCTCTTCCTATTTTGCTCCTCTCTACAAACGTGATTAAGTGCTTCAAGAGCCCTTTCATGTTGTCCCGTCTCTCTTTCGTCAGTTTGCTATCATCGTCATTCACTTCCTCTTCAAAAATGGCTACACGTGTGTGTTCTTAGTTTCCTTCGTCAATATAGAATATCCTGGAAGTGACGGATCTACGAATATTTTTAACGAAGAAAAATCGTTCACACCCATGGATAGCTTGAGTGAAACAGCAGCAGTTTATTGGTAACTGGAAAAATTTTTTGGCTATGGTCTTGTCTGAAATATTACAACGTTGTTATCTAAAGCAAAAAAAAAAAAAAAAAGCTATAAAAAAAAAAAAAAAAACAACAAACCAAATGTAAGTTCTAACACTTCTCGAAACTTAAAACGAATTGTTTAATTCATGTTTGAAATTAAAATTTTGTTTTCTTCGCAGATGCAGAATTTCCATTTAATCAGGGGTCGCGCCAAAGGAAATTCCAATTAATCAAAACGGACCCTTCACAAAATTCCATTCAATCAAAAGAAACCCTTCACAAAATTACGAGCTACCCTATTTTACTTTTTGCAGAATTATTTATTAAGTAAGCTGCTAAAAATAATAAAAATCGTTACCACTGTACGTTTAAATTTTGAATTTTCCCAAAATTATTTGATTTTTCACAAAAATCTTTTTAAGGTGAAAAAGGCTGGATCGACACCTGGTTTAATAGAAAATGAATATCATTCGGGAGGTGCTGTGATGAGGATAGGAGTCGTGACATTTTGAGAAATCATGATGTGATATGTTTAGTTTGTAGTAGTTATAAAAGGAAAAAGAATGGAGGGACATTCCACGAAACGAATTTTTTGGTACTGCCTTGATAAAAGAAGACAATCTCACCCCATAACTGTTCATCTCCCAGTTCGAAAATGCTCAGGATAAGAATCCATGTCAGAAATTCATAGAAAAGTACTTGAATTAGTTTTGCAAACAAAAAGGAAAGTTAAAATTGAAAAATAGAAATGTGGAAGAATGAAAAAAAGAGGATGGTCTTCTTAATTTTTCAAAGCATAAAAAAAGTTTTTTGCGGGGGAAGGGGCTGATTTTTTTCTTTTCTTTCTTTCCTTATTTTATTTGCGAAGGATTGTAGAAGCTTTTTGTTAAGAAGTGAATCCAAATGAGATGAATGTCGAATTTTCTAGACTTTTTGTTGTAGTTATGGGGTACCTTATTCAGGTGTTTTGATCATCAACAAAAGAAGAAAAAGTTTTATTATCATAAACAGTGTGTAAACCTAAAAATACAAAACCAATATACAATATCAGGATAAAATAATTGAAGAAACCTTTGAGGTCAAAAATGACCCCAGGGTCTTTAGTGTAATCAAAATGGGAGGAACTCACAAGGGTGAACTTCCTTCACACAGTAAGTAGCTTTTGTGATTGTCTGTGATTAACCGTTTCGAAGTTCCAGTACAATACGGTTCACGCTTTAAAAATCTAAGCTCTTCAGGTATTCTGAAAATATAGTTCTGAAATAAAAATTTCTCTTTAACTAACATCCCAAATTGTTATAAAGCCAATATTTTGAAAATTGCCGCCCTTTGTTGGTCGGAAGTTATTCTTAGCCAATAACGACAATTCCCGAGAGAATCAATGAATTCCGTTTCTGACGTAAACCAGTCTACGACTTTAAAAATCGAAAGTTCTCTCTTTTATGTATAAAATAAAAATTTCGCCCAAAATAACGCCCGAAATCTTAATGAAACCAACATTTTGGAAGTTACCCTCCGCTATCGACTAAGATATTATTTCCTCTCGCCCATAAAATCCTGCGGCCCGCATGCCATCAGCCCGAGCTTTGCCACCCCTCGTAAAAAGGGACTGAAAACTTTTACTGGCATAGCTGATTTTTTCGCCACCATTTCCATAACAAAAGGCCGACGACGCGGGCTACGTCTTTTCCTTTATTGGAATGTTTTCCCTTTGGAGCATCCCTCCAGCGCCTCTTTTCGCATTCTTTTCATCGATAGACGAAGCGGGGGTGCGTGGGTGGTCACTGTGCCCCCTTCGCACTTTCCCCCCCCTCCCTTTTCTTTTCGGTTCTATATTGATTGCTTTTATGCTATTATCCGATACACTCATCTTGATAAAGAATCTTTTCTTTTTTGTTAATGTGCTTAACAATGCAAGATGCATCCATTCTTGCTCGATACTAATTTTTTGACATGATTGACGCCTGCCCAAAAGCGTTTGAATTTATCAAAGCAAAAATATCATTGCGTTTTGTGTTAAAATTTTTATTATTGTTCATTCAGTTTCATTGAATATTATAATCCGACAGCTCTATTTACAAAAAACAAATACGTTAATTAATAAATGAAAATACAAAGATTATAAACAATAAGTAAACAACAAATTGAATATTATTAATAATGATTTTTTAAAAATGCATTCATTTATTTTTAAGCCGTTTTTTACGTCAGAAGGAAAATTTCTACGTTGTTTCTCCGATTATTTTTTCATTTACATCAAAATGATTTATTTGTAATATTGTGAAAAATAATTTCAATGTACATTCTCGAAAAAAAAAATTTAATATTATTTGCATAAAAATGTAGGACCAAAGTTTAACGAACAGAGAGAAAACTTACAGCCTGATATGGTTAGCATACGTTATAGATGTGAGTAATATATATATAAACATTATATTTTAGAATTGATCATACTTCATATTGTGTATATTTGAGCATGCTAAACGCACACATACGCTCATTTCATATAATTATGATGAAGAAATGAGCAAATAAATAAATAAAAATTAAATGAATTAAAAAAATCATAGTTCCCCTCATTTGTTTTTCTTTTTTCTCCCCCCCCCCCTCTCTTTTTGGAGGAAGAGGTGACCTATTTTGTTGAAGCAAAATTAATTACTGCATCTTTTATAACTAGTCTTAGTATTTAGAGAAAAAATAAATTGAACTTCTTTGAAGTGTCATAGATTTATTAGTTCACTTTTTTATTTACCAGCCCATTTCATTGGATTTATATTCAAAAGGACTTTTGTGCGAATATTTTGCTTATCTCGTAAATTTCTGGGAGAATCATGTCTTTGAAATACAGAGTGGATGTGTTTCTAATTTGAATAACGTTTGTGTCAAGTAAGAGCAAATATAATCAATCTTTTGTTAACTTTAAATTTAACTTATCTTCCTTGTGTGGAATTGTGTTTTTAATTTATTTACAAACATTTCTGTGTAAACAAATTCCTTCTGGAACGTTTTTTTTAGTATTAAGAGTATCTTGAGGTGTAACTATGATTTCTACATGATTTCTTCAAATTGTGAGAATCTAATTGTGAGAAATAAATGAAATTAATCAATTACGCCGTTGAATATTTTAGATCAAATATTTATTCCCTGTTGTCTTTCTCCGGGGCAGTTGCAGTTAAGTGAATTGTGATGTTTATCGGCAAAACTTTCCTACAAATAGGTAAGCGCAAACACACACACATGTATACATATATACTTGAAAATGATGCGCTTAAAAATGAGAAAATATACCAGGTTATTTTTAAAAGTCATTTTGAGTTAAAAATGAGCAAGCGCTGTTCTCAGTTTTAAGTACCGATGCTTACTCAGAAATTATAGTTAGAGAAAGGGAAAACTGCACTAAGTTAAAAATTTATGGAGAAACTTTACGTTCATAATTAAATCAAGTTGCTCTGTATTAACGTTTCTCCAGAACGATGGTATTGTATTTACCGCGCGAGACGTCGGAACGATTCATTAAAGTGAGTAGTCTGTTCGTCTCTTCAGAGCAGGAATACAAGATGAACAATTCGTCGGATTCAGATCGGATGCAGCAAAATAAGAAAAGTCTACCAGTGCATAAATGATGCTTTTCTCGATTGGGATATGAACAAATTTGGCTCGAAAGTACTTTAACACCCGTAGGTGGTATGTTTGGAAGCTATTCAATCCGACTGTCTCCCTGATCGCCCGATGTCTTCATGGCATAGTGGTTAAAGCATTAGCGTAGAGTGAGAACAGTTCGGTTCGCGTTCCTTTCCGCAAAGAGGAAACATTTTTTTTCTTTTAGTGGTTCAAAAATAAGATCGTACCTGATCATTTTTGAAAAAAGGGTTACTTAAAAAATAAGAACTCGGTTTTTTAAATCGGAGTTCATTTTGACTCGAAACTCTTCCGATAATATGATGTTCTTAAAAATAATTTTCTTTATCCCAATAGCAAGAATTCTGATTAAACAGTGTATATATGTAGTCCTCTTTTTTTTAAAAATTCAACACTTAATCTATACACCTGACTGCCACATAACTTGACTTGTAAAACTTAACTCTTAATTAGTTTCCGTTGATCGCAGCAAATTTAAACCCGGAATTTTAGTGGTTCAACAATATATGACGGCGTATGAGGTTATGGACTACATTTGGCACAAGAGAAAAAAAATAAAGTATTCCGAGCTTAGTCACAAAATAAAATATTGCCACGAAATCAGTGATAGAGTTGAAGACCCTGACATCGTGCTTGCCAACTACTATAGAAGCTTTGAAATTAAATGGTTCAGTAACAATTTCACAAGACCAGAGAAGCTGATTGAAAACTAGGAAACAGGAACATTTTAGAGTAGCCCCTCTCTGACCTATGAATACTTGCTCTAGCGCCACTCCGTGGTCCGAAAAGTTTACTAGGAATCCCAATTATAATTTTAACTTATTTAATTTAGTAATTTTTTGTTTATGTTGTTTATAGCAAATTAAAAAATTGTTATTTACAATTTATTTTGCAGAGGAAACCTTTTCTTTCGTTCTTAAAAAAATGTTCGTTTTTAAATTTTTAATGAAATTCTGATATTCGAAAGTTGGAACAGATACATTTCCGTGCTCCAAGCAGAAAGTCGTTGCTCCTGCTCTACGCTCCTCCCCAAATCTGTGTTAAAAATGATTTTGGAGAAAATTCATGGTTTACCAAACCTAAACGATAAAAAATCTTTTTCTTGCTACTTTTGTAAATCATATTCCGTAAAGTTCATGCGAAGTATTTTAATTCAATAAATTTTTATAATATCATAAAGGTATTTTTATTGTATTACCGTTTATAATTTGATTTATAGCCTTGAAAATCAACATCGCCTAAACGCACCTCGTTTTAAACATATATACCTTGGACCCTCCGATGTCCTTATAACAGAGTGCGACTGTAATTTTTCTACAAAGAAAATTCAAATGATGTTTTTAAAATATAAGGAAAATATCAGCAAAAAATTTCATTGAGAGATGTAGCATGTGAATAAGCAATTTTCTTCAATGAAAATTTTAAAAAAATCCTTTTTCGATACAGAAGAAATAGATTCTGCACTGTCACTCTGGCAACAAACCACTCTGTATCTTCTTTATTTCTCATCCTTGTGCTCTCATCTTATCGATCTGAGGGTTGCGTTTGTTCTTTGACCTTTGGTCACTCGGGTTAAACGGACAAGTTCCCGATCCCTTTGACCCGCTCTGATACCTTGTTTCCCTCTTAATTCATTGTCTTGAATGGGGGCCGGACTCATATTTCTTCCATTACGTCACCCAAGGGAGCTGTTCAGCATTGTTTGCGAAATGTAATTCAAACTCTTTGAATATTATTCGCATGGATTAAGGAATAGAGGGATACAATTCCAACCGCAAAACGCTCGCTAATAAAATGCGATAAAATGCAAATTTAGTTTGATAAATGTAAACATAGCACGAAGAGTATGTAATCTGTATTTGTATTAAACTCCACAAAATGCAGTTAGAGAATTGGTAGTTTGGGACGCGATAAATTATTTCATTTGCATTGCGAATTACAGTTGCAAACAATCATAATGATTTAAGGTAAAATTGATATGCAACTATATTTTATATGTCTTTAAAATTGTTTGTCTTGTTTTTGTACTTGAGATTTCTTTTAATTTTTAAAATGAGGTTTTGAATTTTAGGATTATTTTAACGGATCTGGTTTTGAATGAAGATTGCATTGTATTAATGTTTTTTTTCTGTTAAATTTACAATTTTTTTTTATTTTCTGTAATCTGTACGGTTTAGGAACGTTTTGTCAAGCTAGAAACTTTTAATTTTTGTACTTTCCTTATGAATAATAAACATGTCTCTGCCCTGGAGATTTGATGGCTGAATACTCTTGCGAAGCAATTTGTGCGAACTTAGAGAACGTTCTTTAGTCTACAAAATCAAAGTAATTGTTGCCAAAAATGTGGATAGAAATAATAAATGTATGGAGCCTGGGTTTTTCAACATAATGTTAGACCCTGGTGGTTTTGGTCGTTGGAGGAGAATTTATTAGAAAACTTTTTTGTGTTATATATCTTTCTGAGGATGAACTTTCTGAGGTATAGTCATTACTTTTAGCTTCCGTTAAAACTTTCCTGGCAAAAAAATTAGATCGTCAAAATATTTTAAAGTGCACTTGACCATTTAAGTTAAGGGAAAATATTATCTTTACAGCTAAATCTCTGAAAAGGTCGCTTAATCCTAATTACTTGTTTTTCAATTGGTCCGGTGAAGGTGACGTAATTTTCAGACATTCTGTTTTGAATGATGTTTCTTTCATCTCTTTTCTTAGAATTTTTTGTCTATTTTTGGGACAGCCTAAACGAGATTAAAAATTTTTCAGCCTGATGCCAATTAGAATCAAAGAATCAGAACCTACATTGTATTTAAAAACAAATAAGAAATCCTGACGAACACTTGGGGTGATTTTTGCTGCTTTTTATTTAAAAACTGTCTTACAATAAGCACATTTTCAAAGAATTACCAAAAAATTACTTTTCCGCAAGGAATAAGTTTGGTGTCTAAAAATACCCCCTCCCCCACACCAAAGCATTTATTGCTTTTTGCTGGTGCCAGATTTGGTTTCAATTGTTTCCTGCTGTCGCTTCCTACAAAAATAAGAGGATGGAAAAAATAGTATCAACCATCACCCATTGTTTCTCGTTTACGATGTTAGGAAGAAAAGCAAAGTAAGGAAGAGCTTATGTCGTAACTGTCGGCGCTAAAGAAGGACAGAAATTTTCATGTGTCGCTTTTTCTTCTTCTTTTTTGTTTTCTTCCCAGAATTGAAATATTCAATAAATACAATGTTATGACATTTTCATTGCAAATGCGTTTCTTGCGATTTTGTACTTTTCCTCCCCTTTTAGAATATAGCCTTAGGGTTAGTATGCGTTGCAACATAGCGCGGGTGGGATATGTTGTATTATATGAAATCTCGTTAAGAAATTTTTACTACAGTAAATATTTTCGAGTACGAAATGTAATAAAAATAATAATGGATTCGAATTTGGTGAACGATAATTTTTTCTGGGTTGGAGGGTTTGGTTTATATAGTACCACCAGACCCATACCAATACCCATCACTAATAATATATAAAAGTTCAGAAAATATTCCAAAACGTGATATAAAGCATTTTCAATGTGACGTCTAACATTCCATGTTTGAGAATCTTGACGCTGAGTAGCCTTTGCTGCTTAGCCATTGGAAGCAAACGTTTCTCGGATGTAAAAGGGTTAAAACCCAAGAGTACGTGTGCGTGATAACTTTGCAAATTTGTGCTTTCATTACTTTGATTTGACTTAATTATTATTGCTGTCTTATGTTCCTCTTTCAGAAATACAAGGTACGTATAATTTCATTGCATCATGTATTCAAAAACATTATAAACATTTTAACTGAAAAATGAAACCTGTTGTTTGGATCACGAACTAAAAAGATTGATTGCAAATTTTGTGCCTAAGCTTGTAATTTTAACTGTTGGGGTAAAAAAGCATGCAGCGACTGATGCTTTTTTAAAATTGTGTTCATTCGGAGAAACATTTGGTTTAGGGATCATTCATAAATGATGTCATGCTTCGAGGGGGGTTCGGGAAATTGTGACAAGGGGAGAGGAGGGGGTAATAAGAAGTGTGACATTATGCGAATGCAACATAGCGTGACATGTGACAAAGGGGGAGGCGGTATGTTGAAATGTGACATTTTGTGACAAAGGTTGGAGGGGGTCAAATATATGGGGAAAAAGCGTGACATCATTTATCAACGGTCCCTTATTGACGCAAATAAAGACATAAATTACCTCCGATTTTTGGTTTCGTTCTTTATTCTTTCTTTTGTGAGTATTGCAAAATGATAACTTGAATATCCCAATTTATGACCTGATATAAATTGGAATGTTATGCTAAAAACTGTGAATTCAAAATATATCCGCTTTTTGCTTAATATTCAAGAAGTATTTGAATAAATTAGGTTCAGTTTCAAAAATTTTTGCTATTTTAGAACAACGTGATCCGTCGTAACAATTGATGATCATCAACATTCTATAACTCTATTTTATCTCCATTTATTTTATTTCTATTTATTATTTTAAAATACATTTGTATTACATACATTAGGTAATAATACACCCCCTAACCTCGAAAAATTTCGCATACTTTCAAAGGTATCAGTAACTCGTGCTGTCGGCAATTATAATCAATCGATTCATCATGCGTGAGATGGTAACATTATTCAGGACTCAATTCTATTGTTTGCATGCTCGTGCGTAGAATTAATTATTGTCGCTCATTTGCTGTTCTTTTTGAAGTTTTGTCTTACTTACTTTTTTTGTCTATTTGTATGTCTTGTGATTTGCATGGTGATGATCATTTCTTAGATTGTTGTCATGGTTCGTTGTCTTCTTCAGGCATTTTGTTCTTATTCAACTTCAACCAATTCTCGCTGCTCAGTTTCAAATGCATACTTTCATTTTAAAAATTTGGAACTTCCAGGGTTTTATTGCCATTTATTCACGTGCAGAACTGTCTATCCAAATAGCATGGCTTCATCATTCCCGTTACACATTTTAGGAACTAAACGAGTTTGAGATTCTAAAATTCTGTTGAGATTCGGTATGGTACATTTAAGAAAATGATTTATTATCGCTTTAAATTTAACGAACGTCTGCCTATTACTCTTTTAGAAATTAAATTTCTGTCATCTTCCAAAAATAAAATAATTTGCTATTCTTCTAAATAACTAAACTTTCATTCACTTGTTTCAATAGCAAACGACTCGTTTACAGATTGTAGAATTTAGCACCCAGCTTGTCTACTTGTAATTGTTAATTCGGTATTCCGTCCTAACACATGATAAAGGAATAAGAGCTAATCTCTTAGCTTTTGAATGTCTCAAAGAATAACAATAAACATATGTTTGCTATTACTAAATATTAATTAACCTTTTCCCTCAGGCAGGCTGTTAAGGAATAAAACATACTATTTGCATTTAGGAGGTATTTAATGTATGGATTGCAGTCCTGTTAAAGAAATTAACCAAAATGGAAACCAGTATGGCTATAGTGTTAAGCAAGAAAAAGAAGGAAACTCTACTTGTATGGTTAGCATGATTGCAAAAAAAAGGCAATTTTTACTGGTACAGCAGTTGTACTCGCAGTTTTCAAAGGTGTATTACTATTTAGTGAAAAAAAGAAGAAATGTGAACCAGCCGAGCTTGTATTTTTTGATGCATTCTTATTTACTCCAAGATTCCTTGATACAATGCTTTATATTTTCATGTGACTTGTTAGTTTTTTATTTTCTATTTAATGCCTCAAGAGCATCAATACTCTATACTGCGCTAGAACAAGTTTTGTTTAGGCGAAGTTGACGGATATATAGGCCGTCAGGGGTTGAACTGAGAAGGCTCGTAAAGGGAAGGGTATTATGGATTAGGTTAAAATAATATGTTGAATTATAAGTAAGATGAACTTCTCAAAATGTGTAGGTAATTGTGCAGGTTAGTGCACTTATTGTCTGGCTCAATGGTAATAGTTTTCGTTCTATAACGCTGACAGTGCTGCCTGTCCTATCAGTTGTCAGTCTTGTCGGCCACGTTTGCCGAATGTGATTTGGTTACTTTCGATTGCATTACAGTCATTTAAGGACAAACTATTTGATTTGACCAAGCTGAGTTTCTTTTCACATAATCACTTTCCCAATCTCTAACAGCAGGCGTGGATACAGAATAAGCCCTTCCTTGAGACACAAGTATTATTAAAAATTGCATGAATAACGAACTAAAACTTTATTTTCATTTGGAACAAATCTTCCGGGAGACCGTTAAAGTCGCAAAATAATTGGGGCAATTTTTTAGTTTCTTCAGCAAAATCCTGTATCCGCGCATGTCTTACTACTGTCTATTTTCCTAAGCCGAAACCTTCTTTCGTTTTACGCATGCGTCAGGAATGCTTCAATTTCCTCGAAATAAGGGTAATAAAAGAAATAAAGATGGAGATACGTTTACTTTTTGCGAAGAATAAGGAACTAGCTGCGTTCTTTTTCTTTTCTTTTTGTGCAAAATATTCAAATAAGAAATGGAATAATTCAACGTCGAGAGAAATAAAAAAATACTTCACTAAAATAAAACTTCCAAAACTGTGGTCTCAGCGTTTTACCTGAGACAAAGGAATCGTTCCCGACTGGTAGTCGCGACTTTCGAGAACAAACTAATTATCAAACAATGTAATAAATAATCATACACATATTTGGAATTAGTATGGGTTAATCTATAAAATGGCAGTTAAAATCTTTCGTCCAGATTTATGTGACGTAAGCTTAAAACTGAAAATTGTGATGTGAGACACGGGGGTTGGCGCATACGTCGAAGGGCAGGTTCGCTTTATGTGTAAAATCATAGTGGTTTTGTAACGTTTGGCATGTATTTTAAATGTGTTATACTGCATGTAAATGTTGCTTTTATTTTTGATAATTGCGATACTGGGGCCTTCAATTGCTCCGGACATCTGTTCTAGAAGCATCAGGGAGCTTAACCTGACCAACGGAAAGGAAAGAAACAATAAAACGAAAAGGAGAAATTTGACACCCATCAGAACATAATACTTTTTTTCGTATTGATAGTGCTTTAGGTACAACGGTATTTATTTCGCTTTCACATTTAATTTGTGATTTCAATTTCAAAGTCTGCTTAATCTTCTGAGGAATAACGAATTCTGCTGCTGTTATGGTTATAACGAAATTTCGCAAGTTTCACTCAAGCATTTCGTCACTCACTTGATTGGGCAACAGGCCTGATGCAAATAACGTCTAGAATGATTTATATATTAGTTGGTTCTAAGAATATTACGGGGCTGGAAAATTTTAATTTCGATTGAAAATAATGATGAAAAAGCACATTTTGTTAGATGTGATTTTGTAAAATATTCAATGCGCTTCCAAACTGCGAGCTTTTTGTTTTGAAACACTTATCGTGAAAAATTTCCAGTCTTTGTTAAGATAGTACTGGATTTGTAAACACACGGAAGTAAGTGCTAATGTTTTGTTTTTCTCTTTAAATGTTAGTTGTTAGTTAACCCCTTAACTGGTCATTTTTTTCCCAGAAATGTTCATAAAAAAGCATACTTTTTGTTACATATAATTAAACTCTAAGCTTGGTATAAAAGGATAATGAAAGTTTTTTAGATATATATATTCAAAAAATGAATTTTAACATCTTTTCTTTTACTAGTTTAAAATACAAATGCACCTAACTGTTTGCTTTTTGCAATCCCACAGACCGACAGGCACACGTTTTTTCCCATCTCAAAACCCTACTTTTATTTTTTTTATTTTTCAATCTTTGTTTAATTGATATTTGTTTTTGATTTTTTTTTCGTCTTTAATGATATTTTAAAGCTATATTGAGTCTTCTTTCATACTCTTTCCCTTTCTTTTTTTTCTGTTTTTTTTTTACTAGAGTAAGAAGGTTTTTATTTCTTTTGAAATTTATTTATTACTTTTTTTAATTTAAGAATTATCTTACTCTCATTCAAAGAGAAAATAAGTGTTATTTAAGATATTTTCTTATGAAAATTGTAAAAAACGAGTAAATAAATAATTTAACCGCTATGAATTAAAAGCACTATATCAATAAGCACTTGATGCTAATGTTTCCCTAAATGCAATTCAGCTTTTCGGGGGAGGTTATGGTTACTGCTAAGTTTTTTTTTTTGGTGTAGATTACTTTCTGGTATAGAATAATACGTGCGTGCCAATATGACGTGTGCTCTGTTGCATTATTTTGTAACACGTAAGGGTCAGAGAACAAATGTGTTTCATTACACTATTGCCCTTGTTATAAATATTTTAGCTTTCAAGAGAGCTTCTGCAGGATTAATTATTTGTCCATCTGACAGTCAAATTTCCTCTTCATCCAGTCCAGGCTGAGCAGTCGCTTTCGACAATGGGTCGCATCTCGGCCATCGTGATCGATTGTGCGTTTTTTAATGACGTTTTAATAAGCGGCAGGTTGTCTTTTTAAAAACTGGGTGTGCCGGGAAGACACCGCCCGCGGAGTCATCATTAAAAGGGGTGTGTCTCTCCTCCGGGAAGAACCCCTCGACATGAACGGAAGTTTGCGCCTGTCAGTTCTATCTGTTCGGGCACAAAAAAAGTGATGAAAAGACAAACTTAGTGTCACTTAATATCAAGTTTTTTTTAATGACATTGCAAATGGAATAAAAAAAATTTGTAAGTATTAAGTTGATTTCAAATATTGCTTGTTTTAGTTAATTTCCCGAATGAAATACAAATTACGATTTACGTCTAATCAGGAAAATACACTAATAGTGTAATCAAAGAAACAAATAAAATCGTTATCATTTGAAAAAGCACTCGCTGCAAATTGAATTTTACCTCTGTCTTAAATGTAGTTTTAGTTAATTGTGGAGTGGTACGCAAATTTTCACAAGTAAAAGGCGTATATAAAAACGGAACAAACTGATCATGGTGGTGGTTGTAGAGGTGGATGCAGATTGTATTGTATAATAAAATTATCTTTCTAATGCAAGTTATTCTTTCGTATCAGCTGTCTGTAATGTTTTGTTTAGGAAGCGTTTGAATTCCATTTTACAAATTCTATTTCATTGTTACGACACGTTGACAAATATATATCATGTTAAATCTCGCGATGTATATCATGCTTTTTATAGAGCTGATATATATCATGATAGGTATGGAATCATTTAATTTTTTTATAGTTTCAACCCCTTTAAATTCAACTTGGATTCCCTCATTGACTCATTTCTGCATAAATGGAATAATAAACACAATAATGTAAGAAAAACCAAGATGGAGCCAACTTTATTAGTTGTGATGAACAAGGTTATGATGAGAACACATAAATTCGCAGTGATACTGAATTATGGGTTCCTCCTTTTGAATTGACTTTGGCTCCTTGGCAAAGAGTTACGTAACCCACTAAAGTGATAATGCAATAACATTTTCTAAGTTTAATTTTGTAAAACTAAACATGAAATAAACCAACACCAATGTAATATTTTACTATTATGTTTTTATAATTATGATGCATTAAGATTAGAACTACATAAACTAATGTGCAATTGAAATTTTCTCGTAACCGGATGAATAAAGCTACAGTTATTACGAAATTTATTTATTAATCAAATGTACAACAACCAAGAGGAGGGATACACATATTGTCCGTTTCCGAAAGCGGAGATTATCCGTAGGGAAGATTCTATTCGGCGATGGTAGTTGATACGCTGAGATGGGCACTTTTCGAAATCATATTTTACGCTACATTTTTTGCTTTTCCCCGATTCTATTTCCAATTGAATCTTTAACACAAAAGATAAAAGAAAAATCAAACACACAGAGTTTATTATTCTTCATAAAAACTAAACATTTCCTAATCTTTATTCATCCTCTCACCCTATTTCGATAAAATAGAAGCAGACCTGACGCATTCGCAAATTTGAGGAAAATATCGGCTAAGCAAGTCGGACATTATGTATGAATGTTTTTGATTTGTGTAAAAAGAGAACTATTTTTGAATAACTCTTGATCTATTAAAAGTGTTTCATAACTGCAAGTGGATTTCAATTAACCAAGAAATATTTTATAACTAATAAGCTCACTTAACAAAATCATAGTTTACAAATTTCATTTTTATATGAGTTTAATTTTTCATTAGTTTGGACAAGAGCACTTGCGATATTTATCAAATTCTTGATGTTGTTATATCTTAAATATCCGATATTATGATATTTATACAAAAATGCCATTTTTCATCGCTGTCATGAGGTAGACTTATTAATAAGAATCCTTGCTGTGTTTGAATTAAAAGATTGTTCTTTTAGTTATAGAAAAGAAAGATTAGACCGACAAGGTGAAATGCATCAACTACGTCTCGCAGATGAGAATTTCCTGCCTTAAGTTGTGAATCAGAATGGAAACCTGAGTAAATAGTGGTGAAATATACACCAAATATATCACATGATTATCCGTAACTGTCGGAGGCATGTTTGGAGTGTCTGATAAGGATACTGTCACAAAGTAAACTGGCTGGTTTTGAAATCAACCGCTTTTTAGCATTAAACAATGGAATGTCATTTACTCAAAAGTCTGAGTTTAAGGCTACTTAAAAAAAATATACTTGAAAATAAAAATTACGTAAGTATAAGTATTCGTCAGAATTTTAATTTAAACTAAATGTGAAAAAAATAAATGCTTCGTAAATTTTCTTTGACGGAATTAGGATTAGGTATTTATCAACAGGTCTCATTAAATAGAGAGTTACATTTTATTCTGTAGTTATTTGAGCTTCTATTTAATGCACTTTTATGCATATGTTTCCCGGAAAGGTTTAAAAAAAGGGTGGGGGAATGATTTATTACTCTTTAATAACTTTTACTTATTCACAAAGTTATGTTTTTCTAAACACTAGTGTTAAGATGTAGGTGACTTGTAAATTATTGTATTCAGATTTAAATCACTAAGAATTTAAAAAGAATTATTTGATTTCGCATGTATATTTTTTATTCAAAAGATAGCGTGACATATTTCTACTGTGATAAACTTTAAAACAGAGAATATTTGATGAGTACCGTATATTAAAAAATAAATAGCTTTTATTATTAATTGGAGTGAGCATTTACTCTCGATAATGTGCAAAATGAAGAGTAGATTATGCCGTGGAGACTGTAAAACATGGAGTTTCTTCATATTATTTTACTTTGAGAAGCTTGATAAATCGGGAAATTATAACGATATCGAGTGAATGCACGACTGAGGTTTAAACTTTTGTCTGAAACTGACTTTATAGCCAGAATTCTTTGGATCTGTTTCGTAATGAATCCAGGGAACACGCTTAATTTTATAATCTAAAAATTGTTGAAATATCTAATTTTATGAGTGCTTTTTGTTCTTAAAATACCTTTTTGTTTTGAAAAAGGAGAAAACGAAGGGGATAACATGTGTAGAAATGGCAGATATTGGGGAAAAAAGATTCTTGCGAAGAACTTTTTGCTTAAAACAAAATTAAGATTAATGTGTGTGTAGGTTTAATACTTCTCTTCCATTGTAACACTTGTGCGTAAAATTGTTGGCGTGTTGTTCCAAGTGCTTTCCTTGCCCTTTCTTCTCCATTTATGCCACTTGGTGACTTCCACTGACAATCTCTACCATGTCTCAAACGTGTACGGAGTAGCAATTGAGCCGCGAAGTGCTTTCAAAGGAAGGGTTTCAAAATAAAGGGGCAACTACAGGAGAGAACAGCCTCAACTAGTGCTTAGGCCCGGATTATCTTTCTGATAAATTTCTTCTTTGGATCGTGACTGGAAGTAGAACAAGTGTGTGACACATACGCTTCCGTTTCGGTTTTTAAATATTCCCCTACTACGAATTGAGATATATAGTAAAAGCCTGGGCTTTTTTTCAGTGGAGCCTTAAAAACTACGATTTTATTTTGAGATTATCTTTTATAATTATAAAATAATTTTTGGGATAAAAAATAGAACCGACTTCAAATTATAAATTGCGCTAATTAATTCTTTAAACAACATCGATACGACTTTTATACATAATTTGTGAAGTCGGGGCGAAATTATCTAATTATCATTACGCCATGTGTTACTCTACATTGAAACTGTTGCAAATTCTGGATCACTGTAAATTCCGGCGCATGCTCCATCTTCACTATTCATCAAGGAACCATCAGTGTATACATGTGCCCAAGTCACAATGTTACGTGTAATCGTACAAATATACACGTAACGCAAATATTAAATGTAACTTTCTTTCGAATAATAGTTTCAACTTGTTTGGCGCTTGCATGCGAGACTACCGATCCACCTGCGAGTATATGTTGCGTCGAAAAAACCATTCAGTGTGTGCGAAGATTCAGTGTGCCTTCGTGAAAACGGGTGTGTCCGTCGTGTGTACTTATGATATGCAAGTGAATAAAAAATCTATGATACAGCCCACCGAGAGTGATTATTCAGCCTTTGCTATAATATAAGCGTATGCGTATTTATGTAATGTGTATATATTAATAGTTTATGTTTCTCAATACACAACGCTTTCTTTTTAGGTAAGAAAATTCCTGTTGTTTCTTTATAAATCAGGATTGATTGTTTCATGTTCTTTCTTCAGGCAAGGTATGATGTTTTCAAATTGTATGGTATTAATTCTTCTTAAAGCGTGTCATGTTATTGATGAAGTAAAATATAATAATTGAGAAAAAAATCCCGTTAAACAAGATGTTCTTCCTGTCGAAATCTTATGGAACAAACTGGGGTCAGTTGGCTATAAGGGCAGGCTCCGTCCATTTAAAAAAGTCCGAGGTGTATAAGACAGTCACGCCATCCAAGGGTGTGTTGTCACATTGTTGAAAAAGTAGCGTCCGTTACACAACCAGCTAGATTTTCCAAAATTTTACACGAAGTGAGTAAATTTCAACCTTTATGAATAAGCTCTAAAAAATTTTATTAATTGATCACGCTATCCATTTTGACAAATAATTTTCGAAAAATAATTGTTAATAGTTGATGTAATATCTTTTTCTTTTATGAAGTACTCTCAGAATAATTTCATTACTCATGGGAAAAAAAAGTTGGCCATTTTCGCATGGACCACGTTGTCTCATTGGGTCAACGTGCTCCATAAAATCACCGACGCCAATCTTATACGATTTTAAAATTTTTCTTTAATTTTAAACCCTAATAAATATACTTAATCTTAAAAAACAGTTCTGGAAGAAAAAAAAAAACGCACAAAAATATTCCAATTAAGAAGAAAATTACTATATTTTAACATCTACGGTAGTTTTTCGTTGATAAATACATATTTTATAAACATATTTTTTTGGTTCTTTATTTCTTTTTACTGTATGAAGAGTACAAGATAAGAGTTTTGCCTTAAATAATTGCAACTGTGTTTAGTTTTTTGTTTTTCTTTTTCAAATGCGATAACTAATTTGAATTTTCAAAGGCAGGAGAAGATGGGGAAACTAAAAGGAATCGGTAAAAAAGTTCATATCTTCACAGGAGTTGACGACATATTTTAACGTGGCAGGGAGAGGGGAAGGGGTTCTGTGTGAAAAGATGGGTCTGATTAAAAATGTTTGAGAAACCCTGATGAACGCTTGTATTTCATTTCTTTTTACAAACTGCCATCTATTAGCTTCTCTTCCCAGTTCATTTCAAAAGCATTTCCAGATAATAAAAAATAAACTAAGTCGATAATCCCTAGAAATTGCCCCCGAAGATCAGCAATTTTTAATTAGTTATTTTTCAGTCGAGGAAGAAATCGGACTTTCCTTCGTCAGGCAAGACCAAATTTCTTTCTATTATTCTTTTGAAGTCAGATTTTTCAATCGAGAGCTCTCACCTTTTTAGGAAGTCAAAACCAGGTGCTTCTATTGTTACAGAAGTCTGAATAATTTTGCATTCTCAGACTCATTTTGATTCCTTTCACTAGAGACAAAGACGTAGAAACTAACCTTTAACAAACCTTTTTTAATTCAACTTTTGTTTTAATGCAAAGGCTTTAAACTACAATAAACGGCAAACATTTACAATCGAAAGTCAATGGAAGTAGTTTGTCTTGTGTTATGAAATAAATTTTGCTCCACTTTCTCCCGCTATAATAAAAATATCGAGGAAATATATCATTTTCACGCATGTTAAGGAGTATGAAACCAAATGGCAGAGAAGTGACAAGTTTAAATTAAAACTCATTGCCTTTTCTTTTTTCACAACAATGAAATTCATTCTCTTCAAAATTTCATTTGAAGATAAGGCTTTGCTTGCTTAATCCTTGTTAGAAGAAGTAAGATTCTGGGAAATAATTAACTTTCTATTTGTCTAGAGTTTTAGAACGAATTCATTCTGACATAGTTTTTTATCAGTTACTCAACGATAAAGCTTTCTTTTTTCAATTATTTTTTCAAAACAAATCTTATATTTAGAATTAAAAAACTGATTTGAATCTTTTAATGCATTTATTAATAAGGGAATGGTCCGTAAGTAACTTTAATTTTTTTAAATCACATTTATGCACGCCTATTAGAAGATTAGGAAATAAGAGAGATAGATAGTGTGATTCCTATTAAGACTATTTGGAGCACGGAGCGGATCCGGAGTGAGTACTTAAAAGTCGGAGCTGGAGCGGAGCAACTCAAACACGTATCATCACTCTCAGATCAGTGTTCAAAACGTGTAATATCGTTAAAAATAGAAATGTAAAACTTCCCACATATCCAATACTTTTTTCTCTATATTTTGAATATAGAAGAAAGTAAAAAGAGTACCTTTTTTATTTATCTAAAAAACCCTTCTCCTTAAATTAATTTTCTACACACATACAAAGAGAAGTATAAGATCTTTGAGTTAACTTTGTTCTTTTAGTACTTATAGAACAAGGTAAAAAAAATAACTTCTTAGATTCAACAATTAAAAACTTATAGTAGACACATGAATTTTAATAAAGTACCTAGGGAAAAAACACGCTTTTACTAAGTTACCATTCTAAGCATCACGGATGTTTTGTGTTCAGTGCCAATAAATATTATTGTATTTGTGTCTCAATTTGTGCAAAACGTTTCATTTTCTGTTGGAGAACATATTCTTAACAAACCTAAGTCAACACTGACACGAAGTTAAATCTTATCTCAAAAGAACTTTTGCAAGAACTATAAAACTATTTGTGTTCCATAATACATAAGCAATATATATATACATATGTCTTCAGAATATTTTTTATAGAAAAATGCATTTTTCAGTAACAAAGTAGTAATTGAATATAAGTGTAATTTCGTCTCTCAAAATAATAAATTACTTGTCTATACCCACGACGCATGTGGACAAACTTTGCTAAACCTTTTTTGATGCAAGAAAAAACCTAAAAATGCTTTGTCAAGAGCACAACATAAAGTTATCAATCACCTTAGCCTGAGGTAAAAAAAAAAAATATGTACATTGAGATGAATAGTAAAGAAAAAAAGCTAATAAATAACACAAAAGTGTAGTGGCCATCAAATTTCGTTCAGGCCTCGTATGTTTTTTTTGCCCGTTTTTCTCCAAACCTTCGCCTGCGATCAATAATGTTAGAAGGGAAACCGAATTTTCAGAATTAAAATGAAAAGAAAGATGCCTTGGGATAGAACACATAAAAATAGAATAAAAAAGAGAGGAGTCGAAAGCCTCGTCAAACAGTTGATGTACCGAAGAACACTTCGAAATCGAAAAAGTGTTTTCAGCTTGTGTGAAGTGGACTTTTTTTTCCTACCCCCGTTCGGAAAGTTTGTTATTTATTTTGGGGTTTATTCTTTTAAATTGAAAGATTCTTCAAGAGCTCGCTTGAGGCTGATTTATTTTAAAATCCTGCATTTAGATGCTGATTGATTTAGAAATGATTTCGTCTTGGCTGTTGAGTTGTTTTTTGTGTTCTTGGTTTATTTTCTCCTCACTAATGGGTAGTGATTAATTAACCAAATTTCGACTGTTCCAAATTTAAATAAATGTATTTCTTTTTAATGACTCTGCTCAGAAAGTAATTATTGTGTAACATCCCAGGTTCACATCTAAGGCATACCTCATCGAAATTTTCATGTAATAGTTATTTTACCAAATAACAAAACACTAAATTATTTGTTTGGGATAATTTACTGTGAAAGAGTGAATTATTTTATATGCTCTTCGAATCTTGATGCTTATTTTATATCGAAGAACTTGTATGAAGCAAAACTGTATTTTTCCGACATCTCGGGTTAATTACATTATTTATTAATTTTCGAATTATTCTAGCACCAAATAAGTACTTTAAGATTGTTGGTTTCTTAAGCAAGGAAACAAGAAAACCTTTGTAGAGTGACCATGTCTGCGAACGTTTTACTGTGCCTGTAAGTAATAATTAGAGAAAATGTCCTATATAGTTGCGTCTTCTTAAGTAAACAAATTCTTTAATCGGTATTTTATTATACTTCCCCATTTCTCTTTTTATTTCTTCCCAATAAATAAACACATTTTTTTGTATAGTGAAGCGTTTCTTGTATTGAAACGAAAGGGGTTCCTTGTAATTCTGAAACTCAAGCATAAAATATTTTTGTAAATTAGTGCTTCAATAATTGTTGACTTTGGATCCTAATTTTCTCCAGGAACGCAAGCGTTTTACTTCTTTTCTTTTGTTTTGGAGAGCACGACCCGGAGCCAGTAATAGTGCAATATGTACAACACCTTTCTGCTTTATCCAATTTTCTATCATGTATATGGTCGACCCAAATGATTAATTTTAGCAAACAATATGATACGGAAAACGCTTCTCTTCACTAGTTGGCTTTTCCTTGGTTCATCGAGAGAAAAGCAGTTTAGTAGATTATTCTTATATACGCTCTTACTTTATTTGCTTTCCCTTTATTCTAATTCATTATTTTACTGAATTTCTACTTAGTAGTAATGCACAGATGTCAGCTGATACTTAAAAATGCGTGTTATATTTTTTGTTTAAAAAAAAAGAAAAGAGAGTGGTGGCTATGATTGATTTTTTTAAATTTTCTATATTTCGCATTTAAATTTTATTGATGCTTCTGTTGTATTTTATTCTATATAATTTCTCCTTCAACTATAGAATATTTAACTATGCTATTGAGGGTTTTTTTTTGGCTCCCGACTGAATTAAAGCTTCGTAAAATAAGTTTTTTAAGTTTACACTCTCTGTTTAGCAGTGATTATTTTGAACAAGCCTGTATCTATATATTTCTATGAAAAAATAATTATCATTAATAATGATAATAATAAATCTCTTTGTTTTTACATGGACAAATTGCCTAGCATTAGAAAACATACTTTCCGAAAAATAATTATTTATTAGACTAGCTCCCTTCACACTTTCTAAAACTTCAAAAAAAAAAAAAAAAAGAAAGAAAAAGAAAAGAAAAAGAAAAAAAAAGCAGATTTATCCCTAAATGGATTTTTGAAGTAACTCATTTAAGTTCATAGATAATCAAGCACAATGACTTCCTGCTTGTGTTGAAAAAACACCCAAGCCGTAACAAAACAAACTCGTCTGCATACCCTTTTCTTTTATTTAATCTCGAAGTACCCTATTTAATTTCTCACTGGGAAGATTTCTCTACGGCTGCCTTGACTACTGTTTTACTTCAAATTATCTCATCCATTCTCACCTTTATTTACGTTTTCTCATTCTTCCGTAATAGACGTGAAAGGAGTTAGAACATTAAAAAAAGGTGGAAAAAGAAAAGAATTGTTTTCTCCCCCCCTCCTCTTGGGGGCCGACTCCCTCCTGGGGCGCTGAGATAACCGAACACGGTGCGTTAGGCTGATTTAAACGCTTGCAGAAAGGGGTGTGGGGTTAATTGATCGTCTGTCTAGACGGTTGCTTCCGGGAAAACGGAGAAGGGTGTTTGGCAGACGATGCGTTGTTTTATGCAAATTGTGAAACGGGTCGCGTTTGCCGTGCAAACTCTGCGCGTTGGCATGCGTCTAATATATCTCATAATTTACAGCAATTTTCTGAAATTATGATCTGGAGACGCTGAAAACAGAATTCAGTTATGATCGGGAAGCGAAGGGAAGATTCTCCCTGATCGATAACCGGAGGGAAGTCAGCTTAGCTTGCCCGGACGTTGATGCTCCTGTGAGGATCAGTTAAACTAGGACAGTTGCGCTCTTCAATTCAAATTGGATTTCTGCGAGTAACAATTCTGTGAATCTGCCTCGCGAATCGAATAATGGGAGGCTTCATTTAATTTTGTGAGCAGTACAGGGGGGAAAATGAAATCCTTATGTCTCCCTTCAAACTGTTGACCCTAAAAACATTAGCTTGTGGGAAAAAGCGGATTGAGTCGTAAATTTGCATTGAAAATTGTTTGTTCGTGCTACAGAATTATAAGGATTCTTTTCTTCAGTAATTGGAACAGCAAAAGACTGTGTGCAGCTGGTTCATTGGATACTGTGAAGGAGTCTCTTCTAACTCCGAAACGAAGGCATGCAATTTCCATTGAAAAGTCTTACCTTACTAGGTTATCCATCAACAGTCATGGTGTATTCACACCAAGGGCGGCGAATACATTTTGCATTTGTCGTAGTAGGCTGTTCCTATCATTTTCAAACTGACATTGAGGATTTTTATGTGCTCCACAGCGCAATTTAACAAATCATCTTCGTCTGTTAAGCCATTGGTTGTTGTTGTGAATGCACCATATTTGGCTATAGGAAAGCCATTGGTTGTTGGTGTGAATGCACCATATTTGGCTATAGGAAAGCCATTGGTTGTTGGTGTGAATGCACCATATTTGGCTATAGGAAAGCCATTGGTTGTTGTTGTGAATGCACCATATTTGGCTATAGGAAAGCCATTGGTTGTTGGTGTGAATGCACCATATTTGGCTATAGGAAAGCCATTGGTGTGATGTAAATGCATCTCAAACCTGCATTCATATCATTGCCATCGGCCATATTTTGCATCTATTGTTGCTATGGTTATCAAACTATCATCAGGAATTTGCTTAAGTGCCGTCATAGCGGAAACTTTAAAAGAGTGAATAAAAATACCAGTCAATCAATTGGAGGCGGGGGTTATTAAATTATGCAAGACCAAAGAAGCTCTATGGAAGCCTACGACGAACTTTTCGTTGTTGTTGCTAACAAAG
Source organism: Octonoba sinensis (assembly GCA_038502835.1). NCBI lineage: Eukaryota > Metazoa > Arthropoda > Arachnida > Araneae > Uloboridae > Octonoba > Octonoba sinensis. The sequence continues at coordinate 15,881,928 of CM076599.1, forward strand.
ACGAAATCTTTCTGAGTGCTTCCTTGATTTTACATAACTTAGTTGTCACACCTTCGTATTGACCGATTTTTCTTTTCTTATTGAATCAATAACAGTGAATTTCACTCAGACGACCATGATTTGTTGATTGCGCTATGAAAGACTTACGTTATCGCTGCTAATTTAACAACCATCTTAGCAATCTGTTACGGCGGAGGCAAACTGTCTCTTGTTGCCTTTGGTGTGAATGACTCATAAGACATACATTTTATCGGCTGTAATCCATTGAAATAATGATTAAAAAGTAGTACAGAAAATTGCTCACTTTGCTTTTCTTTTCTTGTCATGTTCATAATTTACAAGGGAAATTATTTGTGCAAGAGAATTTATGCGATACCCTTATTCCAAACGTAATATAGAAATATATTGTTCTATTGATTCGGTAAGTGTGTGACGGAGAGTGATGCGGAGGTGGAAGCCGAGCACTGAAAAGCCAAACACAGTTAAAATTTTAATTGAAAATGCAGAATGTTGATTCTTCCCAAACTCTAAGCAAAGCCATGGGGGTCTGGGTCTTGATAACTGCTGCCTTTGCAGCTGGGGTCAACAAAAATAACAGTATTGTTTTTTAGATAATTATTTGTGCCTAAAGGTTTGAAATAAGGGTCTTTTATAAGTAAAGGGTGTTTCTGCTTTTCCCCTCACAAGTGAGGCAGGGTCTTTCTGATATTAACCAATAGCAATGTATGCCAAATAATGTCTAGCCTTCAACTTCATTAAATGAAATTTTCTTTATCAAATTAATTATGTAATGATTAGTTTTTTTTTTTTTTTTTAACGGTTGGAAATAAAGTAAGAAAAACAATACAATAGTGATGTGAACTGGTGGTCTTAATTTATTTCTAATTTCAAAATATTTTTTTTAATACGCAATAAGCTGATAATATTGCTAAAATGTAATGAAAACTCATAAACGGACTTATGTATTTTTATGTAATTCATAAATTTATAATTCATACATTTAAAGTACTATGTCGTTGCTATTGAGAGAATTCAGAAAAACGGTAAATTAAAGACACTTAAACATTTTTTTTTAAATCTGAAGTAGTTGTTTATAGATATTGAGAGATCTTTTAAAGACTAACAACTGATCTTCATTTAACTCCAAAATAAGGAAAATTAGTCTAAATTTAGAACTATGTTTACAGATTTAGTTAGGTTTAAAATGTGGTAAGCTATGAGAAAAATTTTCCGTTGTAAAAAATAAGATAAAGAGTGAAAAATGTTTATCATTTTCATCAAAATTTAAAAAGTGAATTAAAATAAAACTCTCATCCTATTTATCTTACTAATAGAATCGAATTCTGTCATTTTTGTTTGAAGGAATTAAAAATTAATCACTATAAATCACATATTCCAAACACAGTTAAGAATAATGATATTTTCTAATTGTTACAAATAATTGATGCGGTATTTGATGTTTCATTTACAGAATCGAATTAAATTCGCAAAAGATTTGTAGAAAAAAAATCTTATTAATGTATGTCTATTATTTTAATTGCTAATGCACTTAAATAACGTCATTATAGATTCATATTACACGAAGATTTTAATTTCATTTCATTTGAAGGATAGAAACGTTTAATTTTCAAATTAAAGAAATGAATAAAAATGACTAGGGTTACTTTGACAATTCCCATTAACGTTCATTAAAAAGGGGAAGAACAATTTACATTTGTTAATGTTTAATTTTCAACACCACTTTTAACGCTTGATTATAAGTTTTATTCGAAGCTCAATATTTAAAAAATTAATTTTTTAGAATGCTGTTCGATTTTTATGTTGTGTTTAAATTTTATTGCTTCGTGTTCACAATATCTGAAACATGCTTGATAGTTTTATCATCGAATAGAATTTTGTTTGAAAAATATTGCTTGATGTCATACATTTATTTTTGAATAACCTTATTTATTAAGTTTAAAGAGCTTTTTTTGAAAAAAAAAAAAATAATAATAATAATCATTCATTGAATTGGTTGGTTGGTGGACAATTTTAAAGTAAAAAGGATCTATAAATAAGTTTCATGTGTTTTTACGTTCAAAAAAAAATTTTTGATTTGGAAATTAGTTTTAAAGTTGCGGAACTTTTTAGACGATAAGATATTTTGATTTTATAATGATTTTTCAGTAAGCATCCGTGCAGAAAACGAATAAGAAAACGCGTATATTAATGCAATTTAGCTAGAAAATAAAATTAATAAAGTTATGGTGATGACATTTAATTGAGAATCACTGTGTATCGATGAGTATAGCTGAAATGAAGTTATTTCTCAATTGTATATTTTAGGAGATAATACATATCATTCAAACCGGCTATTATTTTGTGTGTGTGTGGGGGGGGGGGGGAGTGGGGAAACGGGTATATTGCATTACTTTCACACTTATGAATTCAGAATACTTCATCTTGGTAATGTTTCAAAGGAAAAAAAGAAAAGAACAAAAAAAAATCCGAAATTCGTTATTTTTTTTAATGTTTGCAGTATTGTCCCAAATTATTTTATTGCTCGCTTCTAAAGATAATTTTAAACCGAAAAATTATAGGAAATTTTCTGTAGAGAATGAACTACAAATAAGTTTCGAACCATTTTTGGTTTGTCACTTTCCGCCAGTGGCACGATTTGAAAATCTGCTTGAGTATTTGAATAAAAATAAGAAACTCGCTGTACTTAATTTAGCAAGAACCTTATTTTAGCATGAACTGCAAGAAAATCCAACTCTTCCCCGTTAATTCCAACAAATTAATTTTCTTTAGAGTCTTTAGCCCAAAATATTACTTTTTAAAACTACTCTACATGCGCTAACACGACACTTTTGGGTTTGGAGTAATTGAATTCTTCTTCCGCGTGATAGAAAAAGGCAAATGGGAAAAACATATAAAACGCGCGTAAATTTTCGAACATTTCGGAGCTTTTATTTTTACTTCTTTCTTCCAAGAAGCTCGCAGCAAGCATAAAATTTCTACATGCTTCTGAGACATGGCATATGCTCTTTTCTCTCTTTACGAGGGCATTTTTTTTCGACACCTTCCCTTACTAACAATTCCCAAAACGCTGTCCGATCGTAAATGCCAACACTCTTTATAAAGAGATGTTAAATACTACACTCTTAAAAGGTTTTCGTAGCACTTGGAGCTGAAAAAAGTATGTGGGCTAGAAGTTTTATTTTATTTGCTATTTTTTAAGTAATAAGAAGTAGTGATAAGTTAGCGGCTCTTCTAAAGTTTTTTAACCTTTGAGGAAGTACACATGGCCGTTATGGGTGTGTTAGAACATGTTTTATCTGTGTTCCAAGGGTGTATGCCTCATTTTTTCCCCTTTAAAATGTTGTGTCGTTACCTATAAAATGCCCCTTTTGTATATGGTTGGTAGAAGAAACTGCATTTCTGCTTAATGCGTTGTAAGGTGAGTCAAAGCGGTCTCCCCCCCTGACGTTGCCAAATTTTGTGTTGAAGTATTCGGTAGCATAATAAGATAAAATGTTACCCAATTCCAACCAATTGCCTTATATTTTCTTCAACTTATGTAATTTAAAACATTTTTAATGCATTGTGCTCTTAGAAAATTGCTGTTTAAAATAAAATTAAAAAATTAGTCGGTAACTTGTGTTCTACATCTTTTTTATGTATAGCATTTTTTAAAATTATTAACCTCTTAAGACCCCAGAAGTAATCACAGACAACTTTGACTCAAAGTTATGGCTTAGTTTAATTAATAATTTGTACCCAATTTCTTTCTTTAAAACCAAGTAAACCATCTGTTGATAAACTTCAAAAGCAAATGGGTGTTTTAGTTTTCAAATCGCACAAACAGTGGTTAAATAAACAGCATTTTAAAAAGTATGTGATTGGGTACCGAGAATTGCAAGAGGTTACTATTATTATATTTTATATGGGAAACATGTACTATTTGTTTTTAAAATATTTAGTTGCCACATTTTTTCGTTCATATATATTTAAAAATTTTTAGTATTTTATTCGAGACCTTAACTTAAAAAAAATAATAATTCAACGTTTTGAAGATGCAATAAATTTCTGCTACCTTGTATTAATAGCAGAAACTGTCTCACGATGCGATTTCTGTCACGATGATGCTAAATATATTTTTCCATTAGTAGTTAAATGATCGAAGATGAAATTAATGTTTCCTTACAAATAACCAGCTATATATTTTTAAAATAAACCCGTAAAATTATTAATATTAGTTTCCAAAAAGAAACTATATATTAATCACTTTATTCGATATGAGATTGGACTTTAACACGATGGACATTCTAACATTGCACAACGTGCCTATTGCCATAATTGATAAGCTTTTGAAGACAGTCGGATACAGTTTGCTATTGGTGCTACATAGGAGAGGATATTCGTGAAAATAATTTTTATGTATATGTTTTTTCTTCATTTGGGACAGAAAATATCTAAATAATATAAGTTTCTCAACAAGTTAATTTCAATAGATTCAGTGAAATATATTGGCAGCATTGATTTTGTGCCAAGCTCTGTGAGCTTAAATGCTTTGCAATATGCAACCCGAGATTGATGCCAACGTTGTTCTCTTTATAAATAGGGCTCTGAAAAAAAAAAAAATCGCAGCAATTTTACCGGTGTCGCCCCTTCGTATCATAAATAAAATTAGGATTCTGTGCGAGAACAAACGACACGAATAAATCTCACTTTCGGAACAAATAAAGTCTTCAACAGCATCGCAGATAGGGCGACATTGTCCACAAAGGAAGACACAAAGGTGGTAATGAATCTCCTTCGTGATGAGGAAGAGGGGTGAACCTGACGCAATAAATGGAAAACTCCCCCTTGTTTTTTTACCCACTCTCTGTCTTCAAATTAAAGACAACTGTTTGCTAGTTGTTGCTGAACTAATATGAGTTTTGTTGCCTTAATTTTCTGACTCGTCATAATTTAATGCTTTATGTGTCTCTTGCTTAAGTAAGGTGGCTGTTAAATGAGAAAGGTATCTTGTTTTCTGTTTTATTCTTGAAATAATGCGAAGAAGGAATGAAGTAAACTTAGAAAACGTTTTTCATATTTGAATTTTTCTTCACCGGTATTGTATAAACAAATTAAAACTTAAAGTAAACTTTAAAAAAGCTGTCAACTCCATTTTATTTTTATCAAAAGTCTTAATATAAAGAATTTGTTTATTTTCAAGTACAATAATGGACACCTCTCTTAGGCAGACAGTTGTTTTTTCCCTACCAGCGAAGTGTTGAGCCTAAAAAAGAAACTCTGTTTTGCGGACACTTCCTTATTTTGGACAACTATTTTTTCCCTCCTATGGGGGGGGGGGGGGGGGAGGGGGTGACCACTATGCAAGAGTTTCACTGCGATTATGATTTTCTTGCCTATCTTAATGTAAAATTATTTGTAATGTAGATTTTTGAAAAATTGCTTTTTTTGTACATTCAGGTACATACCAAACCAGTATTTTTTGTTGTGCATTCTTTCAAATGGATATTGTTGCACTGGAGACTAAATCTTGACTATCAAACTTAAGGGTCGTTGTAAAAGAATTACTTCTTTCGAAGGGGAGTCGGCACCAAAAGTCCTTTTTTTTTCTTTATGTGTTTTTATTTACAATTTTTGTCTCATGTAATGTTATATCACTTCATAAGGAATTTAGTATCATAAAAAACTGGATTTTAAAATTATAAATTTAAAGATTTAATTAAAAAAAGAAAAATAGCAATTTTTAAAAATGCATCTTCTTTTTCCAAAATCGGCTCAAAGTCTCAATTTTTCTATTGATTCATTACTCAAAAAGCAAAGCTTTTTGGCATTGAATTTTTAAAAAGTCAAATACTTTTTGAGAAAAAAAATAAAAATTGAAGTAACGCAGAAAGAACAACGAAAAATTCAAAAAAAAAAAAAAAGAATACAAAAAGATTTTTTTTTTTGAAAAAAGTACTTTAGCTATCATAAAAGTAATACATAAATTTGTTATGAGTTACAGTTTCAGAGACATGTGGGAAAAAAATCCACATTATAGATTAGGGATGTAACGAATAGTGATTTGGCCGAATAGCCGAATACCGAATATTCGGCCAGTTTTGGCTGAAGCCGAATATTCGGCCATTTTTTCAGGGCCAAATAGGCCAAAGCCGAATATCGTTCCAATGTCTAAGGCCGAATACCGAATATTCGGCGGCCGAATATTAAAATTTCTAGAAAATCGTTGTAATGGAAAGAATTTGTAAAATTTCAAATTATTTACCAAGTAAAACACCAATTACACACAATCTATGATGTATGATTTAATTCTGCTTGTTAAGAATTTACAACTATTTAGAATTATTCTAGTTTATTGTTTTGAATGTAATAAAACTAAGAATTTCACCCACAAGTGGAATAGAAATGACAGGTTTTATGGTAATAAGCATTAGCATTATTTTACTAATTTTTCAATTCAAATGAAAGAACTACTATTGCTTAGTGAGCTTTTACCTTGCTCAAAACTGTTTTATGAAGATATTTTAAAAGTGATAAAAATTAATATTTCTATTTTATGGGGTTTTTTTACATACCGATTTTTAAAAGATCTATTTAAATTTATTACTTAACTGGAATATATTTTTATTTTCAAAAACCCAATAACTTATGTTATCTAGATATTCATATATTCTAGGCTTTTCACATTACTTTCTTACCCAATATTCACAATAAATCAGTCTACCCAAACAAAGTCTGACTTCCACTCCGTTAATAATAACAAAATAAATTTCTCATATTTTCCATCATAATTAACTATTGCCAGCTTTTGGGAAAAAATGCTAATTATAAAATACAACATCGCTACTTTAAAATCTGTTTTTGCTCAGTCAAGCCTAAAACAAGGTTTTAAAAAAGTAGTTTTTTCTAAATTATTTTTATTTATTAAAACTATATATTGATCTATTCTTTTGCAATAATTATAATGCAATTTTAAATGTTTAAAATCTACTAATTTCTTCATTTTTTTTACACTTTTACTGCAGCAGAACTATTCGGCCGAATAGTCCATCAATATACGGTCACGCCGAATTTGACCTTACCCAGTATTCGACCAGGCCGAATATTCGGCTAGTTGATGAAATGACTATTCGGCCAAAGGCCGAATAAGCCGAATACCGAATAGTGGCCGAATATTCGTTACATATCTATTATAGATACAAATTTTAAAAATGCCTTTGCATTTTAATTGAGAGGAAATGCACAAAGAAAAAAAAAAAAAAAACCTAGAGAAAACAGCATTTTAAGATTTCGGTTTGCAATATCTTTATCAACATTTCAGGTAAGAAACTATTCTCTTTTCAGTTTCAGTCGCGGTAAAATTGCGTCTACTCGCATATTTTATTCTCAAAAATAAATGTGTGGCTTTTATTCAGCACAGTTTCGGTTTCGGAATATAAAGGTGGCAAAACGCACCGTAATAAAATCAATGATGAATCAATAAATATTGCTTCAATTTTTCTAGAACTTTCAGGGAAGATTTTTGAAAATTTATTTTACTACTTAAACCAATACATTTTTTTTCGTATGTTTTCGACATTCTTGGGTGCTTACTCCCCTTAAGACTCTTAACTTTTCTTTTAGACTCTGGAAGATAGTAGCAAAAGGAAAAAGCAAGTTTTTTTTTTCTTTCATTGTTTAGTCGTATAATTTTGAGAAAGTGATGTATTGTACCTGAAGAGGAATTTTTTTTCCACATAGATTTATTTTGTAATCCTTTGAAGATGAATGTTTGTACTAATATTTTAAAATACGCTACTTTTAAGTTCTTTTCAATTTTAAGATAAGGTGTATGCAGACATAATTTGGCTTACGATTCCTTTTGTTCTATTATCTCGCAAGTGTAATAAACGGAAGTAAAGGGATAGAAGATGGTTTTTAGAATTTAGGATAAGACAAGTTCGTAGATTTTAGCAAGGGAATGGCTGTCTGTCCATCTGTATGAAAGAAAGTTCCAGGGAAATTCCTCCAGATCCGTAACAGCCAAGCAATTTATTAGCATCGAAATGGGCTGTTGCATATCTTGTGCCAAATGTTTCGTTCACATAAAAGACGCAGCAAATGTCTATACCACAACCTCTGTTTGCGATTGTTTCATCAGACAATTCATTAACAAGTATACTAGTGTAAGAGGTGGTGCTGTTTTAGTCTTGTTTCCTTGAAAATTGATAACAGTTAGTTCTTCATGCATAAATTATTCAAGTTTGTCAAACATTTAGTTTTCGTTAGCGGGGAGAGAGAAAATTAGTTTTCCAATAACTGGTAGGGTCAGGTGGGGGCAAAGTGGTCATATAAATAAAAAGCTATTCTTTAGAAATAAATAAAGGAATTGATGTATTTTTTTAATTTTAACTTTTTTTTTTATTATTAAGAATTATTCTGACAGCAGAAACCGGGCAAATGGTGTAAAAACGAAAGAGGTCCTTATCCTAATGCCTTTTTAAAGAATTTCTCTATTGTTAAAATCGGTCTGAGACTATATGTATGTGTATCGAGAGCGAATGAAAAATGCTCAATACCATGTTGTATGCGAAGGCGGTTGCTTAGCATAAAAATCGATTGACGTAAAAAAGCTCCACCTATATTGTCCTTTCTCACGCTAAGATTTTTAGGGACTGTTGTTCATATTTAAAAGAGGCTTTTTTTCCTGCTATTTCTTTTTGCTGATAGGGTTTTTATAGGGATTGTTGATGTTGTTTCGGAAATGTCATTCATTCTAAAAATGATTCAGGGACTTTTGACCTTATCCTAATGAGAATTTTTGCATGGATTAGCGTTATTTCAGAAATGTTATCTTTATTCTGTTAGGGATTTTTGTTCTTATTCTGATGGGGATTGTAAGTGGGGTCGTTGATGTCACTTAGAAGCTGTTGCCTTATTCTGGTGGGGATTTGAACGTGTGTCACGTGGCATTACGTTTTTTCAATACTCGAGATAGCCCGTGCAACGTAGATAGTAATAATATCAATAATCAAGTAATTAAAAAATTTTTAAGCTTAAACCTGTTATATTCACAAAAATAAAAAAGGAGATTTTACATGGCCCTCCCCCCCCTCTCTAGAAAATTTTTTGCTGTGCCCGCTAATAAAAGGTTAGATCCATCGTTTGGCTGGATTTATAGTTTAAATTAAAACTAAACTTTTAATATTGTAATGGTGTGTAAATTAAATTTGCTTTTAAATTTTAGAACTATTAAGTTGGAACAACAACAAATCGATATCGACTAGATTAAAAGAACAAGGTTACCCAGTTACTAAATAATGAGTCGGCTCTTGTTCTTTATTCTCACGGATTATTCCTTCTTTAAATATCTTGCGTTTATATTTAACAACATCTCGATGATTATTACCTTTTTACTCATTTTCAGTTTTTACTCATTTAGAGTCTTGATTATCAAAGGATCGGTTCTTTAACTCGGATAAGCTAGGCTCCATGTTCTTTATTTATTCTTTTGCTAAATCTTCTGATTTTGAAAATGCAATGCTACATTACTTCATATAGCAACTCATTTAAATCCCATTTCTTCTTGCGCAGTAAGCAACAGGATGCGGAGCTGTAAAGGACTTCATAATAATGGTCTCCATTTGTCTTCATTGGAGGCAATCTCGTTTGGAGAAGGAGGACCTCTGGGACTGAGAAGTAAATGAAGTTCCGCCGGGATTCCCTTCCTCATTGGGGGAACCGATTTAATTTTACACGCTGTGTGAATTAAGATCGCCTTCGTCGTTCGTTGCTTATGAAGAGCAGCAACTTGTCTTTCGGACAAGTTCTTTGGAGTGTTTGCTCCTGTGAATCTTTGATGCTTCAGCCATTGTGAAGCTGGTGGAATGTCTGTGTATCTTTAGGGAATGAGAAGACAATTACTGAAGTTTTCATTTCAATACGAATTACATTCGTGGGCACTTTTGTTTCGCAGTATGTGGAAATAAAGCTTTAATTTCATTTAGCTTTGCAATTCACGCATTTCTAATTGAAAATAAATTATCCTGCGGGTAAAACAAGTAATTGCTGATTTTTTTTATCTTTAAAAAAATTGTGTAATTGTTTCGATTGTGCTCTGTAATTGTTTCGATTTACTTTGTATACTTTCAGTATATAATCGAAGTATTAAGGAAGATACTTTTTTACAATTGTGCCGATGACTGCAAATACTTCCTGCTCTGTGCTTATGATGATTGAAAAATGCTCTCTAAAGTTTAGATGACTCAATTCTCTTACACGATCATTTATATGCTACATCCTTATAATTAAAATCGTGTCATAAATTGTTCAGAATATCTACAATTTAGATTAAACCCCGACTAAAATAGAGGCAGTATTTGATAGTATGCATTAGGTTTTATTGTTTTCAGTACGAAATGCTAGTAAGGTTTTTATTTTTTTTCCTGTCCAGACCATGAAATTAAAGGTTCATTTTATTAGGCTTACAGTGTTTAAAAATTAATAAATAACAATTTTAATGTGAAGCATCGAAAAAGGTTAAAAATAAAGAACGAGAGAGAGAGGGAGAGAAAGAGAGCAATCGAATAGACTATCTCTTCAAAATGGATAAGTTAGTTTCATTTGTAATATTTTTTAGAAAAATTTTGTTGTCATCATTTTTATTTACTTTGCTTGCTAAAACTATCATTGCAGTTTTTCTCTACTTTATATCTGTAAACCACTCGTAAAAAAACAGGCAAAATGGAAAACGTGCGACAGAACAGATTACAAATCATTTTTAGGCTTAAAAGGTTTCTCCAAATTTAGTTTTGCTTAAAATTAGTTTCTCCCCCTCTTAATAGCAATTTTTTAAAATGTCTTTGCATCCGGCAAAGCTTGTAAATTGTACCACTAATTATCATATCGTGTGCTCAAAACCATTCCGTCAATCCGGTAGGCAAACGCACTTCTTACACGTGAATCGAATCCTTGTTTTAAATGCGAGTTCATTTATATTCCCACCACGAGGTTCTTGTAAACGCGAAGAGTCCCATTTTGTAGCGTCCTCTTCCCCCGTAGATGCGCGGGGGAAATCGATAGCTAAACGAGCGTTTCCCATCTCACGCTCGAGCAACTTCGGCAACGGCGAGATAGATGAACGACGAGCACACCTCCAGTTTTCGGAAATTGGCGCAATTAAATCAGTTCCGAAGACCCCTGCCGAATCTACTCGAGGGCTGTACGTTTTGTTTAGACGATCGTCTTTGTCATCTTGGATTTCATGCTTGGATTCAGATATGGAGATGAAGGATTGTGTGTGGCCCAGTGCTTCCTAATGTGTGATTTAGTGAGACTATTTTCACGTTGTGCTGTGATGATTCTCTGCCATTTTTGACGAAGAAATCTCATCATATATAATATATACAGAGACTTTTTATTCACCCAATACAGTAGTTCCCAACATTTTCTTCCTTGCGAACCCCTTTTAGATCCAAAATAAAATGGTGAACCCCCTTCCATAGTAGTTAGCAACAGGTCAAAAATTGCTAGTACATTTATTTTCCTTGATGCGCAATAGTTTATAACAAGAAATGAAACTATAATTGCATCTAAGTTAAAAAAAGTAACTTCAGTTTTTATTTAGTTATTTGTTCTTTTTGAAATATTAATAGGGCAGTAAACATATGTATTCTCAAAACAATATCTTTAAAAATTATTTTCCTGATAGTGCGAAAACGGTGTGGAACGGCACGAGAAATAAACGTACAAAGTTTTTGAATGTATCAATATCGTTCTTTTCCGCTTTCGGGTTGAAATGTACAAAATTGACAAAATATGTAATAAAGTGTGATAAATGTGAGTACAAAATTAAAAATATATAAATAAATATCCTCCGGTTCTGCTTTGGGTTCTGTAGCAATATGAAAAATTAGTCGAAAATAATGCAAAGTTTTACTTTTGTAAATTTTCATATTTCCGACTTTTTCTTCGCTCTAGGGAGAAAAAATTGGAAGATGTAAAACAGACCATACAGTCAAAACTTAAAATAAATCAATAATAAAATTAGATACCGCTTTGAGATTCAGATTTTCGAAATCAGGCAACAGTAGAAATAACTGCTTTCAAAGCTTGTACCCATGCTCCCTTGTACGAAAATTGGTATACAAAGTTAAATTTTAATGATGAATACAAATATTTAATTGAAAAAAAGAGGGGAGGTTGTCATTCAAAATTTTAAGCTTGATGTTTACTTTAATATGGAGTCGATCCCTTAACAAGATTTTAACAACATAATTTTATAGAGTGCGTTCTTTCTGACAAAATGACATATTTCCTGCGTCTCTAGTATGAATAGTGACCAAATACGAAGTAGTTTTTCGTCCCTCCCCCCTCTGTACCATCTTTTTTAAGTTCTTTTATTTCCCTATTTACAATATACGAAATTTTCCGGGATTCATTTTTAAAGATATAGCCCACGATACGCGGAGTGGGAAACCTGGATCCACACGACTGACTGATTTTGCATTCAGTGTTTGACATTGATAGTACGAGTCTTTGAGGCATTTTACAGTCAAACATATGTTTTTGTCCTAGAAGAGGTAGTGAATACTCGTAACTTACATGTAGGGCATTGCAAATCTTAATTGGCTTATGAAAAGTCATTGCTTCCTATAATATATTGTATTATGTGTCCCAAAGATCTGTAACGTGTTCTGTAACGAATGCTGATATTAAAAATTTCTACATCAGCAAGTCAGTTTTGCTTTGCAAACGCACAATTGAACTTTAACTAAGATGTTATTGCAATTCTGCTGCTTGGTTCTTGCATTCGCCTTTGCCGAGTGGCATTATTTTTTCTTGCGCAATCACTTTGTCCATAATCGGTTCGTGAATATCGCATGGTAGAGAACCACCTTGTCGACAAGCATGTTTTGTAGGCAAATCTTTAACTCCTTCATTGACAGAGGGGTATTTTTGGTTCATCTGTAGCTTGGGTGGACAGATCATTTCGTGGGTACGCGATTTTTGTTTTTTGCTTAACAGAAAGAAAGAGGGCTTCAATAGACGACATAATGTTATTTTAGTGTCCTATTATTTTACTATTTAGAGAGAAAAAAAATCAACCATGCATTTATTACATTGAAAGCAAATACCTAATGAAAGACATTTTTTACTACGCTTTAAAACTACTGTTTAGAAGGTTTTCTATCAAAGTCTGAGGTTCAAACTACTCAAGTTTTTTGCTTTCCTCTTGTGTTGATCTGTACCGTCTTACCGTTGTCAAAGCAGCAAAAATGCTTGGAAACTGACAAATTCAGGGAAAGGAAGTTGGTACCTTTTCTTTTAATATAAGGCCTTTAGGGGATACGAGGCTAGATAAACACAGGACTACAGATATTTACAAGGGCTGGTCCACTCCTTTGTAAAAATGAGTGCCGACTTTCGACCAGTTTCGAAAGGGGGGAAACCTGTTTTGACGTCACTGGGTTGACAAAACGGGAGCTCGGTGCATTCTGATCCTCTGCGTTGCTGTAATTAGTATCGAGAAACAAAGGATAGCGATATTGTTTACCACGTATTTTCAAAGGATTTGGATTTAAAGAAGATATGGTTGCAAAAATGTAAATGGAAAGATCCAGTGAATGAAAAGAACGCTAGAATTTGTAGCGAATATTTTACAGACTACGATTCCGAGGATGATAAGAAAAAAAGATTGCTTGAAGATTCTGATTGCAATAAAATTCTGAAAGATGGGGCAGTGCCGACTTTGAAACTTTCACTTGGCAATAAAAATCCCAAAGGAACAACTGAGGCTGAGAGAACTGCAAGAAAAATAAAAAGAACTACTCTGGAAGAGGCAAAACATAGGTTAAAAATGACCAGTCCTAAAAAGCGTGCTGAAGATATCTGTAGCATGCATTTAGTAGATGATAATGCAGCTAATGCTCTGTTAGATAATCTGCCTAAAGAGACTCTGCTCTAAGAGACGAAATGCAAGCAAAAAAAAAAAAAAAAACACATAAAAATTAAAAAATGGTTCTTCTTAGAACAGGAAAAAAGGACAAACAAAAGGTTCTTTTTCAGAGCCTAAAAGAAAAGAAACCCTTTTCAGAACTTAATTTAAAAAATAGGAGATAATAATTATTATTATTATTATTTTTTTTTTTTTTTTGCAAACACATATTTTTTTTAAACTGATCGTTTCAGAGCCAACATTAAAAAAAAAAAAGCTTTCGGAATCAAAAATTAGAAAGATAGGATAATTATTATTAGCAAAAGAAAACTCTCTAAAATTCAGATTTCTCTGCGTAATATGTTAAAACGGTTGGCTATATTTATTTATTTATTTATTTTCTTCATTACATTATATATCTATATTATATATTAATAAGAGCGTGTAGATTCCACCCATAAACGTCAATTTTTTTCAATATATTTGACTCAATGTCGACCCCTTTGTTACAAAATGTCAAATTTCAATGTACCCCCCTTCCTTGTCACTTGACACGCTATAATACATAAGCGTATGTACTTGCATTTTAGAAACAAGGCACTATTCTATAGATCATTTTTTAATTTTATTTTTGAATGACATTTTTGAGCGTAATAATATTAATAATTATATTTGTACTTAATTTGTACAAAATGAAATTTTGGCTTACAACAAAAACCATAATTAATATATAAGACAGTAACCATAATTAGTAGATAATATTAATTTTCTAATCCTGTAAAAATAACCGCTCTATTTTGTCTTAAAATTGTAAATGTCCAAGAAAATTTCTTTTTAAATGTGAACTTTCTAATAAAAGTTCATTGAAACTTAATCAGCGTTGATGTTTACGATTCAAAATAAAACCAAAATGTAAATACAAATAAATAAATGAAATAAATTATATAAAAACTTTTATCTTCTGATTCCTCCCCTCCCCTTGTCATCAACTTACAATTTCTATAATCTCCCACCTCCCTCGAAGTGCGAGATCATTGTGAATCACCCCATAATTATTCCAAGATTTAAACTGCGATAATTAATTTAAAAAATATGATTCCTAACAAAAAATAATAATAAATATTCATTTTTGTGTTTGTGCCCCTCCCCCTTTATTTTTTCATTTACAACGTTAAAATCAAGAAAAAAACTTCCGTTTTACTGGCTTCGGAGTTCGTTTTGCAGTAGTGGGAACAAGCGCTTTGTCAACTTGGTGACGTCACGATAGCTTTGCACCGTGGACGGGAGAAAACGTCCTACGGACCAGCCCTTGTCAAGCTATTATATGGTCCTGAGATAAACAGCGGAATCTCGCAAGAAACCTGGGGAATGACAAAGCTTGTAAGGTCCCAAGGGTTGTACACTCTTCAGTAGCAGACGATAGGATGTCGGATCGGAAAAGAACAGAAAGTTCGAAAGTTCTGGAGTAAAGAACTTCTTTTAAAGATAGCGTTAGACTAAAAAAGTGAAATTTAAAAGGAATAATGATTTTTGTTTCATAGGAAAGAATATGTTTTGAATTATTTTGCCATTGAAAAATATTTAACAAGGAGTTCATATGTAGTTTGTCGGAAATTACATTGTTAGAAAAAACATTTAGATGTATGAAAACATATTTTATGCCAAGAAATTAAATGTCTGCTGTATTTGTCTGCCAAATAAGAAAGAAAGAAGTTTATGCAAGATAGGGAGTTAGAATATCATGAATTTTCATCGGTTACTTTCTGCAAATATTTTATTAGAAAAAATGTGTACTACTGCAAATCCATTGACATAAATTCTTCACTTTCACAGAAATTTGTTTCTATATTGAAGTCAGTTGCTTATTGGCTTGATGAAATTATGTTTAATGTGGGTTTTAGGAATTTTTTCTTAATATATTATTAGGTACAGTAAAAAGTCATTGTGTTGTTTTTTTTTAAAGTTATTATTATTATTATTTGCAACAATTGGCAATAGTGCAGTTTCTTAAATACTGAAGCGTTTGCAATAGGTAATTTTTACGTCATTGATAGCTAATAGTTTAAGCTTCATTGTGAGGAACAAATTGAGCGATTTCGTTAAGTTTTGGAAATTCGACAGCACGCTAAACACGGAAAAACAAACTAAATTTTCGCCATATTTTATTATTTTGCTTCCAGAAAGGGAAAAATTCTTGTTAAACTTAGGAAAAATTGCAAAGTTTGCAGGGGCGATGCTCTACAAGAGCGTCAGTGCCAAAATTGGCCCAAGAAAGTTCGAGCTGGTGATTTTGATTTGAGAGATGCTCCTCGACCGGGAAGGCTTACCCAGTTTGATGATGACAAAATAAAGACATCGATACAATGAAAAACCATGTTACACGGCACGAGATATTGCAGAGACATTGCGGATCAGTCAAGAGAGTGTTCCCGCACACCTAAAGAAACTAGGATACGTAAGCAAGCTCGATATTAGGTTTATCATGCTCTCAAAGAAATTCATTGGACGGCACGAATAAGCATCTGCGATATGCTCATGTAAAAATTAAAAAAAAACGACCCTTGTTTGAAACGATTAATAATTGATGATGAGAAGTGGGTTGTTTACAACAATGCTGATGAGCAAAACGGCTTTGGTTCCGAAGTAATGGTTTGCCGTCAACGACTTCAAAAACAGAACTTCGTCAGATGACGATTATGCTCTGAATGTGATGGGATTGGAAGATTATGGTGTTTCTTGAACTCCAACCAAGGAGTAGAACAATAAATTCCAGTTTTTTACTGTAGGCCATTGGATAGTTTGAACAGTGCTGTAATTGCCTCCGGAGTTCATCTCTCCTAAAGGAGAATAATAATAATAATAATAATAATAATAATAATTCATCTCGACAGCGCGAGACAACACCCTAGTTTGGCGACCCGTCAAAAATTATTGGAGCTTAGATGAGATGTGTTGCCCCCTTGGCATACTCACTTGACCTTGCGACGTCAGACTTCCACTTGTTTCGTTCTCTTTGAAACTCGTTGCTTAGAATAACATTAAATTTAGATGACGTATGTAAAGCAGATCCTTGTTCAGTTTTTCGGTCCAGGTCCTCCTTTGAACAGGGAATTATGAAGCTCCCCTAACGATGGCAAAAAGTCACCCAACTAAATGCAATTTGAGTCAAATCTGTGCTAATATGTATAACTTGAACACAAAGCTTGCAAAACGAAAAAGAAATCATACATGAAAATCTTGACGTTTAACTGGTTTTTGGAAGAGTGTTGCGTAGTGATCAAAGAGGGGCGTTCTGTAGTTATTTTTTCCAAAACTATAAGTATTGGTGCTATTTGTGACTTAAAGGGGAGCATTATTATTCTGTTGTGACCCAAAGCACAACTTTGGTTGGTTGCTAAGCAGATTACGGTCTGGCGATTTAGCGCCCATGCCTCTTTCGGAGCTCACTGTTACTAGTACAATTGCACTTTTGTTTGCTGTCTTTAGGTACTTTGATATTTTCATTGTATCCCAACTTTAATTGGGATCAAAAGCACTTGGACATAATCAAAGGAAATGCTGCAAGGTTTAATAACGTACAGTCCCTTGCCGGGGTTTTGACAGAAACCCTCGGCTTTATCGAGTATGCCACTGAGCGGCTTGACGACGATTGAAATGTGTTCCACATCATTTTAAATTTGCTTCGTTACAACTTTTACATGATGTTAAACCTGTGGAATGGTTTCTAAATTTCATCCAAACTGTACTTTTATGAAACATTCAAAAAGGGTAATGTGCAGTGGCGCTCGTTTATAAAACCTTAATATAGATTTCTAACCAAAATTGAAATCTATATTTTTATTAACATTTCATAAATTGGAAAAATCTTCGCAATATTTTTAGACGAAATACTAACACAAAAGACGAAAAAATACGCAGAAGATAGATGAAGTGATAAACTAGAAAAACAAATTGAATGCATCTTCAAAACCCTTAAACAGCTGTTAGCGATTGCTTAACTCTTCCAATCGGAAAAGATTCACCTCCGCTGTAGGGGGTTGCTTAAGGCACAAAAGCACCATCGATTCGAAGATGGATATTTTCCTATTCGTGGCTTCTTTGGGTCACCTAGGATCGATTGTATGAAGCACCTTTTGACATTCCAAGAACCTTTTTCTGAACGATTTTTTTTAAAAATCTCCTCCTGTAGTCATTGAAAATTATATTGGATTTGGAAAGACGCATTATTTTGCTTGAATGGAATATTTTGAATTATACGACAGATAAAATGTCATTCAACGTTTGATAATATTTATTTTCAATTTGAGAAATGGTAGATTATATTGAAGTAGTATAAGTCGTGTTGGTTGTTTTTTTTTTTTTTTTTTTTGAAAAAAAATTATGTTTCGTATTTTTCTATTTGAAATTATTTCTTCTTTTCTGAAATAAGTGTTGAAAGGCAATTGAATATTCTCTTTTACATTTATTTAACAAGCCAGTAACTTAAATTGGGTCCACTAGACCCCCACCTCTCCAAAAAAATTATACTGGTTCTATTATTTTAAAGTTACACATGAAGTTCCCAGCTAGGTATGTAGCTGCACTAGATAGTGCTTAAAGTGCTCATCTACTTTTTTTTTTGAGCTCCAGTAATCATTTTTAGGGATAAAATAACAGAATTTTAAAAGTACTTACGGTATTTTAAAATTCAGCCTTTATTCATGTTGTCTGTTTTAAAATTATTTTTCGAATTATAAAATCAACTTTTCAAAAATATTACTATGTAATGTTATTCAGAATGCATTGCAAATCTGGAACACAGTACATTTATGGGATCAAGTTATTAAATTTTATTCTTTTTCTATAAAATGTGAACATAGTGATCGAACTCAAATACTGAAATGTAATTTATGAGTCAATAGTATCAAAAACTAACGTGTAGGCAGGAACGTCTAAACTTGTGTAACTTACAAAACAGCAATGTCCAAAACCTAGTGTGCAACCTAGAGATTAATTAAATGCTTCAATTCATAACTTTATATTACTGTTGCTGTCTTATAAAATGTCCTAAGATTGTAGTACACTATACTAGAAAAATTACTCCTCGCTTCCGGTTACAATAATAATATTGACTAAAGAATTCAGTCCCGATTTGTAAAAATATAATGAATATTTGTAAAGAAATTATCTTATACATATTCTTTTGTCAAATGATAAGTGTAACATCCAAAAACTTGCTTAGAAAAAACTAATTTATGTTTTTAAAACGATATAAAATTGTAGATCAAAGTGAAACCTGATGTACGAGAGACACAATTAGGTTTTAAAAGCCAAAACTCATCTGCTTATATTTAAATCATGATTACAACAAACAATCATTGGAACTCATTCTCTGCAACGTGATCAAATATTTGTTGTAAAAATATAGATTTCAGGTTACGAATCTTAACTCCACAGGTGTTTTATTTCCTTTTTCGCATGAACATCTCAGTGGAAAAAATCATGTTTCCGACCTGTATGCCTGTACCCCCCCCCGTCCAATATTGTCTATCCTTTGTCATCCCATATCATTTAATCTACTCCAATCAACAAAGTAGTGGATAATTGAGCCTTTTCCTCCTTTTTAACTCTCCGAGACGAGCTCTAACACATCCAGCGGAAATGTACCATGGGATAAAACAATAAGAACAATGGGGAGCCGTAAAAATAATGAAAAACTCAAAGGGATGAAAAATATGCGACATCACATTGGCTGCCTCGACTTTTCATTTCCAAAATGAATCCCCATTAGCTGGAGGGTAGGATGAATGCTGTTGAAAAAGTGATTATTTTTCTAAGCTTATGTATCTCTTCCCTCGCAGCCGGAGAAAGCACACATTCATCGTCCACGCCACGTGTTTGAATTTTTATTGGTTTGATGGCTAGTGGCATTGCTGTGTTTAAATTAATGTTTTCAGCTTCTTTGTGAGTGTGAATGATATGTGTTTAAGAAGATTTTGCCTGGTTTTATTTTGAGCTTTTCTCATCGCGCTCCTGTTTCGTTGTTTATCTTTTTCTGTCCGCAAGTGTTTTGCAGTTTTAACTCTTTTATTAATTGTTCTCTTGTTGGAGTATTTTTCAGGAGCGTTGTCTTAGGGTTTTCTTTGTTTCGCCAATTTTTATTATGGCGTGGAGTTTGAAGCAGTTCCTTAAAACTAGCAACGATTGTACTCCGCTGTGCGGGGGAAAAAATGTTGTGAGTTCTGTTTTATACGAATATTTTTCGTAAGAATCTGAATGAGAATTGGTTTTGTTCTATATTACAAACATCAATAAAAATAATAGATAATAATAAAATGAAATGAAAAAACATACATAAAATGAGCCAGTTTTGAAGCAATTATGAAAGAAAATGACAGAATTATTTTTGGAGCTTTCAAACATCATATGAAACGGCCCTTCTATTTTCTAAAACGAAACGTTTCTTATATTTTTAGTAAGTAATTTTGGGACAAACGATTGTCGCTTTAGCGGTCATCTCTCATTCAAATAGCTCGCTGTGAACTTTCATTTTCCTTATCATTGATCTTAATTAATTGGGGGTGCATTCATACCAACTGCGACGGAGATATTTGTATCCCTGGTAATAGACTGTTACTATGGTTATCAAACTCACAGCGATGACGTATATCTTCCACAGCGCAATCAACAAATCACGATCGTCTGAGGAAAAGTCTCTTTTAATGACGCAATAAAAAAACGCCAGTAAGCCAATATGAGGGCGTGTTAGCAAGTGCAGAAAATTAGCAACGTTGAGAGAGCATAAAAATACGAACTAAAATTTAAGTTACGTAAAACTATGTAATGAAAAATTAACATTCTATTTACAAAATAGGGGAGTGGTGAAAGAACACATCACTGCGTTAGAGTCACACGCACTAGCCACGAAACATCGGTTACACTACATATTACTATCCAAGCTCTAACCATGGTGTTGACAACTCTTAAGAACATTTCAGAAAGGCATTTACATTCTTAATTCTCACAGGAAGCAACATTGAAAATATTCTGCAGTAAGTTATGTATAACCAAAGAAACTCCTTGAAAGGTTTTGCTGTTTGTTGTGGAATATACCTTAATTTGAATAAGGTGCATTAAGTTTTTTCAATTTCTTTGCATAGTTGCCTTGTTGCGATAAGTTGTACGCTTTACTTCAGGCTTACATTGTAGTTATGCGTATTCTTTGATGTCCACACTGCAAGCAAGTAAATATTTTACATTTGTTCTTCTGATGGCTTAGCTCTGATTCGCGGGTGCAGATTTAAGTAAGCATGGGCCAAGTAGTTGATGTCCCGCTATACGAAAAAAACAAGTAGTTGTATTGAATTACTTATGGGTTAAATCGGGTTGGATGAAAAGGTCCATAAATACGACGTATAGAATGAACAAGAAGTATGAAAAATTAGTTTAAAGATGTCACTAATTAAGCGTGAAAATAGATGGCTCGTTTCTCAACCGAATGCATTCCGCTGAGCAAGCCACCTGACGTTCATCTAGTAAAGGGACTTAAACTTTCTATAATATTTTTTGCATAAGAAAAAAAAGATATATAAAAATTTATCATTAGTATTACTTATACGCATTTCTTCTTTTTTTCGTGACATAATTGGTAAATAAAAAGAGTTTTATGTAATCAATAAAACAGTCACTTGAAACTTTAATTCAATTTTTATCTTAAACCGAAGAGATTGCCTCAACTAAAACCTATTAGAAGTGCAAAGTAATTTAATTTTAAAGGAATCTCTAAACAAATTAAGACTTTCCTAATTAAATTCTTCACATCGCCGGAGAAAAAAACTCAAGCTTATCTGCGAGTATTTGCTGGTAAAAAGAACGTGAAGCGATTAAAAATAGAATTGAACACATTAGCTATCTCTACTAATAATAAAGCAGCAAGTATGTGTGTGTGTCTTCTCTGCTAATAATAAAGCAGCAAGTATGTGTGTGTGTCTTCTCTGCTAATAATAAAGCAGCAAGTATGTGTGTGTGTGTGTCTGTCTGTGTCCGGCGTAGGGCAAAGACAGTCCAGCGGATTTTCATGAAATTTGGTGCGAAATTAGTTTGGAACATGCGGGTGTGCACCTTGGAGACTTTTTTCTGAAATTCGAATTTGTTCTTCTTTTATTCCAATTTATAGCCGAAAGTTTCATAAAATAGTCATTTTCTATGGGAAGGAATTATCGCATCGTTTCGAGCTGACAAGGTTAATGTGCTAAGAAACATTACACGGTCAATATTTTTTTAGACAGATACAAAAAAAATTTGAAATTTATCAAAAAAGAATAATTTTCAACTTTATACCAGCTGAACGACAACCATCTTGTTCAATAACACTAAAAATGGTTGCAACTAAACGCAAAATTTTTAGTGTATAAAGTAAATCTGATCCTAAACATAGTATTGTATTATTATTGTTTAATTTTATATCAGTTTTGTATGAATAAGAAAAAATTAATTATTCATTTCATAAATTCATTCGAAAAAAAATGTGGTCGTCCTCCTAAATTTGTTTCTACATAAAATCGTTTACTTCTCTGCATTAGCTTTCTTTTAATTATATGATCCTCTACATTGTATTGAAAGTACTTTGTTAGTGCACTTTATTCTTTACTTTACTCCTTTACTCTAAGCTTTTCAACCTCAGTATTTCAAACTTTCAAGATGCACTTCTTGACCTACCTGCGTAAACGTTGTAAATTAAAATCATGAAATTTATTCGTTCAGCAGCGTGTAGTCGAGCAGCTCAACCGGCCTGTAAGATTTATTGTTGAAGACTTGAAAACTCATAAACGCTTAATTATTGTTTCAGTTATTACCATCATATTTCATTAAGACTGCTCCAAACAAAAAAGTTAAGTGTTGAACTACCATTGATCACTAACTTTTTGCTTTTCTTTCCAAAATTATAGAACGGTTTTAATTTTCCCAGAGAGCTTAAGTGTTTTGTCTGAAAGGAAATTGTTTTGAAAGTTAAACATGGAAAATATTACAAAGCACTGTGCGAAGTATTACTTATATGTTAAAAGAGATAAAGACTGAAATTAGTTGTATTAGAGATTGCTTCATAAATCACTCAGTATATAAATTAAAAAAAAAAAGAACCAAAAAATGAATTGTGCCTGATATTCTTATCCGTTATGCACATATCTGTTTAGATACAAAAAAAAAAAAAAAAAAAAAAACATTTTTCAAAAATACTTTTTAAAAGGAATTGTAAAAATGCGCTGGAGTATGCTCTTGAGCTTAAATTGGTGACGAAATCAAGTGTTACCGAATTTTGAATGTAAAAAAACAACTGTAAGTATTTTAATATATGTTTTCCTTTTTAGATTTAGAATGATTGATTCCGCTTTACGTAACAATTATTGTTAATTATTATTTATAATGTTCAAAACTACCTGTATTTATTAGAGGAGCGAAAACATAGGACTGCAAATATTTAATCACAATATGAAAGATTTGCGGAGAAAAACCTTGGTATAAAAATGAATAATTTTTTGTAAAATATTTATTTTCAGTTTCAATTTCACTGTGGTTATTTTCTTTCATCAATATCATTACAATGCTTCATTTTACACTATTTGACGGTTCTTACACTCCTTGAAGAATTTTCTGAGAAGAGTTTTGGCATAGAAATAAAAACTGAGGCATGGGATATGTTTCAACTTATCAATGTAACAGATAATGAGATAATATTAAAGATACGTTAGTCGATAAAACATTTTTTCATACTTATGTATGATTTTTCGTTATACATTTGTGAATCTTCGCACTTTATTTTCATGTTTTATTACTTTTGAATATTGTGATCATTACTTACACTTTAAAAATGCATATTTTTTTGAAGGAATTTACTGAAATAGAAACTAAGTTTGAATTGTTAAACGGTTAAACTCGGCATTTTTCAAGTGATTATGTCTGAAGTGACCATGTTGAAGCTAGTTTTTAGCATTGTCTTATTAAGGTATTCCAGGAAAACAAGGGGCAGTGATTTTTTCTACTTCAGAATAGTTTAAGCAGTTGTGCGTGTCTAAGGAATTGAAGATATTGAACATAACATACCGAAGTAATACTTCAAATAGTTTTGTATTGTATTCTAGTTTATATATTTTGATTACTATATTACTCAGTCGTGAGTAAAAATAGTAAAGCTAAAAATGTGTTGCTGTCTTAAAAATTAGGATCCTTAATTTATTTTTCTTGAAATATGGAATAATAAATGTGTAAAAAAAAGTGCTTTGGATGGTGTTGTCATAAACAACGAAAACCTTTTTTAAATACAGAAGAGCCTCAATCTATCGTTCACACATCAATCGCTTTCCGTCATGTAACGTCATCATTTTATTTCTGTCACGCCTATTGTGTATTCTGTTGAAACCACGCATATGTTTTTCGCGTATTTACCGTTCGAAATCAATGGATCCATGAGAAACGAACGATCAAGGTTTTGCTGTATTTGAAACTTGTTCCAAATTTTAAATAACAAATATATTTGAATATAAAAACAGTGCAATGCTGTTATCTTTTGTGATGCAGATGTGCTATTACATCTTTTTACGTTAGTTTACAATTTAAGTTAAAAATTTCTTTTCCGTCATGTAAGAAATTTTCCTGGCTTTATTTTATGGTTTTTCACAAACGCGTAACCTGCTGGCCTGTTCCAAATTCTGAACAAACATCGATTTATGCTTTGAGATTGATTGCGCAACATTCTTAGCGTTTCCAGAAATGCGAAAGTAAACAGTTTATGTTATAGGAAAGCAAATGTTGGATACAAATTCCCAAGAAACCGGTGATAGTCATTTCTTTATGCTTGAATTTCGATAGAGAATCTCTCTGAAGTTGTCTTTGGAATTTATTTCCTTTGGCGATTCGTTATATGATATTTCTTAATTCACTTTATTGATTCTATTTTATGGATCAGATCTGAAAATGAAATCTGGAAGATATGCAGGTATTTTCATGGTCATGAAACTTTGGAGATGTTCTTGCGAATAAAAAATGACATTGATCAACGGAGAATTTCAAAAGTGTTTCAAAACAATATTGAAAGTAAAAAACTTAGACCAGTAGTAGAAAAGTGGGGCTATCAGGCCGCGGATTTTGCGGATTCAGCCAGCCTCAGGCCGTGGATTTTGCGGATTCATGAATCCGCAAAATCCCCGCTCCTGAGGCTGGCTGAATCCGCAAAATCCGCGACCTGAGAGCCCCACTTTTCTACTACTAATAGGGGAGGATTCAACTTGTCAATCATAGGAGTTGCGTGTTAGACGTTACATCATACTTAAATTAAATTATGGATTTATGTTGTTTAACTTCTTTCTCCCTCATTTTTTTTTCTTCTCGATAATACTAATAATAATAATAAATTTTTCAATAAATGTACGACATATTTAAAAAATTAAAAAATGTAATCCAATTTCTACTCAACATGCATTTGGATTATATTTTACATCGTTAAATTATGTTTTTGTGTATAAGAAAACTATTTTAATTATATTATTGCGGAAAAAGTTAAATGAATAAAAGTTCTTCTGTTCTAGACGGTATTAAAAAATGTCTAATATGTTTTATGTTTATAAGAACCTAAACTGTTTTTTTGTGCATTTTAAGTTGGGGGATTTCTCTTATAAAGAATACATACTAGCAGCATATGTCTTTTGTTCAATACATGTTTAAACATGCTATTTCTCGTAACATCATTATATGATTTCTGACCACTATGAGGCGCTGGTATAGGTCAAGTGACCAATAAGATGAGTTGATCGCTCTTGACGTCATTTTTCAAGAACCAATTAGCTTCCAGTCGTTGTTTTGCACTAAATATAAGCGTGAGCAGAGTGTAATTCTGTTAGTTCTCTAAAAGAAGAGCGTTTACTCACTCCTAACCACACCGTTTACTACCCCTGTATTTATTTTCCCAGCAATGGCTTCCGAAAAAAGAAAATTTAATTTCGAAGACGAAGTCCGTACTGAAAACGAGGTAAATAAACACTTTTTACTGGGAAAGGGTGTGTTCGTTAATATCAATTATTTTAAGAAACAAACCTTGATACATATTCGCCGATACAAAAATTTTGGAGATAAATATTATCCCACAAAAGAAGGAATTACATTTTCACCTCTTCAATTTTCGATTTTCCTCGAGTGCGAGTATTTGAAGAAAAAAAATATAAAAGACGATAACCCGTTAGCAGAATTCTTTCTTGATGTCCCTTTTAAGCCTAAAAATGATCCTGTCTGTATATATTCAGATACACAGCTTGGAATTAAAGATCCAGAAAACGGTAATGAAATTGTTTTCGATCTGTCTGACTCTTCTGTAACTTTAAAACGTGAGATCACGTGTAGAAGCGGAACAAAATATTCCAGAAGTATAACCCTAGAAAATGAACAATGGGACTCCCTATTTTTTCGGGGGCATTCAATTTTAACATCTGCTTTGCAAGAAAAATTTCGCAATGTTGCATTCAAAGACGTTTTTCAATTAATATCAAACTATCCGGCTCCAGACCAAGCTCCTGAAAATGCATTATTGGATGAAGTAAATTCCGCTTTAGTGTTTATGATGAAATCTTCATTTTTCTCTGACATCGCTTCAAGATATAATTTAACCAACCCATTGGAAACCGATGACGAAGTCGCCCTGGCGAACAATACTACGAAATCCTTCAATTCTAGTCTCCTAGAAATAAAACCTCATTTAATTGCGGAAAGTTTCTACAAAAAAGTATGTGATTTCCCACTGAAACCTCTTCCCAATGTCGAAATGTTAAGCTTTGTAACTTCCGAGTTTCTAGCATCTGTAAACTTATCTGATATGATTGAAATGGCCAGAAATGCCTTCTGTAAATTTACAATTTAAATTGAATAAATATTTTTTGTGGTTACTTAATTCTTGTTTCATTTTTATTGTTTTTATATTATTATTTTGAATATTAATTAAGAAAAGAACTATTTTGGTGCACCAGAAAGGTGAAAAACAAATATACAACTATTTAGCATTCAATAAAAAAGATTAAAAACATTGACTTGTCCCCTGAAAACATTCTAACATTCAAAACTACAAATATCTAAATTCTGCTGTTATAATCAATCCGATTGAAACGGCTAGAGAGATGGGATATGAAAAATTAAAAATTTTATATAATTGCATTGTTTTTAATTTCATTAGTTATTTCAAATATTACTCAAAAATATTGATCAAAATGGATTTATACCGAAAAGGATAAAAAATAATTAAAAGAATAAAAAAAAAGGAAGAAAAAAAAAAACATTAGATACAACTTTAAAATCAATCAAAATATTTGAAAATAAATATAGAATTATTTTCAAAAATAAAATATTGCATTTTATATCATAAAATATTTTCTGTTGTTTCAAGATAAACACTTAAATATATTTTATGATATAAAATGCAATATTTTATTTTTGAAAATAATTCTATATTTATTTTCAAATATTTTGATTGATTTTAAAGTTGTATCTAATGTTTTTTTTTCTTCCTTTTTTTTTATTCTTTTAATTATTTTTTATCCTTTTCGGTATAAATCCATTTTGATCAATATTTTTGAGTAATATTTGAAATAACTAATGAAATTAAAAACAATGCAATTATATAAAATTTTTAATTTTTCATATCCCATCTCTCTAGCCGTTTCAATCGGATTGATTATAACAGCAGAATTTAGATATTTGTAGTTTTGAATGTTAGAATGTTTTCAGGGGACAAGTCAATGTTTTTAATCTTTTTTATTGAATGCTAAATAGTTGTATATTTGTTTTTCACCTTTCTGGTGCACCAAAATAGTTCTTTTCTTAATTAATATTCAAAATAATAATATAAAAACAATAAAAATGAAACAAGAATTAAGTAACCACAAAAAATATTTATTCAATTTAAATTGTAAATTTACAGAAGGCATTTCTGGCCATTTCAATCATATCAGATAAGTTTACAGATGCTAGAAACTCGGAAGTTACAAAGCTTAACATTTCGACATTGGGAAGAGGTTTCAGTGGGAAATCACATACTTTTTTGTAGAAACTTTCCGCAATTAAATGAGGTTTTATTTCTAGGAGACTAGAATTGAAGGATTTCGTAGTATTGTTCGCCAGGGCGACTTCGTCATCGGTTTCCAATGGGTTGGTTAAATTATATCTTGAAGCGATGTCAGAGAAAAATGAAGATTTCATCATAAACACTAAAGCGGAATTTACTTCATCCAATAATGCATTTTCAGGAGCTTGGTCTGGAGCCGGATAGTTTGATATTAATTGAAAAACGTCTTTGAATGCAACATTGCGAAATTTTTCTTGCAAAGCAGATGTTAAAATTGAATGCCCCCGAAAAAATAGGGAGTCCCATTGTTCATTTTCTAGGGTTATACTTCTGGAATATTTTGTTCCGCTTCTACACGTGATCTCACGTTTTAAAGTTACAGAAGAGTCAGACAGATCGAAAACAATTTCATTACCGTTTTCTGGATCTTTAATTCCAAGCTGTGTATCTGAATATATACAGACAGGATCATTTTTAGGCTTAAAAGGGACATCAAGAAAGAATTCTGCTAACGGGTTATCGTCTTTTATATTTTTTTTCTTCAAATACTCGCACTCGAGGAAAATCGAAAATTGAAGAGGTGAAAATGTAATTCCTTCTTTTGTGGGATAATATTTATCTCCAAAATTTTTGTATCGGCGAATATGTATCAAGGTTTGTTTCTTAAAATAATTGATATTAACGAACACACCCTTTCCCAGTAAAAAGTGTTTATTTACCTCGTTTTCAGTACGGACTTCGTCTTCGAAATTAAATTTTCTTTTTTCGGAAGCCATTGCTGGGAAAATAAATACAGGGGTAGTAAACGGTGTGGTTAGGAGTGAGTAAACGCTCTTCTTTTAGAGAACTAACAGAATTACACTCTGCTCACGCTTATATTTAGTGCAAAACAACGACTGGAAGCTAATTGGTTCTTGAAAAATGACGTCAAGAGCGATCAACTCATCTTATTGGTCACTTGACCTATACCAGCGCCTCATAGTGGTCAGAAATCATATAATGATGTTACGAGAAATAGCATGTTTAAACATGTATTGAACAAAAGACATATGCTGCTAGTATGTATTCTTTATAAGAGAAATCCCCCAACTTAAAATGCACAAAAAAACAGTTTAGGTTCTTATAAACATAAAACATATTAGACATTTTTTAATACCGTCTAGAACAGAAGAACTTTTATTCATTTAACTTTTTCCGCAATAATATAATTAAAATAGTTTTCTTATACACAAAAACATAATTTAACGATGTAAAATATAATCCAAATGCATGTTGAGTAGAAATTGGATTACATTTTTTAATTTTTTAAATATGTCGTACATTTATTGAAAAATTTATTATTATTATTAGTATTATCGAGAAGAAAAAAAAATGAGGGAGAAAGAAGTTAAACAACATAAATCCATAATTTAATTTAAGTATGATGTAACGTCTAACACGCAACTCCTATGATTGACAAGTTGAATCCTCCCCTATTAGTAGTAGAAAAGTGGGGCTCTCAGGTCGCGGATTTTGCGGATTCAGCCAGCCTCAGGAGCGGGGATTTTGCGGATTCATGAATCCGCAAAATCCACGGCCTGAGGCTGGCTGAATCCGCAAAATCCGCGGCCTGATAGCCCCACTTTTCTACTACTTAGACCCGATAAAGTTTATCGGCGTGAATTATACGGGTCTTCTCTATTAGTTCTTAAGGGAAAGAGGGGGAAGAAGTTTTGTTACAAATTGGAAATGAATTTCAATAAAGAAAAACACTTTAAAGCAAAATAAGTATTTTAATTATTTTAACCTTAGAAGGTTCTGTTATGCTCCGGACCTCCGAGAGTGGATTGACTTAGTTTAATAAGGAAAAATGTGTGTGTGTGTGTGTGTGTGCCACAATTATAGTATCGATGCAGTGCAAGTCGCAGTGAAGGAGCCTCGTGTTTTTAGAACCGTGTAGTGATAATAGAAATCGGAAGGACAAGCATTTGTTCGCAGCAGCGTTCACCCTGAACTAAATTTGATATCAAGAACAGGTGTTTCTATTTAATGTCAATGAAACAAATAGTATTTCTTTGTTATTTGTGCTCATATTTCAAGTGTTGCTATAGATGAAAATGGTTCGTCTACATATTTGCATCATTCACTTCGTTGGTTTTTCATTAAGACTTATATCGGGGAACTCTCGTTGAACGTAAAATTTTAGACCTTGTCTTGACAGAAGAATGAAACAAAGTTTTTCATCGGTGAATGACTATCGGATTTAAAGTACACAAAATATTTTTCGGCAGTTTTATTATCAATCGTTGTTTAATGAATGAATATTTTGTGGGGAATTTTTCAAAATAGCTTCACAGCTTCAGATTGCTGTTTGCTATTATACATAAAAAAGAAAACTCAGCGGCGCGACAGTCCATGAGGGCAAAGGCCTGCTGTGCCCGTCCGATACCAAGGGCCCTGAGGTGCAGGAGCAGATGCTCCGGTCAGGTGGTCAGCCAGTCGTGGAACCCCCCAGTATTCAGTTCCCAAGCATGCTGGGTCCTCGATTTATTGATCCACTGAAGGGATAAAGGGCTGCGTCGACCATGTCATGCCCGGGAATTGAACCCCGGGTCTGTGGCATAGTAGCACGAAAGGCTACCACTCAGCCACTGTGCTTCTATTATTGCATAAGCTGACTGAACTTTTTCTATAAGGTAAAGCTAGGAGAGTCTGCGCACAATTGGAAAAATAATTCTAAAAAATCGAAGTATGACTTTTTTGTTAAACTATTGATGAATAACTGTGACTTGATTTGTTCTTTATGCATTTCCATTGATATTTCGTTGTTTTGCTTTAATTTAATGCAACAGCTGTAAAAAAAACAAGAAGACTCATTTGCGCAATCTGTCCTTACAGGGTAGGTGGGATTGCGCACATGGGTAGGAGAGATTGTTATTCATAAAAACTGCAATTAGATTGTTATCAATAATATTTATACTAAAACTATGTTGTTGTAAGGGTTTTTATAAACACATACAATTGTAATAGGAATAAATATTTTAACTCAATGATTACAGAATCGGAAAAAACAGTGTTTTAATTAAAGTAACAAAATAAAGAAGAAAAGAAGGTTTAAATTATAATTAATCTTATTCATTTTCAGTTTCAATGTCTTTTGTTTGTTAACCGAAGTTGTCGTCGTCCACAATAGGTATACTTATTGTTGTAAGTAATGCAATCATCTGCTACAAATATCACACTTAACCCATTGATGCCTACCGTCCCTTTTTAGGGACAGTCTGAAAAGTACGTCTGACGCACCCAAAAATAAACATTTCATCAAAAAATTGTTTTAATGTATTCCTAACGGGTTATTATAAGGTTAGGAATACATTAAAACATTTTTCGGTTGAATTGCTTATTTTTGGGTGTTTCAGACGTACTTTTCAGACTGTCCCTAAAAAGGAACGGTAGGCATTAATGTCAGTGGTCGAAGTTGTCTCCTGGTACAATTTCCGACATTCAGTGCACTCATCCTCGTTGTCCTGTCTGACATGGTCCCAAACATTCCGTATTTTAACATTATTTTCTTCTGAGGTGGCTGATGACGAAGATGTTTCAAAATTCAAACATTTTTTTGTTTTCTTTCCTGCAAGTTTTTTGTTCCCACTTTTTCTGGAAGCATCTTATCTTCAGACTTTCGCTTCTTTTTTGAAGCCGCTTCTTTCTTAAGTTTTCTCTCGAATATATGTGCGGGTCAGTAACATTCGTTGCACTTTGTTTTCTTTTTAATTTTGACGTCATTAAACTGTTTGAAAAAATAGTTTATTAAAAAGAATATTTGTATAAAACTGGCACATCATTAAATTATTAGCAAAATTTTCGTCTAAGAAAAGAAATTTGTTCACAAAAGGCTTTATTAGCACATTCAGTTCCGAAACGTATATTTCATAACTTAAATCTTCAAAAGAAATAAAATCGCACGAACTTGTTTTCAACGATTTATACGATATAAAAAACTATAGTCCCTTGAAAACACAAATTATGAAGTCACTACAACTTTATCCTCTCGATATAGAACTATAGTCAAAATATTTCATCAATGCCTGCTAAAGAGACACCCGTAATTTTTATATAAAGAAATAACTTCAAAAATAAATTTAAAGTTTTAAAATATTCAAGTCTTAAAAGTGTGTTGAGAGGGCATAAGTATTTTACATTTTATGTTTTAGTAAAAATTCAGAATGCCAGTTTTAATCCATTAATGCAGCAAATATTATCGATCCATACGTTTCACCTGTAATTTACAATTTATGATGCATTACCAACAAGCTATGAATAATAATATAATGCGCAATCTCTCCTAGCATGAAAACTAACGGGAGAAACGCGCAATCTCTCCTAAGTACGAGATGCGCAAGCTATCCTATTTCGGTAGGACAGATTGCGCGGACTTTTACTTAAATATGGCGGCTTCTAGAAAGAAACGCTGGCCTTCCCACTGCTAGTCTAGCTTAGTAGCTTACGAAAAATCGCTCTTAAGTTTAGAATATTTTGACCTACTGCTACTCTATAGAAACCCAAAGAACGCATTATGAAAATTCAAGCACTTACCTTGTGAAAACAATATAGCATATCGACGCTTAATCACAGACGTTCATATCAATCAACTTGCACTTTCAAGTACACATTCCACTATGGCCGTTGTACAAATGCATAGCGTTAGTGCGCGTGCACCCTACTTCTTCCCCCTGAACTCGCAGGTGCGGAATCTCTCCGACCGCGCAATCTATCCTAGCTTTACCTTAAGTAGTTTTAGGAACGTATAATGCTTTCTAGATTTTTTTCAGTTTTTGAGCTATTTTTGCAGAAATTATACCGCATCATAAGATATATTTGAAGATCGAGGAGAGAGAAAAAAAGACGTCGAACAATTTTTTTGAAGAAACATAAATAATTCATGATTTTAGTCGCTCTAAAGGAAAAAACTTTGACAGCATTATTCTTCTTATTACTGTTATTTTGAGAAGCAACGCTAGTAAATGTGAAATTAGCAGGAAGCAAAGCACTTTCGGGGGAAAACCACACCACAGCTCGAAATATTTTCCCTTATACACAACTAGACACGGCCTAAGTATTTTTAATGCTGTACACTTCATTTAATGCAAACTTAAAACACTTTCAAAGCTTCTTTTTTCCTTTCAAATGTTTTACTAATCTTTCTGGATTTAGTTTTCTCAAATTAATTGCACAACATTGTACAAATTTGCTTAAAATCTTTTTGTCCATCTTTTCCTTTACCTAATAAAGTAAATCTACCACTAATTGGGAAAGTGTAATGTTACAATATATACTTTTTTTTGGTAGTTATTTTAATGGTCCAAAAAACTTCTAACCCAGAATAATAGTTTTGAGCTATTCTTTTTTGATGCTTCGTTACAAAAGAACAAAAATAGCATGTTCACAATTTTACTAAAGCAATGTTTGTACACTTTCTCAGAAAAACTCCTGTAGCGTAATTTTCTTTCAAGCAGCCTTTCTTTTCAACTTGAGAAAACGGTTTCACTTGTGAATTGCAATTCTTTTCGGCGAGGTAGTAGAAACTTACTTGAATCACATCTACTTCTATAAATTATACCTTCTTTCATTTGTGCTTAAAGTCTTTAAAACTTACTACTCCTCCCTCCCCCCTTT
The DNA here is from genome assembly GCA_038502835.1 of Octonoba sinensis. Taxonomy (NCBI): domain Eukaryota; kingdom Metazoa; phylum Arthropoda; class Arachnida; order Araneae; family Uloboridae; genus Octonoba; species Octonoba sinensis. Next base: position 15,915,578 of record CM076599.1, read on the forward strand.
TCAAATGGAACTCTGGTGCAATTACCTTCATTTTTTTTTCCTTCGTTGAATTTTTCGAGTTCTCTCTTGAAGTGCAATTTGTGGTTACGCCTAACGAAAGCCTCTTTTTTATATGAGAAGTGAATGGCGCTTCGAAATCAAGTACGCTCATGGCGTTGATTTGAAGCTCAATTCTGTTTTGAAGCTTTTTTTTTTTTTTTGCTTCAAAAATGTTTACATTAAGATGGCATTTTTACTTATACATGAAATTATATTGCTCTTTTAGGAATTACATTAAAACAAAGAAAAATTAATTTAAAATTGGCCTCAGAATTCGCGCTTTCTGTTTGTTCAAATAAATAATAACTTTCTGTTAGTTTTCTCACAAGTCCTTCTCTCAAGGTTAGTTTTCTCACAAGGAGCGACCGCAACGCCGAGCCGCTCTACTCAGAAATCAGTCACCTAATCATGATTACTAATTACCGATTTTGTCTAGAAAATTGTTTTCAGGATATATTCATATTTTATAATAAAATTTTGCTTGAACTTAATCCTTATTTGTAGCAACATGCATTTTTTAAAAATGTCCTCTGGGGGAAGAAGGAGGGGGGAGGGTCCAGTCCATCCTCTGAAATCGGTACAAGTAATTTTTTTATGGACACTTTTGAACTTCGAGTCAACCAAATGAATAAACTCAATGAATTAAAAAAAAAAAAAAATAGTGCAATTTAATTCCAGATATTTCTGCACAAAAATTCCAGAATTTTTCTCTACACACCCTTATCCAGAAACTCTCCCACCTAAGGATTTCAACTACCTTAAACCATAAAATTTTCCTATCTAAGGAGTTCTCCTATTTTAAAAACCATAACACAACATTTATCACCTTATCCAATTTCAACCGTTACCTCACTGCTAAAATTTTTACTCTCAAATTCTCTACAGCGAGCATTCTCGTATCTGAATACAGTTAACATTAGTATCAATATAAATATAAGGCTAATGCTTTTCTGTAGCTAAAACACAGATAATGCCACAATATTCAGTTAAGATTTGCACACATAATAAAACAAAATAAAATGTAAAGGCACACGTTCGTAACATCTTCCAGCCGTTGATATTTTTCAGGGGTTCCACCAGTGTGGGGGGGGGGGGAGTTTTAAGGGCTTTTGGGGGGGCTTAATCGGATGTTTGGCCGGTTTGGGGGCCGTAATTTTTAAGGAAAGGGGCCATCGGTCTTGGGGGCAGGCACCACTATTTTTATTTGATTATTTGCAATTTATATTGATATTATTCATTGATATGAAGGATAATGGCTGCGATCTGTATAGTTCCATTGTCCAACACAAATTCACTTCAGCTCGATCTTTGATGTCCGGGTATTCTGCTACGCTCATTATCAGCACTGCTGAAAGTGAATATCCAAGGAAAAGTTATTAAGCAACTCGACTGCAACAAACTACCGCTACTTTTCTATTTAATAGCCGCCCCATAGCATCTACTTCAGCAGCTTTGTTGCCTCAAACACAAAAGACCAGCTGAATAACCATCCGTTTCCTGGACTTTACCGATAGGTGACGCCCTTAGCGCTCGTATTTCATTCGCCATTGTCGTTTGCGGTTTAATTACTAGAGCGTTGTGGCAACGGGAGCGTAAAATCGTGCGTCTTTTCGAACGGACTGTTCTGTTATTTAAATGGGGATTTCGAGTTCGAAGAAGTGTTTTAAGGAGAAGAAAAGGTTTTGTTTCCATAATACGTGTTTTGTTGTTAAATAATAAAGTTTTTTGGACGGTTTTATTGTCGTCGCAAATTAGAATGTTAATCGTAGCATGACACTGCAGGGGTTAAGGTTCCTTTATGAGCGTGTACAGTTATTTGACATTTTTTTCGAAGCTGCTTCATAAATTGTGGCTGATAATGCTTTGAATTGAACCCTTTTCTCTTTTCTTTCCATTTTATTGCTTTTTACAGTAATATGTTTCCCCATCTAAGAAACCTTATTATCGTTGGTTAAATGAAGTCATTATGTTATAAAGTTAAACTATCTTAATAAAGTGGAATAGCGCCTATATAACTGTTACTCTCTCTGAGAATAACACAGGTGTAACTTGGTGTTTTACGGCCTAGAAACAAAATATCACAGAAAACGAGAATTCAAAATTTATCTAATTCAGTCTGTATCTTTAAATTAATAATCTCAAGAAATATTAGTGTTGAAAATGATTGCAAATCTACTTACTTAAAATTACTCTTATACTTTTACGTATTACTTAAAATTTACTTAAGTACTTAAAATTACTCTTATACCTTTATTTTTGTTTTTTATAATTTTTAAATTTCTTCTACGTCTTAAGTTGATTTCTCCGTAAGCTAATGTACATCGATATTGGGGCGAACTCTGTTAAAGCAAAAGTTTTCAAATCGCACACTTAAAATGAAAAACAATTGGATGTACTTTTTTTAGAAGTTTGTTGTTTTATAACGTTATTGGTACTAAGTAAGGGAAAATGAACTTTTAAAATTTGTTTCCCAAAAGCATTTTTTTCTATATTTTACTGTGTTATTACTTTTTACTGCATTTTATTTCCATATATTTTAGAGTATGGTACGTATCAAATTAGAGGCTTCGAATTTTGGCACGAAAAGCAAAACTCATTCTGGGGCAGTTTTTTACTTGCTTTCCAGTGGTATAAAATTCAAAACTATGTAATTATTTCTTCGTACAGAAAAAAACATTTTATGCAATTTTGTTAACTTTTTTAACATTTGAAAACCCCTCTACGATCACCCGCGAGTGCGAAAGTACCTATCAGCCAATCTTGATGAAGATCCGATGTAAACTGGCTTTGTATAAGGTACATACATACGCAGTCTCTTCTTTATATATACAGATGAGCATTTTTTGTTACTCTTGAAGTTTAATTAATCTTTTAAAAATAAATTCAATGAATCGTAATGAATTTATTTATGATCCATAATGGAAAAACCTATTTGTACCAAAAAAAATCACTTTCCTAGAATATTTATGATAAATTTATCAACATTTCTTACGCAAAGCTCAGAAAAATATTTGAAGTTCAAGGCATTTTTGTGCTATCTGAATGTTTTGTATGCAAAAATATGAATGACTTGTGGAAAACTTTTCACTTGTTTCAATGCGCGCAGATTTTCCAAATCTCGTGAGGGCCACCCGTGCGGTTTCTTTTCAGCTGATATTGATCATGAAGGGTCTCATTGTAAATTTACCAAGAAGGCCGGTCACGATCTTCATAGCTTATGGCTTGCTTTCGTCGTATTAGCGTGGTCGTGACGGTACTACTGATCGTCGGATGCCAGTATCAGTTTCCCTCTTTCTCGGGTTTTTCTGACCTAATAGCAGAAAATGATACACGCAGCTGTGATAAGTGATATTCAATTTGAAACTCCTGTTGCTTGTTGATATGTTTGCACTTGACGTAAAGTTCGTGCCGTGGTGATAAGCGCGTGTGGTCCATTATCATTTTGTTTACATCGTTTTTTCGACTTCTTTTGAAAAAATTTGGGGACATTGATGTGAAAAATATCTTACACCATAAGGAATATTTTAAAATATACATTTATTCATCTTTTTAAAACAAATATTTAGAATAAAAAGTTTTAAAATTTCCAAAAAAGTAGATTCACATTTAAAAGAGCATTTTAAGTGCAACAGAAAAAGGTTGAAGAACGATAGCTTTGGTATTTATCATATTTTTTACGTTACCCAGTCTTTCTGACTTCATTACACCCTTTGGACCTCCTAGGAGTGAGAGGTTGGTTCAAAATAGTCTTTAAATGTATATATGTGTATTAACATAGTAGGATTGATATTATGTCTCAAAACCAAGAATTCTGGGGTAACCCTCAGAAAACCCTCTTGAATGTGCCCAATTTCTTAATACTATCACCATTTACTGTGATTAAAAGGGGTTTAAAAGCTAATCAACTTGCAATTTTAGCTAAAATTCGGCCTTTTAAAAAAATATAATTTTGTGATAGTTCCAATCGAGGGGCTTCAAATTTAAGCTTTCATATCGGTCGCTATAATAGATTTGTAGTTACCCAATGTGCATCTGACGAGGAGTTGAAATAGGGAAAATCATCCGAGGAGTTTTTGAGCTCTGTGAAGGATGAAGGGAACCTTCAAATTAGTATTTTCCAGATGAACATCAAGATAAATATTAAAATTACTTTAGAATTAAAATAAAGTCTTCTTCTTACTTACTTTTGTTCATGATGGAAACTTTTTATTGGAACTATAACTGAATCGTACTTACTACAAAAGTTTCAACTAATGCTTTCAGGAGAATTCTGGTGTAGTTTAAAAGATGAATATCCCCTAATTATTGTCACAAAAGGCGGTGTCGGCACTTTTAACATTTTGCAAACTACATATGTAGGCGAAACAGGGATTTCAGATCAAGTGTCGGCAAAGATTACCTTCCGTAACAGATCTGATGCTGAACCATACATGCGATTTCAACTCTCCTCCTTAAATATGTTATTTGAACTTATTTAAAGAACTTTTGTCTAAACTATTAATTTTTAAGATTATTTTATCAAGCCTTTTTTTTTAATTTGAAGCAATTATCATATTTATTGCAAATCATCCAATTCTAGAATGCTGCGTTATTAATACCATTTTATTAAAGAAAACATAGGTTCCAAGGTAGAAGTCGGCCTTAAAAAGAATTCTACGTTATAAAAACAAATTAAGAATCGCTGCTATACAGTGTTATGGGTGTGGTTAAAAGTAGTTTATAATATTACGGCTAGGCAGCATCACTTAACTGTATAACTTCGGTTTTCCCTAATACCCTCATCTCCTCGATACATGGGATTATGTAAACATCACCCACCGCATTTAAATTCCTTTCAGAAATGAAGTTGATCTGTAAATTAATGTAAACTTCTCTCTTATAATGAATGCCTAAGTAATCATTTCCATTATGCTAAATAACACCGAAAAAAAGAAAAGAAGTTTACATTTAAATATTATATTAAAAGAACGTAGAATCTCTCTCTTAGGCCTTTTTTTAAATACATGATAATGTCCTTAGGAATGTACTGCACAAAAATTTTAATAGGAAGGAAAACTTAATGCTGTCAGAAAAAGATTTATGCTTTTAAGTAAGTACGTTGTCAACGGAAATGAATACGAAAAGGTAATCGTACGACCTCACGCCTAAGTGCTTTTGGTTTACCATTTTAATGCAAATATCATGCCAGCTCAACAATTTGATATGCTAATACCAGTAGTAACCTTTCTTGCATTAAAAAAATATATAGAAAGCATTTTGCTTTTCCTAATTAAAACTCTTTAAACTGCTTAAGATTCCTCTTTTTTTTTTTTTTTACTTTTTTTCGTTTCATTATGCTTCTTAGAACATAATTTTTCCTTTCCCCTTTCTACACTGTGAGTTTAGTTTTTCCTTTCCCAATTCGGTTGAATATTTGCGTTCGAAAAAATTCGTACATATTTATAAAGAATACAAGTTAAAGAGAAGGACTTGAATGGAAAGAAATGGAATTGGGTGTAATGGTGCGTCACGGTTGAAGCTTGCTTTCACGGCCATTTTACCCCCTTCGTGTTCGTTCGCCATTTTGTTTTCGTAAAAAGCTCGTAGGAAGCATTTCTTTTTTTCTCTCTCTCACACACAACTTTTGGGGAAAGTTATTACACTAAAACGTGAACAAATAGTTTTAAATGAGACTTTTTTGTGTTTTTGTTCCCAAAGAAAAAACGGGAACTTTTTTTTTAGCCCGAATTTTTTTTATCTATTTACCTCATTACACTATGTTAAGTGGTTTTTAAATGCACAACTTCTAAATTTTAATGTTTTTATGCTGTTGAAAGGCAGGCTAAAAAGTAATTTTTAAAATGCTAAAACTTAGTTTAAAAAGTTGAAAATGTGGTAATTTTGCAAGGTTTTCAAATTAGTTCAATTAAGTCTCCATTTTGCCATTTTGAAATTTACTATTTTTGCTTTTTTTTTAATTTTTAAAATTTCAGCAGGCAAAAGAAAAATAAGTTGCTGTAAAATTATTGGCATTTAAAACTTGCATTCCATCCTTCTTTAGGAAAATTATAATGTTATAAATTAACATCTCACGTACACACATTGCAATCGCATGTGAACAAAATAGAAATTTTTAGAAGAAAGCGCCCTGAGCTAACGAAGTTAATTAATGTAAGAACTCAGTTCGAAAGTGATTCTTTCATCACTGAAGAGCATATTCGTGATCAAAAATTAACATCACCAGAACTATACCAAATTAACTTCTCAAAATTCAATTCCTCATTTTGTAAATAAAACTTTGTATGAAATTTGTCCATAAGGATTCACAAGAAGAATTTTAAGGGTTATTATCGTTCTGCATTTTGTATACTATTTTGAGAAATATTTGAACAAAAATACTGTAAATGGTACTTTATATCACACAGTTGGAATATTAACTCTAATTTTCCTTCAAAACAGTTATACTAATTGCACTTCGAGCCGTGTTTTCTTAACGTTGTTTTTTGCTTTTGTTCTCATTTTGTTTAAATTTTCAGAAAATTTATTAGAATTTTGTAACAGAGACACACACAACGACGACACTTGTTCGTAGTTTCTATCTTAATGGGAACAGAATAATTGTTTTTTTTTTTTTTTGGCGTAAGTTGTTTCCAGTGCTTTCTCACCGGCAGCGTAAATATTTTCCCCTCCTAAATGTGAAACAAGCGTGTTTTTGATTTATTTATTTTTTTGCATTTGATTATCTTGTTTTTGATGATGATTTTTATTATAATTATTATTATTTGGTGACGTTATATTTCTTGCAGGCGATTGATGTGCATCGCAAAATAAAAATTGCCTTAAAAATACCTGATACTGACATTTTGGGGGTTTTCTTTCTCTCTTTCTTTTTTTTTCCTTATCTGAAAATTTCTTTTGATTTTTCTATCGTGTTTATAAATTCAAAATAATGAAAACATTTCCATTGATTTCTAGTTTGGAAAAATAACTTGTTTTTTGGTTTAGAACGTAAGTTGTTTCTGGTTAGTTTTTGATTTCTAAGTTTTTAAACTGGCAATCAATTTCTCTTAAAATAGTGCCACGGGCTATGCCGTGGAAGAAACCGCTAGTAAAGAAATAAATTTGAAGAAGTGTCTAGAGATAGCAAAAGAAATGGTTAAAATGCTTCCCATTTCAAATGAGCTACCGACATAGTTTCAGTAATTAAAAAACTGCATTAATACAGCTTTAAAATGGTCGTTAATTACGTATCATTATCAACATATTTTTTATTTCCATCATATTTTCATTTAAGCTAATTCAAGTTAAATTTCCTGATTATTCTTGCCAAAAATAAACAAAGGAACAGCACTGGGAGAGAATAATTACTATTAATTCTCAGTTCCCAGTCCTAATAATGTATTATTAAACTGTCATCATAAATAATCTGAAAGAAAAAAGAAACAATGTTAGAGACACCGATGCGTATTTAAACTACTAATTAAATTAAGCATAATTACTCTTCCTAAAATAATGAGAACATATTTGTTAATTAACGAAAGTGTTTCTATTTAGTGTAAATTCAAAATTAACGAAAAATGTTTCATATACATTTTTATTTCAAGCAACTCTTAACATTCTTGCTGTTTGTAAGCATCATTTATGTTAGATAATGTATTTACAGATGTTACAAATCATCCGAATTCGTTTTTTTAAACACATGAAATATAATTTGTATTGCTCGTTTTTCTAGTTAAAAAAATATTCAGTGAAGATGAAATACATTTTTATTTGTTTATTGATTGATTTATGTTGATTTAGTGTCACATAAATTGTAGATTTAAATTATATATATATATATGCAGTGGAACCTCGCTATTTGTACACAATTCGTTCCTGGAGGCAGTTCGAGTGACGATTTGTACGAATGGCGAATTTCTTTTTCACACAAGGTGCAATGTAAATTGGATGAATCCGTTCCAGATTAATCCACAGAATTATACATTTTACAAAATTTAACTGCACTTTACCGGTACTGAGGTGAATTGATGGTATAAGTGGAATGTTGAGAGGAGGATGAGAAATGTTGATGTTACTGTTTGGAAGAGGAGTCACCTTCCATAAAAACATCAGGTAACATCCCTTCAAGTGTTTTCTCCTTTTCCGTTTTTTTTTTTTTTTTGGTCTCTTTGCAGTAGAAGAATCTTGGGTTTCTTTCTCTAAAAACCTGTTTAATGTTGTCTGCCTTTGACGATTTTTCAGAATTTTTATAAAATGGTCAATAACATTGTCGTTGAACAAGCGGATGCTCGTGTTGAGCACATCAGTGCTAGGATGATTTTTCCACCACTCTCTTTTTTCTCCCAGTGGTAACATAGGTATTTAATTTCTGCAAAGGAAAGCTTTCCTTATTACTACTTTCCACCTCTGAAGAAGAAAGTTCTTCAACCGCTTTCTCTTGTTTCTCCCCTTAGAAATTTAAAATTGTCAGTAAAATCTCAAAAACCATTAAAATTTTAAAAAATCTAAAACGTCAAACAAATTATTTCCAGACGCGTCCAAAAAAAAAAAAAAAACATAATTTCTCAATATTTTTTCTTAAAACATGCCAAACTGGCAACCATGGCCCCTGGCAAGCATACGAATGGCGGGGTTACACTGTATATATATATATATATATATATTTACATGGATAATTGAAAACTTTGTACGCTTTATAAACGTTATTTGATCGTTGTATGTGGTATTTTTAATTTGGAGTGATGTAGTTTTGTAGCACTTTTAGATAACGTTTTAATCATAGTATATGGTATTGATGGGATTTTTTCTTAGAGCAATATTATATACGTATTTATTTCGTACAAAGTGGGGGGAAACGTAAACCGTAGTCAGGCTAAAAGGGAAAATTGAGGAAAGAAAATTTCGGAAAACTAGGCCCGTTAGATGATGATAAAAACATACTAAAGTAAAACCTCGATCAATCGTTTCTCCCGAGAACATTCATTTAGAACGATACAAATGGAAAAAGTGCCGGTCGGTATGTAGTAAGACTATACCGTTTACACAAACGGAAAACTAGATGCGGGAGGAATGGGTCGATGTTTTACTTCATTATGATGAACATAATTGTGAACAATTTATTTATTTATTTTAATGCTACTTATTTCATACTTTAAGACTCATTTCTTGCTTTGGTACTGATATTACTTAGTCATTATTAAACCTGTACTTTTTTAAAAGCACATTTGCGTTGTATTTCTTATTTTAAGGGAGCGGTCATGTTGTTTATTCTTTGAAAAAAATCTAGATCCTCTGAAACCATATTCTTTTTATCTGAAATTCTACAATAGAACTGAATTTTGGATACTTTCTTTGGATAAAATTTACATATGACACCATCACAACTGAATACAAAGTTCTTTGCGTTTCACACGTAGTGAATAACAATATGATTCAAAATTGTTTTTAATACTTCAGCAGGTTCTTTTTTTATTTTATATTTTCACATAAACCGCTCCTATAAAACCGCCAGATGTTACACTAGTACTCCGGTAAATATCAGCATTTGTGCCCTAAAGAGGAACTAAAGAAGGGGGAAAAAGGAAGTACCGGAAACAGTTCGCAGAAAGAATCGATTTTTCAAATAAATGGGCCTTCCGAGTACAGTCATATAAACTTGGAAATAAAACTAAAATATGTCACCCGCGACTGATTGCTATGCATGTTAGCCGTGATTTACCGTTTCCATTTGCATTTGGAGGTAGCGGAAACCTGTTCCCAAATCGGACTAACTTCTTTATAGAGAAGGGAACTTGTCCACTTTGCGAAATGCCATGAAACTCGCGTAGGATCATGAAATTTTTCTTCACAGCACCTAGAAAATTTTAGAGAAATTTTCCCCACATGTAGCAGTACGGTGCTGAGAATAGGTAGACTATCAGTGCACTTCTTTTAGACAAATATTTCTCAAACATTCGTCATGTTATATACAGCCTTTTTGATGAAATTCGGTTAACTCAGCTTTATCCTTGTGCAAAATTTAAAATCCAACATAAATTGAACTTCTTTGTAACCCTTTTGAGTGAAAAGGTAGTGTTGAGTTTCTACGAGTGAAAAATAATTATACTATCCATCCTTTCTTATGCTAGTAAAACTCCATTATTAACCAGTTTAGAAACTAAACTTTCTTAACGTGTTTTCTTTTTTTTTTTGTGAAAACGGTCGTTACGCACAGAAATTAAGTTTGCCTGATTTCTTCGCAATCTGTAAGGTAGGCAACCTTTTAAGCACACCTACCAACTTTCGCCATTTTTAATTTTTGAGAAAATTCGTATTTTTCTGATTTAACATTTGGTAATCCATTTTTTACGATTTTATGCTGTCGTCATAAGATGTTGGTGATTTTTAGTTATTGATCATAAAGTTGAATCGATTTCTGCCAAATTTCAAACGAAGTTTTTTCAAGTTTTGTTTGATGACTGGCTTATGTAGTCTAATTGTGAAGAAAGTACTATTTCTTCACATGTAGACACAACGTAATACATTTCTTTTGTACATGTATTTATTTAATAAATGGTGATCTTTTGCACCAAAATGTCGTTTGAGACATTTTATTACCCTTCCTTTTTTTCTTAACTAGTATACCATGATAAATAAATTAAAAACTTGTGTCTGAAACAGTAGATGATAATGAAATGAGGCTATGCATACGTCTTATAAGAGCTAGTAATAATTATTTTAAAATTGTAAATAAGATTTAAAAGTTTTTGCATTTCCGTACTTTTTAGTGTTGCCGTTATTAATATATTATATTCTTGAAATGTGCTTTTGATCTTATGCTTTTAGCCTCCCTGTATACTGATTTATTTCTGCATCTGTACATTCTCCAGTACTTACTGGAAAAAAATGTTAGCATATATTAGCTATATCATTCAATTTCAAAAAAAAATTACCAAAAATATTTCGTAATTTATTTACACATTTTTTGCGCTGTATCATCCTCTGGACAAAAATAGAACCTTACACTGTTCATGAATATAAGGATTTGATCCCATGCTTATTAGAAAAATAATTAACCTTTATAAAACTGGAGAGAAAATGTTTTGATTTTTGTTCTATTTTATATTTAATCATAAACATTTTTAATTGAATTTTTTGGAACAATGCAATATGTTATTTGATATTTGGGGCTTTATTTTTAGGAAACGGTAGTTTTTTTTTGGAATAATATACATCATTGTAATTAATCTTCGAAAAGAATCCGATCTGTTGTTAGTTTCTCCTTTTATTAGCCTACTTTCCCGTAAAAGTAAAAAATAATAATAAAGCATGAAGGAAGGTTTAATGTATCGTAAAAATATCGGTAAAAATAAAGAAAAGTAAAAAAAGTGAAGTAATTAAATAAAGATTGAAAAATTTGAAAGTAGGGTTTTGAGTTGGGGAAAATGTGTATCTGTCGGTCTACCCCTAATAACTTTTGAACGAATTGTCCGATTCAAAAAATTCTTTTTGCATTCGAAAGATATCGGTAAGGATATCTCATTTCTTTATTTTACCTTTTGATTTGAACGATTTTTCGCTCAATTTTGAACAGTTCAAAAAATTTTACCAATAGCGCCTATGAGCAAAAAGGAAGCACACTATGTAAACTCTGGGATTTTTACAATTTTTGTTCATTTTTTAACAGTTCAAATAAAATTAACATTAGCGCCTACGGGGAAGTTTCAATCCCATATAACTCCTGATCTAATCGACGGATTTGCTTGCAACAAACTTTATCAGAAAGATGTTCCTATGTAAAACATGTACACATACGAAGTTCAACAAGAACTGAACGAGCCTATTTTCCTATGAAATTTTTTTGATCGGGGTTTTTAAGGATATTTCTCAATTAATAAATGAATAAATGAATGAGTGAAAGAATGAATGAATGAATAAATGAGTGAATATAAGTAATTAAATGAATTAATGAATGAGTGAAAGAATGAATGAATGAATAAATAGGTGAATAAATGATAAAATACAAAAATGAGTGATTCAATGAAAAACTAAATAAATGAGTGAATAAATACAGGAATGAGTAAATGAATGAATGAATAAATGATAAAATAAATAAATGGGTGATTGAATGAAAAAATATATGGGTGAATAAATACATGAATGAGTAAAGGAATAAATGAATGACTGAATAAATGAATGAAATGTAAAAGGTATATTTGAAGTAATTAATAACTAAAGCTAAATGAGAAGGAAAGATAAAGAAATAACTAGATCATAAATTTGAATTTAGTGTATACGGAAAGGTAGGCTCGTATAGTTCTAGATGGAACTTCGTGTTATTATTATTAGTTTTTCTGTAATTTATTTCATCTTATTTTTAAATTTGAGGGCAAACTTTGATTTTTTAAAATGTGATTTTAGGTTTTCTGCAGATATACATTGTTTTCTGCCATGTAGCATTATTTCTAAAGTTGAACCGTTTCCACTTCTACAGATGTTAGTAGGATTTGTTTAAAAATTATTTAACTTTGTCTAGTTAAATATCAGTAGAAAAAGTCATTCGCTCACAGTTTAAAAAAAAATTGGGATCTATTTTTTCGTTTTTTCCTAAATTGTAGCTGTTTTCTTAACTTCATCTATTTCTTGCTTAGAAAGGTCAATTCATTTCTGCAAAATGGCTTTCCGTGGATTTGTTTTTAGTCGTTCTTTAAAATACAAAAAATAAAAATTGAAAGAAATCAAACGCAAGTGAAAACACACAATAATATGTATCGTTTTTATGCATTTATATGCTCAAACGTCAAAACAGACATACATATGCATCTACATATGCATTTGCATATAACCTGCCGGGCTCTCCCTCAGTTATAAAGTATTAAACTCGACTGTAATTATTTTTTGAATAAAAATGAGATTATAGCATTGTCTGATTGTCTGTTGAAAACTTTATTACTCGTGTGACAAGTCCTAATCAAACACGGGACTCATGCCAGCTTTGACAGCGAGACAATTTCATTTCACCGGAATCCCATCAGCCAACCAGAGAAGAGACGCTTAATGTGGGATTCGAAAAAGGGCGGGCGGATGGAAATTAGTTGCTTTCGATCGCCAGCAGCAAAAGACATTTTTGCTGATTTGCTGAAGGGGGGTCGAACTAGGAACACTAATCAAAAGAGCGAATGTGTCTCGGGTTGAGATGTAATTTAATTTCATGAGGTAACGAGCTTTCGGAGGGAAAGTACTGACATAAGCAGGATATATATTACACTCTGATGAGAATAAATGTGGTTGTGACGTTCAATTTTTTATATTATCTGTCTTTCAGTTGTTATCGTTGCTGCAAGAACGCTGCTCGCCGAACGAGCGAAGCAGATTTATTCATCGATAACAGCAACTGCACTTAAATCTGAATTTGTTGTAATAAGGGAGAATTTTGTCTTCGTTGACACGGGGAAGTGTTGCTGAGAGGAGTTTTCCTAAATTGCATTTGTTTGATGGAAAAAGTGCAAATGGTTTGAAGCTGTGTTCGGTTCTTCTATTAGGGTGAACAGGATTAACTTCGTTGTAGATGCTTCGTAAACAATATATTCTGTTTATGTGGGTTTATCTGAATGGTAGTTGAAATTGGAGTTTATGTTAGTAGCTTGCCGACAATTTCTAACCGGCTTAGTGAGTTAACAAGGGCCTATCATTTTTCTTATGCTTTCATACCAAGTGGAAATGAAAGTAGTTCCCCTTCAATACACAATTTCCACTTACTTGAGAACGTTGAGTGTAATTTCTATGGTGTATAATATAGCCACTTTTGAAGGAAAAAAAACAAGGGGACGAAAGGAATATTGCATCCTTAATTTTAATAACAGATTCAAGTCATTTTTAATTTGTATATAAGTTTATGTATTTTGGAACGTTAATGAGGGGTTTAGATATAAATTTGAGCTATACATAAAACTCAAGGGAGAAGAAAAGAAAAGAAAAAAACGAAGCATGATGGTTTCCTAAAAACGTTTTGTTGAATCAAAAAAAAAAAAAAAAAAAACCAGGTTTTTAAATTATTAAAGAATTTTGGTAATTTATTCAATATCATAGAGTAAGGCTGCAAAAAAAAAAAAAAAAAAAAATTTGGGGAACAGCCTGGGGAATTGAACAACCGGGGTGAAACATAATTCCCTTGCACGATTAGAGGAACGCAATTCCCTTTTTATAAAATTTCTCTCGGTGCACTACCTATTCTTCAATTTTTACGTTATTTTGTCCAATTGTTAATAATTTTGTTTTAATGATTTTCACATTTATTGAACACTTGTCGGAGATTTTTAAAGTTTTTAAAAAGTCTTAACACTTACGTGATCCAGCAGCTCTCGATGATTATTATGCAATGCAAGCGAAATACAGCGAATGGGATTTGTAATTAAAAACACTTACAGTGCTTATTGTGTTTTTGGAATACAAAGGAAAGGTTGTTCAATGCATTTTACTGGTATCATTAATAGTTTGCGATTTTGTGTACATTCCGGGAATCATGGTGTTGCGTGTTAGATAACCTCTAACGGTTCTTTTTTTTTTTTTTTTTGCAAATCTTTCTACTTTTATTTATTGGGAATTTCGAATTGCTTCTCTACACTTGATGCAACGTTGTTTTTCTTTCTTGTGATTTTTTTCATGCTACTCTTTTTAAATTCATATTTATCGGGAATTCTGTCTCGATTCCCTATATTCTAAGGCTACGTTATTTTTTTCTCTCTTTCGTCTACTGTCAGGGTTTTTCAAGTTTAAAATCCGATTAGTTCAAAATTGATGGAGTAATAAATCTGGATTTCAAACTGGTATCAGAAGCAATAATAAATCTCGAATTGTACTTTTTTTCAGTTGTGGAAGGTAGTTTCTCTAACGGGAAGTATTTAATGTTCCATTGGAGAAGCGAAGAAAATATTGCAGATAGTTTTCTGATAAATCTAGCACCAGAAAAATAGTGAAGTAATGGGGTATAAAAGCTACCACATTGATTTTTTCGCGAGCCGAGGGATCTTTCTTTCTTCATTAAATGTTTCGTAAAATCCCTTGTATCACTACCCTTGTTGTGAAAATTTGAAGTTTGTAAATCAAATAAGTAGTATTGAATATTATGAAAGAAAACTTTTAGCTGTTGCCAAACAAAGCTCAATTTTTGTGATGAAGTTAATTTATGGATATCTATTGCTGCAAATAAATTCAAAGGTTATAGAATAAGATTGTAGAATATTACTATTATACAGTGGAAAGTGTATGGGCGGTGCTTAATAAAAACGTCAACTAATTAAAAAAAATATCTTCTACTTCGTCTTGTTTATTATTTGTGAATTAAAATTACACACACACACACACACATATATATATATATATATAAAGATCGATAAACGTGCTGTTATTTATTTATTTTTACAAATGTTTACCTTTTTAATCATAGGTTGTTTTACCATCAGTTGGTGAATAAGGCTGTAAATGGCGATATTCGTCTCTTGAAAAACATCGATCTTGCTCGACGGAATAGGCTCAGTGCCTCGCCTGCTTTAACGAAAAGCCTAATTTTTATCATGACTATGGCCCTAACATGGGGGTACTGGGCATTTCTGAAGCAGTAGGAACTGGGCTGAGAAGGAACCTGTATGAAATCAATGGAATCAAAACACCCATTGATTAAGGTATTGAGAAAATAGAAGGTTCCATTTTCTCTTCCGTGGCATAATGTGCTAAGAGGGCCCATAATATATTAGAGGAGCATGGTCATGACCATCGTCATTTACGTAGAGCGTTGGCGGCTATTTTCTTTCATTAGATAGAAAACGACTCGATATCTAATCCTCTTTGGAATCTCAGCTTGCATGCTAACAGTGCTATTCCTGAGCCTGGAGAAGTCGATGCATTAAAGCAGTTAAATCTAATCATTTTGACATCTCAGCTGGAAACTCCTTCACTAATCTCCTGTGGATAAGTTTATTAATCGTTCGCTTTGTTAAAACACTTCACTCCACCCTCCTCATCTTCAGCAGTTTTAGTTCGTTTCCCATGAACTAACTTTTCAGGAAACGAAAACTGCGTTCTCCCCTTCTTCCGTTAATGCCAGTATCCGCGTCTTTTGGCGGGTCATTGTTTTCCCCACGCGTGGGAGTTCTCTGTTGGCGGTATTGGAGAAGGCGGGAAGCTATAAGATATCGAATCGGTCGAAGGAAAAATCGATGATGATGGAGAAAAGGAAAGAAGTTTGCGTGTGTTTGTTAAGTTTTCCAAATGCACTTTACTTAAGCAAAAGTAGTCCCTTTTGGATAACCTTATTCGGTTTCATTATTTATGATTGTTGGAAAGACATTTAATTGTTTAACCCAGATGTAGAGCACCGTTTTATTATAGTATGTACATACACATTATGTATATATATGGTCCAAAAAGACAACCCACGTTATGAATTACTAATTCAAAGCGATAAAATGGTAGACAAAGTTTAATAATGGCAATGCTATGCGAAAATATTCTCGTTTAATACATATTTGAACCAACTGTATATGTCGAGATTTCTATGCAAAACAGCACAGCATTTTAATTTTAGCATATATTCTAGACACAAATTAATTAATAGAAGATACACATAATAAAATATTTTGTCACACAAATTTGTCGTATATTATTTTGTCACACAAATTTATCGTTGTATTAAAACGTATGTGATTTTGGCGACTTACATTGACGATGATTGTCGCGCGGTCGCCAGTGAGGCGTTGTTATTTTCCCTGTTACTATAGACGGCTGCTTATGATATCACCAAAATCGACTGCTTTTCTGTTTAAACTATAATACAAACAGCAAATTATATGGTCTTCTAGTGGAAAGTATTTTTAAATTAAATACAGCCAATGAATAAGTACGATGGCGTGTTAATCAAATTTTGCAGAATGTGATGCACATGGAAAAGAGTTGATAAATTATCGATTCTTACCGCAAAATCAGCGTATGTACAGTTGAACCTTTGCCAGTCTGTACTGTTGAGAACAAGGAAAAAACAACGTAAATAAAGCACAAATCGTCAGAACAATAAAGCAAGTAGCTATTTCCAGGGTGCAATGGAGCCTCTTCACCAGTGCAAGAGAAGTAAAAGAGAAAAGTGCTCAACACACAAAAAACAAGTTGTGTGAGTGAACGAGCAAAAACCAGAGACAACCGGTATTCAAATGGATTAGAATAGAGATTAACCAATGGGAACAAAAGCAAGGAATGAAGAAGACCAATCAGAGGTCAGGAATAAGAAAGGAAGGATAGAGAGAAATACATACAGAAGAAAATAATATTATAAAAAGCACGTTTACAGATATCAGGAAAATTGGAGCACTAAATGAATTTTCCAGTACTCTCACATAGCATGAAATCCTAACAAACAGTTGCACACAAAATTGACATACAGGCCTCTGGGCGGCACTAACTGCGTCCGCAGTTACAGTTGAGCGTGAATTGGGTGTGAATGAGGGTGGATGATTTTCTATGAAATGGTGCGAGGAAGGGGGGGGGGGGACGAAATTGCTTAATTTTGCCAGGGGTGCAGGACACCCAAGGTGTGAAACTGATATGATATTTAAAACTCAAACATGTAAACTCTAAAAAATAATTGCACGCATTTAAAGCACAAATGAGCATTAAAATGCAGACATATGTTTCGGTATTGCTTGGAATCCCCTTTTCAATGAAATAGTGGAACTTCTAGATGCAAAAACATCTAAATGCAATAAGTTCGTGCAAAAGGCTGTAGAAAAAAAATATCCCTTGCAGGTTGACAAGTGTCAAACTCAACAAGCATTCGCAGATTTTGATCACTGATGCTGCCCTTGATTATTAACTTTCCATAAACCTTAAATTTTCCATATTCTCAGATCGTGATCTTCTACTGTATATGCCAGCTCTAGATTACAATTTTTCTTTTTACCTCTGCAACCTTCAAGTGCCATTTGAGATTATAAAGAAATATTCATATGTGGAGGGAGGGGAGGGCTTAGTGCCTAGACATTAATACCAACACTTAGTGCTCTAAATCTTGCTTTCATGCTGGACTATCTTACTTCTGTTATCAACACCATCTACTGTTTGCAAGTATGAAAATTAACTTCATTCCTTATGTGGAATTTTATTTGCAATAATCTAATATACTTGAAACGAACAGCTAAAGATAAGAGATTTTTTTCTGTTCATTGTTCGAGGACAATTATATCTTTCTCAGGAGAAACATGCGTGTATTTATTTCTGCGACGTTAACCATTAGAAAAGAACAACTTTCCGAAAGAAATTCGTGGCTCATTCTTTCCTTTTGGAGATAAAATACAACTCTTCGTTTAAGCTTTTCCTCTAAATTTCAAACGTAATTTCTCAATCTGAAATGATTCAGGTATAATTCTTTAAGTAAATGTTTCTTTTTGCAGGTTGTGTTATCTTATCTTACGTGCAATAAAAAGGATTCATTTGTCTATGAATTGAGTGAAAATAAAAGACACGGAATGGTAGAGCTGCGAATGTTTGTAAAATAATTTAAATTTTGTTAAAGTACTTATTGAGTGTAGCTTTTGGAAATAAAATTAATTATTTTTGCCCATTTTTTTTACTGAAATAGCATTGTCGATTTAATTTTAGAGATACAAATCTGAAATTAGGTATTATTACCCAAAACTCAGAAATTTATTGAAACATTGTAAAGCAAGATTAATTACTTACTATAAATCAAACTTTTTAATATTTAGCACTAAAATGTTTAAAAAACAGATTACGAAAACCGCATTTCATTTTTCAAAAAAATAAATAATTTTTGAATCTAATAAATCGTCTTTCTTTTACTTATAACACTGAACTTTCGATTATCCGTTGCAATTAACCTTCGGATTTGCACGGAAAATCGAAAACATGGATGTTTGAATTGCTTTGGCACTGTAAACTGCAATAAAGAAAGAAATAATACAAAAGAGAGAATAAACGAGCAAAAAAAAAAAAAAAAAAAAAAGAAAGGAAAGGGAAAAAAAACCGCTTCCATCTACTGTAATAAAAGTTATCGTATGATTTTTCGTATTTTTATCGTACACTACTTACGTGAGTTTTATCGCACACTATTAGATAGTACAAAATGAATTCTAAAGTTTTTTTTTTTGAGGGGGGGGGGGGGGGTAATATGACGGAAATCTCTCGGAAACCAAATTATACAGTAGGTCAGTAGGTTTCAAAGTGTACGGATAGTTGCAAACAAAAATGAATAAAGATGGACGCAAAAAAAAAAAAAAAAAAAAAAAAAAAAAAAAAAAAAAAAACTAATGCTGTCCCCCCCCCCCCCAAAAAAAAAAAGAAAAGAAAAAACCACCGTAAAGATGCAAATAAATAAATTAATTAATGTGTTATTGTCTGATCGTATATCTAATCTAATTATAAAGTTCCTCAGAACGTAAATTATTTAACTTTTCCTCAAATTCAAATGCTTGTTTTATTGCATGATTATATTTTTGATCGTGAAAATTTTACGTTTCTCTGATCAATTTTACCGGATCAATGGCTCTATTTGGTTTCTTTTATTTTTGCTGAATCGATTAACATTGTTCTCTCGTCGAGAGATTTTATGTTGTTAGTTTAAGAAAGTTTTTTTCTACGAGAGAATACCCCCCCCCCCCTTTCTCGTGGAAAGAAAAAAAAGTTCATTAATTTTTAAAATTATTTACCATAGAAGTAAATATCAATAAATTACAAAAATCTCTATTTTCTGTTAGTTTTTTTTCAGTCATTGCTATGGTGTGTATTTTTTTTTTAATGTAATGAACAATTTTTCTTTAAGTGGCTTTATTCCATTGGACAAAATTAATTCATTTTCATCCATAGTATGTATGAAAATGAATTAATGAATGTCACACTGAAGAATATATTTCAACAAATAAATCAGGCAAAGGGGGACATGAATTTTAATATAACTAATAGTCTGCTTTAAGCAAGCTTGGGATAAGATTTACACTCGGTTGTAATAAAATTTTGATTTCTTTCTACATCTGTTTTACTAATCACATTTTCAATACGTAGAATGAGCTGTAATACATAGGAATATTTTATTTTACTTCTGCTAAGTATCAACTTGCCTTTTAACTTACGTATCATTAAAGGAAGAAAGTTAAATAAAATGGAAATAATGAAAGTAATGAAACTTAATAAAATTATAAGAACTCAGCAAAGCCACTCATAATACAATTTCTGATTCTCACCGGAATGTTATGTCTTGATATTGGAAAAAAAAAACTTTCAAACTTGGATGTGTTATGTTTCAAAAGTAGTTATTAACAGCACCATCATTACGTTATATTTGCATCTTCCTACAATGAAAATGCTGTGTGAAATCCTTTAATCCAGCCGAACCCTAGAACAAACAAAAGTGAAACCCTCCTATCTTTTCGGTTTCTAGGCAATTAGCAATTCAATAACGATTGATAAAGAGATTAAAATGCGCAGAAATTGAGAGTATCTGCGAGAACACAAACAATGCTAATTTCCCCCGACGTTTCCTCCCTTGAGCGGGCGTAATCTCTTCAACGACAACGGGCTTCGAATTAGAGATAAATTCAACCCCACCAGCCAGTTATACTTCCTCGGGGGGCACCGTCGAGTCTCTTATCCACCCTCATAAAGTACGATTATGCCCTTCTTCCTTGAATACTCTTTCTCAATGGTGCACGAGAACGACCCCATAAATTGTTTCAATTTTACCGCTCGAGGAGGGGGCCTATTTGCATAAGTGGCGCCTTCTGCGGCGAATGTTTGGCTGGCCCCGTGTCGTATTTCTTCGCCCTTTTGATTGTTGATGTTTGGGCTCAAGTTACGACTGTTGATGGTTGCACGTCATCTGCTTTCCGCGCCGGGGCGCTGTTTTATGGTTGCCTGCAAAGTTGGCCACTTCCCCCCTTGGTCTTCAAGGATTTTTGATTACCTATTTATAAACGTGAAAGTACTTGATGCAGAAGAGCTACAATGGATTTCTGCGATTTTTGTCCATGAACACAAGTATAATTCAGTATTAAACAAGAGACGCAGGAAAAAAAGACCGATCAAAGTTGCACCAAGGCATAAAAAGCCATTTTACCAGCGAAAGAGATAAAGCCATTAACTTTATGGGGGCAAGCGTTGGTCATTACTACATTTTTGTACTTTGTTTTATGATTTATGTCAAGCCTAAGAATGATAACTGCATAGTGAAATGTGTGTATATACATATATATGTGTATATTTATATAAGTACACACACACACACATATATATATATATATACATAATATACCAGTGTAGTTCTGAAGTCTAGCGGCATCAGTGGTATATACGTACATAATATAGTAGACTCTGTATGTATATATATATATATATATAGAGAGAGAGAGAGGTAACGAGACACCGGTCCTCCCAGAAGGCATCGGATACCCGGAATCTACCTTTTTTTTAACTTTCTGGAGTCTGATCCGGTGAGTGTACGAAACATTTCGATATCCGGCATGTCAAATTTGACTTTTAAATTTCAATTAATTAGCATATTTTGGAAGTATATGTGAACTACACTTTTACTACGTATTTCGAAGTTGTGGGATGTTTAAAAAGATGCATAGAATTTACAGGTTTCTAACACCATAGCCGGATATCCGGTGCCTATCCGTCAAACAAAGGACAACGGATATCCTGCAAAATAATTCTTCGGTGTATCCCGAATCCTGACTTTGGTGAAAGCAATTCGTTCTCAAAAATTCGTTTATGGAGAGAGAGGGAAAAATATATATATGTTACCGTGCATGTCCGAAATCGGAAATTATCGACAATCACCGGTGAATATCGAAATACACCAAATACAGAATGTCAACAATCACCGGTGAATGTCTACTATTACCATCCACCCGACCGGTGATTGTCGATTTCCAATTTCGGACATTCAAATTAACATATATATATATATATATAATTTTGTGTACAATAATTAAATCGCATTTTTCTAACAAAATAGCATATAATTCAATAGCCAAAATATAGTGCTTATAATTTTGGTACTCAGGCAAGAATTTATGAATAGTGTTCTGACAGTTTTTGTAGAATATTTCTCAGTAAATAGCAAATACATCTTATTTGACTCGCAATTGCGAAAATTTGTGCGCTATTTTCATTGTAATTATTTAATATCTTTCTTTCTCTTAATGTGCCATGCAACTATTTTTTATTACAGTTCGTTATGTTATTATTTTAAGCAAATGTTCAACTTGAGAAAGATATTTATTCCTTATCATTCGCAGTACAAACGGAATACGGTTTAAGGGAGAAATGCGTGTAAAACGGCGTATTAAGAGCAATTTTCATGAATTTATATAACACATGAAGAACAAATATATTTTATTGAGATTTTGAGGTTATTTTATAGATATATTGAAGAACATTTACTGAAATTTTCAAACATTTTTTTTGAAAAATCCCGGAGATATTGGCTTTTGCACACTGAAAGTCGCCACCCGGGTCGGCAGTTTGCGTACATCCTGGAGCGCAGGGTTCGTTGATTCAAATGCAGATTTAAATCGTGATTCAAATCAAGTGATTTTTAAAAAAACTCATTGATTTTTTTTTTCAAAAAAAATCACGGATTTTACAATGTTAGAAAGTGTTGTAAAAATGAAATATGTTGCAATTACAACCACTGTTTCAAACAAAACTTCCTAGGTTCATCGGTGTGCATAACATATTTCATAAGTTCAGAACTAATTACTACTTTTTAAATTTTACAATATTACTCTTATTCTTCAAGCATCTTAACAACAAAGCATAATTCATTCAATCATTCAACTTAGTATTCAAAATAATCATGAACCATTCTCTGTTTTTTATCTTAAAAATAGCATTTTAGATCAATTTCATAAATACCACACATCAAATAATTCAGGATGATAGTGTTTAAAATGACAATTGTTAGAATTTAGAATAAGCATCTTTAAAGTTTCATCCATGTCCCCTAATAGCTTAAGGTTTTTTTCCTTCTAAAATATTTTTTTATCATAGACGTTTTCAATAAAGATATTTCATTAAAACAAAGAGTTTCTGTTTTTAATAATGGTCTGAGCATATGATTTTTCTATTCTAAATGGGTAAAAATATTTTAGGCTTTTTTATTTATAAAATAGAAAAATGATTTAAGTACACTCAATGCAAAAATTAAGTACACACAATTGTTACTTTTTTCCAGCTTTAATAGCAAAATAATTCAGATTAAATCTGTTCTTTTTTTTCTGTATTTATGAATGTAACTATTATTCCTGGTAGGGTTAAGTTTCGTTTGAGTCATGCATTTGTATTAAAATTTGTTTATCATTATTATTATTTTAAAATATTTATTGCTGTGAAAATAGCTTAAAGTTGTGTTTTTGCATATTGTTTAACATGCCATATTGTTTCTATGAATGTAACATAATAAATATCCAAAATATTTAAGGTACTTTTTTTAAAAAAACCAAAAAATCCGATTTAAATAAAAAAAATCATATTTAAATTTTAAAAAATCACGAACCCTGCCTGGAGGTCACAATTTCTATCTGAAATCATTTTTTTTAATCTACTTTTTTTAATAAGTGTTTCTTCTAGTTGAACTAAAATCATCACAAAAAATTGAAAATTTCTATTTCTTTTTTAGAATGGGAAAATTAAGTACGATTTTTAACCGTTTTTTTTGTTCATTTTTTACAGTAAAAAAAGTAAAAACAAAGATATGTTTATGATTCTAGTTCAACTAAATCGTGTGTATATAAAGAAAATGTGTGCTAATTTGATAAGGATTGATTAAAAACTCTGCGAGGTAGAGTGTAAGCAAATTCGAAAAAAGTAGTTTAGAGACAAAAGCGTTTGAAAAAAAGAGTGGTATTGAAGGTAAAGTTAAGGCAGTAATGAATCATTTTTTTAATACTTATAGATACTAATAATTATAGAAATTTCTATCCGAGGTCTCAATTGTTAAAAGAAATAAAAAGACATCTGCTAACGTTCTGTAATACCCTTCAGGTCATTCATGAGGGACTACGAGCTCAACTGCTCTGCAAAGGGGCGCTCGCTCAAATGCTTATAACTTTTAAACGACTTGGAATTTTGCTTTGAAATTTTCTGGGTATATTATTGAATAGTTGTAGAATCGATTTATGAAGAAATTTTTTAAAAAAATGTTTTGAGACCTTTACACGTATTTCCCCCCTTAAGACCAGCAATTACAGGTTCGTAGGCCGTTTTCATGTGTTTGTTCAATAGTTCCTTTTTATTAATATTCATGTTGTTATCAATTTATTTTCTTTCTTACTTTATTTTTAATAATTTTTTTGTGCGAATTAGTAAACTAAAGTTTCGAAGAATGAACAAGTTGTTTTCCCTGCATTGATACTGCGATGGCAGAGAAACAACTTTTACAGAATTTATTTATCTTCTCGGGAAATTGTTCTTATTCAAGAATTGAAATACAAATACAGATACAAAAGTGACGACCAGCAACAGGCTCAGGGCCCAGCTAGGCTGGTCCTAGTCAATTTAGCAGTCCCCAATGAACATCAAGAGATTTCTTAAACGTTTTTACCCCGCTGCAATTAACAGTCGCTTCTGGTAAACTATTCCAATTGCCTATAACCCTAGTGAAGTAGTAATTTTTCCTAATTTCAAGATTAGCCTGAGATTTGAAAAGCTTAAAACAATGACCTCTGGTTCTACTATCAGCACATAGCTGCAGTCCATCAACATTTCCCATTTTAATGAATTTAAACAACTGAATCATGTCCCCTCTAACTCTCCTTTGCTCAAGACTATACATATTGAGCCTTTTAAGCCTAACCTCATAATCTAAGTCTGAAAGACCACTTACCAATCTAGTAGCCCTCCTTTGAACCCTTTCCAATAAGGTAATATCCTTTTTTAGGTACGGAGACCAAAACTGAACAGCATATTCCAAATGAGGTCTTACCAAACTTCTGTATAGTGGCAATACAACTTCCTTAGACCTGTTCGAAATAGCCTTATTGATAAACCCAAGCATCCTGTTAGCTTTGTTACTTACTATGCTACACTGCTGGCTGGACTTGAAGTCGAGACTAATCGATACTCCAAGATCAACAACTGCTTCTGCTTCCCTAATGACGGAACCTTGTAAATAATAGGTTGCATGTTTATTCCCATGACCAAAATGAAGCACTTGACATTTCCCAATATTAAAAGACATACCCCACTTAATTGCCCACCTAGAAATTTGATTTAAATCCTCTTGAAACTGATTGACTTGTTCCTCCGTGTCCACGATTCCCATGATTTTGGCATCGTCAGCAAAAAAAAGGCAATTGGTCGCACATTTTGAAATATTTAGCGACTGATTCGCCATCAAAACCCTAATATACATGGGAAACGATTAAGGACTCTATGATCTAGACTAGAGACTAGAACTTTCCGAAATGAGGTACCTGTAGTAACACCAACTTAATAATACTCAAGGTGGACAAAAATCTTTTTCTTTTTGTGAAACAAAAAATCCATTCCACCGTTTTTTATGGGTATTTGTTTTTTTAAATATAAATTATGTATCAGGTGTTATAATTTATTTTGTTTTTAAATTGCATACATAATAGAAAAGACTGGAAAGCTATTAAATGGAGGAAAAAATAAAAAAACCTTATCAGGCTAATTAATGTCAACTGACCAATAAATGCATTTTATTTTTTAATAGTGTTAAAAGATTGTAAATGAAACATTATAATTATTAAAAAGTATTTAAAGGTAATATATATATTCTTTATATTTGTGTATAATTATTGAGTTGATGCATTTTATCCATATTCAGTTATATGTGTGAGATTTATATATATATATCTATATCTATATCTATATATCTATATATATATATATATATATATATTTCTTCGTCTTTTTTTAAAAGCTATAACGAAGCCCGTACTTTACAAGATCAAATTTTTAACATTTACATAGCTTCAATTAATACTTTTTTTATTTGACAGTTTTTTTTAATTTACATACAGTTGCTGTGTTGCATGACTATCGGAATTAAAAATTTTCTTTTATCAAATTAATTTTCAATTACAACAATTAATTTTCAATTAATTAAACAAGTTAAAAATTTTCTTCGTCTTTTTTTCGTTCGTTTTTAATACAAAGGAAATAATAAAAATATCGTTTTTTTTGGTAGTAGCACATGCAGACTTTGAAGCTGCTCGTTAAGATACAACTTTTCATACATACGTACACTTTTATATATAATGAACACATAGAAAATTTTCTTCGCAATTGGCTGATCATATTATACTTTCAGATTTATTTTTATTTTGAACGACAATAATTGCGCATAATTTTCTGAAATACATTTATCCTTTCACATTGTGTAGCACAAATAAATTGGCTAGCAGGTTTTTGAAAGCCGTATTGAATAGTTTTTAAATGGTTATTAGTTACTTTATTATTAAGCACGTTTCAATACATTCATGTTAATACTATTAAATAACAGTAGTTAAAAGAAAAATGACATAGATAATGATTAATAAAGTTATTTTTAATATTTGTGTTAAGTGAATTATTTAAATTCCATTTATTGTAAATTTAATTATTACAGGAAAGTGGAACAGTTAGGTTGTGAAGTGACTTAACAAATAAAAATTAGTTGAACAATTATGTAATTAAGTAAATGATTAATGTAACAATTTTTTATTGTTATTGACAGACTAATAGCATAATACTAATAACTAATATTGCATTGTATAGTATAGCTGACTTCAGTTAACTTCAACAGATGGATTATCATATAAGAGTAGCGACTTTTTTTTTTTTTACTGGTCTCATCTAAAGCAATTACACTAGTTAAATATTTAGAATAAAATCCTAAAATATTAAGTAAGAAAGGTCAAAGATTAGGCCTTTGTAAAAGAAAACGATTCAATAAAATAAACAATCAAGGGGAAATATTTTCAAATATTACAATTAAGTACAATAAATGAGAAATTAAAAATAATTACTTAAAACGCTTCATTATATGCAATTCAGAGTTATCAAAATTATTTTTAAAACTTGTAACTGACAATACATGGGTGGCAACCCCCTAAGCAAGATGGTGCAGGCACGAACAGGCACGAAGACTGTAACAGGCACGAAGTCCCCCAAAAAAGACAACCACCCAAAAGCGCTAAAGCTCGATGAAAGCATGCCCCCCTGTCCAGGGGGTGTCAAAAATTTCATCAAAAAATTTAATGGCACAGTCTACGCCATAAACTTCCCTCGTGGACAACCCTGTATAAAAAGCAATTTTTCTTTAAATATCCCTTTGAATCATTTTATTTAGATGACATACGCCTTGACAACAAAAAGCAATGAGTATTCTCAGTCGGGGGGGGGGGGGGGGAGGACAGTCCGAAACCTTTTTTATTTTACACGATCGTCCCTCCACTTTTCAAAAGCCACCACTATTTCATTACAGTAACTTATGCACTTATCTATAGACCTCCCCCCTCTCACCTCTTTTTTTTCTGGACTACACTGAATATTCTCAATTTTTAATACCAAGACTTTGCAACCGGCATTTTTTCGATGAAATCTACCTAAAGCTTTCGGATTCTCTGATTTTCTGTAACTTGATTTTCCTTAAATCCTTTCTTAAATTCATCGTTTCCCCACTTTTAAATTAGAAATCAGAATGCTTTAGGGGTCATTCATAAATGATGTCACGCTTCGAGGGGGAAGGAAGGGTTCGTGAAATTGTGACAAAGTGTGATAAAAGGAGGGGAGGGGGTAACAAGAAGTGCGACATCAGTCTTTTCAACATAGCGTGACATGAGACAAAGGGGGGAAGGGGGTCCGTTGAATTGTGACATTTTGTGACAAAGGGAGGAGGGGGTCAAATATATCGGAAAAGAGCTTGACATCATTTATGAACAGTCCCTTAGATAGTTTATTTACTTTTCTATGTTTTAAGACTCTATGGTTAACAAAATGGGTGTAGTAATGAACGCGTGGAGAATCAACAACAAATCTTAGAGGGAAGTCTCCCTTCCTTTCAGGTATTTCAATTGTAACCCTTGTTCATGTGGCGCGAGTTTAATTTTAAAAAGGTACATTACTAGATTTATAATATAGATTCTCTCTCACTCATTCCACTCTTAACTTTATCATTCTATACAAGCATAAGAAATTTAAACGTCCCAGAACAAAAAAAAAAAAAAAAAAAATTTAAAAGCATAATCTAGACATAATATGAAGTCCAAAATTTACTTTTGAGTGGTAAAAAAGTAATTGAGCGGAACAACGTTCTTATAGCGCAAGTTGAAAAAATTACTCCATACACATGTTTCGGAATTAAAAGGAACCCCTTTATCAATGCGTAGAGATTTGACCTAAATAATGTAAGTAATCCAAGTGAGTAAATCACTCGAATTACTTGCATCCAGATGCGTGCAACTCTATTCATTGATAAAAGGATTCCTCTTGTCCCGAAATATGTTTTCTGAAATTTGGGCTATAGTGAAGTTTGTTTTCTTATTAATAACCTTAAGTACAAATAAATAAAACCAATGCATAAATAAATAAAACCAGTAAAGTTCGAGACATAAGGGGAAAATGCAAATGTTAGCCATGACTGGTTAAAAATATCATCTAAAGCATCAAACTCACGATTTCTATTCGCAGAATAATTGAATAGGTGACATAGAGTGAAAAAAACAAATAAAATATATGCATATAAACCAAACGGGAATTTAGTAAATCCCTAAAATTATAAAATGTATGCATTCACTAATTTAATGCTTAGAAAAAACACTCTACTGCTTTCTGTCATTTTATTTCATTTACGATGAAAAATTTCTTTAAAATAAATATATATAGGTTAGACACAGTTAAACATCGGGAAACATATTTCCGATCAGTAATGCATGAACTAAAAAATTACCAAAAAGAAATCTTCAGGATGCATGCTGCAAACCCGGCAAAAACAATGCTTTCGTAATGTCTTTACATACAAAACTAGTACATGCTTGCAGCGCACCAGTGAGGAAAAAAGTAACTATCGTTTGAACGCTTATTCCTTTGTTCTGGTGCCGCGTCTGGACAGCCGCTATATGATCGCAGGCAGCCATGCTCCTACGCATTAGTTTTTACTCCGACTGTACGCATTAATAAATTCAACAATATTAGGCACAAATTTTCAATGAAAATATGTTTATAGTTCCTAAACATATTTACAGTTCTTTTATAAGGCTTCGTTAAAAAAAGTAGTAATAAAGAAAATTAAAAGGGAAAAAAACGAGAAGTAGAAGTTGGTGTTTTGAACTGGTTAGATTTAAATTCTTGTTAAGCATCGCTCATACATATTAAATTGTATAATAGAAAAATTCATGTCTTTGCATGTATTTTAAATTATATTCACCACAAAAAATATGATGTGTTCTGCAACAAGTAAAAGTTTTTCTTGCATAAAATTCAATGCTACTTATTTGTTTACAACCTGAAAGTTCTCACAACAATGGTAAAAATACAAGGAATTTCACAAAACATATAGCGAAAAAAGAACTCCTCTGGTATCGTGAAAATCAGTGAGGTAGCTTTCATGCTCTATTACTTTATCATTTTTCGAGAACCAGAAAACCATCTAGAATAATTTCTTCGCTTCTGCAGTAGAACATTAAATATTCTCGTTAAAGTAAACTCTCTTTACTTTACTATTGAAAAGTAGAGTAGACGATTCCAGATTTATGTTTTCTGATACAGTATGAAATCCAGATTTATTACTTCATCATTTAGGTAATTATCGGTTTTTAAATTTGAAAACTACCACGAATTTGCACTGAAAATGCATCTGTTTCGAAGCTACATGAAATGTGTTTTACAGTGCAGGAAAGGGAGCAATGAGAAAAGGAATAGCTGCAAATATTTCCAGCAATACTGGATTTCCTGCATTGACGAAGAGGCCTCCTATTATTCCAAAATATTTGTGTGCTATTTTCATTGCAGAAGTTCTAATAACGTTAAGTTTGCTTATGCGTAGCCAATTTTTAAATACAAATTGTTTCAAAAACTAAATTTTTTTCAAATGTTTTTCTATAGTACATTTATTGACAGGATTCTTTCTTGAAAGATGTAGTAAAAAAGATTTTTTTTTTAGTTATTTTTAATTTAAATGTCTAAATAATTTAGCACCAACAAATTGCTACATTTTTCGCCAAATTAAAATATGAAAGCAGCGTGGTGAAATAGCTTTCAAAGCATGAGTAAAATCCAATTTGTATTTGATTTAATGTAAGTCCTGCGGAATTTACAAGAATATTAATTTCCCCGATAAAATTGAAGCTGATAGCTTTCAAAACATTACGCTTTTTTCGGCATATCATTTCTGAAAATCCAATATTTGCCAGTGAAATTCTATTAATCTCTGTTGCTAATTAACTTTTAATCGTTTTACTGAGAAAATGTATTCGAACGCATTTTACAAAGAATTGTCGAGAACAAATATTATCGACACCTTACTTTGAAATGCTAATTTTTCTCGTATCACTTATAATTGATAGCATTTTCATGCAGGTGTCGTTTTCTTCGCATTTTCTATTTTCCTTGGTTCATTGCGTTTTTCAGTGCAAGTTCGTTTTTAATGTTCGAAAATTTTCGATCTGTTTCACGAAAAAAAAGAAAAGAAAAAAAAAAACATTCCCCCTTCCCGAATACATGTTAAAAAAATATTGTAAACTATTTACTAGGCAATATGAAAATTAATTAAACGTTAAGTTT
The DNA here is from genome assembly GCA_038502835.1 of Octonoba sinensis. Taxonomy (NCBI): domain Eukaryota; kingdom Metazoa; phylum Arthropoda; class Arachnida; order Araneae; family Uloboridae; genus Octonoba; species Octonoba sinensis. The sequence continues at coordinate 15,946,367 of CM076599.1, forward strand.
TGCATCACATTTGTAAACCAAAAGAAAGTTAGAAATACGATCTTTATATATATGTATATATTTTAAAAAATCCTTTTGATATATTTTCCTATTATTAATCTTTCAATATTTTATCATATATGTTGCTTTAAAGTTTTGTATTAGTTTTTTATTTGTTTAATTATTTATTTTTCCATGTCTGAAACGAACTGGATGTTCAAAAACCACTTCACTTTTCTATTGTTATAATTCATTCGAAGTGACAATGCCTCGTTCCCTTTCTCTCACTCTGCTGTACCATGTGTTCTATAGTTTTAACAAAACTTTTTTGCATACACGCAGCATTATAAATACAATGTTTTTTAAAGTTCATAGTCATGTTCTTTTTATGTAGAGTTTTATAAATTATTTTTAGAAGAAGAAATTCATGTAACTGGGTGGGGCAACACTAGTATTATTTATATATGAAAGCGCTGTATTAAAACAATCATAAATAATTGAATACCTTGAGGCCAAGTCATTTTCTGTGATGGTATGCGAAATTTTTGAATATTTAAATTTATATTAATGGGAAAAAGAATTTTGCTAAATGGTATTAGAATGTGCTTATCGCACATCTGCTCTTAAACACGAAGCATGAAAAAATTAGAAAATTCAAACTAATATCCATACCTTATATTTTGCAAAAGTACCGCAAAACTCGAATGCTGTCTGCAATCAGGAGAAATTCAAGAAAAAAAATGTTAAAGCTAAAAAATACAGCTCATTAAGGCCGAGAAATAAATGTAAGGAAAATGTTTTTCTTTTAACTTAAAAGTTATCCGCTCTTAATTATATGCTGTATCAGGTGGTAATCAAACAAATGTAAAAATTAAACATTTAGGTATATTTAAAACTCAATGCCATTCAATCGTTTTTCCTCCTACAATAACTTCTACTTCTCACAAATGAAATCATAAATATATCTAGCGAGTTCTTTGAAAAGCATACTTAAGTTCATTATTTACCGATTATAGGTAAAGAGCGCTGAATATTAAAAAAATTGGTTTTTGAACAATTCGAAATGTAAACGGGAGTCTTTATTTGCATCCATAAATTTTTCAGCGTGAAAATAGCCATATAAAAGCCATAACATAAATCATATTCCAACCACGTCGCTCAATTGCATGTAACGGAACATCCAGATTTTTCAGCGAAATCTCTTGATTTATAGTTCGGCTTAAGAATCTTTTTCTGGACCAGGGCCCCTCTCTGCTCATTTTCCTTTCTTGCTTTTCTGGTCCCTCTTTTCATCTGAATTTGATATTTCTCGGATGATTTATTTTTAACAGATTTTTATCAGTAGCTTTTATAAAATAGCTGTGTATCATGTCCATCATTTTTCTCTTTTATGAAAAGAAGAAAATACGTGAAAAATTAATTTTAATGATGCTAGAATTTATTAATCTTTGCTAATTCCCCCTCAGGGCTTTGCTTTTGAAATTAGGCGAATAAATTTTTATTGCAAAATCACGCTGACATCAGAAACGCAAAGCGACTATCTTTAAGTAAATATCTATAAATGAGAAATGGGGGACGTATCCAAGCCCCTTTTACGCCATTCTGAGCAAATTGTGTATACTCATTCTAACCATGAAATCTATATTCTGAAAAGAAGCTATTTCAACAATTATAGTCAATAACTTAAAATACCTTGATATTGACATTAACTGCCTTTTACATAGGTTTTCGTAATGAACTCGACATCTTAATCGATATCTTAGCGAATTCTCGAGACTGTATTGAATAACTGATTCGACGTTTCAATAGTCACTTGCTGAAGAAGATTCTAAAATAACTACCACGAACTTTAAAAAAGAGATGGTTTCATAAACTCTTTTGGTACTCTTTTGTTTTACTCGAATGAATTTCTCAGCACCAATTTAATTCTTTATGCTATAAATATATTTTGTATAATATACAAAATAATTTTTTCTTGTGTTTTTTTGTGAAACTATTTAAAATGTTGCTTTTTGATACCATAAATAAGTAACAATTAATACATTCTTTAAAAATTTTCGAGTTAACCGTACATTAATTATTTGCACTTGAATCCATAGCTTCTTATAATTAATGTACTTTTGCGTTTCATAGTTTTTACTTCCATTGTTAGATGTTTCTATTTTTTCCTTGCTAGTAACTTATTCAGACTTTTACCCAAAAAATATTGCTTATAGTTTAGGTTGCTAACAGAAATATGTGGTTTGGTGTCGTCTTGTAATATAATTTTGATAAGTTTTTGTTCTAATGAGATTATTCGAAATTTAAACGCTTTTTGTACTTCGATAAAATGACTATTTTCTGGAACACTTTATAGTTTATACCAAATAAGGGTTTGTGACAATCATAGCACTATTTTTACCGTTACATTAAAAAAAGATTGACTTTATTTACGTAGAAAAAAGCTTTTTTTTCCCTTCAAACTTTTAATAAGCTGTTTCTGTCATAGAAATGTTTTCAAAATTAATATATCGTCCAATAGCGTTGTTACGGAAATAAAAGCATTAAAGATAAAAGTGCCATGGCTGTGCACCACGTAAACTGGCAGTATATTGTAGTTAATAAATAGTCTTTTGACGTAGATAAAATAAATGCTTTAAATACTATCCAATACAGAAAGAATCTGCCATTAACTGAGCAGAAAAAAATATCTTTCATATGAACAATGTATGGGAATGGCAGCAGCGCGAAATTTTGTTGTAACTTCTCCGAAAGTAATAAAACTGTCTCTCTATATCTTTTCCGCTGTGAGATAGTTGCTGCTTTATACGTGTATTTCATTTCTCATCTGCCATTAGAAGGACACAGAATCGTTAATTTATACCATTTTGCTTGCCGATCTTTTTTTCCTCTCTGAGTTTCTCGTTTTGGTCATCGTAAGCATTGCCATCAAAATGACATTTCCTGATTTTTGCATCATAACTTATAATGTTAAATTTCATGATAATTTTTATGCGAGAATGATATGCCATAAAATCGGCAATCTTAAAAATGCATTTATAGAATGATGGAGGAATGGAAGAAGCGTCATTATGATACTGCCGCTGATATTTCGTTCTTTTTCCCCCCTCTCTCGTAGTGCTAAATGTACCACGACTCAATTCCTTATCTCTGAAATAAACTTTTAATGTTATTCTCGTCAGTTAATTGTTTGGAGATATTCTGTCGTAGGGCAGTACTGACTCTGTTATCGGGAAGTTGAGAATGTTTTTTAAATGAATGTCGGTAATGAAACTAGTCCCTTACAAGCATTGTTTCATTACGTTCTTACAAAATGAGCTACTCCCTGTCCTTATTGAGCTATTTGTTCGCAGAAGGGAAAAAACCGTGTCTACAGAGTAAGAATTATTCAAAATTAAGTATTTTTAACCGTATGCCCTATTCCAAACATAAACTAGTATGTTGTGGCTCTCTCAAAACGTACTTTTATATCTATGCTTTAGGGACCGTCCATGAATGATGTCTCGCTTTTCCCCCATATATTTAACTCCCCTCCCTCTCTTTGTCACAAAATGTCACACTTAAACATACCCTCCCCCATTTCTCCCTGCGGTGGCGGGAGTAGAATAGCGCCGACGTAGCTATGCGTGTCGTAAGAGGCGACTAAAATAGCATTATCCGATCCGGGTGACGTAAGGCTTGCTTTGTAGCATGACTATGGCCCCGGGTCGGTAAAGCAGGTAGGCAAAGCTCTGCCAGCCCAGCCCCTATGGCTGGTGCTGCAGTCGTGCCCCCTCATACTGGGGGGTAATTCGTGAAGGCCCAGATGCTATATACGGTACGGCTGTGGTTAGCATTGAGCACCCTCCCCCATTTGTCACATGCCACGCTATGTTGCATAAGCATGATGTCCCACTTGTTACCCCTTCCCTATCCTTGTCACAATTTCACGAACCTTCCCTCCCACCTCGAAGCGTGATATCATTTATGAATGATCTCTTAGATAAATGATTTTAACTTCAAAATAATTGTTAAGTGGCGTTATTTCTTTGAGAGTCTGGCAGCAAAAACTAAGATACTATCTCCAATCTATTAAGAGTTCAGTTCCATGGGCCAGAAACTGAGCATTATTGCTGGTTTTAAAGCTATCGAAAGCTTATCTGACTGCAATCATTCGACCAAAGGAAACTAGAAGAGTCTAACTTTAAGCCAAACGTTTTTCCCTCAATGGTGTTTCTCGTAAATTTAGCTAAACGAAGTAGTTTAATTTCACTGTGGTGGCGTTAATGACTACAAATCAGCAGTGTACCACCTTATTTGTTCGATTGCTTGCATGGCTTCTTGATGTACAGTAAAACTGCACCACTTCTTGGCACCATCAACTAACCAGCAATTATATCTCTGCGGGTGCAATCGTTTTTACAAATTTTAGCTTAACATTTTTAGAACAAGCAAATTAAGTATAATTTCAGCTTCACTAATCGTGATGCTTTCGATACAATTCGGGCATCGAATGCATCACGATTTATCAGCTGACACATATCATGATATTAATCCAAGTACCAAACTGCATCGTTTCAAGCTTAAACCACTTTAAACTCATCTTTGATTATTCTATTTAGCTCACTTCTAAGTTAATTTAATGACAAAAATATATATAACGAAAAGGAACTGGAATTGGTGTGCTGGGGAAGATAATGATGAGACTGAGAATTTAGTAGTTCAGTGATGATGATTTTTCTCCTTTTAAACTGACTTAGCAGACAAGTAATGCACTTAACTGAAAGTGTAATATTTTCTCTAAGTGAGTTTTATAATACTCTTAGAGATGACACATGATACCAATCAGCATCAATACTGGAAAAGTATATAATTATATAGCTATAATTATGGTATATATAAAACTTAGTAGTAGGTATACTGTTACTCAATTGTTATTTTCTTACAATTAAAAACAAATCTAGTTTGATTAGTAATTATTAAGCGCAAGATGTACCACAAAAAGGAGGGGCACATACTTATGGGAATATAAATGTATTTTGAATGAAAAGAAAACTCTTGTGATAGATAGTGAAACATTCTTGATTCATTGGTATTTTGTATAAATACAAGTAGGTTTGCATCAACCAAATAACATTTAATTAATAATTTAATTATTAATGTGATATTTAACCAAATATTATTTTATTGCATATATGTGTAATTGTTTTTGCAAGTACTATGTGTCCAGAAATTTCGCAATACATTTAATTTCAAATACTGTAATTTTGGTAATTTTAATTTTGCTAAAGTTCTAGTTGGTAAAAAATTACTAATTTTGCAATCACATTGATTTTTATTAAAGTCAATGTTTGATTAATAGCTTTTAATGTCTACACATAGTCGTACGTTACGCTGTGTGTCTTCATTTCACTTTAACTCATTTTCAGGTATAGTTTTTCCTTAGCCACTATCACACCTGTAAATTGCTTACTTGTATTCTGGTTTTTCTTTAACACCACACATTTATGTAAGCATAATTTTTTGATAGTTTCATTGAGAGAGCATTTGATGCATATCATCTTGATATGCATGCGATATTTTTCATAAGCATCCGATACTTTGTTATCATAACATCTTATAAAGCTGGTCCCCTTGCAGTTTCGTTTCATTACTTGTCAAATGCTAAACTCAATAAATGTTCATGTGCACATAACGTCTTATCTGTGTTTACGTAGTTAAAATATTATACATTTCCTCCGCGAAATCTCTTACTTGCAGCGATAAAACCAATGCCAAAGCACTGAAGCGTTCATTTTCTAAGCGCTTGTAGTTTTTGTATTATATGCGCACAAAAAAGTACCTAAGTTTAGACAGAATTTGTACGTGATTCACAATCTAGTTAGGATATAAAGCTTCGATACACAATGGATGCTGCTTACTCATATAATTCCGGATGTGAAAAATAATAGTTTTGCAAAACCGAAATTATTTCCTTGGCACGCATTTGGTGAGAACACACCCATAAGCTGTGTGCCCAACTATCCAAAGGTTGAAAACGACGCAAAATAAATACAAACATCCTTTTGCCATTAAAAATCATTTAATGATTTAACCTATTCATCACCTGCCCTGTTATCGACTTTTGCCATCTAAATAAAACGTTAAAACATAATGGAATGGCTCCCACGAAGCGTCGAGCGTCGCGAACTACTACCTCCGCTTCACCAATAATGTCGTCCCTAGACTCATTTCATCTCACTTCTCTCCGAAGTAATAAAGCTGTTGAGTTGTTTTTCGTTTCTCTGTGAGAGCTCTTTCGCTTTATTTGATTTCCATTAATTTGAACAATTATTTCTGCCATTCTTTCGTCCATCGCATAAGTTTTCACCAGAGTTGCTTATGTATGTGCTTCGGTGTGTTTTTATGACTGTAAATGTGTTATTATAATAAAAATATTGAATGATATTTACGTATATTTGTTGTCACACTAAACTTGGAGTATAAAAAATGTATAGGACGACTTTTTGATCTTTCAAATGCTGTGAATTCTTACATGAGTTGGATACTATAGCTACATCAGTTGCAGATCCAGGGGGGGGGGGGGGAGTAATGGAGGCATTTCAGTAGAAAGTCCGAATTTCATGAATTTCATATTTTCAGTCTCACTGTGGCCATGTCTCCCCTACTTATTTTTATTCAGTTAAAACTCTAGCACCAGATCCCAAAGTAATTTTCATCCGGTTATTATATGTATGCTCAAATTGCTGTCGAGTTTCAATGTGCCTTTTGTTATACGCTAAATAGCGTGCTTCTAGAACTAACGCTAACCATTCTTTCCCCTTTTTAATGGGATCAGGTTTGAAAAGAAAAGAGTTCGGAAAGCTATATTTTTGACATCAACCACCCGTATTTTCATAGTGAGAAACTCCCATGTACGATCTAAAACAAGCGAAAAAAGCCAAGCGGAGACGCTGTTGTGTGTGTGTGGGGGGGGGGGGGGGGAGTGAGATTCATCTTCTCAGCATATTTAAGTCCAAACCATTGCTCCAAAAAAACAGTAAGACAGTCATCGTCTTTAATTATAGTGATAAAATGAACCACAGGTCACACATCAAATTTCATTGCTGCAACGAGGGAGGAAAATCAATGAATATCATTCTATCTGTCCCATGCGCTGCTGTCCGTCATTTGGTTAAATTATTAAAGGCACGTTATTAAGATTTTCTTGTTAAACAGACATTATCGCGTCCTTTTGAGTGTCCAAATTTAATCGCTCAGGTTTCGACTCTTAGAAGATTCCGTGTTCTTCTTTGTAAAGTCATACACGTTTTGTTCGATCATTGTGACGCAATTCCCGATATTAACATATGTATGATTCGTGACATGAAGCGACAATATTCCTTTACTTTTGATTAGCTGGAGTTCTAACGTCCCAAAATGTGAGGTTGGATTACTATGCTAATGTACTTGGCTAGGTGAGGCTTCACCAGAATATTTGTCTTTTGTCGCTCCCTTAATATTAGTTTAGTCTTCCAGTCAGCCGGGTTGGCTGTGAGGAGCCATGCTCTCTGTTCAGCAGTGAATCAGTTGTTCAGTTTGAACTTTTTTAAAAAGGACTTTAATTGTTTAGTCATGTTCTGGCTATGCTATGGTGTCACTAGGGCTTATATCACGTGTTTTTGAGGAGATATTTTTCCACCTTGAAATTATTTTACTTTATTTGAATTTAGGATTATTATTTGTGATCAAATGTACGTACTCGCCTAAGGTCATCATGTAAGTAAATCACGTAAGAGGAAAATAAAAGAGTTAATTTGAAATAAGTTGTCTTATCTGGTGTCTGCACAAAAATCCAAGTTTACTTTGACAAACTTGTGTTTCCAAGTTTTCCCGCTCAGAATATAACACACACGTAATAAGTAAAAATAAATAAATAAAATAATATGAAAATTTCTCTTAAAACCTACCGCCAAAAGGGAGCAAGCCAAAAAGGTTGGAAAATTACATGTTCTTTTAAATATTTTAACGTTTCCCCCCCCTTTCCTTTCCCCCCTTATTTTTTCCATATTTTGTTAATTTTTAATTTACAAATTTTTATTACATTGACTTCATTATCTAAAAATTTATACAATGCCACATTGCAAATTTAATAAGTACGATTATACTCGTTAGCCATGGTGTAACGAACTCCTATTGATAGCTTTAAGTAGGCCGGGGTATCGGTTAAAGGCGTGGTTGTTTGAATTCAATTTATTTTTTAAACTAATCTTGACTCACTCACACCTATTACCAATAAACTTAAATTCCTATGTAAGAACTTTTCGCATGAATAATTCTGTTTATTTGTATGAAATGTAATGTTCCGAATATTGCAACAAATAATTTGAAATGAAAGATTGAAAAAGTTGAATTATTTTAGTAATCTTTCCGAACTGTTAATTAAACTAGCTATTTTTTGCTCTAACTGGTATTTTTCAATACAAACTGATTTTGAAATGTTCCCACTGCTTTGTCATAACTTCTAATGCGTTTAATTAAAATGTAAAACTAGGTGAAATTTTTTACACTTTTTTCCTTGTGTTGCAAGTAGAACATTCATTATTTTAATGTTTTGATACACAGAAAATATCAGTCATCCAGTTATCAAGGATTTTTCTTTGCAACAAACATAAGGTTGTAACTATTAAATTAAATTAATTTTTCATCTACATGGCAAATGACTGCATCTGTTGTTAACAAAGAAATTTTAAAAGCGTTTCGACACGTTTGAATGTTAGCAATGAATATTGACGTGCTCTTTTTAGAAACACCCTCTTTTGCAAAAAAATATTTACATTTTCCGTCTGTTTCAAGGTTTTTTAAAATTGTGTCGGATTCTTTTAGATTTTGTGTTTACCAAACATCATGCACTTTTACTGTCCTTGCATTAGCTAAGTCCATTTAGCAACAATATAACAAGAAATAATTGATTATTAATTTTTTTTATTATGTTGACAAAGATAAAGGGATTTTACCTATTTTTAAAATTTATTTTCAAATACCAAACAATCAACGATTCCGCTGTCCTGGGGCCCAACCAGAATTTATTCTACAGGTGCGGGTGAGTGATTTGTAAACGTCCCTACCAGGCTGAGCCGTGTAGGAATTTCTACATCGGCAATCTTATATCACGATGTAAATTTTATGGTTATAGTTATATTGTTGACAAAGTACATCAAGTGTGTGTTTGGTTGACAGCAAGTATTATTTGCCGAATAGTGACAAAAAAAATGTCGTGTGTGTTTGTTGAGTTGCAAGCGACTTCCCTTTTAAATTTACAAACTTGAAGTACTTCCTACAACTTTCTACACCACTCTTGAACTTTTTCAACTACGTCTACTGATAAAAATGTAATGTAGATTAGGAAAAAGTTAAAAGATAAAAAAATCAATGAAATTTTTTAAAAGTTCAAGCGGTTTTTCATAATTTTAAGAAATGTTCTAAAATATTTATATGTATTGGCTATGCAAATATTTAATTGATTCATCGTGCTCATCAGACCCGGACTGGCTCCTTCTGGGGCCCTCGGGCAGGTACTGAAAAGGGGCCCCCTAGAGGGGGGTTTTCCCCCCGGTAATTTTTTGAAAATTGTGTCAGGAAACCATTTTTTTTTTGCCCTTTTTAGGGTCTTATACAGTAGTTAAACTAAAGCGACATTTTTATATTAAATGAGAAAAAAAAACCAAAACAATGTTTTAAAGTTATGCTTGACTAACTCTTTAGTACAACGAAATTTCATGCTATTTTTATCATGTCCCAATTACGTAGAAACTGGAGAAATTATAGTATTAAACTATAAAATACAATGAGAAAGTAGAAAGTCATTAAGTAAGCCAAGAGCACTTACTAAATAATAAACCTCAATTTATTAAATGAACAATGTTGCCGTGTGATGCTTCAGTACTGTATGAAATCATTTGATTATAATTTTCATTATATTACAAAACTAAAAATCTGCCCTTCTGAATGATTTTATAGCAAAGGTCAAAATTATGTTTGTTAAGAATTACATTTTTGAAAATATATACATTATCTTAAAAATCAAACATAGATTTGCTCCAAGTTAAAATTTAAAAAATACTCTTAGCTTGTACTAAGAAACTAATGATAAAATGAACATTTATTTCACTTAAATCACAAGCTTGGTTATCACTTCTTTGATTTTTTCTGGCTGGAGCAGTTTTTCTACCAAGTTCCAAATGAACGAGTAATTACTTTGTAAGCACTTAACTGGTTAGTGACTAGAAACCAGGGCTGGCAAGTTTCTGCCGAGGTGGTTAAAACCAGTGGTTATAACCGGTTTAAACCGGCATGGCAGAAACTAGTTTCTCCCAGTAAGTGGCAAAAACTGGCAGAAACTAAGAAATAATACCAATGAGAACTTTAATCCTTGATTCATAATTCACACATGTATTTGATATGTAATTGTAAACAATTAGGTTAAAAATTAAAACTAAAGATAATGAATGTTATTCAAAGTAGCAAAAAGTTTCAGAATGATCATATAAATATACTTTGTTTATATAATACTAATTTTCTTTCACTTGAAAAAAAAAATCATAATGGTAATTTGATGCTGTACAAGTTTAACTATTAATGGTATTTTTTACAGTTGAATTTCTATTTAAAGGTAAAAAGATTACAAAAAATTCTATGATATGTTAACAAATCGCTTTTCAGAGTATATTTAAATAAATAATACAATGCAATGGCAATAACTTTAAGAATATCTATTATGTACAAATAGAAATGGTTCTTGAGAAAATATATCAGTAAATAATTGAAGCACAAGAAATATCAGAGAAATTTTTTTTAATGAAATATCTCTTACAATTATTTTACAAAATTACCCCTCGAACTCAAAATATACTATCACTTTTTACACGGAGCATTTCATAGCATACGACTAATTTTGCTAACCTTTCTGAACCCAGACTGTTTCTTAATTTGTTCTGAATGAAAGAAAAGCTTTAAAATATTCTTTCATTTCTTTGCTGGAAAAGTCATTATTGTGGATGCAAAAGTTACTAAATTTTAAAAATCTTCATTTTTACCAGTAATTGTTTTTAAAGACGCCATTACTCATTTTTCTTATACAAATTTATTTTTTAACTAAAACTATCCACAATATTTTTTATTTGTGATTTATTCTGAATAAAATGTACTTTGGGAATTTTATACTACCAAAAAATTCTCAGATTATGTCACAAAATGTGTTTGTGCCAGTTATTGCCAGTTTCTGCCGGTTAAAACCAGTTATAACCACTTTCTGCCACTGGCACGGCAGAAATCATTTTCTGCCGGCAAAAACCCAGCCCTGCTAGAAACAAATTAAGCAACACAGCAATAGTTTTTAAATTTAAACCGTTGACTGATCAAATTCTTTGCTGCCAATTTTAACTTGCAGTAAAAACTTCGAACAGATATGTCATTAAAAACAGTTATGACATCAATTTATTTTGCTGCACTTTCATCTCCTTCACTGCTCAAAAACTCATCAACGATTACTGAAAGAGTTTTTTTGTTGTTTGCAAAGTTTGCTCCACCGTCGTCGCTCATGATTTTCTTGTAATCTGTATAGTTTCTCACGAGGCAGTATATTATCTCTTGATTTGATTCTCTCATACTGCCATTCCTTTATAAGAAGCACTCAGAAAAACGCCGACTCTTCTTATTAACCCAAATAAGGGTCCTAAACTTATTCAAGTTCAAGCACCAGTACCGGATCTTGGAGTTTTGCGTGATGGGGCAAAACTTAAAAATGCCACCCCTCCCCTTCCAGCTAATTATTGCTCATATTGCGTAAATTTTTATGCTCTGGCCATTTTTTTAGGTAGTTTTCACCTTGTGAGGGCGGGGGCACTGATAAACTTGTAAAATTCTTCAGGCCCAGAAAAACTACCAGGTTCTTTTACATGAACATTAGGGGGATAGCGCCATATGAAGGGTCTCCCCTATACTGGAGATATGAAATTCAGGCAGTTGAAGGGGGTTATTCTCCTCCGGGAAAATTTTGACAACTGCATGCAAACTGGTGCATTTTGAGGCCTTAGGAAACGCATTTGGGACTGCAAAAGTATTTGGGGAAAAAAGAAGCAAATTAAAACTTTTTAAACTTTAAACGCTTTTACTCATAAAAATGCAGAATAAAATGAACATTTTTTTAATAATCTGCCCCTCTCCGCCTTCTTGCTAACGCTCATATCGAAGAGACACGTGTCTGCCTTCTCAAACGACACTTGCAAGCACCCCCCTCCCGCCTTTTCCCGAACGGATGCTTTGAAAATTTGTAAGAGAAAAATTATTACATTGTTTGAGCATAGCATGATTTATTTCACTATTACAAGGGGAAAAACCCTTGACTTTTTAAAATATAAATTTTTAAATTTTGACATTCCGAAATTTGCCTTCATAGGAGCCCCTTGCCTGCCACAGGAGTCGGCCGACTTATCAACGACGCAACATATTCAGTGTGGCTGGGAGCTTCCAACAGTTTATTCAAATAAATAACTATTTTAATTATTAGCAAAATAGCCGATCAATGATCAAATCGGAGCGCTGAACTAAGATTTTAATTTTCTCTCTTTGCAAAAGTTAAATTTTCAAAAATTAATATACTTTTCTTTTTTTATTGTATTGTCTTTCTTCTTCTTCTTCTTTTTTTTTTTTTTTTGTGCATCACAGTTGAATATGCCCCCCTCCCTCCAGATCCGGCACTGCCTGGCATCCTTGGAAAATTACTTTCTCATTGCACCTTAGTCAACTTTTTTCCTGCCCCCATGATATTGTCTATCTATTCATACATAAATACCGTGTTTTACAAAGTACTAAAAAACAATAAGTATCGCCTTTTATTTTTAAGCAATTTTAGAGAAAAATGTAATTTTTAACACTCATTAATATAGTAGCAAAAGGCAAAAACTAAAAAACGAATTTTTTACTATTTTATAAAATCAAATTGGCCTTTAAAATAGAAATCATGCAATGAGTTAAAGAGTAAAAGTAAAATCTTCGTCAAGAGCGCAATGAGAAGCCTGGCGGTAAAATAAATATGGGGCCCCACTTAAAATATCCTTGAGAAAACATTAATGTGAGTGCCCAGTATTTGAATTGCTCATTTTTTCATCCAATTCCTATTCTGTACAATTTGCATGAAACATCATTTATTGCGAGGCCCTACCTGTATCCATGAGGTCGACAGTATGGGGGGGAAGGTAGGAAATTTGAAATAATGAAGGGGCCCCTTTTCAATTCGGGGCCCCGTTGGTTGGCGACCGGCATGTCCGCCCACTGGTCTTTGCTTCTCTTCTTGAAGTTGACTTATAGGCTGTTATCAAATCCGTTCACGTTAGCAGCTCCGACAAATGAGCAAGCAATAATATTTCATGTTGAAGTGCCTCATTTAGCTAGTTTTTATTTTACAGACTCATACAAATCAAGTCTGGGCCATCGACCACTGTTATGTCTAAAAGTCTTAAAACTTTGTCAGATTGCGATAGTGAAGCATCCTGGGAAAAATCGTTATGAAGCAGAGGCAAATAGTTATGAAGAAATTAAAGATCTGTAAAAAGAAGTTCGGATAGAAAATTATTTTGTTCCCCTCCCCGTTTAGGGGCCCCGTAGTACGGGGGCCCTCGGCGATCGCCGACCAGCCGACCTGGCCAGTCCGGGCCTGGTCCTCATTCATTAATGTTGCACCGGCTCTTTGAAACGGCTCAGCTGGATTTCCTTGAATAGCTTGTTCCACATTTACCAAACAACAAGGGGAAGTTTAACAAAAGAGTTTTTAAAAAGGTTATGTGACAAAATCGTTTTGGTTTTAATATCCGCTGCTGGTAATTCAGTCATTCGACTAAATGGTGTGTAATATGTCACATATTATTCCATTCTTCAGTTTTAATTACTAAAAGTGGTTGATTCCGCAAACCAATGAGTCAACTAAAGCACAACAGCTATTATTAATTGCTCTATGATTGAGGTAATTATATGACATTGCCCCCCTCCCGATCCAAAACAAAGGAGCTGGTTTAACTTTTTTTATATCTTGATACTTTTTAAGATGTTTCTAAGTGAAACTAAAACAATTTTATGAGATTTTGAAAATAATTTGTGAGATTTTGAAACTACAGTGGACGACGCATTACGTGAACACGATAAATGTTATCAAAATTGCGAAGTCCCGTTCATTTGTGTAAAAACAGATTGAAAAATAATCGGTTTTTAAAATCAAAACTTCGTTTATAAGTATTTTTTCGTATTTTTTATTAAACTTCGTGACCCCCCTCCCCCTCAGAAGAAAATGCGTATCAAGTTACAGAGATTACTTTTCTTAAGTCAGCAAAAACTAATGGAAAATAAACTATTTTTTCCTGTTTGTAAACTATGTCCTGAAATTACTGTTTAGTAAAGGTATTTAGCTGCTCAGATGACGAAAGCGCTTCGAATTTTGCGTCGATGTATGCAGAAAAAAACGCCGAATTCATAAAATTAGCAGAAAATAAACAGTGAGTAATTCCTTTTCTTTTTAAGACAAAAATTTCCCCATTCTTGTTACAATCATTTTTTCACAACACGTTTTTATTTCAACAATATGATAGGTAACGTTGTTTTCGAAAATCGACAGGGATTTATTTGTTAATGTGCAAAATTACAGATTTTTTCAACAATAAAAGTTCAGCGTTATGAATAACCACTCGGTTATTGTTATCAAATCATTTTCGTCTTGATGTGATCGCATTAAGCGGCTTCCACTGCATTTTTTTACCATTACATTCCACTTTTATTAGGGGGGGATTTTGCTAAGAGCTTTAAAATTAATAGGCTATGAGTGGTTGTAAAACATTCCACCTACTCTTTAAATTTCTTTTAACATTAACTATATCTTTTGGACGTATTCAGAAATAGTGTTATTAAAAAGTTTTCCCCTGATCGCGAATTTAAATAATTCAAATTTCTGCTAGAAATTCCGATCTTCTAAATAATTTATAGGGACAATACCAAATTTTTAACTTTGAGAAAGACTTCATAGATTTCCTTTCTTTACAAGCTCTTTGTCACATGAAAAAAAAAAGAAGAAAATAAAATAAAGATAATCTTTAAAAGAAAATTATCGTTCTCATTTGACACAAATCTGTTTAATGAATGCGAACGTGATTAACATTTTTATCGGAATATTTTTTGGATAGATATTTTTTTCACCTCAACCCAACTCCTCCTTCCTGAACTAAGTCGGGATCTTTATTAGACTGCCTTTCCGCACTTCTTATGACTTCGGGAAAAAATTTACATATTAAAAAAATACCCCGAGAAAATTGCATTCCCAAATCTTCAAGAATCAGCGCTGTCTTTTATCATTTTTTTTTCTTCTTTAGCTTTTAAATTCTTGTTCACGAAAAGAAGAATTTAGAACGTTTTTATGCTATTATTTTTGTTTTTTTAATCGTATCGTTTTCGTGGACCCAGGTCTGATAAGAATGAAATGGCTAAGTGGGAAAATCTCTTTTAGACGGGAAAAAATGGCAGCAGGAGAAGAATAAGAAAAAAAAGAAGAAATGGGCGTCGCTATCGTAACGGTTTGCTGTTTCATACTGTGATTTATTGCTAGGGTTAAGGGTTTGAGGGGAAAGGGGAAAGATATTTCGGAAGGGAGGGAGGGGTGTTAGAAAGTATTATGCTGTGAAATTGTTTGAAGGTGGCCACTGTTGCTGGCTCTTCATTTCAGGCGTTAATTTAAAAAATTTAGAATTCACTTCTATGAATTTTTTACTTTGAAAATTTTGTGTGAAAAATATTTATTAACTTTTTTAAGAACAGCTCTTCCTTTTGGAAATATTTTAATCATTTGCAGGTGATCAAACTCTTCTCTCAACCCCCCCCCCCTCCTCCAATAAATGAAGAATATCATTTTTTTTTTAAATTTTGCGAAGTTCTTGAAAGGGATAGGTTCCCTAAGTCTTCAAGATTAATGTAAAATAAGAAATGTGTGATAATATAGCCATCAAAGAAAATAAGAAGATATGAAAGTCAGAAATGCTGCTTACAAACTAAACTGAAGAAAGCTTCTGATGGGATTTAGCTTTTCCAGTGAAGGAGCTCAACTGGCACACGTGTCCTTATCAGTAGACTGCTGGTAATGAATGGGGTTTATTGCGTGTCCTATATTTGCGGCCGGGAATTTGAAAAACGGTAATTGTAAGATAGAGATATCGGCTCCAAGGTGAAAGGACAGGTTTTTTTTTTTTTTTTTTAGAAATTATTTACTGTGAGATGGAGTACACAGTAAAGCTTCACGGAGAAAAGTATTTTAGTTGCAATGTGTGTGTGATATACTCGTATTGTGTCGCCTTATGAAGCAAATATTCATCTTTTTTTTAAGCAACCCTCTTGAATTTTCGCTTTCGTTTGCTCATTTTGCTGATCTGTCAATGCTTACTGATAGCATCATCGATGAAAATTAAGAAGACTGATGATTAATTTTTTAACTTTGATTGATCCAGAAAGTTTCAAACTTAAATTTAAGCTCATATACAAAAATGTATTCCTTTCTTCATATAGCTTCATTGACTTTTACCTTATGCGTCCACTTTAGAATAATCCGTAATTATCTATTTCGGAAATTCTAAAATGTTTTTGCCCAGTGAAAATGAGCTGCGAAGGAACAGAACAGGCAATGTAAAATTGTCGTTACATGGTATGATTTTATTAACTTTCAACTTAGAAATACTGGATAGCAGCTGGTGCTGAATAATTTCTTTCTTTCCCGTAAATTTTACCCACTTTATTATAATCCGACCTTTTTTTTTATTCAAGCGAAAACTTACTCGTTTAGATGTTGACTCAATAAATTGCTTGCAACTTGAATTTATTTCTCCTTGCACTTATCTAACTTGCAATAGACTGAGGTTTAAAAAAATGTAACAGCCGAACGGCAACGGGAGAGATAGAAAGAAGGAAAAAAATATTACATAAACTACGCAACGGTTTTTCCGTTCTAGAATATGGAAAAAGGGGGTGTCGGTGTCAAAAATATTCGTGAGCGACGATGGAACACATCGTTTGTCATATTATCTTTCCCCTACACTTGATCCCTTGCATCTTTTCCCTTTCAAACGCCGTGGGTGGGGGAGAAGGGATTTTTTGTGTTTTTATCCCACCAGAAATGGAGCAGGGAAATCCTGCCACATATATATTAAGATGCAGAGCTTCTGAGCTTTCGGAAATAAAAGATGTCACGCGCGCTCTCCATTTTTGCCTGCAAAAGGGCGCATAATTGAAGCTGATGCCGTGTTGTGATAGCTATTAGTCGTAAAAAGGGATTGTTGGTAATTTAAAAGGTTTCCTTTTATATGTTAGCTTCGATATGCTTAAAGCTTTATTCGCTTCTTCCGAATGGGCGTGAACTTGTTTCGATTTGCTATTGTCAATTTAAAATATTTTCTCTAATTCGGAAAATGCACGATTTTATTTTCATGAAGCAAGCGCTAAAAAAAGAAATGGTTTTATGCTTGATTTGTTATATTTGTTTAGATAAATGAGTATTTTGCTACTTAAAAAAAAAAGATGTTCACTATACTGTTTAAAATTTAATTTATACTGGGGTTAATTCTATAATGAGGTTATATTAATTTAACACGCTCTGGAGACTGAGTTGGATTAGAATAAAACTATTAAAGCTTTTTTTAGGTTACCTTAAATCCAACCACGTAGCCTGACTGGAGCAAGTGAAAAGCACAATCAAATGTATGCTGACGATTTAAATAAATAATTAAATTGAATGAATAAATACATAAAAAATCGCATGGCTGGATTAGTAACTGCAAGCAAAATGCAGGAAAAGTTTAGATTCCGTCGGTAAGCAGTACATACGAAAGAAGCATTTGGTGACAGCTTGTTAGGGTGGGGAACTCAAAACTTTTTCTGTTTTGAAAAAGGGGATTTCTCGTACTGATTGATTTTGTCATTTACCTTTATTTAATTTGGTTTTATTGTCCGAAATTTTGCGCATGAGAGTGGGTCCAGGATTTACTTCCGCTTAAAAAATATTTTTAATTTATCGAGTTCTGGTGAAGGAATATTGTAAAAATTAAGTTCAGGGCTTATTTACTACCGCAAGAATTTTCATTCGATGAAATAACACCCATTTTATTGTCATAAGTAAAATCACAATTTCATAGACAAAACAAAACGTAACAGTTGTAAATATGGAAAGAGTAGTTCATTCATTAGAAATTTTTCATTGAACACCTAAAACTGGCATTTTAAAGCAGTAAAACCATTAACTACGTTTTATGGGATTTAAGTATTTCTTATCATTAAAACTACTCTCATAAGTTTCGAAATGCGCACTAACAACTTTGTCCTAGATGTTACAAAGAGCATGAATATAGCCGTAAGTTTTACTAAGTTTGTCTCTTATCACTTTTTTTTCTCTCAATAATAAGCTTAACGAAATAATTACTTAACTTCTTCAACGAAATTTATCTTGGGGTTTTAACTGCGACGATATTCCTTTATAGTACTGCATTTAATATATAGCTTTTCTATATTTAGCTTATATCGTTTATTTTGTTGGAAATTAATTCATAATCCTTCTTTTTTTACAGGTAAGAACTATTTTTTCTGATGCTTGTTTTCTGGTAAGTGATGTAATTTTATTGCATTTGGGGTTCCTAAACAGTTAACATTTTCTGTGTCATTAGCATTTAGTGAATGATTTTAGTTAACGGAACTTTTAATAATAAAATATTTCAAAGGATTCAGAAACGACTCTTTGTTCATAAATTGCGACAGTTTGTTTAGAATGACGAATGCATATCTTCTTGAAATTGCTTTACGATACATTTCTGCTGCTGGTTTAAAACAATAGAGTTTCGTTTATACGTAAAGCATTAATAAATTCACTTATGGCAGTAAATTGTCTTTTTAAAACCACGAGTTAGCTATATTTGTGTAAAACAATCAATGGAACAACAAAGTCTGAGTTATTTTGATGTAATATATTTATGATTTCCTAACAACAGATATTTGTGATAAGTTGTTACATTTCTGAATTTAATTGATTGCATCGACCTGCAAATGAATATTTGAGTAATTTTATCGGATTTACTTTAATTGAAGCATCTTATTTTGTAACGTTTTCTAAAAACGTGTGCTTTTATTCAAAAAGGGCATTGTAATTCGCTTGCAAAATCTGCGAGAATAGCCTTTGAAAGTTAACAGTTAACAGAGAAAATGAAAGAGATCACAACATAGATGCTGTTGCTGTAGACAGTCTCCCCGATGTACCGGGCTTTACTGACGAGCAGCTATGTAACTTCGGGATTTGCTTTTTTATTTTATGTTATTTATTTATTTATTCTCGTTTTAAAGACAGCTTCATTTTAGAACAATTGGAGCACCATTTCGGTATTGTTTTACTGGGAAAATATGTTCTTTCCACATAAAATTTACCTTAATTTTTACCTTGATTTTACTGTTTTACATGTCACTTTTATTATTTATTTTTGTGTCGTTCTTTACTTGATCGATACATTTTCATGGAATTGTGCAATAGGACTAGAAGATTCTTCTCTTCTATGAAGAAACTTTAAGTTCTTCTCTAAAGAAAGTATCTAGAACTTCTGTGGCTACTTATCACGATAAAAATCCTAGTTTTAAAAACTAAACTTTATTTCTTTGCTATCTACAGAAATGGTAGGAACTGTATGCATTATTTATAACTGAGCCGTTTTATCAATATGATCAATTCCCCGTAGACAAAAGTTGGGGCAACTGATGGTTTCTTCTATAGATGGCAACATGGCAATTTCATTACATTTTGCACCATCACATTGAAAACTATGCTTATTAAAAATTTGATAGTACTCGTAGATTCACATACTAGACTTCAATAGCGAAATTTTCGAACTAAAATAAGGAAGTTTTTATCAAAGTGGAGGTATAAGAGATTGGGCTCTTGAATGGTTCAATTATGAGCTTAGAACCCCTGAATCCGACTCGTGGGAGCTGAGGTAGACTCAGGATTCAACTACTTCTCATTCGTTATGGAAAATTTACGAGTGCAACCCTGTCTTAAACACTTATAGTGGTCCGTGTGAGCGACCACTATTACTACAGCTAATAATAACGATCTGTCAGCCACTTGCAATAAATTCGGAGGCAGCTAGATTTTTTTGAGGGGGCGGGGGGGGGGGGGGAATTAGATTCTTTAAAAAACCTTACATATAATAGGATACTAGAATCGGCTACATATGTCTCAAAGACAGGAGTTCTCTAGGAGCGGTTTTGACTCTAATTCCTTAGACCTAGATAATTTTTTAAATGTTTTTTAAGGGGATGTACTACCCCTCCCCCTCTCTCTTTCTATGTATAAGAAGGTGGCAATTTTTGGGGAAAAAAACGAAGCTGGAACAGGGCCGTTACGAAAAGAAAGGCAGTCGGACTGTAGTTTAAAAATTCCTAAATACCATTCTGGTTGAACTAAGTTGAGTATAAAAAGCGCATTACAAATAAGAATTCTTAGCTAACAAGGAATAGTTTGATTTTTTTTAAAATATAATATTGTATAATGTTTTATTCGCGTTAATGATTGTAAAATAAAGTAATCTTCAAAGTGTGCATTTTTTATATATATAAATTCAAGAGTTTTTTTTTTTCTTTTAAAGAATGAAATCTTTTAAGGAGGCCCATGGCTTCAGCATACATATTTTAGAGGATTCCATACATCATGTAAATCAAACATTAAATGTATTTTTGTTACCATAATTTTTTGTTCCATTTCATGTAATGCAAAGTATAGGTAGGATGAACAATGGGAATTGCTATGTAACTTAACGTTTTATTATTAATTCCTCCTTCACCCACGTTTTGAATAAAATTCGATAAAAAAAGTCGGCTATAAAAGGAAAGGTGGTTGTTAAGAGGATTTTATACTCATAAAAACTCTGGCACGGTTTATAAAAAAATCAAATTTTACCGAAAGAGAATTGTGCCTCGTTGTCGCTCTTAATGATACGATTTTACTCTCGTCACGAGTATATGTATTCTCAGCCCCATCGATTTCCGCTTGCGTTTAATTTTTTATTGCCTCCCTTAAAGTTGCAATTGCTCGCATGAGAACAATGTCGCTACTTTAAAAATTTCTGAGGGATGGTACCTGAAGGTTTTCATTTTTCAAAAAGAACTGTTTAAATTATCAAATATGTCACAAAAAAAAAGAAAAAAACTTCATGTTTTTATGAGATATATTGTTTAGGTACACCGCTGTTTCATAAACCGGTATAAATTTCCATTATGATACCGGAACCGCAGTTTCTTAAACCAGTGTAAATTTCTAACGTGATACCAGAACCGGTGTTTCATTAACCGGTATAAATCTCCATTATGATACCGGAATCGGTGTTTCATAAACCGGTATAAATGTCCTATATGATACTGGAAGCAGTACCACACCTGATGCACTATCATATCAGAACCGGTGTTTCATAGACCGGTATAACATTTTAATATGATACTAGAATCAGTTTTGTACCAGTATATTTTACATCTAGAAAGAAATTTCCGGCATGATACCAGATAAGTTAGTACAATAGGTTCCATTATGGAATACCGGTCTAGTGTGATACTAGTTCCAATATCTAATATGAAACTGAAATCAGTATCAGATAGGTATTAAGAATAATTATTTATTGTTTTTGATGGAGTTCAGTTAATGATATTGTGCATTATAGCGTGTAGTAGTTGAATTGAATGATTTGTGAGTGAATTGGTTTCTTAACCGACTTCACAAAGGAAGGAGGTTATACATTCATACTGTATGTATGTCGTTTTTTTTTTTTTTTGTTTGTTTGTCCACTCATAACTTCTCACTGGATGAACCGATTTTCATGATTCTTTTTTTTAATCGATCGTGGGTGGTTTCCCATAGGTCCCGTATCTTCGTTCGACCATATTCGATAATTAGAAAAAAAGTTATGAGCAGAAAGGTAGTATTTTTTTCTTTTTTCATCCATAACTTTTGACTAAACGAACCGATTTTGATGATTGTTTCTCTAATCGATAAAGTGTCGTCTAACTCAAATATTGCAAAGCAATTTCACTACATTTTATTTCTAGAAAAAACGTTACGGGTGAAAAATAAGTATGTTTTCATTTTAATTGGAAAGGCTAGGCTCGATTTTTCTTTGTTGGGAAAATTGTTAAAAAACATGAAACTCATTGTAATGATTAAACTTTGTGCAAAGTAAAAGAATTAAAATTACACGTTAAATTAAAGCACAAATGAGCATTAAAACGCAGACATATGTTTCGGGATCGCTTGGAATCCCTTTTTCAATGCGACAGGGAGCTTCTAGATGCAAAACATCCAAATGAAGCAGACAGAACAACAAAAACAAAGCTTATATAGCCTAAGAATTAACTGTAAACCAATGAAAATAAAGGCAGTGTGAAGTGGAAGTAGAAGTAGTATTAAAGGCACCAATAAGAGAGCAACAAACGAATGTAGTTGGAAGTACAGAAAGTAAAAAGGAATATCAATAAAAACAAAGAAAAAGACAACAGCGTGCATAAAAATGTGAAAATACATGAAAATTGCAAAAAAATAAAATAAAATACAAAGAATAAAATGGAAATAAAATAAGTACAGAAAATACCAAAACAAAAAGCAAAACAAAGTACACATGCAAAAGAGGGGGAGGGGGGGGGGGAAGAGGAAAAAAAAAAAAAAAAGGAAAACTAACAAGAAAACCAAGAAAGAACAACAAATTAAAGGAACTTATGCCAGACCTGTGAAAAATAAGGAGTTGAGGAAGAATCATTAACCAAATTAGAACTATTCCTGTTAATATGATAAGCTTCCCAAAAGTCAAGTTCTAAAGGGGAAGAACAGCATTGCTCAACATTGTTGGAATTCCAACCACTCTTTTGATTTCAATTCTGGGAAAATTATTCAAAAATGTTCTTCCCCTTTAGAACTTGACTTTTGGGAAGCTTATCATATTAACAGGAATAGTTCTAATTTGGTTAATGATTCTTCCTCAACTCCTTATTTTTCACAGGTCTGGCATAAGTTCCTTTAATTTGTTGTTCTTTCTTGGTTTTCTTGTTAGTTTTCCCTTTTTTTTTTTTTTCCTCTTCCCCCCCCCTCCCCCTCTTTTGCATGTGTACTTTGTTTTGCTTTTTGTTTTGGTATTTTCTGTACTTATTTTATTTCCATTTTATTCTTTGTATTTTATTTTATTTTTTTGCAATTTTCATGTATTTTCACATTTTTATGCACGCTGTTGTCTTTTTCTTTGTTTTTATTGATATTCCTTTTTACTTTCTGTACTTCCAACTACATTCGTTTGTTGCTCTCTTATTGGTGCCTTTAATACTACTTCTACTTCCACTTCACACTGCCTTTATTTTCATTGGTTTACAGTTAATTCTTAGGCTATATAAGCTTTGTTTTTGTTGTTCTGTCTGCTTCATTTGGATGTTTTGCATCTAGAAGCTCCCTGTCGCATTGAAAAAGGGATTCCAAGCGATCCCGAAACATATGTCTGCGTTTTAATGCTCATTTGTGCTTTAATTTAACGTGTAATTTTAATGAAACTCATTGTTAAAAAAGAGTTTGTTGCCATTAAGATGTCATATCAAAAGCAATTATAACAAGAAATAGACTGAAGGCTTCTCTGAAGAAGAAATTAAATACAATCAGTTTGCTTGTTCTAGGGACTCTTTAAAATCGATTTTAAAACGAAATTTATCTTACAAACGGTTAGTTTTCAGTGTCATTCCCTCAAAATCTTCCCCTTTGATATGTATGTTTTAAAAATAGAGTATTTATATAAAAATGTATTTACACTAAAAAGAATGAAATAAAATAATTTTTGGAAAAAAAATAGAACCGACTTCAAACTATAAATTGCGCTAAAAAGTAAAAAATAATATTATTCTTTAAACAACTTCGATACGACTTTTTAATATAATTTTTGAAGTCGGTGCAAAATTATGATGGATTTTGATGCATGATTCCTTTTGTAACTATGAACCAATTACAAATATAAATAGCGTAGAGTTTTCTTCAACAGTTTCAGTGTAAAATAACGCATGGTTTAATTATAATTAGACTGTCATAATTTTGCACCGACTTCAAAAATTATGTTTAAAAGTCGTATCGAAGTTGTTTAAAGAATAATATTATTTTTTACTTTTTAGCGCAATTTATAGTTTGAAGTCGGTTCTATTTTTTTTCCAAAAATTATTTTACCTTACATAAAAATGTACCACAAAATTTGCAAAATCTATTTCAGACTAGTATTTCGAAGCTCTCTGTAACCCGATGTGTATGCAATATTATTTAGCGATGTGTTCTCGTATTTAGTTTTCCCATTTGTACAATAATAAAATATAAAGTAAAAATGAATTTAATGAAATACATGAAAAAAAAGGCATGCATCGTGTGGTTTACTACCTGTTGGTTGCAATTTAGTAAAAGACGAGAGACCTAAAACAGCAGTAATAGTCAACAAATACACCGCAAAGTAGTTTAAAATTTTTGTTTTCTGGAACCAAAAAAAGCTTATCATTTGTTAATATAGCCCCATGTTACCAAGCACGCATTGCAAAAACTGAGACATTTTTCAACAATCTTTTATTCTTTAGTTGTTTCAATATTAATCGAGCTTTCAGAGAATATATCACATATCAGCTCAATTTCCGTAATCAATAAAAAAATAATTATCAAAAGTAAACAAGCACATGTGTGAATTTATTAAATAAAATATCAGCTTGTTTAATTAATTAGGGAGCACTAGTGAAAATTTATTTCAACTAAAATGTTGAGCAAATACGCTCTCCGTTTTTACCTTTCGTTTTGAATTTAATACATAAATTTAATTTTGAATATAATCTTCCATCTGTCATGCTATCACGGAGACACATTAGAGTTGAAGCTCACTTTACCTTTTCAGACCAAAACATGTTTAAATAAAATTACTTTTTTAACTTGATATTATTTATAACGCAATTTCATTGATTATGATTGAAAATTCACATTTGATAAAATTTTATCTGGTAAATAATGCCTTCTTTCACGATAGTGCAGAGCGTGCTGTCTGCCGGAAGGTTAATCTAATTTAACTACCTTTTACTTTAAATTAAAGCTCTAAAAAATGATCAAACAATTGAAACGATTGCAGTTTTTTTTTTTTTTTGACTGAAGTTTCAAATTGTTTTTAATATCTTTTTAAAATGTGATCCAAACAGCTATTGGGTTAGAAGTTCGGAAATCACTCCTACAAGCCAATTTTAAGCAACATTATCTTTCTTTATGATTTTGTGGAATCGTTACTATAATATTTAAACATTAAGAAATTGAATGACGTCGCAGTAGTGAAATACTATTTAATTGAAAGAAAATGCAGCCAATTTTCAAGTTTCAGTTTGCAACTTTGATTGAAAACTTCAAATAACCTTGCACGTATCCTTCATTTATACTATAATTTAAAAAAAAAACATTTTGGCAGAAAATCCCGGCTTGAGCTATTAAATTATACCCAACTTTAATTGCTAATTAGTTTAATTTTGTATATTCCTCTTATGACAAAGATTTGCGACTTAAAGGTAATTAATGTATTCCAGATAATTGCGGCGCTTATACCTATTACTGGGCGCAAAAGTGAATTATTTAGTTATTCGAACGTCATTATTGTACTTCATTAAATGGTAGCTGTAAAGAATTAACTCTATTAATTAAATTTCGCCGAATGCCGAGCTTTAAAAGACTTAATTTTTCTTCTTCAAGTGCTACCTAAAATGTACATTTGATTCGAGTCTCTCCCAACTTTTTAATTTTCTTAAATATACCTCAAAATTTAGTGAAATGAATTTTTCCCCTTTTTCCATTTGTTTTTCATTTTCTAATGACAGCCTAGCAGCGCAAGTATGCATTAAATAAAATCGTTAGAAGAACGATCCCTCATCAAATGGGCAGAGAAAAAGTTCAAGCCTTCTGAGTTTTATTTATTTAAATGAAATCTAGAGGGTGGAAGGGAAAGAAAATCTACGTTGACGCTGGCATGCGTTTCTAAAAGAGTTCTTTAATGCTCTTTTAACTTCGTTATATTCTGCCCTCCCTCTGAAAATTCCTTTTCTAAATTATTTTTTGAAGTTCTTGATGCTAGAAAATTTTCTAGTTTGTATTTACGTATTTCCATCTCTCTTGAAAATGATTTTTTTTTCTTGTTTCTTTTGAACTTAATTCCTTTTTGCAAATACTGAGACCGATTCCTGAAAATAAATCCCTTTTTATGCTTTAACAGCACGGGGACAAAATTACTCCCCCCCCTCTCTTTGAGTAAGAGCATTAATATGTTATTAGGATTTCGTTTTTTTTTTTTTTTTTTTTTGGGAATGCGTTTAGTGCTAGAATAAATGCTTTGAAAATTGAGTTTATTCATCACTGTGACTGGAATCATAATGAAAGGTTTTATTTAAAAGATTTCTTGTTATTTTTTGTGCATTTTTTTTACGATGAGGTTTAGATCTTCATTAAAGATGACTTAAAATATTATTTTTTTCTTTTGATTTTATTTTTTGTGTGATTAAATTTCACTTATGCAAATTATAAGTCGCTTCATGGTTTAAAATAATTTGGTTTCCCTACTGTCTCGATAGTGGGTTATGGATATTATTATACATAATTGATTGTGATAGGAATATAATTGCTCTAATTTAAAACAAAATGGTGCAATTGATTTCACTTTATTATTCATTTGAAGTTCTATTGTTATTTTCATTATTTTGTTTATTTTTAAGTCTGAAAAGTTTAAATGAAAAGTTTTGAGCATCATTTCTTTGCTGAACTATTCCATCTATTTTAAACGGTTTTCAAACAAATGTCTTTAAAAATGTATCAGTGTAAAAATATTGTAAACGTTCTGCGGAAGTAATCGCGAAATTTTCTCAGAAGCAGGAAATTGTCAGCTGAGTGAAAATCTCTTTAAAAGTAAATAAAGTGATAGTTTTGGTAATGTTTGGAGGAAGCAGGAGTACATTTGAGTTCAGTACATTTGACCAAAGGCTTAAAGTACTGAAATAAAACGTGGCAGTTACCGTAATCAAAAGAAAAGCACTAAATTAAAGAAGATATTCTTGGAAAGAATCGACTGGTTTTGGAAAAAGTAAATCCAAGATCGATTATTATATTACAGGATACGACACGAATACCCAGTGCTTTCTTAATGGTTAGCATTCGGCCATTACAAAAGGGAAGAGCTTGCTTTTAGTGACATTTTATTCAC
Source organism: Octonoba sinensis (assembly GCA_038502835.1). Taxonomy (NCBI): domain Eukaryota; kingdom Metazoa; phylum Arthropoda; class Arachnida; order Araneae; family Uloboridae; genus Octonoba; species Octonoba sinensis. The sequence goes on from CM076599.1 coordinate 15,973,633, forward strand.
TTAACTTTTAGTTTCTTCTTGGAACCGTGAATGCTCGACAACTGCATGTTCATATGATGACTTTGTTACAACTGGTCAGTTGGTAGAACTGGTCCAGCCTGAAATTTTGCGGCAAATCCAACATAAGTACCCTTTTTTATTAATAGGGTATGTAAGAGGGGTATTATTCCTCTACATTTCTTACAGTTTCGGTAAGATGAGACTACAACGGCAATTCTTTCTTATTTTTCGTTTGTACTTATGCTAGGTTTTCTCAAAGGAAATTCTGTCAGAATTTTCAAGACAAAAAAAGTATTGTTAATGTTATTCAAAAAATTCCTAATTTCTGTGCCGTGCAACATGTTATTAGGTACCACATATAAACATTTGTTAGATCAATTGTGGAAGTAACACTTAAGTATTCTGGATTAAAGAGCATTGTCATTAGCAAAGGATACGTTTTTTCATTGAAGCTGCATGACAGGTATTTAGAACAATTAACATATTATTTTGTCACTGTGCAATCGTTTAAAATGCAAAACTAAACTCTCTTTAAAATTCTCAAATTGTTACTTTAACTAGCTTATGAAATGTTATTTATTTATGTTTCTAGATACTGTAGAAATTCAATACATTCGTACCCACTTGCCCAAAGAAAAAATCGTTTTCACCTATCTTATGTTTACAACTGGTATTAATTACTTCTAAACTAAAAAAAAAAAGAAAAAGAAAAAAAGTTTATTTTCATCGTTTTGTAATTCGGAAAAAAATGTGAAGCCATAAAGGGAAATTTCTCCCTTTTTTATAATTTGCTGCATCATTTGTTGCTTGTAATTTAATGTGGTGGAAGAAAAATTTGCGGAAAAAGTCGATTGCGTCTTGTAAGCAACATATCCATCTTCATCACTGACTAAACGAGATGCTATCATTCTGCGAAGTGTCTAAATGCTCTCTCTCTAGTTGCACTTCTTTTTCACCTGATTAACGAATCCCCCCCCCCCACAGCCCCCTGACTGTATGAAACGTATATCGGAGCATCTGGGGGAGGGGGAAGCTTCCTTAATCTCTGTCTGTAAGAATATTAATTTTTTTAAATAAATTTTCGTTTGTTAAGATTGAGTTTTGAAGGAGTCACGAAAGAGCATATTTCATTATTTACTTCTAAGTAAATAGTAGAAAAATAATTTCACGTTAATTTAAAACGTGAAATTATTTTTCTATTACAGTTTACTTGCACAAAGTTAAATTATTATTATCTTCTAAGTTAATAGTTTTGAACCAACTTTTTTTTCTTTTCAAACATTCTAAACTTTTTGTCTTCTTTCACTGCTTTACGTTCACTGCACTTCTTTCACGTCTTCTGCTATTACATAAAAAAATAATAATAATAGTAATAAAAAGCCCATAAAAATGAAAAAAAATGTTGTGCGTAAGGGTTTTTATTTATTTATTTATTTTCACGAATTTTGTTATTAAGAATTATAAGCTTTTCAGTTCACATTCAAATGCGAAATATTCAATATGCGATATATTTGCGCTATGGCAGGGCAACATTTAAATACTTAGGATTCACCTGGCGTAATCATTTTAATCAAGAATAAATTTTGCATAGTGCATTAAAAATAAATTAATTTTAAAAAATGTATTCGAGAGACACTAGACGCATAAAAAAGCAGAACGAGAGGAACCGAATATGTTCACTTTTTTAAATGAAATCTTTGAGCTCATCAGTAAAATCGAGAAATTATTAAGTCAATGAAAATGGTATTTTGACCTCGCGTGTTTCAATTTAGAGTAAAACGTTTATCTATTTACGTGACAAAGAAGAAGAAGAAAAGAAAAGAAAAGAAAAGCCGTAATAGTAAAAAATTAAATTTTTGTAACTTTTGCTTTAGAAATATTGTTCTTGATTGAAATGAACACTACTCTGTGTTATGCTGCTACTTTTAGGGTACTGCTGTTTGACGAATGTCGCAATCAGCGTAGCTAGGACAGAACGTGTAATATAAGATAGGACTAAACACATAAAATAAAATCAAGTGATACGTTAGGCTGGTAAAGGAAAGCAAACAGGTATATTTTGTTTTCATATATAGACAGACATACATCATATACGAAAATAAATTAATTAACATATGGTTTTCAATGATTAATAGGTACATTATTTTTGAAAACGTTGTGAGAATTAGCTACAAAACCTCAAATCGCCTCTCCTTTTCGACTCCCGTCAAAGGCCAATGGCGAACAGATCCGCCCTCTCTTCAATGAATATTTATTTCTCATGCTTTTTGCTTCAGTTGCGTCATGTTCAGCTTGTATCAGAATTTAAAGCCTGTGTTTTGATTGACACACTTCAGATAAGCAAGGTTATTATTTAGAAGACATTTTCGCAGTTTATCCTTGAGAATGGGTTGTTTCATTTTCCAAAGTCGAGATTGTTTATAACGTCGAAGCAAAGCGGAAAAAGCAACCAATTTCGTACAGTTTTATAATTTAAAAATGGTACAGGCAGTGTCAAAATGACAATCAAAATAATATTTTTTGTGTTATATATTCAATATATTTCATGTTTGTGTTGCTACACTGTTAGAAATTTCATCGTGAAATTACGGTTAAATGACCGGCAGCAGTCTGTCCATCTAATTCACCGTTAAATTTACGGTTTGGAAATGTTTTCTATCTTCATGGGATCTAACCATTTCCAATCAACTTGGTTAAAAAGCCGTAAATACAAAAGTTAACGGTTTTATAACCATTTATAAATGGTTTCAAAACAAAATTTTTACAGTTTTTGAACCATTTCGAGGCGTGGAATCTTCGAGGCGTGGAAACCGCAAACGAAGCTTGCCGGAATCGATCCCGGGTCTACAGGAACACCAACCTTGCTCGCTAGCCATTCGGCCAGCTAAACCACGGGAAGCGGCCGTTTATTTATCAATAAATCTTCCTTTTCAACAAGAAAACTGCATTAAAATTGAGATTTCAGTTTTTGATTGGATCTAAAGCCATCATTGGTCTAAATTTACTGTATATTGACAAAAATCATTTTATTTGCTGCAAAACTTAAAATACAAACAAGCTTTAGCAGCTCAAATTACGGGTTCGCTCATTCGTAAACAGTGCGGGAATCCGATGTCTCCAATTTTTGATTTCCGTGTGTATGTGTTTCTATTTAGCAATCACTGCTTAAGCCACTTTTCTTTTTTCTTCTTTTTTTATATACACATGCAGATTTGTACTGATAAATCTTTATTCATATTTTAACAACAACGTACGACTGGTAAGCTTTCCAATATGGACGAGCGCTTGAAAATTACGGTTAGTTAAACTTTCTTAGGATAAACAGAGAATAAACGATTTTTTTCGCACTCAGCGGTTTGAGTACCATCTTTTTAATGGTTATTCAACTGTTGTAATTAAATATGGTAAAATAACAATCAAATAAATGGTTATTTTACTATTTTCTTACGGAAATTTTTAAGTGTATGCGCATTGTAAACCATGATAAATATTACTTTTTGGCATTGATTTACATAATACTTTATTTAAAATGTCTCCCAACTTATTTAATAAAACAAGTAAACGAAATACAGATAGTAAAGCTTTACCTTTATGTGGAATTTAAATGAGAGTAAACAAGGTTGCGGCAAACAAATTACATAAAAAAAAGGACGAAAAATGTTTCGCAGTTCACAAGAAATCTCTTTTTGTATCTGTCTGTAACTTCATCTCTACTGGACTGTCTGTGTGCCAGGGATCGAGGCAAGTACCGTCGTATTAGGAACATCCTGGAAAAATCATTTCCCGCTCTCATCCCTCGATAGCCTTTACCTGCCGGAGATAGGGTACCTAAAAACACAACTCTTCCTGATTGTCTGTGTGTCAGGGGTCGATGCAGTTACCATCATATCAAAGAAGTCCTGGCGAAGCCATTGTTCTCCGTCTCATCCCTCGAGAATTTTAGATAACCTAGAAAATTGGATTAAAAAGTCCAATCTGTAATTAAAATCTGATCTCGTCTGTCTATGAAGTCGAACAGCTGGGTCTTTTATCACACTGCATGTGGATTGGCGCTGAACTTGGAGAGATATCACCGAAGTGTTACCTTATTCCGTTGTGAAATGTGAAACATCCGCCGAAGGAGGCTGCCAAACGGGTGCGAAGCGCTTAGCGAGTGGAGTGAGCATGGGAGTGGACGTGCAGGCGGACAGAACCTTATAGAGTGTAAAATATATTTCGTAATTTGTGCTGTACAACGATAAACTAAAATATTTTCACGTTATGAAAGCTCAAATGAGCATTAAAATGCAGACATGTTTCACGATTGCTTGGAATCCCCTTTTCAATTCAACAGTGGAGCTTACTATTGCATTGAAAAAGGGATTCCAAGCCATCCCGAAACATATGTTTGCATTTTAATACTCATTTGGGCTTTCATAACGGGATTTTTTTTACAGTTTACTTGTGCACAAAGTTTCTTTATTATTCTGTACAACGATGTTCTTTTTCATTAAAAAAAACAAAACATACAATTTGGTTAGATAACGTACAGATTATACAATTTTAGATTTCGAACTACATGACAGATTTTTTAGACAAAGCCCAATTCTTTAAAATATCATGGGAGAAAAGTTGGATTCCCTACTATTGTGCACCTTTCTATTCGTGAATAGAACCTAGGATAGATGTGGACTTGAACTGCCTATTCCAATTTCAAAGACTGGAGCAGGTTTTGAACCAATCTCTAGATTCCACGTAGCGCATATCTTAATCGCAGTCGTGTTTTTCTTCAGCAAGATATTTGTATTTCAAAAAAAAAAAAAAAAAGTCACTCGTACCGAGTTTGCTCACCTCTAAAATAGGAATTTTTATTTTTCATTGCTTCTGGGAATTCATCAATATATTCCTCCCTATACGGAGCCCAAGTGAGTCTCTCTTCCGCCATAGGCACACTATAAATCGATCTCCATGACACTCTCCCAAGCAAGCAAAACGAAAATCTAGAATACTTCTGAAAACTATGCAGAAACAACGCAATCGAAAGCTATCGTTTTAGGGATGCACAGTCACCGAGTCGAAAGTAAAGAGAAGGCCCGGAAAAGAATGCAATATTAAGGCCTCAGCCAGCGACTTCTATTTTTCAAAGAAAAGAACCATTAATCTTTCAACTGGACTGCGTTTTCTTCCCCGCTCTGTTTTTCATCCCATAGATAGCAGTGGTAGTTGTCTGGAGGAGGCCTCTATTATCCTCTGTCGATCACTGTGGCAAAGCCATTTGTGGCTGCTTGGCTATTGGAATTTTGATAGATTTTGTGCAACTTAATTCGAATAATTCAGTGCGATTTAATTTAGATCTTATTCATTGTTCATTAAATTAAGTGTTTGTAGTTGCAATAATTCTCCTACATCCAAACAAAGGCAGTTTACCCGCCCACCCCAAATATTTTAAAGTTCTCAAGTTGGAATTCAGCTAAAAATAAATGAAATATGAATAAAAGTAATGCAGTCGTCATTATTGTGTAACATTTCATTTTTGAATTTCCTACAGCTAAAATATCCGCTATCCGAAAAAGTGGTGCAGAAAGTATCGTACCTAATTTAGCAAACCCTATCATGTAGAACAACAGCGTCTATGATCTGGTATCCTATATCCAAAACTGGGTCGAAGAATATTGTGTTTTTGTATGTAACTATAAATTTCTTAACCTGCATTATAATTTACTAAGCACTTCTTTACTTTTTCAGTTTTTAACGGCATCATAAATTATAATTTACTAAAAATTTATTTACTTTTTGAGTTTTTTACTGCATTATAAATCCATTTCCTTTGTCAGTATTTTGTAACATCCCGTGTTTATGCTTAGCAGATCTAGAATATTCCATATCCGAAATAAGAGAGTAAAACTGGGGTTGAGCTTAAATATTTTCCAGTCGCTCCTAATATTCTCTCGAAGATTTCCTCGAGACTTGTCCAGTTCTAATTTGCTCACCTCACCAGAGCCCTTCTATGCACGTATTTTTTGAGGTCTTCCGGTGGAATTTGTATTGTGTCACAATGAGAGAGAGTTCCGTTTTTTAAGAAGTAAGTCCGCCTTATCATTGCCTTTTATCCCAATGTTTGATGGGATCCAGTGAAAGACAATTAATTTTCTCAAGTAGGAAAGCTAAGCCCTTGCCTGATCCCAGCCAGGCTTTTCGTTTCTAGCTTCCTATTTGATTACTTTCTGGATAGCAGAATTCACGCCCACAAAAATTACGACCTTTGTGGAAAGATGATTTCGATCGGTGAGATTTTTGAGTGCAAGATGGATCGCTGAAATTTCAGCTTCCAGGTTCGAGATAAATTTGCCATCTGGAGCACTTAGGGAGAAAAGTTAGCTATAGACGCCAGCTCTTGCGTAATCATTTATTTGATTCAGCCATTGGTGTAGAGTCTGAGATATTCTGCTTCTGGGTATTGTTCATTGGATATTGTCTTGTTGAGGCGGTAATGTGTATGATATTCCTTAAATCAAACGTGCCTCCTGGCTATGGCAGCTCGCAATAAAATTAATTGATTGATCACTTATTTATAATTTTCCATATTTGAGCTTTCCACACCTGGAACATCTCACATCTACAATAATAGTGCAGAAGCTTTTCATTCCAACATTTAACTTTGTGATAGTCCTTCGATAACGTTACCTAATCGTAAGTAAAAACTTTAAGGTGATTATACGCACGCGCACTTTTGTTTCGAAGTAAACTTTTCAGTTGTAGCAAGTTCGGATATCTGAATTTTGCTGGTAGATTATATTATGTACTGTGTTATGAAGAGAGGAATATTATAAAATAAAATCTTTCATTAATACTGTGTATAATTCGGATAAGTAGAAAAACATGTATTTCCTCGATCTTAATGGGGTTTTTTTTCCTTTCAGTTGTCTAAAATGTTGAGTCTGGAATAGAAAAAAAATATTATCCATTAAAAAAAGTCCTCTTCTTTTTTTTAACTTCTCGCACGGGAAGCAAAGTAAACGAAGGAAAAAATTCCAAATCAAAAATGACGTAAGGGCGGTGAAAAAAAGCCAGAAATAAATAAATGCGATAAGAAAAAAATATTTTTTTCCATTCTCTGGAGGTTCACTGGGGGATTCCCTGAACCCTTTTTTATCCAATTCCAAGAATCTTTTTCCGAGAATTCAGAGCACGCAGTTTCCGCCCTGAAAATTCTTCATTTCCGGACACCCTTAAACTAGGTAAGAGAAAAAAAAATGTCGCTGGGGAAAAACAGGGGAAGGAAGATAGGATATAAGGAAATGATGTACAGTAGTTCGTCCGTCTGATTTCATTGTTTTCCACTCTCTTTTTTTTTTTTTAAGACTTCGAAAAAATCTTGCTTTTTTTTCCTCCCCACATTTCGTTTTTTTTACCCACTTTTTAAGGACTAAGGTCTTTTTCTTGCTTCAATTTTTTTTCTACCTGAAGTATTTTTGATGTAGTGCCAAAAATTTAAATTAGCTGTATAGGTTTGATATCTGTTGCTGAGTGAAAGTTTCTCTAAAAAGCAGGACTCTTGTTTTGTCGCTTGTTTTGAAAGAAGATTCTCATATAAGAATCAAGAATAGAATGAAAAGTAAGGGAAGACATACCAAAATTTATCACTACATATCTATAAGTGGACTTTTTTTTAAAAATGCGCTGTACAAATGTCACTCGCAGCTTCAACGTAATGTAGACATTCATTGCAAGGATTTTTCTGTAGTATAAATGTAAAACTATCTTGCATGAAGTGCAAAACTAGTAAGCGTAGGCAGTCCTGATATAGGGTGTTTTCTGCTCCCTAGAAGTTTTCAACATGTTTCGTCCAACAGATAAAATTTAGAAATATGTGAAAGAAAAACAAATAATTATTTCATTAACCGTTTCCTTAAAAACTACTAAGTCCTTCGGAGTCAGTACAGGATGGAGTGCGCATCTAATTTTATAACTTTTTTTCTTCTTTCGTTAGTGTTTTTTTTTTTTTTTTTTTTTTATCCAAGGACAAGCTGTCATGCACTGTTCTTCATTTTATGCTGAATTATTTAATTTAGGCTGCATATTTTTATACCTCATTATTTATGTAAGACAGGACTTTCTTTTCGAGGTATTTTACTTGTTCTCTTGTACCCATGCCTGAAATATGTGCCATTAAATATCATGTATCGACTATCGAGTAATCATATATTGTACTGCATTTTGGAAAGTTATTCTCTTGTTTTGTGCAAAATGAAATAAAAGTCTTATTAGTTTGAATTCCAACCGCACTAGTACTATCGCAAGTTTTATGCATAACTCGAAGATCGGGATGTTAGCCAAATACAACGACTTTTCACCTAAAAATAGCACAATTTTTCACTTCAAACGTATACTTAGTTCATTTAACAATTAATTATCTTTTACGTTTATTTAGTGTTTTCATTAAATTGTGCATTAAATATCTTCTGGATTCAATCAATCTTGTCAATCAATGCTTCATTTATAAAAAATAGAATATTTAAATAAAGGTTTAGAAATCATGAAAAACAGTCAAGCAAAAATAAAACTGAATATTTTAAAGATAAATTTGTTGAATGGAAAATGAAGGACAATTATCAGTTTTACTGACGGTTAATATTTTCTTGCAGCAATAAGAACGCTTTAGTAGATTTTAAGTTTTTCTCAGTTTAAAAAAAAATCTCTCATTGATTTTTTTTAAGCTAATTTTGTGGCAGGTGCACTTTACAGCTTTATGATTAAGATTAGATATCCAAAATCTGCATAATCTTCAATTTTTATGCATAATTTTAGCGTTTTTATAAATCTATTTTTCTTCATCAAGTCTTCATGCTATTTTGAGAATTTTCTGAATTTTTTAATTCAATGATAGTCATTTACTTTTTGAACGTATTTTATATGAAGAATTTTCCGGACTTAAAAAAATGTCAAAGTATTAAACTTGCTTTAAAAGAACAGATCCTTTCCTTTCTCGCATTTCGAATACTGAGACAAAACGAGGAAAACTTTTTTGGTAGGAACCTTCCTTCTGAATATCTACACTATGTCCAAAATAGGAAAAAAAAGTAAAATAAAATCACTTTAGAAGACTGCTAAAATATTCTAGCTTTACTTTCTTTTCCTAAAGGTTTCCTATTTCGAATTCGTGAAATCTAGTCTTATCTATGGCTGGCAGGGGCTCGCCTATACAATATTTTGTTGAAGGAATTTTAAGATTCAGTGTAAGGAAATTTTTGGTCAAGGGGTTTTAAAATTTTTATTATTTAGCATACGAAACTGAGTTTAGATAAAGTATGAAGTAAATTTTAATCAACATCTTTTAAAGATGAAAATATTTACTAGAATCAGTAGGGAGCAGTAAGTAGGTGAAGACAGGTCAATCAAAGCGAACAATTATGCCATAGATAATTTAGTAAAAACTACCGGATGTATTCTTATTCAAATTTATATTTCAATTGAGACTTGTTAAGTGAGGCAATTCTTTGAACAGTATCGCCTTTAAAGAGATTAATAGATAATATTACGACGATGCGTTATTACAGCTTTGAACGTGTTTTTAAAACTTATTTTGAAGAAGGAAGAAGACACTGTTAAACATGAATGTTTAATATGTGTACAATTCACTTAACCAAAAAATATAAAACAAAACAATTCAACCTAGGTTTTGTTTTAAATTGCTCCTTTATTTTAAATAAAGGAAAACCTCAGATGGATTTTTATCATAAAATCAAAAGTTTATTCATGTTTATTCATTGGTAAGTGGTCTTTCAGACTTAGATTATGAGGTTAGGCTTAAAAGGCTCAATAAGTGTAGTCTTGAGCAAAGGAGAGTTAGAGGGGACATGATTCAGCTGTTTAAATTCATTAAAATGTATTACTACTTCAATAGGGTTATAGGCAATTGGAATAGTTTACCAGAAGCGACTGTTAATTGCAGCGGGGTAAAAACGTTTAAGAAATCTCTTGATGTTTATTGGGGACTGCTAAATTGACTAGGACCAGCCTAGCTGGGCCCTGAGCCTATTGCTGGTCGTCACTTTTGTATTTGTATTTATTTGTATTTGTATTGGTAATATTGCAGACTTTTAATTAGTATTAAGAATGATAAAATGTTAATTATAAGGAATAAATTTTTGTGTAGATTTCGAAGATTTTCAATTTTAGAGCTTGTAACTTTAAAGGCACGCGGCATGCGTAATCTGATATTTCCAATTCATTTTATAAAATTCATGAAAACAAATGCGAGTCTGCGGATTTTGTTTAGTGGCGCCATCTGTAGTTTCTTTTAAGAAATCTTGTAATTGGAAAGCTAGTGCATGCAAGTATTGTAGCTAAAGTAATTCGTCAACAAAAATTGTTTATGTATGCAAAATTTTAATTGAATTCTTTTAACTGTGACTATATTTATCGTACCTGTTTTTATTTCTTTTCCTTTTCATTATTATTTTTTAGCTCGACCTTAGAGAATATATTTTCAATTAAAACAAATACAAACGTGATACCCAGCAATAGGTACAGGGCCCAGCTAGGCTGGTCCTTGACATAAAAACCATTTGTTACGAAGATTCCCTTTAAAAATACGCATTCCCTCCATTTTATTTGATGTTTTTTTATGAGATGTATAATGAAATAACTATGGAATGAAAAGGTGTGTATTTTGAAATGCAAGGTTTGTCTAATATCTTGATTTTCAGGTTTTTCATAAATGTAAGATAGTCTATAAATTCGAATTCAACCTAATATGACTTATATTTAATTTGTGTCCTTCAATGAGCATTTTATAACCTAGATGTATCTTAGTAATATCAGAAGTTACTTCACGTATTCCTGTTCAATACGTTACATGGCTCTTTACATGATGAGATTGGAGTCGGCGGCGAACTGGCTATGTGGGCATTCAGGCAAATGCCCGGTTGGCCGGTCGCAAAATATCTATCTTTTTTAAATAAAGGACACAGCTTTTACAATGTTAATGATAAAACGAGGACCAAAACTTTGCCGTAATCCGGGCAAGATATGCAATCCAAGAGATTCTGCATTCAGTATTGCATAGAGTGCAATGCAGTATTGGATGTAAAATCTTCAGGGTCTGGCCGTTGGGCCACATGTAGGGGGGAGGGGTGGCACAATTTTTCAGGGCCGACTGGTCCGTATAGACAACCTAAACGGCTGTTTTAGGTGAATTTTGGAGACTGAAAATTTGATTATATTTTATGTTTTTAATTTTGAAAATAAATAAATAAAATACATCAGTTTTGCGCTTTAGGCTGCCGCCTAAGTTGTCTATATGGACAAGCTCTAGGGGCCGGCTTGAGAAATTCTCAGTGCCGGGCTCGTCCATATATAAAGACTAGGGTGCAAACTTTTGAGATCCGAAAATTGATGTTTTTTTAATTTATTTTGAGCAGTACCAGCGGGGAAGCCTATTGCGGCGAGGCGATTGCCCCACGGCGCAAAGCCCTAAAGGGCGGAAGCTATCAACAGCTGAATAACATATTACGTATTATTGCCCTTCTGTGATGAATTAGAAAAATTAATCTGTCTTGCAGACATTTAATATTATTCACATACATAACTACATATTTGCTGACAATATTTTTAATCCCTAAAATCTACAAATTACTGCTCTGAGAATTTCTCAATCCAGGTGATGCAAATTCTCAGGGCCCTGAGAAATCCCCAAACCGGCCCAGAGAATTTCTCGCTTGCAGTTTTTTCTGCCGATTGCAATTAAACTCAGGACAAATTGGAATCATTTATGTAAATGTCGTGTGAGACATCTAAAGTCTAATAGATGATGTAGCAAATAAGAGACCCATTTTAAAATCGCTTTTAAAATACTAAATGGCCTTCAAAAGGAAAATAATTTTAAAGCAAATATTGCAATGTATATTTGATTGGAGGTGAATTTTTCTTTTTTGTAAATCCTGTTACTATTTGTATCTTATAGTTATAGTACTGGAAACCCGAACAATAAACATTTCTTTTAACTTTTTCATAACTGGAACTAATTTTTACCTGATGTTAACATACTGATTGTAGCACACTCATTACACAAAGAATTCGATGGGTATATAAGTTTTCATGTTTATTCTTCAACAATACCTCTTTTCATGTAAATTACTGCAATTTTGAAATCCAAAATTCTTTTTAAAAGGTTACTAAAACTCGTTGTTATTACTAAGTAAATTTCAAAAAAATTCGGGAAGGAGGTGCATAATATCTGATTAGCGTTCATTTTCCGTTCCTTGGTAGTGCCCCCCCCCCCCCCCCCCAAGGGCTGGTCTTTTGAGATATGCCCGGGCCGAATCTTCTTCCCAGTCCGCCCCTGATTGGAGTTCCTTCAAGTTATGATGCACCGACGTTTATAATAATCCAGATCATACGCATTGCATTTTTTTAAAATTGCGCACAAGTTGAAAAGTGAACTCTAATTGAACTATTTTAGTAAGTGAGCCATTAAAAGTTATTTTTCGTATTTCCCAAGCATGGTTATAAGCTTGAAATTCTATAGAAACTTTAATTATAGATGTAAGGATTAGTATGAAAATATAACGAATAAACACTTCTAAAATAAACTTCAAATCTAAACAAAAAATGTTATAAAATCGGTTGATGAACAGGAGAGAAAATGATACTTAACTGCTTTATCTTTGCCTATTTATATATCTAGACACACGGCAGTTCAGAAACGGCGTCACCGGCCAATGTGTTACCCGAACCATTTCGAGACCCCATCATTACTAAAAAGCTATTAGACCTACATACTTGACATTTTGTACGTCTAATTGACATCCCCTAAACCCCTAGAATATCAAATGTCATTGATATATCCCTTATGGTGTTATGGAATTATTAAGGTCTGAAAAGTGTCTTTTTTATCACTGACTCACTGATCAAAAACCTAACCTACTTCTAAGTGACTTAGAAACTTGAAACTTGGTGTCAACGTAGACACCAAAAAATTACACTATCTTCGAAGTTACTAAGACACTCATAAATAGCATCATACCTAACGACTTCAAACGGCAGGCATATTTTTCTGCAGTTAACATAAACAATACTCTCTCGCGTTTGAAGGAAAATAATGATAGAAATTCACTTTCCGTTTTAATTTTTCGCCTTAAGGCTAACAAGCCTTCAAGCCGAGTACAAAGAATCCAGTGTAATTATCTTATATATAAGCTGCTTAAGTGTCTGTTTGTCGCCGATAGGTTATTCGTTGCTTGCGTAACTGTAATGCAGTTGCCATTGTTGTAACACATGTCAAATATACTAATAATCAAAACATTTCTCTAGCATTTTGAGTGAGGCATCGCTAGATTTGCAATCTCCGTTAAAAGTTAATGTAAACGCAAACTCAATTTAATCCTTCTTTCTTTGTTTTAATTTATTTATCGTCTGCGCTTTTTATATAATATTAAAGTGGCAGCGCTCCTTTATCCAGTTTCGTTAAAACTATTGTTTTGACGATGATTATGTTGGATATAAATAAATATTTTTCACAAACAATTTGATTAGATAGTAAATAATATTTTTATTTTATAGATTATTATAACATAGATGGTTTTTTTTCGGTAAGAATATTTTTTTCCGAAATTTTTATATGTTTATTATTTATTCATTAAACTTTACTGTTCTACCTGATAAATATCTCTTTGATTTGATGCTCATTTCGGGTTTACTGGGAGAATTGTATATTTATAATATCTAGAACAGCGGTCATTTCGTATAACCGCCGGTCTTACTAGTTATACATAACTTTTCAACGTATTAAATAAAAGATTAATTAAGTAAAGATGGACTTACGGACTTATTATACAGAAATGTAAACAAACAAAAAAAAATCTTAAATAAATAATAGCGACAATTTAGCTTGGTTTAATTTACTATAACTTATCGTCAATATAAAAACACAAATTTTAGCTTTTCAAAAATTAATGATATCCCAACAAAACATAAATAACGGGTGCCAACTTTCATAGCATATCCTTTAATCATAGCTGTAAGAATGTACAATGTTCTCTCATTTATTTAAAAACATTTTTTTATCGGATTCCTAACTTGGAAAGTTTTAATAAAGATAAATTTCGTTGAAGAAGACGGTAAAAAGGCAATTAGAAATTAACTATAATGCATTGCCCCATGATTTTACTGATACTTACGAAAATTTCTAATCGTATGAGTTAAAGTTTTTCAATATAATTTACCTTAATTAACACTTGCCGAGTTAGAAATCCGATAAAAAATGTTTTTAAATAAATTAAAGAACATGTAGACTCTTACAGCTATGATTAAAGGATCTGCCATGAAACTTGGAAACCGTTAGATATCAATTCTTTTATCGCTGACACCGACTGCTCCGAAGGCTGTTTGTTCTATCGAACTTGACCCTTTTTAGCCTACTTTCCCGTAAAAGTAAAAAAAAATAATAATAAAGCATGAAAGAAGGCTTAATGTATCGTGAAAATATCGTTAAAAATCAAGAAAAGTCAAAAATAAGTGAAGTAATTAAATAAAGATTGAAAAATAAAAAATTTGAAAGTAGGGTATTGAGATGGGGAAAAAGTGTGTCTGTCGGTCTGTCTGCCTGTCGGTCTGTCTGTCTGCCGGTCTGTCTGTCGGTCGGTCTGTCGGTCTGTCTGTCGGTCTGTCTGTCTGTCTGTCGGTCTGTCGGTCTGTCCCCCCCTAATAACTTTTGAACGAATTGTCCGATTGGAAAAATTCTTTTTGCATTCGAAAGATCTCGGCGAGGACATCTCATTTCTATATTTCACTTTTTGATTTGAACAATTTTTTGTTCAATTTTGAACAGTTCAAAAAATTTTAACATTAGCGCCTATGGACAAAATTGAAGCAAATTCTGTAAACTCTGGGCACAAGAGCCAAGTTCCTATTGAAAGCTTATTGAAAGGAGTTCTCGGCGTGAAATATTGATTTGAACAGTTTTTGTTCATTTTTGAACAGTTCAAAAAATTAACACAGAGCTTACGGGGAAATTTCAACCCTATATAAATCCTGATCTAACGGACCGATTTGCTTGGAACAAACTTTATCGGAAAGCTCTTATAACGTAGAACATGTAGAAATAGAAAGTTTATCCAGAACGTACGAGCCTATTTTGCTATGAAATTTTTTGATCGGGATTTTCAAGGATATTTCTCAGTGACTCAATGAGTGAAATAATGAATGAATGAATAAATGAAAGAGTGAAAGAATAAATCAATGAATAAATGAATGAGGAAAAGAATGAATGAATAAATTATTGAATAAATGAAAATATAAATAAATGAGTGAATAAATACATGAATGCGTAAATGAATGAATAAACACTTGAATGAGGTAACGAATGAATGAATAAATGCATGGCTGAATAAATGAAAGAATGAATGAGTGAGTGAATGAATATGTATTATCCGTTGAAAAAGGTATATTTTCAATAATTAGAACTAAAGATAAATAATAAAGAGAGAGAAAGAGATAGCTAGATTATAAATTTGAATTTGGTGTATACGGGAAAGTAGGCTCGTATAGTTCTAGACGGAACTTCTTGTTTCACATTTATGTTTTGTCATTATTGAACAGATTTTCCAGTCAAATGCGATGCTTCACAAGGAGCATTACATTCACTCGATATTGGTGAGAGAGAGAGACGGAGAAGAAGAAAAACTGGAACAACTTCATGTTCACATTGCATTTAATCTATATAAATAAAACCAAAAGTTTGTGTGTGTGTGTGTGTGTGTCTGTCTGTCGATCGCCTCCTGGCGAGATGGAACGTTCCAGAAATACGAAATTTTGTTTACGGGTACCTTGGGCCAGGTCCTCGTGCACCTCGAAGCGTTTTTCCTAAAATTCGAATTTGTTCTTCTTTTATTCCAATTTAAGCAAAACTGTTAATTTTGGGTTTATCTCATCGAAGAAACGTCCAACGTTTTAGATTTTTGCAGCATATTGATGCCCGTAAAAAACTGCACAAGATGATCTCTTTCTGAAGTTCGTAGAACAAATAGAACACGCGCAATATTCATTTAAAGTAGTTTTCGAACTTTAAAGCAAGGCTTACCTCTGAATTTATCTGCTCAATTTGCGTGTTTTCGCCAAAATAAATAGTACTTTTGTCGCCAACTGGATGATTTCTGTTATCGTAAGCTTGAAAAAATGCTATTTTATCTTTATTCATGCCGTTTTATGAGCGGAACAAATTCTAAAAATTCATTTCATTTTTATACATATTTTGTAGAACTACAGACGAGTCTTAATTACTATACCTTGAGGTTGACTCTCCTTCCTCTTTTGGCGATTTAATAGTATAGTAGCAGTTGAACAATTGCATGAAATTTTATGGTAGAGTGTCCGCTTTATCAGCGAAACAAATTCTAAAAATTCTTTTCATATTTATGGATATTTTGTGGATTATTAACTGCATGCGATTTTAAATGTTGATTCTTCTTTCTTTTTTGACGATTTAATATTCATTTCTTCGATAAAAACTAGGTTGGAAGGTCTTCGATATCGCTTATTTTTGATGAAATTTAAAATTTCGCCAAGTGGTGATAACATTTTACTCGCCCTCCATCCTGTTAATTATTCTCAATATATTATTTTGCGCTTCGTTACTTTTCCAAACTGCGCCCAATAATCCTTATCAATAATTTTATTCTTACTTAATTCAATACGTGATTTACACTGTAGGATCATGGCGTATTTGCCGAATGCTTCCATAATACTTTAGTACAATTTGGCGATCTTCTGCTTCATTTTAACTTTTTTACGTAGTGATTATTGATTCCATATTTTACACAAGTGATTTATTTTCTGGCACTTATTTAGTTTTTGTACTGTCTATTTGGCGCCATTTGGGAAGTATTTAGTTATGTTTTTCTATCAACTTAAATTTCACACGTCAGAATTTGTTCAGTACTAAACATTTCGTAATTTAAATGAGCATTTGCCTTTTGAAATAATGCTTTCCTTTCTTTCGTTTTTATCCGAATTTTATGAAAGTGCTATTCAATTGAATTTTCAGAAAATGTTTTGACGAGTTTGCAAGTGGAATTTTTAGGAACGGGTGTCCTTATTTTGATGGGGAATTTAAGATGGACTGCTGGGTAATTTTAGGAACAATAGCTCTTGAAGGTCAGTATTATACTTTCAGTCACTGATGTCTTTATTCTAATGGATATTTCTTGGGACTAATGTCCTTATTCTATTAGGGATGTTTAGGAATTGACTTAGTTGTCTTTATTGAAATGGGGGGCTTTAAAGAATGTTTTCTTTATTGTAGCAGAAATATACAGTGAGAGTTGTTTTTGATCTGATGGACATTTTTACAGAGAATACTGCTCTTTTTCTGATGGGAAATTTTAGATGTATTTTGGTCGATATTTTAATTGTGATTTTTTCGGGCTCTTGATATCATTTTGGCACAATTATCTTTCTGCATATGTGCATTTGAGTTACTGTTTCCCTTACTCTAATTTCAATTTCTATGAACTTTTGTTGGCAATTTAATGTGGATTTTTATGGACTAATTTTTGGTCTAAAAGGAATTTTTCAAGGCTGTTCGTTTTAATGCAATCGGGGTTTTCAATGAATTTTACTGTCTAAATAGGATTTTTATGGACTGTTGCCCCTCTCCTACTTGGATTTTTTAAGAAATTTTTTCCCTATACATTTACAGTAGAATTTTGGACAAGCGTCATTTGGCCTGCGAATGATGCAATTTTATCCCGCGCAACGCCGGGCATGTCAGCTAGTTATCAATAAAATATTGATTGAAATATTAGGTACCATTTGAGGAACTATAGTACCTGAATTATAGGAATTAAATTATTCGGAGTTTATACACGCAGGTATATACATTGAGAGCTCAGCGAGAAATATGCTGTGATTTAGAATCCTGTTAATATTGGCCTTTTAAAAAATTCTTATGTACAAAAATTTTGCTTTCGTAGGAAATTCAACTCGTCATATTTCTACTTTAAGCCACAAATTGAAGATCAAAATGATCATGCGTGAATGATCATATGTCATTCAATTTTTTTCGAAAGTTACAGCAAAAAGTAAAACATCCAAATGAATACAGAGAAACTTGAAATTAAGAAATAAATAAAAAAAAAATAGTCAAAGGGTGAGGAAATACTCCTTAAATCCATCAATGGGATTTTTGAATATATGAAATACATCCTTTTTTCTGCTATTATGTATTTTCAGCTGTGTGCCATTAATAGTAATGTAACTGCACTTTCTAAGATCTTATGCTTCATTATGGAATTTCTTTTAGTCAAAAATATTAAAGTAACTCAACAAATAATACCTGAATTTTTAAATGGGTGGGAAAAATAGTTATTTCATTCATTTACAAGTATAATGCTTTTTTCAGTTACGTTCAAAGTATGACAGATGAAACATTTCTTTTGCACCATCTTCAAAAATAAATAAATAAATAAAGAAAAAATAAATAAATAAAGAAAGAAAAGGTAGTATTTTTCTGCACATAATTTAAAACGTAATGTTGCCTATGATTTTCTGCTTTGAATAACACAAATAACGAAAGTATACTTTTAAAAACATATTTTTTTTCTTTCAAAGAGAACATTTTCTTCTTTACTCTTGAATACTATGTTTACATCCCAAAAAAGTAGCACAAAAACATTTTTTTTTCCTTACAACTTTCAATGTTCGAGCAGCATTCGTAACAAAAATTGCTGTTGGCTAAAATATCTGTATAAACTTAACTCAGATTTATCAACGTGCGGGAAGTGTGAGTTAGTCAAACAAAACGTGAACAATCTCAGGCGCATCCGAAGTCTCGCATTCAAATTTTCTAAGCAAATCTACAAAAAGAATTCAACTTTCAGCTGGAGAAAAAATAAATAGGTTCCGCTTCAGCATCAAAGTGCGGGAAAATCTTTTTGAGTAACTTAATTAACTCAAATGGGAGTAAAGGAATGTTGCGGGCCTCTCCTTTTTTGGTGTTGCGAGAAATGCGAAAAAAAGCTTGGGGGGGGGGGGGGGAGGATTAATCAATAAGGCTACCACTATTGACTGCGAATCGATTAGCCCTCGGATATAAGTTTTCTCTCTCTTTCATTTTTCTTTTTTTTTTTCACTGGGACCATATCCTTCCGAACAATCAAATGTTATCTTTTTCCTGCCGTTGTTAAGGGGCTGTTGCCAAATTTCGAAACTTTGTTTTCCGGGGCATTTTAAAAAGAAAGTTTTTAAATTTTCACCATTTAACATAAATCATTCTTCATTGAAGAGACTTTTTTTTTTCTGCTGAAGTGCTTTTCTTTAAAAAAGTCATTTTAAGAAACTCGTTAAGAAATTGCTTTAAAGCTCTTCACTTTGTGAATTTGTAGCAACATTCTGTCCTTCCTGAAACAAGTATTAACACAAATATGCGATACCCTTATCTTTTAAAACTGAGCAAGCTATTTAGTAGCACATGAGGTGCAAACATTTTATTTATTAACTTATTTATTCCGAGGAGAAAAGAAAAAAAATATACATTTGTGCAAAAAAAAAAAAAAAAAAAAAAGGTGCTAAAATAAAAAATGCTTCAAAGAAAGATTTATATTATAGTTTTCAAAATTTCCGTATAGATATCTTTGAAGTGCAGTGCCTGATTACGGCGAAGGCTAACTAGGCCGCGGCTTTGGGCCCCCAAATTTTAGGGGCCCCAAATTGTAAGAAAGAATTCTGTGAAAATATCTCTTAAAAGATAATTTTCTTTATTTTTCGTACCATAGGGGGCCCCAAGATAATGTTGTATGTTGGGCCCCCGACTGTCTTAATCGGGTCCTGTTGAAGTGTTTCAATTTTTTACGTAAGGATAACAGATCCTGAAATGAAGTCAAAAGGTTTTATTTTTTAAAGCTTTTTGTAAGTTTTAGTAGCTTTGGAGGTTTTATATATTATGGAAACAATTAAATCGTTATTATATAAATACAAATGTATTTATTAAAAAAATATTTCGTATTGTACATTACAATATTCATATTATAAAATTGCTTTGTAGTTTAGTACAATGGCTTAAAATTCTCCTAACCTTGAATCATGTAACATATAATTTGTTTTTGTGAGGACTGCCTCACCAGGTGAAGATTGTTACTATGTATTTAGCATATTCACGTCCATAAATAATTCAAACAGGCGAGATGTTAAAAAAAGTATGGTAAAATATCGCAATGTTAAAATTGCATACTATGATAAGTGTATTACGCTACTGCAAATATATGTTTCCATTTGAATTATGTTTCATTTCATATTCAAGTTAACTGCTTATAAGTTTAATGACAACAGTGAGAAAAGTATGCTGATTTTGGAAGGTCACTGTAAGTATCTAATGTGGCAGTCATTTGAATTTTTATTTTTATTTATTTATTTATTTATTTATTAGTTTGGAGGTATAAGTGAGAGGAAATCATGTATCGTGGTTTCTGGGTTAGTAGCAGCTGCTCAACCAGAATTTTCTCTCTGTCTTTACACGTATATGTATATATTTCTATGTTGCCATACAAAGGGTCTGTAATTCTATTTAAACCCAATAATTCGGAGGGGGGGGGGGATTAACACCCAAGCCTTTTATTCCCCTGGTGGCGCCCCCCCCCCCCGCCCAGTGAGTCATGTGAGCAGTTAATTTAGTACTGTTAACGTGAGGCCGTGGTGTCGGACTTCCACCTGGAAAGTCGTGCATTCGATACTCGATGAAGACCCTCCATGTACACTTGGGGATACGTGCATGTAAAATCCGTGGAGCCCACTACCTCGCCGAGTGCGCAAGCAATGCTGAGGCCTCTGCTAACAGGTAGTGGTCTGGTGGAGAAAAGTACTGTTAACGTGTCTCGAATACTTTAGGGATTGATTTAACCTTGTATTCAATCAATCGATTCGCTTGCATTCCGTAGATGAATTTTAACACAACATCCCAGTACTGGTTCTTAATTTATGATTTTTATTACTTCAGAGCTTATTTTACTTTTCACTGTACACATGCTTGTAAAAGTGACCAGAAACTTTATAGATACAAACCAATACAACTGAGATGCAATTCCACTGCGTTTTCAGTATCGATTACTCGATTAAAATTCAATTCTAAGCCCCTAAAACAAGAAGTTCATTCAGTCATACATTTTTATCTCTCTTCTTTTAACATGTTTCGGAATTCTTTTTCGTTCAACCGCTCCTTTATTCTGGGGTATTTAAAGAAACACCAATTCAGGGAGAAAGAGAGAGAAAAAAACATTGTGCAGGCGAAGAGGGATGCTGTGAGAATAATCTATCCTTTTTCCCTTCCGAAATCAATGGGGCAAATAGAAGGGGTGATCTGGAAATGTTTCTAGACGCGTTGTCTAGGGGGAATTGTGAACCGTGGTTTATGCTCGGCATTCGATACTTTTTTCCCACCGATGTGGCGGCGTGTCTGAAACAAAAGATACTACCGGGACTGTTCTGTTATGGTGGTCTGATCAATCTTTTCACATTAGCGTTGAGAATGTATGTAGAGTAATAGGTAGTGCGCAATTCGGGTGTTGGATGGTTATGGTGATAGATTCTCTCAAGTGAAGCATGTAAGCTGGATTAATAAGCTTCCTAAAATCAGTTACAAAAATTCCAACACACTTAATTTATAAGACAAAATGATCAAAATACTTTGTGCACAAATGTAAGTACAAAGATAAAACAACGTGAAAAAGCACAAATTCAGATTAAAATTAACGCAAATAGCTATTTCGAAGCTACAAATGGAGCCTCTTCATCAGTGCATAAAAGAAGAAGAAACGCTCAACACACAAGCAAGAAAGCTGTGAGTGAACAAGGCAAAAACCATAGAGACACCGGTATTTATACCAAATGTGTCGGATTAGCGATTGACCAATCAGAGGCCAGGAACAAGGCGGGAACAGATCCCGAAGGAAAAGGCGGGAAACGAATATGTAAATTGCAGGAGAAAACCAAAAAGGGAGAGAAAAATTATAAAAATTATAAAAATTGTTTCCAAATGTCAGGAAAATATGGAGTGCTGGAAAAATCATTTACTACAGAATGAGAATTTTTCCAAATGTGATAAGCTTCCCAAAAATCAAGTTCATAGACAGAAGAGCATTTGCGGATAATTCTAGCAGAAGAAAATTCAAAACAATGATCTAAAGTCCAACAATGCTGGGCAATGGAAGAACGTGTAAGTTCTTTACGCTTAACATAATTTTCATGTTCTTTCAGACGGTGCTTTAAGGCACGTTTAGTCTGACCTATGTAAAACAGACCACATTTGCAAGAAATACTATAAATACCCCAGTTGCTGTGCAAATCAATGGGATACTTCAAATTTGTAAATTTTATTTTATTCACAGGGGAAAATGCTGTATCAAACCCAAACTTCTTCAATATTTTAGCAATTTGCTGACTGATTTTTGGATAAAAAGGTAAAATAATAGTATAAGCAGGCTTGCACTTAGAAACATTTTAAATCTGAATTTGTGCTTTTTCACGTTGTTTTATCTTTGTACTTACACTTAATTTATATTAATACCAGAAAAATGCTCCAAATGAAAAGGTAGACTCATTTAAGAGTTTGAATAATTTAGGACATTATATCCCCCCCCCCCTTTTTTTGTTTTCTTATTCTGTGTCGGGTTGAATTTGGTGATATAAAAGGCGTATCTGAAAATGTAACAATTTGATCATGAGCGTTTCTAAAATTTATTTCGCATTCCTTTTGGAATTATTTTCCCCGACTCGTAGCCCAGCGATGACATATTTTGCGAGGCATATTTAGCAAAAAATGCTACTGCCGGCGTTATCGCTGCTTTGAGAAATGACGGGTTGTGCCAGGTTATTAAAATCTTATCGATTTTCATCATTGGACTTTCCTGGTTTTCTTCTATTCAATACACAAATGCGGGATATCCACCCTTTGAAGTTCTCCAGGTAAGCAGCTCTCTCCAATATGCTTTGCACTGAAATAAACTTCGTATGACGCAGTACAGCGTATTGAATCTCTTGAACATTTAAACACCTAACAGACAAATGTAATGATTTTTTCTTTCACCAAACTTATCTTATATACTGATATTTCTCTTATATACTTTTACTGAGTTAAAGATAGGGTCTTCCATAAAACCCGTGAATATTTTAAATCGTTGACAGTAAAATTGCCTTAATATGTGTGATTCACATCTGCACTTAGTCGCCTGTCCAATAACAACAGTCATAAGGGGGGGGGGGGAATAAACTTTATAACACTTCATTTGATTTAGGCAAATATAAAATAGATTAAGTAGCAATAGTTCAAATTTTCTAGGACATAATTAAACTTCTTGCTAGTAGTCTGCCATTTTTTAAAAATTTCTTACTCTAAACTGATTTTTCTGCCATACGTTATTTTCTTTTAGAAAACGGAACACTTCAGCATCTCGAAGCTGTGATCAGGGACAACAGAACAAGTTACAAAAAATGGGATTGTCTCATTCAAAACGAAACTTTTGCTCTCACATAATACCTCCTTTGCTAATTTTGCAGGCACAAGCAAGAAAGACACGTTGGCTAACTGCCAAGATTAGTTCGGTAAAGACACTTTGCTACAAATATGAAATATAAAAAGATGAATAAATTCCCAAAGGAAACTGTTGAGGGATAGAATTACACATTACAAAGATTAAATACTATCTTGGTTACAAAATCTTTAAGGGGGGAAGAACATCGTTTTGTCTTATTTTCATGTTATCCAAAACAGATAATGTATTTTTATAATAATAAAAATTACTATTGGTTGCTCTATTAAACACACATTTTCGTAAGGCTTTGTTTTATTGGTATCTTTAAGAAAATAGTTAAAAAGAGAGAGAGAAAATTGTCTCTCGCAATTATTTTCAAGTGGCTAAAAATTTAAAATCCAGATTGTTGAAACTTTTATAATTACCAAATTGTACGAATGTTTAATTTCCTTTCCATTTGAAAATCTTTTGCAAAGTAAATTTGATGACAAGATCGCAGCTAAGATTTTTTTTTTTTTTGCTACGTGCATTTTCTACGACTCCTCCAAAATGTTTTTTTAAAGCCCAGAGTTTTACGTTTATTACATTTAAGTGTCATTTAGAGTATCTCAGTAAAAAAATAATGAAGCGGGCATCATCAGGGAAGTTTGACTTACATTGTGAGGGGCGAGTGTACTTATAATTGCTTTTGAATAATAAGCTCCGAGTGAGTTCAGCTGGGAGGACCAGAGACCTGTCGTAGTAAAAATAAGACATTTTTTGAGCAAAACCGACATATGCATCTTTCGGTGCTAATATTTTCGTTTCATAATAAACATACTCAGTTTTGGTTTTTAGTTCGGCAGAAGTTGTCTTGTCTGCCCGCCCTCTGCAAGACACATACACAAAGTTTTTGTGGTGATTACTTTTTTTATAAATTGGACCTAATTTTAGTTCGACCGAGGGGAGAAAAAAACAAAAAAGAAAGAAAGATAGAAAGATTTTTTAAAGAAATGAATGCAAAGAAAGGAAAAAGAAAAAAAGAGAAACTCAAAATATTATTTTTTAATGCATATATATATTT
Organism: Octonoba sinensis; assembly: GCA_038502835.1. Classification (NCBI taxonomy): domain Eukaryota; kingdom Metazoa; phylum Arthropoda; class Arachnida; order Araneae; family Uloboridae; genus Octonoba; species Octonoba sinensis. Next base: position 15,998,194 of record CM076599.1, read on the forward strand.
TTAAATTTCGTAATGAATATTTTTGAAAGGTTAGACGAAGAAAAAAATTCCCATGTGTATTTTGTTGTAAATAATGTAGTTTTGTAATTGATAAGTGAAATGGTTTCCCTAATAATTCTCCATATACCTATGCAATGAATATAATCATAATATTTTTAACATTATCTAAAGACTGCAATATTTATTCTGTGCAATTAAATTCTAGTGCAACAATAATTTTGAAGTTTTTGAACATTCTTCTAAAGATGAGTTTTTGCATTATACTTAGCTCAAGCTAAATTTTATTTGAACTTGAAAAATGACAGCAGTATGCAACATCCAAGGAGAGAAATGATTTTTTAAAAGACACAGTTGGCAAACATATGATTGCATCTTGTTGAACGATTAAACGTAAAAAAAAAGCTAATTATTATTTTTTAATTCTTCAAGGGGTGAATATTTTTGATCGTCATCTTAGTATTTGTTAGAGTTACTTAATCTCATTTGCCGTAGAAGTAACTCTAGCGATATTGAAGAGGAATAAGTAATTAAAAGTTAAGAACATCCCTTTAAGGATTTTATTCCGAACTACCTTATGCTTCTCTTTTTATTTTTAACTGTTTGAAATCCGCTTATGCTTCAAAAGCGAAGAGACGTAATCAAGCAGAAGGCTCCTTGGTTTGTTGAACATTTCATAAGTAGTTTCCATCGCGTTTTTTCGGGGTGTCTATTCTTTCCGAAAAGTGCTTTAGGCTCTACAGAGTCAAGCACGAATGAACTTAATTAAGGGTAATGTGGGTGACCACTGGCTGTTCGTTACTTTTCATTTACTGTTTTTTCGAGTAATATCGAGCCTATATTAGTTTTAATTTGCTTGCCCAAACGTTTTCATTACTTTGTTTATTTTATCCATTTTTTTAATCCATATTTAAAATGTAGTGCTAAGTGCCTTATTTTCTTGTTACTATTCATTCAATAGCCTGGGGAAAGCTAATCATATTTTCCTTTTATTATTATTAGCTTTTTAATTTTTAAAATTATATTTAAGTTGTATGAAACTGAAGAGTTCTGAACATTTTTTTTTCTTGCTGCCGAAACGTGAATTGTACATACTTATGTTGACAATATTTATTTCTTACTTTCTTTTTTTCTATTTACTTCTTCATGGATTTCTATGTTTCCTTGATTTTTGATATCACGTCATGTCTAGGTAATGATAACACCTCACCAATTATTATTGCATTTTCAAGTAGTTAAACAAAGATTTTAAGGACTTGAAAAGGCCTTAAGCACTTTCAATTTATGACTCTAAATTCGAGATTTGTTATTTAGGATTTTAAATCTCAACATCAGAGACCTTGAAATCAAAAGCATTAATTATCGTTTTAATAATTTGAATATCTTGTAAAGAGTTTCTAACAATGACGGCAATCATATTTGAAACTTTATAAATTTCTCACTTTTTAAGCGTAATTGTACCTAAGGATATCTCAAATGTTGTGGCACTGTAAGAAAAAGTCTTTCAACTCTTCTCCCAGTTGGATTTTAATTTCATTGCGGTGAAACGGGTCAAATTTGCAGTTTTTATACTTATATATTATAATATTAAGCACATTTACAATACTAATATTTATTTTTATTCTAAATACTTTTATACTCTCTTTCTACCATATTTGTGTTATTTATTTTGATGATTGTGTTTTAATTTGGCTGGACTAATGAATATTAGCTTTTTGGGCAATACCAGTTGTCGATATAACTAAGTAATAAGTTAGAAACAAAGAAAGAGAATTCTACTCTGAAATTACTTATTTTCTTTTATGATTTAAATTTCATCGTTATTTTAATGCTTCAAAAACAATAAAATGATTATCTGTTATAATATATTTTTATTTCATTTTAAAACTCTATTATCTAGCAGAAAAAGACTCTTATGGCATTTCATCGAAAGCTCGTCTGATTCAATTTGAACCAGACATTACGGCAAGGAAGATCCTTAAGGACATTTCTAGTGTCCTCCATTTGCGATTGATGTACGATTCGCGACGTTCGTAAATTTCCTTCATTCCCTTCTCCTCTACCCTAATTAGTCGTCCGGAGATGTCAGGAATATGTACCCCTTACCTCCCCTCGTTCGTGTTCTCTATGACTTCTACTCCTCTCTTTGCGCTAAAATCTACCGCTACCTTGCTTCGGCATCAATGGCTAGTGCTTATTGGTTGGCGCCGACTGGCGAAGCCGAAGATATAGACACTGAGAAATCCTGGTTGTCCTTTTTGGCGAGAAATCCGACGACTGTTCACCACTTATTGTTTGTTTTCTTGCATTATCTATACACTGAACGTGAAACAACTTTTACAAGCTGACGAGCGGTCGTAAAAATTGTGCCAATTGATTTGTTTTATTCGAATGAAACGAATGTTTAAATTAACGGTTGCTGTGGTTTTACTTTTCAAGGTATTAGTTACAAGGTTAAAGTAAAATTCCTGTGATTAATAAATAATTATTTTGTTTTCACGCTCTTTCCCTTACATTGATTTTAATGACTCTTTGAAAGCGGTTTAAGCGTTTCGCGTGAATTTATTTATGCACTTTTTTTTTTGATATAAATGTTTTTTGCTACTATTTATATGGCTTCAGTTTTTGTGACTCGCAAAGTTTTTTTTTTCCTTTGTTTCTTCAATGTAGGAAACTAACACATAGCGGCATATTAACAGCTAATTAAATGTTGACTTGAAGAAGAGATTCTTTAGACTATTTTTTAAATGAGCATTTGATTTTAAAAGCTAAAATGCTAGAATAATTTAAAACATATACGCAATGCAAAATGTACATAATTTAATGTGCTAAGGTTTAGTTACAGTGTGTTTATTATAATATCAAAAGAGGAAAATCGCTTAGATATCACTAAGTCACTGGAATCATTGTTGAACAATGTCATTATTTTCGGTGCACCAGTTTGATATTAAAAAGTCTATAGTTTTAAATTTTACTGCTTAATTTTTCCATGATATCGAAAAAAAGATTTAGGTTAGTTGAGGTTGTGTATTATTTTTTTGGTATTCCATACCACTTTGGTAGTTGAAATAAGTTATTTTTTAAGCAATCATTTATATTTGTTTACGTTTCTATCAATTCATTCTTAATGTAACTGTGTAATAGAAATAAGAGTTGGGGATAAAGCTAACTCTAGGTTACTTGTACATTCAGCAACTTTGTGAATTTATTATTATAAAAAAATCAAAGTGTGTTTATACCATTAAAGAAATGAAACAGAAATAAGCATTGCCCATTCAAAAGTATTCAAACAGTATGCGTAATATAAAATGTGTTTTTTTTTTTTGTTAAACTTTGATTTTATTAACATTTAAAACAAATAATGTTTCACTTTTACCGAAAACGCGAACTTAATTTAGATCATTATGAATTAATCCACATTATGTTCTCCAATTTATCTTCGCAGCGATATTTTCTGGTTAAAATAATTGCTGTGTTTTATTTCATAAAATAACACCTTTCACGTCTATTTTATTTTAATTATTCTTTTTCTAATTTTGTCAATTTTCTTAAACCGGGAGAAAAACAAGTGTACTATATGAAAGATAACTTCAAAACTAATTTCATTATTTTTTCAGCCTTTGTATTCCAGTGGATACAATCTTGGAATATACACTTTGGAGAAAAATTGTAAACTTTTAACAATTCGGCTTAAAATAATAATAATAGTTAATACTAATTAACAGAGTCCGACAAAAATGTGAAAATCTTAGGAGCCAGGGAAAATTTTTAGGAGCCAGCTATAATATTTTCATTTAGTCGCCAAGGCACATTTTTTAGTCGCCCGGGATTTTACGGACCCTGCTAATTAATTAATTAATAAATAAAATAAAGTTACACATTTATGTGAAAAAAACAATAAATTTCAGTACTTCGGTGCATTTTCTGCTGCTATGTTAAAAATGACCGCCACACCAACTGAAATAAAGAGCTTTTTTTTTTTTTTTTTTGTTAATGTACTTATGATTTGCTTATGCGCACGTTTAACTTGATTTAATTGATCCAATTTGGGAATACGCGCAATGTGACTTTGCAACCTGGTATGTTAAGAAATAAAATGTAAATTGAATGTAATTCCTGAACGGTAAAATTTTGAATAGGCTAAAATAAATTTGCTCTCTTTTCAGTAATATATACTCTATTTCAAATATTTTATTTTACTGAATGAACTTAAACATAAGTTAAAGTAATTAAAAAAAATTCCATTATTACTCATCCACTTATCTTTTTTATTATTGTAGTAAGAAAATATGGCCATTTGAGGCATTGCTGTAGATTGAAGAGAAATTTTTTAAGTCATGTGCAATTAAAACACTAATTGGGGAGCAGTTAGAGTATAATAATAATTGCTGCGAAACATTGTAAGCTTGCAACATGTTCGGATAAACCATTAAACCAGTTTCAACAAATTGCGATTCATTCATATGGTTTTCTTCTTTTAATCTTGCACAAGAAAACGACATTCAATTTTTGTGAGAAACTCTGAGAATGACACCTTTTTTTGAACAACACATGTTCTTTAATGCGGAAAAAGGAATGAAATTTATAGTACACAGCACGAAGATCATGTAAATCAGATTAATTATCTGATATTCTCTTCAAAAAGTTGTGTTGTTTCTTACTGTAAATATGGATCAGCTTGTTCCCAGACAAAATTTTACAATTAGCAGAAATAACATGTTTTTAAACCGCTTTAAAAAAGAACACTTTTTCTGATGAAAGCTGAATAGTTTAATTTTATATATATTTTATTGTGTCAAGTTTTAAAGTACTACTTTACACGTAGCTTTTTTTATTCATTAAATGATGCGAAGCATGTTTATGTCCACACAAGTATATCTATTTTCGAAGCTCTTATATTTCCAGTACGTGACACATCATGGTTGGCACGGTTTAAACCATTTGGTTTACCCATTTGGTTTAAACCAAGGTTTAAACCAAATGGTTTTTTTAAAAAAACCACATGGTTTTTTAAAAAAAAAACCACATTTATTTTTACAATATATTATAATAGTTTTGGTATTTTAAATAAAACCTTTTTGTTTATGAATTTCTACTCTCATGAAACATCTCAATTCTACAAGAACATGTAGTATTATTTTCAAACAATTTCCATCCATTCTATGTTCTGAATCAAATAGCCATGGGTAAAGTATTTGGTCTATAGACGGATTTCCGTCTCTTTTTTGTTTTTGTAAATTGTTAGATGGAAAAGGACAGAATACTTAGAACTAAAGTATTTTAATACAGATTTAAATGGGCTGTAAATGTTTTTCCGATTTCTTCATTTAAAAGCTTAATATGTGATGATGTTGCTAATTATAGTAAATTTAGTAATTTGTTAAAATACTTGAGGAATGATTTTTAAAATGTTCGACTTGAGTTCCCACCTTAATTATTAAATATTGTTATTGCTAATATTTATCTATTATGGAGGGTTTGTTGAGATAATTAATTTATACATGCAATGCATAAACAAAATTTCTAGAAAATGCATGTTTTTGGAGTTACGGAAATTTATTTTAACTTCCGTTCTTTGAAATCCTCTTACTTTCACCCATGCAAATAGCTAAATTCACAAAGATTAAATTATAAAAATGTCTGGATCAGGCAGAAAAAAACATGAAATTTGGATTAATTTTACTGAAATAAAATCAGATAAGAGGAAAAGTACAACAGTAGTTTGCAAAGTATGCAATAAAGAAATTGAAGGCCAAGGTTCTGCGAATGAAGAAACACATGGAGAAATGTTATGTTCCTGATAATTCCAGCTTGAATGAATATTAAAATGCAAGTTAAAACTAGGGATGTAACGAATATTCGGCCTGGCCGAACAGTCATTTCATCACCAAGCCGAATATTCGGTAAGATCAAATTCGGCCTGGCCAAATATTGATGGACTTTTCGGCAGAATAGTTCTGCTACGGTAGAAATGTAAAATTTAAAGAAAGTAGTAGACTTTAAACATTTAAAATTGTGTTATAGTTATTGGAAAAGCGTGCATTAGTAGTTAGTTTTAATAAATAAAAATATAATAGTTATAAAAATATAATAATATATAGTTATTTAAAAAAACTTCTTTTTTAACCCTTTGTTTTTGGTTTGATTGAACAAAAACAGATTTTAAAGTTATAATATTGTATTTTATACCTAACATTCGCTCCCAAAAGCTAGCATTTTTATTATGTCATTTTTAACAAAGTGGAAGTCCGACTTTGTTTGGGTAGACTGATTTATTGTGAATATCGGGTAAGAGAGAAATGTGAAAAGCCTAGAATGTATCATGAATATTAAGATAGTATAAGTTATTGGTGTTTTTGAAACTAAAAGTACATTCCAGTTCAATGCATTAAAATTTAAAAAGACTTTTAAGAACAGGTATGTAAAAAATCCCCATAAAATAAAAATATTAACTTCTATAATTTTTAACATATTTTCATAAAACTATTTTGAGCAAGATAAATTTTCACTAAGCAATAGTATTTCTTTAATTTGAATTAAATAATTAGTACATAAATGCTAATGCTTACATTAAAACCTGTCATTTCCCTTCCAATTGTGGGTGAAATTCTCAGTTTTATTGCATTCAAAATAATACAGAAAATACATTAATTTTAGATAGTTTTAGATTATTAACAAACAAGAACAACTTAATGCGTGGAAAGGGTGTTTGACTTTGTAAATACTTTTAAATTTGACAAATTTTTTCTATTACAACGATTTTCCAGAAATTTTAATATTCCGTATTCGGCCAAATCACTATTTGTTACATCCCTATAGTTAAAACTGAAGTTTTAATAATGAATAATCATTTATTTATTCCCAATTTTATTAATCAACATGAACTTTTAAAATATTAAAAATTAGCTATCATTGTTACACAGAATGTTTGGCTTGGTATTACATAAAGTTGATTCTTTTTACTATATTGATAAGAAATTAATTAAAATTAATTGATATTTTAAAGAAACATTAACTATTTATTTTAAATAGTGACAAATAGAACATAACACACAACAACTAATCTTTAAATAATTTCTTTAAGCTTTAAAAGTGCTGCATTAGTTTAAACCAAAAAACCTGGTTTAAACCAAAAAAACCCGGTTTAAACCAAAAAAACCCGGTTTAAACCAAAAAAACCTGGTTTTTGGGTTTTTTTTGAAAAAAACTCGGTTTTTTTTCCAACCCTGTGACACATCCACTTTTGCAAGAATCATTAAAAGCTGTCCTTAGAGATCTTTCGATATATTAAAATTTCATGATTCAATGTTTTAATAAATATTTACCTTAAAAAATAGTAATATGTCTTTCAGGTATAACAAATATTTTTCATATTTATAATAAAAAATATTTTAACTACTTGTATTTCTTCTTTAGGGTACCAAAATAAAATCGACAAAGGCTAAGTAATTACCAAATTAAAGACGCCTTGCTCGATGCGCCAAATACTTTAAGTACAGTTAAAGAGCTTTAAATACCAATAATGATATTTTTATAATCATATAGAAGGGGGCGGATGCAAAAGAACTTTTTTTTTCAGTAAAAGGTTTGTTTTAAATAAGTTCTTAGTTGGATTGAATTTGCATTTTGAGAAGGTAATACATACATGACTTTACTTCATGATATGCTTCCAAATTTGTTGTACTTCTACAAGGAACACCTGTTTATAGAGTAAAACAACTTTTAAATAGATATGACTGTATATTATTCTTAAAGAAATTATAAAGCTTCGAAATTTTGAAAAAATAAAAATATTTTTGGCTTCCTCTATTGACTGGTATGTTCTGTAGAAGCACTTTCAAAAAACTTCTTGACTGGGAACACTTCTCTTACTTCTACAGTCTTCTGAAGCCTGTACTCGTAATTTTTAATGACATATGCCTATAAGATACAGAAAAGTATAACTAATGAGATACGTTATGTTTTTCTGTAAGCACTTTCAAAAAACTTCTTGACATGTAAAATTCTCTTGTACTTCTGTAGACTTCCGGAACCTGTACTCGTATTTTTAATGAGATATGTCCCCCTGAGCAAGAAGTTTAGAATTCAGTATTTACTATGTCGATTTGGTCTTGTTCCCCTTAACGGACAGGCGAAAAATTCTTCACAGTTCCTCAGTTTTATTTTATATTTCATAAAAAACTTTTTCTCTTATCTTGTGCCCTCGATATAAGTCTCTTTTTTTTTTGTGCATCAAACACGAATAATAAACTTAGTAATGCTTTTCTGTATCTACATAAAAGTATGTCAAAGTTTTTCTTGTACGCAGTATGTTCGCGACTCATGAAATTTTCAGTCTAAAAAGATAACTTATTTTGTTTTGGCTTTTTGATACTCTTAAGATTACAGAACTAATTTAAACTTTATTACTCTCACTGAGATTGTAGTTTCTTTCTTACCAATTTTGAAATCTGGAATAGTAAAGAAACATCATGTAAATAGCTTTAATGCCCTGACACTAATTTTATATTTGATAGAAGAGAAAACCAATGTAATTAAGCGTATTTTTTTTATGAATTTGAAGTGCACAGGACACACAAAAGTCAATTTGAGTAGATTAATTTACTGTAGAAACATGAATATCCCAAGAACCAATTGCATTCCACTTCTGGAATTTCTATTAAAACATTTGAAAGTTTAACATTAGGCGAATTCCGTGGGTAACGGAAGGACGTTTTTTACAACCAAATAGGACTTTGAGAGCTTGTCAATTAAAAAAAAATAACTATTTTCAAGAAACTGACAATCAAACCTTTATACTTTCTATGAAGTTATATGAAAATTAGTAAACTTGGAATTTTACAATTAATAACTTTTTTTTAAATTGAAATTTTAAAATTGATAACGGAAGGACATTTTTCTGACATGATAATTTTGGTTGCACTATCAACTTTAAAGTTCAGTTAAACTATTAGCAGAAATTTCTTGAAACAATTTGGGCATCTTAAGGAGGGCTCATTCAATGCATATCAGGAGAGTGTTTTTGAAAATAATTATATTTTAAAAAGAAATATTTTGTCATGGTAACGGAAGGACAAAAGTGCCATAGTACAAGATACACATTAAAAAGGCTGATCTTCTTTCAAATATGTGTGAAAATCATGTGTAAGACCTTTTCTTAGACTTATTCATCAACTGGTATATCACTGGTTTTATCCATATATTGGATTTATACTTGAACCTGCATCTCAGTCAAGTGCTGGGGCAGTTCCTATAATTATCTTGAGTTTGATTTTTTTAATTTCTTTATTGTTGGTCCAACATTTGTCTCCTTTTACAGGATAAATATAAGTCAAACATTCATGGATTTAGTTTTTCAAATGCAACACTTCAAAAAATATTTCCCCTTCCCCCTACCTTCACTCTTCTCTCACCGAGTTAAATGTGTTCCTCTCCGTTCAACTAATAAAAAATTTCTGACGAACAATTGCAGCTCTACTATTACATTTTATGGATACTTCGATAAGTATTATGTAGTGAGATTAAAAATCATCTTTCCACTAGAAACAAATATTCCTTTTTATGTTTATAGGATAGAAAGCGTGAATTACTAATTAATGGGTGCTTTGACTTTCTGGCAGAAGATGGACTTGTTCCCATCTTTCAGTGAGGTACTCATTGAATTTTGATAGATATCCTGTGAGGGAAGATGTTCAACTATAAGACTTTAGCTGGGTGTGCAATGTCTGCAAAGTCTTTTGCAGTAAGGAGCTTTTCAGATAAAATGTTGCTCCACATCAGCGCTGTCAACATCTCTTTTTCTGTGACTGCTGTCCAAGAAGTTTTTTGATGCCTTAATATTTAAACTGTTTTTCAATGAAGATTAAATTTATGAATAGATACTGATGTTTAAACATGCATATTAAGTTCTGTAACTGAAAAAAAAAATCAATCCAAGTATGGAAACACATTGTGTGCATCAATAAAACCAGAAACTCGCTTTTCTGCGGTTTAGTTCATCATTAACCAGTGCATGTTCTTGACCTTTTCCACACCAATCAAATAAATACAATGAAGATACGTTTTATGCAGTAAATACATATTGCTTATATTAATACAGTATTTTTAAAATTAAGTGGAAATGAGTTTAACTATGACTGTCCTTCCGTTACCATGATTTATGTCCTTCCGTTACCATATTTTTGTCCTTCCGTTACCATGAAAAAACTCCTAAAATTGCATTTTTGAAAAATTTTGACTCTGCCAAATTAATGCAAGCCTTAAACCTGCAGTGTACTGAAAAACTCGCAATTCTTGAGCCATTGTGTTCTGAGTGAGATAGTTGATAGCCACTTTTTCGGTTACGGAAGGACATGTTCAGTATGACCAAATTATACACTACTTTTCTGGCAAGAATATTTTTTTTATTGATCAAATGAATGAAAAGCTTAATATAACACCCAAAGTGTAATAGTTAATATGTTTGTTAAACTTTTATAAATTAATTAATCACAATTTTTGGTTTATTTAAAGTTTAAGTAATTTGGCTCTACAAAGGCGTGACATAAAAGAGTAACTTTGAGCACAGTTTTTAAAACTTAAATTATGTCAAACTCAAAAAAAAAAAAAAAAAAAAATATATTTTCAAAAAGTTTACTTACTTATGAAGAAAATGATGTATTACAAGTGGCCCAAAGCTAATTTTTAAAATTTAAGTGCCATTTCCCCTTTTTCATGGAATTCACCATTAAGGATACGGCTCACTTCATATCAGCAGTGATTTAGAGTTTGAGTTCCAATTACAAAAGTGACAAATTAATACAAAAGGACAAAATATAAAAATTGACATTAGGTCTTTTTTGGCCTCACTTTTAAATCCTTATCACACAGACTGTAGTAGAGTACATGGTATGTACTCTATATAAATTGTGCTCAAAAGTAAAAGAAGGTTGAGTGAAAAGCGGAAAGGAAGAGTGAATTTCCTAACATAATCAAAACAAAATGGGGAGTTAGTGCATGCCCCACCTTTCCATTTTTAATTGAGATCCAGGGAGTTTGAGTTGCTCCACTCCGACTTTTTAAGTACTTGCTCTGGCTCCGCTGCAACTTCTCTTCGTGCTCCAAATAGTTTTAATTGAAATCATATTATTTGTTGGGTTTTTTAGTTTATTTACTAATAGGTATGTATGTGATAAAACAACTTAAAAAGTTACTCATATATTATCCACTGTTAAAAATTTCCGTAAGAAAATAGTAAGATAACCATTTATTTGATTGTTATTTTACCATATTTAATTGCAACAGTTGAATAACTATTATCTCAAACCATCGTTTATTCTCTGTTTCTCCTAAAGAACGTTTAACTAACCGTAATTTACAAGATCCACTAGGTCTCTTAGTCAATAAGAATCGGGCGTCCATCTTGATTGTGGAACCTTACCGGTCGTACGTTGTTGTTAAAATATGGATAAAGATTTATCAGTTCGAATCTGCATATGTATATAAAAAAGAAGAAAAAAAAAGTGGCTTAAGCAGTGCTTACTAAATAGAAACATATACACACAAATCAAAAATTGGAAATCAATCATGTAAATCAAAAATTGGAGACATCGGATTCCCGAACTGTTTGCGAATGAGCGAACGCATAATTTGAGCTGCTGAAGCTTGTTTGTATTTTAATTTTGCAGTAAATAAAATGATTTTCGTCAATATACAGTAAATTTAGACCAAAAATGACTTTGGATCCAATCAAAAACTGAAATCTCAATTTTAATGCAGTTTGCCTTTTGGAAAAGAAGATTTATTGATAAATAAACGGCCGCTTTGAGTGGTGTAGATGGCCAAATGGTTAGAGCGCAAGGTTGGTACACCACACCCGAGGTTCGATTCCCGCACACTTCGTTTACGGTTTCTACGCCTCGAAATGGTTCAGAAACCGTAAAAATTTACAGTTTTGAAACCATTTATAAATGGTTATGAAACCGTAAACTTTTGTATTTACGGCTTTTTAACCAAGCTGATTGGAAATGGTTTAGGTTCCGTAAAGGCATAAAAATGTTCCAAACAAAAAATTTAACGGTGAATTAGATGGACAGACTGCTGCCGGCTATTGAACCGTAATTTCATGATGAAATTTCTAACAGTGTCTATTTATCAATAAACATGTAATGGTTTATATGCATTGTACTGCAAAACAAGTTAGGCAGAACAAAAAACAAATCAGTAAGCAAAAATAATTAGATAACTAAAATAAACATTAAAAAGGAAAAAATAAAACTGTATTTTTTTGTTTTTAACCCCTTAAAGCACGAATTATTTTATGAAAAACTAGTATAGTATAAGTTATTCTTTGCAATTTCAGGTTGTGGGGGGTGTCTAGGGAACGAGGGGGGGGGGTAAAAGTTACATAAAAAAATATATTATATAAACAAAGTGTAAACAGATCTCAGACGGGCATTAGAAATAAAATAACGCACGGGCATGAGCAAACTTTCCGGTGACTTTCGCCGTGTCAGACGCGGGCAAATGCGTTAAGTGGTTAAGTATATGAATGTAAACTAAAAAGTAACTGCATGTAATTAAAGCACAAATAAGCATTAAAATGCAGACATATGTTTCGGGATTGCTTGGAATCCCTTTTTCAATGCAATAATGAAGCTTCTAGATGCAAAAACATCCAAATGAAGCAAAAAAAAAAAAAAAAAAACCAGAGCAGTGGAGCGCAACATTCTTTGCTTTGTGCTCCGGTTCCGTTACAGTTACGAGCAACATTTCGGTGCTCCTGCTCCACGCTAAACTGCAGACTCTGATTTTTAACTCAAAATCTCTCGTAAAAAGGCATTCAACCTTCCTCCTGTTCTGGAAGTAATTATAAAAAAAAATGAAAAACTTAATAAATACATAGGCACTGCTGGCATCTCGCATGAATTTTTGAGGGTATGATAATGACCAATCATTGAACGATTATATTATTCTTATTTTAATTTTCTTAGCGATAAAACAGTTTTAAAAGTAAAACAGTTTTAATGAGATTAATTTTTGTATCATACTAGACAATCTTTAGTGTAAAACATTTTCATGAATGTTAAGTGGTAAGAGTTTATTAATCTGAACCAATTAAGATTGCTTTTCGATTAGGTAAAAAAGAATCTCGGTAAAGAAAAATTTCTGGAAAATTAACTTATCTCTATGTAAATCTAAATCAATAAACAAAAATATTTTTCGAAAAGAATGGAAAATTCTAATATCATAATGGATTTAATTACATCTCTGCAATAACTAAAAAATGAATTTGAAAAATTTACATAGTAATTCACTTTAATGATTTTAAAAGTTAATTATGCTTCATATAGTGTAACAAATCAGTGTAAGAAAATTGATGAATTAAAAAAAGGTAGGAGGTGAGGGTAATCGGCATACATGCTATCATAAAGCAAGCGAAAATTATATTTCGTCGAACTAAAGTAAAAGGCTGGGGAAGGGGGGGGGGGGGGTGTAGGTTCTCCTTACCGTAGTAAAACTCTCGTAAAGGAAGTTCAACGAACGTTTTGTTAGTTTTTCATTGTTGAGAAGCTACAGTAATTAATTGTTAGCTAATTATTCAATTTTATATTATCTGATAAGATTTTTTTTTTACCATGAAACATGCCGATAAATGTTTTTGGGATTAAACTTATCATTTGTTATTGAAAGGAATAATAATAGTTTCTTAAAATCTCTTGAATTGATTAAAATTTATAGCTAGGCTTTATAGGTAAAAAATGATTTATTGTGACCTTTAGCAGTCACACGTTTTATGTTTCATCTTTTATGTTCCGCAGTCTAAACTCTTTCTTTATCCTTTTTTTTTTCTCATCCTCGCTAAAAATAATACAGAGTACAGTGTATTGGTTCAACACATACCATCCCAATGCAGTTTTAATCTTGTAAGCGAATGTACGGCTTCCTCTCATCAGAGTCGATATCATCATACCCGTACGATGCCGAACTGATCTACTTGGCCGGACCTTGGCGACATGAACTTCCGTGGCTCCTATTTTTCGCTCAATTCAATTTTAAGGCAACCCTATTTTCCCTCACGTTCTCGCCTCCTCTTCCTATGAGCGTAGCGCGCTTCCTCATCGTAAAAGCCTGAGCTGGTTGTGCCAGGGCTATGGCGACCGGCATCGTTCTCATTTTGTGAATGAATTTCTTCCCAGATATTTAGCACTTTATTCGGAATTTATGGGGAGGGGAAAAAGAAAGATGCGATTTCTTTCGGTGGAGAATTTAAAATGTAATGCAAAATAAATAGCGTTAGAGACCGGCGATAAAAACATCGTAAGTAATTTATTTTTTATACGAGTTAAGCATTAGTGAATTTTAGCATCATAACATTTAGTATTTAAGCTCATTATATGGTAAACAAATGCAAGTACGATGTGTTATAATGACTTGAATGTACATTTTTACACAATATGCATGAGTTAAAGTTGTGTTACTGTGCATTACTTTATTACATTGCTCAGATTTTTGATTATTTGACACTACAAGTTGTTGTTTTTACAGACCGCAGCACAAAAACATAGTGTTAATTAATTAGTAACAGAAAACTTTGGAATGAAACATTTTTATGAAAATCGCCTGAATGTAATACTTATTTTGGATCAAACTGTAACCCTCAACGCTGGATAAAGTATTGTAGCAATAGCAATATATTTACATAATGTTCTATTTGATATTGGAGTAAAATAATTAAAATTTCTATTAAATTTTCAACTATTTTTTTGCTTTCTCAAATCAAGGTTACATTTATTTTATATTAGTTTTACATCAATCTTTCATTCACAACTTTTATTTTAGTAAATGCAGATTTGTAACACCATTCTCTTCAATTTCGCATTTATTATATTTTTTCATTGTGTTCTTGTTGCATATTTAGCTAGTGAAATTCACAAAAAAGTGAATGAATTATACGGGAACTAACAATAAATCTGGTATATTTAGCATAGAATTACTTATGCAAGTATCTATATGTATAAAGATGCTCGTTTGTGTGTATATATATGCTTGTTTAATGGTATGTTCTTTATGCAAAGTCACTGACGGATTGAACTGAAATTTGGCCCAAAATTCAATCATTCTCTGAGAACGTTAGCGCGATGACCCATTCAACAATTCGAATGAGCGTTTTTTCTTTCTGTCGTCCGCAGTTTCAAAATTTATTTCGACAATAAAAAGAATCGTCTCATTTTATTTTCTAAAATGCTACTTCATACTGAACCTGATAGAAATATACGTCAGTCAGAATTTATCCGAAAATTGAAGAATGATCAGAACCTATTGCCCAAAATTTTATTTCTTCGGCAGAGCATTGAGCTAAGCGTTATTGCTAAACAAAGAGTTTGAAGAGAGTTTATTCCAATATTTCATTTTTTCATTATGATTTCAAAACAATAACGCAAGGTTAAATTTAATTGTTTGCTTTCTGAGACCAGGTTTGATGCCGTTTGGTGAATCTTTCCAACAATTTCATGTCTACCACGTGAAAAACTACTTAGACTTTTAAGAGAATACAGCCAGAAATGTTCGCCAAACATAAAAATTGCAGCAAATAATGCAACCGTTATTTATTTGAAAATTTTCATGAGATTTAATTTCCAGCCGACAAACGGTGAGCATCAACAATGTTCGCTAAAATGAAACTGAAATAATTTATTTTACGGTTGTCTCTGAGTTCATTTTCACGTCAACAATTATTTCTTGCCAACTACATTGACTGAAAGAAAACTCATATTTGAGGTTGTTTTTGAATTGATTTTCATGCCGACAACTACCAACTTGTATAGTAGTATCTAGCTCAGTGTTATTGATAGATTTGTTATCAATACATTTATATCATATCCTTTACTCTTAACAAACGAGTTTTCTATTATTACTAGCTGTTCCCGCGACTTTGTTCGCATGGAAATTTTGATGTGTACGTGTGATAACAGATGGGCTGATCAAAAGGGCGAATATTTTAAAAGGCGTACATTTGGGCGGCAGAAGTCCTACACAAAATTAAATGGAGTTGAGGTGACGATGGCTTAAAAACCGGAACATTATGGAGCTATAAAACATTTTGTTTTTAAAGTGAGCGATCAAACGCCCACTTTTGTGCAGTAAATATTTTGTCACCTCTGGCTGGAAAGCACAGCATTTAGATGCAACTATACACTATAGTCGTTTTCTAAGAATACAGAACAATAACAAACTACACAAATTGTAACTAACCTAAGAACAATGTACTGTACTTAAAAAGCACGCAAAAATATAACTAACCTAACGACAATCTAATTACAAAAGCAAACATTTATCCTATTGTTTAAAAATAATAAAGAATCATTAAATTCGCAAACATTAATTTAACAGAGATTGCAAATACAGTGATGCCTCATCAAAATGATAATTATTATATTTGATTTGTTTAACAATGGCAACTGCATTGATTTGTTGGGTCACACGGCAACTGTAAAAATTGTTGAAACGATGCAACAATGCAAATAAAATAAAACGGTCATCATGTGTGTCAAATAAAATTAAAGTTAATTACCGTGAAAAAATAATTTCGAACTACAGAGAAAAACGCTTGTAACTTCTTTTCCAGTTACTTTAGAGGCCATAGCACAAAGTTTTGATCATGCTATGGCAAAATAGTGTTCTGACAAACTTAAAAAGTGTGTACGTGTGGTATGAGAAAATCACCCATTAATTTTATTAGTTAAGTGTATTTATATAATATTTCCATAACATCACTGAATATCTTTAAAAACTTTCGAAATTTTAATTTTGTCAAAATATGTTTCGGGATAAAAATAAAAGAAAATAAACTAATGAAATAAATATGTGTTGAACCCCTGCCAAAAACATCTCAAGAGCATAACACGGAACAAGTACTAATGCTTAATCATGCCAACCTTTGCTTCATTCCAATTTCCCTGACTTCTAATGTACCGTTTTGTCTGTTTTCCTTGAACAAAATAGGTTAACTCCATTTTTCTTTTGTCATGTGTGCCACAAGTTTTGTGTTTAATTTTAAGTACTTAATAATAAGATAATTTAATAAATTTTGACGTGCTTACCCGTCCTCATGCCTAAGTAGAGTCACATTAGACTAAGAAATAAATATTTAACAAATAGAAAGAATGTAAAAAATAATTGAAACTAACAATCAGAAAGAATGTAACAAATAATAGATGGCGTCTATGGTAAATGATAGGTGGCGCTATGGGTAGGCTTGCCATATTTTTGGTTAGTGAAACCGGGACACATTAATGTGGAATGAGCATACCGGGGGTGTGGGGTATGGAATACGCCCAGAGTCGGGGGAGGGGTCTGGGGAAATTTTTACAAAAATAAAATGGTGAGTTCTAAGCCTTCTTTTAAGCCTCGCAAGTAACGGGAGTATGGAATTTAGAACCCTAAATTGTTAGTCTACCCTCCTTTTTAATGAGAATTTTTTCTGGTCTACCATCTAGAAAAAATTGCCAATAAAATTAAGTTTAAAATACTTCATAAAATTAATTGAACAATTAATTACTAAGTCTTTTTTTTTTTCTAAACTACAACTTTTTGTCTAACTACAAAAACCATTTCAAAAAAACATTTTTGTCAAACTAAAAAAGCAATTAATAAGTTAACAATGTTATTCTTTGTTTTCAAGCCACTCATATTGCTGACTTGAATGTACCTTAGCAAGAAAGGCCAAAGTTTATTTTACATACCATCAATGCTCTTGCAGTGGATTCCCTCATTAATGCTCTGTCATCTTAAAGATTCTTAATGTCTTCATAAAAGGTTCTTAAAAACATAAATTCATTACTTTTACACCTTACAGCCGTTTCCGGGACATTGATAAAACTGGGCGGGACACGGGGACAAGAGCAAAATACCGGGACTGTCCCGGTCAAATCGGGACGTATGGCAAGCCTAGTTACGCGTAACCTTGGCGAGGAGTCTGTCAGATATAGAAAGTGGAAGAGTAGTGTTGTTCTGTGTGTGTTCTCGTAGTGTATCGTTGTGTGTGTTTATTAAACATGTGTTCTTTGTAATTGAAATGAGTGAATGTCAGTTACATATTTTGAATATTTACATAAAACATGCCGTGCCAGACGTCACAAAAAATGGACTCGACTGTCACGGCATGTTTTTGTATAACACTTCAAAATGTTCTTTCTTAGACTAAAATTTTCCAGCTATTTTGAAAGTGGGCATAAAGATACGTAAGCACACCGAAGTTTATTAAGTATTTAGCAGCGTCGCTCAGCGTTGCACGGGCTATTTCAAATACTGATGATGTCCCCAGAAAGACAATTTGCAACTTTATATTACGCAATAATGCATACAAAAAATTGTTGGCACAAGCGGTTAAACAGTAAAACCGATTCAAATAATATCACCAGCGCTAAAAATTAATTAGGGATGTCTGGCTAGAGGTGGGGACTTCTTGTGATGGGCTTGTTGGGGAGAGTGAGGTTGCAGGAGAAGAATCTAGTATGGGGAAAGGTAGAAGTGTAGACCTAAAAACAGAGGGTGTCATTATAGGGGATTCTATGGTACGCGGGATAGGTAATGTGGTCGGGAGAACTAGGCGCAAGGTGGCTAGGTGCTGTTTACCAGGGGCTCGGGTGAAGGATGTTAATAAGGTTGTGGAAAAAAAGGGAATGTTTAAGAAGGGAGATTCAGTTACTCTGTGGGTGGGGACTAACGACGTCGGTAACAGCACAAACGAGGAGTTTGTTAAGGATTGGGAGAACCTGTTGGATAAAGCAACTAACTTTTCGACAGATGTCCAGGTAGTTGGTTTGCTTCCCAGGTATGGGGTGCATAGGGGCTGGTTAAATCAGCGGGCTAGGAGCATGAACCTGATTCTTAAGAAACTTTGCATAAAGCATTCAATCAGGTTCATTGATGTTTGGAGTTCTTGTCAGCGTGACTGGGTTGCGAGGGATCATCTGCATCTTAGTTCTAGGGGTGTAGTTAAGGTTAGCGATATGATTTTAGAAGCTTCAGAATCAAAAAACTAATTTTGGATGGGGAGATTGGAGAATGTCATGGTGTTGACTTCTGTTCTGGAGGTTTTAAAAATGAGGGTAAAATATTAAGCAATAGTAACATTAATAGTAGTGATTTGAGGCATCATAAAATGTTTAAGACGAGCAAAATGGACATGCTCAGGTTTCTATATACTAATGCTCGCAGTATCAGGAATAAGATGGACGAGTTAAATAGTGATATCGCAGGTGAGGAGTTGGATATAATTGGAATTACGGAAACATGGGTTACTGATGATGATAAGGATTTAGTAAGCATTGCTGGATACAATTTGTTTAGGCAAGACAGGCTGGGTAAGAAAGGTGGAGGGGTTTTATTCTATATTAAGGACACTTTTATTTGCAATGAATTGGTCATTAATAATAAGCATTATGATATTGAAACGGTCTGGGTGGAGTTGGTGAGCAATAAGGGGAAGAAGTTATATTTGGGAAATGTTTACAGGCCGCCTAATGTTAGTCAGGATCAGGACGAGGAGATGTATAGTGTTATTAGGGACATGTCTGGTAAGGGCTCGGTCATCATGATGGGGGATTTCAATTTCCCGGGCATAGACTGGAATAGTTTTTACACTAGCAATGGTAGGGAAGAAGATTTTCTGAAAGTGATTGGGGACTGTTTTTTGGATCAAGTTGTTACCCAGGGGACTAGGCATGGTGATGTTTTGGATCTAGTTTTTTGTGATGTCGGAAGTTCTGTTCAGGGGTTGAGTATAGGGGAACATATTGGAGATAGTGATCACAATAATACTATTAGGTTTTGGACCAGCTTCGATGCTCACAAAGGTGAGCATTTCAGATTTGTACCTAACTTCAGGAATGTTGATTATGTTGCACTTAGGCATGGTTTGAAAGAGGTTTTTTCTTCTGGGTTGGAGAATAGTGAAGCTGATCTTCAGTGGGAAGAGTTTAAGGGGAAATTGGAGAAAACAGTGATGGATTATGTTCTTTTTAGAAATAAAGGGGATTTCACGAAAATTTGGCAACAATTTCTTTTCCAGTGTATTTAACAGAAACTGTATCTCAACAGTTGACATAAGCGAGACGCAAGCTAATACACAGCTTGAGGATTTTGTATTTTCTAGGGATGATGTGTTGTTTCATTTGAAAAAGATTAAAGCAAATAAGGCTCCAGGACCTGATAATGTTTATCCAAAAATTTTAGTAGAATGTGCAGAGGAATTAGTGGATGTTGTCTTGACTATTTTCATATCTTCATATAACTCGGGGACTGTGCCAGTGGATCGGAAGCTGGCAAACATAACTCCGCTCTTCAAGAAAGGGTCTAAAACTAAGGCAGGAAATTATAGGCCTGTGAATCTTACTTCCGTTCTTTGTAAAATTTTTGAAACTCTGATAAAAATCAAAATAGTGAATTACCTGGAGTGTTGACTGATTTTCAGTATGGTTTTAGAAAGGGTAGGTCCTGTACAACTAATTTGTTGCATTTCTATGACAAGGTTACCATGGCACTAGATAATAAAAAGTGCGTAGATGTTGTTTACATTGACTTTCAGAAAGCGTTTGATAAAGTACCTCATGAAGCTCTTCTTAGCAAACTTGCTTATATTGGTATTGGTGGAAAAACTTTAATTTGGGTTAAAAATTGGCTGACTGGGAGGAAACAAAGAGTAGTAGTGAAGGGCAATTATTCTCAGTGGATTGATGTTTTGAGTGGGGTTCCACAAGGTTCAGTTCTAGGGCCAATATTATTTATTATTTTTATTTAACGTGTAATTTTATTATTATTGATTACTCAGAGTATTTCTGGGAAACCAATATTTTTGCTGATGATGTCAAAGTCATGGGAACTGTGGACACGGAGGAAAAAGTCAATCAGTTTCAAGAGGATTTGAATCAAATTTCTAGGTGGGCAATTAAGTGGGGTATGTCTTTTAATATTGGGAAATGTCAAGTGCTTCATTTTGGTCATGGGAATAAACATGCAACCTATTATTTACAAAGTTCTGTCATTAGGGAAGCAGAAGCAGTTGTTGATCTAGGAGTATTGATTAGTCATGACTTCAAGTCCAGTCAGCAGTGTAGCATAGTAAGTAACAAAGCTAACAGGATGCTTGGGTTTATCAATAAGGCTATTTCGAACAGGTCTAGGGAAGTTGTATT
Source organism: Octonoba sinensis (assembly GCA_038502835.1). Lineage (NCBI taxonomy): Eukaryota > Metazoa > Arthropoda > Arachnida > Araneae > Uloboridae > Octonoba > Octonoba sinensis. Next base: position 16,019,367 of record CM076599.1, read on the forward strand.
GCCATTATACAGAAGTTTGGTAAGACCTCATTTAGAGTATGCTGTTCAGTTTTGGTCTCCGTACCTAAAAAAGGATATTACCTTATTGGAAAGGATTCAAAGGAGGGCTACAAGATTGGTAAGTGGTTTTTCAGACTTAGATTATAAGGTTAGGCTTAAAAGGCTCAACATGTATAGTCTTGAGCAAAGGAGAGTCAGAGGGGACATGATTCAGTTGTTTAAATTCATTAAAACGGGAAATGTTGATGGACTACAGCTATGTGCTGAAAGTAGAACCAGAGGTCATTGTTTTAAACTTTTCAAATCTCAGGCTAATCTTGAAATTAGGAAAAACTACTACTTCAATAGGGTTGTAGGCAGTTGCAATAGTTTACCGGAAGCGACTGTTAATTGCAGTGGGGTAAAAACTTTTAAGAAATCTCTTGATGTTCATTGGGGACTGCTAAATTAACTAGGACCAGCCTAGCTGGGCCCTGAGCCTGTTGCTGGTCGTCACTTTTGTATTTGTATTTGCCTCGCTCGAGATTTCTTTGATCATTTCTTTACAAGCGTTAGCACTTTCAGAGTATCGGTAAAGGAGATTTTATTTATCCTACGAGTTGGTCGCTGTTTAAATCACTTGTTGAACAAAAGCCATTTTTAACATGCAATAAAATCACATAAAATTTTTATTCACTCTTTACAAACATTAGAGAGAAGTTGAGCTGTATTTAGCACGAACGTGAGTCAAAGAATTGATAAAAATAGCTAAAGTTACTTCCGGTGAATTCTGAATCCAACAGGTATTTTTCTGTTTTCTGTACATTCTGCAGTTCGAGCGTTTATTTATTTCAAACATACGCGAACACAAAAGTGAGTTTTATTTATATAGATTTAAATAGTACTTTGCACCGGAAATGAAACAAAAATGGTGTGTTTTGAAACAGAGAGTAAACCAGCAGTTTTGAAGTTTAAATGTACAATTTTGAAATCTATAAAATTAATATTAGGCGAATTTAAAGGAAAGTGAGTGAACTTCGTACATTTAATGTATATATTTTTGAAAGCGATACTTTGTGCATCGGACAGATTATTGAGAATGCATGGCTTTTTATCTTTTATTCGATCAGTTACCTGAAATTTTGTCTGTTCTGTTAAATACGGGTATCTTTTAAGTACACTTTAAAAGTTTCATGGGGTCTTTAATTTCGTGTTTGAAAAGAAAGATAATTCAGCTACTCCAGTATCTCAATATTTTTATAAACACGAAACATTTTGATCATTTGTCTTATACGAAACATATTTATTTTTCTGTTGTAAAAATAATCAGATATACGGAGTAAAATTTTATTTATAGCTGATCACAAGAGTTTAAATGATTCTGAGAATGTAAGCCCTAAAACTCTGTCCTCAAAAAAGCTAAGCATATTTTTTTTTTGGAAAATGTCGATTCTTGACATATTAATTATGATCAGTGTTATACGTTCTTATTAAAATTACTATATCAGTTAAAGAAGAGTTTTGAAAAATATTTCGTTTTTTAAGTCTTCTCTTGACATCATTGAATAAAAGGCCATGTCATAGTTGCACTCAAAAAATCCCCTTTAAAATCTAAAATATCTTTTGAAGTGAGAGTTAAACTATTATATCTGAAATGTTGTAATCACTCCCTGAATAATTTATTGCTGTTTTGAAATTATGGAAAGCAATTAAAAATCGTGGGCTGAAATAAATTAAATATATTTAAATTAATATTTTGTTTACCTTTTAAACTATCAATTAGACCGCAAGAATTTATCTTGTGAAGAAATTAATATTAGTTTTATTAGAATCTTTTACTTAGGACTATTCTAGTTTAAACAAGTATCTTACGAGGTTTAAATGTTTTTGTTTAATCGACCTATGTGTTAGTACTATTATCTTGACTTAAGTTATCCATGTATATCACAAACGGATGTCGTTCTGTACACAGCAAGTAATGACCTACCATTTGATACGTGTCTAATACCATTAGCCTAATGAGAACCTCTAATCATCCGCAGCTGCACTTCACTTCACTTCACTCGAGTGTGTCTCACGCCCTTGAATCCACAATTGTTAATTTGTTCTTCTCGCCGTTAACAGTCTTATTAGGTTCGTCGAATTTTGCTTAAATATCGCAGTGCGAAAAGAAATCAAGCCAAGACAATATTTTTAATATGTTTTATTTTTTGAATAATTTATGCTTGCTGTTTTAAAAAGATGTCACTTTGTTAGAAAATTTCCTTGTTATATTTTATTCAAAATATATTTCTGATGTAAGCCATTAAATTATGAGTGAAAATGTTTTCGTTACTGAAAACACTCCAGAAAATTACCTGATTTCATTTTCGTAATATTTTAAAGGTTTTTTTTTTTTTGTTATAGTTTTTCTATTGAGATAAAAACTAATCTTGTAAGTAGGTTTTTTTAACGCAAAGCAGGCAACATTTTTGAGTTATTTTTACTTTAACATTTTACATTTTTTGTCACGACAGAATAGGTTTCATCATATCGCAATCTCTTGGGGAATAATCGAACATTGGTTTCGTCTATGGAAAGAAAAAAAATCACTCCAATCAGAAATACGGTATGAAGATCGATTATGCTTGATTCGGCGGAATTCTTCTATAAACAAGCATATTAAATATGACGTTGCACTCATTTATGAAATATTAATGATCATATATTTAGTCAATATCGTCAGAATGTCTTTTTCGACATTCCGAATGAATATAGCGTGATTGTGTGGGGAAATATTTAGCAATAACGTCTTTTGAAAGTTGTGCGCTAACATAATGAACAAGACTTTCAAAAATGTTGCAACTTAAAGCATTAAAAAAACTGATTTTCAAAATAATGTTTAAAATTTTCCTTTTCTAAACAATAATGAACATTTAATGGAATATAACTAGGGCGTAATACCGTAACATTTCATAACTTTAACATTTTAAATTGAATTCTAATTAAAATGAAAATACTGTTGTTGAGCGAGAATATTCTGAAAATATTTTCCTGAATTTGAAAGTTGGAAAATAATATATAGAATATTCTCAAACGTGAAAAAAAAATATTATAAAAATGATCATTAATATTTAGAAATAATATTCATTCATCATTGTCTCAGCATAAAAATACAATTTTTTGACGGGTTTGATTCACTTACTCTTTTCCTTTAGAAGAAATTTCTTTTCTCTCTTATCAGTTGAATAAATGCTTTTTAATAAGAATGCGGTTAAACATTTTAAAAAGGTAGAACCTAGAAAGGTAACTACAAAGAGTGACTTTTTTTCTTTCATTTTACATTCAATGCGAACAAAACGTATTCCAACATACACTGCGATGAGTAGTAAAACGTTTAACATTTCAAGAGCACTTTTTTTAATTCATGTAAGAAAAAAATAGATATTAATATGTGTACCCTTTCCCATCCAAGACATTTTTATGTATTGATTTCTAGCATTTGTGGTATAACAACTTCGTCTAATAATGCACAGTGTGAAATTGAATATCAATATAAAAATTCCTTATACGAAAATATCTTATAGTTGTTTGAGTATGTATTTGTGTTGTACACGAAGAATTGCTAAATATCTGCAAGAATAACTTAAGCCTGAATTAATTAAACGACTTCCTTTTTTGTTCTAAGAATGTCGTTTTTGCCCAAGAAAGAATTTAAAGATTTTAATTTACTGCTCCATGATATAGAAAGTTCCTCAATTGAACTACCTATTTTTGTTTTGGAATTATGTTTGAGTACTGAAAGAAAAATGGTTCCGCAATCATAACGTCCTATGGAGATTTTTCTTGTCTGAGTTTCAGAGGTTTGAAAAAAATTAAAAAGCATTGTTTTATACTCTTAAAGTTTTCTGTGAATAAAGAATTCATGAAACATTCAGTGACATCAAGATTTAATATGATCGTATACAGTAGCGAACCCCGGATTTTGATTTTGGGGGGAATGGAACCAAAGTCAAGGTCAGGAGCCGGGATACATCGCACATTGATTTGCCGGGTATCCAGTTTCCTTGTATGAAAGGATATCTTCATTATCTCTACCGGATATACGGCTCTGATGTTTGAAATCTTTAATTCTATACATATTTTTAAACATCCCACAGCTTCCAAATATGTAGTATGTTTGCAACGTACGTATATTTTCAAAACATGCTAACTAATCAAATTTTAAAAATAAGAATTTCATGTGTCGGATAAGGGGGCAGTGTGTAAAAGTTGCTTGGCTGTATAAATATTGTAGCACTCTGATGACATGGTTGGAGTTTTAAAAACGTGAATAACACCGCAGAGAACGATTTCACGAATTTAAAATCGTTGTTTTCAAAATCCTACAATGCGGCATGCAATATCAGGAGAAAGATTTTAATTACTTGCGGTGCCACTGAAAGAGATGATACCAATCACTGGGGAATGTACTAGGTGTGCAATTGACAGAAGCCAACAGCAGCCCAGGGGAAAAATTATTAAATAAATAAATAAAATATTTTAATTTCTCGTTTTAGTTATATTTTTTATAGTAGCATTTTCTTCAATGCTGGCTAACTTACGCAATTTCGCTGTCTTATTTATATGTTAACAGTACTGGAACAAAAAGTATTTTTTCTTAGCTCTTTTGCCGTTTTTTAAGCCATATTTAACTGTAATTTTAACCCATTTTACAACGTTCATTTTAACTCGCTTTGTTGTCTGTCCGCGGAATTTTGCAATCGAATTTTCGACCATTTCGCGATAAGCTATTGTTCTGAAACTTTACATGTAGCTCAGAACCAGATGACAATGCAATATTCTACCACTAATAAAAAATCCGACAGGTAGTTCCTTTTTTATTAAAATTTTACGCAAATTTTCACATAAATCCCCCAATATGGGGGTAAAAACACCTTGCACATATTAATATAATGTATCTATCGAAAGCTCTGATTTTTCCGCACAAGATGAAATTTGTTCGAAGTTTCTAAGTCAATAAGAACGCCAGTTATGAGCTTTTTAGTTCGATTTCTTAAGGCTTACCTTGATCCAAAAATAATTAGCAGTTTTCTCAACTCCAGGTGAATTGTTAGCTTTTATTCAATATCAAACTTATTTTCCAAATAGAGAAACATCAGCTTAGTTTTCAGCAGAAAAACAATAATAAAGCCTTATAAAAATAAAATTAAATATGGCGTTTTGTTCCGAAAATTGCCGCCAAAATTCAGTAGCGGCGCTCGCCGAACGCTATCTTTTTGTAGTAAGGACAATTGCATTGTACATTGAGGTTCTGAGTAAATTTCTAAGATTGTCAAATTTCACCCATCAAAAACTAAAAAGTAGAAAATAATATTACATTTATTAAATTTTTTTAATAAAAAACAACGTTTTTCTTGTGCACTAAAAAGGTAGAAAATAATTTTCCTATGAGCCTGGCAGAATTTCTGAATAAATTGGTCACATTATGGTAACAGAGTTTCTAATTCTTATAAAACGAAAAACGTTGGGCGCATGTGCTCAAACATCAAGACTTTTCTAACATACTCAAATTTCTATGAAACAGAACCTGGTTAATACTGTTTCATTATATCATAGTGTCAATTTCCTTCATTGGAGATATGAATGAGATTTTCTCTAAATGAATTGGAACTATACATATCTTGAACAAAATTTCAGGATGAAAATACTTCTATAAACACAATCTATGTTTATATGTAACAGATTATTTGTAATACCTCTTAGTCAAAACACGTATTTGCCATGTAAGTACCACACAATAAAAACGTACTTCTGTGGTAAGATTATTCATCAATGAAAGAAGGAGAGCCTCCTCGCAGTCATTTAGCTTAAATGTTTCGCTAAAACATCACGTGCCTGCTTTTAAATGTGTAAATGTTCCCTTGCTCCCCCCTTTGCTATCCTTTCGGGCTTCCATACCCATTTCTAGCTCTACTCAGGGATTGGGAAGTCGTAACCTCGCTTCTCCCAAAATATTTTTTGTGAACATTTTCTCTCATATTTTTTCTTTCTCTCCTCCAATGCTTTTATTATTTTGTTTAACTTCCTCCTACAATCTATTTTTCTCGGGTTTTTTCATGCTTCTTTAATGGCGTGCTTGCTCCAGAAATATTTATGCATTTTTTTCTCTCCTTATTTTGTTTTGTTTATTTTACTTATCCGTATGTATGTTTTTTCGTTGTAATGGTGGAACTCTAGTACTTTTCTCTTGAGGTCAATTGCTTTATGGAGCGGAAAGAACAGATTCCTTTCCTGAGATTTGCCTTTTTTCTTATTTTTTATTTTTAACTGTGTACACAAAATGTGAGTATTTGGGAATAAATAGCCAGACATTTCGTTGTGATTGTTCTGAGTTTATAAAGTAAAATAATCGAAACAACTTGATCGAAATGCAAAATATGCCAAGCTGTCACCCATTAATAAATAACTAGTAGTTATCTTGTAAATGCACTTAAATGTTTTTTTCCACTTAACATGTTACTTGCCAGAAAAATGTGAATAAAAAAGAGTGTAGTGTAAAATGTACAAATCAATTTAGATTTTAAGGAATAATGTTGGAACATAATCTTGGTTTTGCTATTCGGAAGACAAAAAAGGAAACAAAATATAGTGGGACTTATTTAAAAAAAACTAAGAGACCAGGGTTCTCTTTCTCTTTTTTTAAGTGAGATTTAGCACTAACCAAGTTCCAAAAGAAAGTGATTATGCATAGTTTTGAGAAAATATAAATAAATAAATAAAAATGGAATAAAATGCCCGGCACAACAAAAAATAAAATTATTGTCCTCTTTTCAAATTAATATGCAATATTTTTATGTTTCACTGGTGGCTTTAGACATCTAGGTTGAAAGTGAAAAAAAAAATGAATATTTTTAAAATCTTTATTAAATGTGGAGTTAACAATGCTTTGATGAAACGGAAAACCTTATGGTATATGAAGATGGTCAAGTTGATGAAAAATATTGAAAAGTTTATGGCGTTAACAAAGTGTCAGATGACCGGAATTTTGAAGGTTTTGCTGAAGTTCTGTCGACCATCAAAAATGATTTAAGCTGTGCATTAAAAAAAAAAAAAAATTGCATCGATTTTAGTTTATTGTTCTCTGGAAGTGCTAAATTTCTTAGGTGCGTTTCATGCATGAAAAAGTCTTTAGGTTCGTTCTTTTATAGAATATAGAAAAAAATGCGAATCTTTTTATAATATTTGCTTACATGGAAGAGGACCATAGAATTGCTAAGTGCAGGTGCAGATAGTTCTCCGACTCTGAATGAAAGTTAAATTACAATCCCTGGAAGAATCTGGAAAAATCTCTCAACTAAATAAAGGGATAGAGAGAGAGAGAGATCTTCGTTTTCTGTCCAGGAGCTTCTCTACAATTTGCCACTTTCTCTTCCACACCTGTAGCATCTTTATAAAATCCCTCTCGTGCCCCTAAATCCCTCCTCCACACGCACGTATTCTCTTCCTCTTCAGATGCTGATGTTTCTCGCTATCGGGGGACAGATTTTCCGGGGCGTTGCCATGCAACCGATAGTTTCTCTCCTTCCTGTCATCTGCAGCCCTCTCTGCTTATTAATCCCCCCCCCCTCCCACTGTTTTCCACTATGCAGGTGTCTCTTTGTCTGAGCAAACATCAGTGATAACAATTACGCCTCCTATTTGCCAAATGCTTTATTTCGAAATATTTTTGAGGTTTCAATAGAAATGGTAACGTTTACTGCTTATGGGGATTTGAGATTCATATTTTCAAAACGGAATTCTAAAATTTAAATTTCAATAAATGAATGGAACAACTAGGGATATTATACATGTTTACCTTTTCGGAGTCGACTGTATCATAAAACGAAACCAATGAAAGTAAGGCATGAAATTGCAATCAGACTTGCATGCGCGGATTTTGGAGCTGCAAGCAACCCCCACAAATTCTTTAACTTTGATGGAAATATTTGGAACTCAAAGGTACGAGTTAATTAATATCCCTTTAATGACTGGCTATTAAAATAAAAGATATGAGGTAATTGTGGACTAAATATTCTGTAACTGAATGACGGGCAGTCTTCATCAATTATTGTCTTTTTAAAATTTATTGGAATAAAATTTCGGATAAGGGGCTGCATTCATATTAAACTGAGTACAATCTCTGACCTTTCAAATGCAATGCCCTATATATTTGACAGCGGGAATTGGCTCAGCATGCTCAATAATATATCAAAATGTGATTGCATTCCGTCCATTACAACAGAAGATATTAACAAAAAGCGTTTTAGGGGCCGTCACTAGATTAAAATTAGTACTTTTAAGGTGCATGTTTTTCAAACAACGAAAGTGAATCTGGCGAAACACAATGAAATTATTTTTCGCATTATTTGCAGAATAAATGTCTTGTGGGGGAGGCATTTTATATTTTTATTTGTAGAACAAAGGTTTTCATCTTTATTTCATAATGCTCGTCATTTCAGTTTGCAGTCGTCTGGTTCAGCTATACGGTCCCTTAAACGGCAGTAAAATGACTTTTTAAGTGTAGCGTGAAAACTACTGCGTATTTTGAGCTGAAATTTTGGATAACTGTACAAAAGTTCAAGCAGATTGAGTTTTGATTGAAATTTAATATGGTTTCAGATCATATTTTTTCAAAAATTAATTTAATAATTCAGAAAAATATTAAATTCATGTTTTCGACCATGAAAACAACGTTTTTATTGTTGTGTTAGCTCCCTTTTTTATTATAAAAACAGTCTTTCCTATATCCATGATAATTTAGGTATTGTATGAAGAAATATATATAAGAAAACTTTTTAACGCTACGAGACGTATGTTATTCAATTTAGTTATGAAGGAACAGGTAAACGGAATTACACGAAAATTGGTATGCAAAGTTAAGATTAGATTATGAATACTAATAATTGCATAAAGTGTGGCGGGTGTCATTGAAAATTTTAAAGTTGATGCTCATTTAAATATGAAGACGACTCCTTAACAAAATTCTAATAACATAATTTTATAGAGTACACTATTATTGAAAAATAACATACTTCATGTATGTCTAATGTAAATTGTGTCCAAATACGAAGGAGTGTTTCTTTTTTTTCTCTCGACTGTACAAGTTTATAGACATAAAAACTTCTATTGCCTTTCCTGTGATTGCAAAATATATGTTAACGAATTTTGTAAAGTCATTTTTAACAAAATACTACAGAAATCACATTTATTTTATGATGAAGACTTATTTGTAAACATGTTGTCGACATCAAACAAAAGTGTACTTTCCAAATTTCAAAAAACTTGTGAATAATTTGTATACATCATTAATATGAGAACTCCATAACTCTTATGGTATTTGTTTGCTTCTTATTGAAAATACGTTTTAATCAACAATGCTCCTCTTTCTTGGTGTAAATAATAAATTTATTCAATCGAACTTATTCAGTACAATATTTATTCCCTGATTTTGAAGCAGCATATAACTAAACTTATATGCAATTGAGCAATGTGTTTGTTTGCGTACCTAGAATTTGCAAATCAATTGCCTGAAAATCCATTCCTTACATGAAATGTTGGTAATTAAGTTTGCAAACTGCCCTAAGTATTGGTTAATGTAAAGCAATGTTACAAAGTCATTTGTTGACATTTTCATATTTATTCAGTTGTTTAACGCAAACTTACATCGTACTGAGTAAGACTTAGCCTGAGTTCGAAATATCTTACAGTTGTCTTGAATTTAGAACATAAATTAAAGTTATTTTAGGACTGAACTAAACTGGTTTAGTTTGATTTATTTAATATATTAATTTTCGTTATGATTAATTTCCTTTGTAATAAATACTGAATAAGAATATAATTGCACTGCTGGAATTGCTGCATGTAAGCAGAAAGGCCACGCAATTTATTTATCCAACATTGATTTTCATGCTAAATATGAAATATGATACTGTATTCTATACTTTTTGTCGGTTAATTTTACTCACGCTTAAATTTTAAAATTTAAATTGCATTGTTTATTGATATATTTTTGTGAAGAAAATTGTTCAGTACTAACTTCAGCATTAAGAAAATTTAGAAATCAAAGTTCATTCTGAAATAAGAAAATCTGTTGTTGTTACATGAGCGTTTGTAAAATTACGAATCAGAAAATCGATGCTAGTTCAAAAATGTATATTTTATCCCAATAAAAACCCTTTCCAATCATGATTTTATTTTAAATATTATGCAGAAGCATATGAAGTATTTATGTATTATTTCAAAGAATTTTCTTAGAGTTTCTCAATGGAGGTTTTTTTTCTTCAAATATTCAATAGTTCTTGCATGTTGCTGACATTTTCTGCTAAGGTAATATTCGAGATTGAGATCTCACGTTTGCTTTAAATGATTATTGTAGTTTTCGTTTTGTTACCTCTTTTTGTACATTATTTACATGTCATACCACCAGAACTTAAACAAACAAATGATTGCTTTGGAGTTGAATGTTTCTGATAAAAAATGTATATGCTATTTAATTTATTTAATTCGATATATATAATGTCCAAACTAGGGGATTTTTCGAGGAATTGTTGTAGCAAATTTTAAGAAAGCACGATAATGCAATGAAGTGTTTTGATGTGCATTTGTTTTGATTTGCATGTTTTTTTTTTCTTTTTTTGCTTTGTTTTGATTTGCATTCAAAACAAAGCTCCAAAACGTTTTGTATGTTCGCCCTCGATATTATAGACATGTGCAGTGCGGTATAAGACCGTTTTCTATTGAAACACTGTTGAACGATACCGAACGCTCGTAGCCATTGCAATCGTCTTTTTTATTTAACCTATTGTTTTTTTTTTTTGTTTGAATTTTTCTTCCCAAATATAAATAACGGGGAGAGGGGAAATTACTATTATTTCTTTTTTCAATTTATTATTATTATTATTTTAAGAAAAATATACATTAAGTTACGCATAGTATGTTGCTAAGTGCGAAATAAAAAAATATACAGCTCAATTTCTGCATGATGAATACAGAATACGGAGAACACTTTATCACTGATCCCAACTGCAGCCATATCAAAGTGACAATATTTTTAACCCTTACCCCTGAAATAGAAAACTTTTTATGCTCCTTTATGTGTACTTTATTGTTTTGCGTAAATTTCCAATAATATTTTGGGGGGTGAGGGGCTTTTGAAATGCATTGTATAATATCAATTCTTTTCTTTTGTAAATTGCCATTTAAATTCCCCCGCAGACTTCACAGATTGCTCCCCAAAACACGTGCGGACTTTAACCCCATTGTGCATCAAGTATTCTGACCTAAGCGTTCGTACACTCATAACTGTAAATTAATAAAAGGTCTACATGGTTTTTTCCCCTACCAAAGTCAATCTCTTTCCCTACCTTTGTCTACCTCCAACTCCTAACTCTTACTCTTTTCCATTTCCCAACTGAAGCGAGTGGTGAAAAAAATATTGATCGTCCCCTCTCCCCAAGATTAAACGGGGAGCCTAGTGATGGGGCAATCCCTCTGCTCATAATAACATGAGAGAGGGAGGGAGATTCGAGTGGGTGGCAGACGATTCCAAATATAACACCGGGATGAGGACTGGGGTGGGGAACGTTTGGGGTTCAAACCCTGTTTACGTGAGGTACGCATAGAGAATCAGTTGCGCTTCCAGGGTTAGCTGCGTGTACCGTGTTCTCCTGAAAAGCAACCAGCGTTGATTGCACGTAGATATGTTTATGGAAATATTGTGTTGGTGATTTCTTAATTTGCATTATGGATTTACCTGATGAGGATGCATCGAAGTAAGTCCAACTGACGCTTTTCCCCAAGTTCTGATTCAGAATTTTTGACGCATGTATTTATAATTATTTTTGCTTGTCTTGTTTATTTATCTTCCGCCTTAAACTTGTGGTTATAACTTGCAAAGAATGTTTTTCTAAGTGGTTGAGACAGCAATAATTTTGAAGCTTTTGTTATTGCTTCAAAGGTGCAAAATGTTCGCTAAGAATCCAAACCCAGGCAGAATTATTGATATTTTTTTTAGATGATATCGTTTCCATTACGCTTCGGAAAAGCAATCGAAATGCAGAAATAGAATCCATCTGACAAAAGATTTAAAACCGATTTTCATTTTTTAATGTTTTTATTTCCTTTCTTATATGTATATATATATATATTCATATATAATATTGTAATCTCGCATAACTAAAACCTTCCTTTGACTTTGATTACTGGAGAATAGGAATTCAGAGGTAGAAAAAGTTTTGCACCTGAAATTATTGTAAATATTTTTAAAGTCATCTGGTGTATCGCTTGCCTACTACTAAACTTTCAGCTTTTTGCCATCCTTTACTTAAGCCATCCGTGTAGTTGGGTATATTAGGGTATAATTAATGATAATGAGTGAGTACTATGTGAAGGCTTGGAGTACAACAATCCTGACTAGAATTCCGGCTGGAGGCATTTATCGAATGGCCGGTATATCGCTTAATAGCAGTGCTTAAAATATTGCAGTTGTGTTTCCCCATATTGGCCATTTCTGTCCTGAGCAGTCTGCATATTACAATATCTATTGCTGCAAGTAAATAGCATTGAATTGCCTTAAAAATAGCTTGTGAACAAGATATTGTTGACACACGGGACCAGAATTTCGTAATTTATGCTGTAGTCAACTCAAGGCTGTAGCCAGAATTTTTTTTCGGGGACGGGGGGGGGGGGGGGTATGACTTAAAAACACTTATGTTGAGGAAAGTTTCAGGGAGGAATATATGCTACATTGCCAAAAATTTCGGGACTTCGGCCCCCCCCCCCCCCGAAGGCCATCCAGAGGGGGCCCACGGGCCCGCCCGCCCTTGGGCCCCCTCTGGATACGGCCTTGAGTGAACTGATTAGTATATCATGTAATGCTGTATATATTTGCTGTATCGCAAGATATTATTGAATAAATGGTTGCTGTATTGGGTTAACGGAATTTCAAAAATAGCATCTGTAAAATTTAATATTTCACAAATGTCATTTTATGGTGTTAATGAGAACAATACTTGATTTGCGACGATGAAGGCGCTTCTAAAATATATGCACAAAAAATAATTCCTAAAATATTTTTAAAAGATTTGTTTTTCTGTCAATGAATAGCGTTATTGTGTCACTCGAAAATTTAATTTTTCTGGGTACCTGTTTTTTTTTTCTCTATCAAAAAGTGTAATGCAAAACGCAAGCAGACATTTTGTAAGAAGTGCCAATTTAAAATAAATAAATTAATTAATTAATGAAACCCGTCCGCAGAACGACACGACTTATGCACACCTGCCGTAAAGAAAGATAACACTTATTTTACGGTATTTTTATCGTTCGTATATTACGTATTTCTGCCTTGGTTACTGTTGTCGTTACAAAAAAAAAAAAAAAAAAAAAATTGAAGATTGAAAACAATACAACTTGTGTCGCTCTCGACGAGAAGACATAAATTGTCATGGGTTTTACTCATGTTCATAGTCTGTATTATGATGTCGATAAACGATATCTTATCTACTGTCACTTCATCCATCATTACTTTCGTGCAATTGTATCTAAAAAGACCACAATTTGCTGACTTCGCAATGACCACATGAGCAAAATGTAATATGAATTTCATCACTGTGAGCGCTAAAGTCATAAAAACATTTATTCGGTCACAAAACGTAGTCTGAGGCTTGCAGACTGAATGCAGCACAGTTTGAAAGCAAATGGCCATTGTGAAATCTGGATGCATGTCTATATAAACATAAGTTAAGTTTTTATTTGTTTAACACGCACAAATTGTTGCTTTACTGTTTTCACAGTGACAGTGTTTGCTAAATGTAATTCGTGCAAATGTACTTTAAAGTTAGTAGCGACACATAGAAAGTACAGGGTGACACAGAGAAAACCTGAACGTTTGAAAACCAACCAAAAATACCAAGACTACAACAAAAAGATCTTACTGAAAGCAATTAAACCACTACAACTTGCCATTTTAGACACAGTACTCTAAATTGTCAACAACAGAAATAAAAATACTGAGAGCTTGGTATGTGCGCTGTGGGAATTTTGGCATTTTTTCAACTTAGAATGCCCTGGTAGGCTTAAATGGAAACTTGACATAAATAAGTGAATTAAAAATTTTGAGGAGACTGAATGTGCTGTAAAATGAAACCCAGAAGACGACCAAAAAGTACTCGTATTTCGCAGAATATCGATCAGTGGAGAACATCAGCACCGACTCATCAGCAAATTGCAATAATGCATACCTACAGCAAGATGCCATGTAGAGAACGTAATTTTGACATTGATAATTTATTTTACTGTGTCTTAAATGCCAAGTTATAGTCATTGAATTGCTGTTAATAAAGGGAAAATCTTCTTTTACTTCTTTTATGTTTCTTGGGATTTTCCAAAGTACCCGTTTTTCTATGTCACCCTGTATGCGCAAGTATTGCTTGAGCAATTAATTGTATGTGTTTGGCATGAATAAACGTGTAAAAGAAGGAAAGCCCGTAAGATCTTTAGGATTGAAGAAATATGTTTTAATCCATGCATTTGTCATTTTATGATTTCATTGAATCTCACCTTAAAACACTGCAAATAATTTGGCATTTTGCCTAAGTGTACTTTGTCACTGAAAAATCACTGCTTTAAAAATTCATTCAATGCATTTTGCTGGTAAACTAAAGACGTCGACTTTTATATTCCGGGCTGCCTCTTAGGACATTGTTGCTTTTTACTGTAGCGGCGAAGGGGTTTTAGCCTAAAAATAGCTAAAAGTTTTCGCTCATCTCTTATCCACTTCTTGTTTTTTAGTTGCATAAGGTTATTTTCAGAAAGCAAGTTGTAACGAATTTTCTCCGTCCAGACAAATTTTGTGATTGATTGTGAACTAATATTACAGTAGCATAACAAATTCAATTTTAACGTATAGCTGAAATCGCAATAAAATGTAAAATATTGTTTTTTATGTGTCTATTTAAATGAAAAATAAAATAATAGTAATAAGTCTCATTTTAAAAGAAAGGTTCGATTGCTTTACCTCATTTATTTTCTCTTATGTGTGAATGCAATTCAATACAATTGCGTCAATGCTTCTGTTCTATTCCAAATGATAATTGGTATGTCTTGGCTGCTATGCACCCCGTATCCCAGCTGCAGAAAACCGTGATAGTAATAAAAGCTATCTCTAAAATTGCAAAAACAAAAAAAAAAAAAAAAAAGAGAGAGAAGAGGCTATTCTGCAATGTTTTGGAACATGGTAAATACGTTTATTCTTGAGAGCAGGGGCGGACCGACGGGGTGGGGACAACGGGACCGGTCACCTCCAGAAGGGATCGGCTATCTAGTATCCAACCGATTTTTTTTAAACATCCGGAATCCGATCCGGTCACTTCACGAAAAATCCTTTTATCAGCATGTAAAATTTGGTTTTATGTATAGAATTCAGATTTCAAACACCACAGCCAGATATCAGCAGGGTTCGTGATTTTTTTTATTTAAAAAAAAAAAAAAAATCGGATTTCTTTTATTTAAATCAGATTTTTTTTTATTTAAATCGGATTTTTTTGATTTTTTTAAAAAAGACCTTAAATATTTTGGATATTCATTATGTTACATTCG
This sequence comes from Octonoba sinensis, assembly GCA_038502835.1. Taxonomy (NCBI): domain Eukaryota; kingdom Metazoa; phylum Arthropoda; class Arachnida; order Araneae; family Uloboridae; genus Octonoba; species Octonoba sinensis. The sequence goes on from CM076599.1 coordinate 16,034,961, forward strand.
TAGAAACAATATGGCATGTTAATCAATATGCAAAAACACCCTTTAAGCTATTTTCACAGCAATAAATATTTTTTAATGATAATAATAATGATAACCAAATTTTAATACAAATGGATGACTCAAATGAAAGTTAAGCCTACCAAGAATAACAGTACACTCAGAAGTATTGAGAAAATTAACAAATTAAAAGTAACAATTGTGTGTACTTAATTTTTACATTGAGTATACTTTAATCATTTTTCTATTTTATAAATGAAAAAGTCTGAAATATTTTTACTGATTTAGTAAAATCATATGCCTACACCATTACTAAAAACTGAAACTTTTTGTTTTAATCAAATATCTTTATTGAAAACATCTACGATAAAAAATGTTTTAGAATGAAAAAAACAAACTATTAGGGGACATGGAGGAAACTTTAAGGATACAGATTCTAAATTCTAACAATTGTTGTTAAAAATCATACTGAGTTATTTATTGTGTGGCATTTATTAAACTGATCTAAAATACTATTTTAAGATAAAAGAACACACAATGGTTCATGATTGTTATGAATTCTAATTTGAATAATTGAATGAATTATGTGTTGCTGTTCAGATACTTGAAGGATAAGAATAATATTGTAAAATTAAAAAAATAGTAATTTGTTCTAAATTTATGAAATATGTTATGTACACAGACAGATGGACCTAGGAAGTTTTCTTTGAAGCAGTAGTTATAATTGCAACATATTTCATTTTTACAAACTTTCTAACATTGTGAAATCAATGATTTTTTTTGAAAAAAATTACTTGATTTAAATCAAAGATTTTTTTAAAAAAATCACTTGATTTAAATCGCGATTTAAATCATGATTTAAATCAAGCCGATTTAAATCAACGAAGCTGGATATCAGGTATGCAAAAGTCACATGAGAGACTGAATATCCAGTATCCGGAAAATCAATATCTTGTTAATCCCTAATTCTGACCTTGGTCCATCCCAAAGCAAAATCCTGGGTACGCCACTGCTTGAGAGAATTGCTGAAGTGCAGGTACCACTGTCAAATATGCATGATAGATAGTTTGATGCATTGATCGCTAACTGTTCTTAAGACAGCCAACTGTTTTTTTGCCGTTTTTTTAACAAAGGGACCGTTCCTAAATAAATCACGCTTTTTCCCCACATATTTAACTCCCCTCCCCCCTTTGTCACAAAATGTCACAATCCCCCTTTGTCACGCGTCACGCTATGTTGCATAAGCAGGGATGTCACACTCCTTGTTACCCCCTTCCCTCCCCTTGTCACACTTTGTCACAATTTAACGAACCTCTCCCCCTGACCCCTCGAAGAGTGACATCATTTGTGAATGATCCCAAATATAAATAAACAATACTAAAGAAATGGACAAACAGTCTTTCTCTTTTCGAAGCTTTTCAATTTGATTTTGCAAGGAGAAAATTTAAATGTGCATGAAAGAGACTTGAAAATGATGGAATGGAAGCTAGTTAATCTTTTAATAAAAATACAATTTATCATTTAGCATCTAATTTAAAATTTAAAGCGAAGCATTTAATAATTCTCATTTTCCCCTCTCCCCTTGACCTTTTAAAGGCTATTTTTAAGATGCAACTCTGTCATCAATTGATATTCTACTTGCGAGCGGGTTCGTGCAGTGTCTCATTAATGGATGACGCTACCATCTGATAAAGTCTGTCGACTATCGCTGAAACCTGCTTGCTGATTCAGATGTTGAACCTAAACAAAGCATTAGGAATTTCTTTAAAAAGTTCACCTCAGTTAAATTTCAAAACGAAAAAACATTTAATTAATAAGTAAAAAAAATAAAAATATAAAGGCTATTTTTATCAGCTTGGTTTGTACTACAAAATATGGAATAATATTTTGGGAGGAGAAAATATAGCCGTAATAAGGCTTTGTGTGAATAACTTTTACTGTACCGCCTATTTATTCTCTCAAAACGTTAACTTAAATTGTATTTCTTACTTCGTTGTTCAAATCAAGTTAATACAAATAGACGTTTTTTCGGAATATTTTTCTTTCCTTCTCTGGAAAAATATAATACGTTATCCCCTTTTCAAATGTATGTCCTGTTGCAGGACGCAGTACAAAATTTTGCCATAAATGCTGTCTTACCTTGTTCGCTTGTCAAAACCCGTCGTTCATAAGTCATGCGTGAAGAAAAAGAAAATACTTCAAAAGGAAGAAGAATTCAGAAACAAATCTTCACCTGTCAGTGATCAAGATATTCCGACGGAATAGCGAATTACATAAACCAATTAAAGTTTAGAAAATAGCAGGAATACCCAACTTGGACTTAACTCCCCATATCCTCTCTCGCGTTTTGCAAGAGCCCTGACACACTTAATCAAAATAAACGGATCAGGCATGACGGTTAATAATCTTCCTAATAAATAGCCGGAGCAGAAGATTGATGACCGCTCAGCCTCAAGATTCTTCTGAGTTGTCTTCTCCGCTCACTTTCTCCAACCGTGCGCAAATTTCTCCCATAAAAAAGCGGCTATTTATTTTCCCCGCTCTGTCGCGAGTCGATAACTTACTACTTCAGATCGATCTAAACTGAAGACCCCTCTATAGAAGAAGCCCGGAATGGCCTATAAATAACATTTTCTTAAACGGAAAAAGGGCATTTGACATGGCACGCTCGGTTTATTTTCCTCCGCTGCTTCTGAAATCGTATTGACTTTCAGCCCGAACGAGGAATGCCTGCTCAAGGAAGTCTATTACAATATCAGCTGATGATGTTAATTTAAATGGGATTGCGATTGGAAATCGATGTTGCAGCGTTATCGCAATTAAAATGGTGTTTATTAGATAAAATAAAATATTTCACTTATCGTTCATTATTTACTCATCGACTAATGTTTTCCAATTTCATAGTGAAATAGAGTTTTGGGAAAAATCATGCGTCCAATTTAATTTCAAAAAGATCTATCCCGAAGTTACACTTGACTCATAATAAACCAATTGTAAACTGAAAGGTGTAAGCTATTAGAGATCGTTCACTGTTAAAAATGATGTGCTTATTATTTTTTTAAAGTAATTTTGACTTAAAAATGAGTAAGCGCTGTTCTCAGTTTTAAGTGCCGAAACTTACTTAGAAATTACATTTACAGAAAGGAAAAATATTTTTTTGTTTTTACTGCATTGAGTTAAAATTTATAGAGTTAACTTTACGTTCATAATTAAACAAAGTTTTTTTAAAGGACTACTTCTTCCGAGCAATAGTACTAGTATCAAAATTAAGGAACTATTTACCACGTGAGACGTCAGAACGGTTCAAGGATGTTAGTAGTCTGGTCGTCTTTTTAGAGCAGGAATACAAGATGATAAATTCGTTGGATTTGGATCGGACGCAAGAAAACAGAATGGACGTTAAGTTAAATAACGCTTTTTTGGAATGGATATGAATAGATTTAGCACAGAAGTACTTAAGCAATCTCAGCTGGTACATTTGGAAGCTATATAATCCATAAAACTTTTCCGCTAACCACTCGATGTCCTCCTCATGCTCTCGCGAATGCTCAAGTGGAGGAGCATTCGCGTACAGTCAGGAAGATCCGAGTTCAATCGGTTCAATTCCCCCGCGTAGACGGCGATTTATGTTCTCAACCACAACGTACTCTTGCTTCACACATGTTGTGTTATTCTCTAATAGTGTTGCTTTCCTCAAATATGACGAAACATGTTTTTTTTTTTTTTTTTTGCCTCAAAAGTGAGATTGTACCAGCCCATTTTTTTTTTTTTTTTTTGAGAAAAAGGGTTGCTTAAGAAAAAAGAACTCAGTTTTTCAAACCTAACAAATTTTGACTCCCAGCTATTTCGAGAACATAATGAAAATTCCCCGATCTTGTTCTTGAAAATTATCCCGATCATTTTATCCCAGGAAAAGGAACTCTGATTTAACAGTGTTAATTTATACGACTCTTTAAAATTCAATTAATCAGTATTTATTATATATACTAAAGGATAAATAATCGTAAAAGGTTTTAATAATCTAATAATCAAACCAAGTTTTCAAGCTAACTCTTACACATTGCTTATAATTGGTATTAATATTGTAGATATTTATTTTTTGTGCTTTCCCAGCACAATTTCATTTCAACTGATTGGAAAAGAGATATTTGAGGCTCTAAAAGCCAGTTTCACTGTGAAGTTAGGTTTTTTATTCATCAAGACGCAAGTGGTTATTTTCTATGTTACATTGGCCTCATTGGCTACTTAGATATGGACTATATTTTCAATTTGAGCATAATTGCTTTTGATTAGTTTTTTTCAATTTCACAATGCAATCTCTTGTTTCACTTTTTAATTTGAAATATTTTTGTTGAGTTATGCATTACCATTATGCTCTACACGTTGTTGTAAATCAAATGTGTTATATCTCCCGGTAAAATGGATTTACTTTATCAGGAAGTACGCTCCACTTAGGGGATTTTTTTATTTTATTGATTTGAAGCATTAAAGCTTCAAATCGATAAAGAAATAACGATAAAAATAAATTTTAGGCTAGCATTTTTTAAAAATAGTTCAAGGATTCTGACTGTGTTCTCCCCTCTCTGTCCAATGAAGTAAAAATAAATGGAGAACCAGAAGCTTTTTGAATCTTTTGAAAAAAAGTTAATATTAAAAAATAAATCAATAAATACATTTTAACTAATTTTCAAAAAGTTTTGATGGTATTTTTGAAAGTTTTATACTAAAATATATATGCTCACAAAATATTCTCTTAAATTAAGGAAAATGTAAGTAAACATCCAGTAGTCGCCTTCATAAAGTTTGATTCCTGTATCTACATCTCTTCTGCGTTAGCATTGCGCAATTTAAAAGGAATATTTTAAAGTTCTTTAATCTTTTTTAGACTTTGATTAAGATAACAGCTATAAATTAATATACGAATAAGAGAATGGTCGAAATGCGACGCCGGATGTTCTTGGATTATATCAAATACCTCTCACGAGCTTGAAGAAAATTTAGTGGGAAGTTTATGCGGTAGGAAAAAATGACATGAATAAGAACAGGTGCAACTGTCGGGCAAATCAATAAAGCAGTAAAAGAAAAATATTTATTGGTTCCGTTTCCCCATGCTGCTTTTTCTTCATGAAGTTTTTCTCCTCCGGCCAACATATTTAAGAGAATTGCCTGATTTTTTACCTGAAAAATGGTTTCCGAAAAATTGAATGGCAGGATTCTTATGCTTTTGTCCAGAATTGGTTCGTGACTTGAATTGTTCGTTAATATTTTTTTTAGTTCAATGAATTCTTGAATTTTAAGTGTACAAACGATGAAGTCTTGAATGAAAAAAAAAAAAAAACGAAAGTTGTTTGTATGAAACATAAAGTAATTGTGTGCTCCAGTAGACTGTTTTTTACTGTAATTGAAAACAAAGATATTTATTATCTTTTACAAAAGGTTTCGAAAGTTACTGATTTTTTTTTTTGCCTAAAGTCAGAAAATTATTCTGGACAATAATAAAAAAAAGAGATATTTTATGTTGTGTGAGTCTTTTGGTAAGTTAAGCATTGTTTACTTCTGCCGTACACTCACTACGAATTTTATTTACAATAAGTTGAGATAATAACACTATTATATCAGTTATAAAAAGTTACAAATGGGCTTATTCGTGGAAATTATCTAAAAACTTCAGAGTGAAATGTTACAGAGAATATATTTGCCATAGTAAAGGCATTTATTTGTAGAAAATGAAAAAACCGTGTCTTTATAAAAGAAAGTCTTTATTTATTTTTTCCTTCTTTTCCTTCTGTATTTATTTCAAACTTCTCTAAATTCTGAGGAGGTTTGTTTTATTTTTCTCATTCGTGAGGGGGGGGGGGGGCATTGTTGATCTTAGAGCAGCAGTAAACTAATAACGCAAAAATAAGCTGTAATAACAGCATTAACAGTTCAGTTGTTTCTGTTAATTTGATCATCTTTGACTTTTAAACGCTGTACATATTCGGTGATGCATCGCAAAATGTACTTAATGAAAAATATATTTCTTTATCTCGAAATTTCCTTGTTGGTGTAATGATAACTCTTTGTGTTACGTATACAGTAAAACTTTGCCTAACGGACACCCCTCAGATGCGAACGCCCCTCTTTGGGGAACAGTTTTAAATTTCCCGGCAGCAAATCATTGAATCTAAAAAAAAACCCTCTCTTTTTCAGACACCCTTCTATTACAACATTTTAGTACCGATAGTGTCCGCAATAGAGGAGTTTTACTGTATCATAATTTTACCTTCACTAGTCAAAAGACATTTGAAATTCTAGTTGCGTAAAGATTCTTTTTAATCTACCATTCTACAAGTATTATCGTACTCAGCACTTTCTTCTATCGCCATACCACTTTAACCCTACCCATTTCTTAAGAGACCCGCTATCTCCAAAAAGCGAACAGTTTATCACCTTTGCAATAAAATGTAATTTTCCGTCTTTTTACAACCTCTTCCTTTATCGCCGTCGACAGCAAATCTGGTAAGCTAGTCTCTGGCGGTGAAACTTACAGTAAAGGCGAAACTGAAGATCCAGTTCTGGTTTGAGTCTTTTACCCAGAAGGGGATTTGTGCGAAAGATAACGACGGGGTTATTGATTTTTCTGCCTCTTTTGCTCAGTTCTGCAAGTGGTTATTACGCCGGTAATTGTTGCTTGGATGTGATTACTAGGTCTTCCGTTGAAGGTTGTCAAGGGGAACTCTTTTCTTTCATTTCCCCCTGTGGTATCCTTTACGCGGAATGGTGATCATATTGGTTTCTACTCCTCCTACGATTTGAAAGCATCTCCTACATTTCGTGGAAATGTGTTGATTCTAGAAGAAAAATAATTTTAAACAGTGGTCGATCCAGCCTTTTCTACTATTACTTTTCAATACACAATCAAATATTCGTGCACTGGAAGGAAATTGTTATTTTGACTTTTCAAACTTGATAATTTGTTACAATCATAGGAAATAAAATGTGATCAAATCATATAAAGTAATGTTCAACTTATACTGAAAGGGTGGGTGGTAAGGCGAACGAGAACAAAAAATTTCCGCCTGATGCTTGTTTTACTGTGACGTCCCACAACAGTTTCGTTATTGTCGTTCCTGTACACATTTCAATACCTGATGTGTATAATGTGTGCTTTTTATTTAAATAATCAGTAGAAAACGCGATATTTCTTAAGGCAAAAGTTTTATTTCGTACATTTGAAATGTCTCTTTTGGATTTCGGGGAATAACATTGATAAATGAAATGTGACCTTTGACAAAAATAACCACCTTTAGCTCTGGCTGGCGAATCTATCAGGCGAATATATTCTTTCCACAAAATCGTCAACCCGTTGATTGCGATGTGGCCTCGCGTTGTCGTCCATTAAAATGAAATCAGGGCTAACTGTGTCATTGAAAAGACGAGCATAGGACTTAAAGAGCTCATACCGGTCACATACACCTTTCAACGAGAACTTGCAGTCTCCCAACATGATGCCTACCAAACCGTCAAACCTCGCGCGATTTCTTTCATATATGCACCACTTCTTCTATTCATATATGCACCACTTCTTAGACGTTGGAGGGCAGATAGCGAGTCCTTGGTTCTTTCCAAATGAAAGTAAGGCGATAAACAGCAGTTAGTCTCAACCAAAGTGCCATGAATATCAGAGTGTCACATAGAGAACATGCCAGATGATTGCTGGTAATACATATCTCAGCTAAGTACCACTCTGATTTTCATTTAGCAATAAAACATCACATAATATATTTCACAGTGTCTACATTAAATGTGTTTGTTTAAACTTTATTCAGTACCTCCACGAACTACCCCCCTTTTTTAAAAATGCTGTTCCTTAATTTCCTTTTACTTTTATTAATTAATTGATTCATTTTATTTTTTTACATTCCGATTTTTCCTCTTTTTCTTCATCAGTTTTTATCCTTAATTAACAATGGAACATTTCTGAAGAGAAATGCTCGTTCCAAAATCTAAAATTCAACACAGCTGAAAAAGTTACAATTGTGCTTTGTGTAAAGACGCTTCGTAACCTCAGCGTTGCAGCAAATTTATTATCTTTTCCCCCTCCGCGTTACAAATATTGATGTTTGCACTAATTAAACTCTTGTGTGCTTTAATAAAGTTTGTGAGTTTTATTAACTCTGGCTAAAATGAATATTGTTGCAGACTTCAAAACTGTTCTCACATACATACTTTTTATTATTGAGTTTCATTGTATCACTATCCTGAATTTTTACTCATAAGCTTTAAACTGTTGTTAATTTAATTTCACTTTTTCGTTGATCGGGCTGTAACATATTATTTTAGACCCATAGTTAAAAGAAAAAAAAAAAAAAACATTGTCAGAATGTGACAGTCGTGGAAGCTTAATTAGTACTGAATATTCCCTCACCTGATTGTAACACATGAGACCTGTTGCAAAAGTGATGGCAAATATTGAATGTTTGCATTAATTATATTACTCTTTTTCCTGGAGCTTTGTGGCATCGGTTAATATTTAAGAACCCCATCAGAATTGAAAAATGACTTCCCCTCGCCAATATTTTACCCAACCCCGAACTTATTTCCGGAAGTAGAGAGGGGAGGACCTTGGTTCTTGCACGTCATCTAACAATTATGGCCACCAAGGGAGCGAATCTAAAGCTTCATTGAACTGGCCTGGCAGTTGAGTCACTCTGATTTTTCCAGATCGGGGGAAAGGGGGAACAAAATCCTGGGACATATCATTTTCGCTTAACCTCTCTACAAATATGGTCCTGGATAAATCATGTTGAGGTAAATATTGGTTGGGTTAATGTGATGGGATGAGAAGTGGTATTGGGTAGGGTATTGCGTTTACTTAAGGTAACGATTCTGGCACTGTCGCACTTGGTATGCTGAGGTTTCTTTGGAATCTTTTGGATTTTGGAGCAATTTCTTTTCCGTGCTTTGAATGCAGTAGTTTTTGTAAGTGATATTGTACGGGAATTGGAAGAATTTTAGCTTTGTTTGGATTCCTTGGGTTGTATCATGGTCACTCTAAATAAGGCTTTTTTTTTTTTTTTTGCAATCAGCTTCCTGTTCTTTTTTCAACTTCAAAATTGAAGAAATAATGCATTATTAAATCTTTATAGCATAATTATATCCTTAAATGTTGCTTAAAATCACATGCATTCTCTTAAGACTTAAAAAAGAAGGAAAAAAAAGAACTTCCGACTAGAATAATGTTATTTTTATATAAATTGATGACGCTGATTTTTTGCCTTATTTCTAAGTGCCAAAAAGATTATAACATTGAATTATTAATCTGATTAATTTGTCATAATTGGCAATTTTCGCAACTGAACCGGATTTTGATGCCTTCTCCCGAACTCCCTAATCAAATATAAGTCTCCCGAATTTTTATCAAAAGTCGAAAGTCCTCGAAAAAAGTATTTTTTTTAAATAATGAAAGAGACATTATTTTTAAAAATTACCGTATTTTCGGGAGTATGTGCCGTGGCGCATTTGAAAAAAAAGTGAAAAAAAATTGCCGATGCGGCGCTTACAACGGGTGCGGCGCATACGATCTTTTTTTTAAGTTTAAAAAAAAGAAATTATTTTTCAAATATATTAAAAACGCTGTCACTAGATGGCACCACATCATTTTTGTTCCATATGAAGTGCAGGCGGCGAAAGTGTCCACGTGCTTCAATGGCGATGCTGACGTCACGATCCGAAAAACCCGTAATTCCGGCTTCGCTACTTTCGTACTAGTTCGCGGACAATTTTTCTACTCTGTCGCATTTCTGTCCGCCGTATTTTTTGTGGTGAAAAACGATCCGATCGCGAAGTTTTGAATGCAACATGGCGGCTTTGTTTATGTTGCGAGATTAGGCCTCCAGATCGGACGATCGGAGCACGAAAAGCCCTGAGCTATGCAGCCTTTTTCAGTCGGACAGCGAGGAGAGCGATTTCGATGGTTAAATCTGCTGTTCTTTTCTAGTTAAATATGCTGTTTTCTATTAGTGGATGCGACCCATTTGTAAAAAGCGAGCCCACCGCTTAAATAAACGCAGAGCGCCACGGGGAAAAGGGTCCGTACCCCGCGCTCTGGATAGTTGCATTAGATAACCAACCGATGTCTCCTCCAAGTAAAAAATACAAAAAAAAAAGTGTGGGTGATTATTAAAAAAAAGAACCTTTAAAATATTCAATTTATTCTACTTTTCTTCACCTAATTGTGCTATTATAACCAAAACTTTGGAATGCGGCGCAAACGCTAAAAATTTTTTTTCGTGAATGCATATCGCGACTGCGGCGCATATTCCCGAAAATACGGTACTTTTAAACGATAAAATTTGTAACAAAGGCAAGGGGGATGCAAGCGATCTGCAGTGAAAATATATGCGTAAAGCAAGTGCTTTCTCCTGTTTTTCGAACATTTCTTTATACATTGGGAATTTTTTTAATGTGTATTTTCTTTGCTCCTGGTTTTGAATTAGTTAGCGTTTGAAGTTCGCTATTACCAGTACTGGTTCATATTAACTGAAGTAAACCCTCGTTCCCAAAGTGAGAGACGTATTTAAAAAAAAATTTATACTGTTTGTAAATATTGTAATTACATCCTGTTATTTTGTGAATGAAGCTTAATGCAATGCGTAATTGCAATTTAGCTAGATCTATGTTTGTTTGACGAACGATAGCAATGTTTCCTTCTAGTCTTTGTCATTTTAATAACCATTTATTATAAAATCGAACACCCTCCAGTGCTTGTTCTTTGAGAAGGGAAGAGTGGTGGGAGCTTCGAGCGTACTACACTGCTAAACCAAACGCGTTTAACCCCACCATCCGCCAATGCCTTCAAACCACAATGAGTACTCAACACAAAATGAGGCTCCATCAGTCACTTCTGATTCATTCCAGCAGCAAGTCATTGAAGTAGCTCTTTTATGTACCCCGCTGCAAGGCGCAAGAATACGGCTTCTCTCAGCAAGCTCTGGTACCGCTATGAAGCGGGAGGGCCCTGCTTCCTTGGGTCTTTTCAAGCAGAGTGGAGTTAATAAAGCATTAAGAATATCTAGAAGCAATGGTAAATAAAATTTTTACTGAACAAACTTCGCTCTTCACTGAAAACATTCCGGAGATTGCGTGATGTAGTTGGCTGGTAGAATCTGATAAATCCCCTATAATTTTAGGATATGTTCTAGAGTTATAAACCCAGCGGAACGAATGTTGTTTCCTATTCCTCAGCACGATGGTGTTTAATCTGTTAGTAATTATAATTAATTTTACCTTTACAATAAGGATGAATGTAGTGAAATAATATTATTCCTATATAAAGTGTAAGATATGTTATCTTTTCTTTAATTTCTTCTGAAAGAAGAGACATAATGTTGTGGTAAGAATGATTTTTACAAATATCATTAAGTTCAGTATGTATTCTTTGGAAGAATTGAGTCTGGAAATTCTGCAGGTATTTTATTAATAACTCCATAAAATTATTGCTTTAATTTACAATATACGCATCACCGAAATCACTCTAGATGCAGAAATCATTAAGTTATGACTTGAACTAAAATCCTCTGGTAGAACCTTTCAGACTCGATTGCATTATCCTGCCACGAAAATTGATAGAACAAAATACAGCCATTTTATACTGAGCCTTATTCAGGTATGACAAAATATGTAATAGATTGTAAATAGTGTTCCATGTCCTATCGAATCAAATTGAATAAAAATTATATTTGCGGAAATTTGGCATTTTTGGAAGACATTAGAGAATAATTTCCTTATAACTACAAACAAAGTTATGTAAGTGGAGGACGTGTTTGCAATTCACTTTAGTCTGTGATAGAAATTTCATATAGACAGGAGCTTTGTGTTCTAAAAATCGTTCCTCCTGAGCTCAGCAATTTTCCCTTTCCAAGGGCCTTCTAAACTCATGCTACCAATCTGTCCATGCGCTTGATGCTTCGCTTGGTTGGCGGGAGATTATCTTCTAAATGGATTGCCCAGATGGTCGCATAATGTAAACGCAAATATCCCTGTATCCCAGTCTCCTTTCTGTGGAAATTTTTGAAAAGCGTTTAGAATTCGTAATCGAGTGAAATAGGTATTCGGTACTATGAAAAAAATAAAAAGGTTTTTATAGTAAAAATATAATGTATGTTTGGCTTTTTTGCACTAGGAGAAATTACAAGATGCTTTTGTAATTTTTGTTTATTTAAAGGATTCCCTTCTGAGTAAACAAATGGAAACCTTAGCGCTTTCACTAAAATTTAAGGGAATTATGAGACTTACAGAAAAAAAAAGAAAGAACTTTGTTGCAAGTTATCGTGTCTTTTGATAAAGCAGATGTTATGAAAGGATACTCATAACTTGCCAATCTCTTGCTAATCTGTTCCGCAAATAGCAGCTTCAATCTGCATCCAGTCGCCACATTTAATACTACGTTCGTTTAATGCAATTGTATTGAAAAATGTACTCCCAATTATAGTGGTTCAATATTGTTAGGAACGAAAAAAAAGTTGTTATAATCAAATATTATTATCTAGAAAAACATAAAAGGTTTTAACAAAAACCACCTTTTTAGCAAAATAGAATGTATATTATCAAAACGTTTTTATTTTTGCAACAACATAAACTGTTTCAGACAAAGAGTTGCTTTGCATTCATTTTATTGAGCCAAATGAAAATTCAACAAAAATTTTATTTCATTTTATGTGCACTAAAAATGCTTTGGTTGCTTCAATTACTTTCGTTTTGTTAATGGATTTCTCTCTCTTACTTAAAACCGCGTTGGCGTAATTACTCTTAAATTTAAAGTTTAGTAGAATTAATTTCACAAAAGGCATCAGTGTTTTTTTGGTAGGACACTTATACGTAAAGAAATTAAAGAACAATAAAACCAGTGCTCTAACCAAAATGCAGATTCCAGTAATGAATATGCATAAACTAAATATTAATTAATATAAAATGAATGAAATAGCATAAAAAAGTCTTGAAAACAACACACAAAACATTCAAAGCAAAAGAAAAGTTTCAAGCATATTTCTAGGGGTCAAGTGCTCTGATATAAGGTTATTTTTCTTTCTGAAATCCCTCCTGGTATCAAAACGTTGCTAATTATTTGTTATTTTTACTCTCTTCAATGAATTATTTTTGAAAACAAAAATAATTTTTCATTGATAGGAAAAGCATTAAGAGTATTTAAGCAGCGAGAGCTAGATACTTGTAGCTGGTACTTTCAAATTTATACTTTCTAAAATTTGCTGTGCATTACAGTTTGTCTATAGCCCCAAAACTGCCACAGTGCAATTACGCACCCCCCTTCCCACACACACACACACTTTCTTTCTTTTTTACCTCACATTTTTCTACATTGGAAGTAAGAAACTTAGTTTTAAACATGTTTTTATTTATTACTTCTAAAAATATTTACTTTTATCAGATCGTGTTTTCAATTATTTTTTCATGCAAGAAAAAATTCAAACAAAATTTCAATTTCTTTGGCATACTTGATTATATATATATATACGTGTGTGTATAAATGCGTGTGTGTACTATTGTGTAAAATTTTCTTTGGGTATTCGAGAGAACAAAAGTATCTACCACAAAACATATTTCACGCCTTAAAAATAACCGTAAATCCAATTGCAGAAAATGAAATTACATTGTTTGAACGCTAACAGGATTTAATTCTCACAGATCAAGAAACTCGGATTACCTTATTCTTTGTTACTCCGAAACAAAAGCAAGGAAATATTTTTTTATATAAGGCAGTTATTTCACTATTTTTATTTAAATACGTTTATCTCAGAAAGTAAATTTTTTCTTTCTTTTACGAGTTTCTTTTCATACTTTTACACACATAGTCGCTTTTTTATTATAAATATTTTTTTTAAAAATGAACCAAAATAGCTTTTTTATGACAGACTGTGTCAAGAATTGATATAGATAGAGCTTATCATTCACATCTGAAATGAAAGGTTAAAAATTTTCAATGAAAAAATTATGTAACTAAGTATTAATAAGAACGATTTATAGGCATATTCACCATTCATATTTTCTAAATCTGTATACGTGTTATCAGCTTTTTTTATGTGACGATGAAAATGAGAACCTGAAATAAAGAATCAAACACTACCATTTTATGGCAAGTTTTGCCTGACGACTTTTTTTCTGGAAGGCATTATTATTGTTGTAATTGAAGTATGTTTATAACGGTTACGCCTGAATTCTACAATTTATTGTTTGCGTTATTTTTTGTATTTAATATTTTAATGCGTGTCCCCCAACCTCGAACTTAAATTTCACAAAATAATTAGACTAAAGCATCTCTATTTTTTAAAAGAAACTTCCATTTGTGTAAGTATAAAATTATATAATTTAAATACATGGTATCCAAACCAGAACCAAAATAAAAATGAAGTAAAACTACTTTGTCTATATCATATATGTAAAAAACTTATCTTGAAAGTATACAATTACAGTAAAACCTGTAAAGTTGACCACCTTTGTAAGCTGACCGCCTGTCTAAGTTGACCACTTTCGTCAGGAACGGAACTAGCCCTATATTATTCAATATAGGGAAACCTTTGTCACTTGACCACCTGTCTATATTGACCACTTTTGTACGCCAAATTTGGGTGGGAGTATTGTAAAAGACCCTTTGTAAGCTGACCGCCTAATTATTACAATGTTTATTTGTTTTTGCAAAAATAAAAAAAAGTAAAATAACGTCTCCAGGATATTTTTTATGCTATTATGTTAGACCAGTAGTTGTCTGGATGGATGAAACATCAATAGAAGAAACATAACTTCTCAGAAGTTTGCCTAAACTTCTTTGTAAGTTAATCATATGGGGAAACTCTACTATGAGCACTCTTTTATTCTTTAAGTTTTTCTTCTATCTGATGTAGCCATTTTGAAGAAGTATGTATGTAATTTTAGGAAATCTTTACCATCAAATAAGTAACTTACCAATACTTAATAAGATATTCATCTTTATTTTCACTAAGTGCTTTACTTTTAAAGTTGTATAGGATACATTGTAAGTCTTTCAGGTTAAATTTCTCTAATGATATTTTAAATGATTGAGAAAAAAATACTATTTTAAAGTAACGTTGGTAGATGAAGCTATATTTTAAATAGTTACAAATGTATAAATGCATAGTGTAAGAAATGACAAAAAAAAAAAAAAAAAATTCTCCACCCTCTATAAGTTGACCACCTGTCTAAGGTGACCACTAAAGGGCTGCACCGCAAGTGGTCAACTTACACAGGTTTCACTGTATATTATTTAAATGCGTGGTTTCTGAACCCGGAACTGATATGAAAAAAAAAATTGAAATTACTTTATCTCTCTTATATAAAATGAAACTTCCATAGTGTGAGCATAAAATTGTGCTATAGATAGCATTTTGCACAATAAAATTTAAAATGAAATATTTATTTCACATACAAACTAATCGAAAAAGAAAAGACACCACTTAGCTTTAGTTACTCTTATTTTTCAGTACTTTCTCTTTGATGTTTGAAAAGTGGTTTAATGCATTGCCTATTATTAATGCCTTTAAGTGGCTCAAAAGAAAAATTGCAAAATATGTCGACTACTATCTAAAATGTTTGAAAAGATATGGGGGGATATTTATTTGACGATA
Organism: Octonoba sinensis; assembly: GCA_038502835.1. Classification (NCBI taxonomy): domain Eukaryota; kingdom Metazoa; phylum Arthropoda; class Arachnida; order Araneae; family Uloboridae; genus Octonoba; species Octonoba sinensis. The sequence goes on from CM076599.1 coordinate 16,050,599, forward strand.
TGAAAGCTTTTTCGATCGCAACGAAATGCACTATCTGATGAGTCACCGGTATTGAATAAGTAAAAGTGTTCTTATCTCATATATTTTTATGGTATATTCTGTATATTATGCGTAGACCTCTAGGTTCGCCAATTTTACCATAAATTCACCAGTATGTTTTAAATATCAAAACTTCGAAAGTTTAATCGTGTTGGAACATTTTCTTGTGACATTCTAATTTTACCATAGCTTTGTTATTGCCTAAGTTATAAATTCAGAATGTTAAGATATTGCACTATTTAGAATGCACAAATATAATTTTTTTTCCAATGGAAATAAGTGAAAAGCTAATATATTTTGTGTTATTGCATCATTATTTAAAGTTTTAGGTAAGATTAAACGTAAAGTAGTTTTATTTTACCCTAAAAACAAGTTATTTAAATTAGAAGCCCAATTTGAAAATTTTAATGTCAAACAAATATTTAGCTTCCGCCGGTCACTTTCTTTTTTTTTTCAAATTTTAACATTTCTAAAGCAAGTTGTTCGTATATATATAACAGAAGATGTAGTAAAATATTTTTAAAAAGGTTTACAAATAAAAAAAACATGAAGAAAAAATAAAGTTTGAGAATTAGACAAGGGTTCTTGACGACTTGGAACGAACAGTCCAGTGGGGACACGGGTTTTTTTTTAATTATTATTTTGCTCGGATTTTTAAGGTAAGATTGGGTTATTTTAATTATTTTGGTAGCGAGTCTGTTGGCGTGTCACTCATTTTATTCTCAGGACTGTGGCATAGCCGAAACCCCACATTTTGTATTTCAATTTTTATTTTATATGCTTGTTTTAATGATTTTCTGGCCTATATTGCTTTCGGCTCTAGTGTGTTTTTGCTTGGGATTTTTGAGGTGCATTGCATCGCTTATTCTTTGAGACAAACCAACACTGAAGATTCCTTGTCTCATCCTCAAACTGTTGATATATTTTTTTTTATTTGTAAACCTTTTAAAAATATTTTACTACTTTCTGTTACATATTGTTTTACTTAAATTATTGCTGCTTTGCTCATGTTTAGGTGATAAATGTTGTTTTTTCCGCTTTATTATTATTATTATTTTTTTTCAAATCTGTCATCCTATATATATATTGTGTGTGTGTATTCGATTTCACCGTATATTTTTTGCAAAGGACAGTTCGCCCTGCCTTCCTTTTCTTTTTCGAAAATATATCTTTTTGGCATGCGTTCACGAAATTGCTACCGTTTTTTTCATCAGCAGCAGAAAAGAGAAAGAACATTTTAACTTTTACTTTCCTCCCCCTTTTTTGCTTAAAAACAAAAATTCAGTGAATAAAAGTAATTTATTTGCTATTATAATCATCGTAATTTTATTTTTTTAAATGTATTATTTTCTCTTATTTATTATTATTATTATTGTTATTAGATTTGGTGTTTATACACCATTTTTCATGTCTTCAACTGTAATTTTTCTATGGGACTTCCACCATTGATGCTTCCAGTCTCATTTTCGTAATTATATTTTTTGAAGATACTATTTTTTTTTTTTTTTTTTAAATTTATTTTGGTTTTTTTATGTACTGTACTTATCTATTGTTGAATTCGCTTATATTTAAGTTTTATTATTTTTTTTAAATACAAAAATTTTTTTTTCATTCCTGTTAGAGTGATATATATATATATGTCGTATAATCCCGCATACTATACCTGCACCCGAATATAACCCACAAACCTTACTGTTACAGGTACAATTTCTGGTTTAAATTAAATTTAATTGCTGTGTTGCTGATGCCCCCCCCCCCAAAAAAAAAACATCGCCAAAATGACCCCCCCCCCCCCAAAGCAAACTTTATACAACATAATAGACAACTTTCCTAACATGCAGATTCGATGGCTTCCCCGATATATATTCAGAAATAAAATTTTGCAGCATAATATTGAATCATCTATTATAATCCGTACCTGAAGTTACAAAGCTATTTTTTTTTTGGAAAAAAGTGCAGTTGCAATGCTACATTATGCGGAACATAAATCTAATGTGTAAAATATAATAATCATTAAATTTCGCCTAAGTATTAACTAGAATTATACGACTAAAACGAAAGCTTAACATATAAACTTGTAAAACTTCGAATTACGTCTCTCATCTTTTCTTTTCATTTTCTTTTCTTTCTTTCTTTCTTTCTTTTTTGAATAACAGAATTTTATCTTCCAAGAAAAAGTTGAATTAAACGGAAAGAAATTTCTTTTTTGAATTTCCGAATCCTTCTCTAGTCCGCGTTGGAGTGTTTCCTTCTTTTGCCAATCCGTTTAGCACTTTCGGGAAAAAGGAAATAGATGACTTTCCGGCTTGCTTTTATATTCAATTGAATCGGAAAGTGTATCGATTTATTTCTATCGATAATGCTAGAGGGATAAGCAAAGGACGAAATATGATCACGTTTTCTGGAATTAATATTCAGAACCGATCTTGCTAGCTTTGTGCATTTTGCAAATGGATGCTTTATTGTTCTTTTTTTATATTTATTGTGTGTATTTTTACAGTTCCAAATATTTTTATACACTTGCATTTTTGGGATTTGATCAATGATCACATAATGCAAAGCGCTGAAAAAAGATAGAATTTCCGTAATCTCCTTATCCTGTTTCACATCTACATGCAGGTACTCCGGATAGTTTATTCCCCGATTCTGGAATAAATCTTCAACATAACTCATATTCGAGGATCAAAATGAATTTGACCTTTCTCTTTCCGAACTGGACAACATTTCTCTACATCGGCAAATCTTTAATTTGAAATTATACATTTGATTTTCAGCAGAGGTTTCTGAACTCACTCTGAAAAAAGGGTTCCTAGTAATTCCAAAACATGTGTCAGAAATTAATTTTCTTACTTGTGTGTTTTACCTGGTTTTTATTCTTATACACTTTCCCACCTATATTTGTATATTAGTTGTAAATCTCTAAAAGTTTTATGAAATTTCTCTTGGTCTCTCTCTTCTTTCTTTACTTATTTTCGATTTTTCTTCTTTCCCATTTTACATTAAGATAAAGTAAACATTTAATTCTATTTTGCTTAATAATTAATTTACTTTTCCTTGTTTTATCATACTCTGCATTACATAAAGGCATAACCGCCAGCAGAATTTTCGCATTGATTTTGTTGGCGGGTTTTTTTTTGTTGTGCGTAAGCCGTGAGGGAAATCATGTTAATGCTAGCTTTACTATTGAACGCTTCTGAGCAAATGACTGATAAATATTGAAGAACGATGCAAATGAATTAGTTCTTAATGCGAACCGAACATTTCTCCTGTTCTCCTGCATGAATGTTTATAGTTTGTTATTTCCTTAGGGCTGTAATTCTTTTTTTACTTTTTGATGCTTTTATATATCAATTTATCTTATAAAAATGGTTGCCAGCCCTTGGAAAATGCATTAGCTCTGCAAGTGGTAAGGAAGCAATACGCAGCGCCACTAAAATCAAATAAATAATTTTTATGCTTCTATGTTCTTAATTAAGATAGGTTTTATAAATTTCGAGGAATCTCTGAAAATGTGATTTTTAAACTCCAATTTTACCACTCTCTTAAATTTGCTGCAAAAGGCAAGTGCCAATCTATCTGCACTTATATCGGCCTCTATTTTATCTTGCTAGTAAGGGCAATGTTAATACTTTCTTCGCAATATTAATAGTTCCAGAATATTTATACTCATCCTAAATCTGCTTACTATTTACTTTCTTATTTAATAACATTAACTTATGCAAATTTATTTAGAAGGCACAATGATATTACTTAAATGTATATATATCTTATATATAAGCGGCTTATTCTGTCTGTCTGTCCGCTATAGAATCCCAGGCCGTTTTACCGATCGGGACCACATTTAGTACGGTTAATGTTTACGACCCGAGAAACTCATCGCAGCCAAAATGAAAGTTGTGACTCAATTAGTTTTTTTTTAATTAATTTTTTTTAAATTTTTCAATGATTTTTTTGACCTGTTTTATTTTATTGTTGTTTTTATCATTGTTGCCGTCGTTTCCAACCATATAATTACAGTTGCCGTGTGAACAAACAAATCAATGCAGTTGCCATTGTTATAATAATAATAATCAAAATGTTTCTCTAGCATATTGAGTGAGGCTTCGCTTTATTTTCAATCTCCGTCAAAAATTAATGTATACGCGAATTTAATTTAATCCTTTCTTTCTTTTTAATTTATTTCTTTATCGTCTGCGCTTTTTTATATTTTTCTTATTAGAGTGGCAGCGCTCTTTTTGCCCAGTTTCGTTCAAACTTTTGTTTTGAAAAGCATAATAAAATTTTCGATAAGTTATTTCGATATTAAATATGTGGGTCATTCCAAGTTTACTTGCAGATTTCAATTTTTTTTCTGTCAATTTTTTTTTCTTCTTCTTGTCATAATTATTGCCTTATATTAATTTATAAGGTTTCAATTTTAAGAAATAGATACCAGCAGAGCTTAATGTTTTGTTGCTAAAATAGAAAACATGTTTGAAAAGACATAAGTGCGAGGATTTGTAGCCTCTGTTACTGGACAAAATGTTGAATTTTCATATTTATAAAAGCAAGTGACAAGAGAAAACTTTTACTGTCTGAATCAAAGTGATGTCCTTAGCTAAATTAAAACTGAAAACTGGTTGAAATATATTAATCGAGGAGGAAAAAACTTAAAACTAAGTAGCTTATGTTGCTAAAATGTAGTTGTAGACACTAAACTTTTCCATTAAATTAAAAATATGAATTTTTTTCTGAAAATGATATTTAATCATTGTTAAGACATTGATTGGGCACATAAATAACTTAATAGAATGCATGATAATAGATATATAAAATTTTTAGAATTTAATTACTACATGGTAACAGAGGTTACATGAGTTACCATAGGTGACACGAGGTAAGTTTGTCTTTGTTTAAAGATTACCTAAGCACTACAGAAAAGAACAATTTTTATTTTAAATATAAACGTATCCTTTTTATCAAATTATTTCTCAAAAACATCAATTGTTTGGGGAAACTTGCACAATATTCGATCACCCTTTTGCAAAAGAGAAGGTGTAGGCAAAATTTTTTAAATTTGATTGAACTCAATGTCTGAAACACCATTTTCATCCATTTTGTACACAGTTCCAGAATCATCATGCACTTTTAAGTACATAACCTGTACAAAGCCATCATCATCTAAATCTTCTTGTGCAACACCAATATATCTGTAATGATACTTTTTCCGAGATCCTCCCAAGAATTCAACTAGTAAAAATTCGCCCTTTTTAATTCTTGATGCTGTCGCTTCAATGTGAATTGGATCATCTTCATGCAAAGAATTTTTTGCCATTGTCATCTCATCTTCAGATTCTTCTTCTCAAATTTCTTCTACATCTAGATCTTCACTTTCTGAATCAGAGATAAATGCTTGTTTTCTTTTATCACCTTTACATTTTTTAAATATGTTCTCATGCTTTAGAAAAAAATCAGAGTTGGGAAAACAGTTACGTAGTCCTCGTTGTGGATGGCAAAAACAACTTAGATTACGGTGTTTCAGTTGCCCAGAAAGTTCTGAAAATACTTCATGCACTTGTAGATTTCTTTTTAAAGCTGGAATCTTTGGTGCTAAGTGTAGAGTTATGTTAGCTTCTTCTTCTTTCTGTGAGTTACTCTTCCTACGCTCATGATAGAGACCTTGTTTTTCTGCATTAGAAAGCTTGATCTTCTTCTTGGGTCCCATATTGGATTCTAAATAAAAAAAATATATTTATAACATGTGGTAAACTAAGCCTAAAATAGTACAAATCAAATTATAAATATAACTTCAGTTACCATTCTGTAACCTCTGTTACTATTATGTAACCTCTGTTACCATTGAATGGTAACAGAGGTTACACGTAACAGATGTTACAATTTTGAAGAAAAGAATTAAAATTCTGTGAACAAATATATTTTATTCATCTAACAAGATATTAATCAGATAGTAGTGCAAAATCTTTATTAGACTAATTAACCCTAATCATAAAAACTATTTTAATAAGTGCTTAAAAGTTGGTAACAGAAGTTACAGAGAGAAAAAAACACTCACCTCAAAAAAATGCAAGAAAGTTCACTACTGCTGATGTTTCGATCTAACTTTCGAAAATGGCTATTGAGACTTCTTCTTCACTTACTAACTGTACTTTGATAAGGTGATGCCATCTTTTGACAAGTAAAAAAAAAATATTATATTCGGTAACAGAGGTTACGTAATAGAGGTTGCAAAAACCCTGGACAAACTTTTTTTTACACATAATATTTGAAGAAAACATTTTTTTTAATAAATTCAAGCCGTATCACACCTAGAACAGTATTTTTAGCTATCCTAAAACAATTTCATATAGTAATAAAATTATTAGATCGATACAAAAACAGCAAATATCAAAGAAACTTTATTGCGGACAGCCAAAAAAAGGAGTGATAACTTTTATAACATTTTTTTTCTCCCATTATTATTTTTAAACCAAGGTTAAATATTTTTTTTATGCGCAAATAAGTTATATTAAAGATCAGTAAAGTCATTGAGTCCAAACACTAATTATTCAAAATTTTAAAAATCATTATTTTCCAGACATCAAATCTGCGAGTAAATTTGGAATGACCCATATATATATTGCAGAAACAATTTGATTATATCTATATAAATAAAACCGAAAGTTTGTGTGTGTGTGTGTATCTGTCTGTCTGTCTGTCGAGCGCCTCCTGGCGAGATGAAACGGTCCAGAAGTACGAAATTTTGTTTACAGGTACCTTGGGTCAGGTCCCCTTGCTCCTCGAAGCGATTTTCCTAAAATTAGAATTTGTTCTTTTTTTATTCCAATTTAGGAAAAACTGTTAGTTTTAGGAATATCTCATCGAAGAAACGTCACACCATTTCGATTTTTTCAGCATACTGATGCCTGTAAAAAACGACACAAGGTGATCTCTTTCAGAAGTTCGTAGAACGAATAGAACACGCGCAATATTCATTTAAAGTAGTTTTCGAACTTTAAAGCGAGGCTTACCGCTGAATTTATCTGCTCAAATTGCGTGTTTTCGCCAAAATAAATAGTACTTTTGTCGCCAACTAGATGATTTCTGTTAACGTAAGATTGAAAAAATGCTATTTTATCTTTATTCATGCCGTTTTATGAGCGAAACAAATTCTGAAAATTCATTTCATTTTCATACATATTTTGTGGAACTGCAGACGAATTTTAATTACATGGTTAAACCACGTTGGTTTAAACCATGGTTTAAACCAAGGTTTAAACCAAATGTTTTTTTTTTTTTTAAACCACTTGTTTTAAACAAAATCTTTTTTCATTAATTTTGCACATTAAAAGTTGCAAAATCCAATTTATGCAGAAATTACAAGCACAGCACTGGATAAGTAATGAACTTGAAAATTAACAAGCTTTTTTTTAAAAATCAGTACAAATTTTTCTCATCTCTTATCTACAGACTACCTTGGGTTTTTCTAAAATTAGCTCTGAAAAAGCTAATTTGAGAAAAATTCTTCTCAGTCATTATAAAAATTAAAATGATATTGCAATTTTGTAATTCCTGGAGTTAAAGAATATATATTAGAAATAATAAAATAACTTCATAATAACCAATTTGCAACTGTATGTTACAGATAACAATTTTTAAGAAACCAAATCTTTTTCCATTTATTTTTCGCATTATAAAAAATTGCAAAATCCAATTTGTGCAGAAATTGCAAGCACAGCATTAAATAAATCATGAATTATTGAATTTGTAAAGTAACAAACTATTTTTTTTAATCAGTGCAAATTTTTCTTTTTTCCCGAAATTATTCTCTTCTTTTTAAAAATCTATTTATTCTTTAATCAGGAAAAATTATATTTAAAAAAAAATAAAAATAATAGTGATAATTTTTAAGCCAATGTTGCTGATTTATATAAGTGCTATGGTGCAATCATTTGTTGATATTACTGATACTGTAAATCAACACACATTATTTTAAATGTATCTTTAATTTTTGTTTATTTTTTATTGATTTAGTAAAATATGCTTTTGTTAAAACTAATAATTATTTCTTTAATAATTTGCTGAAAGGCCTCTATAAGTAGAGTATTATAACGTGTTAATACAGTAAAACCTGTAAAGTTGACCACTGTTGTAAGTTTGCCACCTGTCTAAGTTGACCACTTTTGGTCAGGAACGGAATTAGCACTATATTATTTAATGTAGGAAAAACTTTGTAATTTGACCACCTGTATATATTGACCACTTAAGTACCAAATTTGGGTGGGAGTATTACAAAAAACCCTTTGTAAGTTGGCTGTCTAATTATTACTATATTTATTTATTTATCTATTTTTACAAAGATAAAAAAAAACTTATATAAGTTCTCCAGGATAATATTTTTTATGCTATAATGTTAGACCAGTATTTGTCTGGATGGATGAAACATCAATATAAAGTTTACCTAAACCTCTGTGTAAGTTAACTATGCTAGAAAACTATTATGAGCTTCACTCTTTTGTTCTTTAAATAAGTTTCTTCTTTTTCTTCTAATTGATCTAGTCATTTCGAAAAATTATGTATTTTTAGGGAATCTTTACAGTCAAATAAGTAAACTAAGACATTTATCTTTAACTAAGTGCTTAAATTTTAAAGTTGTATAGGATACATTATAAGTCATTCAGATTAAATTTATCTAATGGTATTTTAGATAATTGTTAGAAATAGCTAATTACTAATTTTAAAGTAACATTAATACATGATGTTATATTTTAATTAGTCATAAATGAATAAACGCATAGCGTAAGAAATGACAAAAAAAAAAAAAAAATCTCCACCCTCTATAAGTTGACGACTAAAGTGCTGCACCTATATAAAGTAATTAAAATTTAAAGTTTCAACTTATAGTTACTTAATTAATTATCAATAAATTAACTATCAATAACATTTATTTACAATTAAGGATCTAAAATATCCATGACTTTCTGAAAGTCAAATTGTTTTTCCTACAAATGCTATTTAAACCAAAAAAAACCGGTTTAAACAAAAAAAAAACCGCGAATGATGCAATATTATCCCGCGCAACGCCGGGCATGTCAGCTAGTAGTAAATAAATATATAGTAGTGTGGGGAGTAAGCAAAGGGGCGTCCTCGCCGCCTGACCTGGGTCATTAGTTTGAATTAGCAGACCCCTTTGCACAAATCATTTTAATTACAATTTTTAATATCTAGAAAAGCGGTCATTTCGTATGACCGCCGGGCTTACTGGTGTATATATATACATATATATTTCTTGATATGAAAGAAAAATTTTGTGTAATAATTCATTTATTCTTTACAGGACGCCGACATTGTCTCAACAGTCTTCAGTTAGTGGTGAACCTCCACCACCGACTCCAGACACGGAAGATTTGCCGTTGTCAATGGACGAAAACGGAATCTGCTCAAGGTAGGAAAATTGATTTATTGTTTATGCATTCAATCAATAGATGGCGCCACAACTCTTGTGTTTACATTTTCAAACTTGGCAAGATTATAACTAATGTCGTTTTACTCCTCGTGCCTTATTGAAATAGTTTAATATTTTAATGCTAAAAGGTAATTTGATATCATTAGTCGTGATGTTTAAATTAGAGCATACCTTAATATTGTCGAGCAAGTATGCAACTATGTCGTAAAAGAATAATAGATTTTCTGCATAACTGAAAAAGATTTAGCTACACGAAAAAAATAACTTTCAAATTACAAATGAATCGATACACATTGTTATCTAGTCCTTGTCTATCTCCAAGCAAAATTTTAAAGCTTTTAATTCATTTTCAGTCACATTTGGGGCAGATATCAAGGAACGTCGGTGGTTGGCGTACAACCCCTGATTTCGACTTGGTTGCTTACAGCCTCTTTTGCATGTGATTTTTATATATTATTGCCGAAAATTTCATGTGGAACATTTTTAGTCTTTATGTTCTTTATTTGTTTGAATATTTCTAAAATTTCGCGTACTGGATAAACAACTTTAGTAATCTCTCTTATATAATACTGCCGTTTAAAAATACTATGGCCTGACACGACTTTTATAATCGTGGAGCTTCCCGAAAAAAATGGTTACTTTCAGAAAATTTCGTGCGAAATTGATTCAATCAATAATAAAATCCATAAATATCAGGTTCGGTATTTTTTAAAATAAAAATAAGTATTAAAGTATACACGTTTAACGATGATTTCAAAATTATCATGAAAAATACAGCAAACGTTTATTCCGTTTTCTCTTCAGATCTAGTGCTAAAAAATTACCTGTTGCGATAAAATTCAAAGAAAATGTAACCGTTGAATACTGATTTCCCCACAATCTCTATAAAAAAAAGAAAAGAAAAATCGCACACAACGTGTTACATATCTATTCCTTTTTGATACTTCAACCCCAAAAGGAATTGTGTTTCGATTTTTTAATTTTCATTTTCGATGTTTACTTTTTAATTTACTTCTAAGAATAAATAAATAAATAAAAACGGAAAAGTAATATTTTTCCACCTCAAATTATGATATACATAACATTGAAAATAAAACGTTTGTGTTTCACGTAATATAGCTTAAAACTTGCTCGAAAACATTTTAATGTGTGAAAAATTTAATTTTTTTTCTACTAAATTTTTTGTATCCGTTGATAAGGTTGAACCGTTCCCTAAAAATAATTCATATGTGTCACTGTGACGCTCATGTCATACATTCACTAGCACTCTTCTAGACAGTTGTGCAGATACAATTAATTGATTATGTCATTAAGAGATATTGCTATAAAGAAATGTTTTATTTCTTTACCGTAATCTATTTTTATGAGATTTTACCAGTTTCTATGAATGAAAATTACGTGCAAACACTTTCAAACCGCATGATGCACTTCAAAAACAATTTGAAAATCATTCTAGCAAAAAAAGAGAGAGAGGAGGAGGAAAACCCTGTTTCAGTGGGCTCGAATTCGTTTTTCATTCTTATGTATGAAGTTTCTTTCTTTTTTTTTACTGTGCATATAATTTTTCTCACATAGCAATATAAATACGTATTTTTGAGTTTTCCCCTGCTCACTGTGACTCAGTCACCACCTCGATGATTACGTTTAAGTATTCCTTTCTTGGGAAACTTTGTTTTCGCCCTAACCTTTGAGCTTTTTTTTTCCCCGTGTTGCAGATGTGAAAAAAAAAAAAAAAAATACAGGAAACCCTAAATAAATGGAAAAGAAACATTGGAGGCCTAAAAACGGGGAGCTAAGTGCGAATACGATTTCTTTTACTGTAATTTCATTCTCTTTACCTGCCACCATTTTACTGTCACGTGTCAATATTTTACGTTCACATGTAAAGTACGGCAATCACGGTTTTTTTCTTCGTGATTTCACGCGATTTATCTTGTGGTTATCATACCCTTTCTTCGCGTTTTCTTAATCAATTCTTCAAAGTTCTCCAGGAAGACACATTTTACTTAACCCGAAAGCAAAGTGACTGCATTCTTAATGATCCTCTGCGAACTGAAACCAGCAATATTGCTCCCATAGCCTCTGTGAAAGGAGAAAATTAACTTATCAGTCAAGGAAGCTATAAACAAAAAGCATTTCTTTAGGTGCCTTAGCTTAAGTTTGATTCAGATCATAAAAAAGGGTAAAAACAAGAAGCAGGTTAAATAAATCTATGCCTCCCAAATAATGATAGACTTATATGGCTTAACCCTAAAAACGTTAAAAAGCAAGGCATCATCAATTTCGTTTTTTTCTGTTTTCTTTGGTTCCCCTCTTTTTCAGAATTTCCGATTTTCTAAAAACTAACAAGGCGTAGCAGCACCAGAAGAAAATAAAAGTTTGAAGTCGCTCCATCTTCCTTTTATCCCCATTAAAAATCCCGCTGACTCGAGTCTCCTAAATGCATTCCAATGAAGATAACGATCGTTAACTGTCAAATGCACAGAGTCCTAATCTCTCACCGTTTAGGATCGTTAAATGAAAAGATGTTGCCACTTCGAGTTAGTTAAAACTGGAGCGCATTGAGGGAGCTGATTAATTACGTATGCGGTAACCGTACCTCGTTGGGCTTCATTTTTTCCCCTCCTCCTTTCGTTTTTCTGCTGCTCAGTTTACTGGCTATTTTCATTTAAACGCTAAAATGGCTTAACTTTTTAAGATGTTAAGGTTAAACTCTTTAAGATAAGACCTCGTATACTTGTATTTTATTTGTAACCCAGGTGTGCGTTTAGGGCTTAATTTATATTTTTCAACTTTTTCGAATATATTTTCAAAGTTTGCATGCAGACGATGTTTAAACTATTTTACTACTTTGCCGTAAAAGTAAAGAACAAAAGAGGGAAGAAGGTGAAAAATAAGTTAACTAATTAAATAAACATTGAAAAATAAAAAAAATTGAATGTGTGTCTGTCGGTCTGTCCCCCCCCCCTCCCCCACACCAATAACTTTTAAAGGAATTATCCGCTTTGAAAGATTTCTCTTCTTCTTTTCTTTTTTTTTTCGTTCAAAAGATCTAGGGGAGGACATCTCATTTCCATGTTTTTCTTTTTGATTTGAACAACTTTTTGTTCAATTTTGAATAGTTCAAAAAATTTTTACCTTTAGCACCTATAGGGAAATCTGAAGCAATTGCCCTGGACATAAGATCCAAGTTCCTTTGAACAATCTTATTCGAAGGAGCTCTCAACGTGAACTATTTTTTGATTTGAAAAATTTTCGTTCATTTTGATTAGTTCAAAAAAGAAAAGAAAAACACATTCCCTCCTACGGAGAAATTTCAATCCTATATAAATCCTGTTCTAACAGACGGATTTTGCTTGGAGCAAACTTTATCGAAAAGATGTCATGACGTAGAACATGTACAAATGCCAATTTTCATCCAAAACTAAACGATCTTATATTCCCACGAAACTTTTTGATCTAGACCTTTAAGGATACTTCCGAATGTATGAATAAAAGAGTGAGTGAATTAATAAATGAATGAATGAGTGAATGAATATCTATAAACTGTTGAAAAAAGTACACTTGAAGTAATTAAGAACTAAAGATAAATGAGAAAGAGAGAGAGAGAGAAAAATAGCCATATTATCAACTTGACATTAGTGTATCAGGGAAAGTAGGCTCTTGTAGTTCTAGACGGAACTCCAGATCTGATACTTTCTTCAAATTTGAACATTTTTTGTAGTTGCTCAATTCTTGAAATTTCAAATATTTCCATCAATATTTCGATGGAATTTAGCAAATTTGTTTTTCAAGAGAGAAATTTGACGACTTTATCACGAAAAAATTCTCGCTAAATCCGCACCATGATTGTGAGGACCGGGTTTTATAAAATATATATTCTTTCTCATAAAGTTATACATAAAACTATTACCTCCACAATACCATGCTAGAAGTACGGACATTGTCAAATTCATTAAACTGAGCAAGAATGAATTTGGGCTAGTTATTTTATTCACATGCCCGTTATTATTGATATCTATCCCTATTTTATGAAATGGTTTTAACATTAAACAATTTATTTTAATTTTACTCGATAAATCGAAGTCCTCATTCAATAACCGAGATTTACTGTAGTCCAAATAAAAATTAATTTTGTATTTTCAGGTGTTAATGTGACTCCATATTTCATCGTTTGAAACTTACTTTTAAGGGACATTAGCTAAAAGATGCCAATCTATTTTTTCCCAGATGTTTTATTTATATTCTAAAATCTGACGGCTTGTGCTTCATGACAGTTGCACATACTTCACTACATCTTCAGAAACGAAAAACATAATACGATTTATTCTTGGATCTCAGGAATTGTGTTTTGGTGAAGAAGATTTATGGGAACAAATTCGAAACGTTCCTCGGATTAAGAAAGTAACATTTCATTTAAATTGATTTCTGTGGGTAAGTGGGAAAGAATTTCTTTTGCTATCGATTACTGGGATATGTCCATGTCCAAGTCTTTTTATTCTGTTGTCAGTGAGCAATCGCATCTTTAAGTTCAGCGAAGAATTTTATCGATGTAGTCCTTTATTTTTTTTGTAACGGTAGTTTTTACTTTCTCTTGTTTCACATTATACTAGTAAAAATATATGATAATTCTATTGGAGTGTTTTTTAAAGTCGTTATATGCGTTATTTTAATTCTTATAAACAAATTTTTTAATTCAATATTTTTCCGCACTTCATCTGCCGTTATAGCATTTCATTATTTTTCAACTTCGTTTTTAAAGAAACACCTTATCCAAATAAAAGGGGGGGGGGGAGAGGAGGGGGGGGGGGATTTATTCTTTAAATGTTAAAAAGCTTTCTAAAATTTTTAATTCGATTCAAAATCTAGTTTTAGTTCTCAGTTCATTTTAAATGTGAAAATGCTCTGTCAAGAAAAATTAATGAGAAACGCAGCATAATGAGAGACGTGCTGGTTTTATGACTTTACTTCGGCTCTTTGTTTCATTCACAGTGTTACGCTTAGATTAATATGTTTTTTAATATTACTCGACTTTTTTTATTCGGAGTAGGTGGTTGGGGTGGGGTGAAGAGGAGTTCCGTTTTACTGTAAACCCTTTTAATGGCGTAAAAAAAAGCGTGCATCCATCTTGATCTGGAAAGGTTAAATTTGTAGCCAACTCAATCGAGCGATTTAAATGTAGGTCATCCTTTCGAACGTTTTCCATCGGCTTGCACAAAAAAAACCTGTTTTATAATGCGTTCAGCGGACATGTGAATAAAATCACTAACCTAAATTCATTCTTCTCTGTTACACGAATTTTACAATGTCCGTATTTCTGAGGGTATTGTGAAGGTAATGGTTTTATGTACAACTGTACGAGAAAGAATAGATATAGTATATGAAGAGAACACCGGAAATAAAATCACAAATGAAAACAATTAAAAAATAGCAATTAAAGCCTTCTTTATTCGAATTTACTTTCTCATTCAAATGGTTTAATCGTCTACATCGTGTTTCATTTACGTTACTTAGAATAGCTTTACATTCTTTTCTCAAAAATACACAAATTAGCTTTTAAGTTATAACGACTTAAGGCTCATATTTGATAATGTATGTGGAAATTATTTGATACAATATGAATTTGGCTTCAAATGCATTTCATTTCGATGTGAAGCACTTATCCATGTAGTCAAAAAAGAGTAGCAGTAATTATACTCTTATTTGTGTATCGTGCGATCAAAATCAAATTTTTATATATGAACCAAAGTCATTAAAAACCTGTAAATTTTTAATTGGAAAGATGATGTTAGTATTAATTCTGGAACAAAGCTCCTATTACTTAAATAGGAATTTTTATTACTGTTTGTATAAATACTCAGAAAATAAGGATACGACAGCTTGTTGTTATTTGATTACAACAACATATCGTATTGTATGTGATGTACTTAATTAATTTTCTAGAACAGATATAGCACACGGTTTGCGCAGGAATTTTGTTTTCAAACATGCCATTTTCGAGTAAATCGCGCATTTCATTTAAACAATATATCTTTAAAGAATTTAACAACGTCATACAAAGAAGCATTTCGCATTTTTTTTTTCAATTAGTACATTTTAAAAGTAAAATACTTCTTACAATTCGTACTCATTTGCCCCCCTCTTTTTTGTATGGAATTTATATAAAATATAATGTACTAAATATTTTAATCAAATGAAGACTACTCTAACTAATTCTTCCAACCAGAAAATGCGATTTACTGTGTTGCAACATTTATTCTAAACTTTACTTCTGAGTCATGATTGCTTTTAATTATATCTTGGGATATTTCGAACATTCTATTAAAATCTTGCATTCACCTCGAAACATCCTACCTAAATTCTTATAAATGTGTGTAAATTGTTGGAATTAGGCAATTCATTGGAATTACGCAGCTCCCTTTTAATTCATTTCCCGCATTTTCTGGTATCAACATGTCCGCTGAAATTGTCATTAATCTACGCTTTCATTACACGCGACATTACCCGCCCAGGTAATGAACTCGCTTCAAGCGGTTGATCGCCAGGAGAATTTTGATTTCACTAACAATAAGAATCTGATTTTGTAACTTTAATTATTAGTTTTAGTATTCGAAATAACCTATATTGTAGTAAATAAGTTCTTACAAAGGAGGGCAAGTTTTTTCCTGCTCTTTTTTATAATCACTCGAGTAAATTCGCATAAGAATATTTATTTTATGTTTTGTAACTTTCTATAAGTCCTGATATGTAGAATTGTTACAAAGTACTGTTCGTTTAGCCGCGACTACCACTCAGAGTGACTCTATTAAGCCAAGGAACATGATATGCTGAGATGGTCCATGTCAGCATATCATGTTCCCCGATGTTGATGTCCCATTTCCGATTTAAATCTTTTGTATAACAAGAAGTTCCGTCTAGAACTATACGAGCCTACTTTCCCGTATACACCGAATTCAAATTTATAATCTAGCTATCTCTCTCTCTCTGTCTTTCTCGTTTAGCTTTAGTTCTTAATTGCTTCAAATATACCTTTTACAACGGTTAATACATATTCATTCAATCATTATTTATTAAGTCATTCATGTATTTATTCACTCATTTATTCATTCATTCTTTTGCTTATTCATTTAATCATTCATTAATTAAAAAATATTCTTGAAAATCCGGATCAAAAAATTTCATAGGAAAATAGGCTCCTTAATTCTGGATGAACTTTCTATTTGTACATGTTCTATGTCATAAGAGCTTTCCAAAAAAGTTTGTTCCAAGCAAATCGGTCCGTTAGATCAGAAATTATATAGGATTGAAATTTCCCCGTAGGCGGTATGGTAATTTTTTTTGAACTGTTAAAAAATGAACAAAAACTGTTCAAATTGATATTTCACGCAAAGAACTTCTTCCAGTGAGCTTGTTCATGGGAACTTATATCTTATACCCAGAGTTTACATAATTTGCTTCATTTTCACCCATAGGCGCTAATGTTAAATTTTTTTGAACTGTTCAAAATTGAACAAAAAATTGTTCAAATCAAAAAGTATGGAAATGAGATGTCCTCGCCGAGATCTTTCGAATGCAAAAAGAATTTTTCCAATCGGACAATTCGTTCAAAAGTTATTAGGGGGGGACAGACCGACAGACAGACAGACAGACAGACAGACCGACAGACAGACAGACCGACAGACCTACCGACACTTTTTCCCCATCTCAAAACCCTACTTTCAAATTTTTTATTTTTCAATCTTTATTTAATTACTTAACTTATTTTTGACTTTTCTTGATTTCTAACGATATTTTCACGATACATTAAGCCTTCTTTCATGCTTTATTATTATTTTTTTTTTACTTTTACGGGAAAGTAGGCTAAAAAGGGAAAAAAGAATGCAGCAGGTTTATTGTTTTTCATAAAAATACACATTTTCTCATTTTTATTCCTCGTCTCGTTATACAATGCACAGTCAGTGGTTTCTTTAGTACAAAATCATGTTAATGCTGTTATCAATAAGACACCTTTTTAGTATTATTTGTATTTAAAAATGCATACGACTCCACATAACTTTTGTCTGCATTATAATTAATATTTTTATATTAGAAAGGTACTGACAAAAATATTTGAAAAAATCTTTCTTGAGTTATGTAAAACACCATTAATTTGAGAAGAAAAACATTGAAGAGTCCCCCACCCCCCAAATGTTAAATAAAAAAGAACATTTAGCCATGCTTTCAAATTAACGTACTCGTGAAATAGATTGAAATGTGAAAAGTATTCTTTTTGCACGTTATTAACTAATTTCATTTGCGCGTTATTTGAATAAATAATCATAATACTTCTGTCTGATAACCTTCTTTGTCTAATTTATTATGGAAAATCGCATTAAGTACGGAGCAATGATTGAAAAAATGGTTTTGGGGGAAAAAAGCTATAGGAAAATAACGAGAACTTTTTCTGATCTAATTAAGCACGTTCGTTAATGTTATGCTTCTGTCTCAAAATAAAAAACTTATCTCTTCATTCTTGCAATTAAAAGGGTTCTGTCAACAGCAATTTAATGAGGAAGTTATAAGACTTTTTTTTGCCATTGTTAATTATTTCTTAAAATATGGAAACATTTTTTGTTAATGAAATGGTCGGAAGATTTAAATATAGTTATCAGTTTTAGAGTAAGAAGAAAATAATTGATTTGCAAATTAATAAGAAAAGCCATACATTAATGTGATTACAGTAGCTATCCTTTAAATTTACTAATTGTTGGAACCAGTCGCTAATTAGTTTTAAATATTTAAAAAATGAAATTAAATATACACAAGATAATTTTAAAATCTCGTTTTTCCTTAGAATATTTATAGCCAAATCTGTAATTTATTACGTTTAATTGAAATTGTATTTGCTGAACCGTATTCAACCTAAATGAATTAAATGTAACACAATTTGGAAATTTAAATTTTTGACATACGAATACTACCTCAATATTTACTCCTTTTCCTTCCATATTCCAGATTTGTCTGTTTGTTGCTCCGATATTTCTAGAAAAATACTCTTTGACAAACAAAGCAAAACATCAACCGGATAAGGAAGAAATATATTATTTAGGAAAACGGTGAAAATCTGGGGAGAAATTTCCTTTTCGTGAACAGTATTTCTACGATAAGAAAATCCAGTGTTTCATCTGGTAAGCGAAGGTGACAAAAAAAGGTTTTCCTTTCGGTTTAAAATTCTTTTCTTTTATCTTGAGTGACAGCACAAGTGATATTGCTGTTTCTTCACGCGAAACTGATACTGGTAACAGTAGCACCCTCTGCGAAAATGGAAAGAGGGGTCTTATATTCAGTTCGTAACGGTCACTTTCTTTTTAGTTCTCAAGCCTCATTGTTTTGAATTGAAGCGCATTTTGAAGTGAAGCGTTATCTGACAACATATCCAAGGTATCCCAGTGATGCCTTGTATGATGTTTTTCATTATATATACATATTTTCATTAAAAGAAAGCCGGCAGGGTGGCGTCGTCGTAAGGCAGTGTGGAGAAACTGAATCTCACACGGCGAATGTATTACACTCATTGTGGTGGTCGTTGAAAGAGATGGTAACAATGTCTGAGGAACGCACTAGGTCTGCAATTGGCAGAAGCGAACAGCAGCCCATTAGAAATAAAAAATATGTAGAGAAATACATTCACGAGCTTTATAAATGTCGTGCTAAACAAAAAGTGAGGAAATGATATGACATTATTGGCTAGGTCGAACAACTTGAGTAAACAAGCGAATGAATTGTTGAAGTATGAACTAATATTAAAAAAAAAATAATCAGTCATAGTTAAAAATAATTGTAAGAGAAATGTTTTTAAACGCACTGTTTATTATTTAGACTAAACATTTCTCCACGCATTCATGTTTAAAATTGAATGGTTTTTCAATTTAAGCAATGTAATGCATTTTGTATTTAAATTGGGTATAAAAACATCAATATTAAATTGTGTAATTGCTTTGTATATTTAATATTATATTAAAATCTATTAGAAATGTTTTCTGTGTTTTATCCAAAAAGACGTCGTGTTTAATTATTTTACTGCAAGTCGTCATAAAATAATATATATAAATTTTTTAAACTCCTTGGATTTTTTTCTTCCCACGTCTAAATCAGGACAGAGAAAGTTAACTATTTTTTAAAAGAAATTCTGATGTATAGAATGATTGGAGAAAATTTACCGATGTTCTAGACTTAAACAGTACAATAATAATTACAATAATAAAATAACAAAACATATTTCCTAAAGCTAATTCGAATTCATTTCGTAGCACAAAAGTTCTTACGTCTTAATGATAAGGCATTATATTACATTACGTCATATATAACTGTATTTGCAATCTCTAAGAAATCATCATCGCTGAAATGGCCATCTCGGTTATAACGCAATAAATGCTACAAACCTTTCGATGTCATTATAACCGAATTCCACAGTATTTATTTCTCTGTTAAACATTTTATATTCGTGACACTCGTGCTCGTGTCAGTTTTCAGCGCTCATCATTCATCTGGATAAAGGTCCAAAAAATATTCCGAAAATGCCATCTGTTTGCACCTTACACCGAATACCCATTTAGACGAAGGTGTTTCGATTCATGGAGTTGACAACCTGTCATACCATGTTTATTATCATTTCCGTCCTTTTCATTTGTTAGAACGTGGGAGGGATGCTTCTCCCCAAAATAAGCAAACGACCTTTTAGCCGAGCCCACCAACCTAAGGTCGCATCGGTCACAGGTGCAGACGATAGAGCAAAATGTCTTACTTGTGTGTTCTTTGGCATTAACCATTTTTCATCTCTGGTGTTGGCTGTTGTGACAAATTTCAGTTTGTTGCAGCAGCAATAGTGTCAGGCCATTTCTGAAGGATAAAGATAACTGTGAGCGTATGTGAATTTAACTTTTAAATTGGACAAATCTTTTTTTTTCTTCTTCTTTATTCCTTTTTCATAAGCTTATACTGTCGATTCTCTCTGTAGAGAATATGTCAGAGATTGCTAAAATTTTGCCCTTGTTTGACACATATTTTTGAAATTAAAGTCTAACTACCTTATTATTTTTAAAAGTAAAGTTTCTTAATTTACTATCACGTGTTGAAAAATGTAATATTGTACGCATAAAATATTGTAATCTCAATGCTATTTATATGTCCCTCCCCTCCGGTTTTTAAGGGAGTAAAAAAAGTAGAATTTCCTAAAATTGACTGAAAACGAATTGTTATTCTTGGAAAATGTCTTCTACCGACATTCATTTACTTCATTGCCTTCGAATTTCTCAAACTCAAATTACTGTCAATTAAACGTCTGATATGTTAGAAGTATTTTCGTTCTTTTTTAGAAAATTCATTTCAAATAAAGCTTCATTTTTTGAATATCCACAAGGATGAAATTGAGTTTCAATTTTTTTTTCGAAGTTTCAAAACTTTCTAATTAGTGGCAACGTTTTGCTTTTGTATCAAACTTGTATTTTTGCTTTTACTGAATTCTATTTTGATTTAGTAGATTAAATTTCTGATCTTCGATCTGACATTTTTTGGTATAATAATGAAATGAAGTATGCAATTATACGGAAAATGCGTAGTTGTAAATATTTCTATGTAAAAGGAATACTGCCTTTGTCTTTTAGAATTTCCTTTTGAAAATATTTAACTACTATTTTAATAACAAGCGTGTAAAAATTACTTTCTAATAATCTTAGCATCTAATTACTATAAAATATTTTACGTCTGTTTAAATAACATACATTTAAAAACTTTTTCAAGCTTACATTTTAGTTGTGGGTTACATACTTGTAATTCAATAGGAAAATATTGTTTTCTTATTTTTTCCCCTAAATGTACTTGGTATTGTTCTGTAATTTTTAAATGAAAAAAAAAAAAAACTCAGAATGAATACAATAGTGTTGATTGTAACTAATAATCTGCCATTCCGAAAGAAAAAGATAAATAAAAGATTCTACACCCCCACGAAATCTTCTTCATTTTCTATTGTTCTCTACGCCTTCTTCCCGTTATCTGTCTTCGCCATTTTAGCTCAAATAGTGGCACTTCTCTATTATTATCCGCATTGCGTTGGTGTCAAGA
Organism: Octonoba sinensis; assembly: GCA_038502835.1. Classification (NCBI taxonomy): domain Eukaryota; kingdom Metazoa; phylum Arthropoda; class Arachnida; order Araneae; family Uloboridae; genus Octonoba; species Octonoba sinensis. The sequence continues at coordinate 16,072,179 of CM076599.1, forward strand.
ATGTGAGAAAAGTGTACGGACGTAATTGGGATGCGCTTAGTTCTTACGTTTCATATGTGCCATCTTTTAAAATCTTGATAAGTGTTTGAAGCCGCTGTTCTCAAGCTTTTGTAATAATCAGCACTTCAATCGCCTTTTACATAATTTTATTGTATTTTAAGGCTTTCCTGTTTAGGTGTTGACATATCTTATCTATAAATAACGCGTTTTTTAGTGGTCCTATAAGATAATAATGTACATAAATTTTTAAAAGATAATTCAAAAAATCGATTGTTTGAATTGTTTAGTATTTAAACTTTAGTCATACCGGAAGAAAAAATAATAAAAATAAAACATAACTAACACAGTTACTTAAAAGATAATGCAGTTATTGACTTCAGTGGGAGGGGGGGGGGGGTGAAAAGGGGTACATATCGGTTATTGGTATGAACGAAGCAATTTATTTTGCTCAGAATTACCATGTGGCTAAAACTGAAGAATACGCTATACGAAACTTATTTCTTCCGTTTAAAACTGTTCAAGAATTAATATAAATTTTATCCATTTATAAAAATGGCGGAGAAGGAGACGTCTTTTACCAGGGATGTCTTATTTTGCAAATACGTAAAAAAGAGTGACTCTTTGCTGTCTCATTTCAGAGACAGCTAAAACTTTTCAACAGTTGTTATCAGTAATTGTTTTAGAGAGATGGAATTATTTATTCCTTAATATGATAACGAATAATTTAAGCACGAAAACTAGGAGCTTATTTTCTTTATTTTAGAATGTCTATAATAGTACAATAAAAAAAATACCGTACAATAATTTCAATTTTCAAGAAAAATTCTTGTGAGGCGCATGTGTCTCTTTGTACTCCGTCGGGTATGCCGCTGAGTCATTTGCTTGCTCTAATTTAGTACTACATTCCAAATTATTCGGTTCCAAGTTCTAGATTTTCCCAACGACTATCAAATATATTTGTGACCTTATCAATTATCATATACAAAAACTTATCAACTCGTGTATTATTTTGGGTATTGTGTTTTTCAAATCAGAGCATTGGACTTTTCATTTATTTTTGTGTATTTTTTTAAAACCATCAATTCTGAATCAAGGGAAAAGAGAGGCAAAGCAGGATTTTAACAATATTCTAAATATATACATATTCAAAACAAATAAATTTAGCTGCTTAAATAATTCATAGGGTCTATTATTATATATATCTCTCTCTATGTTATATATATATATATATATATATATATATATATATATATATATATGTATATATATATGGAAAAGAGCGAAGAGATAAACATTCGCGTTCTTTTTACAAAACTCTTAAACCCTATATTTGAGGTGTAAAACTAATAGCCTTATAGTTGCTACAATGAGGAGGAGAGGGTGATAACAAACTTTACAGCTATGTATATATACATAGATAGATAAGCAGCGTAATATGATAAATTAATGTGTCATAAAAATATTTTTCAATTAAGATAATTTGAATGCTTACACGATTGTTTATGTTGGACCATGTCATGTAAGTTTTATTTGCACAACACATAGAAGGTGAAAAATTCTGTTAAATTGCGCTCTGTTTAATAATACGGAAGGAGAACAGTTTTGGAAAGAATTTGTACTTCTTGAAATGAACCCTACTCCCGGAACTTTAAAAAATTAATGGGAAAGCCAATTTTGCTCATCGTCAGCAATAACATTGGATCTTCGGTTGTGTAGCAGAATGAAAGAACTCGGCGTTTTTCTTATGCATAAAGAAATTATTTTATCAGTTGTATTGGCAGGCCATGGTTGTTCAAAAACATAACGTAGCTGAACTTCTAAGAACTTATTTCTTTTGTGTTACGATTGATTGATTGATTGGTTGATTGCTGATGACTAAATTGCTACTATTATAAATCCTTAACTTATTTCAAAAATATTTGCATTTTTTTCTTATTTCAATCAATGCTTAGCTCTTTGACAAATTCAGATTTAATCGAATCGGGTCTTATTTATTTATTTGTTTTTTTTTTTTTTTTTGTTTTTTTTCAATCAGGCACTATAAAAGCCGCTGATTGATCTCAAGATTAACAAGATTAAATTAGTCCTTTTTTGTGTTTTAGTTTTTTGGTTGCGGATTGTTATAAACATCTAAAGGTAAATTTGTCAGTTTGAGTTCGTTTATTTGTTCGGCGCACTGTGTTTAGCTTCGGTTGTGATATAATTGATTATTAACTAGTGAGTGTTTGAAAAACTGAAAAAATCAGCTGTTCTTACATAGCTTATTCTCTCTATTTTCGTTAAAAATCAGATAATTTAAATATTGATCGACGGATATTAAGAGGATATTTATTGACGATATTAAAAAACAGTAAATCAACATTTGAATAAAGGAAAAACTACCTAAAAGAGACTGCAAAGCCACTACAGAAAATTCTCGTAAATTGTGCACGTATGTTAGACATCATTCAAGATAACTTCAGGCGTGGCATATCTATTTCTATATACATAAAAATTAAATTTTTTGGTTTTAGCATATAAAATTTAACTTAATCAATAAATTTTCCATTACATATACACAACGCTTATTCAATAGATGTCTGTCAGAACTCGTCATATTCCTCCTACATTTTTTCTTATAATTAGGACAGTTTTTTTTTTGTTGTTGAAAAGCCATTAAACGTTAGTTTTTGTTGAAAAAGCTTAACATTTTTGCATTCATGACCAAGTTATGGAATTAGCTAGTAAATACCTTAGAAACAAAAAATAAAAATTCCGAAAATAGTTCTGATGTAGCATTTGTGTCTGAACATAATTTTTCATTGGTCATATCAGTGGCGGATCGAGACTCGATTTGGGAGGGGCGATGCAAGCCCTTCGCCTGGGGGGGGGGGGATTAGTCCCCTTCGTGTGTAAATAATATATTTATACTCATGTGTACATATATTGTTGTTTTTTTCTGAAATAAGCAGTACTTTTATTATATCCATGTCCCCCCTCCCCTGGAAAAGTATGGAATGATGGGTCTGGGCGTTTGACTTGCACGTTCAAGCACGTACGAACATAGAAGCTATTTAGTTGCGAGTTTGATTTTTGATCGGTTTGATTGTGATTTACAAATAAAGAGAAAAAAAGAATTACAAGAAAGAAAATAGATTTCCATATATAGACTTCTCCTTTAGTTTTAATACTTTGTTTTCTTATTTGTTTTTTCCTATTCCTTCACGGAATGAAAAATGATTATTATTCGAGATGACATTCTGTTCCAATGTCGTATCGTATAAATTATTGATGAAGTAAGCAATTCAGATTCAATTTATAAAATAAAAATTTAATGAAAACACTCATACTAATTAATGTGAAAAACACGAAAATAAATACATTGGAGAACAAAATATTCAATATTACAGATGAGGGACCCATATGTTATATTGACTACATATTTATTGATAAACAAATGGTTAAAACATATATTTTTTAATTTTTTTATCCAACTAATAAGCTAAATAGATAAAAGCGATAAATAATATCATTCCTATTCAACTATTCAGTAGAGTGGAGCAAGTTAAAATTGTATCTGCTCCAGTTTCCAGTTTGTTCAGTTCAAAAATGCGTTTAACAAAAAGATTTTGACAACACTTTTTTTCCTGAAACGAATTATGAGAAGCTGTTGTTATGTTTATATAAAATGACCTGGTCATAAAATGGAACCGGAAGACTGAATATTATTATTATTCGACTCTTAAAGTGCGAGTACTATTTAAAATGAAACATAAATATGCAAACATTTCATGCAGTCATCTTTAAAAACATTACTTCAAAGTATTCCTCAAGAAACAATGAAAAAAGATAGAAATTGAAAATGTCACGCGAAGAGTAAGCATAAAAACTGCGTGCGAGTTCTACAACAAAAGCCTATTAAAGAGATAAGACAAAATACTAATAATCTTTTACTGCGCTGTACAATGCATCAGTAGCATTTATAATTAGTGAATACTTGAGTTGCACCGTGAGTGAACACCGTTATAAGTATACTCTTCAGGTGGGGAACTGAAAGTAGTTAACTCTTTTTGCATTCAAGATAAACGAAGGATAAATGTCGGCTTAAATAACGAGAATTTCAAACAGTATTTCAGATTCCTATTGAGTCTTATGTTCTTTTGATGAAGAACAAAAATATGCTCTGAAAAAAAAATGGCCAAAAAATGCTCTGAAACACAGTACATTTTATCAAGTGCACCAGACATTCTACTAATTTATTGGAAATCATTTTCCCCTAGTTTTAATGTCAAAAATATTGTCCATACATTATCGTTATAGAGAATAGGAGTAATGGGGGGGGGGGGGGAGTTATTTCTGTCGAAAATAAAAACGTCTGCTGCAATTTTCTTAAAGCGTCAAAACATTTTGAATTTATAACTTCAATCTGGTATTTTATCTACACGTTAAGCGAATGGGTGAAGTTTAAAATTTTTTTAAATATTTTATTTTCTATTGGATGGAATATAACTGAACAATTGATTCAGAGTTTGAAAAAGTGTTCTTAGTTTAGATGCAAAAATTTTATTTTCCGGGTTATTGTTTCTCCAGATGAAAACCGCAGTTGTCTGATAGTAAATGTTTCAGTAAGAATATTTTGATGTTAACTATTTTTGCACTGTTAATACATCTAGAATGTGAACTAATGACGGATACATATGCGGGGGGACAGTTGGGGCGATGCCCCCCTTATCCGGTCTTTGACAAATGAAATGCACGGGAGGGGCAACAGGAGCATAAACCTCCCCTTACCAAATTAGTATGAAATACGAATGGAAAATAAAAGTGTAGGAAAAGAAAGAAACCTAAATTTTTACATAAAACCAAGAATCTACTAACGAGCACAAATTTTATCATTAAGTTTTTGAATAAAAAAAGAAAAGAGAATATCAGTGGAGCACAACAAATTCTTTTGCTCTAGCTCCACTAACTTGTTTAGAGCCAAATTTACTTGCTCTAGCTGCTGGATAAAAATAAATGGTTAAAACTCAAATTACATCTGAAAAACTTAACAAAAGTTAGAAGAATCTCATCCCTAGTTCAAAATTCCAATGCTTATGTGATTCCTTCTAACGTTTCAGAAGATGCATTTCCTAAAATTCTATGGAAATTATTTCATAGTGACAATTTTTAAAAGCACCATATTACTAAAAATTTTCCTGTTTGCTTTAAAAAAAAAAAAAAAAAACTTGGTCTCGAACATACTGCTTCTAACCTACAGATTTTTCAGGAAGTACATATCCTCGAAGTTCAAAATTTTGGCTTATCAATATAATATATGTAATTTTAATTTTTTATCAAATCCCTTCTGGGGGGACAATAATCAGTGCTTTGTTGCCCTACAACTTCTGCGACGCATGTGGACCATCGGTTTCCCTTTCTTTCATGGGACCCGATGATTAAAAGCTAAATTTTTATCCGCACGCAACCCTTTCTTTCTGTTTGAAAGTTCGAAAAGCAGGTGATATTTTTTCATGTTCGCGTGCGAAATAATTTCGTGACTGCCTATTTGATGTTTCCATTGGGGTAGCTTTCTGCTGCTTTTTATAGATGAGCACGTGTGTGTCTGCCTCAATTGGATATTTTTTTTTTCGGTTCCACAAAGAACTCCACCATAAACTTGATTCTGATTTTAGCCCACAAAATTCGACATTCGGCTTGCGATGGAAATCCATCTTTTGTTGTATGTGTTTTTCCCGTATTGGGTTTAGATTGCACAAAACGATTTTTTGTAGCTAAATTAATGATTAAAAAATTGCAGTTTAACGGACGAAGTGTGACAATAATATAGAAAAACTGGTTTGGACGCTGAAAAGATATGTAGTGTTATTACAGGATCTTTGAATTCAAAATCGAGTTAAATAAGGAGTAGGAAACCAACGGAAACAGTAAAGTAGCACACATATGTTTAAGATTCGTACCTAATGTATTTAAATCCTTCATTAATTTTCTTAAGAATTGTAGCCGTTAGTAGTTCTTGTTTATGAATTTTCCAGTTGCTAGACCTCACCAAAATCTCCTGTAAAACCGTTATCCGATAGAAATTATATCGTTTCTTTGAGTAATTGAGTTTAATGATGATCCTAAAAGATTATACTATCCATAAGCTTAAAAATTGCGCTCTTAAAGCTTCAATTAAATAAATTTCTGAGCGATTGGATGAACCGAAAATTAGTACATCAAATAGCATGATAATCTTGAAAGTTTATATTAAAATTAGGAAACGTTACATTGCAGAACATTGTTTTATTTGTATTATGTAAGTCATATTTTATTTATTTTAATAAAGTTTTAGAAACTGCTAAAAATAGACATTTGGAAAAAGATTTATATACAATTACTTTATTACTTACACGTTTTTCATATCTGTGGTTGTTGTACATGTAAGCTCCTTTAATTAGGAGGTAACTTCTAATTATTCGCTCGTAAAGTAAAAGCGGTTCGCTGGAATTTTTGTGATAAATTTAATTTGGTTCACCTAGATTCGAACTATAATATAAATACTTTTCTATAACAAACATTAATGATTCCAAGTGCTATTTGTGGTGAAGTGTTTTCGGGAGGAAACATATTTCTGTTTAAGAATATTTATTTTCTCTTAAGAACCTAAACCTTTGTAACAAACAATTACGTCCAATACATGTTATTACATCTTAATCCCATTTTAACCTGAAAGCTAATTGAATCATCTCGCTTAAAGAGGGAGCGCACCCGAAAAAAAAAAAAATACCCCGGTAGTTGCTATTTTTTCTGTAAAATGTATTACCTCTAGACTTCAATCTACACACGTGTTAGAAGCAAGAAATAATAGATAGTCGTGACAGGAAAAAATAGTACTGTGAATTGAGCATTTAAATGAACATTATGTGTCTATTAAACTTAATAAATAAATAATTGATTCATATGTATAGTTTCAACATTTGCTCATACTTCCGTAAAATTGTTCACGTGTTTCGAATGTACAAACTCATTAGCTTCTTCTTATCTTCCCGGACGAAATTCTAACCTGACCTTGAAATTAGGATTTTGACTTGAATTTTGTAGAGCAGTCGTGAACATAAGCACTCACCCATGTCGCTGACTCCTCGGTAATTAAGGAAAGTCAAAAAATTACTGTAACGTTCTGTAAGAAAGAATAAAATATTTTTTAGGAACAGACACTATGCTGAAGCCAGTGCTTATTTGAACTGAGAAGATTTAGTTACTTTTCTTTATTTTTTAATTTTAGAATTCTCTTAGTATTTTTCCTTTACAAAAATGTTTATGAAGCGCGCTAAATGCTTACATAATCACATGTTATGACTAAATTAAAAGAAAAAAACTTCTGCAAATGTGTACTAATCTATGGCAATATTTCTTAAGAAGTATTTGGTCAGTATTAAATTATTACTGTATCTTTTATGTAGTTTTGTTACGGCTTAGAAGTCAAATCTTTTTTCATGTCTCAAGAACCTAATTTCGCTCCAGCTTTTTCCGTCTCAAACATTAAATTAAAACCTAATTTGTTTATGGCTAGCTTTTTCTTCCCAAAAGAGGCCGAAAAAAATATGTAGATGTAGATTTTTTTTCCCAAAAGTGTTAATATTATAATATTTGTAAAATTGTGTAAATTAAAAAGTTTATTGGATACTATAAATTAAAATTATAATTTTCTTAAATCTATGACAGACTGAAAATTTCACATAATGTTTCAACGTCAACATAACCTGATATCAACAGAAACATAAATCATACTATTTATTCAGTACTCTATGTGAAGTAACTGCACAAACAAAAGTTAATTGACCTTATGTACGAAAGAAGGGTTCCTTTTCAAAAATGTTTCTTGTTGTTTTTGAAGAAAAATAAAAGGAAAGAACTCTGCTCTTTTTATTAGAATTTTCAGAATAGGGTTCTTTTATATTAAAAAATGCAAGAAATTAAATGGAAAGTCAAAATGTTAGCACCAAAATCCAGTTTTCGTCGCTGAAAAATTCATTATAGCTCGAATAAAACAAACAAAAAAAAAAAAAAAAAAAAAAAAAAAAAAAAACTAACAGAAACCGTTGTTTAGTTTTCTTCGTGAAGTGTCTTCATTTTCCATAAACTTTCTTTGGAAATCATTATAACGGACTTGTAACTGTACTGAAGTAAAATAAGTTAAATACATCTTTTGAACTCCTGTCTCTTACTATATATCTATTAAAAACTATATTATTTTCTCAATTTTTCGTGAAAAAACATTTTAAACATTGTATATTTTTAACTAGAAACATTTGTTTTTATACGTATTCTTTCTATTCAATAATCATATTTGTGTTCAATAATCTATCAAACCATTCTTTTCAGGCATCTTCCGAGAAAAAAGAAAAAGGTTTTACAGTCTTAATTTCTATTTAAACGTTTTTTTTTAATCTTTTTTGCTAAATCTTATTTTATCAGTTTCATTGAAAATATTTAGTTATCTAAAGAGAAAACACGGGCCTCTTTTTCTTCTGTGGATCTTTATAAAGCCTTAATTTATCTTCCCTATCAGCAACGAACTTTGTTTTATATTTTACTATTCAAGACCATCTATCCCCATCAGGAAAATTGCCTCTCTTCTTCTGAATTCTAAGTAGATGTCTTTGAATTGGTAGATCTAGGGTTTTCTGTTTTGTGTTTTTCTTCTTCCATCTTCCTTTGGCATTATAGGGATTTTTACGGCAATGTGACCATTTTAAACAGCCAGTTTTTGTCATTCCTGAGACAAAACCTTGCACTTAATATTCTCGTTCCAGTTTTGTAGAATATAAATTCGAAAATGACACTTCAATCTGATATGCAGAAGAAATTTTAGATATTTACTAAATACTATATTTGTGCATGCTTTGGATGGAAGTAATACTAGTCAAATTTGTAATAGTAGGAAAAATTGCTGATTAAATGCGTTTGAACCCATAATTTGTTTTAGAACTCGAATGCATAATGAACTTTTCATAACGTACTCAAAAAGCAAGAATAATTTTCTTACAAAAAGGCTTTTACCCCCAAAAAGTGTGTGCAATAATTTACTATTCTTTCAAATTTTGTAATGTTTCAGTTTCTTTTGAATTTCCGTTGTATTCCGTCTTTAGAGTTTGTACTAGGTAAAATCTTAGCACAGTTTACTTTACGTGTTTTCCCCTCGTTTAATTCCATGTTAAAAGCATCCCTTTTTTTCACTTTTCTAATTAGTTTGCTCAACAGGCTTCTTGCAGTGAGAACAGGTCTAATAATTATACAACTGGTATTGTGCGTTACTATAGTACCTTAAAGATTATTTAACTCCAAAATATCTTCGTTCCAGCTTCAATGAGTTTAACTAAAACAAGGGGAAAATGTCTATGTACAGGTCACGAAAATGTTGCGTGCGTCGCGACCGTACCCCAGCCACACACACACGGAAGTCATCGGATATCCAGTGTAAAACAGGTTTTTGAATATCTGGAATCCGATCCTGCTTCTGCACGAAATACTCGGTTATCCAGCTTGTTTGATTTTTAAAATTGAATTAATTAAAATGTTTTGAAAATATATTTGAGTTACAAACTTATTACGCATTCGGAAGTTGTGATATCTTTAAACAGAACTTACAAGTTTCAAACATCAGAGCCGGATATCCGATATGCGGCAGTATCCGCTGTATCACCGAACGGTCCCGAAAATGTCACAAAAAAGTCACGAAATTTCACTTTTGAAAATCTGTAGACACCCTGCGTGCTGTGAATATTGTTTTATTCTTTAACAGATTCTAGTGTTGAATGGAACTGTTTAGTATCGTAGGATAGTGACAACATTGAATCATTTGAAACCATTCCCAAGATCTAAAATCACATGCGTAAAGTCCGCTCCAGGCCACTGCGACCTTCTTTTGTTTCATGACCTGGGTTGGGGTGAAGATCTCCCACTCAAAGACGAGGAATTTTAGCCCTAATGAATGTGACCCATAAACAAGTGAATCTATTCATAATGTGTTATAAAATAAACATTGTACGCACGAAAATGTCTGCATCGTCTTCAAAGAAGGTTTTGACACAAATATACTTGTTCGCATAATAATACAGTACAGCAAACAAGCGAAACATTGTTTCTTAGAGACATTGACGAATGAAGAATTTGTGGATTGTCATCTGCATATGGAAATCTTGTCTGTAGAAGTAAATAACGGTGACAAAAGTTGTACTGCCATACTCCCGCTCATATCTACACTTTACTCCCAATCCGGTCCCCCAAAACTGTATTTCAAGGAAAAAACCCCCTCTAAGAAAAAGAAACTGGTTTCAAATTGACAAGGGCGAATTGTAATGTCAAGAAGAAATAACAAGATGGAATGTTGTATTAATACTTTTATTAGAATGAAAATAAGAAACAAAATTAATTTCAAAATCTTTTCAAGGAATGCTTTTAATTTGAAAATCAGTATAAGTAAAGATCAGTAATTAAGTACATCAAATTAAAAAAAATCCATGGAACATTGCAGACGTATTTTGCTTTCAGAATGAGCGAAATTTCGAATTCGCCTCCGTTGGATTCCATTGTATTTCAAACGCTTCAAATTACCTATTTGTTTATGTAACTGAGAGGGTTTGGTTTGATCAGAGGAGACGGAAAAATTTTGTGTAACTACTCCGATGGAGTGACAATTCCTTTTGCGTGTGCTCTGATCTGATATGGTCGTCTAGTCGATGTCATGCTTGCTTAAACAAGACCTACAGATTAGAGCAGGGGTCCCCAACCCTATGCCCGCGAGCACCATGGCGCCCGTCGTTCGGTCTACATGCGCCCGCTGCTTATGCCCAACAATAAAATATTTAAGTTTTCCATTTTAAACTAGAGAATATTTAGAATCTAGGAATAAAGGGTCAGAGTATATGAATAACCCTATAATGATAAATGACAATGAATATCATAAAATCAAAATATAGATTACGGCTTACAGATTAACACCGTGACGATTGTTTGCGAGCAGGAATTTCATCATATTCTCCCAATTATGAAGCGCTGGTCAATGAAATGCAATGCCAAAGATCACATTGACTGTATTTTATAAATTATTTTTATACTTCGAATGTTTTGCAAGCAATTTAGCTATCATCTATTTTACACAAGAATATTAATACTAATTATATTCATATGCTAAATTAATTTTTCAAATTAAATTTTTCGTGCATTATAGGTGTGTATTATTAACTATGTCCACCAACTATAAAATTTTCTCGAAAAAATAAATGGTGCCCGCCATTCGACCGATATTCTAGTATGTGCTCTTAAGCACAAAAAGGTTGGGCATCCCTAGATTAGAGGCTAAATTTTGAAATTTAACCACACTCCTCGCCTACTTTGGACTCCGAGCTTGGGCAGCACCACTGATTTTCAAAAGCTAGCACCACACATACGTTAGCTCTTCCTCTCTCTGTTTTATATGAGAATGCGTATATATAAGCATGGTATTAACTTTAATCATTTCTGTTTCTTAAAGTGTAGATGATATTTTTTTTTTTTTGAATGCGACGTGATAAAAATAAATTTCTTTTGTAAGCATTTCGTTGAATATCTACTTTCAGGAAGGAAATCATTTTCACCATTATTTCGATTTATAGAAGTGATACGATCATGCAACTATTTTAAATGTACATCTGCTTTCCTAACATCATTTGCGGTATCATACAACTCAACCATTCGAATTGTTTTACTTTAAAGTTCATTCATCTTCACTTGTTGGCTACATGCTTTCTCTTTCTTATGAATAGTAGAATCGTCAGACATTTAGTGTTCCATGACGTCTTTTTTTCTATTAAAATCTGATGCTCTTACTCCTATTCTTGCTCTTGAGACGTCTCAATTTCTTAGCTGCTCTTAATTAGAGTTTCTTTTAATGTCATGGATTTCTATCCCGATTTGCTTCAGATGGTTTTGAGTTTTCTGTTGACAAAAAGTTGTGTGTAAAATAACAATTCTTTATATAATAGTTCTTTTATGTGTACACTTTGGGCTACTATTCATAGTACTATTGCATCCAGTTTCAAACTAGGATCTTCGTACAAATGCGAAGCAAGGTTTCAGTGTAAACGTTTAATCAAATTTATTAGAGATTAGAACGAGGGGGAAGGGTATCAAAGTTTCTGCGTACTTGTTATTTTTTGCATAAAAATCATGTGTGTAAGTATAATCTATTAATTTTCAGTGAAATTATATAACATATTTGCTGGAAAAGATTTTTTTATGTCTGTTCCCTGCAACACATTTCTTTGATAGTTCTTTTGCATTGCGTTTCAATTATAACTAATCTTTTTTTCTTTTTCTTTTTTTTTTTTTTTTTGTAAAGAGGCAAATCACGCATATCTTTTTTTTATTTACCATAAACACAATTTAGTAAAAATCATTCTGTTACTTAAATGCACTGTAGCACATTCTGGGGTTGAATGCTAATTTATTGACTGTCTGCAAGCATTTGAATTACCATTACAATTAAAACAATTGTATTTGGACGTGTTTTTACTTTGAAACATTGACAAACTTTCCTTCCCAAAAAAATAATATTTCTAAATATTTGAAAATACTATTCTTTTCCATAAAAAGTACATTCTTCTAACGATGTCTTATAACAAACTGTGCAATTCGAAATTCGTCCGTGTTTCTAGTTTAAAAAAATCTTGAATTTTCCCCCTCCCCGCTTTTTTTCATTTATCATTACCGTAGTGTTGAATCATATATATATATTACGGCAAATCTCCGAAATCGGAGAATGTTCGACAATCACCGGTGATTGTCGACATTCTCCAATTTCGGACATACGCCGTAACATATATATAAAATTCGGTGGGAATACTAAACCGTTGAAAATAATGGAAAACTTATGATTATCATGCCCCTGCTCTTTATTGCATTTTTAATTCCCTTTTTTAAGCACGTAGTAATGAATAAATTCTTTCTAAAATTAAAATAGCTATTCTTTGCATGAGTGTCCTTTATTTTTCTTTTAAAATCTTACAAAATATGCGCATCGTAGTTCGAATGATGAAGCACGTCAGTTCGAATAACGCATTTATTTCGCGAAGTAGAAACCTAACCCACTGACTTTTTGCACGATATTTCGATCAGTCTCCATCTCTAGATATCTGCTGCACTTTCTAAAAATACAAAATATCAAAGATCCTGACGATGCGGTGGCCTACCTTAAGCTAAAGGTCAAATGTTCGGCATTTGCTTTACCCACGCGACATTTCATCAATCGCAGTAAAAATGAAGTTTATCACATATCAAATTGCCTCTTAAAAAGACTTTATCCTAAACGTGTGGGTGTTGCATCAGGCAAACGGCGGATAAAAGTTTTGAAGAAAGTGCACTCGGGGTTGACCTTTCTTTGTCGATGTTGAGGAAAAGTTGTTTCCTTTTCTTGAAGGTGCTGAAGCTGAATCGTTACTTCGTCTAACTTTTTCTGCTGCAAATAAAATAAGCATAAAATAAGAATATTTTTAAAAGGGTTTTTGTGCAAGATGAAGAAAAGCATGAACAAGGAAAGACTTTGTTGTGATATGTATGTTAATTACCCGTATGGATTTTATGGCTATTTACAGTATGATCTTGCTTTACATGTTTACGACGGAACTGAAAATATGTCTTTAAAAAGTGCTGGTATGTTTGTTACATTGAGCAATCGTCCTAGAAATTGTTGTGACTTTAAAATTGATAAAAGAATTATGCGATCGAGGGTTTTCTAAAAAGAGAGAATTAAGGTAATTTTGAAACATAGGCCATGCCCATTTGGCATTTTAGAAAACAGGACATTATGATTCAATGCAAAACGTTGGTGCAGTATAGTTCTGATAAGATGACGACTGACCTTTAAGGATGGAATTTCTTCTTGAGGAGAACAAGCAGATAAGAAAAGGAACTCTTAGATCTGCAGAGCAGATACGTTATTGGGAAGATAAACATATTTTCCTCACCCCTATTTTAACAAACGGAATCGTTTAATACTTCTTCCATTGGAGTCCAAGTCGTCAGAGCCAAACTAGAAACCGCATTTGTTGTCAAGAAAACGAGACAGTTAGTGCAATGTTTTGAAGTACTTCCTTTTTCGATCGATTTCGTTTTGTAAATTGCGAAGTCATTTACAGCAAACTATTTTTACTGCTCTTTAGTGATGATTTTATGACGGAAGGCAGCAACAAAAAAAATCCTTCCCTCTAGACCTACGCCTGCGCACTGTGTAAAAATCTGAAATATTGAATCTGAAACAGAACCTGTGTGACGGGTTTTTGCTGCTGCAACTTTTGGTCAAAAATTAGGTCGACAGTGAAAAAAACTTTTTAAGCTCAAATATTAAGCAAGTATCAATAGACGAAATTAATGAAAATTTTTACAAAAGATCAATGTATAGCAAAAGGTCCAGTAAAATATACAGCACACAGTTAACATATCATAAAATACAGTAAGTTACAAAATAAAAATTAAATAACTGACATCAATAAATCATTATTTAATCATTATATAAATAAGTGATTTCTGGACATTATTTTTGGGTTTTTCTTTTTATTGTATTCTTCTCAACATCGCAATGAAAAATGATTTAAGCTGAGGAATTTTTTCTTCAGTCATTAAAACATAGAAAATTAATCACATTTTTATTGGTGCGCTCAATTTGTATTATAACTCCTATGTAGTACTGTCAGTTTATCTTTATCCAAAGTGCTAATAAACAGTTCTTTCTTTGCAAAAAATAGTGAAAGAAAACTTTAAAGCAAAATTCTCTTTAAAAGTTTCAGTAGTGATTGTTCTACTATCTTTTGATACCATTTTTTTCCCTTACATAAAAGGAAGTCATTAAAATGATTTCGTACATAAAAATTAATTTCGCATAAAGGCACAGAGTACGCCAACGCAACAACCTTAATCCACAAAATTGCTCTTTTTGCCATTTAGTAAATAAGAATGAGCCAAGTTTCAAAATTCCATTATTGTGATTGGATGCGAGCGAAACGTACGACCTTGATCTTCGACGTTTAACATATCGCTAATTCGAACATTTATATTGCGCGCGAAATATCGACCTTAAAAGGAAACAATAAACCTTTCTCGATGGAAACTCAGTCTTAATAGCGTTCCCTGTTTCCCGATATCTACTTATTTGTTCTAATTTATTCTTCCTTTTTCTTCATAGGTTTCGAAAAAAAATTTCACTGCCAATATTTATGGCTACAAGATCTGATAATCTAATAAAATTAATGGAGTAGGAAATCCAAATTCTTCCTCAAGACCTACTAAGTATTAAGTTTTTTGAATCATTGTTTGGTTTCAAATCACATTATACCTGGCCCTAATAAATGTTTTGCATTAAAAAAAACATGACCTTATTTTTCGCGGCTGGAATTTATTTCTTCCCGAGTTACACATTTTATCGGACTGTTTTTCAAAAGTCCTCTCGGGATGTGAACTTAATGACTTGTTTTGATTATGTAAAGTAGATTTCAGTTTATTAACTTTTATTTTAAACATTCTGTATGCATACATTGTATTATCCGTCTATTGTACAAGCTAGTTTTTCCCCCGCAAATGTTACGAATTATGTAAAAAATCCACTTATTCGATTATTGTTAGAACAAAGATCTATTTACATTTCATATATGAACCCTTCATGGAATTTTAACCAAACGATCAAATCCAAAAAGCCGTGCTCACAGAAAACTGTGCTTGCAGAAAATAGCCGCTGTGCTTACAGAAAACCGTGCTTTTTATGAAAAAGATTCTTTCTTTCAAGGAAGTAACGGGACACTCACGCTGTAATTTATTATTACATCACTTGGTTAAAAATGATATCGAAAACTTTATTTCAAACGGACATGCTAAGCATCTTTTTATTCTATCAGCTACTATCAGAGATGAAAAAATCAGCATTTGGATGAAATCGTTTTAACTTATGAATGTTTCATATGTTATTGTTGCAGGAATTAGTAATTAGCCTGGATAATAAATAGGCCAACATGCCACAGAACATTTATAATTTTGGAATATTGTAAAGTGCTGTGTTAAAAGATTTTTTCCTTATTTTGAATTTCAGGAAATGCCTCGCTATTTGTATATTAAATTTATAAATTCGTTACCTTTTTTAATTTAAAGCAAATATGAGTTATACTCATCAAAAATGTATATCTTATTGCATAGTATCGTATATTTGTCACATGAACTAGCTTGTAAACTAACTTTACAGGTGTTAAGGTATTAAAAATTGCAAAAACATCTTTTTTTTCCTCAAAAGATCAAATAATCCGTTTTTATATTTAATTGTGCTAACCAACGAAATATGCATGTCACATGTTGATTAACTATAATAACTTCACTCAAGATTAGACCCCGAACAGTTACATGCCAATCAGCAATAAATCGAAAATGGTTGCTAACGTTTTCTGATCGTTTTAAGTTGACCTTTTGCCAAATGACAGTTATCACACGATGTTAGCATGGCACAACGTTCTGGTTACCTTTACGACTCAATTTATTCAAAAAGGGAAATTTTATTCCTTTCTGCATTTAAAAATTTACAGAAAAAAATGCGTATTTTTGAGAAAAAAAAATTATGAAGAGGGTTTTATATTGTTTTAAGAGATTGAACACTAAGTTCTTTCAGTTGAACCTATACCGATTCATAAAAATAGAATTTCAAAAATTTTGTGTTTTAATTTTTTTCTTCAAACATTCCACAAAAGAATATAAAAATCTCTCGATTTGAAAACTTTTCTCCCATTGCGCTTTGAAAAGACTTTCTACTAACGGGTCAAAAAAAAAAATCTCTGAGGCAATTAGTTCGGACTCTAGGATGACGAATGCTAAAAATGACATAAAAGGTTTTTTTTTAAATTAATTTACCTGAAATCGGAGCCAAAGGTGCGCATTATCGGCGAAAACTAAACACGTTACAAAAAAATGTCATCTCTGTAGGCATTACCGTTTTCTCAGCTCCCACCGCTACAAACAAACACTCACACATAAAATTCTTATTTGTTTTTGTGTATTATATCTAATGTTATTACTAATGTTATACTTAATGTTATAATTATCTAATGTTATACTTAAATGTCCTTAAGTATTCATAAAAATATTTATGACTATAGTTAACCTTCCTGGTGTCAAATCTTCTAATTAAGAGTGTTTCAATATTTCATCGAATTTTTTAACTGTTTATTTTCTTTAAAATATTACAAGCATTGAGTAGTAAATATTTACTGTTGTGGGGAAACTAAATACGAGAGAACAAAGTTGTCACTCACAAATCAATAAGTAGTATTCTGCGTTCACATGTTTCAGGGCTACAAGGAAACGTGAAAAAGTTCAGAGCTTTAGGAATTTTTAGCTTCATTATGGTTGCTGCTTGTGTCTCGATGTTCAAAACGCTTTTGCAATGAAAATTTTGCGAAAAAGCTGCAATGTCTCTTGCAACCCCTAGTAAGTGTATGCAATATCCTGTGCAATTTGTATATTACAATGTTGTTTTCTCACATTAATTGTGAGAAATTTGCAATGAGATTAAAAACAAATAAATAATATTAATTTAAAAAAGAAACTCTCATAAACAATCAATACTGTTTTGTCTCTAATGATCTATGTTTTAAAAAATCAAGCTATTTTTGTTTCCAACGTTTAATTGCTTTTTCTTTTAATGTAAATTAAATAATTGGCGACCAATTCTAAAAGTGAAAAATATAAAAAGGTTTTTTAAGTACTTCTATTGTTTGCGTATGACCCTCAGTACACAAAATGTCTTGCAAAAAATCGATGTCATTGCTTAGTATTGTCAAAACGTCAATAACCTTGCGCCCCAATCAGGCTGGATTTAAAAAAATCTAGTAATTCATTGCCGTTTGAGACAATGCCCAAAAGCAGAGCCTAATAGAGAAAATGACAGGTCTAGAAAAGGTAAGGAAGCCATTCAGTGATTTTTCACTTCTGTGTGCCCTACTTTTGTTTTCAGCGTTTTAAACAAAAATGGCGAATGTTTCGTGTGATAAATCGGAACTTTACGTTCGAACTTTACTTTGCTTCGAACATAGTGTCTCAAATCACTTCGCCTATTAGACTCATGTGACATAGAAATTTAATCACCCAGTGGTAACGTTAATTGAATTCTTTAATCGACTGACCTAAATGAATCTTTTCGGTGGGATAATTAGGTTTTTTTTTTCTTGTGAATGAAATGAATGCCACCCAGATTATGTTTCAAGTGTTCTTTACCAATTTCTTCATATTGTAACCTATTTTCCTATGCTGCGGACAGATAATAATGCATCAAACTTGACTTGAAGCTGTCTTGAAACACCATTTAAGACAGAAAAATTAATTTAATTAAAATTCATTTGATAAAGAAAATGTGCCATTTTATAATAAAAATTACTATTATTATAAAATCAAAGATTGTTAATGCATCATTTTATGAACAAATAAAAAATAAATCGTTCCAATGTATTTCAGAAAAATGTGACATTTAATTATTCAAAATTAATTGAGTGAAAATGTCATTTTCAATGTAAGGAAACATTTTAACGTGATTTAAAAAAAAGCAATTTATAATTAAAAAATTGTTTGATAAAATCTATATTAGTTACATGGATCAGCGTCTCCCAATCATGTTTTCCTGGAATCCTAGAGTACCGCGAAACTTTGTTTAGTGTTCCTTTAGTAACTTTAATTAAAGTTAATTGAATGTGGTATCATGTTTTTAATCCCATGTACTACTTCTAGTAACTGTTGAGACATTTCTTCAGTGATAAGGAGTTATAAAATATCAATTTTTCCTCGCTTATCCGAATGTTATTTTTTGAACTGTTAAATATTAAGCAAAAAAATATTCAAATCAAGAAATTAAAGATGCGACTTAAATGTCTTGGCAAAGTTTTTCGAATGAAATAAAGTATGAAAAAGAGAAAGTTCTAATTTAGTAACTCCCTCAAAAAAGTATTGGAAGTCATACTTTGAAATGAATACGAAGTACGTTGACTTGTTTTGTATATTTGTTGAATTTAAAACTTAATTAAGACTACACTGAGTTATACTATTCATTATTCCAGATTTTGATAAATGTTTAAACTCTTTAGTATTAAAATTGAAAGGGATTCCTGATCGTTTTTCCATTGTTATTGCTTTAAAAAAAAATCTTTTTTAAATGATAGTTTTTTACTTACGTTGATCTTCCGTATCGTTAAGGGAAATATGCGTTTCATCCCACGCTCTTCGTATTACACAAACAATGAGGATTACTTAGAATTGTAGGCCATATTTTAAAATATATCCTTGACTGCGATATTACTTATTTTCAAATATCATTTTTGTTTTTATTTTACAAATAATCTTGATAGTTTTGATGTTATAGAAGTTTGTTTTTTGACCTGAAAGTTTTATAAACACGTTGTGTGATGTTGGAAAGATATTTAACATTGTATGATACGATATATCGTAAAACAGTAACGTTATATCGTTCTACAAATAATTAGAAACCATAGAAACATGAAAATAACTGAATCAAACTGGTTGAATTTATTTCCAGTTATTGTTTTACTTCCTGTGACACGAACTCTGAAAAATACAGAAAAACCAACACGTTGTTGTATATTTTCTTCTTGCTCATTCGCGACAAGGTCTGAAATCAATATCAGACTTTATACTATCTACTGTATTGGACGACAAAACTCTCAATTTTTAAAAATCATTCCTTAGTTTTAGTAGATTTTAATTTCATTTCTGATTGCTATCGATTTTCCTTACAAAGCGCTCTTCAAATAAAATTGCAACATGATTCTTTTCAATTATGATTTTCATTCCGTAACCGAAATTAACTTTTTGATTCTCCCTTTTCTGTGCATTTCTTTTAGCATCGCAGTTATAAAGGAGAACTTTCGGTATAAAATGTCATCCCAATTAAATTCATAATTCGAGCATTTCATATCTTTGTTACTGTATGTATGAAGGCCTTATTGGAATAGTGGTCCTACGCAATGTTTGTATTCTTTGAGATGCGGAACCTCTATGTCCAGCGAGTTTAACTATTCTGTGGTGGATATACTTGGGATTACGACATGACGCATAAACATAAAGGTGCGTCTAAAGTTCTACCATCAACCGAAGCGACATGCTTGGCAGTGTGCTAAGAAGAATCTATTCATGTTGAAGGGAAGAACTATTGGTATAACGAATGTACCGTTTTTATTCTCGTTTTAGTTCGTTTAGCATACTTGATTTCTTCCGAACTGATGCTATGTGCCAGTTTATAACTTTAGTTGCTTTCAACAAACAAAGAAGCGAACATTATGTTTCGCTTACTAAATAAACGCACCTGCAAAATGAACTTCCCTAAAACTCGAATGGATTCGCTCTTTTTTGCCATGCGTAGAAGCTTTCTAATGTCAAAAGTCCGTGGTCGAACCGTAACTCGATTTTTTTTATATAAAATGGAGTCGGACATTATTCAAATAAGATCATCATGGGGTACAATGTTTTGTTTTAAGCTCTTCGTTGTGGTTTATTCAAACTGGTTGTTACTAATTGCCTATTTATAATTTAGGTTATTTTTTCTTCTCCAATATCTGGATAATCTTTTCGTATTTGTTGCGTAATGCAGGACGTATGTGTATGATGTCGTCCCTGCCTAATCTTTTAGGTCACAGCCGAAAATGTTTTGTTCGTATTACTTTACTTTAATCCTGTGATGTATGCGACAGCAATAATCCTGAGGCAACAATGGTCTTAACGCTGCTTTGATAAGGAGCACTCCTTTGTATTATTGTGATGAAACTATCCGTTTTCGGCACACGTTGGTTAGTGTTCTATATCAAACTTATATTGCATTTCAAATATTTAAAAATTTTTTGCTTCAAGACTCGTATTCAAATGTTATGGGCCATCAGCCCTCGATACAATGTCGCCCGCATATAAGATCACCTGCATATAAGGTCCCTTTTCTCAAGCCCAGCTCATTGAACATCAAATGCGTATGAATCGGTTATAAGGTAGCCTCGCTTATAAGGTCATTTTAGTTGAGTCCTGAGGGGTGACCTTATATCGAGGTCTGACTGTAATTGTTTTTATAAACTCGTTGTTTATTCTACCGTTGGACCCAATGGAAGCGTTCGAGAAAAGGGTGCTGAATTTATATAAAAAAGAACAAAAAATACTGTGAATTTGGGAATTTGTTGTACATTCCGGATAACTAGTTGTTAATAAAAGAAGTACTTCAGAATTTTTATCAGTTCCGCGTCCCTGTCGAATTTATCGTGTGACATTTCAGTAGCAACACTTGCAAAAGAAAATATTACCAAATATGTAACACCCAACCGTTGTTTAACTAAAAGCAATATCTTTCCTAAGTTTTGAATCGTTATTCCATCAACCAACAAACAAAATCTTTTGTTAATGTAACAAATTTGACTTACGGCATCAAAATCAACTATTAATTTACGTTAAACGTACCAATCAAACTCTCATTAAAGCAATTGTCAAACATTTATGCAGAATAGATAATTAGGAGTTATCACAAAAAGCTGAAACCTATATACTTTTATTATTTTATTTATGATGATGAATTCAAATTATTATGTCTTTGTTTCAACGAAAATTTGGTAGTTAAATACTTTTAGTTAAGCAACGGTTGGGTGTTAGATATTTAGTAATATTTTCTTTTGTAACTTGCTACGGAAATGTCACACGATAAATTTGACAGGGACGCGGAACTGCTAAAAATTCTGGAATACTTCTTTTATTAACAACTAGTTATCCGGAATGTACAACAAATTCCCAAATTCACAGTACATTTTGTTTTTCTTTTTGATATAAATTCGGCACCCTTTTCTTGAACGCTTCCATTCCTCCAAGGGTGAATAAACAACGAGTTTATAGAAACAATTACAGTCAGACTTCGAGATCACCCCTCAGGACTTCACTAAAATGACCTTATAAGCGAGGCTACCTTATAACCGATTCATACGCATTTGATGTTCAATGAGCTGGGCTTGAGAAAAGGGTCCTTATATGCAGGGTGATCATATGAATTAATGTAACCTCAATAAATATAAAAAGAAGCACTTCAAACCTTTTGCGTGGTCGATAAATTACAAGGAAATTTGCATTGATTAACCCAAACATATGCAAGTGCAAACTGCATCCAAATTAATTTTGTTACCTTAAAATTCGTACATTTCTCACTAAAAAAATGCAAAACTGACAGTTTACGGTTCGGTCCAAAATATCTATTTCATCAAAGAAACACGAAAATTTTTGTTGCCTATGAAGAATAAAATGATATATTAATGTAAGTTTTACAATAAATTATGGGCGCATTAAAACTATTTTCTCGTCGACGTTCTTTAAGACTCTTGATGTACAATTTACAAAGGCTTTTAGGCGTAAATCATCAAATCGCTCGAAATAAATCTTGTACGAAAAATGAACCATTTGTCAAATTTAATTCTTTGACATGCGGGAGGAAAGAAGACTTTGAAGAGCGAAAGAGATAACTTGTTCGAGTGACAGTTTTCTTTTTCTTATTTTTACGCTGTCGATAATGAAACGAAATTGCAAGAGTAGAGGCCGAGAAAGTATGTATGAAAGCTATCACGTCGCTAATCAGTGTCACTTTTCTTTTAAAATTAACTGCGAAAGGGTAATTGTTCTAAAGGCAAAAAGAATCTAAAGAAGAAAAAATACTTATGCCTTTTTCTTTCATGAAGATGATGAAAAAGGGAGAAAGACAACACAGAATAAAAAACGAGGCCAGCAGTAACTGTCGCCAGAGGGCGCTCGAGCCGATCTCGGCCGCTGGCAGTGTAGTAAAAATCCATCTGTGTTTGTGAGTTCAAAGCGGATTTCGAAGCTTGTTCGGGCCTCGAAGACAACCCGATGCTGTTGTTGTATCGCCGAAAATGTGCGATGCGAGTGATGTCGTACATTTTTGTTTCTTTTAGAGTTTCGTGTAGTTAGCTTCCTGTGTAAAGCAAGTTGTATTCAGAAATATTTCGCAAAGCAACTTATTCTTTTTATGCTCTAAGTTCGTAGTGTACTCATTTTAAGAAAAATTTACCGTGAATGTGGATATTATGTGTACTTAACAAAATATGGGATGTTTCTTTCCCCTAATACATTAGATTATGGCTTCATATTATCATTGATTAGGTTCTACATTCAAAGCATTTAAAAAAAATCAATCCATCTTCTTCGCCTGTTGTGCGTTTGTCTCTTTGCTATTCAGAATTTTGTGTAAAAATATATGCCCCGTATGCAAAATACACTTAATTTGGAACAAAAGTGAAATCTTTTCTGTCGCTTCTAAATCATTATGAACAACACGTGGTCGAAAGTGTCTGCTTTGTTGCATAAGCGAAGATCAGAAATTGCATGTAAAGAGAAGTGATATTTTTTCATCACCACAACAATGTTCGGATTAGACAAGGAGGCTGTGTTTTACCAGGAGGCAGTGTATGTAACGTCTCCCACATCCTGCATCGGAGATGTTTCCAACCATTGCAGATTCGAATCTCCCTGTGCCAGTGGAGTTCCCAGAAGTCGGATGGCGAGAGATTATTTGCAACCCTTCTCTCCTTACGGAAGATATTACCTTCGGGTAACTGCTAAACTTGGATCAAGGTGAGCTTTTTGTTTCTGC
The DNA here is from genome assembly GCA_038502835.1 of Octonoba sinensis. Lineage (NCBI taxonomy): Eukaryota > Metazoa > Arthropoda > Arachnida > Araneae > Uloboridae > Octonoba > Octonoba sinensis. The sequence goes on from CM076599.1 coordinate 16,095,841, forward strand.
TGATATGCCGGTATCTTCACTGGATTTTGAACCGTTGATGAAAGCATCAATAGTTTTCTTACTGAATTGGTAGTTCGGTGTTCTAAGAGCCCTTTTTTCTTGTCCAATATTAGTATTGTGAGAACGTTCTTTGTCCTATTGAAATGTGAGTATCTTCACTACTTATTTGTAAATACTAAATGGTAATTGAGCCGCTGATAAGCATCGATAATTTTCTTACTGTGGGTATTCTATGAGATATTTATTTTTTATCCAGTTGTTCTAGTGTAAAAATGTGACTCGTCCTAATGAGTTTCATATCATAGATTTTTAGACATCCTTAAAATACGATCATGCAGTGGCAGATTGAGAGGGGAGGCGGTGGGGGCCGTCGCCCCTCCCCTGATGAACACCTGAAGAAATTATAAGCACACTGTTAAAATGAAGAATTTAAAAAAATACTTGAGATACCTAAGCATCTTAATTACATAATTTCTAAATGTTTGCTTAATATTTTGTGATTACTTGCATATTCATTACTAATTTTAGGTATTTTTGTCATATGAATAGATTTAGGACGTTCGAAGAAGGAGACAGCCATCCCCGGGTATCATGAACAGTGCTGGTAATTAGGGGCGAATTGGTACCCTTGCCCGGGCGGGAACTTCTTAGAGCATCAAATTCGAGTACCCTAGAACGAGTGGTTTTAGAACGTCAAAGGGGGGGGGGGGGAGTGACTCGAATCTTAATGTCCCCAAAACATAGCCTGAAAGTTAGTTTTTAAGACGACATCTTCGAAATTTTTTTGGAGAAATACTCTTGAATCCCCCGCTTCAATCTCTGACGTCACCGAAGATTGCCCAAAATTGACTTCAGTTTCGTAAAAGATTTTAGAAAGGACTCCTCCTTTTCCTGAACGTTATTAAACAGCCTTAATTTGCATTTTTACAAAGACAATTTCTGAACATTTTCTAGGGAGAACCACCAGATTTAACATTATCAAAATTAGCCCATAAATGCCCCCTTGATAACTTCAATTTTAAAACGACAAAACTGTCTCCCCTCCCTTTGCGTCTCAAAAAATTATTTCCCGATGTTTTTCCCCAAACGTAACCATCATTAGTAAGAAGTTATATGTTGGTACCGGAAAATTTTAGTCCGCTAAATACTTTTTATGCTTATTGTTAGCTAAACACTTTATATGTTTACTAGCAAAGTTATCTGGTCTTCCCCGAAAAAAAAAAAAAAAAAAAAAAAAAAAAATATCGCACATTCTATTTTAATATAATTTATGAAAGTAAAAAAAAAATCAACCAAAAGTCATAAGTAGAATTTGTATTTTACTAAATTAAAAAATAATTGTAATTAGTAATAGCAATAACACTCCCCAATATTAGTAAATTTCAAATATGAAATTTAAAAAAATGCATATTTTAAACGACTCCTTTGAAAAAATTGAGCAATCGAGGGTTAAAACTGTCTTCCAACATTTGAGACGCTTCTTCCCTAACGGCTTGTGAGATTTTCTTAAGACGGGATGCACTTATTCCATGGTTTGAAAAATATTGTGCTCATAAACAGTCTAACAATTATTAAATAAATATTATTACTTTACCAACTCCAACGTAAATTTGCGCTTGAAAACGTTGCTGCAAAAGTAATGATTTACAGTCAGTATTTTGTATAACTTCTCCCACCCTTTTTTTTTGGAGTTTTATGTAAGACTTGTAAAGTATGAAATTAATAAAAATGTTATTACAGTAAGTGTTTTTCAACTAACAGTGTGCAGTAGCATCACTAAGGGGGAAGGGAGCGATCCGCCTCGGGTGGCACCCGTTTTTTTTTTTTTTTTTTTTTTTTTGGGGGGGGGGGGGGGTTAGGGGAGACACCCAAAATTAGATAAAGAGTTTTTGAAAAATACGTGTACATCTATTACATAATTTTACAATGATGCTACTTTAGTATATCTGAAAATAAAGAAAATCTACAGAAGGTTAAACCAATTAAAAAAATAGAATTCCTTGGATTTTTTTTTTTTTTTTTTTGCACTAAAGAAAATAGTATAAACTACAAAACTGCAAATTTATGCAACACATTTTTTGCACCTCAAATTACCGCCCCTGATGATATTCATGTTAGGAACGCCACTGCAGTGTGACATATTTTTTACTAATTTTATTTTTCTGCTATTTTTACGGGTTTTGAAGACATTTATAAAATATTAATAATTCATTTAAAATAAACACTTTCTGCTGTGAAATTTTCAAAATAGCTCTCGATAAAATTCGAAAACGGTACATTTGCTCAGTAGCTTTATAAATTTGGCGACCCCTGCCATAGACAATGCAAAATGTGCAAAAACCACACGGTTTATTTGTGGCAGAAATAGCTAGTCCATTTGCATCCAAAATGATTCAAAAATTATATAAAAATATACAAATTACACTATAATACAATTGTTCAACTAAATGATTTGTTTATCAGTTGGGCCATAAAATATTTTTCATATTTGGCTTAAAATCGGATTAAATTGAAACTAAATTGTTACGGAAATTGGGGAAGGGGGATTTTTTTTTAATGGAAAAATGAGGCATAGGAACCAAAACGTTGTACCAATATAGTACCAATTTGGTATAAGGTTGTACCAATTTGGTATTTTGTCGTACCAGTTTCGTACAAGAACCAAATCACTATTAAAGGACAGAAATGTAAAGTTTTTTTTTCATGCAAAGGATCATTGAAATGTAGAACTTTTACTTGTATCATGAATTTTTAACGTGTTTATTATTACTTGTTAATTTGGTTACGACTAAAAAGTAAAACATGTTTTTGATTTTTTTTAAATAAACTAAAAAAAATATGTTCTTGTATTTCATTTTTTTTTGACTTGTGTGTATTAAAGCACTATTTGAATACAACGATATTTTATTTAAAATTTTTTAATATATTGAAATATGTCGCCTAACAAGTTTGTGGAAATGAATTTAAGAATAACTAATAGTTTTCTTTTTTTATGAATAAATGAATCGATGAAGACAATGAAGAGCAAAATATTATCCTGGTGAGTAATATTATCGTTCAAAGTAATGACTATTGTCGTTATGAGGTTAAAAATTTGGTATTTGACACAAGAAGTTAGGCTCACTCGGTTGCCGATTATGTTGATTTTTATTTGAAATAATGCCTATGCAAATAGCACAACTTTAATTTAAACAAAGTATATTTTACAGCTTTACTTTTAACTTGCTTTTCCATTAAAGAGTTCATCCACCTTCAGATTCCTTTTCGGAATTCCTATCTTTAGGGTAGGGGGGGGGGGGGGGAACGCAGTGCAAAGTTAATTTAACCATTTTTGCTTTTCTTCTATTGGAAAGAATTAAATAGTTCGGTGGGGAGAAAAAGTAAAAAAAAGAAAGACTTAGGAAAATGCATTTGTTTATTTTTTTTCCTTTCAACTTGATCAAAACTTTTTGATTAATAGCACCGTAGTAATTTTACCAACTTTGAAGGAAATGAAATGATTTAACACTCACCAGGAGTAGCTAAATATAAAATTTTAGATAGGGAAAAGAAAAAGAATAATGTAGTTTATAAATATGAATCTATTGTTTAAAACATTTTGGTGGGAGAGAAATTAGCATCCATTTTATTTTTAATATTTCCTTGAGTGGATATGGGAAAAAATTATTTCAGAAATTAAATGTTTCATTTGATTTTGGATGAATAAACTGCAGTTTTTTTCTTATGAGAAAATTCTGATTAAAAAATATATTATATACATATATATTTATGAAAGAAGACAAAGTACGGGTCAGGCACAAGAGCAGCACTCTACTACATACTTTTTAAGATATTTAATTGTTGCAAAATCATTAAGTAGATTAATGTAGCACACAACATTAAGCTATAGCACTAATTGTTGCCCTTGATTAACGTCACCCCTTAGTGCTGCACCTTATTGTTGTTTGCACGCCCTAGATTAATCTACTTAACCATTTTGCAACAATTAAGTATATATATATTAGTTGAAAGATAGAATAATTAAGCTCTGGAAAAACAACAAGTGCAGCCAATAGCTAAGATGTGGGAAATATATGTACTACTAGAGCATCGGGTATTGGAATGACTGATCAATCGAAACTTTGGTTGATAAAAAATTCCTAATTTCTTACCATGCAGAAATTTCCTTACAGGCCACTAGTGCTTTCCTATTACTGTTCTACCATCAACCAGAGCGATCTGCCTGGCAGAGTGCCAAGAAGAATCCATTCTTGTTTGAGGGATTAACTGCTGGAATCTTTGTTTCTGAACTGCAACTACATATGCTTATAGTGTGACATGTGACGTGGGTGGGGGGGGGGGGGGGGTATTTTGAAGTGTGACAATTCTACAAAAGGAGCGAAGGGGGTAAATATATTGAAAAAAGGTGTGAGATCATTTAGGAATGGCCACTAATATGTGATAACGTTCTGCAATCTAACTTTATCTTTAAGCAGATAGAAATAAAAATACAAGGTAACTCATTCCTTTGGTCTAGCCCTATAAAACGTTTTCTGAACGGTGCCATTAATATATTTAACTTGTCAAACGGTATATATATATATGTATATATATATATATATATATATATTTTTAATTTATTTATTTATTATTATTTTTTTTTTTTGAAAAGTAGCTGACTAATATAATCTTTAAATCCTGTTCGAAATGACTGTCTTAAATTAGTTATTAATTTAGATTTGAATCTCAGAAAGCTATAGATCATTGAGCAATTTACTTGAAGAAACACCATGACATTTTAATTCAATTTAAGTGTAGGAATATTGTTGTTTATGAACAGCACTAGATTTATTTCATTTCATAAAAATATACGGTTTTTTCAAAAGACAAAGAATATTTTAAAATTACAAAGGAAAGCTTACGTACTAAAAGGGATTATATTTTAAAGTAAAGGTTAGTTTACTACTTTTTTCCGGGTATGGCGGGAGGAGAATATTTATTACACACATTATCGTAGGCCATACTTTGGATCCTATAAGTAACAGTTCTTCTGATTTGATTGGCAGTCATTTATATTTGTTGTGAATGGAGGTATTCGTTGAACCGTGCAGCGTTTTTCGGAATCGCTTTTTTCCCACGATTTAGGTGCTTTGTGCGCCAAAAAATTCCTCATTATTATTGCTTTATTGCCTCCGTTCCGACTAAGATGTGCGTTGCAATTCCCTCAACTTTATTGACATATGACAGATATGTTTTAGAGCAGTTTATTTGTATCATGTTTTTAGCACAGCATTTTATTTATTTTAATTGACTCGCAACGAAGAGTTGCAGAACGTGTTTAAGTTCTAAGCTTTGCTCTCTCGTCGGAATATCATCTCAGTCGAAAAAAAGAAGCCTCATTTAAACTCCTGCCAAAATAAATAATATATTTTTACTATGACAAATACAGCACAATATTTTTAGAACAGAAAGTATGAGTACAATTATGTGTAATGCCAAATATAACGTATTTTACTGACTCTTAATAAATCTAGCCCGATAAAAGCTTTTTCATGGATCAAATAATTGAGAACGTCTTAGTTTTACCTCGGACAAACACTAGTGGGACAGATAAAAAATATTTATTCGCTTAATCGGCTGTTAATAATTATGAGTGAAGTAAAATAATTATTTATAACTATCATTTTTTAAAAAGAAGGTTAGAACAAAAAAAAAAAAAAAAAAGCAGAAAAATGTCACTTGATTATTTCAATATTTCAAATTATTTTTATTTTATAATACTTTTATTTCAAGTGCTGAGTATTATCGTATCCTTCCTGGCTGTTTTTTTTCCTATTTTATTTCACATGATTCCTTCCATTTCAGATAAAATTAGCGATATATAAGTAAGAGCTTTAAGTGCGTTCCTACGAGTGCCAGCTAATTTTCTCTTTAGAAAGTTTTTTCATCATATGTATGGAACTTTCTTTTATTGCCAAGTAGCTGAAATGGGGATTTTACAAAAGTGGATGTAAAGTATTTCAAAAGAGTTTAACACATTTTTTATAGAATAATGTCATTCATGTATGATTCAAGTACATATTTTGAAAGCATAGTCTAATCGTGATAAATATATTCATACTGTTAAACTTGCTATATATATTAGTACCGTCGGTACTATTAGTGCTCAAATATATTAGTGCCGTCGTACTTCTGTTATTCTGCCGTCGTACTTCTGTTGTTAGAGGAAAAAAATTTAAACCTGAAATTTATTTTGTATTTTTCGTAGGTTTTTTTTTTTTTTTTTTAGCTGTAAAAGTAGGAAAATTATGCTGATTGACAAAATAATGTTTATCACAAACTAACGAAAGAAAAACATACATAAGAAAATCAAAAACTATTAATACCAATTTCTTTTCGGATACAAAATTGTAATATCTCAGATTCACCAGTTATCTCGAGAGTAGTAAATTACGCCTAATAGGTAGAACATTTTGATACTATTGTTCTTAACTCATTGAAAATGGCAGTTTTCAATGAATGGAATACCACTCCTCCCGAGACCAGCACACCCCTAGGCTGACTTGGAATTCCAGAACGCGCCCAGTTCTTGACGAGCAGCCGGAACAGGAAGATGGGGCTCCATACTTTGATTTATTATTAAAATGACGTTCAGTGTATTGGGAATGCGGAATGTATCGTACGAGAAAGTGCGAATATTCCTTTAAATACGGTTGTGTAATAATGTTTTGTTATTAAAAGTAAATAGTGTCCGTCAGAAAATAGTCCGTTAAAATTTTTAAGATTTTTCGAGCCCTGGTGTCAGTAGAAAAATATAGTACACATGTAAGTATCTTCGCTTTTAGAAACTTTCATGTAAACCACAAACGAACTCATTTCTCATATTTAATTCAACATACGCGCACACTCACACGTATATATATGTATATGTATATAAATTTTTCTTTTCTTTTTTTTTCCCCTTTTTTTGAAAACATTTTCACTTAACAATAATAAAAACAATATTTATTCTTCTTACTAAATGATTTCTCTTCCAGAAAAAAACACAGAAACGTTTTAACCGCGTCCGCAAACCAAATTTCTACTAGGAATGGCTTCTATTTTATTCTGTTTACATTAATATTTTTAACTAATAACAATATTGAAATTTATTATTATATACATATGTTGATAATATTATGTCGAATATAATATTATATTCAATAATAGTAATATCGTTCATTTTTTTATACGTAAATACATAAATAAATAAAATAAAATAAAAGTGCCAATATTATTACTTTTCTTTTAATATTTCAACAAGGATTTAAAACACTAAGAAGGTTTTTCAAATATGATAAGATTGTACATCATTTTGACTGCATTTTTTACGTCTTCAGATTGTTTTACGACATTTTTATTTTGTTTACATGTGTCTATTTATTATTGTTGCTTTTGTTGTTATTAATTTTATTAGCAATAGTAGTAGTGTTAGTTTTGAAAATAAAGTGAAAAAACTGAAGTTTTGAAACCAAATTTCTTCTTTGCAAAATACCTAGATAATTAATTGTAGCTATCTGCCGAATAATTTTTTGAAACACTAATGCAATCTGATCCCTAATTTTGTATGATTTTTAAAATAACACGATCCCAATTTTGCTAGGTTGAAGACTAGTAATAAATCGTGTTCATACTGAAGCTCCTTTTCCTCTAACTCAATCATACAATTTGCATTCATTATTTTGTTTCGGCACTTGTTATTTTTACTTAAAACCCATTGTACTACAAGAATATTGCTGAGCCGGTTATTGTCTTGTAGTTTCAGTAGTGTTAGTCTTGTACTTCATTGTACTACAAGAATATTATTGATTCTAATCACTTAAGATTTTTCCTTTCTTTTCATATCCATATGTTAAATTAAGCTCTGTAATCGAGCTTGACTACGTTCTAAACTCATCTCATAGAAAGTGTTTGCTTAGGGTAATACAGAAAACAGTTTGAAATAATCGTTAAAAATAATCAGTGAAAATATGAATAATATTTGCTAGAACCATCAAAGAACACTTTGTTCACAATGTTCTCAATCGTGTGCGCGGAGTTAAAGCAACATCACGCAAATGAATTCCTAACTTAGCATCGTGAGTATATTACAACATAAACATTTTCTCAATCGTGAGTCTAATCTAACCATGCTAATTCTTACCGCCAAATAACTTGCAGGATGAAAATTTAAATAGCCTTAACCTATTTCAATGATGAAGAGAGGGAGGAAAAAAGTTTTGCCACTTTCCTTTCAAGAAAAATTACCTAAACTTTTTCATTCCTCTTTATTGGCCGAAAGGAAAAACAACGCTTGGGGGAGCACAGTTTTTCTTTTCAAATCTCCCTTGTGTTCATCCTTTTTTTTATTTCTTTCATCTTTTTATCCTTCTCGAATTTCAAGGCTGTTGCATAAGGAAGATGAGTTATCAGATAGAAGATTCATTCATCTACTACAAACTGTGTGGCGCAGACTGGCAAATGTTTTTGTTCGTGGATAAAGGCCTTCTTAGTGTCTAAAATAGCAATGAACCGTTGAATAATGAACTGTTTTGAATTTTTTAAAAGTACTGTATTTTTGGACAGTAGCTTGAAATTATATCAATAATGATCTTGTGCATTTAGATAAAAAGAGTTCATTGTGCATTATTAAGATGAAGAGAGATCAATTTTTAGTTCACAAAACGAACTCATTTATATTCCTTTTATTTTTCCAGACATTTTACTTATTATAATAAATAAAACGCGTTTTTTTTTTTTCAGTTATAATTCTTTTCCAAAATTTAAAAATAATCGTACTCTGAGATTAGGAGCATAAAATATAATAATATACAATACTATCCGCGAATTTCTCATACTGCGTCTCAAAATTAAAGTGTCAGTACGGTCATTTAAAAAATATTGTGTTTCAAAATGCATGTATATTTTCAGAACCCTACTCAAATTTTATTTTAAACGCATTTCAAATTCAAATATGTTGTAAGCTTATTTAAGTTTTATTTTTATGAATAATACATTTTTTACGTATCCCTCAGTAACTCTTAATGTGCACTTAGATGTTGAATATTTTAACTAATTAATGTAGATTTCAATGAAACTGTAGCAGTGCATGTCATCTGTACAGAATATTTAAGCATTCAAAACTTGATCAATTTCCAATGTGTCGTAGTTTAGATAATGTACCCTTTTGAAAACATTTTCGTGAAAGTTTATTTTAATTCGTTTCCCATTGAGGTGAATAAGTCAAAAAATGACTTTCATGTGTCTTTGCGCATTAAAATAAAAATTAAGTTTTACTTAAAAGTTACAATTGTAACATTTTGAAGAAAAAAGTAAATAAATAATATTTCGGAAAAGGTTGCGCATGTAATGTAATATTAAAATTTATTTAGAAACAGAATTAATGAAACACGAGAAAAAACAAAATGATTATTTTTTTATTTAGTACAAATTGTAATTTCAATGAGAGCTTTCATCGTTGTTAAAATCATATGTATACTTTACACTTCGGTAGCTGTACAACTTTTAACAATACATACCCAAACCCTTTTTGTATGTAAAAATATTTTTAAATAGAATATACAATGAAATTTGATATAAATTAAATTGTATTAAAATATTACCTTTTAGGTACCTTAATTCATAGTTATTTTTAATGGAAATCTTCTAAAGCTGTTGAACGAGGTTTTCCCGCCATTTATACGTTCACGTAACCTTGAATAAGCCGTCTATTGTGTGTGGTTAATCGTCAATTAAGAGATAAAAACAAGTTGGCTCTCCACTATCTTTAAATATCAGAAAGCCATCTCATTGATCTCCTGTTCACGCTAGAGTGATTCTCACCTCTGCTTAGGTGTATAATCCTCTTGCTATGTGTTTAACATCCTATTATAAATTGAAACTTAAGTCAAACTACTATTGAGCTTTTGTATATAGAGTTGTCTTTATATAAGGCATCTCACGGACATCTAACATCAGTTTTTGATTGATCCATTAGTTACTGCCGTAGTACTTTTCTCCACCAGACCCCTACCTGTTAGCCAAGGCCTTAGGATTGCTTACGCACGGGGAGAGGTAGTGGGGTCTACGGATTTTACATGTACATATCCCCAAGTATACATGGTGGTTTTCAGTGGGTATCGAACGCGTGACCTTCCAGGTGGAAGTCCGACGTGCTAACCACTAGGCTACCTCGGCCCTACTGTCGTAGTACAGTACAAGGTCCAAAATCCGGAATCACCTTGATTTAAATTATTCCGAATTTCGGACTGTGCCGAATCTCAGATCATTAGCATTTTGATGAGTATCACAAAAATTGATCTGCCGTATCCCCTTAACCCCTCGAATTTGCCCACGCAGTTATTTCTGGAGCGTGTTCGTAATATTAAAAAAAGATATTGTAATAAAAATATTTTTTGAAGGTTTGAAAATAAATAAATAAAAGTAAACATTTTTATACATCGTTTGAGATAGTTACACAGTAAGTGCCTGTGTTTTGCGTTGTTTTATGATTTTGGATCTTTTTGCAAAAATTGTTCCTTCATTTTATGATGCTTCTTCTGTAACGTAATGGATCTGTGAGTTAATTCTGAATTTCTCTAAAACAGTTGGGAAAGAGAACATTATTGTTGAAGATGACGCTGTAAGACAAAAGCAACTAAAGATGTAGTTGGCAAAATAATTATCGTAACATGTCTGTCTCCCATCCGGCTAACATTACGACAGCTTTTTCTTTATTTTATTGCTTTTAAGCATAATATATTCTTCTTTGCTGTTGCGAAAAGTAAAAATACAATTCTTGTCACGTTTGCACCCAATATAAAGCTTTCACTCTTGGCACGAGGTGTTTGGTGTGGCATAAAAATTCCGCGTAGGCTTCTTCACCTCCTCTCTGACACGCATTTTAGCTAGAAACCAAGCCTTTTTAAGTGGGTTTGGTAATTTGAAAACAATAAATTTTCTGCTTGTAACTGATAATTACTTTGAAATGAACGTGCCTTTGTTTTATTTTACTGAATAATTAGTACATGTAAGGTGCGAAATGAGCTGGTAAGAACTCCGAGGCTTCAAGACGGCAACGACTAACTCCAGATTAAGGCAGCCTAATGAAAAGAAGGTCTGTTTTGTTTTCAATTACAACACAAGTAATGAACGAATAATTTCGGAAATAAAAAGAAGCTGCAGGACAATTTAATATGCAAATTTTGGAATTAATGTGGGTAATGCACATTTGCTTGTTTACATTTTTAAAAAAATGTCATAAGGGTTTCTTGAAAGTGAAAAGTCTAGGAAATGTTTTTCTAAGCAACAGCAGAAAAAAAAAAAGAAGAGGGAAAGGTAACTTTTCATTTCTAAAACAAGAATTCGCGAAATTTAATGCTGAAAAAGTTGATGATTAAGAAAATAATGTAATTAAGTATATTGTATTTCCGTTCGAGCGCTAATCATTTAGTTTGCTGAATATTGCGAGCTGTTTTCTGAAAAAAAGAAAACAACCATCAAAGGCAAAATGCTTTGTTTTGGAAACACCTCCCATAAAACAACCTTGAGTAAGGATATATGTACGTACGTTGCTGTTTTGACAAATCTAATCTTTGACAGTTTAGTGATTACAAGAAAATTGCTGAACTCAACATTGAAACAAATTGTGAGTAATACAAAGAACGAGCAACAAAAATCCACTTCGGATGTGCATTGTTATCTTGAAAATTCGAACGTGTCAAACATGTAATCAAACATTGAGCGAAATAACTTAATAAGGCGCAAATTGCAATAAAAATCCACTTGCAATTAAAGTGCAATAAAAATTCTAGAGTTTTTCTTGCAAATAAAAATTTACTTGAAGGTGATTCACTAATTTATGTGTTATCGCCTAATTTTCCTTTTGCTCTATTGTCTGATTTTCTTTGCCAAAACCCTCCTTAATTTTGCGCATGAACCAGGTTTGCTTCTATTTCATGGAAATTGGTATCAGAGGAGAAGAAAAGTTGAGAAAATGCAAGTGTTTATGTTTATTGATAAAATAATAGAACCAGATCCATTCTTTATCTTTTCTTTTGCGTGCGAAAGATTCAAATTGGAAATAGAATGTATCAACTTCTGGAAAGAAACAAAAGCGCGTCAAAACTTAACTCCAAAAAGCGTCCATCTCAACTAATCATGCCGCCGTGCAGCTGAATTGTTCTCGAATAGTGTACATAGTAGCAGTTTTCGTAAACAAACCAGCGCGCTTTACAGTTTCCAGTGTGCACATTTTTTCTAGCTCTTCATAACTACTATTTAAGGGGAGGGGTGGGGAATCGGATTGAAAAGAAGAGAACTTGTAACTCCAAAGCACATGGTTTCATTGCTGGTTGAGAAAAAAACTAGAACACAATGTGGATGAAACCTTGTATTCTATTTACGTAAAGTATCAAAGATACTTGAAATATTTTAAAATGGAACAACAACAAGAGGTGCCAAATTTTTGCTAACGTTTATATATGTTTATTTATTTTTCGAAAATTCCTTAACTTTTGGAGTCATTACGGTATATTTGCATACGTCAGCTTAGGTACATATTTTCTTTAATTCTTATTGCCTTCTTCTTCGGTCTGTAATAATGATGCGCTCATTATATACAATTTTTAAAAGATCGCTTTTGGAATGCTGTTATGAAAGTTTGGTTCAACTGAATACTCATATGAATAACTTTAGAATTATAAAATTAGAAGCAAGTTGTGTATGTATTCGAAGAAAAATAGATACTTTTGTGCAGCATTGAACGTTCTTTGTTTAATTTAGACCTTAATGGTGTTAAGAAAACATCTGCTTTATTCATTTAATAAAAGATGCTCATAAAAATTTCGTAGTCCACTGCCACAGCGTAGCCAAGAAAGCAGTTTGAAGTTCAGCAACTTGCATTTTTTGACTTGACAATAAAAGAGCTACTGTATTATTTTGCTTACATTATAACTGGCGAAATCTTTTTGTCGAATTATTTGCATGCCATCTGCTTGACGTGAAAACCGTCTGGCTTTGCTTTTCACGCTGCTTATTTCTTTACGCATTTCTTTTTTTTGCGGCGTTTGCCCACATCAAAATTCTGGATCATTCGCAACTTCTGCTTAATGTTGAAAAGCATCCTAACAAGCTCGGGTGGGAGAGGGTGGGGGGGGGGGGGCAAAGTATCGATTGATATTTAATTATCCGCAGAATACTATTAAAAAGCAACAAAGGAAATAATTGATTTGGGAGACAATACGAGTGGACTCTTTTTTTTACGCCATAACAATAAGCGGAAGGATCGACTAATATTAAAAACCTGTGTTCTAAGCCTTTTCCTAACGTTAAGTCCATTCGACGATACCATCATTATCAGAAAGAATAGAATTTTTAATCCTCAGTGTCTGCGATTGGTAATACTTGAGAAGTAAAAATTGGTCTCGTGCACGTACAAAAGAATTACTAATGAATTATTTTGTCGTGCTGATTTCGGACACGTGAGCCTTTTTCTCTTCTGCTATACAATGCCTTTGTTTTGTCTTTTACTATGGATTTGTACCCGACATTCATGCTTTCGGCTTACTAGTACAACCGCAAATCTGTATTTTCCTTTTGTTCTACATTGTCTCTAATCTTAGCTTCAAATCTGCAGCCAATCTTTTAAATTTTATTATTGTTTCATATCATACCCCTCTCCCCTTATTTATTTCATACAATGCTTGAATTTGGAAACTGAAATATCTGGGTCTAAAACCATGAAAATTTATTGAAAAGATTATAAAAGATTATAAATTCAGTTTATTTTTTCTAAAATAGCCATTACGTTATTAACATTCTAATTCTAATTAATTAACTACCTGCTATCGTAACCGATATTGTATATCGCAATAAATACCCCTTCCTGTTTCAATGTTTCTTTTCCTCCTGTGTTTTTATATTACTGCACAATTTGAGTTTCTTCGCATTTTTTTTCTATTAATGAAATTTGTTAACTTCTTATTTTTACAATGCTTTAGTTTCATATGCACGTTGAACTGCCTATCTTTGTTATTTTATTTTTTTTTATCAGAAGGTGTAAAGTTTCCCCGTTGATGATATTTTAAAGATTTTTGATAAAAAAATTAGTTCAAATCAAAAAATAAAATGTAACGGAGTGAGATCTCCTCACCGGAAACTTGCAAACGTTTTCTTTTGTGCGTGTGTGTTTTTAACAGACCGACAGACACTTTTTCTTCATCTCAAAATCCTACTTTCATTTTTTTTTCTCCCAATAATTATTTAACTATTTATTATTTTTTTGGTTTATTTATTTACTTTTTTAATATCTTTTTTTTTACTTTTCAGCAACATTTTTACATTGTTTCTCTTCTCTGTTATTGAGCTTTTCATGTTTTTCTTTTTTTACTTGTACGGGAAAGTAGGCTAAAAAACCATGAAAAATAATTAATGTGTAATAATAAGGCAAGGTACTGCCAAAATTTTCAGCTCTTATAAATTCTTTTCTTAGAATGTTTTCGGTTTCATTTTTCTGCACGTTTCAATATTTAATTAATTGTGAAAAAATTGAATGTCGTGACTTTTAATACTATGTTTTAAACAGTATTAATTAATACTAATAGCAACTTTTAGAAGTGGCATTATTGCATTTATTTCGCAGGTAATCGAACATTGATTCTTTTGTAGACAAGTATTGCGCATTGTTTTTAGAATGCATTATTGAAAATAATTAACTTGCTCTGTTGTGCTTCTGCAATATTTTATATAAAAATATATAAAGTGGTTTTGTTTGTAAAAAAAGAAAAGAAAAATGAACTAGATTTTAAAAATAAAATTGGAGTAAACTGAAAGTTGTCCACTGTCCTTTTTCAGTAATAAATAAATTTTGATTCGTTTCTTAAAATGTATTTCATTTTGTTACAATTGAATTACGAACACTCTTTTCGAGAATATTGTATATCCTATAAAAAAATTCAATCACACTCATTACTAATATCTACACTGTTTCTTGCAAAAGAACTGAAGTCTTATTTGCTGAAAATACTGATGAACAGGATAACGTTTATCAGAATAACTAAATGCAATAAAAAAAAGTTCTTAAATACCCAACTTAGCCAAAAAAAAAAAAAAATCCTAGTTGTCACGAAGCTGGAAAAAATTACGATTTAGAAGCTGAAAACTAAATCCGCTCTACAGATAGACATCGGAGATGCATGTCTTCTTAATTCTAAAAATTTCTTGAGGTTTCCCGTTTTCTCAACTTCTCAACTGCATTGCCAAACCGAAAGGAGGAAAAGTCATAATTCACGACTGTGCAATAACAGTTTTTTTCTTTCTGTTCATCCACAAAGAACCATGGGAAACGAAAACTGGACTAGAACCCAAATTTGTGAGAAACTAAGCGAGACCAAATCTAAACAGCGGCGTGTTTGAATACTTATTTGTTTCTGTTAAGTGATAAATCATGCCCGAGAAGATTGTTTTTTCGCTTCCATTGTCCTTCTATTCTAAAACAATTTTCGATAGTTTGCTGCGCATTTTCCCTTTATTAAGGCCATTATGTTATCAAGAAACGTTCCAATGTCTATGTTTGTAAAGGAATTTTATAAATTTGTTAGATTTAACGAAGAAAGATTGCAGAACCGCAGGATGTTTCCTTTGCATTTATCTAAATTTCGAAAACCAATCATCAAGAACATGTTAGTTCTTTCGGTTCTTAATCTTCTGGAGAATAGTTATTCAAATTAATTTAACTCGAAATTGATTTTCTTTTTTCGCCATTTTTTCTCTTTTTTATGACATGAAACCACGATTGGTTGAATATAATGTATGTCAATATAAATGAGTGGCTGAAATAAAATATGATGATTTGACCGCTACATTACGTGGAGTTATGTGTGTTCTTTTGAATTGAATTATGATTTATGCTTCGTTATTTGGTCAATAGCGAGAAAATGAATTATGGCACTTCAAAGGTGGAAAAACAAACGTCCTGAAAAAGATTAAAAACTTTTTTTTTCCGTATCCTGTCTCTAGTATTCATTTTGCTGCAAAGAGTGAGGTTGTTTACTTCAAGATATTTTCTAATTTTTAAAATCTTAATTTTAATTTATTATTATTATTGTTATTATTATTGTTAGGTAACCGTTTCATTAATTAACTTTTTCAACTCAATATTACTGTTACAACATTTGGAACACGCAAGTCGATGGATTTTCAAGATGTAGAAAATCGACAGCGTCCAAGTTGTATGATTATGCCGCATGTTAAAGATCCCTTGAGTATCCGTTTGGCGTGGATACTCTCAGCTAAACTAAATTCCTAGTGTTGTTAGCGTAAATTAGAACTCAGGTGCCGCCATCTAGGGGGAAACTGAGCATAAAAAATTTGCGGCAATGGTACCACACTCATTGTGGTGCCGCTGAAAGAATTGGTACCAATCTCTGGGGAACGCACTAGGTCTGCAATAGTTAAGAATCAATAATACGCAGAGCATTTGTAGTAAACATTTCTAACACTTCCTTCCCAGGTACTTTTACTTTAGTTTACCGTGCCATGTTTGTACTGGCTAGGATTTACATAAGATGTTTTTTTTTCCTTCTTCCCCAGATTTTAGCAACAAATTAAATACACAATGCAGTGGTTGGTATAAATCCACATATTTATATAAAACGAATTCCAAAGCAAATCACATCATATATCGGGGTTCCTTGTCATCCCCAAACACGTGCATGCAATAGTTTTTGCACTTCGTGCTATAGAAATTGCTCATTAATTGTTTCTTCACAAAGGTAAACGTTTCACTTCTTACAATAGTAATTGCTGAGAGATGTGATCTAACCACTTTCGACTTTAGTTGCACGGTTTCTTTCTGGCCAATTTAAAACTATTGTGACCTAAAACATGCACGAGCAAGCATTCGCGTCGTTTTCAGCGACGATTTATTATCAAATTTTGATGAATTGCGGTGGGATGAACTCGTGGTGTCTCGTATCATCCTTTTTATCCTTACAATAGCTGATAGCCGTTTAAAAAATGCAAGTTCATCTAGCAGTTGGAACATCGCTGAGGGCATCGGGTGTGGTCCAAGGAGACGACGAGCATACGTAATAAGGTAGAACTCATTGAGAACAAACAGTTTTTAATAAAAGCGCGCTTTCGTATGCACTTTCTCTCATCTCAATCAAGACGGACACTTCCTGGACATGCAGGTGGACGGAATCACGGTCTGTGGTTTGTCTAATGAAGGAGAGTGTGTTGTTGTTGGTGGAGTGAAAGTTCACTATTTTTGGCGAGAGCTGAAATTTCAATATCAGAAACTTCAATATGAATAGGTACGATGTTCTAAAATATTAAATTAAGACTAAGGACGGTGAGCAATTAAATATAATCGAATTAACAGATTTAGGTAAAATTGTTTTTCTGTTTGGCTTGGATACTCTCGGCAAAATTAAATTTCTTCATTCCAGTTTTGCTTCATTTAGTGCTCAGGTGCCGCCACTGGAGGGAAACTGAGCGTCAAAATTCCCAAGTAGTAATGGCATCAGCCGATATGGTGCAACTTGAAAGAATGCGTGCCGGTTTCTGGGGAATGGGACCGTTCATAAATGGTGTCACGCTTTTTTCCCATATATTTGACCCCCCCCCCCCTTCTGTCACAAAATGTCATACTTCAACGGACCCCCTCCCCCCCTTTGTCACATGCCACGCTATATTGCATATGCAGGGATGTCACACTTCTTGTTACCCCCTCCCCTTGTCACACAGTTTCACGAACACCCCTCCCCCCTCGAAGCGTGACATTATTTATGAATGATCCCAATGCACTGCGTCTGCTAAGGTTAGTGACAATACGCAGCTCCATTAGAAAGAAAGGGGAAAAAAGGGGATATTTTTATCACAGTAGTGTTCCGACAATTCGGAGAAATCTAAGCTGGAATGATTCCGAAGTTGTTAACTGTCGAGCTATCGAAGATGAATGCTCTCAATGTATGAAAAGGCGGTTAATAAACATGATACATGCTTAATAAGGTTAATAAATACAATCTAACTTTTGAAAGTAGCCTGGTTCAAGTTGTTTTATTTGTTTTCGTGTGATCGAATTGTAGGGCTGTTATATGGTAACTTTGTGGGATTAAATGAGAAGTTTGTAGACTTTGCCATTTTCGGAAGGGCTTATAGTTTTATTAAAAATAACTCATTCTGGGTAAAATTAGTAGTTTCTACTAAGTTCACAAAAAATAATCAGTTCTCATCTTTTTACTTCTAATACAATTTAAAAATTTAATTATATATTATTATTTTGAATTATGAAGGTCTTGTAAATTTATGTTAAATGATCTTAAACATTTTAAATAGAATTTTAACTTGAACTTATAGCTTAACTTAAATAGTATTTAGTGTTTTATATTCAAAAACTGTTGATGCATCCATTATTCCGGTATCTAACGCACGTGTTAATAAAATATTTAACTTCTCTCGTATTTACAGTATTACTATAATATATTATGCGGCAACCGTTTCTGCAAAATATTCCGATTTGATACTGCTAATTATTCTTCATTGTAATACGGTTATATTGTACTTTTGTGGTATTATTTATTTTCGCGGTTTCTGCTATCACGTAAAGACAAGATAAATAACTAAATAAATTCGTTATCATTTAATCGAATAAGCTTACAACTGTTTCTAAGAATATTTTGAATTATAATGCTAATGTTTTAATTTGAATCACTGAATATTGCATCACTTCTTCTTTTAGATTGATGATTTATAAAAGCATCATCAGTCAGTCACTGCTTTGGAGTAAATAGTAGTCATTTCGACTTCACGCGGTCGAATGGAATTTCTTTGTGCCATTTTCCTCAATCTGTTCCCGTTAGTTTCTTTCATTCCACTATCATACATTTCCCAATATCTTGTGTTCCACGATACATTCTTTCACGCTTCATCTTGCGCAAATATGAACAAAAGAAGCCATTTCAAAACTAAAAAAGAAAACATCTAAATAACAACAATCGTAAAGGAAAATAAGGAAATGATACGTTGTTCTGCCGATGCACTCTTGAGGCAATGGACCCGTTAAAATGCTGAAAGAACATGAAAGAACTACGGTTCTGTTTTTTTTTTTTTTTTCCAGTTGTACAAGTAGGTCGACAATTCGATCATTTGTATTCTTTCTCTGCAAAATGAATTGAACTATGAAAGTTTATTTAATGATAAAGATTTGTTTCTTGCACGTTATAATTTAGTCAATGAGAAAAATATCGATTCTCCAATATGCAAAACATTAGTTGTGAAATTAAACAATAACATCAACTTCCTTAAATTCCAAGTTTAAAAAGCGGGTCACTTTTATCTAAATATTTATGCGTTTTGAAAATTTATGATAGCGTTAGTTAATATTTATCTGCACAAAGGTAGATGTTCAACATCTTATTTATTGCGAAGTTTTGCTTTCTTAAAAATGAATTGAGAAACTTTTTGTAGCTGTATAAAATTGTTTGCTGAAAAATGTATATCTGTTGCGTTTTTTTTTCTACCATTCTCTGAAAATACCTTATTGTGTTTATTTTATTTATTTATTTCTGACTAGATTCAACAAAATTAGCATAACTGATTTTAATCAAATAGTGTGACTAATATTGTAAATATTGAGTTTTCTTGCATCAAATAAATGTTTACAAATTATCTACCTGCAAATATATTTTGAAAATGTTTAAAAAAAACGCATTAAAAAAAGATGTTTTGGAATACGATTCATGTGCTGATTTTCAGGATTTTGTCATCAAGGACGCAAGAATTTTTAAGATTGTCACCCGAGAAGTCGTTAATCATATTAATTATATTCTAAAAATGAGTGAAAGAAGGATATCATTTCAGCTTTTCCCAATAGGGGGAAAAGTAGATATGAAGTTTTGCGCTCTCTCTCCCCTCATCTCTCTCTCTCTCTATGTTTCCTATGATTATCATGCAAGAGCGGTATACTAAGTTTCTGAAAATGGTCCATAAGAAAGTTTTATTTTTCAAACGAAGTAAAACAGTAATTAAAATTTTTAGATGAAAAATTTTAAGGCATTGGTATAATTCGTATCGCAAAAGTGCTTTACTTTTTAAAGAAAATGCATTTCTATGCTTGGATTGTTTTAAATTTGGCAAATAGATTCTGAAATAAACTACTATTAAAAATTTTACGATTTTGATTCATGTTTTAATGCTAGGATTAAATTCAAAAATTTTATACCATATTATTGAAAGTATTGAATTCCATGAAAAACTTACAAAATCGGCTACAGCTGTGCACCAGTAATACTTTTCTTTTCTCCACCAGACCCCTACCTGTTAGCCGAGGCCTTAGGATTGCTTGCGCACGGGGAGAGGTAGTGGGGTCTATGGATTTTACATGCACATATCCCCAAGTATACATGGTGGTCTTCAGTGGGTATCGAACGCGCGACCTTCCGGGTGGAAGTCCGACCTGCTATCCATTAGGCTACCACGGCCCACGCACCAGTAATACTGAAATGAAAATAACGCATTTGGGTGCAAACGCTACTACTTTCGGCAAACACCAACCGATGCAGAATACAGTAAGGGTCCCTCAAAAATTCAAAGACATCTAAACGATGAACTTTACTTAAAAATTTAATACGATTTTTTGAAATGAAAAATAAGATCAAAAAAAGAATAGAACTAAAAATCTTTAGAGCAAATTTTAATTTGTCCGATAATTACAAGTTATACATGTTAGGACAGGAATCAGTTGTTGAAGAACTCTCACATTCTATTTAGACACCTTCAACACACACAGTAACTAACTGCTCTTGGAATTATTAGAATTTTGTTACGGCACCCTATTCATGTAATATTTACACGTAATAAAAAAACACATCAATAATATTTGCATATTGTATGGCTTTAAAGAAAAAATTGGAACTTTAATTAGCATCATCAATTTTTGTTTGCTTAGGAACAAAGAAGGTTTCATATCATAAAAGCATCAAAGTTAAGAACGGGTAAGCCACCAGTCAAAAGGTGGCTTTAGAAACCATTAGCACTTAGACATAATAAAATTTGATGTACTTTTCATTGATTGAAATTTTATGCAATAACTTTTTTTCTAATACTTTCTCTTTTCAAGCAATAAGTATTTGAAAGGTTAAGTTATCAGTGATTAAGTTCGCTTATTGATTTTATTCTAAACAAATTCGATTGTTCGATCGTAGGCATTCTTCAATCCAGTTTGATTGAGTTAAAAGGTTCTATTAGAGGTTCTATTGGAGTGCAGAAAAAACAATGTGAGTAGTTTATGATAGAAATATCGTATTATTTTTTTTTTGAGTAGGTTTACCGGTCGTAGTCAAAGGCATGCCGAGAAAAAAAATAGGGATTCTACTCTAACTCATTCACTTTTATCGCTTGAAACGGAATAATGTTTCGGTCTCGTATCATTATCCTTACCATTTCCTTTGACTTTTTCTTCTGCCTTATCCTTTCTTCCGACTTTTTCAGCATCAGAGACTGTAGAAAATGTTTCTCTTGTGTTTGTCTCTAACGATCATTCTTTAACCACCATTAATCATCTCAACTAAAAGTTTTGTGAAAGATTGTTTCTAACGTTTCATCACGTGTGCGACCCCAATATTTTTTTCACTTCTGTTTATTGCCATCGTTTAGTCTTCCGTTCTCTTCCTTTCTTTTGGGTTTCGTATTTGTTCGTGTTATCTCAAGAGGAAAAAAGCGAAAGTCGAGACAACACTGAAGATAAAGCAACGAATTGCTTTCGGAAAAAGTTTCTACATTTCTAAACTGTACAGATTTGAGCAACAAAGAAGGCCGCCTAGTTTTGTTCTTGTTTATGAACAGAAACTTATTTTTAATCTCCGGTTCTTTCTTTGCTATTCGCAGTATCTTGTTTGTGACTCGACAAAAATATTTTAATAGTTAGCTTCAAATTAATGCATTTTTTTAATAATTAAAATGAAATAAAATAGAAAAAATGGTGAGATTTGAAAATGATGACAATTGGAAATTCTTCCCCATTTGATTATTTGTGACAATTTCAATAATATTTTATCACATATCTTGTTCATTTAGAAATTTCACTAATGGCAAAAAAACAGCACGCATAAATGTGTAGCATTTCGTTGCATCCAACCTCGTGCAGGTTGTGCAAAATTTCATTAGATCCAACTGTTTTATTAGACCCAACTTGGAATATCAAAGTTCCGTCGAACCCGACGTTTACGTTAGACCCATTTCGTGCATGCAAAATCTCGACTATTTCTACATGTATGCAAAAAGCGGAAAATTAAATGTCTAACCATTTTTTTTTTTTCTCACAGAATTTTTTAAGTTAAACTGATACTAACTCCTGTGTGATCCGAAACAAATCGGTCACCGGATTACGAAAAGGGTGTTCCAGAGACATTCTCTAAATAAAAAGAAACACGGCCAGTAACGCACCGCTGATTGTTAAGCTGAATTTAGTAGTGTATGTGGTATTAATGAGGCGATGCGTGTACTGCACATTCCGGTAATGTAACTTTTAAAACCGAAACATCTTAATGAGATAGCAAACCTCGAAGAATGTCATTTGCTTCCGTGGCAGCGCCTTACATACATGATTTTTAGTAGTTACTTTGCGGTGAAATGTTCCACTAGAGCAAGCATTCAGCCGAGAAGGGAATCATTGTGTAATTGAGCTTTTAATTTTTTTAAAAACTTTAACTGAAACTTGATGGTGAAGCGTAAACTCCCGTAACAAATCTATTTTTCTGATTCCCGTACTTATTTGCGTACTGGGAGCATTATCGCGTACTGGGAAAATCAGCTGGGTTTTTATGCGAGTACTGAATTTTGGCGAATTTTTCTCCTTCAAAAGTAACCTGTATGCTAGGCGTACTTGCACACGAAGATCATCCAGATTACCTTTTTATGCATCATTGAAAACGATTATGTTTTAAGAGGGAGGACACCAAGATCAAAAAGTGCTAGAAACGCCACTGTAATAAATGATATCCTTTCAAAAAAGTTTTTAAAAGACAGTCATTTCCCACGTTTTCAACGGAAGTGAAGATGGCTTTTTTTTTGGTACGACATTTATACCTCAGACACGAATGCAGGTGACTTTGAAAACGATACTTCCAATGAAAATTATTTGCTATAATATTATTTTTCTGATCTTTTATTAATTTTGGAAAAAAAATCAAATATTTATAGAATGAAATTCGATTGTCGAAATGATACTAACTTTAAAAAATTGAAAAGGTCCCACGCTCTTTGTTTTTTTTTGCAAAAATATTTGTTAAGTTGCACATTTTATTATGGAACTTTTCAAAACCTTTCCTCACACATTTACCGCAGCTGAATTTTAGCATAAGAAAACTGCGACTTCGTACAACAGTAAATACGTTATTTATTTTCAATTTCAAAATTTTATTTCAATCAAAAATAATTAGGTTTGGTGACTTAAAGTGTTTGTGCTGTTTTTGTATAAGGAACTTTCATCTTCTTTCAGGTCAAATAAAAAGTGTTTAATTAGTTACTTTTTTCCCCACTATTTTACGTTTTTGGACTATTATTTTACAGCGTAGGTGGGTTTTTTTCAGCATCTAAAGTTTTTTTTGCTGATATCTAACGTAATTATAATGAATTATTAGCTCAAATTGTTTAATTTGAAGCCCCTTTTGACTTAAAACCCCAACTTCTCCGTAGGTTACAATTATTGGAAACTTCTGACGCTTCTACAAAAAATGCTTTTTCAAAAATTTGCTGCCAAAATTGTTAGTTACTTATTTAATTACTTCCAGAAAACATTTTTCTAAATGTACAAAAAAACTTTAAAGAAAAAAATTTCTGCAGAAAAGGAAAATTGCCGATGTCAATCTATCAGAATTTTCACTAAACAAACAAGCTATTGCCTTTCAGCTAATCGATTATTGTTTGTCCTTCACGGTTATTAAGTGTGACGTATGGTTTATGATTATACCTTCTGTCTCGGTCTTCACGGCTCAGAACTTGAAACAATGAATAAGCTGGAAAAGCATTCAACTGTGCATAATCAAGTGTTTACATTATTTTCCATCTCCGAAATTCGCGCGAACAACTCACTTCTTTACATAAGCTTTATGTGGTGATGCTGCATCTGCATTCAGTTTCATTCACACTGGATAAATTTGAATGAATAAAATTTGGGTCAGCCATTTTTGATTCTATTTTTATTCCTGAATCAAACTCTTCATCAAAAGATCTCGCCAATTTAGTTTTTTCCTCAATATTCGATATAAATGAAGAAAAAAATTGCTTGATGCCGTTTGCTTTATGAGAATGCAAGCCAATGGCATTATGATTTAAAACTATAATATTCATTCATTTCGTTCTATTTTTAATTTTAAACAGCTGCTATTTATTTCACTAAGCTCGATGATGTATAATGGTTTTTCCTTTTGTCATTCAAAAAGACCGCTGGGAGGCCATTTATGCAATTCAAATATTAGTGGATTCATAATTGTATTGCGCATTGTGTAACTGTCGTGAAGTAAGAAAATGCAATGTACTTGTTTAAAGTAAACCGAATCATTTCTTATTTTCGTTCATGTTTGCTGTTGTGTAACTTTCATTTTAGTTGGTAATTTTCCGTTTCTTTCTTTTTCCCTTTAAAAATTTTATTTTAAGTTTGTTTTTTACCACTTTTCTACTGCTCATTAGTTCCATTTCAATGAATCATTGTTTTAAAGCATTTACTTATTTTAATGTCTTCGCTTCATAAATTATTGAATTACATTTTCAAATCAAGATTTGCTTACAGTACGGAACATTCAATGTTCGTGATACGGAACCTTCGATTTTCACAATAAACTGCTAGTCCCAAATGTATCGTGTTAAATTAAATCTAAGCATTTGAATGCACATTTCAAAAAAAAAAAAAAATTAAAAATTAAAAATCACAAATTAAGTCATCTTTTTTCTCTAGTTGAAGTAGATGCTTTTGATTTTAAAAATGATTGGCAAGATTAGATTGGCAAGGTTTTAAAGAACATATTGACTTGAATATTCATTGCTTTCCACGTGAGTGCTACATTGCTTAGCACTACATAAGATACATAGCAAGTTTTTGAAAATATCTATAGGAGTAAAAAGTGTTGGTAAAAAATACGCATAAAGTATGTACTAATACTTTTTACAGTTGTGTAGACAATGAATAACGTGCCAAAAACTTTGTGTCAAGGCTTATTATGCGGTTTGCTTCAAATCCAAGGCAAAGTAGATTTCTTTACCAAAATTTATTTTTTGAATAGTAAAAATGTTCGTTTTCTACAGAAAAATGTAACGTACTTATGTTACAGAAATTGAAGAAGAAAAAAAATGATTGGTGCAGTTTTAAATAATGTACCAGTTTTTGGAAGGCAAAAAATCGTTCTCGACAGGGTTTTATTTCTTTTACCATGCTCCTACCACTTATACTGTCATTACTTTTCAAATTTAAAACAAATATGTGTTTTTCGAATGTGGTTTGAATTTGTGTTACAAATAAACTATGGAACCAATGATGAAAACTCATTAAAAGTGTTCTGCCGATATAAAGTTTCCAATAATTATGTTCTTTTTAACTAGTTTAAATAGAGTGGTACCAAAACGTAATCTTAGCAATATATATGGTTTAGATAGATCAATGAAATACGATCAGTAATTATTATTTTTTACTAAAAGTGCTCAAATTCTGAACACTATTTTTCTTTTCTAGTTGGAAACTTTATTTGTTCCTTACTTTAGTTCATCCGAAATCATTCTGGCATTCAGTGCTTGATTTAAAACCCGCCACAAATTCACCTGCCTTTGAATTCAGTTAAAATCGCACGCATTTTATCGATGCGTTTTATCAGTGTTGCCATCACAGCGTGGTTTAAAAACCAGGTCATTTATATTCTAGTCCGAGGCGAATCTAACAGCACCAGCTGTCCCTGTTGGCATTATTCTTCAGTAGAAAGTTCAGATAAATTTATCGTTGACGGAATAAAAAGCTTATAACTTGCTGTAAACAAGATTTTCAGTCCTTAGTTTGAATACGTTACATTTTGTGAATGCAGTATGTTTTTCTAAGAAGAGTTTTCTTTTAGCTATATAGTTTTAAACTTAACGCTTATCTTAAAATTATAATTGAATTTTGAAAAAAGAAAGAAAAACTGGAAAGTAAAATACTGACAACAATACAATTTAAAAACAATATGTAACTTTAAAAGCGTTACGTTGACGGAATAAAAAGCTTATAACTTGCTGTAAACAAGATTTTCAGTCCTTAGTTTGAATACGTTACATTTTGTGAATGCAGTATGTTTTTCTAAGAAGAGTTTTCTTTTAGCTATATAGTTTCAAACTTCACGCTTATCTTAAAATTAGAATTGAATTTTGAAAAAAGAAAGAAAAACTGGAAAGTAAAATACTGACAACAATACAATTTAAAAACAATATGTAACTTTAAAAGCGTTAAGTTGACGGAATAAAAAGCTTATAACTTGCTGTAAACAAGATTTTCAGTCCTTAGTTTGAATACGTTACATTTTGTGAATGCAGTATGTTTTTCTAAGAAGAGTTTTCTTTTAGCTATATAGTTTCAAACTTCACGCTTATCTTAAAATTAGAATTGAATTTTGAAAAAAGAAAGAAAAACTGGAAAGTAAAATACTGACAACAATACAATTTAAAAACAATATGTAACTTTAAAAGCGAAGAGTGTTGTGAATGCAAATATTTTTGGGGAAAGAAATGCATTACGTGTACTCTGCTTATTTTTAGCCTACTTTCACGTAAAAGTAAAAAAGATAATAATAAAGCATGAAAGAAGGCTTAAAGTATCGTAAAAATATCGTTAAAAATAAAGAAAAGTCAAAAAAAAGTGAAGTAATTAAATAAAGATTGAAAAATAAAAAAATTGAAAGTAGGGTTTTGAGATGGGGAAAATGTGTGTCTGTCGGTCTGTCTGTCGGTCTGTCCCCCCTAATAACTTTTGAACGAATAGTCCGATTCGAAAAATTCATTTTGCATTCGAAAGATCTCGGCGAGGACATCTCATTTCTATATTTTACTTTTTGATTTGAACAGTTCAAAAAAATTTAGCATTAGCGCCTATGGGTGAAAATGAAGCAAATTATGTAAACTCTGGGTACAAGATCCATATTCCAATGAACAAGCTACCTGGAAGAAGCGCTTGGCGTGAAATATCAATTTGAACAGATTTTGTTCATTTTTGAACAGTTCAAAAAATTAACATAGCGCTTACGGGGAAATTTCAATCCTATATAAATCCTGATCTAACGGACCGATTTGCTTGGAACAAACTTTATCGGAAAGCTCTTATAACGTAGAACATGTACAAATAGAAAGTTCTTCCAGAACTGAAGAGCCTATTTTCCTATGAAATTTTTTTATCGGAATTTTAAGGATATTTCTCAGTGAATAAATGAATGAGTGAAAGAATGAATCAATGAATAAATGAATGAGGAAAAGAATGAATAAATGAGGGAATAAATACATGAATGAGTAAATGAATGAATAAACATTTGAATCAGTAAACGAATGAATGCATAAATGAATGGCTGAATAAAGGAAAAAATGAATGCGTGAGCGAATATGTATTGTCCGTTGAAAAAGGTATATTTGAAAAAATTAAGAACTAAAGCTAAATGAGAAAGAGATAGCTAGATTATAAATTTGAATTTGGTGTATACGGGAAAGTAGGCTCGTATAGTTCTAGACGGAACTTCTTGTTAAACATTAAATGGGATTGTGCTGCATTATTGCTCTTTTCGAGTATAGAGTGTGAGTAACTCTTTTTGCATCTTTCATGCTCACACATTAATTTTTAATCGCAATTTTTTTAATTTAAAGATTGTTAAGTAAGTTACATTTTATATGCTTTAGAAATCGGTAATTGTTTTTACATTTTAAAAATTCTCGTAAAAGAGGATAAATGTGTTTTTAGTGAGTAGATAGGAGGCAACACGCTGGTATGGCATTACCATATTATACTAAAAGTTCGCTAATCTGAGGCGTCCTTTACTGCTTTCACTGTTTTTGTAATGCATGTAATTTTTTATTATTTTTTCTCCGTGTTTTAATGTTTCTACCTTAAACTATCGACTGCATTTATTTTTTAAAAAAATACAGTGTGAAAATAAAATGTTTAATGAAAAACACCTTTACGTGATCAATATTGAATTACACTGTTTTTTATCTATCGCTTATTTACAGACTTTTTCTTTTCTTCTTCTTAAGTCCAAATTACAAATTTCGTTTTCTAATTCACCCGAACTAAAACTATTTGTCAACATGACGTCGTGACTGTTCTTAGAATTTAATCCGACGATCAGTTTTAAGGAGAAAATGCAAATAACTCCCATAATTCCTGACAACAAAAACGACAGGAAAGTACCTTAAAACTCCATTCTCTCCTGTTCCATTTAAAAAATTAACTTCAGAAATACTTCCGTATCTGTGGATGATTTTTTCCATATATTTTCTGAATTGCGGAAGCGAACATTATCATTAGCTGAACGCAGGCCACATAAAGCCTCCATATAATAACTCTAAGCTACGCCTTAGAAGCTTCCTTAAAGAGCAGGTAATATTAGCATAAATAGTCTTTTTTCTTATTATTATTTATTAAGGTCGTTCCATTTTTCACCAGAAGACGAGAATAGGAAGAGGGGGTGAAATAGAGGGTGGATGGAATTTTTTTGTGAATGAAGTAGTTCAAGGTTGGGTTCGAGGATTGCTTGGTACCGCCGCCTACAGGTGGGATGTTTTCCGTTTATTGTTTGCTATATTCGGAAGATGAATTATGGTTTTGCTTTCGCGTTCAAAATTGATTTTTTTTTCTTCTCATTTTCTCTAGTGCTTCCTACATCTGAAAATATCTAATAAAAGGGGCGCTTTTGAAGTTATCAAAGATGGCGTTTTCCCAATTGCACTAGTTTGAAATATTTTCAAGTGTTTGGTAAAATATATTTTTTCTTATTGCTCGGAAGAATGTTTTCTAATCTGCGACGTTCGCAATTTATAGCAATTTTTCGGTCCTGCCCTTTTAATGATGTTAATATAAAGTTATGCTTCTTCCGTGTATGTTATAATTTAGTGTTGCTTATTTGAATAATTATTTTTACAAATATGTCTCGATGTAGCAGAAAATAATCAGTTTTATTATTATTATTATTTGAAATTTAAAAATATAAAAATGGAATCACAATAATGTGCATTGAGAATTGGCACATATATGTTATTAGATCTTTGGAAAGAATATTTATAGTGGTAATAAAAAAAATTCCTTTTTTACTTTGATTTATGTGTGCATCTAAAATAAAATGAATTAATCGATATAAATTTGCAGACGATATAAATTTCCCGAAAGTTCAGACTTCCCAGGCCTTTCTTTCCAGAAATTTTTCATGATATACATTTTAGCATTTTCTCGGTTTTCTTTTCTTCTTTTGTAAGTTATAAGTTTTGATTTTGATTTTTAATTCGGAATTAAGATAAAGTTTCTGTTGGAAACTTTGCATGGAAGACTTTGTTAATTTTCTTACTCGTTTATTCAAAAAACGATTAGAAACACGACATGTCAACAATACTGCCGTTAACTAAATATTCTTGCATCTGAACTTTTTTCTTCACCTAACACTATGCAGTTGCAAGTTCTTGCAACCTGCAGCACACATTAGAAATAACGCATGTCCCGTACTAGCCGCCCCCCTACTTTTACTTCATTTATGTAGTGTGGTACTGTTGCCTGGTAATGCTAAATGACATTGGCTATTTCAAATGACAGCGCAATTTGTCACTGTTAATTATTTTTAATAATTAAAAAACATAACATCACATAAAACACAGAGGCTAAACCAGCGCACACACCCAGTGACACAATATGGCGACTGGACTGACTCTCTTTCCAGAAGGCTAAATTCTAATGTACAGTAGCACTTTTTCACGGGTAGAGAATGCGACATACCTATTGATAATAATATTATACGTGAGTTTTCAGGTTCTTAAATTTTCCGTTTGGTAAAGATAACCGTGTTCTCACCTATCCCCCCCCCCCCTCAACACACACACGCAAAAAATAGCTGTTTTTGAAAAACTTACGTGAAAAAGACTGAATTATGCAGAAGATTGTTTAAAACTTTAGAGTGTTAATTTTCTTTATAAATAACTTTTTAAAATTTTGAAATACAGGTCTTTTTATTATTTTTTTGTTTTGTTTTTATCACGAACACAAAAAAATAAAATAGATCCGAGGTAATGAGTGATGAAGGGTTTAAAAAAAAACAATAATTGAAAGAAAAAATATTTTTAATTAAAATTCCTGATACACGTGTAATTTCTTTTATTTATTTATTTACTTTATTATTATTATTTCAAATCCGAAAAAGTCAAATAAATCCGAATTAAGTGATAGAGGGTTAGGTAAAAATGGCACAGACAGATGCTTATTTCTGTCTATTTTTTTTTTAGAACAGATGGATGGGCATGATTTTCCTGGTGCATTCCACGCTAACTGACGCAACATTTGGAAGCAAAAGGTTAACTTTAAATGATTAGAATAAGTAAAGTATTAAATATAAAATAATTTATTTTACTGCCTTATGCAGCTACATTAATGCATTAGTGTATACGGCCTTATTTCAAACTCTGTTATTCTACTAATAATGCTAAAAAATTATAAAAACATTACAGTAACTGACACAACATGAAATAGACATATGTACTGGAAAATACAAAACAAATTCAAAAATCTGCGGATTATGAACTTTTTATTTAAATGAAAACGTAATGCACGCCTTAAAAGATGTATACTTTTGTTATTCTTTGGTGTTAGGCTAATTATTTATGCATACAAAAAATAGTAGCAACTGACGCAACACAAAAGAAAAACGGGTTTCTAATATTCATCTAGTGACAGCCAAATTGTTTATTGTGCAGAAGTTTTTTCTCACAAAGGGGTAGGAAGAGTGCTTGTAAATAACTTATGTATCCCAGAGAAAGTAATACTTTTTACTTATAAGTTTTCTTTTTAATGTTTCCCAAAGATGTCCACTTTTACAAGGAATTCACCTCCTGCAATTCTATTTAATAAAATTACTGTATATTTCATCAAACGTTGGAAGAATAATTGTCCTTTTTTTTTTTTTTGATGCATTGGAAGAGTTTGACAAACGAGTTTGAACAGTGTCTTGACATAAGTGGGGGGGGGGGGGGAAGACATTATACAAGACTAATTTTGGTTAGTACTATGCAATTATGAACTAGAACTATTCATAGAGAAGAGTTACTTATTCCTACCGCCTGCCAACTCCACTAGTTTACACAATTAATATTATTCAAATGCTACTCTACCTCTCTAAAATTTCTAAGCGAAGAACGGGGGAGAGGCGAAGGGTATATATTAAATGCATATTATTAATAAAACGCAAAATATATGCAATCATGTATAAATACATTGTTTTCTAAAATTCGGGGGGGGGGGGGGGCCCCTCCTGATCTCCCAATCGATGACCTGAGTCAGGGTATGCTTTTCTTAGAAATCTTTTTTGGGTTTGTTATGGCTATGTGCATAATACCTTGTGCACATAAAATTTTAATGTTTTGTCAGCTAATGCGTAACGTTATTTACAAACTATGATAACGACCTTATTAAAATTATTAAAGTTTCTTACATTTCAATAGAAGTATGCTTCATTCATTCACGTAATATATCAAAATATAAAAATATATAATGTATTTTCGGAGTAAAATGCTTCAAGTTCTTTGAAGCACTTTTGTTATTTTAAAGCTGTTAAAATATCAGTTCTTTAGGATTTAAAATAATTAGTACAATAATTATTAGTTTAGAAATGAATCTCAGTTTCTTCTTTTAATTTACAGTCAATGACTTCTAATGGCAATCTCTTATGGTGTCTTATACGTATCGTATCCTTCTGTAGACAAGGTTTGGAATAAAAATTTTTTTTTTTTTTTTGTGAACAAAGTTTTCACAACTGACTATTCAACTCAGATAAATTATTTGGTATCATTTACGTGTTTTTTTATAGCGGCTCTGTTTTAAGCCGCGTTTACAGTATGCATTTTTTTAGCATTTATTTGCTATTGCTTAGCTTTTCTTTATGTGTACTTTAACGCATTTTGTCAAAGCAACGTCCCGAAGTACCAATTTAAAGTAATGATAAAGCAGCCTTCAAGCAAAACAAACAAAAGACAAAAATATTCATTTAATTTCAGAAGATAACGTAGCGGTTTAATCCCCCCCCCCCCCCCGCCCCCCGCCTCAGCTATTCTAAATCACTGTTCTCTGTTCGAACCACCCAGATTATTAGTAACGCTTGGCCAGTTCTTCTCTGCAATCATCCCGTGATTGACTCAAAGAGAACTTTTGCTTACGTATACTGTTCAGACTATCCTAAAATTAAATCACAGAATCACGTGATTGCGTTCTTTACTATCACAAATGGTACAGAAAAAGTAATTAGCAGTGGGGTTTTTTTTTTATTATTGGAACCTGTGCTTTAAGTACAGAGTTGCATTTATTTTTTGTTTTACGATGTTTGTTTTGTTGTTTCTTAGTTTTCATATTGTAAATTATATTTTTTGATAAATTTCGTAATGGAAGTTAGCTACAGAGGCCATCTTTGCACTCGTCACAACAATAAGTATATTTATTGTCGATACTTATCAAAGTACACTAATACCGTCATTACACCACTAAATCTTAAAGAATAAAGGTACGAGTGCGAAGGAGAGGGTTGGTATCGACGGCCGGGTTCGAACTGAGTTCGATCTTTCTGGTGGTAGCTTCGTTCTTTACCGCTTTGCCAAAAAACGCTCCCATTGGTTGAAAACGGGGAAGATAGCTATTTTAGGCATTGACTTGCACCGCTACAAACACTTAATACATTCAAATTGCTTATTAAGGAGTGTTAAATTTACAAAATGATTATAGTACATTTTTAACTATTTCCGTGCATGTTTATGCGGGTGCTAATTTATACTTCGGATTAAAACTATGAAAAATATGATATTAAATAGTTATGAGGAAATGATAATCATAAATGTTTATTAAATAATTTAAATACTATGTTTCAGTATGAAATTAATGGAAAACACGAGATTTCAATTGTTAAAATGAGAAATATTTGCAGCCTCATGTTTTAGTAGAACGACTTTTAATAACATTATTCTTGTAAACTGAACGTTTGAAGTTTTTGTTGAAATAGAAAAATATAGTAACACTAAACTTAAAGTACCAAGCACATAAAGATACATTATATATGGTATTAATTAACTGATAATTTTCGTTTTCTAGTGCTTGTGGGGGAAAAACAATATTGTATGTATACTCAAATTACTTGATTTTTAGTAATAAAAAAAATATCTTATTTTGCTTTCGCTCAAAATTTACAACAGCAATACTGTAATCAATCAAAAATTGCAAAAGATATCAATCTTGCATTCTTCGAAGGAGTGAAATCTTTCCGCCGAAAAACATGCAGCCATTGTTTTTTCAACTCTGTATCAGATGGAAAGCTAAAACATGGGTAGCCCAACACCTGAAAAATATACAGAAACCCCCCAAAACCGAAGAACCCCCGAAATCGACGAAACAGTCAACCCTTCCCCCCTCAACGGTACACCCTTGGCTAAAAGAGACACATTCTCTTTCTCCTTGTAAATCCCTATACATCCAGGGACACTTCATGTGAAAAGCTTCACACAACGGCGCACAAGTAAAACTAAAAATTTTCAGTCTCACAAAACCAGTTCGCTGTAAATGGTGAACAACATGTAAAACACTGCTTAAATGACAGCGGAAACCTTACCCTATTCGCGGTGACGTCAGCAGTAGAAATTTTTCTTGCGTTCTGGCCCTATAGTTTAGTTAGCCGTGGGTAGAGGTCTCTTTTGTAAATTTTGCCAATTTATCTTTACAATTGCGAAAATACGTCCTTGTTTCATTTTTGAGATAAAGTGAATGATATCATGAACGTGATAAAAAAATCAAAAACAAATTTGTAGGAAAAGATAGTTGGTAATGATTATATATTGAACTTATATCCCTATGCTTCTGAGTTTATAACACAAGTTCTGCTCGTAAAATTTCTGCAGACTCTCAGAAATTTATAACAGAGCATTTAGAATTTACAAATGGGCCTTAAAAACGGCATATTTTGCTGATTTAAACAAAAATGTTGATTGGCTAGGATATCCAATGTTATACATTAATACAACATCCTTGTCATAAGGTTCATCATACGGGGGAGAAAGAACAGTTGGAATCAGTTTCAAGGGGGGCGGGGCGTTTTATTGGAGAGATAAAATAAATCTTAGGACGTGTAACTTTAGCATCATTGTGGTTACAGATTGAACATGTGTATCCAGTTTTAACAAAAAAAGTCTTGAAAAATTATAATAATAATTTCATCAACATCCGCAATAACTCTTGAATGATAACTTTATGAATGATATAAATTTTATTTATTTTACGTATATTTTATTATGGAAGAATTTTATTTTTCGTTCATTTGTTTTTGCACTATAAAGGGGGAAAATACACATTTTGAATTTTATGAAAATGTATTAATTAAAGAGTTAATTAATTTGTTTTGCTTGTTTATTTATTTATTTTAGGAACTATTTTTTTCTGTCATTTAAGTCTTAAATTGTATTTCCTTTGCATAATTTACTCGCATTATGTGAAACTATCCAGCGCAAGAAATCATTTCTAAGTTATTTCTACTTTTGACACTAGATGGCAGCACCACAGGCTGCTAGTTAAAATTGTGCTTTTTAGGTGTGATTTATGTCGAGAGTCTGGCTCCTCATATTTTTATCAGTGTAGAGATCAAAAATTACTTTTTTCATTTAAAAAATGCTTTTCTTTTTAAATAAGATGAGGTAGAAGCATGTGAATAAAGAAATATTTTACTTCATTTCTTTAATTTGTATTTTTATTTATTTCCTTCTTACAACTTGCATTTGAATGCTTTGTATAAATATGGAGAAAAATATTGTTGTCTGAGTATGTTTTTCTTATTTTTTAGGTAAGAATCTGTTAACAATGTTTTGCTACTTAACGTGAGTAAAATGTATTTTCTTATAATTCGTATTCATTCGTTTCAGTTTATTTACTGTTTACGTTGCAATAAAAATTGTATTCCTTTTGCAGCTGAGGAATAAATTTCAAGTCTAATTTAATATTTAGTTCTTGGTTAATTTTTTTAATAATTCTTCTTTTCTTTTTTAATTTCATTTCCTTGTGCTTGGTTGCATTATGAATCTGATAATTACGACAGTGTAGTATGGGTTTTGAAGAACATGGTGTCGCCATCTATTGGTGGTTTGGCAATGTTATATTGGAAATCGATTGGCAATCTGAGATGGGATAAATCGTGAATCGATTTTTAAATTCCAATACGGTAATTAAATCACACTATCTAGTTAAGTGTAATAAAAAATGCTATCTTGACTTACCATTTAAAAAATTAATTTTTATTACATGTTATGATGGAATTAAAACTGGCTTCATTTCTGGCGATTAATATTTTTATATCTGTGTCTGTGGGAGGTAAATGACACTACATCAATTTTGAAAAAGGTGGACGTAGTGCCCTTTTATAACTAGCTTTAAAAACTTCTACCATAAAAAGTTAAGAGTTAGAAGATTATGATGTAGCAATTTTTTCTGCTCAAAAACCCTATAAATGAAAATCTAGTAACTAATTAATCACAAAAAAAAAAAAAAAAAAAAACACTTTAAAAATATCTCGTGGGTAGTTTTGTTTCTGTGACATAGTTTAGCTATCAGTTAAAAGATTTTACTGTGCATATCAATTAATTTTATATACATACATATATATATATTCCTCTTTTCAATAATTAAGTTTGTTTAAGAGTGTTATTAGTGAATATTTATTTTTAAGCAATTTAAATAATAAAACTTCACTTGAATCATTCGTACGGCTTTTTTTTTTAAAAACGCCCAAAAGTTGCCGATTCACTAGGACATACTACCGCATATGCCAGAGGTTTCCAAAAGTTTCCAATGGTATCCATAAAAAGAATTTGAATTTTATCACGCTGCCCTAGTCATATTATATCATGTAGATGTATTATATCATATAGGTATATGGTAACCTATAGGTATATGGTACCATATAGGTATATGGTAACAGAGGAGTAAGTATTAAGGAATACAAAAACAAAGATTGTAACCTTAACGCAGTTAAAATTTCTGAAAGTATTTTAAATGCAATCATTATTTTTTCGCTTGCTTAGGAACAAAGATTATAACTTTTAGGTATTTAAAACTTAACGAAGTACTTTAATTGTAGCCATAATTTGATTTTTATTTATTTATTTATTATTATCTATTTATTTATTTTGCTTCGGGAAATAAAATTGATATCACGAACACGTCGCAACACCTAGTTTAGGAACTACTCGCATACGCTGAATATTGCTCTATTTACGTTTGTGGTGCACTAAGACACAACTTCCAAATAAAATCACGACCTTCAAATGAAAATTTTAAAGTACATAATTTTCTTTCTTAAACATTTTACTTCCAAACGCACAAACATTAGAAACTGGTATTACCTCTGGTACAGAAGTTTACAAACAGCATTGTCATATTCTCGCAACTTTGGTGCAAATATTTGCATGTTAAAAAGTGAAAAGTTTACAAAAAATCATAGTCACCGTTGTTTTCTGTGTCTCTATTACCGTGTTCTTTATTTTATTTATTTATTTATTTCTTCCTTTTTTTTCTGAAATGAAAAACCTGAATGCGTCACTTATTTTGCTTCAACTTTCCTAACTAAATGTTACATGTCCTTCACTACCAGCTTTTGACTCTAAATATCACCAAAAGAAATGTATATATGTATGCTGCAAAAGTAAATATGTATGCTGCCAACTGTTTGTCCTTCACCTTGACTGAAAACCGCAAGGTCAAGCCGTGAAAGATCCTCGTGACTTGGTCTCCTGCCTGGGAATGAGGAAATACCCAAAAGATGGAAAAGAAAATTGAC
This sequence comes from Octonoba sinensis, assembly GCA_038502835.1. Classification (NCBI taxonomy): domain Eukaryota; kingdom Metazoa; phylum Arthropoda; class Arachnida; order Araneae; family Uloboridae; genus Octonoba; species Octonoba sinensis. The sequence goes on from CM076599.1 coordinate 16,132,893, forward strand.
GATTGTGGGAAATACACAAGCAAGGAGAAACTGAATCATTCAACAAATTGAAATTCTCTTGTGTAATTTGAAATAGGTAGTTGAAATTCGGTTGTTTTTCAAGCAATAGATGGCGCATCTAAACGTACTCGTAGTTTATTTCATTGTCTCCTAAGCACGCATACTTTCTTCTTTCCTGTTTCAATAATAGTTTAATATTTTTAGTTTTGTTCTTGTGATTTTCTGTTTGCCATCACATTTCTTTCTCAATGACTTCTTTCGTTTTGTTTTTGATAAATTCTTCTTTTTTTTTTAAATAATCGTAGTTCTTTAGCTCATGTTTTTCGTATAATAGTAAAAAAGAACGAAGTCCTCACATACTACAAAATATAGTCGTCATTTATGTTACCAGCAAAGAATCAAAATATCTATCAATGCATGTGTTACTTTATTTTTATCTATCTAGTTATTTATAATTTTGTTTTTAATATCCAGTACATACTTCCAGAAAGTGCTCCAAATAGTGATCATACAAAGAATAACACTTTGACCGAGTACCAAGTACTCGGCCAACTACTACTCGGCCGAGTATCGAGTATCAGTTGTTTAAAAAAAACAACCACTGGCATTACACATATTGAATTTAGCACTTATTGAAATAGCAATATGCATCTTAGGAATGGTAATCGTTTTTTAAAACAATTCAATGTAAAATTTAATTATACAAATCCAAATTCAAATATAAGTACAAAAAAATGACGACCAGCAACAGGCTGGTCGTCACCCAGCTATGCTAGTCCTAGTCATGGACTTATAAAGAAAAATTTCCGTAAGAAATATTTCCATATTATTTGTAATTTTTCTATCTTTACCAAATAAAGGCAAATGACTGAAAAATATACTGAAATATGACTCTTTTTGAGGAATCCGTCTTTTTAGGAGGGGATTGGAGATAAAAATTTTGGATGGATGTTTGGGAAATATTTTATAAAGCTTTGTAACACATTTTAGAAGATAATTTATTGCTTTTTGATTTTAAAAATAATTAATATATAATTATAAGACGCTTATAAAAAACTGCTATTTTGGGGAAAATTTGGGAATTTCGGGGCGCTTGAGGCAAGGGTTAGAGTTGACCGAAAATTTTAAAATTTCGTATTTGGCATTAGATACGACTGTTTCATCGGAAAAGCACACCGGAGCTAACATTTGAGACATTTTGGTTTTTTTGAAACACCCTAATGTGCATAGTTAAGAGACGGTTCATCCAGAAAAATAAGTAAATGTAAACAAATAAAATAATAATTCTCGGTTGATTTACTGATGTCGTTAACTTTCAGAAGAGTGTTCATCCAAAGAAAATTAATTTTCTTACATAACTCTTTGGAATTCCAAAATATTCGTGTTTGATTTCTAATTTGTGCCGAATAGCGTTGGATCTTTCAATGCAAGCTGCCTACTCAAAAGTAATATTTCAATACAAATAAAATGTATATTCCTCTAAAACTGAGTCATACTTGTTTCCTAGTGACTTCAATTAAAATTTAGAAGCATATAGTTATTCACGGAATACTTTCCTTGCATATCTGGAAACCTGCCTATCTCGACTTTCTCAGTAGTGAGAAGTTCGCAATAGAAAGGTTTTTATTGAAAAGCAAAGCACATCACTTAAAGTCAGATGTTACGGTTTATTTAAAAAAAAAATCGTTATGTTTCTACTTGTCCTACAAAGTTGAAGTAGTTTTATCGACAGAACATGGCAAAAAAAAACAGATCAACTCCGTGGTGGGTTTGTTTCATCATTGTTTTATGAACAACTTTATAATTCTAAAATGAATGCTTTTTCTTATTGTTTATTGTAGTTTCTTCGCTGAAGAGGAAAAATATGTATTCAGAATAACTTGAGCTTTCTTCTAACTTACTGGTAAGGTAAATTACCTCATCCAGTTCACCATGTCGCAAACCGTGCATTGAATTTCATGGTAGCGGTGGCATCATCCTTTTGTTTTCGGATTTAGCTGTTGAAATATCGTAAATTTTGTTTATTCCAGAATTCTCTCTCTACAAAGCGAAATAAACTTCTGCATATAAAAAATGGTGTTTGCAATAAAAAGGGAAAAAGAAAATCAAGCGCTAAGTTTTGGGTAGTTCGTTAGAAAGAAAGCATTGTTAAGGTAAGGAAGAGGTGTGTTGATGAAGCTAAGAAAATGTCGGTTCATCATAAACGATGCTAGTAGGTCCAGATTTAAAGCAGAAAGAGGGGTAACTTTCAGGACATAATTTTTCATTATTAACCATAACATCTTCACTTTATAATAAAATAATAAAATTAAATATTTAAAGTGTTTTGTGTGTTTCATTTTTAAATTAAAGTAAAAGGTCTGGACATCGTATATAAATGAATATATATAAAGAACGGAATATATATTTAATTGAATGCAATGTTTTTGTATCACTGAATATTTGTAGCGTCCTATACATATTTCAATGATTTAAATGTTTTACTATGATTAAATTTGAGCTCAAATGAATATGAATTGAGAGATTCTTTCATACGAAGACATTTAGCAGTTAAGGCTCCTTCACACAGCTTCAAGAGCTTCTAACAGAAATTTCTGATTAGAATGCCAAGTCAATTCAGCTCTAGATACGTGTAATTCGCATTTTAAAATTTAGAAGTTGAATAAACTTGGCAACAAGGGCATAATGATTTACAAACTGAAAAGGGCCCTTCCAGCTACGTTTCGAAAGCGGTAGATTTAAGGTTCTGGGATATATCCTTGCTAAAAGCCACCAATCAGATTCTGTCAACGTGTGTCGAAATGAAGCATCTGTTTGCCTACCTTTCTGTTTCGGCAGGGAGTGTGGTCCTCTCTTCAATCGGTCAGACGCGCGCATTTGCATTCTTGCGTAGATATTTTATCCACTTAATCGTTTCGCCTTGTTGAATTTCAATGAGTGTTCGTGCTCCGAAGAGCAATTGGCGAGCTTCCGTCCGAATTGTTTCCCCTGATCTAGGCCTTGAAATAACTGGGATGATTTATGCAGAGCGCGATAATTCAGTGTCATTAGCGTTATTTGGGGAATTCGATTAACTCGGAATTGGAACGTCATGCCTGCTGCTGAAATTTGAAGCCTGAGCATTCTCAATAAGATCCAGTCCTATTAATGAAGACCTCGTCCCAAAGCATGAGCGGTTTACAAAGGATTTCCTCCTTACAATGCACATAGCTGGTTATGTATGTATATATATTTATATATATATATATATAAAAAGAGTAAGAGAGGGAGAGAAGAATTGTATCTTCGTCGAAAGGCTTTCAGGATGATTTCTCAATTTGTCCAGATTATTCACATTTGTTATGCTTGTGACTAATATAAAAGAATTTAGCAGAATAGATAACAAAGGAAACTAACTGTAAGTATAGTTACATTTACATAAAAGAATTAAGAAAAATTGCGAATACAAAAAAAAAAAACTTATATTTAGTTAGAAATCTAATATTTAAAAAAATAGCTCTAAAGTTATAGACAAAAAGATTAAAAATAAATGTTTTAAAGATAACTAGACGCGTGAAGAGAAAAATCAATAAAAGCTGAGAATAGAACTATAAGTAAAATTGCTAAACAAAGTGGTTCTGATTTCAAGAATGATTGTAAAAAGTAATTAAAATGACTGTAAAACGTTTCAGTTGGAAAAAAAAGGTCCAAAGATAAGGCGTTGTGTACCAACGTAATCACTGCAGTCATGAAAGATTCCTTATTATTATTATTGTTGTTGTCGTTATATATTATTATATTAAATAAGGCTCGGCTGAAAAAATTGGTTCTCAGCGTGAAAACAGTTTCTGCTGTTCATCTACACTTCAAGCAAGACAACTAGCGTCCGAACTTGTGAAATGAGGGTTATTCATAAATGATGTCACGCTTCGAGGGGAGGAGGGGGGTTCGAGAAATTGTGACAAGGCGAGGGGAAGGGGTAACAACAAGAAGCTTGATATTATACATTTTGGTTTCCATAAAAACATTTAAATTCACCAAGTTCAATTTAATTCGAATTTTTTCTTCATAATTTGATTTTAAAGTTTCATTGATCATTTTGTATCGTTAACACCGATGCTGATTAAGGTTTCAATTGACTTATTGTTGAAAGTTTAAAAGGAGATTCCCTTTAGCATTTACATTTTAAAGACAAAATTACTTGGGTCATTCTTTCAGAATTCGAGCATTTAATCTTCTATGCTAATTATCTTTTGTATTGTAAACCTTAACCTTATTTTACACAAATTAAGTACACATGTAATCATTATTGTTATTATACTCACAAATGTCATTAAAAGTTCAAAAATAAAATTAGAAACGTGATTTGTAACGCAGTGCTTTGTTTATGAACTGCAAATACATATGCTTATGGGCCATTCCATTGTGACGGGTGTGACTCCCAGACATGAGTTTTAAAGCTTAATTTATACTTTTGGCAATGAATTATTTATAAATAGCAAAAAAAATTTTTTTAAAAATGTGTTTACCTTTGCATTTGCTCTAATAACCGTGCAAAAATAAAACTGCTGGAGTTTTTAATTTTTTTTAAATAAATTTTAAAATTTTATGACGGGAGTGACTTTTTCGGGACATGATTTTCACTTGCTTTCATATTTGCTAAAATTCCTGTGAATTTTTAAGTGTTTCATCATTTTAGCATTTTTTTCCTATTGAAGGAGCTTCAGATGAAACTTAATACATATTTTTTATATTAAGTTTTAAATTTTTTAACATTAGGGAATTTTTTTTTGCAATGTGACGGGTGTGACACTGTGCCAATTTCTCATATTTGAGAAGCAATTTTTAAGAAAGCAGTAATTAGTACACATAGTAAACTTGACATTAGCCAATATACTTACATTTTATTAGAAATAAGAAATATATACATATATGCATCTGATTTCGAATTTACAGTGACCTCTACTCGTCACAAAGGCTGGTGGAGCAACTTCCTCAATGATGACGGATATTTTTTCAGTGAAAATATCGTCATTTACTGGCCAAATCCAATAGACCGACAATAGGGTCCACTAGCCTGCATATATTTTAAATTTACTTATTCAAAAACTTTGATCTCTTCACCATCAGAATCTGCTTCACCACTTAAAGCTGCTAAAGACATGTGGTATAGTTATGAGATAAAGTTATAGTTAAAAATTTGAAACTAGATTTTATAGGTACTAGGGTACAGTTAAGAATATGTAAAAAAAAAAAAAAAAACATTTTTTTTTTTTTCCTTTAAAAATGTATTATGAGCCAAAAAAAAAAAAAAAAATGGCTCCAAAATAGCTGCAAAACATCAAAGTTATTCAATTATATCAAATTATATTAATCATAATAATAATTATTATTTTAACATACTGCCCTAACTCTTTAGAAACAAGTGCTTTATATTTCTGTTCCATTAATGAAATATTTTCAAACTATCTTAAATGGTGTCACACCCGTCACAATCACTTTGTCACGCCCGTCACACCACAATTTTCACAGAAAATAAAAATTTAATGACATTTGAATATTTTATACTTATTCACACTTGCAATAATTAGACATTCAGAAACTTTCGGGTTTTAATGGATTAATGCATTTGCTGTATGTAAAGCATATTTTCTGCGACGGGTGTGACAAAGAGACTTTATAAATAAATTTGCATTTAAAATGAGGTTTAATGCATATTTATGGAATATTAAATGCTCTAAAAGGGATACAAAAGGTCATAAATTGTAATATATTCACATACAATGAAATTGGTGTTGTATTAAATATTATTTCAGAGTGAATGAAAATACCCAATTTTTCCTAATCGAACGTGTGCTACAATGCACAAACTTTAAGCCCCCAAAAATAATAAAACGATTATTTTTGTGAAATATTTCTTTACATTTTCATAAACGTCATATCATTACCTTTAATTTGACATATTATTTGAAGCAATGCAACAATTTTAAAATTTCAGCCCTCATGTCCACTTTCTCATGGAATTGCCCTTATGTAATATAGTGTGACATGTGACAAAGGGGGTATGATGAAGTGTGGCATTTTAGGACTAAATGGAGGAGGGGGTCAAATATATTGAAAAAAAATGTGACATCATTTATGAACGGTCTCAAGGGGGGGGGGGGGGAGGGAAGGGGACTGTGCCATCGCCATGGAGTTCTTCCATTTATTTATTTCTGTGGTTTTCTCTGTATTATTTATGAAAAGCCAAAATTGTGCACAGCATGTGCTTAACCCCTTATTTTTTTACTTATTGATAAATTTAAGCAACCACTCGAGAAAGCACCAAGAAATTGTAAGACGAGTCATTTCTAGCTAAAAAACAGACCGACATTCTGCACTATTGCATGGGGCTCATACATCCATTCGCAAGGATGTCGTCATTTCTGTATCAAATTTCGGAATAAATTTCTATGCATTTATTCCTCTACTGTCGTATCGTTTTATGATTTGAAAATTTGCATCCCTCCTTTCCTACCCGTCTCAACTAACATATTTTATCGCTCTGCCATTGTCTGCTGCGCGCGAAATTCTCGGCTGCTCGCTCCCCCTGCTTCGATGCTTTTCCAGGTGACTACCTTCTGAGGGCATGTATATTTAGTTGTTACAGGTTGCATATGTGACGTCACTTCGAATATTTCCCAATCCTTTTCCTTCACAGCTCTTCTTTTTGCTTTAACGAACAGGGCTTTTCTTTTCTTGCCTGCTACCTCGCGGTTTAGAGATATGTGAAAGTGTATCGGCTTCTGTGCCTGACGGCTAATTATATGCATCGAAGCTTTTCATTAGATTTTATAATGGAAGCTATTTTTCTGGAACACTGACACCTGACTGTGTTGATCATAATGAAGTTCGTTTCACGTGATTAAACATTTCACTTGATTTGATATTTATTTCTTAATCGGTTACATGCATTGCTTGCAGTGAGATCTCTGTTAGATGTTATTGAGATTCTGCTTGACTTGCGGTACTATTTTTGAATGTAATTTATTTAATTCCCCAATGAAACGTTTTTATGGAAAAAAATTTCCTCTAATGCTGCAGAATATTTTTTCTCTTTAGTCTATTAGACTTTTTTTTTTAGCCTCTTGAGCTTGTTATTGTTCTTTCAATACTATTTTTTGAATGCTTATTCATTGAATAGCTAACTTTTTGCTTTTCTTCTTCTTTTTTTTTTTTCAAAATTTCTCGATCAGAAATAATTTTTATTGGGGAAGAAGGAAAATGCATTGCATTGCATCAATATTAAAAATGTAATAACATTTCTGATTTCATTGTCTGTTTAATGTGCATATTTTTCACTTTGTTCAGGTCACTTCATGTTTTCTTAGGAAAGAAAGTAATTAAATATTTCGGTAACTGTACTTAAACAAGACAACAGTATAGAAATATAATTTCACGTTAATTTAAAGCACAAATGAGCATTAAAACGCAGACATATGTTTCGGGATTGCTTGGAATCCCTTTTTCAATGCGACAGGGAGCTTCTAGATGCAAAACATCCAAATGAAGCAGACAAAACAACAAAAACAAAGCTTATATAGCCTAAAAATTAACTGTAAACCAATGAGAATGAAGGCAGTGGAAGTAGAAGTAGCAGGGAAAGCACCAATAAGAGAGCAACAAACGAATCCAGTTGAAAGTTCGGGAAGTAAAAAGGAATATCAATAAAAACAAAGCAAAAAAGACGACAACATGCATAAAAATGTGAAAATACATGAAAATTGCAAAAATAATAAAAAAAAATACAAAGAATAAAATGGAAATAAAATAAGTACAGGAAATACATTGGACAGACAAACATACATTGGACAGACAAAACGGACAAATTGGACTTAATTACATTGGACAGACAAAACGTGCTCTGAAAATTCGGTTAAATGAGCTTATAAAGGTTATGTACAAAAGCAAGAGTTAAATAAGTCTAGAATTGCTCAACATTGTTGGAATTCCAACCACTCTTTTGATTTCAATTCTGGGAAAATTATTCAAAAATGTTCTTCCCATTTAGAGCTTGACTTTTGGGAAGCTTATCATATTAAAAGGAATAGTTCTAATTTGGTTAATGATTCTTCCTCAACTCCTTATTTTTCACAGGTCTGGCATAAGTTCCTTTAATTTGTTGTTCTTTCCTGGTTTTCTTGTTAGTTTTCCTTTTTTTTTGTGTCTATTTTGTAATTTCCCCCCCCCCCCCCTCCTTTACATGTGTACTTTGTTTTGCTTTTTGTTTTGGTATTTCCTGTACTTATTTTATTTCCATTTTATTCTTTGTATTTTATTTTATTATTTTTGCAATTTTCATGTATTTTCACAGGTCTGGCATAAGTTCCTTTAATTTGTTGTTCTTTCTTGTTTTTCTTGTTAGTTTTCTTTTTTGTGTCTATTTTTATTTTTTTTTCCTCCCCCCCCCCTCCCCCTCCTTCACATGTGTACTTTGTTTTGCTTTTTGTTTTGGTATTTTCTGTACTTATTTTGTTTCCATTTTATTCTTTGTATTTTATTTTATTATTTTTGCAATTTTCATGTATTTTCACATTTTTATGCATGTTGTCGTCTTTTTTGCTTTGTTTTTATTGATATTCCTTTTTACTTCCTGAACTTTCAACTGGATTCGTTTGTTGCTCTCTTCTTGGTGCTTTCCCTGCTACTTCTACTTCCACTTCACACTGCCTTCATTCTCATTGGTTTACAGTTAATTCTTAGGCTATATAAGCTTTGTTTTTGTTGTTTTGTCTGCTTCATTTGGATGTTTTGCATCTAGAAGCTCCCTATCGCATTGAAAAAGGGATTTCAAGCAATCCCGAAACATATGTCTGCGTTTTAATGCTCATTTGTGCTTTAAATTAACGTGAAATTATATTTCTATTACGTTTACTTGCACAAAGTTAAATTATTAAGACAACAGTATGTTTCTTAATTGCACTTTTAAGAAGAATGAGTTTTTAAAGTATTATCGGTGCAGTTGGAAAACGCAGCCGCTAATATACAAACAAGAGTACTATAACTGTAACATATAATAATATGAATAAGTGAAGTAAAATGATTAATTGCTCTCATGGCAATCATGCAATCGGTAATAATTCCCATATTTATCGGCATGTTCACATTTAAAAAATGATATTTCATGTAAATATTTACTTTTAGCTCTAATATTTACTATTACAGCTGAAAAAATGATAGAATTTGACATAGCAGTGAAATCTTCTCCTTTGATAGCCCCTTAAAACAGCATAAATTTATACACTACGAAAAATCTTTCTTTGCTTACAGAAACTATTGATTTTTTCCAACTCTGCCTATTAAATAGAATAATCAAATGAATGAAGAAAAAATAAAAGAAAGAAAAAGGAAACAAAAAAGAATAAATCTCTGCAAAATTTCTTATGGCACGTTCTTCATTTTTTAAAATCAGTATTATTTTTCTTTAAAAATATTTTTTTTTTCTCTCCTCAACACTCAATATTCTTCAACACTTGAGAACGGTCAATTTTATGTTCTAGATTGCTAATGGGCGTGAATAAGAATTCATAGTTTATTTTTTCATTTATTATTATTGTTATTATTATTGATAAAACTACTACTACTATATCTTAAAACCATTTTAGCAATACAGTGTTTTTCCTTTTAACGTCCCTACCTATATTTTATTTCACGACGGGCAAACTTTTTTTTGTTATTTCCATGCCCGTGTATAAAGAATTTCTCTGAACTACCCATACCTTCTAGAAATACATACTATCAGCATATTTAATTTTAAAAAAAGGAAAACAAAACAAAACAAGATGTTAAAAATTTATTTTATGATTATTGCAATCTGATATATGGAGTAATTGAACGAAATACTACTAACCGTTACTCTGGAAAGAGTAAGTGAAGGGCCGGAGAACATTCTTTTAATGAGAAGCCAAACTCACCAATAGAGTTGGATAGAGAGAGAGAAAAAAAAATATTTATACATTTATATTATTTTTTAAATATGTCTCATTCTATTATTTTATATAATAGTTCCGTAATTATTTTTATTTAATCTTTTGATCACTTTTTAGTTTTTCATTACTTTTTGGGTTCATGTTTGGTAATGATGACCATGTGTTTAAGTTAAGACTAGCGATACTGAAAAATATTTGTATGGTTGGTACAAGTTTTTAAAGTTTTTGTAATGTGGTCTTTTAAAGTTTTTGTAATTTGAAATAATTTTCGTCATTTTATGGTCACTTGTAGCATAACAGCTAACTATTTTGACATACAAGTAGTTTTACATCCTTTTTTTTTTTTTTGTAGAAAGTCTCGGCAATGCTTTCTGAAAGATTATTATTCTTTTACTTCTGTCTGCTACATGCAGCCACCGAAATATTCCCAAGGTCCCCCTTAAGTTCCATCATTGTGTGTTGTCAATTCTTCTACTCGATGAGTTCTCTGGCTTTCTCCAGAAAGGGCTAATGAACGTCCATGACTATTGTGGAGGTGTTTTTGTGAAAGAGGTCGCCCATTCACTTCTATTCGCTCTCACCTTTATCACCGATTCTTTTCTGAAGTCTTTTTGTCCCGCGTGCGTGGCTCAATCGTGAGTGGGGCTTTACGTTAATGAAGATTCATTCCCAACTCTTTGTCGATGTTTGAGTTAAAAAAGGGGCTTTGTTTTGCAAAGTTGGTGGCAAATTTTAGATGAGAAAACAACTATCCTATAAAATCGCTTCCACAAATTTTTAGTATTGAATCTCATTTAACAATTTAGCCAATATGTTTTCGTTTATTAATGTGAAATATATTGAATAAAATCTGTTCAAAATCATGTAAAGTTTTGTCTTATTTTAAATTGTTATTATTTATTTATTACTTTCTCCAACGTAATGTGGGGATAAAGGATTTGTTTTCAGGTCGGTAAAATTTGTAAAGTAGTGCGCTGAGTTAATTCATGTTTCAGGTTTTATTTTTAATCACGTTTAAAGGAAATCTATTTTACGTGTCACAATCTCAAATAATTGATTTCAAAAATGTAATTTTACACAGTGTAATTCCTAAGGTAGCATACTGAATTATGAAATTTTACTGTGGACTACCATTAGAATTAAGAGTAAATTGTTCGTTTCAAAAGCTTCGGAATTGATTTCTTAAATTCATTAACGATCTGTATTTGTACGAAAGAATTTCCATAAAATCGAAAAAAATGTTTAAACAATTTAGAACAGCTAACAAACACAATATAAGCAAAGGATGACAAGGACATGACATTCAATCTGTAGGGTATGATGCAGTGATGCATCAATATAAAAATCTTGGCTCTTTGCCATTATTTAAACCTAGGGAGAACTTAAAATATCTGATTTCTGTAGATTTTTTTGGTTCGTTTCTCTCTATGTTTAACTTTGTGAAATGATAAGGCTTAAAAGAAATAAGAACATCTGGTATGTATTATAACTTGAGAGATCTTGAACCATAAAAGTTTCAATTCCCGTGAAACTATTTGAATGAATGAAAAAAAAATCAATTGAAATAATCCTCTATGTTCTGTGAAACCACATTCTATTTCAATTAGTTGTATAAATAAATGACTTTAAAGAAAAAGAAATAAAGTTTTTATCATGCCTAAGAACATAGCTCATTTCACAATATCATTGACTTTCGTAAAAGACAATGAAAAACTCAATGTTGTGTTGACGACTTCAATTCACCGGATAGTCGTAAAAAATAACAAAGAGAGTGCGGTGACTTTTTTTTTTTTCACCTGTGGCTTTTTTCAAGAAATACAATTTCTGTTTGGTTTTAAAAAGCCGTCTCAGACATTTTGTACTTCATTTGTCTCGGGGTTTTATGTTTCCAAGTCATTGTTCGTATTGTCTGTAAATGTAACTGATTCTGTGCGAATTCATTCTGCAGAATGTTCTGGTATAACATGACATGCAGAGAGAGACTCATGAATCTGCTCTAAAATGGCTCGTAAAATGTTGTTTTGAATAGAATAATATGTATTAAAGCTCTGACAAGGATTTTTAAAGCATAAGCTTGGAGTTGTATATACAAGTATATGAATGATTAATAGATCCAAAGAATTCGATTTTGACGTTAAATCTAAAAGTTACTTAAGCCCATCGTCCGCTTAAAAGCGATGTTAGTAGTCACTAAAACTAACTTCTAAATATGTATTAGAAACTCTCGCATTTTTTGAAATTTGTTTTTTATTATAATTATTACTATTATTATTATTTTTAGGAATGTTTTTCGCACACACACAAAAAGTCACTTGATGATTTTAATAAGTCTTAGCCTTTTTACAATAGTGTAGCATTTTTGAAGGAAATTCAACATTCGTTTTATGTTTGTAGCTTGAATACAGCGAAATACAATACTGACTTATTAATAATTCAGTATTAGTCTATTAAGTGAATACTGAGTTATTTGGGTAATTCCTTCTCTCACAGAATCAAGTACTCTTAAAATTATATAAATAACAAACTTAAACTTTGTACATTTTTCTCTTTAGAACAGGTAAAATCACAAAAATAATAAGTTCGCTCCTCAGCAAAAACCTGTATCGGCGGCGCCTGGACCATTCCTCCTATGGTTTTATTTTAAAATCCTTAGTAGGGAAATTTTCTTGTAGTTATGTGACAATGTATTCGATTCTTTCTTCTGTATTCCATTCACTACTCTCTCTTCACGATGAATGTCCCATTGTCGCGAAATGTGGTTATTGGCTTTATACTAGCGAACAGCTTCAAAGTATGTTCTGCCAAATGACCACTGTCCCCTCTGACTTATGGGACGAAAATATCAGTATTTTAAATCGTATCTCTGATTATGAGCTCTAATTGGGAACTCTGTGACCTCTTAATGATGGTGGCCATAAAGTTGATACATAATAAAAGAGATCTGCTGATTGTTATTGTCATTAAAATTCTTGCATAGTAATCTAACAGTTGGACATATTAACAGACGACAAAAGAATGAGTGTCTTGTTTCAAACGAACCACTTCCGTCAGTTTAACGTGCGGGTAATAAGGTGACGTATATTTGCTTACCGTCATTGCTACAGGATCTGAAACACTGTAGAAATTTAAAGATTTCCTTAGCCGTCTGAAAACTTTAGGCTTAAAGTATCATAACAATTGTTAACTATGAATATATTTTTCTACACGGAACGTCGCACTATATTTATGGTTAAATTTTCGCTTTAGTTACTTCGTTTTTTTCCTTAATCGGTCACGAGAGTTCTTATTTTTTTCGGATGAATACTTGTTTTGGTGAATCAGCCCTTGAGGTTATCCTACATTTTGCTTTTTATAGTGTTTAAAATGTGTATATTTCATAATTTAGTTTTTAACCTTCAAGCTAGTGAATTATGTAGGACGCAATTCTCTAGCTTGCAGATATTCTCTAGGTATAAGGCTTTTTGTTTGAGAAAAGGGAGTTTTATTTTATTTTAATTTTTGGAAGTTTGCTATTATTTTGTTTATTTACATGTTTAATTATTTTAGTTCTGATTTTGTGTTTGTTTTTTTACCTTTTAGTTTTTAAAGAATCTCTATTTCCTGTGAGAGTTTCCATATTTAGATTATAGCCTAATAGCCAAATTACGAATTATACCTTATGGCAAATTTATCATTAAAGCATTGTGTATATGACACATTTAATTGTACGTATAAAACTATGAATGACTAGGATACGAAGTTAATGTTCATTTAACACCAATTTACTGAAGTGGAAGATTAGTGAAATCTCTACTATTGGCTCAAATCACTCCAGTAAATTGACGAAAACGTGGAATTTTAAAACCTCACGTCGTAAATTAGGGTTCTGACAACGAAAATATTTACAATGACTTGAGGAATATAGATAAGAATCAGTAATGATTAAACTTTGTGCAAAGTAATAGAAATAAAATTTCACGAGCGATACTACCAAACATTTAATTTGGTTGACAACATATTCATTCATAGTTTATGCTTCCTTTTACCAAAACATTATTTAAAATGTTCATCTTCTGTTATATTTTGCTTTAACTTCTCAGAGGCTCATTGCATTACCCAATTTTTGATTTTGAGCGCCCAAATTACACCAATTAACTACTATTCCTTTTTTAAGGAATTTACCTCTTATGAATTAAAATTTTAAGTTTTAATGCCAAGATATCACAATATTGACTGTATATTGAACTATATTTATAATAGAGCTAGCTTTGAAGTATAGTACTATTGTTAAATATGGCGTTACATAATAAATTAGTTTCTTGGGTACAGTTTCAGCAATACTGCTAAAGAAATACATAAAATAAATTTTCTTGTTTATAAGAAATATTTTGACACGAACGTTTTTATTTAATTTAGTTAATTGATTTTATTATATTTTACTTTATTTATTTATGTATTTATTTTGTGTGCATGTATTTACCTTGTTTCACGTTCATGTATCACTTGCAAATATCTCAATAAATATAAAAGCTTTCATAACATTGTTGTTCTTAAAAGGCTCGTCTCTCACTTTTAGAATTCAACTCGTTTAATAGTTTAAATTCAATTTCTTAATGCAGGAACTTCATAATTCAAGTTATGGAAATGATATTTTTGCTTTTGCAAACTTTAGGGCGCTCTAAAATTTTACTTTAATATTTTAAAAATTGTTTTCTTTTGAAAATAAGTTCAGTCTGAACAAGATATTTTTTGAAACGGTACCAAACCAAATAACATAGATTGACTTTCACGTTTTACTTTATTTTAAAATGGAATTTACTTTTGCTTTTATTGCCAACAGAATAAAAATAGATTTTTAAAACGCAGTGGTATTCTGTTTTGTATAATTAGTCTTTTTCTCCAGACAGCGTTCTCAAGTATTTTATTCAAGATTTAAATAGTGTTTCCACTTTCCCTTTAGAATTCCAACCCGTATGTAAATGTTAAATACCAATATCTAACAAGTTCTTCTGAAAGCCATCGTTCTACCAGCATGTGTCGATGACACAGTTCCGATGACCTACTTAGAAAAGCAGTAGACGATGCAATTTTTTTCTCTCTATTGCTTTACAGGAAAAGAATTGGTTCTTCATGTCTTAAATTAACAGGTGTAATACATGCTTTAATTACGTGAGCTGTACGTTTTAAAGGTTATGAATGATTATATTCGTTTTTAATTCTTAACAGGATATTTTTTTTCCAAAAACATTATTTTTAGTACAAATTTGAGCTATCTGTATTCTTTCCTGAATAAATTGTGGAAATATTCTTTTCTTCTTCTCTCTTAAACGCAGCATTTTTAGTTATATACAGTGTGATTATAATAAACAGGGTGATTAACCCTGTTTAAAGCTACGTATGGTGTGTTATAATAGACGTATACAATTGAAGCTTGCTATGTAGGCTATATGGACCATGGAAAATAAAAATCTAGTTCAGAATTTTACCACTAGGAGAGAAGTGGGAGTATGAAGAATAAAGAGCAAATTAGAAATAAAAAAATTTATTTTTCCCTAAATTTGTTTAATGTGCATTTGTGCTAATCAGATTAAAAAACGCGTTATAACGCATTTAACAGTATCGCGATGTGTTTCGCTTGCCTTAGTCATAAAAATTTAATTGATAGAGAAACGAGAAACTATTACTTGGTGGTAAAAATATGAATTGTTATTTTTTTATTGCAGATAGTTTTTCCTCATAGTTCATATAATGTATATACTAAGTACCAATGACATATGTCTGTTGAAACCAGCTCTAGTATAGATCGATAAAATCTTTTGTTTCTCCCTTATTGTTTATTTAGTTTTTTTCCACCATTTTTTTGTGGAAATGCGAAGAATAATTTTGTAAGATTTATTGTTAGCCGAATAACCGTGAAATTTATTGGTTTCAGTTTAGATAAGATTGATTGCAAAAAAGTTTCATAAAATACGTTATTAAGTTTTGTCGAGAGAAAAAAAACAGTAGAAACTAACTCTACAGCAGCCAATTTTCGGTTCTTTTTTTTCAATTTTAATTTAATTTTATTTACTTTTTAGAAAGAATGTATCTTATAATTTATTAAAATTTCTTAATTTAACCCATTTATGCCCAACTTTTTATTCACTTAAATCTGCAATGAAAAATTGTTTGAAACTGATAAATAAAAGGAGAAAATAATTTTAAAAATTAAACTCGAAAGTTTTGAAGGTATTTCAAAAAAACTAAACTTTCCAAAAAATTTGGAGCGGTTTGAAATATGAGGAAAAATGGTAATAAAATACATAACTTTTGAAAAATATGTCTCAGTAAATGCTTGAGTTCGAGAACGAAAGTAAAATTACTGAGATTTTTCAAACAAATAATATTTTTTACTTCTTTTTTTTTTTTTTTTTTGGACATCGTGAAATAGCAAAAAATTGATATAACAAATTTTTCACAACTATTAGTTCTGCGATGTTAGTAATATGCTTCCACTTGTCATTAAAATTTTAAAGAAAATCCATCAGGACTCGTTTATGGTCCAAAAAAATAAAGATTTTTGCCTATCATTATAGAAACTACGGTTTTTTTAAGTACTGTCCCATTTTTGGGAGGGTAAGCATAAATGGGTTAATAATCTAATATACAATTACTAGATTACAAGCATAAAATTGGTCTTTTGAAAAGCTTAAAAGTTTAAAGGTACGCTTTTGAAGTAAGATTGTTTTCAATGGAATTTAAGGATCGTCGTTTTGGGCCATTTTCACAAATTAAAACTTTACTTGTTTTTTGTAAATTCACATGAAAATATCAAGAAGTATGATTTCTTGATTATTAGTGTTGTTCATTCCCGCATAATGTTTTTTTTTTTCAAAAATCGCTTAAAATGAATGTTCAGTAACAAATTGAGATCCGATCAGCTAAAACTAACGTATGAAAGAGAAAGCGAAATATTTTCTTGGGCTTTTTACTGCTTTTCAACAGTAATTATTGTACTAAAACTAGTTTAAAATATCTTAAGGATCATTGATGGGGATAACCAGTAAAGTATAAAACCAGAAAAGAGACATTAGATTTACCCTACCACATACAACACTCAATTACTTCAGGTTTTCATTCTCAGCAGAAACTAACATAATCCCAAAATGCGGTTTACCTTGGATTATTTCTAAGTGGTTGCTCTTTTAAGATGGCTTTTGGATTGAATTTCGTCTTTTATATTCGGAAAGAAAATCTTTCTGTCTTTTGAAAATACTTGCGTTACAGTTTCGAATTTCCTCTAGTAGCTGTTCTCAATTCAAGGAAATGATTAGGGTTTCTTTATTGATATTTTGTGCTCATGCATCCATGGTACGTAGCCGTGGGGCTTGTAAAGATTAATTAAACCTGATCAGTGTAGAAAAAGTAATCTTTGGTTTGAGCTCGTTCCGGTTTTGTTAATAAAGAACACGCTCTTGATTTGGCTGGCGCCAGCGTTTTCTATTTCTTTCCAGATTATCGACCTACTGATCTACTGCCGAAAACCCTTCAATTAGAATTAAATCATTTCTTATTTATTTCATTTTGGATGTATGATAACGTTATCAAATATTTTGTTTAGTAAACATTTGAAAATGTTCACGTACACAGAAAATGATTTCCAAGCATGCGCATGGGAATTAAATCATTTCTTATGTATTTCATTTTGGATGTGTGTTTAGGTTTTCTATTTCTTGCCATATTGTCGACCTACTGATCTAACGCAGAAAACCCTTTAGTCAGAATTAAATTAGTTCTTATTTATTTTGGATGTTTTTTACGTTATCAAATATTTTGTTCAGTAAACATTTGAAAATTTTCACATACACAGGAAAATCTATCTAACGATGCCGCGAAATATTCTTAGCCGAAATTTGTCGTACGGCATTCTTTAAAGTTACATATGAGCATGCCCATGTGTGATGAATTAATGCCCATGTGTATGTGTATGAGCATGAGCCATGTGAAATATCAGCCAAAACCAAAAATTTAAAACAATTTTAGATTTCTATTAAACCAAATGAAAAATGGTTTTAATTTTTTAAGTCTTTGGCGGTAGCTCCAACATCTTGCGTTTACTGCATTTAATTATTGTGTTAGGTGAAATTATTGTGTTAGAATAGCATTCTTGAAGCCACTAAGGTTACAAAACGCAACCCCTCTCCCCCCAACTGGAAATAAAGTAAATACAGTTTGAGAATAGGCTTGTTAGTTATAATGCTAGTAGAAGTTTATTACTCCAAACCTTTTCAATGCTGTAATCTAAAGTAATTTTGTGGGAAAAAGAAAATTAAAAAAAAAAAATCGTTTTGGAAATCTCACTATAAAGGGGGAAGTATGACGGTTCATCTGCACAGAAAAATCGTTAGATTTGTGTTAAATTCTCAGGTACTGAAAAATATTTTGTTACAAACGGGGGGGGGGAGGGTACAAAAGTGTGCACTAATATCCCTGTAAAAAATATATATCATGTTCCACTTCAAGAAAATGCTCTTCTTCTAGAAATAAATTAAAGGCAAAACACTATTTTTTTAACGAGTTGGTCAAATTAAAATGGCTTTTGAACTGTTCAAAAATATTTATCGATACCGTCTGTGGTAAAATTCGAAGTATTTATCTAAACTAACCGCGGTCTATCTTTTTTGAACAAAAGATTGAAAAATGCTCGAGTTGACTATATTCTTAATTTTCGTTTAATGAATAGTAAAAAGGTTATAGAAGAAAGCAGAATTTTTGAACCTGTAGACAAAATTCCATGATTAGGTGAAATAATAAATAAATAAAATGAATAAATAAAATCTGTGAATGATTTTGTGAGGCACAGTTGGAATACTCTTATAAATCTGATGATGACGGTTGTTTGGAGGGGGTTATATAAAATATTTAATTGATTTAGCAATTATGGAAAGAAAATATAATTTATTACTGAAGCTGCAGATTGTGACAACATCCGTCACAAAATCAGGATTGGCGTACGGTAAAGACGGCTTTTTTTTTGGTAAACTTCTTGGGAATACTAAACGTCAGCCTTGTAATTCAGAAATTCTCATTCGTAATCCACTACATCCTGCTTCGGCGTTTTTCCCCCTTTAAATTTCAATGTCAAAACTGAAACAAATAACCGTTATTACCGCACCGGGAATTCAGAATTACACAATAAATACCACGTCATTAAACAAAATCATTCCCAGAACTGAATTTGTCAATTTTAATTTCTAATTTACCTGGAAAATACTGAAAGATTTCGTGTTGCCATTAATCCTTTACGCAATGGAGGAAAATAACACGATTTTTATCGGTCCCAGGAGTTATTGTAAATTGTTTTCACTCCCCATTGTGATTCTCGCAATTGTTTTGCTTCAGCGGAAATGACAAGGGAAGGGGAAGGAATGCTAGATTTCTCTCCAGTATACTGGATGTAATAAACAAAACAGTTCGTGATTAGAACGTGTTTTAGGTGATTGGAATAAAATTAATTTTCGGAGGGTTATTCTTATTAATTTATTACTTTTTATTACTTATTTATTATATATTTAAGGGAATTATAAAAAAGCGAGATGACTGCTGAATTAGCTGTTGCTAATTTATCAAACTGGAATGTACAGCAAACATTAAAAAATATAGAATGAAAATGGCAAGTAAAAATTAGTGATTTCTTTTGAACAGTCGGTTTGACTATATTCTTAATTTTAAATCATAAATGGATTTTTTTTTTTTTTTTTTTGAAGTATTAACTAAAAATTTGAGAAGCAGTAAACAACCACGCACTCATAAAGGAAGTGAATTTTGCCACATTTCATTTAACAAATTCGTATCTTGACCAATTAAGTCATCTGATCCCTTCTTCTCCAGAAGTTAAATAAAAAGTAATCAGTCTTTAAACCAAATCAAAGTGCAAGAAGAAATCGAGATTTCTTTTGCGATAAATGTTATCGTTATTTATTTATTTTTTTCTTCTTAAGAGAGCACTTACCACCACATCGTTTCACTTTATTTGAATACTTAATCATTAATGAAAGTTCACACGTTTTAAAACTTTCTTCTAAAAAAAGAAAACAGTAAAAAAAAATATTAAAAAATTAAAGGTGCATAGTAGTTATATAATATCAGAAGTCAAATGTTTATTACTCGTCTTTCTTTACGATTGCGATTACTATTTTTCGATCAAGTAACATTTCTAGATATTATCTAACTTTTTCCCAAGGATTTAACATTTTATGTTGCCCATTTGTGGTTTTTTTTCCATATTTAAACATTTTTTTTCTGCTGCGTTTATTTCATATATTTTTCATTTTCACAGTTGAAACAATATTAATTTGATTAAACAGAAATAATATATTAAATTTTAAATGTTGTGTCTATATCAATCCCAAGAATGTCCTCTTAAAAAATTGTACACAAAAGTAATGGGGCGAAATGTAACAAAGTTGTG
This sequence comes from Octonoba sinensis, assembly GCA_038502835.1. Lineage (NCBI taxonomy): Eukaryota > Metazoa > Arthropoda > Arachnida > Araneae > Uloboridae > Octonoba > Octonoba sinensis. Next base: position 16,153,269 of record CM076599.1, read on the forward strand.
TGATTGTAACAATGTTGTGTGTTTGGGAGAACTTTTGGGTAAGTAGTTCTGTGTAGTAGTTTCAGTACCTTTTTCATTATTAACTCTCCGTTACTTCTGCGTAATTAACTTATTATAGAGTTTTAGAAAAAAGTACTTAAACCTAGCCTTTAAATGATGATTAATGTTTAAGAATGTATTGCTTTCGACGCATCGGGTTTTTTTTTAAAATATAAATCGCTTAAAGTATTTTCCTTTTAATATGCTTGTGAAGGCCATTGTTTTTAGCTAATCTCTACTGGACTATATTGGACTCATGTTCAGTTCTGAACTGACGGTTATTAAAAGCAGTTGTCGATCCAGCATTTTTAACAGTGTTCTTTTTTTTTGTGAATTTTAAAGATATTTTTGTGAAAAATCAAGTGAAAATTAAAAATTTAAAAATATAGTGATGAAAGTTTTTATTATAATTTGAAGCTGATTTAATAAATAATGGTTGGAAAAACTGCGATTTGGAAGCTTGGAATTTTGTGAAGAGCCGGTTTGATCAATTGGAATTTTGTGAAGGGTCCGAAAACGGACCCCAATTTCCTCGGGCGCGACCCCTGTTAAAAGAGTACAATTAATAATCACAAACATTATTTAGTACTTCAAGCGATTTTTATTGCAGAGCATATCACAAAGTTGCGCAACCCTTATACGGCTTCAAATCGTAACGTATTTGAATCCGTCATATTATGTCAAAAAAAAAGTTTATAAAAACAAATGTTCATACAAAATTAAAGCTGTAAAATAATTTAATTTCATAATTATTCCAATGTAATCATTTTCTGCCGAACATTCTGCGTTATCTTTATAAGCATTAGCTTTTTTCTCCTATAATGTAATGAATATTGAAGATATATTCTATTTGTATCAGGGTTGGGTTTTTGACGTCAAAAGCTGGTTTTTGAAAATGCATGTCGAAAACCCATCGCAAACCGACAAAAACTATCAGAATCTGTCAAAGACTTCATTTATATTTTCTATTAATCATTAGTGCCATTTTATTTAAAATCGAACTACAAAATTGGCTAAATCATAATTTGTATATTATGAATACTTTGTATATTATATTAATATAATTAAATTGCATATTATAATGCAGTTTGTCAAGGCAAATTTAAAGAAAAAAGAAATTAATAAGAGCATTTTTCCAAGTACTATTTTTATTTTTAATTATTTAAGTTCTCAGAGTGTTACAAGTAATGTTATGTATTTAAATATTAATTGAAATCCTTTATACCATGTTTTATTTTATTTTTTAGCTTGAGTAAAACTAAGTGCTTATTATTCAGTGATTGATTCTGAGCTACCTGAATAGTTTTGATGATACTAAATTATTTGAGTTTGCACATAAGCCATTCTTATGATATTATTTAAAAAATCCTTTAAGTAATTAATTAAATATATTATATTTTGCATTCAAAATAATTACATAAATTTGTTATTGCATGTTTGGGGGGGGGGGGGGGGGGACTTGAATGGTACTAAAAGTAACAATATGAATTGAAAACATTTAAAATATTTTATTTATTGTAATTTTACACATTAAACGAAATTATATGTAAGCTATTATGTTTTTTCATTTTTAAAGATTAAATTTATTACTGGTTTGATTGCTTTATTAATGTACTTTTATTTATAATTATTTATTCTATATTTATAGCAGCCATTAATTATTTTGTATTTGAAAAGAAGCTTGTTGAACCAAAATTACATTTTCAGGTTTGGATAGGATGTGCAATTTTTACTGTCTAAAACTGTCCTAAAGTTTACCTAAGTACCTGAGACCAAAAATCATGGAAAACTGTAAATGTAAATTTGTTGCAAAAAAAGTTTAGGTTGTTTTGGTACAGAATTTTGGGTTTTTAACAACTGTTGTCTAAAACTATGTCAAAAAAGGGGGTTTTGACATGACGGTTAAAACCATGGTTAAAACCGGATAAAACCATCAACTGACAAAAACTTGCCAACCTTGATTTGTATTCCTGTGTTTATCTTTACTCTATTCCGTGTATTAATTGTTCAATATTTATTACTAATAGCTAGCCCAATTTGGTCAGCATTTTATTACTAATAGCTAACAAAAACATAAAATATGCTCTACTTGGAGCATATGTTCGAGTTCCCTCCTTCCGGGCCTTTTCTCGTCACCCCTGTGCTGGAATACCCCTTGGAGTGCGACCTTTTCCTGCAGGCCCGCTCAACCGTGCTAAAACACCCCCGTGAAGCGGCAAAAATACGTGACCCAGGCAATAATAATAAATAAATAGAAAAGACGGAACGGAAGATCTGTTGATCGACTGAAACTTCTTTGGCCCTTATTTTATAGCGTTATGTTCATATACATGATGTATTTGGTTTAATATTATAATAGACAATTAGCGTTTTTGAATCAGAAATTTTATATTTATTTACTTTTTACTTTTTAAAGAAAGTCACGTTTTAAAAGCATTATAACTAGGTATGTAACGAATAGTTATTTGGCCGAATACCGAATATTCGGCCATTTCTTCTAGGCCGAATAACGGCCGAATATTAAAATTTCTTGAAAATCGTCGCAATAGAAATTATTTGTCAAATTCAAAAGTATCCACCAAGTCAAACACCAATTCCGTACATTAATCTATGATGTATGATTTAATTATGTTTGTTAAGAATGTAAACTATCTAAACTAAATGCATTTTCTGTACTGTTTTAAATGCAATAAATTTGAGAATTTAACCCACAAGTGGAATAGAAGTGACAGGTTTCAATGTAAGCATTAGAATTATTTTACTAATTATTTAATTCAAATAAAAGAAATACTATTGCTTAGTGAACTTTTACTTTGCTCAAAATAGTTTTATGAAGATATTTTAAACGTTATAAAAGTTAATATTTTTAATTTATGTTTTTTTACATACGTATTTTTAAAAGGTGTTTTGAAATGTATTGCATTTAACTGAAATATATTTTTATTTTCAAAACCACAATAACGTATGCTATCTTGATATTCATGAAATATTCTAGGCTTTTCACATTTCTGTCTTACCCAATATTCACAATAAATGCCTACCCAAACAAAGAATGACTTCCACTTTGTTAATAATAACAAAATAAAAGTCTCATATTCTCCATCATAACTAACTATTGCCAGCTTTTAGAAGCAAGTGCTGTGTATAAAATACAATATTATAACCTTAAAATATGTTTTTTGCTCAGTCAAACCTATAAACATTGTTTAAAAAGAGTAGTTTTTTCCTAAATTATTTTTATTTATTAAAGCTTTATAGAAATGTGTTCTTTTGCTATAACTATAATTCAATTTTAATAGTTTAAAATCTACTAATTTCTTAATTTTTTTGCATTTCTACTGTAGCAGAACTATTCGGCCGAATTGTCCATCAATATTCCGCCAGGCCGAATTTGATCTTACAGAGTATTCGGCCGAGGGGCCGAATACCGAATATTGGCCGAATACTCGTTACATCCCTAATTATAACCACAGAAAATACTGTTTATTTAAATCCATCATCATCTTCCGATACCGCATTGCTTCGAAACTTAATGGCATTTGGGGAGGGGGGATTAAAAATAAAGGGAGATAACAGTGGGGACCTCTCAAGAGCTCAGACAAATACGAATAACTGCCCCGGTTTTCTTTCTTTGTAACAAAGCTCTAATTTTAATGCTGAATACTGACTAATAAGGACAGCTGGTAAGAGTTTTGTTATTTTCTTCTCATTCTAATAGTGACTGTTAAGAACAGTTGGTGTCATTCTAATGGTGACTATTAGGAATTGCTGACTAGGAAACTTGCTGTTTTGGAAAAGATACAGGACTAGAGGGTAAAGCGCGTGAAAAGAGAATGTTTAAAAAGTGTTCATTCGCAGATGACATCGTAATTTTTAAAGCATACTTGTTTTATTTTAACTTTTTGCAGGTAAAAAGTACGAAGAAAACACGACATTATATAATTTCAAACTCCTTCATTGAATAAAAGTACTAAAGAAGATGCGATCTTATGAGAGAATGTTTATGGATGTCGAAATTACTACAATGAGCAATTTCATTTTGCATACTATAATATACAAAAACTATCTTATGTCCTCTTTAAAAAAATAATTAAACAATTTTATGCTCTTTTAACCAATTTTTCATGAAATATTTACCAATTTTTAATGAAATATTATTACACATTTTACATAACATTCCTGATCAAAAATTGATGAGCTGCACATATAAAACTAAATTGACCAAACCCTGTTTATTTCTCATTGTTTTCATATTACGTATGGAATGAATTTATTAGCTCGGAGACGACCCATGAAGTTAAATTGTTTTATAATATTTTTTATCCATCGTTTTAACATGATGCAAGTTCTTCCGGTTCGTTTAAATGCTTGTCTTTAATGGGCCATCAAAATATTAGAATTCTGTATCAGCCATATGTGACAAAATTACCATGCGTGAAACGTCCTCTGGACCGTCTGTAACTACCCGCGACCCATTAGAATCACACGACCCTTTCCAAACGATAGCAGTGGAAATGAGGGGTGACTTGTCATTGAGGAAGCGGGCTGCAGAGACGCCCCATTGGCTGCTAATGAATTCGGTAGCCGTTTTTAGTTATTCGCACTGCAGGAGGTATGCACTTGAGTCGACTTCCGAGTTCGGAGGCTAATCGGTTTACTTGTAGCAATTTGTTATTGATAATTTCTAGAAAAAATTTGCTCCACAATGAATAATAAACAAAATGGTATCATTTTGTGTGCGCCAGTCTTATTTTTTAATATGTTCATTTTAAAAATTATATTATGTATTAGGTTTTGAATCAACTCAGAGGTCGCGACGCCAGAGGAAATTCGGTTCCGTTTTCGGACCCTTCCCAAAATTCAAATCAATCAAAACGGACCCTTCACAAAATTCAAATCAATCAAAGCAGACCCTTCACAAAATTCAAACCAATCAAATCGGACCCGTCACAAAATTCAAATCAATCAAAACGGACCCATCACAAAATTCAAATCAATCAAAACGAACCCGTTTACAAAATTCAAATGAATCAAAACGGACCCTTCACAAAATTCAAATCAATTAAAACGGACCCGTTACGAAATTCAAACCAATCAAAACGGACCTTCACAAAATTCAATCAAAACGGACCCGTTACAAAATTCAACTCAATCAAAACGGACCCTTCACAAAATTCCAAGCTTCCAAATAGTACTTTTCACACCATTATTTATTATAAAAGGGACAAATAATAATAAAATCTTTCATCACTATATGATTAAATTTTCAATTTTCTCAAAATTATTTGATTTTTCACAAAAATCTCTCTAAAATTCACAAAAAACGGACCCTGTCAAAAAGTGCTGGATCGACCCTTGCAACTTTTAATTGTAGGATATACCAGAAATTGCTTTACCTGATGTCTTTTCTCCACGATAAAAAGTTAGACAAACAATTTATACTTCATTAATTATATAAAATCTAATAATTCCTAAATTCAAGACATTGTTCTTAGAATAACATTTTTCTTTCTTGTACGAAGTAAAGGAAGTCCTATTGTATTCGCGAAAAATTTCACAACAATTTCAACCCAAATTTCCATTTTAATTTCCCACGAGTCAAGTTTGATTACATTTTTGGATGAACTGCATCATAAAAAAGACCGGATACTCCCCAGCCCTAGTAATTTTCCTTCAAATAAAAATCAAGGAAAAATTCATAAAATGATGCGTCAGTGTGGCATAAGAACGCCCTGCATATATCAAAACACTACTGTTTTGTTGTTGCAACGTTTTACGTGTGCGATTAGCAGGTATCCAAGGACAATATTTCTGAAATGAAATCGAAAATCAACCCCAACTGAATGCCTTTAATTTTCTTTACCACTTTCTGAACCTTGAAGTGTCTGTGTCTCTTAAGGAAGCATCTGGGAACATTATTGCATCTGCTATTTCATTTATCCTTAATGTGTTCCCACACCGTGTGATTGTTTCCCGATGAATACGAAGTCAATTTTTCATTTCGGACGCATTGACGTAACGTGACTCACAACTGTAGTTGGTGACATTCTGGTCGGCAGAAAGAATGACAAAGCTTCTTTATGTTGCAAATTACCGTGTGGGAAAGTTGTTTTGGTCCGTTGCTTTTCTTCCATTTATTAGTTACATCTAGATGACAAGCAAAATTTCATTCAAAGTTGAATTTCTCTTGCAGAGAGAAAATATGTTCTCGTTTCTATTGTTTAACACAATACTGAACAATGAAAATGAATTGCCACATGCAAATATAAATCCCATACTGCTCCAAGATTTAAAATACAAACTAAGAGAACCTACGGGCCACTAGCCAAAAAAAAGAGAGAAAACTGAAACTCATCAATTTGGTATCAGGGATCTGGAGCAGCCACTTTTTGGAGTTGCTACAATCCTTTTTTGAGTTGCTTCTAAGTACAGTGAAACCTGTGTAAGTGGACCACTTGCGAGGCAGCACTTTAGTGGTCAACTTATAGAGGGTGAGGTTGGGGGTGAAGGGCCTCATTCCGTTCGTGAGAAAAGTGGTCAACTTACAAAGGTGCAGGGTTCGAAATTAGGATAGAAAAGTTAGGCGCCATTGGCACCCAGCTTATTTGTTTTAGTTGCCAAAAATGCCATTCTAGGTGCCATTTTTAAATAATTCAAATTGCTTGGACTGAGATATCAACTGATAACTATTAAGACAATTGTGCAATTGTTTAAAAATATTGCAAAACGTTTCAACCTTAATGAGAAAATTATAGATAAGTAAGAGAGAATAATGTTCGAAAATCAATTTCTGTTGGTAACCTTTGAAAAGTTGGTCATTTTACTTTTTATACCAAAGACCACGATGGTCTTTGGTATAAGATGGTGATTACACTTTTGGTGATAAGATGGTCAAAATGGATGTTTCGGATGTCCATAAATACCTACGGAAGTCACCAAAAACGTAATCAAACTTGACTCGTGGGAAATTAAAATGGAAATTTGGGTTGAAACTGTTGTGAAATTTTTCGCGAATACAATAGGACTTCCTTTACCTTGTACAAGAAAGTAAAAATGTTATTCTAAGAACAATGTCTTGAATTTAGGAATTATTAGATTTTATATAATTAATGAAGTATAAATTGTTCGTCCAACTTCTTATCGTGGAGAAAAGACCTTTTATTTTAATCAGTGCCCAATAAAATAAAATGGGAGTTAACCTTTTTCAAGCGCTATTTACAATCAAGTGTTATTTAAAAATAAGTAGGTGACACTTGATAGTAAATTACTTACAAATGAGTAAAAATCACAATTAAAAATATGAAGGTCAATAAATTACCATAGTCTTCACAGGTATCGTAAAAACTCAAAATACCGAAGATTAGATGAAATTTGCTCATAAAAATGTAATCGTATAAAGTAATATCAGATTCTAAGAAAAAAAAAGTAAATTTTAAAAAATGACGAAGAAAAATTAACGTCAACGTGGTCGTCAAACTAAAAGTTTCATGAAATGTTAGGCGTCAAAAGTGACGACTGGATCTGAAATCCCGGTCGTCAAACTGAATTTTTTAGTTGCAAAATACGACAAAATAGGTGTTACTGTACTTGCTGCAACTCCTCGCCGTCCTCCGAATAGTTTAATATGAATCATAATTGTTATTTATGACTTTTGTTTAGTCAATTTATTAATAGGTGTAATATAAGGCAGTTCATGAGAAACGAAGGGATGTAAGTGACAAAAAAACAATTCCGAGAAAAACGCGTTCAAATTTTTGATGTTGTGGTACCTTTAAAGTTCATATTTTTCTAAATCAGGTTCTTGCGGAGCCCCTGTTAGAGATATTACTAACATCTATTGCCGCAATATAGAATAGGGCCTTCCCTATCATTTTCACTGGTTATCTCCACATTTTCAATTTTGACACTTACACCCCTTTGCTTCTAAATGCCTCATATGTGATAAAAATGAACAAAAAATTATTTATAGGCTCTGAGTACAAAGGTAAAACAGCGTCAAAAGCACAAATTCAGAATAAAAAGTATCACAAATAGATATTTCGAAGCTACAGTGGAGCCTCTTCATCAGTGCAGAAAAGTTGTGTGCTCAACACACAACTAGAAAGCTTTGAGTGAACAGGCAAGAACCAGAAAGACAACCGGTATTTTAGCACAAAGCGTTTTGATCATTTGTCTTATAATTATTTATAAGCTATTTATTTATCAATAACTATATAATGTTTTATAGTCACTGCGTAGCGAAAAAATTATACACTCAGGAAATAAATAAATAAGTAAATGACGTAAAAGAAAAGGGAAAAAAATATCATTCATTTACTTTTTTGTTTTTGGTTGCAGTGAAAAAAAAAATCTGAACAGTAGCTCTCAACAAACTTAGTGTGCTCCAGTTTCGAGCAGAATCTCGTTGCTCCGTTCCATATCCCAGATTTGCATCGTGTAGTGTAGAAGCAGATAGCAGCTTCGGCGTAATTGATGGCGTATGACACGACGCATTTTCTAAACGACCATTGTGTTCCTTCTTTATTTATTTTCATCTTCATTGAATGTTTGAAAATAAATGAATTAGTAACAAAAATGCGAAAATTTTGCCCTCTGAAATGTTGATTTTTCTTTTCTTTTATTTTTAGGTAAGTTTTGCTTAACTGATAGAAAAACATTTCTCATGTTCGGGATTATGGTAAGCTTTTTTAAATTAGCAAGTTTTTACCCTTATGTTTTGTAAATGTTCTCTACATTGTTTTGGGAGCTCCCAAAACTCTGTAAAGTATCGTACATCATCTGATTATTTTGTTTTACGAGCTTATTCGGCAATTTATCTCTTGAAATAGAAATGCAGGTATTTCTTTTCTGTATGAATTTATAACAACTGCAAACTGAAAGGGGTCAAAAGTAAAGCATTTTTATTCAATATTGTGCCCTTTGTAATTCATTTAAAACTTCAGGCATCTGTATTAATGTGATACAGATTTTCTTAAAAATAAGAATAAAAAAATCCAAAATACGTATATCCTGTTAATATAACCCGAATTTCTTGATCCAAAATGAACCTCCCTTGATGATTCATTTAAAAGCTATGGTTCGCTCAAAAGCTGAGATTCGTTCAAAAGCCAAGTTTTCCAACAAAAATCATAAATCTTAAGATTAAAAAAAAATACAATTGATTTTTATCTCATTTCTATTCTGCTTTTAAGAATGAATTTTCAACAGAACGCTTGGAAAAATCAAGCATTGTATCCCCCCCCCCCCACCCGCCCCCGTCTTTAAGGTATTTGCAATATCATCCCTATTTTGTTTCAAATTTCGAAGCTATGTCTAATCATAAGTCATGTTTTGACTAATTTCAAAACTGCTGTACTAAAAACTGAGTTTGTGTTCAAAATAATACCTGTAAATCGCCGGCATGTTGGCGTCGTCGTAAGGCGCTTGACTCGTAATCCCCAGGTCAGAGAATCGAACCTGGCACTGTCGGTGGATTTTCAAGATGCAGAAAATTGTCTGCGCCCGTCTCGTATGATTATGCGGCATGTAAAAGATCCCTTGAGTAGACATTTGACTTGAATGCTCTCAGCTAAATGAAATTCCTAATGCAATTTCGCACTAACAGAGTCCGGGAGCTCGTCCTTTCAGGTAGAGAAACTGGACGTCAAAATTCTCATGTGGCGATGGTACCACACTCATTGTGGTGCCGCTGAAAGGTGCCCCCAATTTCTGCAATCGGCAGAAGCCAACAGCAGCCTATTAAAGAAGAAAAACCCTGTAAATCAGTAAAATATGCGTTTTCAATAAATACTTTAGTGCAATTACATAATATAACGCACATTGCCCAGTAAAATAACATTAAGTAACCACACATTTTTTCTTCGCTTAATTCTTGCATTGGTGTACTATGGATATACTTCTCCCGAAATAAGATACTAAGCCAATAAGATTTAAAATTAATAATCTGAAAAATATTATGCTATAGTTTAAGTAAAAGAATGGCGGGTAACCTCTTATTCTGTCTTCATATTTTGAACATCCCTATTTAAAGAAAAAGTTTAACGTTTTCTGTTGGATATTCACGTTATCACAAGTATTGCTCTGTGAGATTGAATTGCAAATTCTTTTTGCAAAGTGCACATAGCATTTTCTGTTACATACCAAAACCTTTCCAATCCCGCTCCGTAAATTTGAAAATATTTTTCTTATCCTCTTATGTAATCTCCTTACTTGAATGAATTCATTTTTGCAATGTAATATCGAATCTGTTGCTAATGCATCTTATTTTCTTTTCTTTGGGAAAATAATAAAACCGTTATTCTTTCTCCCACAAACGATTTACAAGTTGGCTTTTTCTGTTGCCGTCTTACGTGATGCAAAGAAAATTGAAATGTTTTTACCGCTGTGTATTATTCCCAGCTATTTGCTGCATACGCATTTATGTTTATGAGGATTTTATTGATTCTACACGGCTGTCGGTAAAATGTGAGAAAGCGAACTTCCAGAATTCTTTTCTCAGCGGTAATAGAGTTCGAAACTCATTAAGAAGGATTCAGTACAGCTATATCTTCCCCAGGATTTATTGTCTCAGCTGCAGCTGTACCGATGAATAAAGGAAATAACGCATTGTATTTTTCACTACCTGAAAAGGTGTTTGTTGCACAATTTTGGACTTTTCTTCAAATTGGAGGTGTGAGATAACAAAAATGACTCTGTAGAAAAGTTTGATAGTGCATTTATTGGGTATTCAGTATTAAAATGACTTGGCCGATGCTTACTAAATTTGTCAACCTTGAACTCGAGAAAGAATTCGGTGAAATTTATTCTGATTTTTCGAAATTGAAAATGTTGGCCATTTCAGTTAAATTGATAGATTTGTCAATCTTTTTCAAAATCACTTTTGTATTTGTGTCATGGGCGGATTTAGGACTCAGATCCTATGGAGTAAGTACTTTTAAATTAATTTTGAAAGGAATATTAAAAGCAATCTCTCAAAATGACTAGGGAGCAATGCCTCCTATGCCTGACCCCATAAATCCGCTTATGATTTGCACCACAAATTTCGGCTTCTTACCAACTTCAGTTGATAAAATAATTATCTTATAAAAGTGAAAAGTAATAAATTACGAGAAATAAAGGAAGAAGAGTTTAACAAACACATCATGGAATGTAAGGTATAGTAGAAGATGATTCAAATAACTATTAGAAGTACGATTCTTCCTTTAAAATAAAAACAGAATATTTTGGCCATCTCAATAGTTTTTTTTTTTTTTTTAACTTTTGCAACTACTTGAAGAACTAATAGAATAAACTTCTTGATTACGCGAGACTATTTACAAATGTTTTTTCGTAACACGTTATTTTAAATAACAACTTGGCAATACATTTGATGAAAAGAAAAGTTTCAAAGAATAGAGTAAATATCGCTAGAAATTCTTGTCTTTGTAAGTCATACGCCAGTTTTTCGATGAAAACCAAATGAAGAACAGAAAAAAGAATCTTTACGCATGCTCCTACAACAATTAAAAAGCTTTGTTTTTTAAATATTCTAAAATCTGTGTATGCTTAAAATACTCAAAAACTCACATCATTAACGACAACCGAAGATTTAAAAACATAATCTGGTAACAAAACGGGAATTCTAGACTAATCTAATAATCTTAACACTATACTCCGTCTCAACCAATCTGCATAATCTCAATAAATGTCCCGTGGACAGTTGTTGAAATTCTATCTTAAATGATTTTAAACTACTGAAAATGTAGTTTAGTGACGCATTTTCAACAAGCTTTTATTTGGAACCTTGACGAGAATTTATTTCTTGTTATTCGGGGAGAAAAGTGAAACGAAGAATTGTTTAAAAAATAATTTTTTTCCTTTATGATCAACTGATAATGGTTTAACTCATGAACTTTTCTAATTTTATCTGAGTCATAACTGATTGGACAATAGTATAAAAAAAATAAAATTAATATTATCATGTATTGCAAAATTTATGTAGATCTATGGTTTTAAAAAAGAAGTTTACAACAATAATTTCACACATGTGCCAAAATTACTTCAATCATTTTTTAGTCCCTTTAAAAATGGCGTTAGAATGGTAAACGTAATAAATAATTTTAAAAAATAATAATTAATGTTAAAAATAATAAGAAGAAAAATTTAAACACGAAATTTCAGATCATGAATTTGTCGATTAGAGTTACTGAACTCAAAATATATACATAGTTGAAAAAACAAAAAAAAAAGTCAGAGAGAAAATTGTTTAATCAACGCTTCATACTTGGAAGCCCCTCAGAAGGCGGGAACCTGGCATAATCTACGGATTCACCTTGGTAAATCAATCCCTGTTTATGTCATTATACAAATCAGTTTGATTGATTTGTCAAGTTATATTCGGATCTAGTTTTGTTGATAAAACTCGCTTTCATAAATAGCTTTGAAAGCTTGGAAAAAAAGTTTAGAATATTCTGCGGGTATTTATGATGGTTGAATTTATGCTAAAAATAATTTCCTCTTGAGTCATATTGCGTGCCGCAAGGTTTCCGACATAGCTGGTTGCACACAAATCTGCACAACTAACAATCTCAGACACCTAGAAATGATAATTAGGGCTTAAAATTCCGTATTGAAAAAATAGCGAGAAAAATTTCTAGTTTTATGCTACGTCAAGAGATTATAGGAAATTACCCACATGGAGCAGACTGAAGAAAAAAATATTCACGCACATAAAAGTTGGATATACCAGGCTCGTCATATCACAATTTTCCAGGGGGAGGGTAAAGGGTATATTTTCAATGCATATGATAGATAAAAAAAAAACATGCATAAATTCAATGTATTTCTGAAAGTCAGAGTGGAGGGACAATTTCATTTTTTAGTGGAATTTTTTTTGTTTACATTTCCCACTATTTTTGATGTACGTTATGAATTAAAACTATATATATAACTGAACTATACTATAACTATATGTCCACTTTTACTTTAATATCACCAAAGCATCTAGTTAAAAAATACTGGGTTAAAAGCTGCTTCTTTCAACGATCCAAAATTTTTTATTTTATTTATTTTTTTTTTTTGAATAAATGAAGGGAAAGAAATGATTACAATAGCAAAAAAACGTACATTATCGATTTTATTTTGATTCTAATTTCAACTTTTGTACGAAGTTTAAAAGACCAAGGTCATTTTCACTTCTTTCTATAAGAAATGTAAATCGATTCGAAGTAATTTTTTATTCTAATGGGTTTTCAAAGCCTTTTAAGAAAAGAAGTTTGCTGGTAGTTTTTCTTTTTTATTTCTTTTCTTCCATTTGTTTAGCAGTGATATAAGAATAGTTGATAATTAACTTCAACGACTCGTTGAAATTGAACAGGTTGCTGAAGGTCGTTTTTGGAAAATTGTTTTTCCCCCTTAGTGTATGGCTTCACAATTACCAACGCTTTGTTTCGTTTTCCTTTTAACTTTTTAGCCGCGTTAAAGTATGAAAGTTAATATGTATGTGTATATTATAATGACAAGTTTTTGATAGCTTAAAACTAAACAGCAGCGTATGGCTCATCTATAGTAAGCCTCAATATTTTGCGATGGAAATTGCTTTAAACTAAACAGCCTCAAAGGCTCAACTATAATAAGTCTTAATATTTTACGATGCAAATTGCTTTAAACTAAATAGCATCATAAGGCTCAATTATAAGAAGACTCGCTATTTTTTTCCTGATGAGAGATTTGTACCATCTCTCTTTCAGCGGCGCCGCAATGAGTGTGGTACCATCGCCACTTGAGAATTTTGACGTCCAGTTTCTCCAGCTCAAAGGGCGAGTACCCATACTCTGTTGATGGGAAATTGCACTAGGAATTTAATTTCTAACTAAACTAAACTAAATAGCATCATAAGGCTCAATTATAAGAAGACTCGCTATTTTTTTCCTGATGAGAGATTTGTACCATCTCTCTTTCAGCGGCGCCGCAATGAGTGTGGTACCATCGCCACTTGAGAATTTTGACGTCCAGTTTCTCCAGCTCAAAGGGCGAGTACCCATACTCTGTTGATGGGAAATTGCACTAGGAATTTAATTTCTAACTAAACTAAACTAAATAGCATCATAAGGCTCAATTATAAGAAGACTCGCTATTTTTTTCCTGATGAGAGATTTGTACCATCTCTCTTTCAGCGGCGCCGCAATGAGTGTGGTACCATCGCCACTTGAGAATTTTGACGTCCAGTTTCTCCAGCTCAAAGGGCGAGTACCCATACTCTGTTGATGGGAAATTGCACTAGGAATTTAATTTCTAACTAAACTAAACTAAATAGCATCATAAGGCTCAATTATAAGAAGACTCGCTATTTTTTTCCTGATGAGAGATTTGTACCATCTCTCTTTCAGCGGCGCCGCAATGAGTGTGGTACCATCGCCACTTGAGAATTTTGACGTCCAGTTTCTCCAGCTCAAAGGGCGAGTACCCATACTCTGTTGATGGGAAATTGCACTAGGAATTTAATTTCTAACTAAACTAAACTAAATAGCATCATAAGGCTCAATTATAAGAAGACTCGCTATTTTTTTCCTGATGAGAGATTTGTACCATCTCTCTTTCAGCGGCGCCGCAATGAGTGTGGTACCATCGCCACTTGAGAATTTTGACGTCCAGTTTCTCCAGCTCAAAGGGCGAGTACCCATACTCTGTTGATGGGAAATTGCACTAGGAATTTAATTTAGCCGAGAGCATTCAAGCAAAATGTCTACTCAAGGGATCTTTTACATGCCACAATAAGACGCAATATTTTTTCGATGGAAATTGCGAAAAACTAAAAAGCATCATAAAACTCAATCATAATAAGACTCAATATTTTGCGATGGAAATTGCATAAAAATAAACAGCATCAAAGGCTCAATTATAATCAGAATCAATGTTTGGCGATGGAAATTGAATGCACTTGTTTCGGAGTTGCAAAGAGTTGATAAACTATCTATTTTTGTATGTTTATCTGATTCTATTTTTTTATTCTCTTCTCTATTGATTTCCTTCACTATACAACCGCGACAGAAATCTTCTAAATTTAAGCCATTCCGGGGAATTTCTGATAAAAGAAAAATCCACGAGGAGAGCTCTTCTGAATCTTGTCTGAAAACGGGGTTTGTGTGACTTCGAGATACGTGTATGGTCTTAGCAACTTTTCCTTGATTTCATTTGTCTGTTCTTGCTAGAGCTAACACAGTTAATCATTTTCGAAAGTAGTTTCGTTTTCAAATGATCTTTTCCTACATTAATAGCGAACAACCTGAAATATTCAGTCACAGCAAATGCATCATCCTTCTTAAATAGGTTTTCTACTATAGCATGTTCGCTCTTTCGGAATTAACTTATAATGATTCATACATTCTGTGTTTTTGAACTGTTCAAAAATGATCAAAAATTATTCAACTCAAATATTTTCCTTCGAGAACTTCTTTTAATAATCTTTTTCATAAGAACTCGACTCTTATGCCCAGAGTTTACATAATTTGCTTCACTTTTACTCATAGGTGCTAATGTTAAAACTTTTTGAACTGTTCAAAATTAAACAAAAAATTGTTCAAATCGAAAAGTAAAATATGGAAATGAGATGTCCTCGCCGAGATCTTTCGAATGCAAAAAGAATTTTTCGAATCGGAGTATTCGTTTAATATTAAGGGAGAGAGACCGGCAGACACACATTTTCCCCATGTCTAAACCCTACTTTCAAATTTTTTATTTTTAATCTTTATTTAATTAGTTCACTTATTTTTGACTTCTCTTCATTTTTAACGATATTTTTTTCAGCACATTAAGCATTCTTTCATACTTTAATATATTTTTTTTTTTTACTTTTACGGGAAAGTAGGCTAAAAATAGTTTGTATAGTGCTTATCTTAAATATAGGCTCAGTTTACAAAATTTTCAGCACTTGTTTTTCAAAGGCTCATGAAACAATGTTTTGGCCCCTGCGTAACATATTAAGAAATCTCTGCGGAATGGATACTCATGTCACAGAAAGGTTTCCCACAACAAAAAGTAACCACCCCAGTAAGTAGTGAATATTACATGTATAACTTGTATTTTGTCGGAAAATGAGAAATTTCCGTTTTTAGATTTTTGAGAATGCTCCTTGAGAAATTGCTTCTGGAAATTGTGAGCATTTTCAAGTGTTTTAGAAACGAAATTACAGAATCACTGAAACTAAAGTCAACTACTCCTCACCTCAGATTTTAAAAATTAATTTGAAATATATTTTTGAGTTACCTGTAATGGCATAACTGAAAGATTTACCTTATCAAAAAGACAAAAATGCATGTTCGATGTTCTTATTAAGTATCAAATTTTCTATTAAACATTTGTAGCAGTATTTTCTTCTACACAACAAGTTCATCTACCACGGTCAATTTTCTGCGAAAACAAAAAGTGTTTTACGTTTTCTTGTACCATCTTTACTTGTATACGACTAGAATATAGCAGCTGAATATCGCGTCACAGTCGTGACATACTAGGTGGGCGGAGCTTGTCATGCAAATGCTGAGTCGGAGCACGCGCAAGGCGGAAGACCGTGACTTGTTGGATCCGAACTTGCCTGTCTCCTTGGAAAAGCAAAAATCGCGCCAAACTTTTTCCTAAACAGAAAGCGGGAGAGAGAGATCTATCTAGCGTGTTCCACTTGATAGATTCGTGTGACCTATCTGTGCTTTGCAAGCTTCCTCGTAATAGCACCGCAACGCGTTATCCCGCCAGGGGAAAAACAAACCTTAAAAAAAAAATATCACTGTCTTCTGATCTCGAATCGACGCTCGACTCATTTCGATTCCATCACAGCTGATTTGTGTGCGTGGAGTGTGTCTGGCACCGTGTAGTTTTGTTGCTGTGCTCACCGACTGAATTTCAGTCGAACATTTTCTATGCCAATGTGTCACATGGGATAACTTCTGAAACGGGAGTGCTTATTTTAGAAAGTGTTTTTATCAATAGTATTACATCGAAGGAAGTAATTTCATTTTTATATTGGAATATCTGTCTGTACGCATCCTCAAAGAACGTTTGATTTTCAGGTAAACTTTTAAGTTTCACTAAGTGCAATTTGTGACACTTTCTCTTCTGAATTTTTTAATGCTTGTTTACTGGTAATTTCAACGTTTTTTAACTTGAAGCTTTTTAATGTTAAAATGATTTTTGACTGATAAGTGTATGAAGAAGATTTTTGAAGGTTTTGATACATCGGATTACCATGAATTATGATGTCGAAAAATAAATAATTTATGACCTCGATAAGATATACATGAATAGGCTTTTAACTGATAAACTTCAAGTTCGTATGATGGATGTGTTTTGAAAACAAGGCTGGATATTTTTCTAAAAAATAACTCTTCTCTACAATCTTGCTAGTGCCTTCTGTAAACTGATCCGAAATGAGCAATCTGAATTGCAAAACTTTGCAAAGCTTACAAGAGGATTATAGAAATAGCAGCCAATTTCGTGGTAAACAAATGTCTTCCCTGGATAACAGCAAAAGCTTCGTTTCCTCCATTGATATCAACCAGAAAAATAGCCATAAATTTGAAAACAATGTGATTATTAGCAAAAGTTACGAATCATCTTTGGATGCTCCAAATTACAAAACGGTTGTTTCTACCGATGAAAACACTTATAAAAAATTAGGATCTTCCTTAGAAAAAGGCCTTTTCAAAAACTTTGATTCGTCATTAGATGTCAGCAACTACCAGAGTTTTGATGATGATTGGTACACAGGTTTGCTTGAATCGAGCAAACGAGATATTTCCCCCTCTGGATTTAACAAATATAGTCTGGTCATTGTACTGCCTTCGACTGTTGATAAACCTGATGAAAAGTCGGACTCAAACGTTACTAGGGTAGTTGCACAAGCTGATTCAGGGGTAGGTTCAATGTCACCTTCACCTCCAAAGACACCTACACCAGATTATGATTCTTTGGAAGATTTTTATGATGATGAAATTCAAGATTCTTCCACCATTCTGCAAAGTAATCCACCTACTCCAATCAAAAGAGTTCATTTTTCAATGAACATGGCCACAGAGTTACCTGAACGAGACAACAACAAATATCGGCAAAGTTCTACGGATTCTGATGATACCGAAGACTTGAATGTTAAATTAAGTGGGAAATCTTCATGGCGTGATGCTTTAGTTCTTGACGCTCTGGATTACCAAGATCATAACTTGGCGGTGTGCTATCGTCAAGAATGGGTGCTTGGAGACAGTGTTAGAACCAAAACGCTTCCCCTAAACCACCACCCTTTATCTATGACCTTGAATGACGATCTAAGTTCAGGCCGTTCTAGACGGCGAGGTAAAACAAAACTGGTGCGTCGATCTAGCTCTTTGGATAGACTAGCCGAATTACGGTACAGCCGCAAATTTAAGGATACGACTCCCTTATTATGTGACCCTGATCCTTTAAAAGTGCCTTGTGCAACGATTGACAGAAGAAATAATGCCAGAAGATCATTGAGAAAGTTCAACTCAAATGAAAGGTAATTATGAAACTTTTCTGATTGCATTCTTACCACAAAACTCGTTAGAAAAACACTAATAATAAAAAGGGTATATTCTCGTGATTGTTATCTCAACTTATAGATATTGATAGTAAAAAAAAGAAAAATACTTGTTTTATTTTTTGAATTTAACCATTTAAACTACATTTGTTTCATTTTTTAAACTTAATTTGAGTTTCTCGGATGATATCCTTTGAAAGACGTATTTGATAAGAAGTTTTGTCTTGTAAACATTCCGATAATTATGTCTTTTTTCCACTGAGGACACACGCACAAAATTAGCTTATTGAATTTTCACAAATTTGCACCATTTGTAATTTTTGACGTTGACTACAAAGAAGAAAAAAAGTGCGGGCGGTAATCAGTAGGAAAGAAAGTTTTCAAAAATGTTGCATACGCAGTCCTAACGGAATAAATGAATGTCGGATTTCATAAACATTATGACAGCATATAAGCAACATTTTGAAGCTCATTCTTTGACATTTCAGGTATATAAGCCAATTTTGTGTTTCATTTCTTGAATTCGTCTCATTCTCTTCAGCTCTGTAATTCATTTTATTATCTCTTAGATTTTGATAATATTTTCACATGACAATGTCTAACCGATCTGTGAGTCGATTAATCCCCTACCAGCCGGTTAAAAGAGTGCAATAATAACGTGACATTTAAATCTGTACCTGAAAGCCGTAGTATCTGAAGTTCGTTTTTCGAGTTTTTTCAAGGAAGTTGAAAAATAAGCATTTTTAGTACTATAGCATCACTTTTCCATGTGGACCTTGGAATATATATGTTCGATAGGAGCTTCAGGTAGCTAGTGGCTTTGTGTTGTTGGTACTGTGTATGTGTATACATCTCAAAAATTCGAAAAGTGGACTTAAAATACTATCGCTCTCAGGAGAAATTATGTCTGAGAGTTGATTGCGCAACGCGGATGTTACGATTGTCTGAAATTTCAATCATGTAACTACAGTGAAGTTGTCGGTTCTTTTTTATCATTAGTTTCACATATATGCAAGCCTTGTAGATAAAGAGAATATATGCGGTTCAAAATTACTAAAACACCTACATCATGCTAAAAAGTGTCTTTGAAATTTGCCGGTTTGTTACAAAACCAGATCCCCCCCATCGACCATGCTTGTCAGCTCTATTATTTTTCCCTCCAAATATCTTCCAAGGAAAATTTATTTTTGTGTTAAAATTTCAGCAAGTTAAAAGTCTATCCCAATGCTCTTAGCTAGAAGTTCGAATTTCTTAGATATTAGTTTTTTGCCCGCCGTGAACAATTTCATTTTTTTGGATGCAGCTGGTTTTGAAACCAGACGACTCATTTATACATTGTTTTTTTTTTTTAAAGTGTGTAGGACAGTGAAAGGTTTTGTTCTGAAAAGAGAAAAAAAAAGAGGGAAGAGAAAAATGTCATTTGGACTAATTTAAAAACAGCGGGTTAAAAGCACAATTTTGAGCTGAAATCGACAGTTTACATACACTTTTCCCTTCCAGTGTATCAAATTCGCTCGAAGAGAAACATTGTTCTGCCTTGCACATGCTGACAAAATTCCTGCACGTGCGGTCATGAGCACGTGTGCTGTATTATTTCCTGATGCACGTGACCCGAATTTTCGAAATTTAAAATAAGAATTGTTTCAGTAGAAAATTGCTCAACGTGTCGCAAACCTCGGAAAGGCCGATTGATTTACTGTCAGAAAAGGGGGAAACCGATTTGGTAGCACTGTGGTTTCTTATCGAGTTAATTTACTTAAAAAGATGTTTTTACGACGTTTACCTTTTTTTATTTTTTAAAAACTTGAAACATTAAATAATGATTTCTTGTGATTACTTCATTATTTAATGTTTGAAGATTGTGCTTGCGTTTAAAAAGTATCGGTGCATCAAAAATGCAGTTAAATAAAGTTTTCAGTCGAAGAGCTTCAGAACAATTCGAACTAACCATCATAAAACTTAAAAGACTTTGTGCTTCTAGCGTTAATTTTTTTTCTTTCACACAAAAGGTTAGACTTCTTACTTCAATTATAAAACTTTCACTGTTTAACATTTTACAAAATCAAGCATGTTTTGAATTAAATTTAAGATATGAAATTACATTCAAGAACTACAACATTTTATTTTACTTATACTTTGTTATTGAATAGTAATTTTAACAAACAGATAAATCTTTGTGTCGTTTAAGCCGTTTGATTTTGAAAATATCACTCGTGAGTAGTGGCACCGCGTTAACGAACATCTGAATAAGATTAATAATGATGCTTCGATTCTGTGACAAGGAGTAGTAACTGGAAAGTTCCTTTTTGGTGGTACCAACCTGCGGATACAAAAACCGAAGCGAATTCAGTCATTTTTAACTTGCTTTCCCGTAAAAGTAAAATAATAAAAAAAGAAAAATGTAAAAAGGCTTAATGTATCTTTAAAATATCGTTAAAAATAAGAGAAAGGACCGGCTCTATCTATCGTTTAAGAGCGGGCATTTTTTTTTTTTTTTTTCCAATTTCAACATGCAATGTTACATTAATATCAACAGCACTCCATTAAAAAACTAATGCATCTAAATTAAGTTTAAAATAAATATTCATTAAAAAATTCTTTAGAAACTCATAATGTATTGCAACAGCATAAGAAAGCATTACAAAAAATGTAAAGGAATGCTGCAATCTTAATCATGTAATTTAAAGTCATTTTTAATCATGTACTTGCATATCTTAAAGCGTATTGAAGCCTTTTGAAAAGTGCTTTCCCGAATTGGTATTACTCCACAAATAATTGTAGATAAGTTACTTAATTCTATCTGCACGAATGCTGCACATGTTTGAGAAGTTAAAAGCTTTTAAAACAAATAAGAATTTACACAGATTTAAAAACGAGACATCACACTCAACTAATCTGAATTACTTTCATTTTATGCATTGAACGCATATAATTATGGAGGAAAGATGCTTCTTTCACTTATCAATACGATCTTCAACAAATTTCATTCTTGGAAACGCATATAAAAAGCTTTCGTTTTTTTCCCCTGCTAAAACACTTTCCGGCAATGGAAATTTTATCTCGTGGATTTCAAAACGAAGTAAATAGTATATTTATATTCATGTGGGAACTTTCGCAAGTTTTATTTGAAAGCAACGCCAAATAAGAAAATAAATTTAAAAAAAAACCTTTCAGCTCAGTTGTGAATTTTGCGAAGACGTGAAATTTAAACTTGTTAATAAAAATTTCAAAAATGTGTTTCAACAATCGTAGGAAGTTTGTGTGTGTACATACGTTTGGTTAAGTTTTAACTTTTTCCTATTCTCTATAAGGATGAAATTTATTTGCAATTTAAAAAAAAAAGTAAAGTTTTCATTTCAAATTGATGCAGGAAAAATGTTGCTCTACGCCTTATTCCTTGTAAGGTTCGTGCCGCCCCATACAAGGCTATTTTGTAGAAAAAAAGATTGGACTTAAAAAATTCATGTAGTTACTAAAAATCCCCCAAAAGTCTTAATTTTGTTTAAAAATAATTTTTCTTTGTCAAGAATCTCACGCATATTTATTGTAAATATTTTTTATAGACTGAAAGAAAATAATTTAAACGTTTCATTGATATGTATTAAAGTTTTCGAAATCTATATTTTACTGCAAAATTGTAAATTGTGTTAATATGAGACTTATAATTTTTTAATTATTAACTGCATATTTTTGTTCGATAACTGCTTAATGCTATGTTTTACTGAACAAAAATTATTAATCGAGCGATCCTGTCCATTTTTCCCAGAGAAGTTATTTATTCATTTTTGTTTTTAAATATCTTCCAGTTTGCTGAAAGTTTCCTATAGACTCTCACTTTGCTTTGAAAATTTGTTTTTTCCTCCCCCTCCCCCTAAAAAAAATCCTGTGTTAATTTAGTTTAGGTGTATTACTTATTCATCCCCTACTGTTATGTTGCAAGGAATCTTAAATATGTAAACTTTTTTTTTTTTTTTTATATAATCGAAATTATTCGTCGATAAATCGTTTTACATAAAGGTTTTGGAATCTGGGAATTTCTAATATTTTCACTAAATCTCATCATCCTTCAGTAAGATATCCATCTATTTATCTAATGCAAGTGACTTTTAAAGCAGACATATTTCATCGTTATAAGGTTATATGAATTTGATTCACTCAATTTTAAAAGCAATACGTTCTGTATTTCTAAAACGTTCAACAATTAAGCATATGCGAAACTTATATAAGCCAAATTTACTTTTACCTATTCTATAGAGAAAATAATCGAGCTGTTTTTTATTGATGGCTAGTTATAAAAAGAAGTCGAATATTCACGTAATAGTTTATTGCGGCGAAACTTTTCGTCTTTAATTCGTACTTTGCGTATGAGTAACTTAGATTAAACGCGCATCATATTTTAATGTGCATTAAAATTGTTTCGTTTACCACTTAGTGTGAGATTACTTCTAGTAGTATAAAGCTGTTTTCGATTTTAGACCTCCAAATAACCTATCTTATATTTTCATTGTTCGTGCTTTTACTGGACGTTAACCGATTAATTAAGAAACACATCGTTTTTTCTTCTTGCTCGACTGCTTCATTTCTAAATTAAAAACTGGTTCATGGTTCGTAATAGAATCCCGTTACATCATTGCTCCGTTTAGAAACCGCGCCTTTCCCTGGAAAATATATCGGGAACCCCCTTCCTCTAATCACCTGTTTTGGCGTGATTCTCGAGTTCCAATTTCGCTATTCTCTAGGTCAACTTCCTCGGTTCCGATCGCTCTTTATGTGTCGCCTACATTCATTTTCTTTCGAATGAATGTAGGCGACACATAAAGAGCGATCGGAACCTTCTATTATTCTTCCACGAAGGTCGACAACCCTTCTCTTTTCGTCTTAATGGAAATATTACGCCTCTAATTACGTCCCCTTTATTCTTGCTTCTTGATTTGAAATTGTTTTTGGCAACGAGTTTACATTTAAAAAGTAAGGTTTTGATATTGTTTGCATTCAGGCAAAAGTACCCAAGTCCACAAAACAAATCTGACACACTAATGCTGTAAAGTACAATGTCTAATTAGTAATTTCGATAATATAAACTAATAATACAACTTAAAAGTTGCACAGGGAAGCTTACTGTAAATGTTAGGGGTGTCTACATTTAAAAAAAAAGTTTTTTTTATAATGTTTCCAACATTTAAAGTGAAGGTAATATCAGGGATGTTTTGAATATGTGCCTCATTATTTCGGGCAGGTAACGACACCTTAATGCATTAGCACGACTCCTAGGTTGAGAGGTGATGCCTTACCCCAACGGTTATTTTCATTTCCGGATAATTTTGCATCACAATATTCGTTATCGATTCATGTCATAGATAATCGTGTTTATTAAAAAGCGTTTAGCTTCCGTTCTTTTGGTAAAAACAAGTTGCTTCAGCAAAAAAAAAAAAAAAAAAATTAGAAGTAGCAAGTTTCCTCCAAAAAAAAAGATTGAGGCAATTTTAGGCACCTGTTTATTGTTTGACAGAAGCTGTCACCTAAATTTCACTTGTAAAAATATCCTTTACTGGATTTTTATAAAGGCTTTTGTGGTTAAAAAAAAAATATTTTACTTATGCACTGGATTAAAATTTCTTGCATGCTCTCCAAGAGAAAATCTTCCATATATATGCAGGGTAGGGGATTTTAATTTAAACTTTGGAATGAATTTAAGGTGGATTTTTAATCTGTAATGAAACTGCTATTTTCCTTACAAAAGGTTAAACTGATTCGCAATCTCGGTGACGGAAAATTACCATAAATATCGATTCGATGTTGCGCAGATATTTTTGCAGATTTTTAATTTCTAGCAGATTTTTAACCGTTGCTATTTACACAGTATAAGACTAAAATTTTGAGAAATAATTTCGAGTTATGTCAAAAATTGCTATTCTAAACTGACAAAACGGCAACAGTTGGTTTTTTCTTTATTAAAGGATTTTTCTTTAATTTATAGCTCTATATTTGTTTGCAAAATACTTTCCTAACGACATTTTTTTACTCGTTTGTTCTGTTAAATTTGACGCGCTAATGCGCGATACCGATAAGCCATGAAAATTTTAAAATATCCTGTCTAATTTTTTCTTCATTTTCACAAAAAATGGATATGTTGATTATTATAAATGTTTTTTTTTTTTAATTTCCTGTTAAAATCTTGATAAATAATGAAATGTATTGTTCTCAATCGATACGTTTTTCAGTCTTATATTCTTCATACTATATTTTTATATTAGATATCTCACTTCCCGTCTTCGTGAATTGACGTTCATGAACGTATTTTAACTGTCCGAATTTCTAAAAACCAGTTATTCCGAACAATCTCCTCCTAATCTGGGGATTAGAAGAAGACAAAAATAACCCAATTAACTTGCCCACTTGAATCTAATGTGGGTTTATAGAAGAAAGTTTTTCGCTTGCGTTTCCTCTAACCACTTTCATTCTTCTCAATAACGACCCAAATTTAATTGCATCATTATTTTTCTATTCCATGAAGAATTTTATTCATTTAGTTATAAATGAAACATTTTAAACTTATTAATTTAAGCTTATTTAAACAAAGTACTTATATTCAATAAATTTTAATTTATACCGTAACTAATTTTTGGGAGCAAGTCAGAACTTAAAATTAAATTCATGACAGTTTAATGTACCAAGGGCTGAAAGTTTTAATTTCGGAAAATTACTTGATTTCCGTGTAAGGCAAGAAATATAAGAAATTTTCAACTGATTTAGAAAGATTTCCTTTTTGAAGAATAAAAATGAAAAATAAAAATTTAAATGGTACAGAAAATAAAATGTTACGAAGTCTTGCTTCTAATAAATATTAAAATTACATTAAGTTAAATATCATGTTACAGAAGAAATAAGAAATCAAACTGTTTTGTTCGATTAGTGAAAAAATGGAATGCGAAAAATTAACCGACATTTTGCACTTTAGTATTCAGTAGTAAAGAATACACATTAAAAACACACAATTAAAACAATTTGTGTGTAAATTTTAAACTTATTATTTTTTTGATTACGTAACTTACCCATATAATAGTTCTAGTAATGAAATAATTCTAGTTTTAACATGTTTGAAGGCTTTAATTTCTCAAAGTTCAATATTTGGAGGGAATTTAATAAAATCACCTCGGACTTACAGAAGCTTATGGCTGTCTTTTGAAAAACATTTACAAAACTAAATTACCTCTGGGTGTTAATTTTAAGGCCCAATTTTGAACGTTTTTACGTCTTCTAGTCCAAATTTGCTTATTATCCCACTGTATAACGACTAAATTTTATCATCGCCGTCAACCGGAGTTGCGCAGGGTAACTGAAGACACAGCAGATTTTACAACCTTGTTTTGAGTTTAGATTTTCCTTTACATACTATCAGGTCTTATGGTTTAGTGAATGGTATGTTATAAACTTGTAAGTTTATAAACCTTTACATTTAGGGATCTAGGATAATTTTGTCATGCATGTTTTAAGTTAAATTGTCAAATCATTTATTTTTAAGCTGAATGTTCTCGTAACATGAACATATTCGAACTTATCTTCAACAAACGCTTTTGGGGATCATTCACGAATAATGTCACGCTTCGAGGGGGAGGGGGTCCTGAAATTTTAATAAACTGTGAATACGGGAGGTGAGGGGGAGGGGGTCCTGAAATTTTGATAAACTGTGAATACGGGAGGTGAGGGGGGTAACAAGAAGTGTGACATCATGCTCATGCAACATAGCGTGACATGTGACAAAGGGGGGGGGGGTAGAGGGTCCATTGAAGTGTTACATTTTGTGACAAAGGGGAGGAGGGGGCCAAATATATGGGGAAAAGCGTGACATCATTTATGAACGGTCCCTTTTGTCTGATTGCGCAAGATTTATATTTAGACATTTTATCATGTGACTCCGCTGATATAGATTTTGAGGCAATATTTGTTGTTATCCTGATAAGCTAAGCAAACGTTAGTCCAAATAAAGGATCTCTAACAGTATCTATCGTCGAATTTATCATCAGTGAAAACACAAACGCCACACACACACACAAAACAGTTTTATTCTATTGTGTCTGACATAAACCAAAGGAAGATAAAAGTTAATAATTTTTGTTTCCCCGCAAATCGTTCTAAATCAATGGAAAATAATTCTGTGCTTCCTATTGTGAAGGAAGGGAACACTGTGAGCATTGTCATAACTGTGCAGCCCTACAGCAAAAATAGAAAACCCATACTTATGTAATTGAACTTTTAACTTGATTGTGTGGTAAACGTTGCACATTTCGCATTTTTAAATGTAGACTGAACGTTTAAAATAGTGAAAATTTCACATTTTATATTTTTATTCCAACAATAAATGTCTTGGGGAGCATAATTGACGTTTATTTTAGCGCTTTTTATTGATTTTGTGACTGGCTTTAGTTGTCTGTGATGAGGTGGTAACTTAAGCAACCATGATTAAATTTTATTTAACATGGCATACATACTTCAGGAAATTTTCAAATACGTGTAAGCACAGAGTATATTTACAAAGCGAAGCTTTACAACTATTAATTAATAGTTAAAGTTAGGGAATCTTGAATTAGCTGATGTATAGAGGAGGGAAGTGGTTTATAATAACTCTCGAATAATGGTATTGAAAATTTTAAAATAGTTAAAATTGAGCTGGAGCACATTAATATTTTATAAAATAAGAGATTGAGTTTTGTTGAGAAGGAGAGAGGGTGTTTACTCTTTAATTCCTATCAAAATATAGCATTCATTGTCAGAATTTAAATGTCTATTATTTTACATATTTGCCAGAAAAGGATTGTTTTTCTTCGAGAGAACCTAATTATGTCCCAGCGACTTAAAATGTATGCTAAAGTCTTTGCCAGTTTTTATTAGTCTTAATTCTACAAAATGATTTTTCTGGAACTTTTATTTGAATTCATAATCATATTTGAAAATATAAATATGTGTATAATTTCATCAGAAAGTAGAAGGAGGGGGAAAGAAAAGTGGGAAAAAACTAAAATCGATTGGGGGAAAAGGCGCGCATTTTACCAATTTTTGGAAAAAATAAAAAATCAATCGCCTTTTCAAAAGCGATAGTACTTATTTTGTTTACATTTCACCGGGGAAGACTTGCAGATGCGCTAAAAGACATCATGGTACCACAATTTCTCGTAAGAGAATCATATGTAAAAGTAATATCTAAATTCATAAGGAAAAAAAAGTGACTAGGTTTCGCTTTTGTCACACCTCGTATATTAAATGGGTTAACTGAATCGCTCAATGAAGTACGACCGAACAACCGTTAATGCGCTCACTTGTGTGCTCATGTGCATCATTTGTGCGAGGGTTGCGCGCACGGGCTGTGACGGCTGTCGTTTTTTCTTTTATAATTGCTTTGTTTCGCGTGCGCCGTGGATCAAAAACTAATGTGTTCGCATGTGAAAACATTCGTGCTATACATCGATTTGGCGGGTCATTCTTCCGGGTTATTAACGCCGTTGCCCTTTTATATATATATATTGACACTGCTGGGCCCTCGGGTCATTTGTGATGCGTATGGTCTGCCTCGGGGGTAAAAAAAGCTGATGTCTTCATGATCGTAGATGCATTTTTTTTCCTGCTCAAGGTCACTTGCAAAGCTTTTTTTTTCCTTCGACCATAAATCAAGATAGAGTGAAACCTGCGTAAGTTGACCACTTACGGTGTAGCACTTTAGTGGTCAACTTTACAGGTTTTACTGTACTTGAATAGTTACGTAAGGTCGGCGTTTCAAGTTAAGAAGTTGCGCATCTATTTGGGGTCGTTCATAAATGATGTCACACTTCGAAGTGGTTCAAGAAATTGTGAGTTTGTGACAAGGGGAGGAGAGGAGGGTAACAAGAAATGTGATATTACACATTTTGGTTTCTATGAAAACATTTAAAATCAGGAAATTAAATTTATTTTTAAATTTTTTTTGTTTTTTAAAATTTGATTTAAAATTGTATGGATCATTTTGTACCGTAAAACCGTATTTTTAAGGTAATATTACGTGGGTCATTTTTTCAACATTCGAACAATCAATATATTTTACTGTTCTATACTAATTACCTTTTTGGTTGTAAACCTTAACCCCATTCTAGACAAATAAAGTACACATGTAATCATTATTATTATTATGCTCACAAATGTCATTAACGGTTCAAAACAAAATTAGAAACATGATCTAAAACGCAGTGCTTTGTTAGTGAATTGCAAACACATATGCTTATGTATTATAGCTTGGCATGTGACAAAGAGGGTTAGGGGGTATGAGGAAGTGTGACATTTTGAGACTAAGGGGGGAGGGAGTCGAATATATTGAAAAAACATCATTCATGAACGTTTTCTAACTTCGATATCCTAATTCATACCTGTCAACTTATTGAGCTAAGAATTCAGATTAAAGTGGATAATGATAAATGTTATTCTATGACCTGTAAAAAAGGAAAAAAAAACACTATTTTTCGATACATATAAAAAATTGTGTTATAACTTCTAATCCAGTATATTAAAAATTAAGTAATCCAATCATGATCATTAAAGTCAACATAAGCCAATCAATATCATTAAACTCATTTTAGACATTAAAAATTGGCGAAACATTGCTGATCTTTAGTCGAAATCGAGTTTTATTAAAGATCGCTAGATGTTGACAATGAAATGAAGCAAAATCTAAAACCGATTGTAAAAAAGAAAGAAAAAAATGGTTTACGAGTATAAAATCGTAAAAATTACGAAAAAACCATATTGGCACAATTTTTTACATTGTGCTCCGCGGAACACTTATTGCTTCGTAAAATATATCCAACTGCTCCGTGAACATATTTATGAAAAAAAAAAACAATTTTAATAAACACGTTTGCAATGAAAAATTAGTGCAGAAAAAATATAAACAAATAAATGGTTAAATGTAATGTCTGAATGGCGAAAGTACTTTGTGATGCCAATGCTATTATGTCGCTCTACTTACTAAATTAAGTATACGAGGTAAAACTTAGTACTAGAATTTTCAATTCCAAAGGTGCACCCTCGCTGAAATAGTTTCAGAGCCTCCGGTTCAATGTTTCGTTACTTTTTACGCTGGTTAATTTATTTTTTGTTTATAACAACGGCGGGAGGGGGGGGGGATTTTTTTTCTTTTCATTCTTTTAAATTTGAATTAAACGAATATTACCCAATTTTCAGCAAATTTGTTCAGAAGTGCTATTTTAGTTCAACTTAAAATTATTATTTTAACTTAATAACGTCTTTTATTGATTGCAGTGGTTCAAATAACCTAACTTCAACGACTCACACTACACCATTGTTTAGTGAGGATGTATTTTACATTATTAGTGACACATTTAAAAATTATGCTATTACGACATACTTACGAAGCTTAACATTGGATTAATATTTTGATTTTCTTATTATATGCAGATTATATTTTATAGTGCAGAACTATATTTAACTACTATAAATCGATAATTAACAGGGTTTTTTTCCCTTGCTATTTTACACCATGAAACTGCAAATCTAAATTTAGATTATTTGACATGATAGATAAATGTTGAATTCCATTGCCTGTAATAATATTTCCTTGATGTACACAATAGCTGAAAAATCTTTTTCCAGGTTGAGTAAAAAAGTTGTTTCACAAGGAAAATGATATAATGCGTCGTTCACCATTGTATTATTGAATGATGAATCATATTATCTAATTTCACACGACTGGTCAGTAATGATTTATTGAAAACGCATTTTTTAGTGTTTCTTTTTAAATAAAACATAAATACCTTTTGATTAAAATTAATAAATATTCTTTTTATTTTGCATTCTAGTTCCTAAAATTGCGCATGTGTGTTTTAAATTAGCGCAACAAGGTATTGTAATTTTTCTACATATCTATTTTCCTGTGTGTTTCAATGTTTTGGAATGAATTGAATGTAATCTAGCTATTCCGAGCGAACTCGTAATAATTATGTCACAAATGTGATGAATGTTAAGCATGATCGAGATGACTGAATAAGAATTTGAACTAAGATTAAACTACTTCCCAGTATAATTTAACCCGTAAAGCAATCTGCACTCATCAGTGAGTTGATGTTTAGAACATTCATGAAACCTTTATCCCCTTAACTGCCGCGAGCATATATATACGCCTCGCTATGGCGATGCGTTAAATGCCCTGGTCGTATATATACACCTTCCTGAAGTGCGATTCCTTGCCTTGTGTTGCTATTAGGGATGTAACGAATATTCGACTTGGCCGATTACTCGGTAAGATGAAATTCGGCCTGGCCGAATATTGATGGACTATTCGGCCGAATAGTTCTACCAGAGTATAAATGTAAAAAAATAAAGAAATTAGTAGCTTTTGAATATTTAAAATAGTATTATTTATTGCAAAAGAATACATTAGTATATAGTTTTAATAAATATAATTCAGAAAAAACTACTTTTTTGAACATTGTTTTTAGGAATGACTGAACAAGAACAGATTTTAAAGTTATAATGTATTTTATACTTAGCATTTGCTCCCAAAAGATGTCAATAGTTAAGTATGATGGAGAATATGAGGCTTTTATTTTCTTTTTATTAACAAAGTAGAAGTCAGATTTTGTTTAGATGGACTGATTTATTGTGAACTTTGGGTAAGAGATAAATGTGAAAAGCCTAGAATATATCATGAATGTTGAAATGGCATAAGTTATTGCAGGTTTTTGAAAATAAAAAAAATATTCCAGTTATATGAATTAAATTTTAATGTATCTTTTAAAAATATGTATGTAAAAAACATATAAAATAAAAATATTAACTCCTAATAACTTTTCAAATATCTTCGTAAAACTATTTTGAGCAAGGTAAAAGTTTTTTAAGCAATAGTATTTCTTTAATTTGAATTAAATAATTGGTAAAATAATGCTAATGCTTACATTAAAACCTGTCCCACTTCTATTGTTCCTGTTCCAAAACCTTCTCTTCCACTTGTAGGTGAAATTCTTAGTTTCATTGCATTTAAAGCAATACAGAAAAACATTAATTTTAGCTAGTTTTAGATTCTTAACAAACAGAATTAAATCATACATCATAGATTAATGTGTGGCATTGGTGTTTGCCTTTGAATACTTTTCAAATTGAACAAATACTTTCTATTTCTACGATTTTCTAGAATTTTTAATATTCGGCAGCCGAATATTCGGTATTCGGCTTAAGAAAGTGGCCGAATATTCGGCTTCGGCCTGGAAGGAATGGCCGAATAATCGGTTTCGGATATTCGGCCAAATCACTATTCATTACATCCCTAGTTGATATCAGTAAAATTACAGCCGAGGCTTCGGAAATCGCACGTTGGGAAGGCGTACATGTACGAACGGGGCAGTTAACGCATCGCCATAGCGAGGCGTATATATACGCCCGCGGCATTTAAGGGGCTAAACACAGCACAGTAAAAAAATATCCAACTCATTTCAATGTCGAATTTATTCTGGCACAGTATTATGCATGTCTATGAACCAAAATCGATGATTCCTTTTAAACGTCCTTCTCGTTGAATCCGTATCCGTCGGGGGTGGGGACAAAAGCTGGCTCAGAGATTGCTGTTACAGCCCTGATACCTTCATCTATGCTCATTATGTTTCCTTTCACGATTCCAAAATCCGAGTGGAGATTAACCATAAAATCCACTTATTCCTGTTTACAAATAACAAAGTCTAACGCAATCATCAAATTATATCCTCAAAATTGGAGAATCAGATTACTTAGCAAAAATATAAGAAGAAAAAATTCTGTAGTTTGCGACTAATCTCAATTACTAAGATTTTGTTTCAAATGACACAAATCTTATGTACAATCACTATATTAACTCTCACCACTCTTAACTCTTAAGTACCTGTTGCAAGTAACAAAAAGTTACTGATTTGTTTTCAAACCGGCTCCTTTAAAAATGAGGCTTGGGATGAAATGTATTCCTGTGCCAATTTAACGCATAAAAAATTCTAAAGCAAAAAAAACTTTATTTTTATCTTGGGTTCCCGTAAAAGTAAAAAAAAAAAAAGAAATGAAAATAAAGTGTGACGAAAGCTTAATGTATAGTAAAAATATCGCTAAAAGTAAATTAAGTAATTAAGTAAAGAATGGAAAAAAAAAAAAAAAAAATGAACGTAGGGTTTCGAGGGGGGGGGGGGAATGTGTGTATGTGTGTGTCTGTCATTCTGTCTGCCCACTCCTAGTAAGTTTTGAGGTACTAATTGCCCGATTCGAAAGATCTCATCGAGCCTTTTTTTTTTGAACAGTTTTTGCTTAGTTTTGAACAGTTAAAAAAATTTCACATTAGCTCCTATGGGATGAATCATACGCTAACTCTGATCTAAGAGACGGATTTGTGTGGAACAAACTTTATCGAAAGAAGCTTTAGACGTAGAACATGTACAGCTATGAAGTTCATCCAGAATTAAACTGACTATTTCCCCACAAAACGTTTTGATTTGGATTTTTAAGGATATTTTTGAATGAAAGAATATATAAATGAATGAACCAGTCAATAAATGCATGAGTGAATGAGTGCATGAAAATGTATTAGCTGTTGAAAAGGTAAATTTAAAATAATTAAGAACTAAAGCTAAATGAGAAAGAGAGAGAGAGAGAGATAGATTATCAATTTTATGTAGGTGTATAACCGGAATGTAGGCTCGTATATTTCTATACGAAACTTCTTGTTTCACATACTGGCTGTAAAACAGGAAATTATTTTTAACTAAAATTAAAATGAATTATTTTGTTGAAACCTCTAATTGTAAGGGATGGTTAATCTAGCGTAACGGGACAATTTTCATGCTTTTTTCTTTTTTGTTCATAAACTTTTTTTGATTCTGTAATCCAAATTTTTGTCTCCCGGGTCACTCTTAAAAGGATTTTAAATGCAAATGGAATTTTTTATTAAAGCTAATAAAATAATAAAGTTAGTAACACAAATCAATTTAGTATGGTATAATTAATTATTTTCTTCAACCAATCTTAAAGAGACTGTAGTGATCCGCATAAACACG
This sequence comes from Octonoba sinensis, assembly GCA_038502835.1. Lineage (NCBI taxonomy): Eukaryota > Metazoa > Arthropoda > Arachnida > Araneae > Uloboridae > Octonoba > Octonoba sinensis. The sequence goes on from CM076599.1 coordinate 16,186,875, forward strand.
TTTGTTATGAACTTTGAACAAATAAAACTTGCATTTTTCTTCCTGAATAGCAATAATAATCCATTTTATGGTCTAATATACTGGTTTCAATGCATACAAAACGCTAGTTGAAGATCTAAATGTCTCCGACCGTAAACTCTTGACAAGACATGCAACCTTCCGAACCGATGACATTTGCTGCAGATTCCATCAAACTCAGGGTCTTCTCCGTCTAGCCATGCGTATAATGCAGTGTCTTACCTTCTAGCATACTTTCATGCGATTACCATCTTTCTTCCGGTGTGGTCGACTCAGTCCAATGGGTCGACCTGCATGCCAGTCTCATTAGAGACTACGGTTTTCGGCCAAAGCGTTAATTGCGACTAAATATGCTGATCCCTCTGATAAGTGTCGACTCTGAATATTTGTCGAAGTTTTAAATTGTCGTTCGCAGTACCGTAATCTATATTGAACTTCAGGTTTGGAAAGAAATATTCCATATCTAGCAATCTGATTTTAATGTAATACATTGTGTATACTCAAGCTGCCAAAGTGGAAACTGAAGACCTTGCCCTAAAATCGGTAATACTTCGTAAACAAAATTTAAAGACATTCATTCCTTTGAGATGATGAGTACTCAAAATGGCCGCAATAACTTGTTCGATTTTAAATCGTAAAACCCGTTTCTCTGACCATGTGTAATCCTTTCATCTGCTCACTTTTCTTCGATCCAATATATACTTTCAATCTGGCCATTCATAACTTTTCTGAAAGGTGTTTAGGATTACTGTTATTAAAAAGAAAAGTAGTCGTTCTTCAAGGATAATGTGGGGTTCATTACCTAAAGATCGTTGAAGTCGGATCATCTGCATTTAAGGCCATGTTCAATTTGAACTCGCCTGCTAATGGGTGTTGTACACAGATTCCTCGCAGCCACCTACCTTGTGACTGTCTCTTGACGCATATATCTTCGTTCCGGAATGAAGATTCATTGAGCCATTCCTCAAATGTGTGGGACTACTACAATCGCTAATGTGGCGTCCTGCTCCCTCATATCCTGTACTAAGGCTCTTCATTCATTCATTGCCTCGTTGACATATTCACCTTAAACTTATGATTTAGGTGTAAATTTCAAATAACGGAGTTCATGGCATGTTTACAGGAAAAGAAAAGGTGTAAGAAGTAGATTGTAAATGCGTGGGTTCTTTATGAATTTTGTGATTTCCATGTTTGGTAATCTTTTTTTTTTTTTTTAATTTCATTTAATGAATTGTTTATTTATTTTTTTTTGCCATGTCCTCCCCTTAATCTATATTATTAATTATGTATGTATCACATCAATATATATTTAAGATCAGTAGCGCTTAGCGTATCAACAAAAAGGAAGGGGGCTAAGAGGACCGGTCGCTCACCAGAAAGCATTGGATAGACCTTATCCGACCGATTTTTAGATATCTGGAATCAGATCCAGCCACTGAAGAAAATCTTTGTTTTTTATTTTTATATCTAGCGGGTCAAATTTGATTTTATAAATTCAATTAATTAGCATATTTTAAAAAGATAAACTTCTACGTATTTGGAAGCTGTGGGATGTTTAAAATTATGCATAAAATTCTCATGTTGCAAATATTACATCCGGATATCGTTATGCAATGGACGAATTCGTCATTCAGTGACACCTGGTATTCGTTTACCGGCAAAAGCAATATCCGGTGTATCACTAATCTTGACCTTGTCCCTCCCTCAAAGGAAACTCTTGGGTGCGTTACTGTTGAAGATTCCACTGCTTAAATGTACACAAAGAGCCGTAATTGAAAACAGAACTGGGAGTTTTGTACATATTGCTTAAGAGATCAGTAATAACCGTATGATAAATCGTATTATTTATTTTGTGCTGCGTAAGAGATCAGTAAACAGCGAAATTTGAACAGGAAAGCTCATGTCACGCTAACGTTTAATGACTCATTTATTGCTATAATTAACTTATTATTAATTTATTTCTTGTTAGAATGCTTAATTAACAGATAAAATTATAAATCACGCATTTCAAACTGTTAGTTACAGAACTCTTTCTCTGAATCACATAATAAAAATTGACATTTTATTTAGTTGGTTCGGTTAACGTACAACAATTAAGAAAAATAAATAAATTGTGCTTTTTACTAGTTTTGGATACTTAATAACATCTACTTTTCGCTCTTCTTTTATAAATTATCGAGAAGACATTTCAAAAGATTTTAATTTGAAAAGTATCATTTGTATTTGCATCGAATAACTTAAATGTATTGCGACTATAGTTGGAAAACAGATAAGGCAGAGCAATCTTTGATTCCTATGATACCTGATTTCTTTCATGTTAACATTTTTATTTTAAAGTATCAATATGCAATTAAGTATACTAACTAAAATCGTGGTATGATTGTTCTTAAAAAATGTTTTTAGGCTTAAAGAGAAATTCCAGCTAAACATCGTTCCTTTCTAGGGAGAAACACATAGAATAAACATAGGTAAGAAAAGGAAAAAGCTTGGGATTTCGACTTCAAAAGCATATTAGCAAGTACAATTATAATGTGAGGTTTCTGAATTTTACCTTGACGGAAAAGTTTTGACTTAGTCATGCTGGCAGTTGAATTATATGCTCCACTGAATTTCAGCCTTCTTACTGTGCAATACCGTCATTGTATTACGCAAATCAGAAGTGTTGAGAGGTAATACACTCATACGCCAGGTAAACTAAAAAATGGCTTTACCTAACACTTTCTGAGACTACACGTAGATATTTTTTATTTTCATTGATCTCTAATGGTTGATCTTTCAAAAAATGCGCACTCTCTTTTTTTTTTTTTTTTGGAGGGGGTGGGTTATTTATCCAGACGCACATCATTTTAAAGAAATACTATTTATTCCTTGTCTACGTATGTGGCGTTTTCGACGCCCATTTTTACATAACAGGTTTTCTTTTGAATTTGCAGGAAATCCCGGAACAAAACTGTTTGTCGTGTAAAACAAATATCCACATTTTAATTAGATTCATTCTGCAATGTTAGTTGTTAGGAAGAAACAATCTTGCAACTTGACCGACATACTGATCTCCCGACAACCATCGGTACACAAAACACTTATTTCTGCTTTTGAATGATCGCTTATAATCAAACCAAGCTCTGCCCTGAATTTTAATTGTGAGCTGCTATCTCTCTATTGACGACTTGGGACTAATTGTAGTGTAACAAATGGCCTGAGGTCGTTTTCATTGTTCATGTCCACATTAATAATTGCATAGGTTGGACACGTTCGCCAAGAATATAATTGCGTTTTACAATGATCTAAGAATAGTGTGATTGCTTTTGACTCTTATTCGTACTCTTTGAAGAACACAGTTTCTCAAACTGGTTTCATCAAGCGCCAAATATTTCGAAATACAATATTGCTCCGTGGAGTGGGGGGGAGGGACCTGGAGTCATGTAATATTGCAATTTACAATTGCACTGCGCAGTACTCAGTACTAACCTGTAAGTAATCATCACTTTTGCCTCCGTAAATCAACCCGTTTATCTTTAAAATTGTCTTTTAAAACTGAACAACTTTTAGTTTTAATTTACTAATTTCATGGTATAATTAATAACATAGTTTCAAGTTAAATGCACAAATATCGCTGTTACCTACCGAAAAAAATAATTTTGATCCTGGAATCATCTTACCAAGTATAATCCTTTCTCTATTTTTTTTTTTTTTTTTTTTTTCAGAAATTGAGCCCCCTTGAGGCAGAATTAAATTTTGAAGTTACTTTTTTTAACCATTATTTTTCTCTTCATCACTATGCCACAAAACAACTTTTTTGCATAGGTATTTTAGAATGCTGCTTTTTTTTTTCTTTTTTCCACATAAGATCGATCATCTAGCTTTAATGTATCTGTATGTCGTGTATTTATTTAATAGCTTTTTTTTTTCTTTTACAGGTATGTCTTTTTGTGTTTTCCTTTCCTTTTATGTGGTAAGTTTTACTCTAATTTTTGTGTAAAATGCTATTGTATGCAAAAGTTTCCATTCATTTTTTGTTAAATTTATTATGGTAAATGCAATCTAGATTTTAATACGGGGAGTAAACGTGAAAAATATCTGTAACTATACTTTTTTAACTCCTGTATTCATTTAACAATTTGACGGTAGAACAATATTATGAACTATAAGAAAGCTTCTGAAATATACCCATGATCTCATCATCAAAAAAATATTGGTGCGTAATTTTAACTTTATGATAAACAATGGAAAATAAAACAATATAATAATTAGTATTAATTAATAACTACATCAGATATTAAGTGCCAACACCAAATGCTAGTTAAAATGTAATGCGTTGTGAATAATTTAGAGTCAGGTGGGGGAAAATGGGTCACTTTATTTTCATATTTAAAGTTTCATAGCAATAAAGCCAGAAACATTTCCCATTTCTTTTCAATTGCATCTTAACATTGAACTCCCTTAGATCAATTTTAGGTAATTTTAATATTATTTTTTTAATTATGAAATAGTTTAACTGAGCTCATAAAGTTGTGACCCATTTTACCCCATCGTGGGGTAAAATAGGTCATAATGCAAAATAATGCTGAAAACAGTTATTTATTACTTTGAAGAAGAAAACGCAAGTAACATATTTAGCAAGAATTTGAATTATGATTACATTGAAATGTTAAAATAATATTGTTCTAGATTGTTACATATTGATTCACATAACACTTCAACAACATCACTGCTCTCTACCACATCAACATAATCTTTTTTAGGGAAAACATATAAAAATGTTTTTAAATTTAATTTCAATAAAATAATATTGCATTGTTTAAATTTAGGACTTTGCTGCAGTGAGATACAACAGAGTAAATTTTAAAGAAAAGAATAGAATAGAACTACTTAAGCCTAACCCTGACCCATTTTGCCCCATCCAAGAAAAACTGATGTAAGAAAGACAATATTTATTTATTTTTACATGCTCAGCTGGCATGGTTCTTCAAAGTTTCTTAGTGAGGAAATCCTTCAAATTTGATCTGTTATTTGATAAAATATAGAGCTTTTCAGAAGTTGGTAAACCATGTGTTTATCCAACCATGTGTTTACCCGCTATCATCCAAAGTTTACAAAAAAAATTTCTTGTGGTTCCATATTTAAGAACCTAACTTTTTTGAGAATGAAAAATGTTGCCATTACATTGAAATATAACATTAAAAATGTTGGTTTAAAAATTTCAAGTTCTATTATTTTGGATTTTTTTATAAAGTGACCCATTTTACCCCATCCTCCCCTATACAAAAGAGCATGACTTTTAACTTTTATAGACAATGTTTTAATTTTATTATAGAACTGGTAATGTATCGACGTTTTTACTTGGGACATATGCACTAATCGCCCCATTTACTCTAATACCTAGCTACTTAAGAGTTTAAATAAATATAACTTTTTCTACTTGTGTGGTAATTAAGTATAAAATAATTAGTTTTTATTTATGCTTGTGATTAAAAAGTCATAATGTATTAGGCACTATACAAATCATTTTGAAAAAAGGTTCTCGAGTGATCTAATGAGCCGATGTTTCATTCAATGCTACTACAATAATTTGATGCGAGTGAGAACCGATTTATAGTTGCTGCGTTCATAAGATTTCCCGCCTGAAGGTTGTTTAGTTTTTCGGAATTTGATAAAGTAAAATGTTTGGCGATTATTTCGCAGCCCGTGAAAATCTCGGAAAGGTAACTTCTAGTTTATTCCCGGATAAACGCAAGTACTTGAAAACATTTTCATTTTCTAGTACGTGGTGAAAGTAAAATAATTGTGGTGTCAAAATATTTATAGCGGACGAAAAATGAGCATTTAAACAGAGAAAGTAAAGGAAAAATAAACCAATGAAGTCTGCAGACTTTCTGCAAAGTCGCGAAAAGAACGTGATGTCGAGACGAGCACTTTCATTGCAATTGCAAATTCACGACGAGTTCTAAACATTTACCATTCAAACATAAGATGGAAAGTAAATTCCATCTTCCATTTGCCATCCCGGGAATCCAGCTTCAGGCGATGTTCTTAAACCTCGAGCTCTGCCGCATGTCCTACATATGAAGTGTTCGGCCTAATTTTCATGTGTATTCAACTGGCGAAATATACATAACCACCATCTTTGTAAACATACACAATTTCTCTACGAAAGCACACAAGATGACTCACTCCCAGGGTCCCGGGAAATAGCCATTTTTCTCTGTTTTCCGTTTGCTGAGGTTTTCTTTCTTTTTACCTAATATTTATCTTTAAATATGTTTTCTTTTTTTCCTTCTCTTTTCTTCTATCTTCTCAACAGCAATGGGATCGTTCACAAATGCTGTCACACTTTTTCCAACATATTTGACCCCTTCCCCCTATGTCACAAAATGTCACACGTCAACGGACACCTCTGCCCCCCTTTGTCACATGTCACGCCATATTTCACAAGCATGATGTCACACTTCTTGTTACCCTCTCCCCTTGTCACAACTTGTTACAATTTCACGAACCCCTCCCCCCTCGAAGCGTGACATCATTTATGAATGATTCATATGTACCTAGTTAGCATAACAAATTTCTTCTTTATCTCTCTTTTTTCCAAAGAAGTTGGGTTTTCGCCAATTTTGCCATACCTTTCCCCAGTTCATTCCTTTAAGGTCAGATGCATTAGGTGGAGGTGGGCGGAGTTATTCACCTTAGTTGGGCAAAATTTCGAAGTTGAGTAAGATTAAATCAAAGAGTAACTTTTTAGAAAGATTCGAGAAATATTCACAAAAATTTTAAAGAATAAATTAAAGAACTCTTTATTGGTGTCCGAAAGATGAATCTATCGGCAAGTTTTTTAAAGTGACTTTTTATGTATTGTAACATTGAAATAAGACCAGCTTTATCGTAACATTACTTTTAAACCTCTTCAAGATTTTTTTAAATGATGCTGATTAATATTCTTACAATAGATATCTAGGTTCAATCTGTGGCCCCCACATGGGGAATTCCCTAGGGTGTCACGGTAATGACCCCAGAAAGTGTTCCTTGTGGTCTCGAAACACGTCTAATCTTTTGCAAAATTTGTGCGTAAAATGTTACATTTTACTTTTTTTCTATTCGTAGCACAATGGTTAACAATTTGTTACTATTATATTTTACTTTGTAAGGCTGAAAGGAAAGAAAATAATTTAAGAAAATTTTATTAATAAACATTGACAAAAGAAAAGTAAAAGACTGATTCTTATGAATTCTGGTAATTTAAAGCAGGGATCTAGTGCAGGCACTTTTTTAAGCTGCTGCGCTCGGATTTCTCAATACTCTGGTTCTTTCCAGCTCTGTTCCATGCTTCGAATTATTTTATTTTTCAGTTAGCTATTTTTTTAAAATAATAAAAAATTCAAGAAATAAAAAAAAAAAAAAAAAGGCGATTGAAAACTAAAATTAAAAAATGAATAGGGAAAAAAAGTATGTGTTTTGTCGTTCAGTTTTTAAATTTTATGTTTCGAGAAACACCGATTGTATTTTTGTTCCTTTGTTTGTTTTTCATCCCTTGTACGTTTTCATGTTGAAATAAATGTGCTTCAATTTTAAATTTTTCGATTTCAAAGTATTAATTTATATATTTTACTGAAATATAATAGTTTGTGAGAATGAGCTTGATGTTCATTTCCACTGTAAACAATGTATATATATATATATATATATATATTGTTTTCAGGTAATTGTTTTAATGGCTAAGAATTTAATATTTAAAATAATTTTATCTCCAGCCGATTGATAGAGACATAAATAAACAATGTCACAGCATCGACGTTGGTATCCAGGAGAGTAGGATCGTAAGGTTCTGGATTAACTTTTTTCTTTTCTCTTGACGTAGTACTTCAACTCCCGAACTTCTCCCGCCTATTCGCATAATTCCCTCTCCAGTCCATCGAATTTCTTCATCCACTTTTCTCTCAACTTTCGACACACGGGTAAAAATAACGCTTTGTGCGCAGACTCATGAAAACTAAGTGATCGTTGGCCCACGTCCCCAGAAACAGAGGTACAATAGTGGAGCTCGCAATTAAGTCGTTAACATCTCCACGTTTACTAGGCTATGAGTTTTCCCACCATTAGAACTATGTACACAATGGAGATGTACAGTTTTTATTGGCATAAGTGGAGCAGCAGGCTTGGGAAAGATGGCTCGGGTTGTTTACTTTGCAATCTCATCCCAACAGTAAACAATTGTCTTCCATATCAGTTTCCTGTAATAGATTTCGGTTTATGATGTGGGATGGATAAGACAGAACGATAACTTAACTCGCATAAGTAAACTTGATTTTGTTAAGCGGGGTTATTTTAAGAAGATTTAATGCTCAAATAGCGTTTAATATACGTTTGATTTTACGCTTTTGGTTGGGAAAAGTTATTGATGATCGCGTTTCTTTCTTTTACTAGCGTAAAATAAGATTTTCATTTGCATAATAACGTTAATTATAATAATGACAATAATGCATTATGTTTTTTTATCTAAGGAAATCATTGAAAGTAAAAGATATAAACATGTAGTTCTGAAAGGAGAAGGAATCAGTTGTGGGTGGAGGGACATTTTGAGAGAGAACTGATGGGTTAAAATGTATACTAATATCTATGCCACATAAATTAGTCAGATTAAAAACTAAAGGAATTGTGAAAACGCATTTAGAAACTGAAATAATAATAATAATAATAGCATCATTAAAAGTTTCTCAAATTCATAAAAGGAGTCTTTTTGGACAATGAATTTAAACACTATACAGATCGAGATTAGTGGTTTCCAGCAGTTTTTCGTCACACCCCACCAAACCACTTGAAATCCTGCTATCGCCTTTATGATACCAGCTTAAAAACAACGTAAAAACAACGAGCACGAAAGATAGATGACAAACTAAACCCTAGTCAAACTAAAGTCCACACTAGCGGACAGGTTGCGCGATTTTGGTCTCTGAGACGTGTCGCATGTTGTCTACGTAGCCATGTCTATAGACCAGTGGTTCCCAAAGTTGACCAGGCTCCGACCCATCTAACCAAAATTTCCAATCTTGGGACCCACCTCTTCGCTGTCTTATTATAGAACAAGAAGTTCCGTCTAGAACTATACGAGCCTACTTTCCCGTATACACCAAATTCAAATTTATTAATCTAGCTATCTCTTTCTCTCTCTTTCTTATTTATCTTTAGTTCTAATTATTGAAAATATACCTTTTTCAACGGATAATACATATTCATTCACTCACTCATTCATTCTTTCATTTATTCAGCCATGCATTTATTCATTCATTCGTTACCTCATTCAAGTGTTTATTCATTCATTTACGCATTCATGTATTTATTCACTCATTTATTTATATTTTCATTTATTCAATAATTTATTCATTCATTCTTTTCCTCATTCATTTATTCATTGATTTATTCTTTCACTCTTTCATTTATTCATTCATTCATTATTTCACCCATTGAGTCACTGAGAAATATTCTTGAAAATCCCGATCAAAAAATTTCATAGCAAAATAGGCTCGTAAGTTCTGGATAAACTTTCTATTTCTACATGTTCTACGTTATAAGAGCTTTCCGATAAAGTTTGTTCCAAGCAAATCGGTCCGTTAGATCAGGATTTATATAGGGTTGAAATTTCCCCGTAAGCTCTGTGTTAATTTTTTGAACTGTTCAAAAATGAACAAAAACTGTTCAAATCAATATTTCACGCCAAGAACTCCTTTCAATAAGCTTGCAATAGGAACTTGGCTCTTGTGCCCAGAGTTTACAGAATTTGCTTCAATTTTGTCCATAGGCGCTAATGTTAAAATTTTTTGAACTGTTCAAAATTGAACAAAAAATTGTTCAAATCAAAAAGTTAAATATGGAAATTAGATGTCCTCACTGAGATCTTTCGAATGCAGAAAGAATTTTTCGAATCGGACTATTCGTTCAAAAGTTATTAGGGGAGGACAGACCGACAGACCCACAGACCGACAGACACACTTTTTCCCCATCTCAAAACCCTACTTTCAAATTTTTATTTTTCAATCTTTATTTAATTACTTAATTTATTTTTTACTTTTCTTGATTTCTAACGATATTTTCACGATACATTAAGCCTTCTTTCATGCTTTATTATTATTTTTTTTTACCTTTACGGGAAAGTAGGCTAAAAAAGGGCATAAACTTTGGTAATGCTCAGATACCCCAGTGGCGAGTCGTGGAAATACTTAATGATGGCGACATGCGTTTCGTTCGTCGCGGTGTTGCCTACTGAGCTGTTAGTATAGCCATCCCAAAGCTTCTGGAGACAATGCCAGAGCGGCCATACACTCCGAGCGCTTGTCTTATATACTGATATTTTGCATTTTCTTTTTCAAATTATTGTTATTTAGTCACAATATTTTCCTCAACTTTAGCTTATCTCAATTTTTAGGAATTATAAATAGCTGAATGAAATATCAAATTTATCGCTTCCTATTTTTTAAATTCATGTGTACAGTGGCGAGGGCTCACGCAATATTCGCTCGCGATCCATAGTTTGGTAAATACTGCATTAGACTATTCCTCGTCTGCGGGCCTGCTACGAGACCAAAATCGCAGGTCTAAAGTCTCCCGATCGGAATGGGAGACCGCATGCAACATTAGACATGTTGCGTAATATTTTGACAGTGTGGACATCACTCGGTGTATGGGGGAGAGACACGTCCCAATCTATCTCCAGCTATCAACTGTGTGGTTTGGCTGTTGTTTTGCCAAAGTTTTGTAGTTCTTTTGAAAACATGAGGTCTAACAAAAGAGTTTTAAAACTAATATTAAAGATTTATCATGCGTCTTATTGCTTGTGAGATGTTACGAATCCCTACTACAAAAACCGGGTAAAAAAGAGTGGCTCTGGACCTGGAATCTCTGGCTACAAAGCACAATGTGACACTGGCGGAGATAGAAAAGCAAATCCAGAATTTAAAACCGGGAACAAAAAAAAGGGAATACTCCAACAAGTGGGGCTTTTCTTCCAAAAAATCCACTATGGTGTGCCTGCAAGTATTGCAATTCCTGCTACTAGCGAAAGAAACAAAGAGTAGCAGGAGCACAGAGAGGAACTCATTCCCCACAAAATGTCCTCCATGGTGGACTATGAAGATGAGAAATTCACATCGTAATGCAGACGCTAGACGAGACAGAGAACGGTGTCTTAGAATCTAGCCGGTCTATATATAGACTGTGTCTCGAGAACTTTTCAAGACTGTCTATAGAAAAATCACGCAAAATGGTCTACTAGTGTGTACTTACCTTAATAGACTTTGATAGAGTCAGGGCGGAAAACAATCTGAAATCTTCCACCCCCATGTTAGACAGGGGTGCCGACCCCAAGCTCAATGGCGCCAATCACCCCACGTTCAATGACTTTTCCGGATACCAGATATCCCGTATATCTTGCCTGACGAATACGTACCGGATATCCGGCTCTGATGCTTGTAACTAGTAAATTCTATGCGTGTTTTTAAAAAGCCCACAAGTTGCAAATGCGTTGTAATTTACATTCATTTTCAAAACGAGCTAGTTACTTCAATTTCAATAATCACATTTATGCCGGATTACCGAATATTTCGTACAATGACTAAATCAAATTCCAGATATTTAAAAATGAGTCGGATACCAAATATCTAATGCATACACACAAAAAGAAAAAAAAAACTTATGACTCCTCCCCCCCCCCCCTCGTTGCTAAAGAAAGTCAAAAACTAGTGATATTTAGTTAAAGAATAGAAAAAACCGGCATAAAGATTAAAATTTGCCTCTCCTCCAATCACCCAGTTATAAATTCCGTACTGAATCTGTCAATGGTAGAAGCATCGTTGTTTTAAGAACATCAACATAGACATTGCATCACATCTGTAGCATGTACTGATTTTAAATTAATTCTATTGTTTTTAGGACAACTGACAATTAAGACCGTATCATGTTTTCCCCCGGATTGCTATCTCATAGTTAAATTTCGTTGTTCATACGAAAAAAAAATATTTCAAATGGTAAAAGAAATTTTTTCTATAGAGCTAATTTTAAATTGCAAGAAGTAAAATCTAATTTCGGTTTGCCTCCGCCAGAGGCCTGCAAATTGCTGCTCTTGGACTGCTTGAATGCGAGTCTTCTAGAGAAGGTATGAATATATTCTGCGTAGTTGGATCACTCGTTCTATTAACATCAAAGTATATACAATGATGGTGTTGAGATATTTAATACAATTGATTGTTCAATTAATTACATTAAATATATAAAATCAGCTATAAATATGACTCTTACGAACATTTCTATGGTGGTGAGGTGAAATTGGCTCTATAGTTTCTAAGGTGTGCCGATCACTGGCCTAGGCTAATTCTTACTCACTGTGGATCCGAGATGAAATATATTCTACTTACCTCGCGCTATTAAATTGGTGTTGCAGTGCAATATAAAGTTTAAGGTGAAACTCGTTATCGAAAGGTAAGGTAGAGCATTAATGGAGCATGTATGCAGGTCAGTTTACTGTGTGCAAACTTACCGTTTGAAATTTTATTGGTATTCAAATACGGGAAGCTTCCTGCTGCTTCAGAAATAGTTTCTTTCTTGGAAGCTTTAAAAGCTTTTATTTTTAAGTAATAGTTAATTGGCTGGATGGAAACTTCTCTTCTTGGGTTACTGAATCGGTAAATGCAATCCAAAGAAAAGTAGTTTTATTTATTTTGGAATTAGATAATGAAATTAATTTTATTTTGTTTTACTAGTTTTATGCTAACACTATTGGTGTAGAAACCTTTTTATAAGGCAACTATAATTTTAGCTCAACCGATAACAGCATTAGTTTCCATTGGCTTTTTATTAACGATCTACTAATAGGATTACTGCATTCATTTACATTCGAATAAAATATGTGCTTTATTTTGCTTTTTATTTATTATATTTATATTAAAAGAAAATAACTTTTGTTTTTTCGTTCAATTAATTTCTTCGTCTTTGTAACAAAAAGTCTTCTCGCCACACAAAACTTGACATGTTACTGCTATGTTCGGAATTGCGGTCGTGTTAGTTTTCCCCTGGCCAGGTAAGAGTCTAATTGGTCTAATTTGTAAAAACAATTCGCGTCGAATTGTGAATCTTTGAGCTCCGTCGTTTTGTGATTAACCCCTTAACTGGGGCTGCGGGCGTATATATACGCTTCGCTATGGCGATGTGTTAACTTCCCCGGGCGTATATATATGCCTTCCTGAAAGTGAGATTTTTTTGCTTTGACTATCAGTAAAATTGCACCCGAGGCTTTGGAAATTGCACTTCGGGAAGGCGTATATATAAGCCCGGGGCAGTGAACCATCGGCATGGCGAAGAGTATATAAACGGCAGTTAAGGGGTTAAAAGTACAAAATGTATGTACGTGCGGCGATGGTACCACACTCTTTGTGGAGCCGCTGAAAGGGAAGGTACCAATCTCTGGGGAAAGCAATAGGTATGCAATTGGCAGAGACCAACAGCAGCCCATTAGAAATAAGACTTGCAGTAAACCAGTAAACTATAATACATTTAATTTCAGTTATGATACGTTGAAAGCGCATCAGTATAAATAAAGTACTATATTTATATGTATATCAAAATGTCTCATTTTGGGTGCCCCCTCCCTTCAGCGCCTCCCAAAAGGGCAACACCCGGGGCTGGCCCCCTCCCGTGGTGACGCTACTGTGATAAATTAAACATGAATTTTTGAGGAAACTCTTCATTTGGAGCCAAAGAAAGCTTCATAATTAATTTTTCTCAGAACTCCGTTCTGATTTAATACCAACGATATGCGCTGAAGTAGGGTCAGTTGGGGTAATTGTAAACGCTTTTTCAATGTTTTAACTTTTGACCCTTCCTTTCCTTTTGAATAAATGTAGAGATAAAATTGTGAGCATTGTAGCCACTACTGTACTTCTTGTGAGTAAATGTGCGCAAAAATTTTGAGTTTATGACTATTTGTTAGCGAATGAGCTCGTGTTTACAGTTACCCCAGTGTGTTTACAATTACCCCAGAGATCTGGGGTAATTGTAAACAGTGATTTATTTTCGAATAAGGTTGATGCAAATTTAAAATTGTTTCATACACAGTCTGCTTGAAGGCTTAAGAAGTTCCGGAGCAAAGGTTCTCAATCTGCGGCCAACAGGCCGCATGTGGTCCGCTGAGTTATGAGTCGGATCATATTATTTAACGAAAAATATCTTGCAAAAAATCAAGTAATGCGACAAATTTATGTAAAATTTGTCCCGCAGTGTATCAGTCGGTTAAGCTTGGATCCTACAGAACACCGAAAGTGAAGCACAACAGGCCGTGGTCAACGCTTGGGAGGGTGACCACCTTCCGCGACTGATGCCTCTGAGACCAAGTGCGCTTAAGGGAGCTGTGCACGTAAAATACGTCGTCGCTTCAAATGTCAACCAAGTTAGAAATAATTTCCGCTGAGGGACCAACCTAGGTGACGATCTCTCATCTGGGAGTTGGTTCAAAATCATTAAGCCCCTCTGAGCCATGTGTACTTCATTCTAGCGGAGCAGTTCATTAATAATCAGTAGGAGTTTCCTTAATTCATGGTCGCCCTGCAAGGGGGGCTTGGATTTCCAAGTGGCATTAGCAAAAACAACAATTATGTAAAATAAACACAAAAGTGTATTTTACATCAAAATATAATACTTATTGTCCCCCCAAAATATTGGAAATAGGATAAATTTAAGCATTTACAATTACCCCAGAGTACGAAATATATGGGGTAATTGTAAACACCTAACTTGCACATGAAAAATAACAGGGAAGATTAAATTCATAACTAAATGGTTTTTAGCAGCATTCCATATGACAAATAAAAATGGTTGAAGCCGCTTACATTGCTTTTGTAGATGAGCTGGAGAGGAAAATGGTTAGATCACTAAATTTTGTCAAACAAATTTTTTCACTGTGCCATTTTCAAACAATAGTGACGCCTGCACAGTTGTTTCGAAACTTATGAAACTGTTTCAATGTCTTCCCTATGCTGCCAGGTTATCATTCACAAGCAGATAAGTTTTCAAAACCACCACAAGTGTAGTTATGAAGCTTGTTTACAATTACCCCACGTTTACAATAACCCCAACTGACCCTAATTATTTTTCTTACTTCTTTTGAAATTAAAAGAGTAAATTCACGGAAACTTCTAGTGTGTTATTATGCGTATAGATAACTTAGTCTATAACTTAAGATGCGTTTTCCTCATTTTTTTGAGATAATATTTAATTTTAATAAAACAGAGTCTTATATAATAAATCTATTGGTCTCTTGAAAATATATTTCTTTCCCCTACTGACCCAAAATTAGAACCGGACTTTCCGTATTCTTCATCCGCTTTCCCCTCTTTGAAAGCTATTCTAGTTTTCCTGATCTTTTATTTTTTCACTTACCTAACCAGTTTCAACATTCCCTTTCGTAAGAAATCTGTTTTTCACCTTTTAATCGGCTGGGAGATCATTTTGTTACAAGTGGTCACGAGAATTTTTCCGTGTGGAATGTTTTTTGCGTTCGGTAAGGATCTCGCGTAATATTTTTATGTGCCCAGCCGCTTATCGTGCTGCCATCTAGAGGTCTTTTGATTTACTAAAAGTGAAGCACCATTATAAACTTTCATGAATAGCACTTTCCTTTCTAAAATGTATGCATTTTGCACATTTTTGATGATTAATGCATAGACTGCATTTTCTCCGTTGGATGTTTTTTTCGATAGTTTATCAATAATCATTTTCAAATAAAAATATGCATACAGATAAACATGAAATTGTTCAAAAAGATATGATCGGAAAACATATGTTTAATTTAGAATTCATCGAGATGCACATAGCATCGTTTTCTTTTCGGCCAGTTGCCATTAAGTAATTTTAAAGAAGTTTTCTTTAAGGACATTGTTTCACCCCATTGTGGGAGGGGGTCTGCTATGTGCGCATGATACGCGTCTGTGAATTGTGCTGAGAATATTTGAGACAAAAGGCTTACAGATAAACGGGGAAAAAATTACAGGGTTCGTACGGTCCTTAATGTTCCTTAGAAAGTCCTTAATGTTCATTTTCATTTTTAAGGCCTTAAAAAGTCCTTAAATAGTCCTTACATTTTATTCCAGGTGCTTTTTTTTTTTGTTAAAATAAGAAGGTACCCATGCACTTCATTTGTTTTGCAATCTTTTGTATTCTTCACAAGAATCAAACTTCTTTCATTTCAACTACTTAATCAAACCACAAATTTGGTTTGCTCGGGACCGGTACCGTCGCGGCTTTCAGACAGACCCAAAATGGATTCCGGATTTACATAAAGATCAACGCATTTTTACTTCAAATTGCAGTGCTCAACTGGTATATATAAATAAGTTTTTTTTTTTTTTGAATAGGTGTAACTAAATTGATGTGTTATATATTTTACAAAAAAAAAAAAAAAAAAGTTCATGGGTTTTAATAAAATGCTTCAGATTGCAACACCCAATTCAGTTAAAATAAACTTGTACCCACCCACATGGCAGCTCCCAATTTGCTATCTCCTGCAATTGTATGAAAAAGAAAATCGAGCAGCATCTGTAAAAAAACAAAAGAAAAATATTAGTAGACAAGTCGAATCAAAGTACCTAGCATTTGTACAAAATGCTTGGTACTTTGTACAAATGCTTGGTACTTGTGCCCAGTAACTGGGCACCATTTAAGACCACAGAAAAACAAATCACACAAGTTCCCTCATTTTGCTTTAAAAAAAGAAAAGAAAAATGAATAAAATTTGAAAAACGAACTTTTAAGGACTCTAGTGGGAAAAAAATTAGCGAAGGTGCGCGGTGCGCTTAAGAAACTGATTTCATTTTTTAACATGGTTGGGTTTTCTTATTCTATCTCGGTTTCCTGAGTTTAGCTCATGTAAGAAATATATCTACAAGATTACATCTATTTGAATCAAATCTTCATTTGGATGTTTTGCATCTAGAAGCTCCCTGTCGCATTGAAAAAGGGATTCCAAGCGATCCCGAAACATATGTCTGCGTTTTAATGCTCATTTGTGCTTTAATTTAACGTGAAATTTTATTTCCAAAACTTACTGGTATTTATTGATTTAAGTTTCTTAAATTAATATTTTTTCTGATTTTACAACAACAACAAAAAAATCGGGTATTTTTGAAAAAGGGCTGAATTTTGGGATTTGATACTATTTATTAAGTTTAGTTACAAAGTAAACAATTATTTTTTTCATGAAAATTGTTACTAAATCTAAATACATTCTAAACAATTATCAATAAACAAGAAGGAGCATCTGTTAACAAGAAATCCGTAAATAAATATTGCTTTTGAAACTTTCTTTTAATTTAAGGGGTGGGGGGAAATACTTCAAAGAAGCACATCGTTGACATCTAGCTCAATAAAAGAGATACATTTAACTAATATGTAGGCAAAAAAAACTTATTTTTTTTTTTTTTTTTCGTTTGGCCAATTGCATGTATGATTAAGGCATATTTATACTGTTAAAGGTAAAAGAATGATTTATTTTTATTATCATTTTCCTTACGTCTTATACTATAATAAGCGCCGAGTTGCCAACTCTCCCGATCGCTTTTTAGCTGATCTTTCGCTAAAAAGTTTGTTATCCCATTGTTTTTTTTTTTTTTTTTTTAATCAAACAAAATATATATATCTAAAAAATGAATTTGTTTTAAAGTAATATTTTAATATTTAGTAAATTTTTATCAAGCAATTTGGCTTCTCAATCGTTCGCTGTGGGGTTTTGTTGTGTGGGAGATGATGGATATTTGCTGTCTTAATCAAATTTTGTATCTCGTGAAATTTCTTAATTTGCAGTAAATTGAAGGAATCGACCTCTTCTTAAACCTATACACCGTAGTTGCCAAATGCTCCGTTTTCCCCGAGTTTTTCTTTCTTTTTTTTTTTTTGTGAACTTCGAAAGTTCGATTTTTTGCAAAAAAATCCGATTTTTCAAGCTGATGTACAAGTATTTTTATCCAAAGGGAATGTACTACAAAACAAGAAAATTTTTGACGAAACTTTTTAAAAAGACATGTATTAATTTACATGAATTTTCATAACTTATAACGCGAAAATGTAAAAGCCTATTTTTCGGAAACTTGCTAACATCCAGCACGTGCTTCGCCGAAAATTGCACGCAGCTTTTGAGACTTCTATCTTTTTGCGTCCTGTAAATATATCGATTATTTAAAAAGTTGACAGTTGTTTTAGTATTTGCAGCCTGTAGTCTGCTTGTTTTATTTTTTATTTAAAAATATTCTTCAATTTTTTGAAACTTTATTTTAGTTAAATTTTGGTAGTTACTATTTAAGGGTACCTAGTTTAAGCGTACAAAGTTTAAGGGTACAAAGTTTTAAGCGAATAAGCTCCATTTTTTATTTGTATGTTGTTTCCAAAATGAAATATTTTTCTCAAGCTGAAAAAGTTTTTTCAGAATTTTTCTAAGCTGTTCTAAATAATTTTAAAAAATTATTTATGTCAGAGATAAAAATTTAAGTAAGCCTAAATTGAGATGCTGGCAACATAAGTTAAGTAAAATGAAAAAAAATCTAAATTAAACAAATTCTCAAGACAAAGTGCAGCGTTTTCTTCAACAATTTTTTTTTATTTAAATTGTTTTTCATTTAACTTGTATTTTATAGCATTAACCATTTTTGATAATTTTTTACTTGCTTATATATGATTAATACTTGTGCTGTGTGCTTCTTATTACTAGCTCCAATAATTATTTAACTCCCTGACTGTATTGGACATTAGAAAAGCAACAAGATAAAGAGAGCTCCATAAAAGTGTTTGTGTTGTGTTCCTAATAAAAATGCGATGTTAAATCAATTTCCTCTTTCAATAATGCTTCTTTTTGAAATAAACATAAGTTTGTATATTGCGAAAATTTTGTGAGGTCCTTAAAATTTTTTGTAGGTCCTTGAAAGGGCTTAGAAAGTCCTTATTTTTGGTTTTGCCAAAAGCGTACGAACCCTGAATTACACTGAAGTTGTTAATTAATAATCTTTATTCGTATCTTTAAATTGTAAAGGATATATATTTTTATTTATTTAATTATTATTGTAACGTTGTGATGTCTAGCATATAGTATATTTTAGGTAAGGATAAAGCGAATTTTTCTTATTTACTAAATTTCACAAACTTGCTGGTTTTCTTGTTTGTAGTGATTTGTTTATTTTTAATAGGAAAAATTGGTCACAACTGTTGCTTAATATGTAATAAGTGGATACAACGTCTTAGATCATCAATGGGGGAAAATTTTTATCTTTTTAATGTCTGGATTTAGCGGAAACTCTAATCTTTCTTCTGTATATTCAAACTCTTGCAATTGTTACAACAATAGAAATGTTACTAATTGTCATTATCTTTGAAACTCTGAATATTTTATCTCATCGATTTCTAACCAAGAATTAGGGATTTATATTTAAAGTAGCACATAGGTCTATTGTTCGCCCCTTATTTTGAGAAATGTAATTGAATTTTGAGCAATACATGAATTTAAGATGTGTTTATGATTCTCCCCTTTTTCACCTATAATATGTTTCACCCTAAATATACCTTTGCGCTTCATCCTCAACCAAAAAATGTTGAAATGATGTCTGAAGTAGCAATAAATAAATAAATGGTATCCATTCAAGTAAACTCGATTTTGCGGAGGATTTGTTCATATTTTTGAAAATATATATTCATTTTTATTTTATAAATATTAAACAAACATGAAAAATGTATCTAGACTATTAAAATAAGCATTTGATTGTTCTTTATTAGATAATGCACAAATAATGATGTAGGAACCATTATATATTATGACATATTTATTCTATTTTCAACGTTAAGAAGAAAATTTTTTGTTGGCATTCCATTTGGGGAGAGTATTTCAGTCACCATTTCCACAACAGATGGCGCAACAAAACGAATTGCTCAACGGTAATATTTTCTTAGCAGGTGCTATTATTATGAACTTTAAAAATAAAATGATTTTGTTTAATATAAATATCTAACTGAACATTTATTTATTCAATCAATGTCATAAATTTTGTACTGTGTATAGGAAGGAAAAATAATAAAAAAAATAATTTGTATATAAAATTTTTATTATTGTTTGTTTTGTAAGATGTAGATGGCGCCACAAGACATTCTTGTGCTACTGCTATACACGTTTTATACTTGCAAATTTTAATCCTAGAGAGCGAATTTTTTACAATTATTTTTGGCTTTTATTTGTTTTGTAAAACATGGAACAAATGCTTAGAAAATCATATGGTCAATGCTTAAAAAATTGCTCGCCATAAACTGCATTGATAAATATTATCAATATACCTCACTGTTGAAGTAGTAATTATTTTTTCTTTAGCATTAAGAAACCTGGAATTCCCAAGCGTACAAAAATGAAATCAATTGTCCGCGTAGCTCATAGTCAAAAAAAGTAATCTATTTTTATTTTTCATCAGCATTGCTGCTACTATCTATATAAATAAAATTGATTTCATATTCTCTTTATGGCACAACTTATTCGCAAGTGTTTCGATTTATGTCTGTAAAATTTTAGAAGACTAAATGTATGCTAAAATGGAAACATGCGGCAATTAAAAGTGAACGATGAAAATGAACTTCACATTTAAATCATAACATTGGTTTAAGAATATTTCACATTGGTTTCATATGCTTTATTTTGTATCTTGAGTTATGTTCAAAGTGTTAATAACAATTTTAGAAACAGTTGCTTCTGTTCAATATGATCTCTATCTAATTTTTTATTAAAAAAAAAAAGACATGCACACTACAGATAAATCCAATTACAGTGATGCATAAAATTACAATACAACAATAAATAAAACAAAGCATTAACAATTTAAAAGTTCACGACTTAAAAACGTGAAGAGACATATCAAAAATGTCCAGAACCGCAGAAAACTGATTAAAAATTCTATAAAATTTATAAAATGAAAAATTAGCAATATAATTATATTTTACAAATGCAGTGACAAACAAATAATTATTTCAAAGAGACCTAGTGGGTACATTAATGTGAATACAAGCCAGAATGTTATTAGTCAATAACATTAATAACTTTATAAAAAAAAAAAAGAGTAAACAACAAAGATCATGACGAGATTTCAAATTGAGAACATAAAAAAAATCACGAAGAAATTAAGAAGACATATCCCGTACATAAACTAGATTGGACTTGAAATATAAATAACAGATAAATCTAGATTGAACCTGTTCAAGAATTTTAATTTTATTATTATAGCATGGATCCCAGATGAGACTGCAATACTCTAAATTAGAGCGAACCAAACTAAAATACAGGACGTTCAGTGGCCCAGGATTAGTAAAATCTTTCGTATTGCGCTTAAGAAAACCAAGTTTTTTTTTTAAGCTTTAGAAACAATATTATTAAAATGGATTGAGAAATCAAGTTTGGCATCAAAAGTAACGCCCAAACCTTAACAGTGTCAGATCGAAGTAAGGGAAGATTATTAATCCTAAAAGAATAATTCAGTACGCCAGAAAAACGAGAATAACTGAGAACGGAACACTTCTTAATGTTAGCACATAATTTATTGGCTATACACCACTGGTGAAAATTGTCAAGATCATTTTGAAGGAGAGCAGCATTAGTATAATAAGTACGAATTTGTTTAAAGAGTTTTAAATCATCAGCAAACAAGAGATGATCGGAAAATAATAAAATTGAACACAAATCATTAATAAATATAATAAAAAAAACTAGAGGACCCAGATTCGAACCCTGTGGTTCACCTGAAGGATTAGTAAAATGATTGGAAATGGCACATTATAGTAAACACAGAGCTTTCTTTTACTTACAGATAAATAAATCCAATCGATCTTGATCGAATTATGATTTTATCATATCCTCTGCACCTATTAAAGTTATTATTAGCGGTTTCTATCTCGGTATTTTTCTCGAAATTAATCTGCCATTAAAATCAAATTGTATGCGTTCTTTGTTTTTGGAAATATTTGAACTAGATTGTGTATTCTATTCCACTCAGCCTCAGAATCGCGGCAACATAAATTTTACTGAGGAGAAGAGAACCAAAACCTCTTCGAGATTCTTTGATTGGAAACAAAATGCTTCCCTCAGTATAAACCATTTCTGCTTGAGTCGTTCCGATTTCAAACGCCCTGGACGTTCTTGGCATTTGTATGTATCCCTTTCTCCAGATAAAAGCTCTAAACTATGGCTCTTGATGTCTTCGGCAACGTGAACAGGGCTCAAGGGGACCGTGCCTGGCTAATCTCCTTAGGGCGTGTCCTCGGGCCCCAGGCACATTGCATGCATTACATCGTCGTTGGTTCATCGATTAAACGGCAGCTGTATTGATGTTATGTGCTCTGTCATCTTTGGGCGTTGTCTTCGGTCTGAAGATGCTGGCCTTTATTTTCTCTGCCCATTTCCCTAAGGATGTTAATCTTCAAAAGGGAAGAGAACTTGCATCAATGACCTCTTGTAAAAATGCTACACTTTGAAGCCCTTATGAACAACACATGTTTGCACAATCCTTATAACCCTTATGAACAGCGCAACATGTTTTCAATCCTTATAGCCCTTATGTTCAGAAAAGTTTAATGCATTCTTTAATTTTTAGTTAATTATTTTGTCTCCACATAAAAGTCGTCTTGCAATTATTTTAAGTCGACAGTTTTATTTTAAAAATAGTTTTTCTTCAGCAAACGTGTTTAGTTTCCTTGAAAATTTTTATGAAAATTTAATCCGGCATTAATTGTTGAAAAGTAGACAATTTTATGAACATTTTACCTTTATAAGATTTGAATTTTTAGATTTGAATTTTTGTAGATTCTTCTTAATGTCATGCTTGAAAAATTCAAGGGAATTTACTCTGAAGCAGTGGTTCGATTTAAGCCATGCTGAGTAACACGAGAGTTCGTATTCTTAAAGTAGCTAGTTCGTTCTCTCAGACATGGTTTATAGTACATATCTCTAATGCATCCACGCACCATGTGCGACGAAGACATTCTGCGTTTCTGGTAATGGAATGTTGCTATGGTTATCAAAAACAGCGAGGAATCATCAGTTCTAACTGACATCATTACGCAATCAACAAATTACTGTTGATCAATGTCACTTGTAATGGCGCAGTGAAAAATGCCAATCAGTCAACATGAGGGCGTGTTTGCTAAATTATGTAGAACCAGTGGTGCACTCTAAAATTACCTGTCGCTGTGACTTTTACCTGTCGCTGTTGTCATTGGTGTGAATGTACCATACGAGTCATTGACATTCACTGCGAATAATAAGACAAGTGGCTCCCTCTAAGCAGCAGTTTTCGCCACTGCTTGGCTCTTGGCGACCATATACGCCAAATTTTGCTACTAAGCCAGCTTGGCTGATAAGACACTCCATAAAAGCTCCAAATATCCGAACAGGCAGCCGCTGTCAAGTTTAATGATGGCATAAATAACGTTAAGAAGACTGCAGTAAATAATTTGTTTTGTATCGTTTTAAATTAAGATGCTCCATAACAAATATTAATTTCTTTATTCTCACCGTTGAAGAGTCCATAAAAGAAAATTTGGTTTTAAAGGTTTGGGGTCAAAGAAAAATCTAGGCTGCATAATTATTTTATACAAAAATATTCTAAAAAACTGAAGTTGGTATATTTTTAAGCAAAACTTTAACAATTATACTAAGCGTTAGGCTCGCATCAGTTTTTCTTGGAACGCTCTTAAGTAACTCACACAAATTGACATTAATATAAGGACGCATATGTGTGGAATGATCCGCTATTTTTATGCGCAACGTGCTATGCAGAATCAATACGCTGCAGAATATTTGCTTTTAATAAACAAGCTTTGGATAAACAATGAATAGACTCAAAAATTGGTTTTTGATCTAAAAACTTATTTATTATTTTAAGAACCAGCTGCAAATATTTGTTGAATTTCTTCCAAGAGTAAATGAAGCGAATTGTCCACGTCCGATCACGACACGGGAATCATGTACGTGTCTGAAAGTACTTCCAGGTTCATCACTTAGTTACTATATACGTGCAACTTCTGGCTGCAACTCTCTTGGTAAATCGGAAACAAGACTCAAGACTTCGTAATATAGAATTTAATGCGACTGTTTGTGAATCATTTCCTATAGTTGATACTTCAACATTCATAAAATGACATAATTACAATAATGCCTCGATATTCTTTGTTGCCAAATTCACTTCCGTATTTTGCCCGGAACAAAAAGCCAGTGGTTTTTAAGTATTTCTGCTTAGGAATAAGCATCTTCAGTTAGGATTAGCAAAACATTACGTGATCATTCATATTCGCACCATTTCCTGTCGTACTCGAGAATCGGTGTTCAGTGACACGAAACTTCTGGTCACTATGCTTTTGAAACAATAGTACCCTAATATCTTGCTCACTCTGTCAATTGGCCTTCAATATGTACAAAGATTCCGTCTCACACCTCCATAATATTCCCATCGTTAACCTTTCGATAGGGTGTTTACGCTATGCAATTTTACTCCTGTTTGAACTTCGACACTTGCAGGTTCCTTGGAGACTGCAATAAACCTCAAACCCTATTACGCAGGAAGTCTTTACAACCTGGAAACAATTGAACGTAGTTTTATTTTGTGTTTGTAACTTTCTCACATAAGAGATACTACATAGCGCAGTCTTGCAAGAGGTATTTCAATTTTCCTGGTTTGACTGTACGTATGTCTGGAACATATCCAGTGAATTACAGATTATAATTTTTTACGCACTAGGAACAGTTCTTTGTCGAATAATTAGTATTATTAGGTAACGTGGAAGTTATCAAAAAATTTTGCGATAAAATGAATAAATAATACGGAAAGTACTATAAGCAGCATAAATTATCTCCATTGCAAGTGAAAAATACTACAGGCAAGAAAAGCAAAAAATGATGCATTTAAAAATAAATAAAAGCACTGTGGAAAGAAAGTTGACCATTATAAACTTTTCAATAGCAAAATATGACTATTAAGATTTTAAGAAAATGAATGACTAAGCAATTGTAAGGGGGGGAAATACTTTTAGCGTTTTCGCCTGAGATTGGTGTCAATTTTAAACAACAAAAGATAAAACATTAAATTGAAATACTGTACATTAAGGTAAACTAACTTATTCATAAGTTTCTTCAATAATTTTAAATAGTTTCGACATTCATAATTTTCTTCAATAATTTTAAATAGTTATCAAAATAAATTTTAAACATTTTTTTGGCACTAAAGTTGTGAAGGATCTGTGTGAAAATGCATTTGCAATTCATCTCTTACATTATTTCAATTGCATAATTTTTAGAAATATTTATTGCACAGATCATATATATTGTATTTTTTGCTTTATCTCTCTTACAAATAGTGATCGAATTCCATTTCATTACTCAATAAAAGGTAAACATCATTTCTCTGCATTTTTAAAACTTAGTAAGATAATATTATCTAATAATTTATTTGCTGAAGCAATAAAAGATAATATATCAATTGAAAAAAACTTTTTGTTCTGTCAGTTTTGAATATGCCATTAATTCTTTTGATTCAAAGTGTCGAAAATTATCAAGCAAAAAATTTTGCACGATTCCGAAATGATTTGTAGTTGTTACTTTTTAATGTGATTCGCCCTTTTTATGTTTAATTTGAGGCTTCATAAATCAGCATACTTTTTTTCTTTCACCAAAACTCCCACGGGAATCCGGACACTACAAGTGATTGTTTCAGTTTTTTATGTTGTTGAGCTAGAATTTTTTCTTAAAAGGAAAGAAAATATAATTTAGATAAGAAGTACTGTTCATGAAAATTATGTCCGACTCGTGGCAGCAACTTTTCTCCACCAGACCCTACCTGTTGAGTCGGGACCAGAAAGATGTGGCGTACTGTCTAGCGATCATCGAGTTTTCCTGGTTTTATCCCTTCAATGCACAAAAGCATTGCAACCGCAGAAGTCCTCCAAGAAACCGGTTTTCACCCAAGGTGATCTGCTCCTAAGAAAACATGAAATAAACTTTTTTTTTTTTTTGAGCAGATAAGTAAGGTAGCAAAGAATAGCAAGACGTTAGTTTTCTTCTATGCAATTTTATAAATTATATAAATTTCCTTTTCATATTAATATATTTTTTGTTTTCCTGTTTTGTATATATTTTTCTTGCAACCTGCCGTTGGGAATAGAAAAAAAAAGTTATAAATACCAATTAGGTGTTCATATTTCGTAACGTCTGTGTAGCCCTTTGTAACCGATGAACGGCTAGAACGATTTAGGATGTAAGAGATATTAAAGAAAAAATTTTCAATTTATTACGCAAATATTTTTTCCAGGAGCTTTTGTAGAAATCATTTTAAAAAATAAATGATATCAATTATTAATAATTTCAAAATTTTTGCGAAAAAAAAACTGTACCAGTATTGTTGTCCCCTCATTCGTTTCCTTCAATTTTTCATTTCCTACTGTTTACTTTGACCCTAAACTGTCTCCCATTTAAGCGAAAAAGCTCCATTAGATGCCATAAATTTAGAGTTTTCATCGTTTTTTGGCCTCGATTTCCTCTTCGACATGTCATGCCTCACAAAGCGGTTCTTGCAATCCGCATCCTCATGCGCTTCCGTTCCTGTGTGCTTACGTGAAGCAAAATATTGAGCAGAGAGATGGCCTGAATCATTCAAGCGTTTACTCGGAATCCCTTAAATCTCTTACATTTCAGGATTTCTTCAAGATCTTATAATAGTGGCCGGAAAGTCAGCCACGAAAAGAAAAACAAATAATTTCGAAGAAAAGAGTTTTTATATAATGTTTGACCACGCTTTCCTTTGAAAATTCTTATTTTTCCTTAGTTGAATATTGACTAGTAAACTAGTTAATTGCAATAACCAATTATACTTTAATTCCAATAACCATTGCATCATATATGTATTTATTCAAGTACGTTTTATGCATGCATACGTTTATGAAATTGTAATCCTGTTTTCGAATGACAGCTTTGCCTGAGGTTACGAAAGAATTATTTTTAACCAATTTCATGCATAATTTTTTTGGCGGTCAAGATCCGTTTCGGAAAAGTGTTCCAAAAATAATTTCAAACCCAATTAAAATTGAAGGACACGCAAACATCATGGTGACGTAAGTTTGAAACAGGAAACGGCGAATATGTTATCACACGCAAAATCTTAATGACTCGTTTATGCTCGTTTCAGCAATCAAAGATTGTGTCCAGAAATCTGATTAAATATTTAATATAATTTCCAGCAAGGTATTTTCTTGCTATATACGCAGTAAGTTTGCAAATGGTGACGTTACGCAGGCCGCATTTGGAACAACAAAAATTTTCCTGCTATAATCCTTATGTTGAGTTGATACTGCTTCGTTTGTTTGAAGTTTGGTCTTCTTAATGGGGGGGGGGGGGGGAATTTCAACGTCTGTTCTAATCAAGACACAGATTTCGGGGAGCTTTGTTAGAACTTCTCCAGATAATCGTCTTCCTCCCACAACGTAACGAACATAAACGGGGGGGTGGGGGTAAGTATGTGTATTTAAAAAAAATACACACACATTCATAACAATCCATAATATAATCAACCCCAGGGGAGGGTCAGTTGTCTCTTCTGATCTTCCTAATGACCGACCTGGACGTATTTTCAAATCATTAAAAAAGAAACCTTACCTTATTAAGGGTTTTAGGGTCTATTCAATCAGTAGAAAAAGAATGAAATTTCAGCTTCCACGTATGTTTCGTACTTGCTCTCAAATGAGGCACCGAATCCGTACTCTGCGCTACTAGATAGAACCATTAAATTGGTGAATTGGTTCGATTTTCAACAACACAACTCTCGAATGTCTCATTATTCTCAGTGCAACATATGAAATTAAGGCTTTTTTAAAATAAGTTTTATATTAAATTACTTCATTTAATGTTTTTGTCGAAATCGCTTGTTTCGTGGTTATCTCCATAACAACTTCTAATGATCCTTCTTTCACAATCTTTTGTTGTACTGTTTCTTTTTCTTATCATTTTTCCCGTAATGGGTAAATTAAGGAAGTCGAAGTTTCATTTTTTTTTTTTAAGAGCGTGAAATAGCAATATTTTCAAACATCTATATAAGCTTAAAGCTATCAAACTATCCCCTATCCTAGAATTCTGATGTTGGTCTTTAAGATTACGTGTAATTTAGACATTAAATTATTAACATTGATGCTTCAAAATTATTTTGTCGGCAAGCTCTTTATGGAACAAGGGGGGGGGGGGAGGGCACGGGGCTAATGTGTACAACGGGAATTATTCTGGTAATTGTCCGTTCATGTTTCTCAATAAATTTTTGCACCTTTGCAACGCTTATATACACACTTCCATGCCTCCTCCTGAAAAGGCCTTCATTTACGATCCTGAAAACACAGTTCCGCGACCCCTCCATCCTCCACTACATAAAAAAATTCTTAGTGTTAGGAGCTTGAAAGAAACAACCCCCCTCCGCCTACACACATGCACACGCCCTCCCCCCTCCCCGCCGAGGAAAACATATTTAAGGTCAGTCAAACAAACAAGCCCCTTTATCACTATTCTAAAAAGAATTAGCAATCTGTCGGAAAAAAAGTTTCAAAAAATATATATCAGAAATATTCTGTTGACACATTTGATGTTTAGCTGTTCAAAAGAGAAATTCCTTTTGGATATAAGTTGTGGATTACGTAATTTCTAATTCCAAGTATGCAACTTTACTATTTACTAAGATCAATATGTATGGAAGGATTTTCTGCAGTAAATTAAGAGAGAACTACTTTTGGATTTTACTTATATAGTTTCATGTTGCATACGTGTGCAACTTAACGAATTTTAGAAGTGTGTAACGGCACTTTTTGGCTGCAAAATTATCACTGTTGTGCGATTTTAGATTCTGACATTTAAATATTGCAAAAGTATGGAACACTGTAGTTTACCACTTTGAGCATGTGAATAATTTCTGTAGTAATATTTAGGGATACACCGATAAACAAATTGGTCGGTTACCGATTATAATCGTCTGAAGATAATCAGCCAATACCGATTAATCGGCAGCCTATGAATTATACTGCTAGGTTTTTTAATACTACCATTCTATTCTTTTCGGCATCACTATTCTTTTGTAAACAATTTTTAACTTTACAGAATTAGCTTACAGTTAATTTTTACGAGTAATGACTTATTTTCGCACATTTTTAAAAGAAATACTTTCAGATTTTATTCAAATTCTGTGAACCAATTTCCTGATTGACAATAAAATCACATTCTGTGGACTTCTGTCGAATTTTCTTGTAGTTTACTATTTCACGTTACCCCCTTTTATGTAAGATATCAATTGCAAAATGAAAAAGGTGTCATAACGAGGATTCAATTGTAAAATGATACGGTCGTGTTTCCCCTCTCCAGCCATTTTTGATGACTTTTTAAACTATAATAATTAGAAATGTGCTAAATATCCATCCGCCCATGCACAGCTTACTCAACTGATTGCTCTTAGCAACCGACTTTATTCTCGGAAACCTAAAAATATGCCTCTAATCACTGAAAACGATGTCTGTCGTGTTCTGCTCTTGTAAAGTGTCTTGCCAGGCATTGCAAGGTCACGCAGCATGGAATTTCCTTGCACCATATCTTAAAAAAATATGCTGATAAAAATCAAATGTCCTGCAGGCTTTAAAACGACATACAGCAACATTGTCTCGACGACAATGCACGACATTTGAAGTCACTTCCTACTCCCGCACAATGAAAAGCTTCTCGAAAAGCTGCCTCCTTCAATTGCCGACCGTTTACAATAAAGATAGAATGTGCTTTATGTCGAAAGTGGTGTAAGTTTTTCACGACTTTCATATCACTCAAGTTTTCCAAGACGCTCTTTTGCAGAGCTGCATTTATTGGCTGTAGGGTAATTTAAAAGAAACCTATTATTGACATACTACCAATCAGAAGCACACCCAGGATTTTGCTTTGGGCATGGTCAGGATTACGAATACATCGGATATTCATTTTGCCGGATAACGAATATCTGGTATCCCTTGTCTAACGGACCCGTTCAGGACTATGCTCTGATGTTACAAACCTGTTAATACTATACATGTTTTCAAACACCCCACAGCTTCCAAATACGTAGTAAGTTTGCGATTAACATATAATTTTAAATTAAGTTTTGAATACCACTTCAGCAAGAGGGCGGCCTTCAGCGGCAATGCACTGATGCAGTCTATTCTTCCACGCGGAGAACTCGAGCTCTTCGTGTGCATTTCAACAATCCGCGTAATGTTACGGTCCCTAGCGGAAGCTTTTTTTCTGTATTATTATTTAAAGAAAACATTATTTAAAGTTTGGAAACATCACTCTCAGACTTTAGAAGAGCTGAAGGACCGAAATATCGAGGAAATATCCGAGTCCCTTGAAATGTGCAGAAAGTTTCCCAAAACTTCAGAAATAGACTGCATCAGTGTATTGTTGCTGAAGGCCACCATCTTGCTGAAGTAGTATTCGAAATTTAATGTAAAAAAATGGGATTATAGACAGATCAAAATAAAAAAAGTTTTTAAGTCTCAAATTGTATTAGTTTTTTTAATAACCCTTCAAAACCGGGTCATTACTGCTGACCCACCCTGTATTTTCAAAACATGCTAAATAATTGAACTCTAAAAATAAAATTGGACGTACTGGATATCTGAATTTTTCGTGTAGTGGCCGAATTTGATAGCGGATACTTAAAAACGGTAGGATATCCGGTGCCTACTAAAGGAAGACGTTTCTACTCCATCCCTCTCCCCTGTTAGCTCGAGGCCTTAGGGGTGCCCTCCCCCTCCCCCGGGCACGGGTAAGTGAAGTCCGTCGAACGCTCATAACCGTTCCGAGATAGGTTTGATGGGCGCCAGCCCAACCTGCCTAACTCTTGCTGTGTAAACCTGGCCCTCCTTGATACCCCTATGCTAGAAGAGTATCATTTGGAGGGTTGTGGTCCCTCTCCCCCCTCCGGTGGGGCGACCCGGGGGTGAGGGGGATCCAGCGGTATCTTTAGCACATAAAGAAAGAACGCCAATTCGAAACTGGCAAACTTTTTCGCTTTTTAGATTCACTAATTCATACCTCAGAGATGCATTGGATACAATACTTTCACTTAACTCAAGTTCCCATGAAGTTGTACCTAAGATCACCATTTTACAAAGGTAATGTGAGCTCCCAGCACTTTAGTATCCCCACTAGCACTGTGGTAGCCACATTCTTAAAGCTCTGCGCACGCTTATGAACAAAGCAATAAATAAATAACATTCCCGGGAGGTATTGTTTTTTTTAGGACTATTACGGTGGATCTTGTTGTGATAGCACGTTTGGTAGTCTAAACATTTTATTGTTCCTTAAATGCTAAAGTTGTTTAATTATGACTTCAAGTTATTTCTCCTGGTATTTCCTATTTACGTTATTAGAAGGGAAAGCCCTTGGACAATATCTTGAATTCAGAAATAAACAGACACAAAGAAAAAAAATAGTTAATGGAAAGTTAGTTTGTTAATAAAATAGTGGAGAAATGTAACTATATAGTATAATAAACCTCAACAAAAATGTATGAAGCTCCTTATCAATTAAGGAAACTGCTTAAATTTGACATTTAAATGAGTCAAAAAATTCATATGAAGTAGATAAATGTTTTGCTTCGCCTGAATTGAAATTTCAATCATATCCTTAAATTGGTCAACAAAAAGTAACCTCCTTGAAAGAAGATATTTTCAAATTATTTTACTTTCTCAACTGCACCACAGCTTCACAAGTATGATGATATTTATCATTAGTCTGAATGCATCCTTATTTATTTAGGTAATCGGCTTAATAGTTTCATTTATTCCATTTCGAAGCGACTGAAACCACTTTGAAAACAAATTTTCGTTTTATGCAATGTGACAACTGTCGTGCCGCCCTCTATCGGTGAAGCGGTTAAGCTTCCGTCACAACATAACCGATCTCCCGCCCGTGAACATTACCTTTTTTACTGCTGGACTGAGAGTAACGTTCTTAATTTTTATCATCATTGCTGGTGAATGGATTACAGTTTGAAATATCAATAGGATACGAAGAATACACCTTTTCGAATGGTGAGTTTTAACAATTTTATTCTTATACGTGTTATGGGTTTCTAATTTACGTTTTTAAGTAGTATCACGCGGAAGTTATGGTTAATTTAACATAGAAATATGGGTTGAAAGCTTCTTTCTGTATGATTTTTTTCCGTTGCAGCTGTGCTTGTAAACAAAATTTTTTGTTATAAAAATTATTATTTTAAATTATTAGAAAAAACGTTTTTCCGAGCTTGATGATGTATTTAGAAGCGCATTTTTTTTTTTTTTTTTTGTAATTTTTTTTTCAAATGTTTTATTTTCTCAAAATATTTATTAATTACTTAAAATTGCTTTTCATGAATTCCCTAGAACTATTTTTGAAACTTGAATATGGATTATGCTTGTTTTTGAGTTATTTTCCGAAAAAATCTTTATCATGTGTTCTTTAAAAAAATGTGCTTAGCTAATTTACTTATCCACTGAATGAGCATCTTTTATTTAGCAGATGTATCTTAAATGGTAAGGCTTCATATTGGCAGATAATAATGAGCAATGACTATAGATGCTTTTCTTGCGCAAAAACTATTTCAGTATTTGATTGTTGAAGAACCTCTCTATGGTTTTCTTACTTATTTGCATTTTCTTCTGAAAAATGTAGGACTTCATTATACCTTTGAGTTAAAAACATAATGTGTAAGGCATGTCTCAGTTGTTTTACATGTGTCCCATATGATAAAAAATGAATTGTATAATAATAATAATGATTAAAAATCATTTTACTGTCGTTTCCAAAATCTTTATTCGTTCAAATAGAAGTTTTCTTCACTTCAATGAAGTAGAAATATAGTGGACGAACAATATTTCCCAAGAATGCATTATTTTGTAGTTACTAGATGTTCCATGTAAGAGAGAGAAACTATGCTACGAAAACCAAGTCATATCTGCAAATTTAAACAATCAGGTGGTTTGGATATTTTATTCCTGTAAATGTAATTAGCGCAATAAAACTTAGAAGTATAAAGAGGAAATCAGAAAAGTTTCTTGATGAGTTCCAAACTTACATTAGGGCAAATTTCCTCTAAATATTCTAATTGCTTTCGTTGCAAGGTTAAACATTTTTAGGTATAGGTTGTGACAAAAAAAAAAAAAAAAGCATTTTATTGTTAAAACATGATTTTTGTGAATATAATGTATTTAATTTTTTTCCCACCCCACTACCGATTTCATCTTAATTGTTTATCCTTAAAATGTGTCCGACAGCTGTGGAATTGATGTTGTTCAAGTTATTGATGAGTACTTTATGGAATATGCATGATTCTGAGTTGTGATTCTGATTCGAAATTCTCCAAAATTTCCGGAAATTTTAGAGAACCTGTTTAGAAATTTAAAAAAAAGAAAGTTTTTCCGAAAATTTTTCAATTTATTAATCTTCAGATTTGTTTGACGAATAATATATGTGCTTTTCTTTCTACCTTGAAAACAAGCAAATATTTTGTGTTTTAAAAAGCTTAAAATAATGTTTCTCGGGGAAAAATGACTTCTGGTAATAAACTTGTCTAGAACTTTTATTTTTAATAATTTGAAAGATTTTTTAAATGCTTATATTCCCCTAATTATATAATTTTTATTTTGAATTTGTGGTGCATAGTTTTTTAGAAAATTTTGTGAAGTTCAGGTCTTACTGCCAATATGTTTACAGAGGAAGTATCGGGGCTATAGAAAATTGTGAGTCATAATCCTGTATAGACTTCCACACAGTAAAATTAATTGGGAGCTCGTTTATCAAATAAAATTTAAAATTATATGAATCCGAGAAAGATAACTTTTATGGAGAATGTCTCGGAAGGAAAACTCGATATTGAGCAGTATGTGGTGTCAGAGTACGTCTGAAGCACCCAAAAATAAACATTTCCACAAAAAATATTTATTTTTGGGTACTTCAGACATACTTTTCAGACTGCCTGAAAAGAGATGGTAGGCATTAGTGGATTAAAATTGTATAGTTCCGCTTAAAAATTGTAGAAATATGACTACAAACACTTATTTTAGTCATAAAAATTTATCATACATAATGTGTAAAATTCATTTATAACCGTAATCAACACTTATGAAATTAGTATAAATCCATTTGCAATAGACTTTAAAAGGATCGCCGA
The DNA here is from genome assembly GCA_038502835.1 of Octonoba sinensis. Lineage (NCBI taxonomy): Eukaryota > Metazoa > Arthropoda > Arachnida > Araneae > Uloboridae > Octonoba > Octonoba sinensis. The sequence continues at coordinate 16,221,131 of CM076599.1, forward strand.
TTTCAATTATATATGAAATGTCTTTACATTGAAAACAGGTTTTTTTTTTACTGATTGGAATACTTATGGAACAGCTGTTATATTGCATTGCACCGTTGAAACGGAACATTTTTCTTGTGTACTATTATGAATGTTTTAGGCTTATTTTTCAGTTTTGATCCTTTTTCAGCAATTTCATTTTGCCAAAAAAAAAAAATATATATATATATTTTATGTAAGGAAGACTTCAATTTTGGAATTTACCGATGAAATAAACCAATTTAGAAATTACCCTTTCATAATTAAATGGGTATTTACTTTTTATGTTTTTGTTCGCCTTTCTAAATCAACGTAAAAGGCACATCTATTTCATGTTGATATAGAATTTCTTTCTAAAATGATCTCTGATTTATACTTTTGTGTTCTATTGTAACTTGCGCAATACATAAAGATAAATTTGGATGAAAGCATTAAAACAATTGAAATCTTGTTTAAAAATTACGTGACTTATTAATTTCAAATTCATCTCGCAATTTCGCGTAAATTTTTGAGCTTCCAAATCGCATGAGATAAAATAGTAAGTGCGCAGCGAAATAAAATTTGGAATATCTCTACATCTGCATATAGCTACCTTTATTATTCTAACCTTTAATACCAGTTTGCATGGATGGCTTTTAATTCTTCCATGGGCAAACTCCGATTCTCGTTCATTGTGTCACGAGCGGTCAATAGTAAAACTTGTTTTTTTTTTTTTCTATATGCGGGTTCAAAATGGCAGCAGCTGTGTTTATTTCTAAAATATCGTAAAGGCCGAGATGGCTGAGATTTTTTCCGGAATGTGTGATTATTTTTGCATAATGCGCAACTGTTGATCGTGACTTGATTTCCGTAATAAAGTTGCATAATTGAGTATGGTTGGCAGGGTTGCTTTGCCTAGCATTATTTTCTAGTTTCCTTTTTAGGAAAGGGGTTGGAAGTTAGGTTTCATTCTGTCTCGGATAATCTTTGCTATTTATTGGCTCTTTTTTTAAGTAATTTTTGTCATTCATAGCAATAATTTTGATTTCGATAACTTTAATGTATATTTGTATGTTTTATTCAGAAAAAATAATTTTCGTCAATTATCGGTCTTAATTTTGATTTAGATAATTTGTAATATTTACTGGTTTATTATCTGAATTAATTATTTCCAAGAAAAGTTTTTTCGCCCTGATTTTTCACCAAGTGTACTGTTTCATTGTAACTTTACCTGCTATTTGTGGGAATTATCTTTACTAGCAGTTTCAATATTTATTTATTCGTTTTAAAATTTCCGGGTGCATTTTTCACCTAAAGGTAATTTTATCGTAAATATGCATTTAAAGAAAATTCGTATTGTTAACACAGTATAGTCGGAGAGTAATCTTAGAAAAGAGGCGCATCGGTTTAGTATTATGTTGAAAAATCAACAGTGGAATTTTCAGTTGTTATGAAAATTGCCCTAAAATTGCATCGTGACCTAATAATTAAAACATTTGGCACACTTTTACAATATCTAACATTTTAAGCTCAATAAAATTTATCGGTAAAAACTGTTAAATATTTGTTCAGAAATGGGAGCCCCCCCCCCCCCCCCATGTCTTTCCTTCGCTCTCTCCATTTTGAACCCACGCGTCAAGGAAAATAAAAATAAAAATAAAAATCAATACAATTTGTAAAGTGTTAAACATTTCACATTTGGAACTTTTGGAGCTTTTTCGTCTTATTAAATAATAATGTGATTTTTAAAGCAAATTAAAAATTGCAACAAATAAAAAAAAAATCAATTTATAGCCACCAGCTGCAATTATATATTTCATTTATTCTGGAATATTATTACCTTATATGTGAAGTTAATTTTTTAAATTTAAGTGTAACAAAAATGTATAAATATTACAACTAAATTTTGATCTAACTAAAAAGCTGTATTTTATGATAGTAGAGTTGGTCCGAAAGTGTTATGACATAATTTGAATTTTCTTTAAAAAGGTAAATTCGACTCATATTTTATAAATGCTTCATTACCATAAAATATCAAACATTGCACGAAAGTTCCAATACTTTGTTTCAATAACGTTTGCTGTGTTTGCTTTCTTATTTTGTAACCTTTCTTATCTCTTGGGTTGAAGTCGGAAATATCTGGTTATACTTTAAACATACAATATTTTTTCCTACTTTTCCGCAGCAGACGTTCTTCAAATAGATCAATGATAAGCAATAAAGTATGCTCTTGTCAAAAAACGAAGATAAAACTTAATCTTTTCCTGATTTTTATCTTGCTGACTATAGGTATAGTTGCATTTAGATATAATTATCATAGCAAATGTGACAAATACTGCTTAACTTTACAGTGAGAAGGGAATAATAAAAGTGCAGGTTCATTTAAAAAAAAGGGTTTTAAGAACTTTCTGTATTGTAATAACGTGCACTCATCTATCTGTAATGGCAAGTGGATCAAGGGTTTTCAATCTACCCTATCAAGAACTATAACTATGAGTGAATGCATGCTCTCTTATTATTAAGTCTACGAGCTGCTCAGGCAAAAAATTTGACCTGAGAAAACGGGTAAATGATGACTGCAGATAAAAAACTCTAGCAGATAATGTCATTTTAGTACCAATATTTAGCTGTGAGTCGAGAATATTCTCGGAAAATGAGAATACTTTCCAGAAGTCGAAATTTGGAGAATAATCGAGAATATTATTTTTTCTTAAAAGTAAATATAAAGGTTTATAAACATCATTAACATTATGAAACAATATAGTTATCAATGTCAAAGCATTCACATAATACTATTTTTGTATTGATTTATCTTTTATAAGTTCTTCGAATAATCATTGGTGATAGTGTAGGAATACACTTTTGCCAAGTCTCAGTTTAGAAAATGTGAACATTAAATTGAAAATTTTAATTAAAGATCATAAGGTCTCAAAAGATGAGCCAAAAAATGAGTAAAACTAAAGTATCAAACAAAAAGGTACATTTAAAATTTTTAAAAAAGAAAAAAACAATCAGCTTCGAATTAATCTTAACGGGTTAAAGAAGGCCCAATTGGAAAGCCGTCAATGGGCGACGGGCTTACTGTGGATGAAAAGCATGATTGCCATTTGCTCTGCGAGCTGACGTCATGGAGCTGTTCGGTAAGAAATCGTACGGGATAACCATGGTTTGGAAGGATTTTTCCTGGCAGTAACATTAGATATGAAATCAACTTGATCACTAATTAGCAGGTTTAATTTATGCTTTATAGTGATAATACCATTTAAGAGAATTCCCTCTGAGCAATGCATTATATTGTTTTCTTTTGAGTAAATTCTTTGTAATAAAGTAGTTGACTAAATACTTATCAATTGAAGGTGTATATATCAAACTGATTTTTTTAAAATGAGTGTTACAGAAAAAATAGGTCTAAAGCTAGTTGCTAAAAAGTTTTTTTTTTCTTTTCTGCATCCTTATATTCAAACTATTTCAAAAAAATTGAATTATAATTAAACATGATTATTTCTACGTTAAATATAGTAAGTTTTTAAGAATATTCTTCTTAAAAACTTTTTTTGCACTTGAATGAATTGTGAATAGAAATTCCCATAATTGTTACTAAAAATAATTTATATCCATTTTGAGAACAATTTTGTGCTGAATATTTTTCCCTCCCAGGAAAACGATAAATTACTCACTTTGATTATGAATTAAATACAAATTACGTTCGAATTTTATTCCATTACTTACGATGAATCTTCATTTCAACTTTTACTGAGAGGCCAACCAGCTTTATTAGCTTTATTCCTTTATTTATTTTTATTTATTCATTTGTTTTTGATACATTTTACTATAACTTTCCATATCTTCTGCTTTATATCTGCATTTACCGTTTTTGAAAACCTTTCTCCATGTCCCGAAAAACTATTTCAGAATTTAATGTCAAGAGCCATTGCCACCGACAAGCTCATAAAAATGAGCGTCGCGTATCCGGCAGAAGGCAAAAAATCATAGGGCGGATGTTCCTGACATAAGAGGAAGAGGCATCTCGGTCCCGGACCGTGCCGGATCATCAAGGAAGCAAGGAAAGGGGAGGGTGGAACCATTCGTTCTATGTGAGCAGTTCCCACTTTAATTTGGTCAGTTGTTGATGCGATAAAGCCGGGAAAAACCTTAAAGTGAATCCATTCGTTTTTATTTGCTCCGGCTACTTTCTCTGGAGTCGGAATTAAGATGGCGGAAGAACAACTCGCTGCCAGATCCATTATTTGAAATTTCTCATTTCTTTTCCTTGGTAAAGTGCGTCCCACACAAACACTCTATTGCTCAATTTTCTTCTTTCATCCCTGTATATTGAGCAATAGATTGGTCGCGGTATAAAATGTGATTTTTTTTTTTATTTTTATCTTGTCAACTTTATAGATACGGAGCATAGATTTCTTTCTGAGTTTGGAGTGAGAAGTTGTGTTATGCTTCTGATTACTAAGGGAGTTTATTGCCTTTTTATTTTTGAAAGTGGAACAAAAGCTCATTTTCAGTATTATGACGAAGTTTAGCTGAAAGATTTCTAGTTGCTTTGATTTCTGATTGAAAAAGTATTTTCCTCCCTGGCTTGCTTTGATTTAAAAAAACATATATACATTTTTTTTCTCTTTGTGTACTTAAGTGATTTATCTAAAAGATTTTATAATCATCTGTACAAGTCTTTTGAACAGAGCTGGCTTTCTGCCGAAAGAAACTTGTTATTCTCATGCTAGTGGCCGAAACAGGTTATATCTCCTTTAAACTGCAATGAAGGGCATAAATAAAGAAAAAAACTTATTAACTGTCAATTATTAATGAACGCTAATTTATGTGACCGGCAAGAATAAATTAAAAGATCCTGAAAAGTTTTTGTAAAATATTAGTTTAATATTATTTTATTAAATAAATATTACAGTAAATTGAGCAATATTGTAACTTTACTTTTTTTAATCAACGTTCTTCTAGAAAAATGTTTAAAATTACTTAAATGTTCTTTTATTGTGCAACTTTCGAATTTTTGAACTCTAGTCACAATGACCCCTGATTGCAGCGCATTCCTTAATTGTTTCAGGAACCAACAGAAAAAAAATCTTCAAAAAAATAAAAAAAAAAAAAAAAATTTAAACAACGGAAATAAATAGAAATTAATCTGCAGTATGAACTGTATAATAATGGATAATTTAAAAAATATTTTACGTAATCCTTACTTTTATTTTGGATTGCATTACCCGTAAATAAATTCGGACATCTTGCCTATCATTAATATTATGCTAATTTTCCAGTTCAGCTTTATAATAAGCCTAAACAAGTAAGATCGAGGCAAGATATAGATTGCAACAGATTTAATTCGTTCTTCTCCTTTATTTTTACGTTCGTAATTTTATTCGTTTTCACTTTCACTTCCGTAATGATGTATTTTTTCCAATCCTGTGCACAAATTGTAATTCGAAAGCCCTCAAAAAGAAATAACTGAAAGCTTTTGTAAGAAGCTGTATTATTATTACAAGAATATTTCTGATTTTTTTTCGCCTGTTTTCTTACGGAATAACATCGCTTGAAGCCTTTTGCAAGATTAAATTAATTTTAATAAGCACGAGCTTTGACTTGATTTCCGTTTTCGTTCTTCTCACAATTTCTTTTTTTAATGATTTTTTTCACCCATGTCGCTTACCTCCACCTCTGTCCTCTGACTTTTTCTTTCTTTTTCGTGACAGTACTCTTTTTCAAAAGCATATCATTATTGCTTTGTAGAACGGCTTTATATCGACCCTTTTTTTTTTTCTTATTTCAAACTTTTGTCGTCGAAATTTGGCTTATTTAAAGGTTTTTTTTTTTTCATTTTTTTAGTTTGTTTGTTCTACACTTTAATCCTTAATTAATGCATTCCAGAAATAGTTTTTTTCCCCATCTCACTTTTTTCTCTGTGTATGTTTCATTTTGTTTCTGTTTTGAAAGTTTTTACATTATTAAAAAAATGAGTTTTGTTTTATTTCTGGTCTAAATTTAATGCTGCGAAGTCACGCGGATAATAAAAATAAAAACCATTCTTGCAGATGAATTGTACTTTAAACATGTGTAATTACTTTTCTAATGTAAAATTCCTTTAAAAAAAGAAAGAAAAAGAAAAGAGCAAGTGTTTAAATAAATCTTCAGGTACTTCATGATCTAATAAACTAACTTCAGATTCATGCACTGAATAATCTTAACTCTTAAACATGTGATTAGGAACGTAATTTCTTAAAAATTATATTAATATGAAGCGTACTTAGTGAAAATTTCATTTTCCACGACAATTGCCAGTAACATTCGTAAATAAAAGCAGTTGAAATATTTTTTTAAATTATGATAATGAAAAGGCAAGCAATAACAATTATAATACAGGTATACAAGTAAGCTATACTATCTTAAACAAACGTTTATGTTTACAACTGCAAGTAATGTTTGCCGCCCCTCTGGATTTGAGGAAATGCGTCCAAGCTCCGAAATTTAAGTAAGTTTTCTCCGGTTGTGCAGAAAATTCCACATGGCCCAGATAATTACAAAAATTAACAAGCTTTTTTATAATAAATTATTTTTTATTAGAAAAACAAAGCGTGTACTATTGATCGCATAATACATAAAAGAGTTGGCATGGTTCATATCATGGGATTAATAAACCACAGGTAATGCGTAAGGGGATATATAGTATTGCGTATTTCTCTTATTTGATTTAGTTCTTTTTTACACAAAAGAGCTGTTTTAATAATTCTAATTATGTTGTTAGGATCGAGTGTACGATTTTCAGACTATTTTTTATAAGTGTAACTTATCTAACAAAAATTAGCAAATAATATATATAGTGTGTATATGTGTGTGATTTTGCTCATCGTTTCAAAGTATTGTAGGACCAAGATAGAATTAGCAACCATAAAACCAACTTCGGTTTAGTTCATTTTTTAGATTAGACTACCAAAGTGATGCTATGTCATCCTTATTTAAGTTGCTTACTCTATCCTTACCGAAGTATATAAAAGGAGTTAAAAACTCCAGAGAAAGATAAACTCATCCAAATAGATGAGAAAAAATTCCTCTAAAAATATTGATTCTGTTATTTTAGTGACTATAAAAATGGCGCTGGCATTCAACAAAATTTGCGTCTTTTCCCCTCCGTTTATTTTTCGATTTATTTTCTTCAATATTCCAAAAAAAGCCTTGTGCGTGATTTTGAAATCGCCTATGAAAAGCTTCTTATTTTACGTGAAAAGGAAAGCAATATGCTGCCGGCGAAAGAACCCTATTATTTTCTGTAAACTTTTGACATTAGAAATGAGAACAAAGTAGCATAACTTGTTTGGCATCTCCACATATTTCTGCAAAAATAAGTGAAATTATGTTTTAGTTATTTCCTTTCTCTCCTCGTCTCTAAACTTGCTTCGCTGTGTTCATGGATTACTTTTCATTTTTAGTAAAGAAATTTTATTGTGAATATTATATTGTTCATATTTTCCTTTCCGTAAAGTGAATATCTTACGATGAGCTTCAGTTCAATTTTTTTTACAGAGGGTTTTATTATTATATGTTTAAAATTAGCGCACAGTAAGCTAATGTAAATGATCGAAGCTTTTCCTAAGGGACTATATTTGAATATAACGGACATGTGCAAAATCGGAAATATTTCATAAATAGATGTTCTGTTGGCCATAAACCCGATGTTTGCCCCCCCCCCCCCCCCCCCATCGACCGAATATTTCATTCTGGAAATTTTAGTTTTTACATGTAGTGGTTCCCCATATATGATTTAACACAACTGACTGAAAATGTCTGTAATCATCAGATTTCACAACGTTTGATTTTGTAATCAAAGGTGATTAAAGACTCATATTTATGAAATACATAAATAAAAGTTATGGGATTTTTACCACCATCTACAAATTTTTGCATCTTGTTTCGCAACTGATGTAAAGGTAAAGCTGCGTTTGAACACGCTTCATTATAATCGTTGAACGTTGCGTCAAACCATCCTTTCAGTTTAGTTTTTTGAGAAATAAAAAAATATGTATTTACACTTTCCAGGCAAATATAGATAAGCGTACAGTGACTACTATGATCCATTTGTCAAATCGTCATCAAAACATACAGTGACCAACTGATTTAATTTATTTCAACATATCTACACCGCATCTACAACTATAATATAATCTTAAATATAAAAATACAAACAGGTAACCAAACGAGAGAGAAAAAAGGAAAAAAAAATCTATTTGTGCTCTGAAAGGGGTTGTCTAAAAGTCAAAGTGAGGGAGTAAAAATTGCTCCTTTAAGATTCCTCAACCTTGTTATGCGTTCGTCCACACATATGTTTTCTATTCAGCCTATAATCTCTAATTTTTGCATCGAGGAAACAGCATCTTAAAATAAAAAGTTTTATTGTTTGGTGGTATTTGCTTACTTTTTAGTTGTCCTACGAAACATGTAAACTGAACCATAAACTTCTTATGTTTACGTCCACTAACAACCCATTGAGCAAGCAATAAAACAGAATTTGATTTTTCACGATTGGGAGAGTTTCCACTTGAAGGAATGTACTAAAATAAGTACCATAATAGCTTGGTACGTTGACTATTCTAGATTAAGTTGGTTCATTCTTTTTGTGTGGCATTGTTTACGACCAAACTTCCACAGCAATTCAATTGACGTAATTGTTCCCTAATTTTCCGAAAAAGCAATGAAATAAAAAGACTCGAACAAAAACCAATTACTAGCTCCAGTTGAACCAGGAATTTAGTTAGACGAATACCACATCTAGCTTTTGGGGAAGAAAATTACTTTTACTGCCACGAGAAAAAACGTTTAAAAATCCGATAATCTCTTTAGAGCAGCTTTCTTTCTGTCTTCTTTTTTCTTTAAAGAAAACCAAAACTTCAAATTTTCAACTTGTTCCAGGATTTGCTTAAAACTTTTATGGGTAGGCTTAATTTTTTTTTTCTGTAGCGCTGAAGCGGTGCTTTATCAAACGATTATCGGGAAGCTGTCAAAGAATCTTTCCACCGCTAGCTATCAGATCGTCAAGACGAAATAGGCTAGTGAGAAAGATTTATTATTTAGCAATTTATAAATCGTTTTATTCTGTTTTGAGATAATACGCGATACATTAATAATGGATATAGTTGCTCTTAACTTGGATATAACTTTATTATATTTTGCTAAACGTTATTGCATGGTACCGACGACTCCGGTTATAAAGTACCTCGAATATAACATACTATCACTTTTAACGGGTACTCAGATGCTTGGCCCCGAATATACAGTTCTATACAATGTAATCATTTATAACTGTAGCAGACTATACAAAAGTCTTATTACGTTCTATTACGTACTAAAGGGTTATTACGTACTAAAAGTACGTTATAACCAGAGTAAGACTGTTTAATAGTCTGTTATAGCGGAAGTTAGAAAGGCCAAATTTTGCTGCCAACATTGCATTACCGGTTTACAAAACTGTTTTGGACGTTTTATTCGTATATTCCCGGGGACTAATGATCTTACGAGATCCGAAACACCATCTGGTAGTGAGATTGCTCTAGTCAGTTGGGAGTATCTGGTTAAACTAATAAAAGCACTTATCTCCACCAGACCCCTAATTGTTAGCCGAAGCCTTAGGATTGCTGGCGCACGGAACTGGTGGCCAACTAATAAAGACACTTTTCTCCACCAGACGCCATGACCACTTAGCCGAAGCCTTTGGGTTTGTCGAAACGGACGTCTGGAACTAATAAAGACACTGGGGAAAGCGATGATGAAGATGAAATTGAAGAGTACGTTCCAAATGTATGCGAGACATTGAGTGCGATAAAAACTTCATCGCGGTTTGTTGAATTCTATACTGACTATTCATACTCTACAAAATTTCACTATAAATTCATTGAAAATGTAATTTTAACTGTGTCATCTAATCAAAGAAAGCAACGAAAAATAACCTATTATTCTTCTAAATAGATAACCCTTTTTCCCTACTTTATTTTGAGAAACTAATTAAATTTATAAGTGCGTGTGTTATTTTGCGCATTCTTTCTTGCATGTTATGCACTGAATTTTATGGATAACTTTTGTAACGTACCATATTTTCAGGTTTCTTGACAGTACGTTATAAGCGGAGTCGACTACTTTAAATTGCATATTTCAAGTGGTTTTCATTTCGAGTTTTTCTTTTTTTTTTTTTTCTCATTTGATTTTTCATTTTCTCTGATATGTTCCAAAATTCAAATACAATGCTCATTTATTGCACCAGCATGAGATTAAAATGGTTTACCTATCACTGGCTCTCGTGGTCAAATACGATTATGATGACTGCCTAAAGGTACAATACCACTTTCTCATCCCTTCCATACTTTATGTGACATGAATAAATAGCCTTCGTGGAATGTTCCCACGCTTTTGTTGTATTCGTGATGGAAAGTACGGTGAGAAAAATGGAGTCATTCTTTGTTCCTTTTGAATTCTAATGAGAAAAGATATTATTCGCTGAAACCTTACTATTTTGCTTTTTCAAGCAGAACGGTCAGTCTGCAAATACGAGAAAGATTCGATTGACGAGTGGCTGTTTAAAACCTGCTTTTTTTGTAAAACTTGAAATGTAGTTAATGTCTAGATGCTTTCCTAACAGAATGGTCATTCTTAAAATAGGAGATTAATTTCGGATTTACGTGCGAATGCTTAAAAAACAATATTTGCAAAATTAAAAAAGAGAAATTATGTAAGGTAAATGACCCGGTACTCTAGTAGTGGACACTTGGATCTTTAAGCTCCTAAAATAAGCGAATGTAACGTTAAACTTGAATGACATTATCAGAACCTATAGCGAACGATTCCTAGTGCTGGTTTGGTTATACAGAAGTAAAGTTGGCGTGGAGCATCTATGCAAGTACATGGGTCATAATATTTAATAGCTGCCTCCACAACGGTCACATTTACTGCTTTTTAGTAAAGCCGATTAATAAGAAGGTTAGGGATTTGTGGAAAATATATGGGAAAAAAGCGTGACATCATTTATGAATGGTCCCTTAGTCATTTTTAAATTTGTTTCTCCAAGTTAACAGCATAAAATAGATGATATTAGTTTCTGGCCACTACTAATGCAAATACTTGTCTTATAAATTTCCACTATAGATATAAATTAAGCGTTTAGTAAATTTGACGTAAAAATCCTAATTTTTCATCAAATAAAATTTTACAGGTAATTAACATTTAGAGAAATAGTTGGCGATTAAGCTAAATATGCAAATATTGATGTAAGCCCCTTGAAAAAAAATTTGCCACGTAAAAGAGTACGAACATTTTCTTAACTGTGTCCACTACCGGGTCATTTACCTTATATATGTTTTTTCTTAACAAAATGCACACTGAAAATATGAAAAGAATATATTCTTGATGTGTGATTACTTATAAGAAAAATTTGTAAAGGGATTTTTTTTCTCTTACACTATCGCCGGTCTAAAGACACGAGAATGAACACGTTTATGTACAATAAAGAAAAAAAATGAAAAGTAGAAAAATCTTTCTATTTTCTACTTTTCGAACAGTCAGTTAAAAATATAAGAATAATTACAGATTTATGTGTAATTGTTTTATAAACAATGTAGTAAAGTTGGAAATTAGAGTTCCTATATTTTTTTCTACTTTTCTAACAGAAAATCTGAAAATACGAGAATAAATTTTATAGATTGCTGTGCGATTGTTTAAAAAATATATACTTGTAAAATTTGGAAAATAGAAAGTTAAAAGTTAAAAGATTATTTCGCTCCAATTCTGTATTTCGTTACAAAATTATTAAAAGAAGATGTTTGCAGTTAAATTGTTCATGCAGGTTCAAAAAATTGGTTTTTCATTGCATGTTATGTAAAAGTAACAAAACGCATTTGATTAAGAGGATAAAAATTTTAAATTTATTAAATAAGGAATTTTGTTTTAAGTAATGTAGAAATATTAAGAAAAAGAATATGGTCATAAGCCCATTCAAACTCTATAAGAAAATGGCAAAAGAAAAACATTCTTCAGATACTGAAGTCTTTAAAACTTCTGAAACTTTAATGTGGTCTTCTGTGTATTCATTCTCCAATTCCTTTCCACAGTGCGACGTTTCATGCTTGAATTACCATGACTTATTAATCTATTCAAATATTGCTATCTTTATAACATAGAACATATGTGAAGCTTTACAAAGAGAAAACGTTTTAATAGTTAGAGAGTAAATAGTCACATAAGTGTATCAATTTATAAAAGTGTTTTCTTTTCTAATCTATGGTTAATGTGCTCTTGACAAATTTTTCTCTTACAGGTGAGTGTTTCTTTTTTCCTGTCTAAAATGTTCGGTACGTTGTGGTAAGTTAACATATATTATTAGTTGCTTTTCATTACAAATGGTTACTCATGATGAATTTGAAAACGACTTTTTACTTAGTTTTTAACATTTTGAAGGTAATTTTTACCTCTAAAGTAGCCGATTGATATGGATACTCAAATGCTATATAGCTAAGATGAACAGGGTCCGAAAAATCCCGGGCGCCAGGTCGCCCGGGCGACTAAAAAAATGCCTTGGCGACTAGTTTTTCAGGTGTTGACAAATGGAAATATTATAGCTGGCTCCTAAAAATTTTCCCTGGCTTCTAAGATTTTCGCATTTTTTGTCGGACTCTGAAGATTACCATATGTCAAATTTTGAACGGAACAATCGCGATTTGAAAGTTTGCCTGTCTCGTTCCCAAACATGACTTTGGGAAGCTGAAAGGTTCTTTATTTTGAAAGAACAAATTCATAAAGTAAAAAAAAAAGAAACAAGTATGTCGACTGCCAAAAATTTGAATCCTACTGTTTTTCACTATAGTAGTATTTTCACTATATTTTTTATTTTCTTGGCATTATTGCTCCCTTACAAAGGGAACCGATAGTGAACTAAGATTAAACGTAGTTCTGCGAATCGTAGCTTTTAAAACAAGCTTGCTGTCAAAGGTTTGGTAGAAATCCCGCGGATAATTTGATTCAGAAGTCAACACGAAATACACTTAAACAAATTTGTTCTTCAGAAACAAGAAATGTATTTTTTTTCACGTGATTACTGCTCTTTTATTAATAAATATGAATTGTAAAGAAACACTTTTGTTTTGATTAAGTCTTTTGCCAAAAAATGTCTCGTTTCGAGGAAGCCCTTGCTCTTATGTATACATTAGCGTGCTTCTAACCCCAAAATCACCTCACTTCCCCCTGGTTGTTTTGCCGGATATCAGACAACTGGTATGGGGACCCTTATCTTGCGGGTACGCATATCCGACTCTATATTTTAAGTTACGACAAATATTTATTTATTTATTTTGTGATGTCGCCTCGCGTCAATAATTCACAGTAATGAAATATTCCAACAGTCTGTTTATTTGTGTAAGTTACGGGTACGGAGAAAAGAAACTTCAATTAAAAGAAATTTATGGAAAAAAAAACACCCAATGGTTGAAACTTATAAGAATTGTTAACTTTAAATGTTTTCTTTAAAATGTAAGTTTAGTTTCCTTTTCGAAATTTTTATTGGTGCAATGTTTACTTAAAATATTTTACGAATATGCTCACGAATATTTTTTTTTTTTTTACTATGGATTGTTTAAACGGAAACATTTGTCGGATGCGCATCCCTTCTGGGCTTTTAAATATATTTTCTTAGTTCAAACGATAAAATGAATTTATTGAAATATTTATTTTAGGTTCATTTACTGAATAAGTTTTAAATTAAAGACAACCTTTCTTACGCCGCTAGTCGCTTAACATTACAGACCTCACACACACACACACATATCCCGCTCTTTTCTTTTTTTTTAAATTCTGATTAACATAAAAAAATGATACTCTAAGATAGCGGGTAAACGATCTTGTTTGGAATAGAATTTTCTTGTATCGTCTCCCCCCTCTTTTTTTTTTTTTTGTCAAAACCATTTTTTGTAGTGAAATAAGATAACAAAAACAAGGGGAGTGGGGAGGACATATGAGGCTAATAAGCTTTTCAAAGTGACACAAAAATGAATATGTTTAAGCGTAAGAGCTAAACTTATAGGGTTTATTCTTAGATGAAATATTCTTAAGGAATCAACTTAAGACTCACATACTAAGAAAAATTCTATCATTAATGTAATACCATAAAATAAATTTTTTTGTTACGAAGTTGTAGGGAATAAAGTGAAATGATCGATTTAAATCGAACTTTGTTTTTATCCGTTATAGAAATAAGATTTATGTATTCATATATATGTAGTGTATGTATATAAAGTTTGGAAGTGAGGGAATATTAAATTAGTAAACCAAATTTAGTACTGTTTTAACATTGTTTTAGGATAAAGTTTTCGTTTTCATTTGTGATGAAATATTTCCGAGTGATTATTTTCATTTTAAATGTATTTAAGCAGTCACAGAAACTTTGGAGATGGCCGTAAATGCTTAGTTGCATTTCCGAAAAATAAATATATTAGTCCAGTTTTATTCTGAAGCACTCATGTAAATATTGGAAATAAAAAAGTCTCGTTTATTGAGGGTTGTTAATCTTGAGGTGAACTCCAAGTTTTGCTTTGATTTCAGTTTGAAAAAACTAGTGGAGCCCCATGTGACATTGTTCTCTCTAAAACTTGCGTTTAATTTTACTGGAGGTAAACTAGGTTCGTTATTTCAACCTTTCACTGGGGGAGGAGGTCAAAAAGTGTGTGATCAGCGTGCACACTTATATATATATATATATACACTCACACACACAAATGTAAATAGGTGTGTATGTATTTCAAATCCTGGATGGGTAATATCCTCCGCCTGACTTCCTCAAATGACGGGTCTGAGGTCATCCCAGAGTAACTCAAAAATTTCATGGATGATTTAAAGAGTAATGATCCCATTTCAAATCGGAAACCCTTTCGTAATTTAAAAATATGCTTTCAGATCTTCTTTCTTTTTTTTTTTTTTTATTTTTTTTTTTTTTTTGAGCCGAAAAAACTAAAAAAGTATCTTCCCTGAAATTTGTTATTTTTGCTCGCACTGTAGAATGTCTGTAACAGTTGCTCATTTACCTCTCCTTCTCGAAGATGCGATAATGGAAATAGGCTTTAACTGGTGGTATGCGCACAAGGTTGCTCCTTGACACACTGAACAGAACCTTAAAGATTCTGGGTTAAGATACTTGTTTTCACTGCAGTTTATTTTTTGCCAATGTGGCCTTAATGAAGTTTTATTTGGCTGAATAAACACGTAATCAATCAGAGAACGTACGTTGCCTGTCCATAGATGCCAGCGCGGAAAAGCGGTTTTCAGTATTAAGCGAAGCAATTTAACATAGTCTATTACACTTGTCTAGTCAGGTTAGATAAGCTTTTTGGTCCTTACATAAATTCTAAATTCGTATTTGGGATATTTACTGTCAATAATGAATAGTATGTTACCAGAGTGTCACAGTACCATATGACTCATTGAAATCCACAAACAAATCCATAATAAAGTCCATTAAACATCTGTAGACAAGTCCATTTAAAACGCTGTTAAACGTTTAATATTTAATATAACTACAAACAGCTACATGTTTTGAATTTTTCTGAACGTGTTTTTATATTTTTTGTAAACAAAAATGAAATACAAGAAATAGTAGGATGGGGTAATTGTAAACATGGGGTAATTGTAAACAAGCTTCATAACTACACTTGTGGTGGTTTTGAAGACTTAACTGCTTGTGAGTGATAAACTGGCAGCATAGGAAAGACACTGAAAGAGTTTCGTAAGTTTCGAAACAACTGTGGAGGCGTCACTATTGTTTGAAAATGACACAGTGAAAAAAGTTGTTTAACAAAATTTAGTCATCTTACATTTTCCTCTCCAGCTCATCTACAAAAGCGATGTAAGCGGTTTCAACCATTTTTATTTGTCATATGGAATGCTGCTAGAAACATTTAGTTATGAATTTAATCCTCTCTGTTATTTTTCATGTGCAAGTTAGGTGTTTACAATTACCCCATATATTTCGTACTCTGGGGTAATTGTAAACACTTAAATTTATCCAATTTCCAATATTTTGGGGGGACAATAAGTATTATATTTTGATGTAAGTTACACTTTTGTGTCTATTTTACATAACTGTTGTTGTAACTAATGCCATTTGGAAATCCAAGGCCCCCTTGCAGGGCGACCATGAATTAAGGAAATTCCTACTGATTATTAATGAGCTCCGCTAGAATGGAAGTACACTTGGCTCAGAGGGGCTTAATGATTTTGAACCAGCTCCCGGATGAGAGATCATCACATAGGATGGTCCCTCAGAGAAAATTATTTCTAACTTGGTGGACATTTGAAGCGACGATGTATTTTACGTGCACAGCTCCCTTTAGCGCCCTCGGTCTCAGAGTAATCAGTCGCGGGAGGTAGT
Organism: Octonoba sinensis; assembly: GCA_038502835.1. NCBI lineage: Eukaryota > Metazoa > Arthropoda > Arachnida > Araneae > Uloboridae > Octonoba > Octonoba sinensis. The sequence goes on from CM076599.1 coordinate 16,237,542, forward strand.
CACCCTCCCAAGCGTTGACCACGGCCAGTTTTGCTTCACTTTCGGTGTTGTGGGATCCTAGCTTAACCGACTGATCCACTGCGGGACAAATTTTACATAATTTTGTCGCATTACTTGATTTTTTGAAAGATATTTCTCGTTAAATGATCTCAGGCTACTCATAACATAACTCAGCGGATCACATGCGGCTTGTTGGCCGCAGATTGAGAACCATTGCTCCGGAACTTCTTAAGCCTTCAAGCAGACTGTGTATGAAACAATTTTCCATTTGCATCAACCTTATTCGAAAATAAATCACTGTTTACACGAGCTCCTTCGCTAACAAATAGTCATACAGTCAAAATTTTTGTACACATTTACTCACAAGAAGTACAGTAGTGGCTACAATGCTCACAATTTTATCTCTGAATTCATTCAAGAGGTAGGGAGGAATCAAAAGTTTAAACTTTGAAAAAGCGTTTACAATTACCCCAACTGACCCTAAATGGCAGGGCTCGAAAATTATATTGCCCTACATGCCCGGTAAAAATTCTGATCGGGCATGAATCTTCTACCCTTACATGCCCGGCAGGGCTTGTAGTTTTTTAATCAAATATTTGTTTCCAATACTTTATTATTTCGTATTTTATTGCAAAATAACCGCATCCTTACTGGAGCTCAAAGCTGACATGTTGACGGACATGCATGCAATTGGTAATACAAATTTAATTTTTTGAAAATTTTGACTTGTAACGACTTATTATATAATTTTTACATGTAATGTAGTTTTTAATGGGGGAGGGATTTAGATTAGTATTAAAATAATTCTTGATTCATATATAAAGCTGTTAGTTTAATTTTTGCCTGATTACTGATATACGACAAATTCAGATGTTTTTATTAATATGCAATAAAAGAACTTCTGGGCATGTAAAATTTTAAAGAATTTTCGAGCCCTGGAAATGGTTAGAAAACATTTAAGGTGCGTTATTTATACTTTTCTGCAACAAAGTGTCTGTATTCAGTATCGGAAAGCTTGAACGTTAAATATGATTTTTTTCATTCAACAAATTATCTATTAAAACTCTAGTTAATAGAAAATAAATCCAGAATAACTACAGTAGGCAAAATTGGTGAGGAATAGTGATAATTTGTGGTTAAAATAATAAATTGTGTAGTTTTTCCGGAAAATTATTTGTAAATAAGAGTTAAATTTTGTGACGTCCCTTGTTTTAAATAGTTTACTGCTGAGAACTATTTGGTAAGGACTAACAATTGATAACGAAAACTGAGAGATGTTTAAATAAGTGAGGTATTTTGGAATTCAATCCAATTTTATGAAGTACGTTTATTGCTATATTTAGATAAATTAATTGCAACGTATTTAACACATTGAAGTTAACGTAATTAATATCTCACGTTTCCTAAGTATGACGTTTGATTGGCATCATGAGATCGTTTGCTCTTATGACAGAGCTAAAAGCAAGGAACGGAGCAACTCGGAAATGGCAACTGAGTTATGACATGAAAGAGGAAAATTCGTGCATGGATGTAACAGTTACGTAAAAGAAAACATAAAAACAAAAATGTTTTCTTATTTATGTCTTTAACTTTCTTTTCCTTGCACATTTTTGCCACAGTTACGGTGGAGATTAGTTTGGAGTGAAATTTTCGGGATTTAAATTGAAAATGTTCATTTTAATTGACGGTACATTATATGGATCAAGACATTCTACAATATGTGATAAACATCGGAGATTTAAATATGGATGTATGCGAAGAATAGTATCTGAACATATTTATTGGTAAGGCGTAGAATTTTGATTCCTAATGTTTTAAGACTGTGACTATAGAATATAGAATATACAACAATAATGCAATCATAAAATTTAAAATTCTGCCCATTGTTAACCTCGACAAAGCATATTACATTGAAAAAATTACCTTAAATGGCAGGAATTTTCTATAAAATTATGCACCAAAAATGCTCATTCACGAAGGATTTTATAAATGATTCCTTTAAATTCTAAATTTCTTTATTATGACATTTTTATATTATTAATTTTATAGTGGAATAATATTTTTCCATATATTTTGCTTATTTAGCCTTTAAATGTTTTCAATGTAGAAAGTAAATGTCACCATGTAATGACAGTTTAAAAAAAAAAAATAATTTTCAAACGATGCATGTTTGGTAAGGGGGATGAAAAAAAGAATTAATACGCCAAAAAGTAAGTACGAAATTGGAAAATGTTTCAAAATATTTGGGTGCAAGGGCAGATCCCTCAGACGGATTTTCATGCATTTATAAGCTATGTGTATTCTTTTTTTTTTAATTATTATGCTGTGTTTTTAATGCTTGACAAAATATTGGGTTATGGATCTCTTGTATTCGAGGTGCGTTATGAAAACGAATCACTATAATTGTTAGTAACGGCTAAACAAGCTAAAATGGCTGAACAAGCTTTAAATGCTTTTTCGCTGCTAAAAAGAATCATAGCACTGCTTAAGTATTTTTATTTGACCTATGAATTTCAGGATCTTAGCCTACTTGAAAATTTCCCCCACCAACATACAATAAACTGAGGGGGAATTGAATCATGATTTTTCATAAAGTGTTTGCTAGCCGAAGAACTCTTCAGGAACGTAGAATTAAGTGCTTAATTAACAATTTATCGTAAAATAAATGCTCAGAGTTGATTACCAGAATGTAAGGCGAATTCCCTTCCAATCCAGTGATCCTTATTAAGAACTTTTATTATCTCGAGCATTTATTGCGTGGAATTTTCAAGTATGCTCTTGAATGGAATGGTGGTTCGAGGATACGTCCAGCGTTTAATGAATCCGGGCTGTGCGTTCTTAATGGAATCATCACAAATGCTTTCATCCCTCTTCTTCGCGTTTAATGGCAATAAATTATTCATATGTATTTAAGTACTCTTCACGGGAGACTGAGAAGCAAAGTTTTGTTATCGTAATTACATTAGAGAATAGGGGAATTCAACTTTGTCCTATAGTCACAATTGAATGTTTGGGTCGGAGAACGGGTTTACTGTAAAATTTCTCATAAACATAGGATTCGCTTTATTGCAGCTTTGTGAGTAAGAGTGTCTTTTCAGTTTTAGTTAACGTATTAAAATAACAATAGTTCATTTTGATTTTTTACAACAGGCCAGAAGTAAAAAGACAGGATTAAAATTAACATGTTCCACATTGTGAGTTTCAAGGGCAGCGAATTCTCTTACTGAGTACTGCGGTGTAATTAAATTGAACGTATTAAAATAACAATAGCTCATTTTTATTTTTTACAACAGGCCAGCAGTAAAAAGACATGATTAGAATTGACATGTTCCACATTGATTTTCAAGTGCAGCGAAGTCTCTTATTCTGAGTACTGCGATGTAATTAAATTGGGGAGAACATTTTTAACCCAGTATCTGTATGGGTATTTTCTATTGAGTTTTTCGCCATAAATTTTAATATCTTATGGAGCGTTCTGTAGTGCATGTACTTTCTAATATAATCTTTTAAGTAGCGTTTTTCTCCCCAAAGAACTTTACTGTCACATAGTTTTTTGGAATACACTCTGTCAAAAAAAAAGCAAGAGAGACAATTGCTCCTAACCTCATAGGATTTTCTTCAAATTTTGAAGCATTATTATATCTCTTTATGGCCGATCTTACATGATCGTGCGGGTTAAACATTAAGTAAAATTAATTTTTTCTGGATTGCCGTATGTAATAAATGCCGGCAACGAACGATCGTGCTTGTTCATGGAAAAGATGTGTTACCAGTTTTCCTCGACACATGGCAGTACAAATACCATTTTAAGTTTTCAGGATGAAAGATTTGTTTACATGTTGGCTGTTTAGCATTAACAAAATTCAGGTCTTAAAAGGATATGCAGAAAGTTTATCGAAAATAGATCCTGCACAAAATTTTAGAAGATTCTGATCGATTTAAAAAAATATTCTATAGGATTTTGTGTAAAATTCTACAAGGGAATGCAGTTGTAGAAATAGATTCAATTGATTTTTTCTTCAGAATATATATTTCGTTTACTGTTTTGTAATTAGAAGCACGTCTGTTAAAAAACTTTCAGCATTTGAAAGTTTATCCAAATTGTTGACGTAGTTTATAGTAACTACCGCAGAAGTTCATGAGGAACAATGTTCTGAAACAAAAACTTGCAACGGAGATTGTTGACAAGTTTCAAGATTTTCATAAACCTCTTCTTCAATTCAAAAGATTAGAAACAATCCCTATTTTGTTACACAGTATGTGTCCATGGTCATCGTCGACATGAAGTAAAGGTTTGCCTGAAAATGCCAGTCCCACGCAAAGTGCCCCTTTTCGTGTCTACAGCTAAGCTTTCTTTTAATTCTGTTCAACACAGTATTCATAGTTTAAATTTCTTTATTCCCCCTTGAATCCCGTATTACATAATGAGCAGCTGTTTTCACCTGAACCACCTTACCCCTTTCTTTTGGTTTTGGCTTTGCATACAGCTACGGCGCTGTGGAACTTTCAAATTTTCAAATTTTGTATCTAGTTTCCCAACAAGCGTGACATGTATCAATGATTATTAGCACTTGTCGTGTGAAGTCTTTCTTCGGCTGAGACCTTAAGTCAAATACGCGACCCGCAGCGGCCCACGCAACCATTTTATCCAGCTTTCGATCTATTACTCCCAGCTTATGGTAGAAGGTCTTGTCACGCAAAGACCTTGGAAACAATCTTGATTCTGTTGTTACTTATTTGCTGCTGTTCGACAGAATTTGTCGTGCCAGGTGGATTGAGCTCGATTTATAGTTTTACTTCGGTTTTGTTTCCTTTCTTTCAAAATCTGGTAAACTTGATATATACAACATGTTTTGAGAATCATTAAATAGTCAAAATGATTGTATTGCCATGAGGAAAGCCCGATTACGGTCACAAAATAGAGCTAACACATGAAAAACTGGTTAAAGGCTCAAATAAATTAAATAAATAAAATTAAACAATTAACCTTTCTTACGGTATACGACTTAAACTGAATGTTGAACTCCAAGCCTGAATACGTTCGAATTTGGTTCTAGGAGGCAGTAGTAACTGTAGTAAGTTGCTATGTATGTACTTTATCATTTTGGCCTATACTAAGAAAGACCTCTTCGAATTTTAGTGATTTAATTGGAGGTAAAGTTTTTCTAAATTGTTTACTGCATAAAACAATGTTTTTGGTATAGGGTCAATCCATGTGAAATCATCCAGGCCATGTTGCTCGATGATTTTGATTTTTTTTAAATTTTGGCAGTCAATTTATTGTTATCTTGAGACCCCAAAACAAGTGTTGAAAAGTTTTTTAATTCTTGAAATTTTTTATTACAGCCGTTTTCAAGTCACATCTTTAGTGATTTTTCATGAAAATACTGCTTTACATAAATCTTTGTAACTTTTTTATTTATGAATATTTCAAAATGGTTTAAAAACCATTATATTCTGTAAAAAATGAGAAAAGTTTTGCTTTCGGTTTCTTTTTTGATATATTTTTTTAAAAATACGGAAGGGGAGTTTGAACATACCATTTTCAAAACGAAAACTTGCGTTTTTCACGTTAAAATTTTTAATGGAAGAAACTATGACTCGAATGTACATTTTTTGCACTGAATAGATACCTTTTGGTAGTTTCATCAGAAGCAGTATGGAACATTTGGAGAGTTTCCTTCATTTCATATAATTAGCCAAACTTGGCATCTCGGTGTAGAAATGCTAACTTTGAGACTCAATATCTAAAAAGGGACTGAATAAAATTTTATGAAATTTTAGGGGTATAATATTTTTATAGATATAAATATGTAGTAAAGTTTTTATAAGTGATATCGATGTTGTTTTAGAAATACGGCACTTCGAAGTCAGGCAAAACAACACGTGTCTTTCCGCCTTTTTTCACATCTAAATGTCATCATACTGCTTTATTTATTTTACTCAATGCTTCAAAACGTTTATAAGATCTTCCAAAGCTTATAAATTTACTTACAGCGACACATAAGCAACAAAATCAACGATTAATGTTAAATTTTAAAATCCATGTTTGTTTTGTTGTAGTGAGCCAGCACAAAAGGATAGCATGTCTTAACTAGTTCCCTTTTATTACTAAACTTGCTAAATGATTTGACGAAGAACAATTAGTCATGTAGTCTATTTTTTATATTTGTCGAGTATTCAAATTTCGTGTCTGAGACTCAACTTTAACTAATGCAGAGTTAACGCAAAAACTTTGTTTTTTTTTCTACTTTGTTTACTTGCGATGAAGTGAACTAATATATCGTGTTTTAATTTAATTACTACAACAACTAATTTATCGTTTATTAAAAGCAGTAAGTCACTCTTTGTCAAAAGAAGAAAAAAAAACGAGTATTTAAAAGATAATCCAATGGTAATTTATGTATTACTATTGTTTCCTTTTTAAATTGTTTTGCTCGTGTTTAAACAAGGTAGAGAGGAAAAAATGTTTTCACGTTGAACTCTGCATTAGTTAAAGTTGCAGTTTCAGGAGCAAAATTTGAATAATCGAAAAATATAAACATTAGACTACTTGACGAATTGTTCTTCGTCAAGACATTTAGTAAGTTTAGTAATCAAAGAATACTAGTTAAGACATGATATGCTTATGTGCTGGCTCACTACATCAAAACAAACATGGATTTTAAAATTGAACATTGATCGTTGATTTTGTTGCTTATGCGTCGCTGTAAGTAAATTTATAAACCTTGGAAAACCTTATAAACCTTTTGAAGCATTGAGTAAAATAAACAAGGCAGTATGATAACATTTAGATGTGAAAAAAGGCGGAAAGACATGTGATTTTTTTTGCCTGACTTCAAGGTGCCGTATTTCTAAAATAACGTCGATATCACTTATAAAATCGTTACTACATATTTATATCTATAAAAAGATTATTCCCCTAAAATTTCATAAAATTTCATTCAGTCCCTTGTTAGATATTGAGTGTCAAAGTTAGCATTTCGACACCGAGATGCCAAGTTTGGCTAATTATATAAAATAAAGGAAACTCTCCATATGTTCCATACTACTTCTGATGAAACTACCAAAATTTATCTATTCAGGGCAAAAAGTGTACAGGCTAGTTTTAGTTTCTTCCTTTAAAAATTTTAACGTGAAAAACGCAAGTTTTCGTTTTGAAAATAGTATGTTCAAACTCCATTTCCGTATTTTTAAAAAAATATATCCAAAAAGAAACCGAAAGAAAAAAAAGTCTCATTTCTTACAGCATATAATGGTTTTTAAATCAGCTTGAAATTTTCAGAAATAAAAAAGTTACAAGGATTTATGTAAAGCAGTATTTTCATGAAAAACCACTAAAGATGTGACTTGAAAACGGCTGTAATAAAAAATATCAAGAATTAAAAAACTTTTTAAGACTTGTTTTGGGGTCTCAAGATAACAATAAATTGACTTCCAAAATATAAAAAAAATCAAAAACATCGAGCAACATTTTTCGCTTTTTCTGGATGATTTCACATGGATTGACCCTATACAGATTTGCAATTGCGATTGCGGACTGGTATAAGGAACCTCTGTCATGCTCATTATACTAATTAGTAAATGCAAAAGAGTGAAAATAAAGAATAGTTAAATCATAAATCACCATTGTCACCATTTGTTTTGGTGGATTTTTGTGCTTTATTTAAAAAAAATTCTATGTTTTCAAATATTCTTTAGTTTTGAAAGATTTAACAACAAAATCAAATTTATTTATTGATATTTTTTGCACTGTTATATTTCCGTTATTTATAAAAAGTAATGTGTGATGTGTTCCAAGAGTTTCTCGGTTGTGACATTTTTTCGTATGTATTTTATTTATTTCGAAAATTCGCCCTTGACGCTCATCGAGAAATGAAAGGAATTAACAGCATCCTTGAATTAATCCATCGAAAGTGGGAGAACAAGCTTGTCTTTCTTTCACACCTACTGATGAGATAACTATTTATCAAGATAATTTTCTCTAGAGGTAGGCGAAGAAATTTCGCCAAGGAGCCGTAACAGGTGTTTGACTTGGGATCTTTTTTCACATTCAAAAAATGCTTAACGTATCCCATGGGTTCTCATCGGATGTTTCAGTTTGAATTAATAGAAGAACTACAATTATACCTTGAAATTAAACCCATTTTTTCTAAGTGCCCAAGGGTGGTCTTTACATCGCGTATTTGCCATGTGGACCTATGTGTGTCCAGTAACTGTTGGAGTGCGGCCTAAGAGTTGAGCAATGTGTATATTATAATAAAATGTAATAAATGATCACTCCAAAATTTGAAAAGTTTGCTGAAATTATTTTTAAATCTCAAAAACGGATGGAAATGTTTAAGAAACTATCAACTTTTAGCTTGTAACCAAAATATTCCATCATTCACTTTTGAAAATATTAAATATCCTCTTTTATTCTTTAGCATTAATTTTATTTTCTAACTAGCGTATTTTAAAATTAATTGGGTAAAGAAACTTTATTTCATGCCATTTTTTTTTTCAATCTTTAAGGTTTTATTCGTATATTTTATTATTATTGTTATTATTTGTTTAACAAAGTTCGCTTTTTAGCCATAACTGTGAATTAATTTTTCTAACAGACGATTTTTATTTGTTCTTTTTAAGAACGAGCTTCGTCTTGTGTGTTGCTTTGACAGTTATTATAAAAAATGAAAAAAAAAGTATGAGCTAAAAAAAGGCAATTTGTGGCATTAAGCAGAATTGAATTCACGCTAACTTATCTAAAATTATTAATCCTGAAATCGTGGATGTAATTTGTCTCGAGTGAAATTTAGTTTTAGTTGGGCTTGTATCTTTTTGTTTTCTTTGTTTCAAATCTCTGGGCAATTATTTGTCTATTTGACTAATATTCTTCCAATACTATTTTTTTGCAACTAAAAGGGAAAAACTAATTTCTTTCTTTCTCTTATGTTACACATATAAGAACAGTTGCGTAGGGGGAAATCCAATAAACGTTTCTAAATCAAGCGAAATTTAAATAAAGACGTATACAAACATTGTAGATGAAAGATGTTTGGGAGAGTACACATGATCCGCTGTTTGTTCAACTGAATTTCTCTTCATCTCCACCTGACAAGAGTCTATGTTTGGCGCCATCCCATTTTTAGCTCTCTTTTACTGTTATAGAAATAGTTTCCTGTCTCGAATAAGTTTCAAAATATTTATTTTCCTTTCTCATTCTTCTCAGCGCCTACATCTGTATATAAAACTAAGATATTTTATGTTTGGAATTGAAAAATAAATTGTGAAATATCAATAGTATGTATTTAAGAAAAAGCTTATATTTTAGGCAATAATTGCTCAAAGTATCATGAACTGGTAAAGCATCTTTTTTAACAGCATGTATTTATTAATGAACTTCAAGCCAGACGTTCGATAAAATTGTTATAACTACTGTAAACATTTAATGAAAAAGAAATGAAGTTTCAAAACTTTCTACAAGAACTTCATCATACCTATGTTTTCTAGGCGCTTGGAGTTTTTTTTTTTAATTTAATATGGAGATGTATAAAGAATAGTTTATGTACGCCTTCATATTAAAAGGTGTATAAAGCATTGCTAAATATTTTTTTAATAAAAATCAAAGGTTTTTCTAAAAATATTACAAATCCCCTCAAAACTGGAAACACGGGTGTTACATCTTTGTTAAACTTTGATTCAAAATAAATTACATTTTTACGTTTTCAAAATACTGAAAATATGGTTTGGTGTCTAGAAAACATGTCTATGACGTTCTTGTAGAAAGTCTAGGAACTTAATACTTTGCGTTTCATTGAATGTTTACCCCTTAATTTTAATTGCTTTATCGAATGTAGCAACGCAATTTGCATCAACTAATTTCTCTAACAATTGATGGAAACTACCATTGTGGAGGACATGCTAGAGCTGAAAATAATAAAAACTACAATTAAAATTTAATAACTGAATTTCAAAACTCTGATTGCAAAGTATTTTTGTTATTTAATATATTTTTCGCAATACGAGCAGATTGCAAAAACAGCATATTTGTTACTCGTCTTCGATTAGTTTTTCAATTTTCATCCCTTTTCAGTCTTTTTTGAATCATATATTGCTCAATACAGTTCCAACAACACAGCGATGTCTTTTCACAAGGTCCACAGAACTTATCTTTCTACCATACATGTTATGTATTCTTTTGATGCTTTTGTGTTCGCCATTCTTATTTTTACGTACATTTAAATTAGTTTAACGCCACGGAACAACGTTTTTAATGTTATATTTAAGAATAAGTTAATTTTACTGATCTTCTAGTACTGAAAATTGATATTGTCATCTCAAAAAGATAAAGTACTAATAATTCCAATATGTACGGTGGCTTTTGTAAATTTATTATTTAGAACATTTTTGTATTATTCTGCTTCATGAAATCCCGCCTGCTTTTATTCCCTTCCCTCATAAAGACTTGCGATCTTTACAATTAATTGTTTTTATTATTTACGTTACTAGTCTGCCAGCATATTCAGGTCAATATTTTTGTTGCACATTCTGGGACTTCGGTGATCAAAAAGACACCGCTGAATAATTATCCCTCATTTCAAGCTTTTTACTTTTCGTCGCCAAGAGAGAACCGGGCTGGAACACTCTTGCAAGGAAACAGGTTCTTCGACTCAGTTGTGAATTTTAATTTGCTCCGTATACGGATGAAGAATTGTGTTGTGGAGCTTGGAAAAAGAAGTCATCTGCATGTGGTGTATGTGTTTGCTTTTCTACCAATGCTCAGCTGATGAGCGTGCGATTGCAGCTGTCATACAGCTGCACATTGACTGCCCGAAACGAAACGGTGGCTTCATAAATTGCTGTGAATTTTGCCTATATAGCGTGCGAATTTTCAGTGCCGTGTTTCACTTGGATTGTTTTTGGTTTTCCAGTTTAATTGAAGGAATTCTGTGTGCTTTATGGATGCGCGAGAGAAATTGTAACCGGCAATGATTGTAGTTGAAAGTTAAATTTCGTTTGCCGGGAAGAGATAATTGCTGTGATTTTTGCCTGTATAGCGTGCGAATTTTCAGTGCCATGTTTCACTTGGATTTTTTTTTTGGTTTTCCAGTTTAATTGAAGAACTTTGTGTGCTTTATGGGTGCGCGATAGAAATTGTAACCGGCAATGATTGCAGTTGAAAGTTGAAATTTCGTTTGCCGAAAAGAATTTTGTTGTAGTAATTTGCTAAATGATCTGAAAACTTCTAAGGAATTGAGAACGATCCTTTTCCCTCATAACGCGATTTACACGTTGAAGAGGATTGTTTCAAAATATTAAATTTGGGCAAATTTGAAGAGAAACAAAAATATTAATGTCAAAAATAGTTTCCGCACTTCGGCCAAATATTATGTTTGAAGAAAGAAAATGAATTCTGTTATGCTAATTTTCAGCAAACGCTTTTTTTAAATAAATTTTTTATCTGTTTTACAAAATCTCTCTTAAGTTTTTCAGTTTTGAAAAAAAAAAAAAAAACAGTTATTTTGATCTTGGAAAAACAACAGTTTAAGACTGAAACTGGTGAAATGCTTCTTTCTTCCTTGTGTCATTTTTTATTTGTGAGCCCTTCATAAAATCCCACATTTTCCCTCAAACTGAAGTGTGATTCTCCGAAACTCGATCTCTGTCGTGCACGTGCCGCCGTTTTCTACAGCTACGATGAAATTGGAAGTAACTCAATTGGAGATGCACCTCATCATGTTTAACGTTGGGGTGTCGCGATTGTGGTAAGTGAATTCCTTTTTTTCCCCTGCTTCAGTCTAAATGTCAGGCACCAGTACTAACGTGAAAGAATAAGAAATATTAAATATTTGTTGAATGCATGGAAAATGTCACAACTAACTCTGCACCATTGCCACCGAAATGATTAAAAAAAAACGAAAAGCAATTTAGAGGGTTTCTTGAAGTTTGAAGATACCTGCTTTTTGCAGCACACTCTTAAATTTTTTGTATAAATTTCAATTTTTCAATTGAGCAATATTATTGAGTTGAATAGTCAAGTCTTTTGAAGAAATATTTTTATCTGAGTGATATTAAATAATAATAACTTAATATCACTCAGATTAATGTCTGAATTAATCTGAGTATGAGGTAAAACACTGGTTCCGATGTCATTTCATATCTCTTACTGCACGCAAGAGAAATGATTTCGCATTTATACTGATAAACCGTACCGCTTATCAATCAACCCTCATTCTTCTCCCTCTTTTCTGGTCGATGTTCTTACCTGATAACTAATTTTGTTTTTATTCCGTTACAAAGTATTTACTTTCAAAATTGATCAGTTTTTACTTTCATTTTCTGATAAACAATATCAAGAAATTCACTTCCAGTTACAGGAGTATTTTTATTTTCAAATTCATAAAGATATCTCAACTGTTTTTTTTAATATGACAATTTACTAAACGTTTTTTGTTTATCTTTATACTCATCTCGTTT